>CM066314.1:214639928-216044303 GCA_033807775.1 Saussurea involucrata | reverse complement strand
AACATGACTAAGCTATTACAAAGAACCTAAAATTTATCTATGTATAAAAGATATTTTTCAAAGAATGTAAGGAAATCAGGAGGTCATCTTCAAATCTTTGATGACCCAACATATATATATATATATATATATATATTTATTTAAGTATACACACACTATATATAATTATATATATTAAATAAAAAAAATTAATTGGGGTCGGATTAGGGGCAAGTAATGCCATCACGACCACGCTTCGGGTATGAAAAAATTTCCCGTCTCTGCCCCGTTACCCGTCAACCCGGGGAATCTCCGCCCAACGGATAGAATTTACATCTCTAACTTTAATTCATAATATTATACCATCACAATAATATATCTAAATAAAAAAATGTTAGAATTAGTTTATGGGTGCATCAAAACGTAATAAAACAATAAGTTGTTTTTTAGGAGAGGTTTGAGATTGTTTATACATGTAAAATGATTAAAAAACTAATAAGTAGTTTCAAATAAGTTAAAAGTGATTAACTTATCAAAAACTCTTTATTACCAATATCAAATCAATATAAACATTTATTTTTCCCCATCCAAACACTAAAAATTATTTATTACCAATATCAGGTTAGAATAAGTTAATAAGCGATCTAAATAAACAATCCCAAACATTCCCTTAATATTAAATATAAAATATCTATACTATATTAAAACAATCAATAAAGACTTATGTATTGCTATTTAATACTGATTTCTTAAAATCTTTTAAAAACAACTAACGAATCTTTATGTACCACTGTTAATGCTAATTACTTAATTAGTCTTTATCTCTAGCTCCTTTCTTTTAGTCTTTATCTCTAACTCCCTACAAATTCTCAAATGGTAAACACCTACAAAAAGCATTATTCTTTAATCCTCATTAGTTACCTAATAAATCCTTATCTCTTAACCCCTTTCAAATACTCAAATCATGAACCCCTCAAAAAGCGTCATTCTTTGTATAAATTTATATTAAAAAAAATTATAATTTTCTCAAAACTACACAAAACCGTTTTATAAAATCGATAATGATAAAAGGTAAAACAAAACATTAAAATCAAAGATACATCCCGCTGCATTGCGCGAGTACCCTCTAGTATATTTTAAATGGATGAAGCAAATGATGGAAAACCAAATTACTAAAATGACCTCCCATTAATGTAGACTGTAGTGGTACCTTATCCAAACCGGCTAATGCATGACTTTTAAATGTCGACCAAAGCTCACCAAACAAGAGATATGAAATTGACGAGTTTCATTATGTTCGATATTATTAATCTTTTGTTATCGTTTGGTGCTTTTTTTATAAACAAGAGTTTTGTTACGAGAAATAGAGTTGTTTAATGAGTTTGAACCGAATTAAAATAAGAGAACTAGAATACGAACTTGAGTATACTTGATTTATATACAAATATAAAATTAGATGACGTCGTTTTATGTTGAACAAAATACCACACGGTTCGGTTTCGAACTACTGAAACTAGACTAGCAGACAATATATCTTGTTCCCGTTTAATTTTGTTACTCGATTTTGTTTGTCCAACGTTTTAAACTGTTTTTACCGACCTTTAATTTACTATTGGATTCGGTTTAACTTTGTGAACTTATTTAACCACATATCTAATATAATCATTGTAAAAGTATCCCTTTCCTTTTTTCGAAACAGTTTACTCGATCAAATGTGTAAATGAATATAAAACATACTAGATATTGTAATACCCCAGTTTTGAAGAAGTAAATAGTTTAGGGGTTAATTATGTCATTTGTCGATAGAAAAGTTGTATAACCATATTAGTTGGATTTATCATATTGATGCTTGGAGCTATATAAACAGCTTTGTAAAGAAAGGAGAGATGAGAGAGAGAGAGAGGGGTAGAGAGAGGAAGAGAGCAAGAGAGGGGAAGAGTGTGGAGAGGTGAGGGGGCTCATGCATGGAAGAAAAGGTACAACGAGGACGATCGATATGGGGAGACGAAAGTCAGCAAGTTCCCAAGGGAGATTTCTTTTCTGGTTTTCAACTTTCCGGAAAAAATGGAAGTGTCTGCACTATGGAAAATTTTCAGGAGGTACGGGGTCGTGTCAGACGTGTATATGGCAAGGAAACGAATGACGAATGGAAAAAGCTTTGGTTTCGTTCGATACAGGAAGAATGGAGATGTAAAAATGCTGGAAAAAAAACTAAACAATATTTGGATTGGATCATTTAGACTCCGAGCATTCGTAGCAGAAAAAGGGAAGAATGGTGAGAGATACAAGGTAGGAGAAAACAATGAGAAGAAGATGGAGTCGAAACAAAGGGAGGGGAAATATATGGATCAAAGAGGTAAGGTAAAAGATGAAGGAAAAAGATCTTACGCGGAGGTACTAATGAGCAGTAGCGTCGGAAGTAAAGGAAAACAAGAGTGGGAGAAGGAGAAGGAGGAAGAAGTAATCGACTCATGGTCGGTGGACGCCGAGGCCAAGGAGCTCCTGAAATGGTGTGCTGTAGGGACCATGAAATCCACAGATAACATAGGTGCAATTCAACGTATATGCGAAGAAGAAGAAACAACCGGGGTAAAGGAAATAAAATACCGGGGGGGGGGGGGGAGTCAGATTCTAATAAGATTTGGTGGGGAGGAAGCGCAAAAGAAAATTCTCAACAATAAGTTTCACGGGTTTCATTTCTGGATAAACGACTTGCGAAAATGGACGGAAGGATATCGAAATTCAGAAAGGCTGGTTTGGATCAAAATTATTGGGGTACCACTTCATGCGTGGAAAAGAGAAGTGTTCACGACATTAGCGGCCAAATGGGGAAAGGTATTGAAAACAATGGAATGTGAATTTGTAGACAGTAAAACCTTAGCATGGGGTAAGGTATTGATAAGCACGTCGATATTATCGCCGATAAATTGTCTAAAAAGCATAAAAGTTGGGGACTTTTACTATCGGGTTAAGATTGAGGAGGAAGATAGCGGACTGATGGAGCCTGTAAAATGGGTAATAGAGGGAGGTGCCGATTCAGACAGCGGATGGGATGAGGATGGATCGTCGATACCGTCTCAATGGTCGGAAGATGGCGGAGATCCAGACGAGGATTTGGGGGTAGAGGAGACGTGGTTAGGAGATACGGGAGAAGGAGATAAGGCTGGAAACCATCAGAAAAATGAAACGGTCGGAACGGTTTGAGTCACCAGCGGCGAGGGTGATCGGAGATCTGACGGCGGCGAGGTTGATCGGAGATCTGACGGGGAGGATGTAGGCGAAAGGAGGGGGATGGAAGACGAAGGGTCAGAGGCTCCCGTTCCTAGGGAGAATGTTGTAAAAAATAATGATGCTCCTGGGAAATCCCCCAATGAGGAAGTTGCAATCGATTTAAAAGTAGATAAAGATGGTAAGGGGGAATTAATTAAAAGGAATACTGACAAAAAACAGGAAAGAATTGTGGAAGAGTCATAGAAAAGTTTTGTGAAAGGAATTAGTGAGGAAAAAAGAGATGGTCCTGCCAACACGGCCTAAATGGGAAAACCAGAATTTGGGCCGGAAAAAAAAAGAGTCAAGAAGAGTCACTTGTTAGTGGACAACCCAAAAGACAAAAGCATAAACAAAAAACAAACAACAGCCCGGATATCCCAAAAGATCGATCAAAGACTTCAGACGAAGAACACAGTGCAGAAAATCGAACATGAGAGATCTCGAATTTGCAGAAGGCTGGGGGGGGAGAAAAAGAAAAGAAAAAAGATAGAGACACTCGGTTTCGGACGTGGTAAAGTAAGTTTTCACATGTTAAAACAAATGGCCAGGCAAAAAAACAAGAAGTTGGGACACAAGAGAGGATCGAAATCAGATGTAGGAGAGAATCAGGGGAAAAAGAAATCACGACTGGAATCGACAGGAACGGCAGTTCACACAGCAATCTCAAATGAACTAAACAGTAAAGAGGAATCAGAAGGGGTAGAGCAATTCAGGGAAGCGATCGATATGGCTAGGAGCAGCCCAAAAAATCAAGTACAGAAGACTGAAGGAGCAAGGACAGAAGGCGGTAACAAGTCAGGTAAGGATCGACAAACTAAAAGTTTAAAATGAATATCATCTCTATAAATATAAGGGGTTTAAGGTCGATTGAAAAAAAAGAGTGGTTAAAAGAAATATGCAGAACGGTACAACCAAGCTGTCTGGGAATACAAGAAACAAAAATAAAAAAATGGGATCAGGTGCAAATTAGTGCAATTTGGGGAGGAGACGATGTAGAATTTGCAAAGGTCTAAGCAAACGGTAACACGGGAGGAATAATAACCATGTGGGACAAAAAAGTATTCGCGTGCAATTATGTGCTTGAAGATCCTTCCTTCTTGGCGGTCATAGGCTCTTGGGGTGGTGTACAAGGTACGGTCGGGTTAGTAAACGTGTATGGGCTGAACGATCTAAAGGGGCGAATGGAACTATGGAGCAGACTGGAAAAAATTGTGGAAAGGGAGGAAGTGATGTGGTGTTTATTTGGGGATTTTAATGAGGTCCTAGGGGATCATGTGTAACAACCCGGATTTCCAAATAGACAACATATATCATGCATTGCATAATCATCGTTACATAACATACCTTTCATCCTATAACAAGTACGGTCCCTTAAGTCTTTACAATCATAATAATTACATTACAAACTTTTTCACTAATTACATCTACGATATTTAGTAATGAAACTATATCTACAAAACACATCGTAGCCTTCAAATCATAAGTCTTCACAAAAGCTATCCACTGATTATTTCTCTTACTTGCTCTTATCCGATCCACGCCCTGGAATACATATTTAAAACAAAATGAGGGTTAGACCTAATGGTCTAAGTGAGAAAATCCCTGTTTCTTTGAAAACTCTTTTGCATACCACTATTCACATAATATAAACACAATTACCAGTTATGACTCAATCATCATGTATTTTCCCATCTCATTCTCTTGGCCATATTAGTTGGTTGCAAGCCAACTAATAAATTAACTTCACTGTACGACAATTACAGCCAACAACGTTGTACGAATATTACAGCCAACACATCGGTCCTAAGCCCGACCACGTATTCTCGTATAGTAGAATACTCATGTAAATACAATATCTCAATATATTATATTACATACATAAACAAGTAAGCATACCATCTATCACATTTCCAATCCACGCATATATGTATTCCAGTTTCAAAACGTTTTAAAGTAAAACTCACCTGTTTGACTTATCAAAACGTTCTCCAAGCTTTTCTCAAAAAGACTCTTCTTTCACTTCCAATTCACAAAATCTGTAACAATTCAAATACATAGTTCTCTTCATAACTTGTACACACAAAGCTCCCTAGTAGACTAGATAACTCAATTCCCCAAATGTTTCCCCCAAACCCGTACTTAAGTCGAGTCCACAGTACCTTCCGTCCTCATTCATTCCCTATCCAATAGTTAACAAAACACAAGCTACTGGATACTCAAAAGTATCAGAAATCCCAAAAAGTGATCAAACAGCCTAAGTTCCCGGACACAATCAGAACTTTCCGGACAGCTAGGACAATCCGGACAACATGCCCTTTCCGGACAACTTAAAACAATCCGGACGACATCCGGACACCAAAGTAATCCGAATACCATCCGGTATCTAATTCTATCCGGAAAACATAGGAAAAAGGAACTTACCCGGATAAAACCCCCCGTCCGGACACCTTTAGAACATTACCCGGACACCACCAACAAAACTATCCGGACACCTTCAATTAATCCGGACACCTCTGTCGGTTTACCCCAATTTTACCCAGATTTGACAGATTTTAACCTCAGGCCCGAATTTAATGATTCTACTCCGATAGGAACTATTAACTAGCAATTATAGACATAATTTACAAAGGAAACATACCTTAATTCACTTCCAAGCACACCAAATGAATCCCTAGCTTTACTTCTTCTCTTTTATTCTTCTGCTCTCAATACACACACACACTCACACACTGAAATTCTGGATATTTTGGAATTATGAATTATCTGATTTCATCAAAAGGGATATTATCTGAATCACTTTACCACTTTAGCCCTTAAACTATCCATGAATGACTAAAACACCTTAAACTCTTAATTTAACCCAAACTTGCCCTAAACTTCCAATTTAAAGTTAAATAAATTTAACGGAACTAACATTTAACTAACGAACTTACCCGGGGTATTACATCATCTCCCCCTTAAAAGAATTCCGTCCCGGAATTCGATTTAGGCAAAAAGGTGAGGGTACTTAGTTCTCATTTCTGCTTCTGATTCCCAAGTAGCATCCTGACCCCTATGATGTCTCCACTGAACTTTCACTTGTCTGATCTCTTTATTCCGCAACACTTTAACTTGGTGGTCAACTATGGCTTCAGGTTCCTCCACATAATTCAGCTTTTCATCCACTTGAATATCTGGTAGAGAAACTGCCTGATCTGGCGTAACCAAACACTTTCGAAAATTCGATACATGAATTGTGTTATGAATTCTGCTGAACTCTGACGGAAGATCCAACCTGTAGGCTACTTCGCCGATCCTTTCTGTAATTGCAAACGGTCCAATGTACCTCGGACTCAGCTTACCTTGTTTCCCGAATCGAATGACTCCTTTCCAAGGCGAGACTTTTAACATCACAAAATCTCCAACTTGGAATTCTAGCGGTTTTCGGCGTCGGTCGGCGTAGCTTTTATGTCTGTCGTGTGCTACTTTCAAACGTTCCCGAATCTGAGAAATCTTATCCGCGATCAACTGGACTATATCTGGCCCTACTAACTGTTTCTCTCCGACTTCGTTCCAACATAGAGGCGTTCGGTATTTTCTACCATACAGAACTTCAAACGGTGCCGCTTGTATGCTGGAATGGTAACTGTTGTTGTAGGCAAATTCTATCAGTGGCAAGTGCTTATCCCACGATCTCCCAAAGTCAACAATGCAGGCTCGTAACATATCTTCCAAAGTCTGAATCGTTCGTTCACTCTGACCGTCAGTTTGGGGATGATACGCTGTACTTAACTTTATCTGCGTTCCCATTTCCTTTTGAAAACTTCTCCAGAATCTTGAGGTAAAACGGCTGTCACGATCAGAGATAATCGAAATTGGAACTCCATGTCGGGTTACTACTTCGTTGATATACAACTTGGCTAATCTTTCCAATGAATAGGTTTCCTTTATTGGTAGGAAGTGAGCAGACTTGGTCAACCTGTCAACGATCACCCAAATAGCATCAAACCCTTTCGGAGTCCTTGGTAACTTAGTGATAAAATCTGTAGTAATTTGATCCCATTTCCACATTGGTATTTCTAAACGCTGTAATTGTCCAAACGGCTTCTGATGTTCAATCTTTACCTTCTTACAAGTAGTACAACCTTCCACATACTGAGCAATGCTTCTTTTTATTCCCGGCCACCAATAAAATTGTTTCAGATCTTTGTACATCTTGTTCGTACCTGGATGAATAGAGAAACGAGATTGATGAGCTTCTTGTAGTACCCGATCACGTAAACCACCCAAACGAGGCACCCAAATTCTGTTCCCCAGACACAATAACCCACGATCATCTTTCACTAGCAATGCTGATAACCCCACTAACCGTTCTGATTTCAAATGTTCTTCTTGAAAAGCTTCCACTTGGCACTTCTTCAGTTCATCGAATATGTTAGGTAGGAGTTAAGCTCTTAGTGCAATGGCTTTTATCGTTCCACTCCTTTCTTGACGACTTAGTGCATCAGCTACCACATTCACCTTTCCCGGGTGATAAAGAATCTCACAGTCGTAATCATTCACCAACTCTATCCATCTTCTTTGCCTCATATTTAATTCCCGCTGATCAAAAAGATGTTGAAGACTCTTATGATCAGTGAAAATTTGACATTTAGAACCATAGAGATAGTGTCTCCAAATCTTTAACGCGAAAACAACTGCTGCCAGTTCCATGTCGTGCGTAGGATACTGTCTTTCATGATCTTTTAACTGACGAGAAGCATAAGCAATAACCTTTCCACGCTGCATAAGTACACATCCCAATCCTAGTTTGGAAGCATCACTATAAACAACAAAATCTTCAGAACCTTCCGGTAGTGACAAAATCGGCGCACTGCAAAGCTTCTCTTTCAATACTCTGAATGCTTCATCCTGTTCTGCTTTCCATTCAAACTTTAGATTCTTTCGAGTCATATTAGTCAAAGGTGTCACGATACGAGAGAAGTCTTTTATAAACTTTCGATAGTAGCCGGCTAAGCCCAGAAAACTTCGTACCTCGGTTGGCGTTCTCGGCGGTTCCCACTTTTCAACTGCTGCTACTTTCATTGGATCAACTTGAATGCCTTTCTCGGAAACTACATGCCCCAGAAACTGAACTTCTCGTAGCCAGAATTCACATTTCGAAAATTTAGCATACAACTTTTCTTTCTTCAGCAATTCCAGAATCAAACGAAGATGTTGCGCGTGCTCTTCCTTGGATCGGGAGTAGATAAGGATATCATCGATAAACACAATAACAAATTTATCGAGATATGGCTTACATACTCGGTTCATTAGATCCATAAAAGCAGATGGAGCGTTCGTCAATCCGAACAGCATTACAAGGAATTCATAGTGACCATACCGTGTGCGAAAAGCAGTTTTCAGTACGTCTTCTTCTTTAACCTTCAGCTGATGATAACCAGATCTTAGATCAATCTTGGAGAAATAGTAAGCTCCAACTAGTTGATCAAAGAGGTCATCAATTCTAGGAAGCGGATACTTGTTCTTGATCGTGCGCTTATTCAGCTCTCGGTAATCAATACACATTCTCATCGACCCATCCTTCTTTTTCACAAACAAAACCGGTGCTCCCCACGGCGAAGAACTGGGTCTGATGAAGCCTTGATCTGAAAGATCCTGCAGTTGAGTCATCATCTCTTTCATCTCTGGTGGCGCTAAATGATATGGTGCACGGGCTATAGGAGCGGCTCCAGGAATCAAATCTATACCAAACTCTACTTGTCTAATGGGCGGAAGACTATTCAAGTCTTCAGGGAATACTTCTGGAAATTCACTAACAATAGGAATATCTTCCAACTTATTCTTTTCTAGCTTAGTATCTATCACATAAGCTAAATAACTCTGACAGCCTTTGCTAACACTCTTCCGAGCTTTCATCATAGAAATGAGGCAAGACTGACTATTTTTACGATCACCATAAATCACTACCGGTCCCCTCTCAGGCAAGACAACATTGATTAATTTCTTATCACAAACTATGTTAGCCTGATTCTTGGCTAACCAATCCATCCCCACTACTACATCAAACTCTATCAAAGCTATAGGAAATAACTGAATCGGTACTCTGCACCCTTCTATATTTATCACACAACTATCAAAAACTTCATTAACCGACACTTGTTTATCATTTGCAGTATCTACCATTAAAATATGATCTAACACTTTAGGCGTTAAACGCAGATAAGCAGCAAATGAAGGAGACACGAATGATCGGTTTGCACCGGAGTCAAATAACACTTTAGAACGTGTAGAGTTTATTAAAAATGTACCTGTAACCACATCCGGAGTTTCCTCCGCTTCTTGGGCTGTCATCTGAAATGCACGACCCCTTGTTCTTGGTGGCTCTAGTCTTGGTACTACCGGTCTGACAACCGCTGGTTTCCCTGATGTACCCCCTTGCTGTATCCTTCCCCTCGGACAATCAGACTGAATGTGATCCGGAGAATTACATGCGAAACACAACCGCGTCACTCGACAGTCTTTAACAACATGTCCGGTCTTCCCACGCCTAAAACAAACCCGAGAATCAATTTGACAATTTCCTTGGTGGATACGATTGCATTTCAGACAAGGTCTTTCCGTTGATCGGAAAGGTGGACGGTTATCAAATCGCTGAAACCTGGACTTCTTCGGATCATACTGCGGTCCTTCCCACTTTCTTTTCCCCGCACCTTTATCACTAATACTTCTCCCTTTATCTTGCTCCACGGTTTCCGCGGCGTCTACTGCGGCGGAGAAAGTTTTTGGTCCTTTAGCAATCACAAAACTTCTGACTTCTGCATTCAATCCATAGATAAACCTTTCAATCTTCATTGCCTCCATGGCAACGTAGTATTCCGCAAAACGAGACTTTTCCAGGAAACGAGCGGTGTAATCCCGAACTCACAAATTCCCTTGCTGTAAGTTCATAAACTCCCCTTCCAGTTGTTTAACCGCTGCATGAGGACAGAATTGTTTCCTGAAAGCTATCACAAATTCTTCCCAAGAGTAAGTAGAGTTTATATCAGACCCTCCAGATGAAATATGAGCTTCCCACCAGTATAAAACATCGCCCTTCAACATTGCGGTTCCATAAAGTACTCTATCTTCTTCAACACACTTACTAGTCTTGAAGATAGCTTCTATTTTCTTCAGCCATCTCATAGCTTTCACTGGGTCCCGATCTCCTGAGTACGTCGGAGGCTTACAACTTAGGAACATCTTATAATCACATTTCTTCGCCACTGGTACGACAATAGGTGTAATGGGCATCTCCTCTTCATGAGTAGGATCTGGTCTTTCTGTCTCAGTATTATGAGTTTGGTTGAACATAGCTTGGATATTAGCTTGTAATCTTCCCATTTCAGCTGCTAAGTCATTTCTGGTAACAAATTCCGTGCCGCGCCCCTGAACTCGGCCTCCAGTTCTGCCTTTACCTCTTTCTCCCCCTCTTCCCCTAGCCCCAACTGTTGGATTTGTTCTATTAGGATTTCCTCCTCCCCGATTCGTTTGTCTAGTACCGCTTGCCATTCTGTAGATTTAAACAAGGTTAACATACACATAAGCACATACCCCATATAACAAGGTATTCCAGTTCAAACATGCACCTGTAATTTCATGATTACACTGGCCAGGTGTAATTTGAAATTACCTTACATGATGTTCCTTCTACCTTTTATACTTAGCATCCTAAGGTTCTAAATGTATAGGGACATCCTACTTCACATGCAGTTTAAGTCTAGGTACAGATACGAATACCTAAATCCCTTAAACTAGGGCTCTGATACCATCTGTAACAACCCGGATTTCCAAATAGACAACATATATCATACATTGCATAATCATCGTTACATAACATACCTTTCATCCTATAACAAGTACGGTCCCTTAAGTCTTTACAATCATAATAATTACATTACAAACTTTTTTACTAAATATCGTAGATGTAATTAGTGAAAAAGTTTGTAATGTAATTATTATGATTGTAAAGACTTAAGGGACCGTACTTGTTATAGGATGAAAGGTATGTTATGTAACGATGATTATGCAATGCATGATATATGTTGTCTATTTGGAAATCTGGGTTGTTACATCATGAGAGACTAAATACCATCACGAATGCTAGAGGGGCAAAGGAATTTAATGACTTTATCAATAGGAGCCAACTGATAGAAATACCAATGAATGGGAGAAAATACACGAGGATTAGCGATGATGGTTTAAAGTTTAGTAAATTATATCGGTTTTTGGTGTCGAATGATTTTGATTGCGAGTGGCGAAATTTGGGGGTAAAGGTGGAGAGAAAATGGTCGGACCACGCTCCTATCATGCTCTACGAAGATAGGAACAACTTCGGACCGAAACCTTTCAAGTTTTTCGACGCTTGGATGAAAGAGGATGATCTAGAGGAAGGGGTGAGATCTTCATGGGGGAAAAACATCACATCGAACCGTCCGGATTGTATAGTCCGGGGCAACTTAAAAAATGTAAAAGAAGCTATTAGAGAGTGGGGAAAGAGGAAATTCGGTAATCTTGAAAAAGAGTTGGGGAATCGGAAAGAAGAAACACTGAATAGAGAAATAGAGGCGGAACAAAGAGGTTGGGATGAAGAGAGTAGAGAAAGGTGGCGCCAATCACGGAAAGTTTGGTTAGAACTCGAGGAAAAAAAAGACTGGGATGGTGAGACAAAAGGCAAAAGTCAAGTGGATTTTGGAAGGGGACGAAAATTCTAAGATATTTCATGCGGCGGTCAAGTATAGAGAGAGGAAGAATTCAATTCGGGGTTTGAATACAAACTCGGGGTGGACGGATGACCCAAGTGAAATTAAGAACTTTGTCTTTGATTTTTTCAAAGAAAAGTTATCGTCTAGAAGAGCGGGGGGTCCATTTTTACGCGAAGAAATGTTCAAAAAGTTGCTAAAAGAGGAAGCCGACGCGTTGGAGCGACCATTTGATGAAGAGGAAGTCTTGAATGCCATTAAAAGTTGCAGAAATAATAAAGCGCCGGGTCCGGATGGATTCACTTTCGGTTTCATAAAAAGGTTTTGGAACATTATTAAAGAAGATATTATGAGGGCGGTGAGATGGTTCGGCGAAAATGGAGAGATTAGTCGGGGGTGCAACTCTTCCTTTATTATGTTGATACCCAAAGTGGCAAACCCGACAAACCTTGGAGATTTTAGGCCAATAAGCCTAATCGGTGTTTACTACAAAATATTGGCAAAGGTGCTAGCGGATAGACTGAAGTCCGTGATGACGAGGGTAATTAGCGATACCCAAAGCGCTTTCATGGAAGGCCATTTTATCCTTGACGGGGTACTCATAACAAATGAGGTGATCGACTTTATTCGAAAAAAGAAAAAAAAGGGGCTTGATTTTTAAGGTGGACTTCGAAAAAGCATATGATAGCGTGGAGTGGGACTTCTTGTTCGATAGCTTGCAAAAAATGGGGTTCGGAAATAAATGGGTCAAATGGATAAAGGCTTGCCTCCAATCCGCCTCAATGTCAATCCTTGTCAACGGAAGCCCGACAAAAGAATTTTCGATGGGAAAAGGCTTGCGGCAAGGGGATCCCTTGGCACCGTTCCTCTTCCTCATAGCGGCCGAAAGTTTACACATTTTAACGGAAGAAGTGGTAAATAAGGGATTATATGAAAGCATTAAAGTAGGGAATAATAATGTTCCGATCTCGCATCTTCAATACGCTGACGACGCCAATTTTTTTGGTAAGTGGAGCCTAAAAAATCTTCTAAAAATTCTAAAATGCTTTCATTTGATGTCGGGGTTAAAAATAAACGTTGGCAAAAGCAAAATATTTGGAGTGGGTGTGTCGATTGATGAGGTCCAAGATTGGGCGAGATGTGTGGGGTGTGGTTCGGGTACTTTTCCTTTTACATACTTAGGACTCCCGGTAGGAGTCTCGATGAAACGGTTGGAACATTGGAGACCGGTAGTAGAGAAAGTGAAAAAACGACTAGCTTCGTGGAACTCAAAAGTGATCTCGTTTGGTGGACAGTTGACTTTGGTCAAGTCGGTATTGGGGAGTCTTCCTTTGTACTTTTTCTCGTTGTATCGTGCCCCGAGTGGAGTGTTAAAAGAGTTGGAAAGGGTGAGATGTAGATTCTTTTGGGGGGTGTCGGTGAGAGCGAAAAGAAAGGCTTAGTGTGGGTGAGATGGGAGAATACGGTAAGGAGCTATAGTAAAGGGGGGCTAAACATTGGGAGTATGAAATCGGCCAATTGGGCACTATGGGGAAATGGTGGTGGCGATTTCGGGTCGAAAGAAACGCGTTTTGGGTAAAAATCTTCAAAAGTATATATGGGGAGGGGGGGCTGTTTGGTAACCAAAATATGTGTGTTGATGCAGGTACGATTTGGAGCAATATAGTCCGCACCGGCGCAGATATGGATAATTCGGGGGTGGCATTCGTAAGCTCTTTTCGGAAGAATGTCGGAGATGGAAAGGACACAAGTTTTTGGAAAGAGATGTGGACGGGTACAAAGACCCTCAAAGAAGAATTCGGAAGACTTTACCGCTTGGAATTGAATCAAGATGCAAAGATCGCAGATAGAGGAACATGGATGGGAAAGACGTGGAGATTAGGGGTGAGCATAACCCGAGGAACCCGATAAACCCGACCGAACCCAAACCCGATAAACCCGAATCTTCCTTACCCGTACCCCGAAACCCGAAGTAACCCGACCCCGAAATTTTACCTCGGATAATACGGATCGGGTTGGATTGGATAATTCCAAACCCGAACCCGTCCGAAACCCGAATTACAGAAAAAATATTTTTTTTAAATCAATTTTAAATACTAAATTACTAATAATCTGATATGAATTGATATTTTCACTTTTCACTTTCAATTCACGACAGTACCCCTAATTTCTCTTCTGCCCTAATTTAAAAATCCAAACACGATTTGGGGTTTTGACGAAGCCACGAAGGGGACGAAGGTGAGACTGGTGAGTAGGGGTTTGTTCGTGACGAAGGGAACGATTGATGAAGCCACGAAGGGAACGATTGACGAACGTTTCTGCCATCTTTAAATCATCGAAGATCTCAACTCTCAAACGGTTCTGATTTGTAAGTGCCCTCTCAGTCTCTCAATTCTCAAACGTTTCTCAAATCTTTGATTTATATGTTAATTTGTTAAATAATGCGGAAAAGTTGGTAATATCTTAACTCTTAAGTTTCTTTCTTGTTTGAAACAGTAGATTTACTTCGAATTTGTTTTAATGTTTTTACTTTTTACTTGTTTTAGACTTTGATTTGAGTATGTAAGATTGTAAGTAATATGTTTACAATATTATTTGGTTTACACTTTTCACTTTACAGTAGGTTTACTTTGATTGGAAATTGCTTATTTGGTTTACTTTGATTGGTATAATGGTATGTAATATGTATAGTTTCATAGTTTGTAACTTTGTATACATAACAATATTAGATTGGTAATTAATTAAATTGGTAATTGGTTTACAATAGGTTTACTTTGATTGGAAATTGCTTATTTGGTTTACTTTGAATTGTGTTTACAATATTAGATTGGCTCGCATGTCTATGGCGGATAGTAGTGCACCACCACCGCCTGAAACAAAGAAGAGAAAAACTATCGAAAAAAGGTCAACTGTGTGGGATCACTTTGAGAGAATTCTAGATGAGGGGGGTAATTTGGTGCAAGCAAAATGTAAATATTGCCCTAAAACATATGCGGCCGACCCCAAAAAGCACGACACATCCTCTTTAAGAAACCATTCCCTAGCATGCCTAAAAAACCCTCAGTCAAGAGAGACTAGACAAACAATGTTAGCATTCGCTTCAAACTCTGAGAATGAAAGTGTGTTGACTAACTGGGTTTTTAATCAAGAGAGAGTTAGAAAAGCAACAACTAAGATGATCATCATGGACGAACTTCCTTTTAAAATTGTAGAGGGTAGGGGGTGGAGACAATGGGTGCAAGAAGCATGTCCGATGTTTAAAATACCGTCGAGATGAACGGTTAATAGGGACATATTTGCTATTTATTATGAAGAGCGGAGTAGCCTAAAAATGTTCTTTAAAGAACACTCACAGCGGGTTAGCTTGACCACAAACACTTGGACATCCGTGCAACGGATCAATTACATGTGCCTAACTGCACATTATATTGATGTCCAATGGAGATTGAACAAAAAGATTATCTCTTTTGTGCCAATCCAATCTCATAGGGGAGATGCAATAGTCAGAGCTTTGGAGGGTTGTTTGGTTGAGTGGGGCATAAAGAACATTTCTACCATCACTGTAGATAATGCATCTTTAAACGATGTTGCACTCGGGTTCTTGAAAATCAAGCTAGTTTCTTGTGGGTGATCATCCGTTAGGGCATAATATTTGCATATGAGATGTGTGGCACATATTTTGAATTTGGTTGTGCAAGATGGATTAAAGATGGCAGATTCTTCGGTTAAGAAGTTGAGAGATACTGTTAGGTGGGTGATGGGATCTCCGTCTAGGTTATTTAAGTTTAAAGAGCTTGCTACGTTACTTGGGGTAGAAGAAAGAAGTTCACTTTGTCTTGATGTTCCAACTAGATGTAACTCCACTTACATGATGATCAGGAATGCCATTCCTTTTAGAACCGTGTTTGAGGCCTATGACGGACATGATGCCACATTCAAGATAGATTTGGGTGATTCGGTGCTTGTTGATTATGATTGGGTGTATTTAGAGAGCTTTGTTAGCCTTTTGAAGACCTTCTATGAGATGACACTAAGAATCTCAGGCTCTCTATATGTCATGGCTAATACTTACTTGACAGAGATATGTGAATTGGGGTACGCGCTTACGGAGATGATTGATTCTCATAATTTAACTGAAAAGGTACATTGTTATTTATATATTGTTGATTGTTATTTTCATATTGTATTATTGTTCATTCATTGTTAATTTGTTATTTATATATTTATAAACAGAATATGGGTCTAAAAATGAAGGAGAAGTTTGATAAATTGTAACATCTCGATTTTTGTATAAAGTGTTAAGATGGGTTTTATTGATAAACTTATGATTTATTATATGATAGATTAATTTTAGAGTTTATTCCCGAGTATGTTACGTTATGGGTTTTATTGAAATTAAGTAAGGGGTAAACTTTAAATTTAAGTTATTAGTTGAAAGATGTAAATTGTCAATAGATAACAATTGAGGGACTAAAGTTGGCAAAGGTTGAAAGTTGATCACCACCTCATCTACATATGTGGAAGTGAGATAGCCTTCTCATTTCTATTTCTTATGTGTGTGTGTGTGTTTTTACGGTGTCAGGAAGAGAAAGAGAGATAAAGAGAGAGTGAGTTACTTTTTGGAACACTTTTGTGTTTTGGTGTGTGTGTAGGTTTCGTACGGCCAAAGTGAGAAATAGAGAGAAGAAAGAAAATCAAAGTTTTAATTTGAGGAAGAAAGGGTTGAAGATTCTGCAGTAAAGTCAAGGTGCAAATTGAAGAATTAAAGGTATGTTTCTAATTATAATTTTGTTTATATATAGATATATAGAGATGAACTTTATGGGTTTAGAAATGGGTTTTGATGATTTTTGTAAGATATGGAATATCTGAGTTTATAAGTCTCTTATACTGGTAGTTTTATGCATATATGCAAATTTATAGATGCATGCACAACTTAGAAGTATCAATTTGGACTTAATTAAGTTTTCAGTGAGTTGAGACAAGGATGAACACAGTTAGCTGCGATAAGGTTGATAGATGCGATAGTTATGAATGTCGCAACTTTGGGTTGCGACAAGATTGATCATATCGCAATCGTTGGTTGCGATAAGTTGTATATCGCAACAGTTGGTTGCGATAAGATGCATGTCGCAACAGTTGGTTGCGATAAGAAGAGGATATCGCAACAATGGGTTGCGATAAGTGTTGTGTTGCAAGAGTGGGTTGCGATAAGTATCGAGGATTTTGGTTATTTAGGATTTTAAGAGTCCTAATCAGTTAATTAATACAAGTACATTATGTATTTGGGTATTTCAGACTTTGTGAAGTTTGGTGACGGAATTCCTTACAAAAAGTAAAGTAAGAGTGACGCTACTGCTATCAGGTGAGTTCATTCTTACCTTACTCTTTTATAATGTTTTTAAATTATGGTAAGGTGCATTTTTATAATGAACTGTTTTGGATGGATTTTTGGAAGAATGATTTTATGAAGTAAAATCGGTTATCTTAAAATTTATGGTTTTGCTTAATTTCATTAACGTTATTTGAAAATGATTTATATTAAGCAATAACCTGCACGAGTACAAATAAGTGTAATGGATCCATAGGCACTAGTTTTTATATGAACACATGGAACTGATGTGGACTAATCGTAATTCCAGTGTGTAAGATAAACGTGGAATAGGCGTCGACTAATCGTAATTCCCGTTTAGGTGAAA
The DNA here is from genome assembly GCA_033807775.1 of Saussurea involucrata. Classification (NCBI taxonomy): domain Eukaryota; kingdom Viridiplantae; phylum Streptophyta; class Magnoliopsida; order Asterales; family Asteraceae; genus Saussurea; species Saussurea involucrata. The sequence continues at coordinate 216,026,635 of CM066314.1, read as the reverse complement.
TAAGGAATAGGCGTGGATTAATCGTAATTCCTATTTCATATTGATGAGAAATCGTGGAATTGATGTGGACTAATCGTAATTCCCGATTTCTAAGGAAGGAAAGAGATTGACATGGCATAATTGTAATCTTTACTTCCTTTCCAAGAAATGGACATGTGTAATTGTGATTTCTTGGATATGAGCATTAATCTAGAATCCGTGGAGATTCGTAGTGGGCTCTGGAACGTGACATTATGTCTGACTTGGTGTCGGTCATATTCATGGAATCGGGTATCATCCCGTCATCGTAAGATGTATTTACAAATTGGTAAGAAAGATGGTAAACCAGGTTTGTTATGCCTTGTTTACATTGATTTTAAAAGTATTATTTTGAAACCGAATGTTCTCACTAGGCATTAGCCTAATCGTTTCAAAATATGTTTTCTTATCAGGTACTAGCTCGGAAAAGTAAAGGGCTGTGGGATGAGTGGTTTCGAGTATATACGTTTGGAGGAGTTAGCCTTTGTGAGGAGTTTTTGGTAAATCCTAGATAACCAGTTTAATCTTATCTTAGTTGACAGAATTAGATTAATAGGTTATTTTAAATTTACATTGGTGTATATATGAATTCCTCAAGGTTAGTTCTCTGTTATATATAAGTAGTGGAAGATTTACGTTTAATTCTTGTTACAAATCGAGGTTTAATTTAGCCCTGATTTTAGGGTGTTACATAAATATTGGGGTGATCCGGAGAAGATGAACTTGGTTATTTTCTTTGCAAATATTCTTGATCCAAGAGATAAAGTTGAGTACATGCTATCTCAGTTCAATCAGTTGTTTGGGGAAGAAAAAGGTGAAGCATGTTTTAGGAAGGTAAAGTCTCGACTCACAGCCTTGTTTGAAGATTACGTGCAACAATATTCTAAACCTTCCCAACCCCAATCGGAATCCGAATCCCAATCTCAATCCCAATCGGGAAAAGGTCTCCCCCCTCTTGGAAGGTCACAAAAAGAACCTAAGTTCAAAAGCTTGTGGAAGAAGCAAAAGCTTGAAAGTGGGGCCTTAGATAGCAAACGGAATGAGCTCGACATATACTTAGATGAGTCCGTTGTTGATGATAATGGCAATGAGTTTGATTTGCTTATGTGGTGGAAGATGAATAGTTCATGGTTTCCTATCCTTTCGAAAGTTGCGAGAGATGTCCTTGTCGTACCCATTTCTACGGTTGCATCCAAGTCTACCTTCAGTACGAGTGGGAGGGTGTTGGATAACTTTAGGAGTTCTCTAACTCCTAAAATAGTTGAAGCACTCATATGTACACAAGATTGGTTACGAGGACCTACTGAACCACTCGCGGTTGAAGAAAACTTGGAGGATCTCGAGAAGTTTGAGAAAGGTACGAGTACAACATTAATTTATGATTTTAGTAACTTATAAATTACAATTACGACTTTAAAATTTGTTACTTTTTATTTTAAAACTTGCAGAAATGGAAAATTTGAGGATTGGAACTCCTTCGGCTTCGACTCGTGAAGATAGCCCGAGCACTCAAGCTTCAAATGATTTGGGGGATTTTTTTGAAGATGATTCGATTCGTGATCTTTGAGAAAGGTATGACTTTTGTTATTATTAATTATCATTTATAAATAATCATTCATGATTCATGATTGTTGTATTGTTTTGTAAAGTCCGTACTCCGGTATGCCTTTTCTTTATTATTTTTATTAATTTCTTTTTAAACCTTCTCCCTAGCTTGGTGTTCGTTAACGGAATTAGATGAAATGGGATAAAAAGTTAACGGGGTCAACCTTGTTTTGGTCTTTGCAAGGAAAGGAAGTTGAGGGGCCATTTGGGTCAATGCACCAAACTTGTGCAAGGGACCAGCCATATGACCGATCCCCTCCCCCTTCCCCTTTCATTTTCACTTAAACAACTCCCAAAAATCTTTTCCCCATCCCCCTTTGTTGTGTGTTCGGCCAAGAAGAGAACTAGAGAGAGAGAGAGAGAAAGAAAGAAGCTGAGAGAGTGAGAGAGAAACCGAGAGGGTGATAGAGGTTGCTGCCGGCGATGAGGAGAGAGGAGGAAGGAGGCGATCGCCGGCAAGTTTGGTCGGAAAAGAGGAGGAAGAAGGGTTCGTCGAGGTAAGTTCGTCTATTTCTCGTTTGTTGTTATCGTATGTCAAAGAAACGCCGCCAACCACCACCGCCGCCGGAGGCGGCAGGGGGTGGTGCACGGCTGTTGTCCAGCCTAGGGTAACCCATATTCAGTAGTTCATATGCTTTTCGGGTCTGTTGGGATTAAGCCACGACTTAATGGGTTTATAATCAATAGTGTCATTTCATGTGAAAATTTAGTAATCTGCCACTGTTTTGCTTAAACCGTAACGTTTTTCTCGTAACTCGGATTGGGGCGAAATCGGTGCCAAAAGTTCCCATTTTGAGTCTAGTAACTTTTCTATGTTTTGTGCAAAAACCAGTTCGGAACGTAGCTTAGGTCAAATCGTCGTTTTGTACTGAAAGGTTCTGTTTTCGCTGTTCTGCGAACCGTTTTTGTAAAATCCGTATTAAACTGTAGAAAAATCGTTAGGAGGAGTATAATATGTCCTTGGAACCCTAACTCAGAGCACTTTCTGGTAATGTAATGTAATTGAGGATTTTCTGTGTTTGGGGAGGTCGGAACAGGTCCCGAACAGACCTGTTTGGCTAGACAGAAAAGTCATTTTAGTGACAGTTTAAGCGTGCATCGTGTTTTAGGGTCCGGGTCTCGCGTTAATACATTTTAACGTTCGTTTAGGTGTTGGGAAGTGATTTTGGATTGTGGAGCTTGGACTATTGTTTGTGAGCTAGGCGCGCATTCGAGGTGAGTTCTCTCACCACGTAGTTAGGAATTTCATGTATGTCGTTCTTTTGTGTTACGTGTTATTACGTGTATTTATGTGCTTATATGAACTAGTTGGGATGTGATAACTGGTTGTGATTTGTTGAATTCGTATGTGGAATATTTATGCATGTGTACACCTCGGTGGGACTGAGGGGCTCGGTGGGACCGAGGGCTTGGTGGGACTAAGCTAGTACAGTAATCTTTACTCGGTGGGACCGAGGGCTCGGTGGGACTGAGCTTGTATTAATGTATTTTGTGTACTCGGTGGGACCGAGGTTCGTACTTATATAATAATCATTATGTGGTTTGATATTCGTGGTGATGGTAATGTTGCCTACTTGCGAGTAGGGGTGATATGCGTGGGGTTGCTACCTACGTGTGTGGTTGGATTCACTAAGCGTTTAGCTTACCCCTTTCCCATTTTGTTGTGGTTTCAGGTGCGAGTGGCGGTCGGGCATGACGGTACACACACACTACGCGCGGGCGCCGAGAATTGTTGGAATTTACGCTTTTAAACTTTTAGACTTTATTTATAATATTTCCGCTGCATGAATTCTTTTGACTGTTTGAGTTGACGGTATTAACTTAAATTGAGTTACGGTTTATTAAAATGTGGTTGTTTTAAAATGGAATTTATGTTTTAGAAAATTTAAATTTCCTTGTAATTTTTGGGACGTTACAACTTGGTATCAGAGCACAGCTTGAGTGAATCAAACACATCTCGGTGTGTTTGGTCTCAAGTTGCGGCTATGAAGTTTTAAACTCTTTTAATAAAATCTTTGAGAATAAGGGAAAAAGGAAAACTCGTTTGGGAAACGGTGATCGGGGGCGCAGTGTGTACAGTCAGCCGACGCTATGTGGGAAGGTACAGTGCTTAGTGTATTTATTGCTTTCTAGGCATAGGGTATGCATGCTAGATTGCCTATGTTGTTTACACTGTACTGTATGATGACTGCTTGCTAGTAGGAATCAATGCTAGTTATAGTAGGTTGTTAAGTGAAGGCCCTATAGGTTGTATGCAGTCAGAATCATATAGCCTCAGAATATTTGATTTAGTTCTATTGCGCAGCTCTTGTTTGAGTCCAACCGTTCTAGGATAGAATCTTGTATTCGAATGTCTATTTGATTCACGCTGCATGCGACTGGGTATTCGCGAGGCAACTCGTTATGGCTAACAGGGATTCCGTTGTAGCAAGGGTAGTGGGATGAGATGAAATTCCTAGTGAGCTGGGAATAGCGTTTACATATGAGTATGTATGCAAAATTGCTTTCTAGAACATAGGAGTATGTATGCTAGATTGCTTGGTGCTTAATACACTGTATTATATGGTTGTTGCTTGCTATTAGGGACTTATGCTAACTTTGATAGGTTGTTAAGCGAATGCACTATAGGTTGTATGCGGTAGGAACCGAATAGCCTTAGAATGTTGGATTTAGTTCTATTGCGCAGCTCTTGTTTGAGTCCAACCGTTGTAGGATAGAATCCTATATTCGAATGTCTATCTGGTTTCACTGTATACGACTGTGCGTTTACGAGGCGACTCGTCAGGGTTAGTGGGGGTCCCGTTCTAGCAAGGGTAGTGGGTTGTTACGACTTTTCTAGGGAGCTAGGAAAAGTGTTTACATATGCCGGAGTGGACATATGTGTTTGTTTGTGGTAAGCAACTACTTGGACGTCCCGGGACAGGACTCGAAACGAGTAAGGATAGGTGTGAAGGGTAGTAGCAGAGCTCCTACTATCTGAAGCACAGGATCCATACTCGAGTCGGGGAGAGTCACGAGGAAGCCAAGGAGTGGAGTGTGAGTGTAGTAGGGGTGTTTTAAGTGTGGCCAACCCGGTCACCTTAGCCGGGATTGTAAGGTACCGCTAGTGGTCTATTTCAACTGTAATCAGACGGGCCATGTAAAGGCCAACTGTCCTAGAGCAGGGGTAGCTATTGGGGGTGGAGCATAGAGGGCGCCTGGGAATGCCCCGTTACGTATAATCGATGGTCGAGCAGGTCTGCCGGGGGCGGGAGCGGCTCGAGGTAGAGTTCACTAGTTGATGGTGGATGAGGCGCAGGCGACGCCTAAAGTGGTTACAGGTACGTTCCTAGTTAACTCGGTGCCTGCGGTTGTGATGTTTGATAGCGGGGCTACTCACTCTTTTGTGTCTCGCACTTTTAGCGAGGGTTTGGGCCGAGTGGTAGGACGTTTGAGTCATCCTCTTGTTGTTGAGGTGGCTGATGATAGGACCTTGACGGTCACGGACGTGTTTCGCGGGTGCACTTTAGAGATCTCAGGAGTGCGGTCTCCCATTGACCTGATCCCGATCGCTATGCGGGAGCTTTGTGTGATTGTGGGCATGGATTGGATGGATAAGTTCGACGCGGAGATTGTTTGTCGTCACAAACAAGTGCGAGTTCGAACCCCAAGCGGGGGAGAACTGTTAGTGCAGGGAGATTCGTTTAGACGGACTACGGCCATATGTTCGGCTGCGAGAGCTCGGAGGTACCTTCGGCATAGTGGTCAGGGATATTTGGCATACGTGATAGACACGCGTGTTGGGGAAGCGAAGGAGTCTGCGGAAGACGTGCCAGTGGTACGGGAGTTCACCGACGTATTTCCCGAGGATTTGCCGGGGATACCTCCCGAACAGGTAGAGTTTCGGATCGATCTGATCCCGGGTGCTGCTCCGGTGGCCAAGGCACCCTATCGCCTGGCTCCACCAGAAATGAAAGAGCTGTACGCCCAGTTGCAGGAACTTCTCGAGAAAGAGTTCATTAGACCGAGCTGTTCGCCGTGGGGAGCACCTATCTTATTCGTGAAGAAGAAGGACGGGTCGCAGCGGATGTGCATAGACTACCGGGAGCTGAATAAGCTTACGGTAAAGAATCGTTATCCTTTACCAAGGATTGACGATTTGTTCGACCAGCTTCAGGGGGCCTCGTGGTTCTCCAAGATTGATTTACGGTCGGGGTACCACCAGATGCGGGTCAGGAGTGAGGACACGGAGAAGACGGCCTTCCGTACGCGGTACGGTCATTACGAGTTCGTGGTGATGCCTTTGGGCTCACCAATGCACCGGCAGCATTCATAGATCTCATGAACCGAGTATGTAGCCCGATGTTGGACCGATCGGTGATTGTGTTCATCGACGATATTCTGGTGTATTCAAAGTCCAAGGAGGAGCACGAGGTGCATCTTTGAGAAGTGTTGGAAGTATTGAGGCGAGAGAAGTTATACGCTAAGTTTTCCAAGTGCGAGTTCTGGTTGCGAGAGGTCCAGTTCCTAGAACATGTCGTGAATCAGGATGGCATTATGGTCGACCCAGCTAAGATTTCAGCAGTGATGCGGTGGGAAGTGCCGAAGACTCCTACTGAGGTGCGAAGCTTTCTAGGTTTGGCAGGGTATTACCGAAGGTTTATTCAGGATTTCTCCAAGATCGCGATGCCTATGACGCGATTGACGAAGAAATCTGCGGCGTTCAGTTGGGGTGAGGAACAACAGAAGGCACTCGAGGAGCTACGCAGGCGGTTGTGCGAGGCTCCTGTGTTAACCTTGCCCGAGGGCATGGAGGATTTGGTAGTATACTGTGACGCTTCACACCAAGGTTTGGGTGTCGTGCTTATGCAACGCGGCAAGGTCATAGCCTACGCTTCGAGGCAGCTTAAGCCTCATGAAGCGAATTACTCGACTCATGACCTGGAGTTGGGAGCGGTGGTGTTTGCCCTTAAAATTTGGAGACACTATCTCTATGGTGTCAAGTGTACGATCTACACTGACCATAAGAGCCTCAAGTACTTGATGGATCAGCAGAACCTTAATATGCGTCAGCGAAGGTGGCTCGATGTGGTCAAGGATTATGACTGCGAGATACTTTACCACCCGGGTAAAGCGAACGTGGTTGCGGACGCACTCAGCCGACATCCGGTCGGTGAGCCACTAAGGGGTTTATGTCAGCGATTGACAGTGGTTACACCGATTCTGGAGTCGATAGGAAGCGCTCAGGAGGTGGCTGTTTTGGAGGAAAATGCAAAGCGGGAAAGAGTGTCGGGGGAAATCCCGAATTTTGTTCGTGACAGTCGGGTGTTGCTAACTCGACATGGTAGGGTTTGGGTTCCATTCATCGGTGGGAACCGGCAGGTACTAGTGGATGAGGCACATAAGTCCAAGTTCTCGATTCACCCGGGAGCTACAAAGATGTACAGAGACTTGCGTGAAGGTTATTGGTGGCCCGGCATGAAACGGGATGTTGCTAGATGTGTTGAGGTATGTATGACTTGTCGGAAGGTCAAAGCGGAACATCAACGACCACATGGGAAATTGCAGCCGTTGGAGGTCCCGGTTTGGAAATGGGAAAAGATTACTATGGACTTCATAACGAAACTCCCAAGGACTCCCCGTGGGAACGATGCTATTTGGGTGATCGTTGACCGTCTGACCAAGAGTGCTCACTTCTTGGCCATCAGGGAGAGCTCCTCGGCGGAGAAACTTGCGGAGGTGTTTGTACGTGAGATCGTGTCCATGCACGGGGAGCCAGTTTCGATTGTCTCTGACAGGGACACTCGTTTTACCTCCCGATTTTGGGAGAAGTTCCAGTCAGAGATGGGTACCCGGTTACACTTTAGCACGGATTTTCACCCGCAGACGGACGGACAGAGCGAGCGAACCATCCAGACCCTCGAGGATATGCTTCGAGCTTGTGTTATCGATTTTGGAGGTAGCTGGGATCAGCACCTTCCTCTAGCAGAATTCTCCTACAACAACAGTTTTCACTCTGGTATTGGCATGCCGTCGTACGAGTTGTTGTATGGTAGGAAGTGCAGGACGCCCGTTTGTTGGGGCGAGGTTGGTCATCGGGTGTTAGGGAGTACTGACATTGTGTTGAGAACGACCGAGATGATTCAGATGGTGCGGGACCGTTTGGTTACTGCACAGAGTCGGCAGAAGAGCTACGCCGACAAAAGGCGATCCGACTTGGAATTTCAGGTGGGTGATTATGTATTGTTGAAGGTTTCACCCTGGAAAGGGGTGATCCGGTTTCGTAAGCGGGGGAAGCTAGGGCCTCGTTATATTGGGCCTTACCAGGTCATCGCCCGTGTGGGGAAAGTGGCTTACCGGTTAGAGTTACCTGAAGAACTGAGTTTGATTCACAACACCTTCCATGTGTCCCAATTGCGGAAGTGTGTAGTGAACGAAGCTGCAGTGATCCCTCTCGAGGACATTCAGATTGACGAGAGGCTCAACTACGTGGAGAAGCCGATAGCTGTCATTGAGAGGAAGACGAAAAATCTGCGCAACAAGGTCATTGGACTGGTGAAAGTTCAGTGGCAGCACCGGAAGGGTTCAGAGTGGACGTGGGAGCCCGAAGCGGAGATGCGCGAGAATTATCCCGAGCTATTCATCGGTCAAGACTTCGAGGACGAAGTCTAATTTCAAGCGGGGGAGAGTTGTAAAGTCCGTACTCCGGTATGCCTTTTCTTTATTATTTTTATTAATTTCTTTTTAAACCTTCTCCCTAGCTTGGTGTTCGTTAACGGAATTAGATGAAATGGGATAAAAAGTTAACGGGGTCAACCTTGTTTTGGTCTTTGCAAGGAAAGGAAGTTGAGGGGCCATTTGGGTCAATGCACCAAACTTGTGCAAGGGACCAGCCATATGACCGATCCCCTCCCCCTTCCCCTTTCATTTTCACTTAAACAACTCCCAAAAACCTTTTCCCCATCCCCCTTTGTTGTGTGTTCGGCCAAGAAGAGAACTAGAGAGAGAGAGAGAAAGAAAGAAGCTGAGAGAGTGAGAGAGAAACCGAGAGGGTGATAGAGGTTGCTGCCGGCGACGAGGAGAGAGGAGGAAGGAGGCGATCGCCGGCAAGTTTGGTCGGAAAAGAGGAGGAAGAAGGGTTCGTCGAGGTAAGTTCGTCTATTTCTCGTTTGTTGTTATCGTATGTCAAAGAAACGCCGCCAACCACCACCGCCGCCGGAGGCGGCAGGGGGTGGTGCACGGCTGTTGTCCAGCCTAGGGTAACCCATATTCAGTAGTTCATATGCTTTTCGGGTCTGTTGGGATTAAGCCACGACTTAATGGGTTTATATTCAATAGTGTCATTTCATGTGAAAATTTAGTAATCTGCCACTGTTTTGCTTAAACCGTAACGTTTTCCTCGTAACTCGGATTGGGGCGAAATCGGTGCCAAAAGTTCCCATTGAGTCTAGTAACTTTTCTATGTTTTGTGCAAAAACCAGTTCGGAACGTAGCTTAGGTCAAATCGTCGTTTTGTACTGAAAGGTTCTGTTTTCGCTGTTCTGCGAACCGTTTTTGTAAAATTCGTATTAAACTGTAGAAAAATCGTTAGGAGTATAATATGTCCTTGGAACCCTAACTCAGAGCACTTTCTGGTGATGTAATGTAATTGAGGATTTTCTGTGTTTGGGGAGGTCGGAACAGGTCCCGAACAGACCTGTTTGGCTAGACAGAAAAGTCATTTTAGTGACAGTTTAAGCGTGCGTCGTGTTTTAGGGTCTGGGTCTCGCGTTAATACATTTTAACGTTCGTTTAGGTGTTGGGAAGTGATTTTGGATTGTGGAGCTTGGACTATTGTTTGTGAGCTAGGCGCGCATTCGAGGTGAGTTCTCTCACCGCGTAGTTAGGAATTTCATGTATGTCGTTCTTTTGTGTTACGTGTTATTACGTGTATTTATGTGCTTATATGAACTAGTTGGGATGTGATAACTGGTTGTGATTTGTTGAATTCGTATGTGGAATATTTATGCATGTGTACACCTCGGTGGGACTGAGGGGCTCGGTGGGACCGAGGGCTTGGTGGGACTAAGCTAGTACAGTAATCTTTACTCGGTGGGACCGAGGGCTTGGTGGGACTAAGCTAGTACAGTAATCTTTACTCGGTGGGACCGAGCGCTCGGTGGGACTGAGTTTGTATTAATGTATTTTGTGTACTCGGTGGGACCGAGGTTCGTACTTATATAATAATCATTATGTGGTTTGATATTCGTGGTGATGGTAATGTTGCCTACTTGCGAGTAGGGGTGATATGCGTGGGGTTGCTACCTACGTGTGTGGTTGGATTCACTAAGCGTTTAGCTTACCCCTTTCCCATTTTGTTGTGGTTTCAGGTGCGAGTGGCAGTCGGGCATGACGGTACACACACACTACGCGCGGGCGCCGAGAATTGTTGGAATTTACGCTTTTAAACTTTTAGACTTTATTTATAATATTTCCGCTGCATGAATTCTTTTGACTGTTTGAGTTGACGGTATTAACTTAAATTGAGTTACGGTTTATTAAAATGTGGTTGTTTTAAAATGGAATTTATGTTTTAGAAAATTTAAATTTCCTTGTAATTTTTGGGACGTTACATGTTTATTCGTTTTTGTTGTTAGTTTGTTATAGGATTGCTTTGGACGTTGGTCGGTTTGGTTGAAGAAAAGAAACTTGGAAGTCGGTTGGTCGGTTGGTAATTTGGAGTGTTGGTATGTTGGACATTTGGACATTAATTGGTAATTTGGACATTTGGTAATTTGGACATTTGGTTTGGTAATTTGGACATTTTCTTTCATGTTTGAACTTTGAACTTGATTTGGACATTTGGTATTTTGGTTAGTAGTTTAGTTAATTAGTTATGTAGTTTAACTTTTAACTTTATATAATTTTTAACTTCTAAAATACTTGTTTATTTAATTTTAAGTTATATTATTGTAGTTGTATAATTGTATTATTGTTGCTTACCAAAAAACAGGGCCTAAAACAGGGCTAACAACACCAAAAAAGGCTGAAGATTGGGCTGAAAACTGGGCTTGGGATCAGGCCCAACCCGCCCAACTTGAAACCCGATCGGGTTGGGTTTTTTTTGGGCCCAACCCGACTGATGCACAGGCCTAGTGGAGATGGATCTGGGAGTGGAGGAGACCACCGAGAGGAAGGGAAATTGGCGAGTTGGAAAACCTCACACCAAGACTTGAGGATATCCAACTCGTTAGTGTCCGCAAAGACAAAGAGGAGTGGAGTAGATGCGACAAAAACTTCAATGTCAAGAAGCTAAGAGAGACGTTGGAAGAAAGAGGAACCAATTCGCTCGACACGATGGAGCACACAAAATGGATGAAAATCATCCCAAAAAAGGTATGTGTCTTCGTATGGAGAGTTAGTAGAGGAAGAATTCCATGCCGCTCGGTTCTAGATCGAATGGGAATAGATTTAAATTCGACATTATGTCCTATATGTGGCGATTCGGCCGAATCAGTGGACCACGCCTTAGTATCTTGCTCGGAAGTAAAAAAATCATGGATCTCAATCGGTAGATGGTGGAACAAAAGTTTGGAATCGGTGGTATCGGTACAAGAAATCCTACAAGAAGGAGTGAACCCGACTGGAAGTAATTCGACTGAATCGCTGTGGAATGGAGTGGTCTGGTCAACATTGTATTTGATCTGGATGCACAGAAATAAGGCTGATTTTAGTGGGGAAAAAAGAAATTTAGTTGATCGGTTATATGAGTTTCAAACGACTATTTTTGAGTGGGTAAAAAGACGCAGGAACAAACTCTCGATTGACACAGTACGTTGGTTCGCAGATCCGGGTTCACTGCAATAAATCGGAATGGGCTGGTTCGGAAGCGGCGACAACGGAGGCGTGCTATCGGGAGTGGGGTGATTAGTTTGTATCTCGCAAACACGACCCTACCTTGCCGACGTTTGGTTGTGGGTGTCGTGTTTGTATGTGCCTTAATAGCTGTGTGGTTTTATTCTGCTATGTCACTACTGTGGTTGCTTCGTGAGTTTGCCATATCCCAATGAATGTTTCTGTATTCTTGGTGATAGGGTGGATGTGATGTAATTGGATGGTGGCGTTAATAAAATTTGCTTTAAAAAAAACAGTTTTGTATTATTGTTGCTTACCATCTGTTCAATATGCCTGCTTAATTACCAACACATACACCCATGCTTTGTGTGATTTCCTTCCAGGTGAGGTGGGGCATGATACAAACTAAAGGGAAATGCATGTTTTGTGTGAAATTGTGGACAATTTTGTACTTGGTGATATGGAAGTAGTTATTAGTGATAAATATTATAAATATTTTGTATATATCTCATTCCTTGTAGAATTGATATTGATTGATTCTGATGTATCCTTTAATATTTAGTAGGATAGGTTGTTTTGTAATCTCTGTATATATATAGATCTCCAGAGGAATGAAAAGCTCAAGGAATTACTCCTATTATCTCTTCTCATATGGTATCAGAGCCTAGGTCCTCCTCCAGGCATCTCTGTTTTCCGGCGTTGTTTTCATCTCATCGCCTGCCCCCTTTGCCACGGCAAACCCTGCTCCATCATCTATGGCCCCCAACGATCCTAACCCTCCCAAACATATTTCTCTTCATCCGGTTTATACCATCACTAACATTCAACATAAAATCCAAATTCTTGATGGAACGAAAGTCACGTACAACTCGTGGGTCAAACTGTTTCAATTGCATGCTCGAGGTTATAAGGTTCTTGATCATATTGACGGTACGCCGCCACCTGCCAAGTACGACGAAACCTATGAGTCTTGGGTTGAGATTGATGCCATCGTCCTCCAATGGATTTATGGCACACTCTCCGACGATCTCCTTGTTCGAGTGCTCGATACCGACACGACGGCATACAAAGCTTGGAACCAGGTTCGTGACATCTTCACCAACAACAAGGGCTCCCGTGCGGCTGCTCTTGAACATGAGTTCACCAATTTAACCCTGAACTCCGTCTCTTCCCTCGACGAATACTGTCAAAAACTCAAAGACCTTGCTGATCAACTCTCGGACGTCGACAACCCGGTCACCGAAAACCGTCTCGTACTCCAGCTAGTACGCGGGTTACCTACCGAATATGACACCGTTGCATCCTTCATCAATCAAAGTCTTCCCTCATGGGACACCGCCAGAAGCATGTTGCAACTCGAACAACATCGGCAATCGGCACGGCAAAACCTCTCCACCCCAATGTGATGGTTACCACATCGACACCCCCATCCGATGACCGCCCAAGATACGGAAACTCCCGCCCATCTGTCCGAGGCCGGGGCCGTTCGACCCCGTCAGGTCGTTCCACTCGCGGGGGGCGGGGATCTTCCACTCGTGGACGTCCCTATCAGGCCCAACAATATCAACCTGTCGGCTCCACACCGTTCCAATCCTATGCTACCCCTACTTACGCCCCATGGTCTTGGTCGACTCCTTCTCCATGCCCTCATCCAACGCAGTCATCTTGGCCTGGACAGTGGCCCAACCAGCCGAATAATACACCCAAACAGGTCACAACACCACCAGCAGCTCATATGGCTTACGCACCACAACCGCACACGCCGGCTGCCCCAGCCCCCAAAACTGCCCCGATGCCATCTCCTGGTTACGATGCACTCAACCCAACGGACCTCGGGAATGCGTTTCAGGCAATGCATCTCAACCCACCTGATTCCTCTTGGTACATGGACACAGGAGCCTCATCTCATTTAACGGGGGAATCCGGTAAAATTTCTTCTCCCTTGCCATTCTCTTCTAAACAATTTATTTTCGTAGGAAATGGCAATAGCATTCCCATTTTGGGATCCGGTCACGCCCAATACACCACCCAACCCGAACTTATACCCTCCGAAATATATATTACACTCCACACATTATTAAAAATCTCCTTTCTGTTCGCCAATTCACACGTGACAATAATGTCTCCATCGAATTTGACCCTTGTGGCTTTTCTGTGAAGGAACTCAAGACTGGGAGAATACTGTCCCGCCACAATAGTTCCGACGATCTTTACCCGCTCACTCCGTCACCATCTTCGCCTACCGCTCTCCTCACCAACTCTCCCGTCGACGATTTTAGATTTTCTTCGTACCCGTTTTTTTATTTCTTGTAATAAAAATAGACCATCATCTATTTGTCATTCGTGCCAAATATCGAAGAATAAACGTTTACCTTTTCTTGAATCTTCATCAATTATGTTTGCTCCATTTGATATAATACATTGTGATTTATGGACCTCCCTCATACCTAGAAAATCTGGCTATAAATATTATATGGTCCTCATCGACAACCACACACAATACGTTTGGATTTACCCACTTAAGTTCAAGTCTGAGTCCTTTACTAATTTTACAAAATTCCATAATCTCATTCATACACAATTTGGTCGCAAAATTAAAACATTTCAATGTGACTTAGGAGGCGAGTTTCATAACACCAACTTCCATAACTTTGCCTCACAACATGGTTTGACATTTCGTTTCTCTTGTCCGCAAACTTCACAACAAAATGGCAAAGTCGAGCGTATGATCTGTCGTCTAAACGACATCACACTCTCTTTTAGCTCATGCCCACCTTCCTCCTACTTTTTGGGTCTAAGCTGTCCACACAGTGACCTATCTCCACAACATCGTTCCAACCAAAACTCTAAATGGTCAAACCCCCACATTTGCTCTTTATCGTCGCATCCCTACTTATGATCACCTACGAGTTTTTGGGTGCGCATGCTACCCTAACACCTCTTGTAACAACCCGGTTTCCAAATAGATAACAAATAACATACATTGCCTAACATCGTTACATAACAAAGATACATCATATATCAAATGAGGTCCTTTAGTCTTTACAACCAAAATATGGTATTTCGTTACAACTTTTCGCTAATTACATACACGATATTTAGTAATGAAACTATAACTACAAAACACATCTTAGTCTTCAAATCATAAGTCTTCACAAAAGCTATCCACTGATTATTTCTCTTACTTGCTCTTATCCGATCCACGCCCTGGAATACATATTTAAAACAAAATGAGGGTTAGACCTAAAGGTCTAGTGAGAAAATCCCTATTTTTTTGAAAATCCTTTGCACACCACCATTCACATAATACAAACACAATTACCAGTTATGACTCAATCATCTTGTATTTTCCCATCTTATTCTCTTGGCCACATTAGTTGGTTGCAAGTCAACTAATAAATTAACTTCGCTGTACGACAATTACAACCAACAACGCTGTACGAATATTACAGCCAATACACCGGTCCTAAGCCCGGCTAACGTATTCTCGTATAGTAGAATACTCATGTAAATACAATATCTCAATATATTATATTTCAGACATAAACACATAATCACACCATCTATTAGATTCACAATCCACACATAAATGTATTCCAGTTTAAAAACGTTTTAAAGTAAAACTCACCTGTTTGCTTATCAAAAACTCTTTCTAGTCTTTTCCACAAAGAATTCTGCTTTCACCTTCGATTCACAGTATCTGAAACAAATAGATACATATATCTTTTTACCAAATAGAACATATAAGTCTTACTAAAGCTAAGAACTCTAAAGAACTCCAATCCTCAAATGTTACCCCCATACCCGAACTTAAGTCGAGTCCACAGTACATTTAGTCTTCATTCACTCCCTGTCCAATAACTAACAATACATAGGTTACTGGAAAGTCAAAAGCATCTAAACTCTCAAACTTGACAAAACAGCTAAAGTTCCCGGACAACCCAAACTTCCCGGATAACACAGACTATCCGGACAACACAACTATCCGGTAAACATCAACTTTCCGGATAACATAACCAATCCGGATAACACAACTATCCGGACAGCGTGAACAATCCAGGTAACATCCGGACTCCAAAGCAATCCGGACACTATCCGGTATCTCATGTCAACCGGAAACTTAATGAAAAGAGAAACTTACCGGGTGAGACTCGTCCGGACACCATCGAAAAGGGACTACCCGGACACTAGGAACAAGATTACCCGGACACATTCAACTTATCCGGAAACTACTGACTGTTCATCACTTTTTATCCAGAAATCGACTGGAATTGCTACCAGAAGTGAAATCGATGATTCTAATCCGATAGGAACTATCTACTAGCAATTACCAACATAAAATACAAAGCAACATACCTTAATTCCTCTTCCAAGTACACCAATTTGAGCTTTAACCTAACTTTCCTTCTTTTCTCCTTATTGCTCTCTCAAAGACACACACACACACACACTGGAATGATTCTGGATATTTGCAGATAATGAAAATATCTGAATATCCTAAGGGATATTATCTAACCATATTTACCCTCTAAACCTTAAGCTTTCCATTAATGACCCAAAACACCCTTAACTCCTAAATTAACCCAAACTTACCCTAAGCATCAATTATAAAGTTAAATAAATTTAACGAAACTAACATTTAACTAACGAACTTACCCGGGGTATTACACCTCTGCCACCCAAGCCCATAAATTCGACCCACGTTCCATGCGGTGCATCTTTCTGGGCTACCCAAGTAACTTTCGGGGATACCGTTGTTACGACCCTTCCACGGGCAAGGTTCATCTTTCTCGTCATGTTGTTTTCGATGAGAACATCTTCCCCTTCTCCGAACCACCACCTTCCTCCTCCTATCACTTCCTCGATACAGACCCTCCTCTCCCACCTTCTGACATTTACAACACACATTTTTCCTCTTTACCTAACCCCATCACCGTCCCTTCCCCACCCACACCCCACCACCGCCACCTCAACCCTCTACACCCTACACCCTACCTCCGCAACCTCAACCCCAACCACCCACAGAACCCGAGACACAACCCCCCAACCGACACCCTATGACCACCCGATCCCAACATGGCATCGTTAAACCCCGACAAATCTTAAACCTTCATACTCACTCCTCTACACCGATCTCCCCTGTTCCCTCCACTTATACCAAAGCCATGTCGGATCCTAATTGGGCTAATTCCATGACCGACGAATTTAATGCGTTAAAAAAATGATACATGGGAACTTGTGCCGCGCCCTAATGATCGGCCCATTATACGTTGCATTTGGCTCTTTCGCCACAAGTTTCATGCCGATGGCACATTACAACGGTACAAGGCCCGT
The DNA here is from genome assembly GCA_033807775.1 of Saussurea involucrata. Taxonomy (NCBI): domain Eukaryota; kingdom Viridiplantae; phylum Streptophyta; class Magnoliopsida; order Asterales; family Asteraceae; genus Saussurea; species Saussurea involucrata. The sequence goes on along the minus strand of CM066314.1, from coordinate 216,009,865 downwards.
CTTGTGGTAAACGGTAAATCGCAAACGGTTGGCATTGATAGTGACGAGACCTTCAGCCCCGTTGTCAAACCAACAACCATTCGTACCGTTCTAAGCCTTGTCGTTTCTCGTTCATGGCCGATACACCAATTAGATGTTAAAAATGCATTTTTACATTGAGATCTTCACGAGACCGTTTTTATGCACCAACCACCAGGGTTTGTTGATCCTCACGCCCCTCACCATGTATGTCGTCTTCGTAAATCGTTATATGGGCTCAAACAAGCCCCACGGGCGTGGTATCATAGATTTGCTACTTTTATTAATGCCAATGGATTCCGTAGCAACATTTGTGATAACTCTCTGTTTGTCTATCGAAAAGGGATACACACTGCCTATTTACTATTGTATGTCGATGACATCATTCTAACTGCGTCTGATCCAGTGTTTTTAAACACGATTATCGCCACTTTGTCACGGGAATTTGCCATGACAGATCTCGGGGCACTCCATCATTTTCTAGGGATCTCGGTTACTCGGTCCTCTCAGGGTCTCTTCTTGTCACATGCCCAATATGCTCGGGATATTTTACGACGGGCCTCCATGGTCTCTTGTAAAGCCTCGACTACACCCGTTGACACCTCCCCTAAATTAAGTGTCACCGACGGCGAACCTCTTCCCGATGGAACACTGTATCGAAGTCTTGTCGGAGCTATTCAATATCTCACATTTACACGGACAGACATCACATATGCCGTTCAACATGTGTGTCTCTTCATGCATGCTCCTCGGGAACCTCATTTTCAATTTATGAAGCGCATCCTTCGGTACATTAAGGGCACTATTGATTTCGGATTATGTATTATCGTATATCCACGCCATAATCTCACGGCTTACTCAAACGTCGATTGGGGGGGATGCCCTGATTCTCGAAGATCTACATTCGGTTACTGTGTGTTTCTTGGTGACAATCTTGTATCTTGGTCTTCAAAACGGCAACCTACTATCTCACGATCCAGTGCCGAAGCCGAATACAGAGGTGTTGCTAATGCCGTTGCCGAATCTAGTTGGATCCGTAATCTACTGCATGAGTTACATGTCCCGATTCGACAATCCACTCTCGTCTATTGTGATAATGTCTCGGCAGTCTATCTTTCCGGCAACCCCGTCCAGCACCAACGGACCAAACATATTGAAATGGACATTCACTTTGTTCGTGACAAAGTTCGTATCGGTGATATTCGCGTTCTTCATGTTCCATCGGCATATCAGTACGCCGATATCTTCACTAAAGGCTTACCACGACAGCTATTCACGAACTTCCGATCTAGTTTAAGCGTCTGCCGAGCTCCCGCTTCAACTACGGGGGGCTATTAGTGATAAATATTATAAATATTTTGTATATATCTCATTCCTTGTAGAATTGATATTGATGTATCCTTTCCTATTTAGTAGGATAGGTTGTTTTGTAATCTCTGTATATATAGATCTCCAGAGGAATGAAAAGCTCAAGGAATTACTCCTATTATCTCTTCTCATAGTGGTAAGTGTCTTGCTAGGGCCTTCAACAATGTACATACCGATGTTAATCAATTCCACAACTTGATTTCAAATTGAAAAGACAACATGGTTTGATTTCTGTAAACATGGAGATGGAGAAAAAAATGTTAACCAATGGAAAACCCCGTTTAGAGTGAACCCAATTTTTTATTTTGGAGGGTGTCCTAGGTAGGCCTGTGCATCGGTCGGGTCGGGTCGGACCCAAAAAACCCCAAACCGATCGGGTTTCGAGTAGACGATACAGGCCCCGAAACCCGTCCAAAGTGTTGTTCGGGTTTCGGGTGGAGGGTCATTTCGGGTTTCGGGTTGGGCGGTCGGGTTGGGCCGGATACCTGTTTTTTGGTAAGCAACAATAATACAATTATACAACTACAATAATACAATTATACAATCCCTGTCATTTCGGGTTTCGTTGGTGTTGTTAGCCCTGTTTTAGGCCCTGTTTTTTGGTAAGCAACAATAATACAATTATACAACTACAATAATATAACTTAAAATTAAATAAACAAGTATTTTAGAAGTTAAAATTTTAATAAAGTTAAAAGTTAAAAGTTAAACTACATAACTAATTAACTAAACTACTAACCAAAATACCAAATGTCCAAATCAAGTTCAAAGTTCAAACATGAAAGAAAATGTCCAAATTACCAAATGTCCAAATTACCAATTAATGTCCAAATGTCCAACATACCAACACTCCAAATTACCAACCGACCAACCGACTTCCAAGTTTCTTTTCTTCAACCAAACCGACCAACGTCCAAAGCAATCCTATAACAAACTAACAACAAAAACGAATAAACAATACAACAATCATGTATCATGAATGATTATTTATAAATGAGAATTAATAAAAATAAAAGTCATACATTTCTCAAAGATCACGAATCGAATCATCTTCAAAAAAAATCCCCCAAATCATTTGAAGCTTGAGTGCTCGGGCTATCTTCACGAGCCGAAGCTGAAGGAGTTCCAATCCTCAAATTTTCCATTTCTGCAAGTTTTAATATAAAAAGTAACAAATTTTAAAGTCGTAATTGTAATTTATAAGTTACTAAAATCATAAATTAATGTCGTACTCGTACCTTTCTCAAACTTCTCGAGATCCTCCAAGTTTTCTTCCACCGCAAGTGGTTCAGTAGGTCCTCGTAACCAATCTTGTGTACATATGAGTGCTTCAACTATTTTAGGAGTTAGAGAACTCCTAAAGTTATCCAACACCCTCCCACTCGTACTGAAGGTAGACTCGGATGCAACCGTAGAAATGGGTACGGCAAGGACATCTCTCGCAACTTTCGAAAGGATAGGAAACCGTGAACTATTCATCTTCCACCACATAAGCAAATCAAACTCATTGCCATTATCATCAACAACGGACTCATCTAAGTATATGTCGAGCTCATTCCGTTTGCTATCTAAGGCCCCACTTTCAAGCTTTTGCTTCTTCAACAAGCTTTTGAACTTAGGTTCTTTTTGTGACCTTCCAAGAGGGGGGAGACCTTTTCCCGATTGGGATTGAGATTGGGATTCGGATTCCGATTGGGGTTGGGAAGGTTTAGAATATTGTTGCACGTAATCTTCAAACAAGGCTGTGAGTCGAGACTTTACCTTCCTAAAACATGCTTCACCTTTTTCTCCCCCAAACAACTGATTGAACTGAGATAGCATGTACTCAACTTTATCTCTTGGATCAAGAATATTTGCAAAGAAAATAACCAAGTTCATCTTCTCCGGATCACCCCAATATTTATCAAACTTCTCCTTCATTTTTAGACCCATATTCTGTTTATAAATATATAAATAACAAATGAACAATGAATGAACAATAATACAATATGAAAATAACAATGAACAATATATAAATAACAATCAACAATATATAAATAACAATGTACCCTTTCAGTTAAATTATGAGAATCAATCATCTCCGTAAGCGCGTACCCCAATTCACATATCTCTGTCAAGTAAGTATTAGCCGTGACATATAGAGAGCCTGAGATTCTTAGTGTCATCTCATAGAAGGTCTTCAAAAGGCTAACAAAGCTCTCTAAATACACCCAATCATAATCAGCAAGCATCGAATCACCCAAATCTATCTTGAATGTGGCATCATGTCCGTCATAGGCCTCAAACACGGTTCTAAAAGGAATGGGATTCCTGATCATCATGTAAGTGGAGTTCCATCTAGTTGGAACATCAAGACAAAGTGAACTTCTTTCTTCTACCCCAAGTAACGTAGCAAGCTCTTTAAACTTGAACAACCTAGACGGAGATCCCCTCACCCACCTAACAGTATCTCTCAACTTCCTAACCGAAGAATCTGCCATCTTTAATCAATCTTGCACAACCAAATTCAAAATATGTGCCACACATCTCATATGCAAATATTGTGCCCTAACGGATGAACACCCCCAAGAAACTAGCTTGCTTTTCAAGAACCCGAGTGCAACATCGTTTGAAGATGCATTATCTATAGTGATGGTAGAAATGTTCTTTACGCCCCACTCAACCAAACAACCCTCCAAAGCTCTGGCTATTGCATCCCCCCTATGAGATTGGATTAGCACAAAAGAGATAATCTTTTTGTTCAATCTCCATTGGACATCAATATAATGTGCAGTTAGGCACATGTAATTGATCCGTTGCACGAATGTCCAAGTGTCTGTGGTCAAGCTAACCCGCTGTGAGCGTTCTTTAAAGAACCTTTTTAGGCTACTCCGCTCTTCATAATAAATAGCAAATATGTCCCTATTAACCGTCCATCTCGACGGTATTTTAAACATCGGACATGCTTCTTGCACCCATTGTCTCCACCCCCTACTGGTGAGTCAGTGCTTTTGAATGCACCTACAAACGTGTGCTAATAGAACCAATAAGCAAGTATTCTTATATAGGACTATGTCGTCTATCAAGTAATAAAGTGGTAAAGATACCGATTATTGTCCCACAGAGATTGGAGTTAAAATTGCTACAAAAGTATGATGAAAGAAATGATTTCTGAAGATGATTTGGAAGAAAATATCTTTGAATGATTGGTTGATGATTAACACAGATTCTAATTAACAAGATTAAAAGAGAAGCAAGGGTGTAAGACTTGTGATGTTATGATAAACCAAATTCCAGCATATCAATGCTACAACAATGCTACAGCAAGAAACTGCAGTAATGCTGCAGCATAGCAGTGACAAAAACTAGTTTTATCATCTACTTTGAGACACGTTCCTCTCGAACTCTCACCATCCCATGATTCCAGTAGCTAGAGCAATCTCATCTCTGAGCAGAACCCAAGATAATAGAACGATGGAAATGACGTTCTCAAAGTACATGGCAAAACAAATTCTCTTTGTTAAAAGTCACTCTCTCGATATAACCCCCATGCCTCCCAAGTTTGTGTACTCCTAAATAGCTTATCTCTAAGTCTATTCCATTTTAATCCCTTGAGAAAATGACAACTTATCAAGAATGAATCATTTTAGAAAACAAAAGTAACAACTCTCGTTGCAAGTAACTCTCTCGATATTACCCCTTAAGTCATCCAAATTGACGTGCTATTCAATGGCATATCTCTAGGTCCATGACACTTTAACACTATCAAAGTGATCAATTTGTCAAAGGATTTTGTTATCTTGAAAGAACTTGAGTTGGAATAATAAAACATCATTTTTTTGCCACAAAAAATGCCTACTTTCTTTTGGTCATCATAACACCCCTTGCTACTCATTACAATAAATGAAACAAAGTAAATGCAAAGTACTTGGAAGGTAAACATGATGATTGGAAGTATAAAGTACTTGGAAATAAAAGCTAACTAAAGTAAATGACTAAGAATGTAGAGACAAGAATGTAAGTTATAAGCAATAAATGACAAGAATACAAATGGAATGTAAATCTATGACTTAACAAGAATAAATTCTGGAAAGTAAAGACAAGAACATTTAAGATAAACTAGAGATATAAAAGTAATAAAGTAGGGAAAATGTGCAGTTGGGATACTCTCCAGTGCTGCAGCAGTGCATACGTATATCTAAGAACAAAGAAAAATTAAAGGAAGAACACTTGAAGATTTGAAGATTGGAAGAACATTCATAATATTTCTGGAAAATAACTAGAGAGGATTAAGAACTGAGTGAGATCAGTTCCAAAAAGGGATTGATAAAATGGCTAGATGACCCCTCTATATATAACAAAAGGGAGGGACATCTTTAGTAAATAAATGCAACTAAACCTAACTAAATAGTACAACTAGTTAGCCAAAAGTACAATACCAAACTAAGCCATTACCTAAAATACAATTACAATCTAAAAAGTGTTTCAAGGGTTACAAATTATCAGAATAATCCCAAAAAATCAGTTTCCAGCTCATCAATTCGTTCTCTTCAGCCCCTTGATCACCAGATCCCTGCTGTTGCCATGCTGCAGCAATACCCTGTTTTGGCTGATTTTTCAAAAAATGCTTAGATTAGCCTACCAATAAAGTAAAACAAGCAAACCATGATCCCTAGCTCCAAGAAAGTAAAACAAGATAAAAAAGACTCAAAGTTGGGATTTTTAGAATGAAACAGTCCTAACTAAACTAAAGAAATAAGTGCTTAAGTACTCAAAATTGAGCACTTATCACCACCCCAAACTAAGAAATTTGCTTGTCCTCAAGCAATGAAAAGACTAAAAGAAAATGACTCAAATGTTGAAATTTTTTGCACAAGGATGGCATTAAGTGCACATCATGAGTGTGAGCATGTTAAGGGTGCATAGCATAGCCTTTCATAAATCCCATGTGACCAAAGTCCCATTCTTTTGTGATCATAAACCATAAGTTAGCCTCAAATTCTTTTTGTTATAGTCAACACATCATACACATCACAGATTACCAGGACTTTAAGTGAAACTGGATCTCTCTTTTTGGCATATTTTTCTTTCTCACTTTGCCTTTTCTCTCCCCATGCATCAAATCTCATTGGATTTTTCAATTTTTTATGCATTTTCTGTTTGATGACATACACCTGCCCCTATGGGGCATTTTTGGTGTTTCAACCACTTTTTCTTGACATGTAATGTTTGCTAAGGCTTTGCCTTTGATTGTCATTTTTAGACACCCCCCACCCCAAACTAAGAGATTTACAATGTCCTCATTGTATAGAGGAAAGGATGTGTTTTCAATGGTTTCAAGTGGCTAAAAATGGGAGAAAAGAACGATGGCCTAGATCATTTCTGTGATGAATGTAAAATGTGGACCAAATTGTGTCCCAAACAATTCTGAGGCTAATTCTAGTATGAACAACTTAAAGAAATGGTCTTGGACTTGTGAAATTATTTGGGCTATGCAAACATGCTAACAATACTCATTCATGACCCAAATGCAAGAAAATAAACCTAAAATATGCAAAGACTAATCCCAGACTCAAATAACTAAAATAAAACAGTAAATGGAGCTAGGAGTGCATGATTAAACCTGTCCTACTCGTTGGGAGTAGGCTGTGTCTTCCATCCACCAATGGTAGTGCCATGAGTTCCAACAGCAATGGATGCTGCAGCACCGGACTTGGTAGTAGCTACTGCCTTCAACTTTCGGTTGTCCTCCTTCAGCTTTGCAATCTCCAGGTTCTTTTGTTTCAGCAGCCTTCTCAGCTTTGGCAGTCCCAAACTACCCATTTCTCTGATCTTCCTCTTGTGGTTTGCAACAATGGTCATCATCTCGAACCTCAGCTCCTCAACCTTCTCCATAAACTCGTTCCTTTGTTTCAACATGGTGTCTAAGAGGGTGCTGTTCTGGCTTAGCACATTCTGCATCATAGTGACCATATCAAGTGTTCCAACACCTTTCTCTCTTCTGTCTCTCAGCCTCTGAACTGCCCTCATATCAATCTCAGACTTCTCCTGTTGTTCTTTCACGATCAAATCATCTTTATACTGAGGCACTGCATCTCTACCAGCAACTTTGTCAACATTCCAGGAAAGTAGAACTTTCCTTTCACTCTGGTCGCGCATTCCCTTATACTTCTCAGCATTTGCTTTCCCAAGTTCACGCTTTTTCCTGTCATCACACAAAACAAAAGAAACATTCTTTCCACAGATATAGTGTTGTCGTGTGTGGTTGGTGAGATGGAGTGTCTCACCAAGTTGATCCACACATTGGCATCTGCAGAAAGGTTAGAGGCCTTGAATGTTCTCAGCATTAGATTTGAATGGTATTCCCATGTAGTTCTAGGCTTTCCTAATGCTGCAGCAACCTCATGCAGGTCATCTAAAGTTGCATTATTTACCAGCTTACGATATTCTGTTTTAGCCGGTGGTGTAAGTAACAAAAAACTATTTATCCTCTTGACCGTAAGATGGACTGGAATGCCTCTAACAGTCAACCTAGAGGATGAGTTGGTGGCCACCTCACAGTAAAACTCTCGGATGAGTGTGAGGTTGTAAGAGTGATGGATCTCACAAACTTTCTCAAGGCTTTGGGTTTCTACCACCTTCTTAATGAAATGGAACTCTCTAATGCTCTGCTCGTCAAACCCCTTATCAGGTAGACCAATTCTATTCTGAAATTTGGGCCACATTTTGGCAGCAGCTGTAGAGCTGAAGCCACGGTTTGGTCTAGTTGGTCTCTTCACAAATTTAGCAACCTCAACCTCTGTCTTTTTCTTTCCTACAGATTGCTCATGCTGCACAGTTGCTGCAGCATAGCAATTGGTCTCTAAGGGTTCTAATGTGGATGGTTCACCCTCTTCAATCACTCTTTTATTTCATTTTCTTAAAGGTTCAGCCCCTGTGGTCTTGGTTGCATGCCTTTGACCCAAATATTTCCTTTTTCTAGGTTCTATTCTCTCTATCAAAGGTTCATCCTCATCGGTCCAGATTGTATCATTTAAATTTGGAATGTTTCTATTTGGACTTTGGTGGACCACATGAGTTGGTTGCATACTTTCCATTTCTATTTCACCATTTTCGTCCACCTCAGTGCTTTTAGACGCGGATTTTTGAGCATCTGAGGTGGAATCCAGTGGTCCAAACGGCCAATCAAACTCATAAGGCTCGAAGAAAGACACATTTATCTTGGTAGACACAATGGGTCTTTCTCGATCATCCTCTGAACAGGAAGTAAAAAGACCATCGACAGGGATTTTTGAAAGAGGAGATGATACCTTTTTCTTACCCTCCTTTGCAGAAACTGAGTGTGGACCTGTGTAGGGAACGAGGGCAAGCATCTTCGATGGTGATTCTGCGGTTTCGTTCGTAACAGGGGGTGCGATGGGAGCTTCTGTTGATTTCACACCCGAACCTTCTCCCTTCGCTTTTTTCTTCGATGATGGTTTTGCGAAGGGAACATGGCGCAGGGGCGGAATCGAGTCATCCTCAAGATTCACCATTTCTGGTTCGCGGTTCGAAACAGGGGGGCGTACCACAGCCCTGTTTCGACCACTTCGTCGCATACTTGGAGCTTCGGCTTCTTCATTAGGGTTTCTGGGTAGGGTGCGTTTCACCCTTGCCATGAGATCACAGGTTTCGATTGAAAGAGAAAGAAGAGATTTTGAATTTTGGGAGTGTTTGGTGGTTTTCGTTCGTGGCAGAGACGGGAGATAGGAGAGTGAGGAAGAGAGTGGGTTTGTTTAGTGAGACGAGGGGTTTAGAGAGGGTTTTTAGGTGGAAAGCTAAAAAGACCATTGTCCTTATCTGATATTGGGAACAATAATCCAGCTGGGTTTGGGTATTATCCAAGGGTTTTATTTAAGGATAGTACACATAGGAAGCTAGGTATGTACTTTGTTCCAACATTATGTTTAGTCCAATTAGCAAAAAGCAAACTGACTTAGTTAGCTTTCTTTTATTAAGATTTTTCTGCTTTTCAACTCCAGTGCTATCCTTAAATTCCTTGGAACAAAATCTTATTTAATTTCCCTCTGATTTCCAACTGATTTTCCTCAAAAAGCTGACCCTTCTGATGCTGCAGCATTGATTCAGCATCCTTTGGTTTCCCTTGTTTGCTTAATCGGCTGCATATCAGTAAACACATTACTCTCAACTAATACAGAAATATAACAATGCATTAAAAAGAATATTTACAAGGATAATTGGAACTTTTAAAGATAGTTCCCATCTTTGTTTGAAGCTTTTAGCACAAAGAAACCACCTCCACAGGGTAATGTAGTGGAGATGCTGCAGCATCATGGTATAGCTTTACTCTTTGACCATTGACCTTGAACACACTATTGTCTTCCGGGTTAACTAAATCTACAGCCCCATATGGATAAACCTTGTGTATGACAAATGGGCCTGACCATCTAGACTTTAGTTTACCTGGAAACAATTTCAACCTAGAATTGAACAAAAGACATTTTTGACCAGCTTTCAACTCTCTATGCCTGATTCTATTGTCATGCCATTTTTTGGTTTTCTCTTTATAGAGTTTGGCATTCTCATAGGACATATTCCTATGTTCCTCTAGTTCACAGAGTTGTAACTTTCTCTTGTTACCAGCATTATCTAAGTTCATGTTCAATTCCTTTATGGCCCAGTATGCTTTGTGTTCTAATTCTAAAGGGAGGTGACAAGCCTTTCCAAAGACTAACTTATATGGAGACATACCTAAAGGTGTTTTGAAAGCAATCCTATATGCCCATAAAGCATCATCTAATTTGAAAGCCCAGTCTTTTCTGTTTGGTTTGACAACCTTTTCTAAAATCCCTTTTATTTCTCTGTTTGAGAGTTCAGCTAAACCATTTGTTTCTGGGTGATAAGCAGTGGCAACTCTGTGTTTCACATTGTATTTTTCAAGAACTTTACTTAAAAAATTGTTTATAAAATGGGTACCCTCATCACTAATTAGCGCACGGGGGGTACCAAACCTTGTAAAAACTTGTTTTTGTAAAAACTTGACAACAGTTTTTGCATCGTTTGAAACACATGCCATTGCTTCTACCCATTTGGATACATAATCAACAGCAACAAGAATGTATTGGCAATTGTTTGATGGTGGAAATGGACCCATAAAATCAATTCCCCAAACATCAAACAATTCAACTTCCATGATCCCATTCAAAGGCATTTCATTTCTTTGAGAAATGGAACCACTTCTCTGGCATTCATTACACCTTTGTGCAAAGTTATGGGCATATTTAAAGAGAGTAGGCCAATAGAAACCAGATTGAAGAACTTTAGCTGCTGTTCTTTGGCCTCCAAAATGTCCTCCATAAGCTGACTGGTGGCAATGTTGCAGGATTGCTACCACTTCTGTTTCTGGGATGTACCTTCTCAGTATTTGATATGTACCAAGTTTAAACAAAAAAGGATCATCCCATATGTAGAATTTACAATCATGGAGAAATTTCTTCAGCATATGGTGAGTGTAATCAGTGGGTTTGATGCCACAAGCTAAATAATTAGCTATGTCAGCAAACCATGGCAGTTATGATTGTACCATAAGAATCTTTTCATCAGGGAAGGTTTCTATGATATCTCCTCCTTCCCTACTCTCAACAAGCTTTTCCAACCTAGACAGGTGATCAGCCACTTGGTTCTCCACACCTTTCCTATCAACAATTTCTAGGTCAAACTCTTGCAGTAATAAAACCCATCTTATTAGCCTTGGTTTTGCATCTTTCTTTGAAATGAGATATTTAATGGCAGCATGGTCAGTGTGAACAATGACCTTAGCTCCCATTAAATATGATATAAATTTCTCAAATGCAAAAACCACTGCTAATAACTCTTTTTCAGTTGTTGTGTAATTAATTTGAGCTTCATTAAGGGTTTTGCTTGCATAGTAAATAGAATGAAAAATCTTTCCTTTTCTTTGACCTAAAACTGCACCAACAGCCCAATCACTTGCATCACACATGATTTTAAAAGGTTTGTCCCATTCAGGAGCAACAACCACTGGAGCAGTTACCAAAGCTTTCTTTAAAGTAAGGAATGCATTTCTGCAATCTTTATCAAAATCAAATTTTTGGTCTTGCTGTAATAATAGACATAAAGGTTTTGAAATCTTTGAAAAATCTTTTATGAAACGTCTATAAAAACCAGCATGACCAAGAAAGCTCCTGATTCCTTTAACAGTGGTTGGTTCAGGTAGTTTGTCAATAACTTCAAGTTTAGCTTTGTCTACCTCAACTCCTCTTTTTGAAATTAAATGACGAAGGACAATCCTTTCTGTAACCATGAAATGACATTTTTCCCAGTTAAGAACCAAGTCAGTTTCTTCACACCTTTTAAGACCTTGTTTTAGATTTTCCAAACAATGATCAAACGATGAACCATAAACAGAAAAATCATCCATAAATATTTCAATGGATTTTTCAAGCATGTCAGAGAATATGAACATCATGCATCTTTGGAAAGTAGCAGGCGCATTGCAAAGTCCGAAGGGCATTCTCCTGAAGGCAAAAGTGCCAAAAGGACAAGTGAAAGTAGTCTTCTCTTGATCTTCCGGTGCTATGGCTATCTGATTGTAACCTGAGTACCCATCCAAGAAGCAGTAGAACTCTTTTCCAGCCAACCTGTCCAACATTTGATCAACAAAAGGTAAAGGAAAATGATCTTTTTGAGTAGCATTGTTTAGTCTACGGTAGTCCATGCAAATTCTCCATCCGGAGACTATTCTAGTTGGGATGAGTTCATTCTTGTCATTGGAAATGACAGTGATCCCACCCTTCTTAGGCACACATTGGACTGGACTAACCCAATAACTACTGGCTATTGGGAAAATAATTCCTGCATCTAACCATTTTAAAATTTCCTTTTTCACTACCTCTTTCATGACAGGGTTCAGTCTTCTTTGCGGTTCTATGGATTTGAAGTTCTTTTCTTCTAAGATGATCTTATGTTGACAAATAGGATGGCTGATCCCCCTAAGGTCAGCAATGGTCCAACCTATGGCTTTGGTGTGTAACTTCAACATATCCACCAACTTCCTTTCCTGATGCAATTCTAGGGTAGCTGATATTATAACAGGTAATTTGTCTTCTTGTCCTAGAAAGGCATATTTCATGTGAGATGGGAGTTTCTTCAACTCCAGGTCAGGTGGTGAGACTACGGAAGGTATAGCTGGTTTTTGCTCACTATTTTCCAGCAGCTCGAATGCTGCAGCAACCAAAGGGACAGTCTCCTCTTCTATGGGAATTTCATCATCATCATATTCCTCACTTACTTCCTCATCCTCCTCTTCTATCCTACAGGTCTGGTTGACTTCTTCCTCATGACACAATGACTCGATGGTACCTATGCTTGAACAGTCTTCCATATCATTTGGGTATTTTAAGGAATTGAAGACAGTAAATGTGACTTTTTGGTCTTGAAGTCTCATGGTCAACTCTCCTTTCTGGACGTCTATCAAAGTTCTACCCGTGGTTAAGAAAGGTCTTCCTAAGATAATAGGAATATATTTGTCAGCCTCAAAGTCTAAAATGATGAAATCGGCCGGAAAGATGAATTTGTCAACCTGTACTAAAACGTCTTCAATCTTACCCTTTGGATAGGCGATGGTTTTATCAGCTAAGATGAGTGTGACTGTGGTAGGTCTGGCTTCTCCTATGCCTAAACTTTTGAAAATTGACAAAGGCATGAGATTGACACTGGCACCTAAATCACACAAAGCTTGTCCAACTTCTTTCCCACCTATTGAACAGGGAATGGTAAAACTCCCTGTGTCTTTTTGCTTAGGGGGTAATTTGTTGGAAAACAGAGCACTGCAACCTTCAGTGAGGGCAACAGTCACATACTCAGTCAACTTCTTTTTCTTACTCAAAATGTCCTTAAGGAACTTGGCATAATTGGGCATCTGCTCGATTGCTTCAACAAGAGGTATGTTGATGTGCAATTGTTTGAAAACATCCAAAAACGTTTTAAATTGCAATTCCTCCTTTTCATTCCTCATCCTTTGGGGTAAGGAATGTAAGAGAGAACTGGTTTGATAACAGCTTTGTTTGAAGGTTTTGAGCCAGATGGTTCCAATATGCTTGTGGTGTTGGTCATGTTGGATGGACTTGAACTAGTGATCTTAGGGTCTTGGTCTTCTTTTTGATTTGGAACAACCTGAATCTCTGGAGTAGAATTGGTTTTGGATAATTTATCAAAATCTGTTTTGGTCAAAGGGCCAAATTCCTTCTCCACAGTTTCAGTTAATTCTTTTCCACTCCTAAGAGTCACAACCTTCACATGTTCCTTTCCTGGGGCCTTTGGGATTTCAGTATTGCTAGGCAAAGTTCCTGAGGCCCTAGTGCTTTGATTTAAAGCAAGTTGACTGATTTGAGTTTCAAGATTTCTGATTGAAGCTTGAGTTTGGGTCATAAACCCTTTCATGAGTGCTTCCAAAGAAAGATTTGAGTCATCGTGTGGAGGTGCATGATTTTGGTTTTGAAAAGGTGGTTGATTATTTTGAAAACCTTGATGACGATTATTCTGATGATGGTTGCTTTGAAAATTTCCCTTGTAATGGTTTTGGGAGCTGCTTGCTTGATTTTGAAAATTAGCATTCCCTTGTGGTTTTTGTGCAGGTGGATTTAAACATGGATTATTCCAAGAGAAATTTGGATGCTGCTTCCAACTGGCATTGTATGTGTTGGAGTGAGGATTAGGTCTGTTTTGAACATAGTTTACAGATTCAGAATTATGAGGACAGTGTTCATAAGAATGTTCATCACCACAACATACACATTGCACAGAAAGGACAGGTGCAGGAGATTTGGTGACAGCCGGCGGTGCTCCTTGACCTGTAGTGATGTTTTTAAGCATATTAGTCATGGAAGAAAGCTGAGCTGTCAATGCAGTGTATGCATCAATCTCATGCAACCCGGCAGTCTTCTTTTGAGTTGAAATTGGACCTCTTGGATCAGCCCATTGTCCATTATTTGCAGAAATCTTTTCAAGAATTTCATACCCGGTATTGTAGGTGTTAAAGGTAAAGGCCCCTCCTGAAGTCGCATCGAGCATTTATTTTGTATTGGAATCAAGTCCATTGTAAAACGTCTCGAGTTGAATACAGTAGGGAATTCCATGGTGAGGGCATTTCCTTAATAATTCTTTAAACCTTTCCCAAGCATCGGAAATTGCTTCATCGTCCATTTGTTTAAACATGCAAATTTCGTTTCTGGACTTAGCATTCCGGGTAGGTGGAAAATATTTTCGCAAAAACTTTTCAGCCATATCACCCCAAGATGGTACTGAACCTGGTGTTAATGAATTGAACCATACTTTTGCCTTATCCCTTAGAGAAAATGGAAATAAAGTGAGCCTTAAGGCTTCGGGAGATACTCCAGGGATTAGAAAAACATCGGTGATCTCCATAAAAGATTTTAAATGAGAGTGGGGATCCTCCGATGGTAATCCGGCAAATTGACCATTAGCTTGCAACATATGAAACATGATGGGTTTTGGTTCAAAATGTAAAGTATCTAATTGTGGCCTAACAATCCCAGAATTTAATTGTTCAAAATTTGGGATTGCGTAGTCCATAATTCTTCCATCTTTCGAGTTTGCAAGATCAATGATGTTAAGTGGTTCTTCATTACCAATAGATCCATTATCATCTCCTTCCTCATTGTTGTGTGGTGGATGTTGTTGAAAAGGTGGATTTTGTTGGAATGGAATAAACGGTGGATTACCAAAAAGTGGTGGGTTTTGTTGAAAAGGTGGATTTTGACGATTATTCCCAAAGATTGGTGGAGGCCGAATTGGATTTTCTAAAGGTGGTCTCATTTGATTTTCCAACGGTGGCCTAACGGGATTTTCTAAAGGTGGTGGATTTGGTGGTCTATTTTCAAAACCGGGTGGGGGTCCGTCCATATTGAGAGAGTTTGATGTTCTTTGAATTCTTCTTCTTTGAAGAAAAGTTCTCTCAATATCCGGATCTAACTCGAAAAGTTCCCCACGTGATATTCTTGGCATACACCACTTTCAGAAAATCTTTAAAATTCCCAAAGGTGTTAGAAAAACCAAATCTTTAAAAATACTTTTATAGACTTTTAGCTTACCAATCCCCGACAACGGCGCCAAAAACTTGGTGAGTCAGTGCTTTTGAATGCACCTACAGACGTGTGCTAATAGAACCAATAAGCAAGTATACTTATATAGGACTATGTCGTCTATCAAGTAATAAGTGGTAAAGATACCGATTATCGTCCCACAGAGATTGGAGTTAAAATTGCTACAAAAGTATGATGAAAGAAATGATTTCTGAAGATGATTTGGAAGAAAATATATTTGAATGATTGGTTGATGATTAACACAGATTCTAATTAACAAGATTAAAAGAGAAGCAAGGGTGTAAGACTTGTGATGTTATGATAAACCAAATTCCAGCAGATCAATGCTACAACAATGCTACAGCAAGAAACTGCAGTAATGCTGCAGCATAGCAGTGACAAAAACTAGTTTTATCATCTACTTTGAGACACGTTCCTCTCGGACTCTCACCATCCCATGATTCCAGTAGCTAGAGCAATCTCATCTCTGAGCAGAACCCAAGATAATGGAACGATGGAAATGGCGTTCTCAAAGTACATGGCAAAACAAATTCTCTTTGTTAAAAGTCACTCTCTCGATATAACCCCCATGCCTCCCAAGTTTGTGTACTCCTAAATAGCTTATCTCTAAGTCTATTCCATTTTAATCCCTTGAGAAAATGACAACTTGTCAAGAATGAATCATTTTAGAAAACAAAAGTAACAACTCTCGTTGCAAATAACTCTCTCGATATTACCCCTTAAGTCATCCAAATTGACGTGTTATTCAATGGCCTATCTCTAGGTCCATGACACTTTAACACTATCAAAGTGATCAATTTGTCAAAGGATTTTGTTATCTTGAAAGAACTTGGGTTGGAATAATAAAACATCAATTTTTTTTGCCACACAAAATGCCTACATTCTTTTGGTCATCATAACACCCTTTGCCTCACACCCAAGCTACAAGATTAGCTACTCATTACAATAAATGAAACAAAGTAAATGCAAAGTACTTGGAAGGTAAACATGATGATTGGATGTATAAAGTACTTGGAAATAAAAGCTAACTAAAGTAAATGACTAAGAATGTAGAGACAAGAATGTAAGTTATAAGCAATAAATGACAAGAATACAAATGGAATGTAAATCTATGACTTAACAAGAATAAATTCTGGAAAGTAAAGACAAGAACATTTAAGATAAACTAGAGATATAAGAGTAATAAAGTAGGGAAAATGTGCAGTTAGGATACTCTCCAGTGCTGTAGCAGTGCATACGTATATCTAAGAACAAAGAAAAATTAAAGGAAGAACACTTGAAGATTGGAAGATTGGAAGAACATTCATAATATTTCTGGAAAATAACTAGAGAGGATTAAGAACTGAGTGAGATCAGTTCCAAAAAGGGATTGATAAAATGGCTAGATGACCCCTCTATATATAACAAAAGGGAGGGGCATCTTTGGTAAATAAATGCAACTAAACCTAACTAAATAGTACAACTAGTTAGCCAAAAGTACAATACCAAACTAAGCCATTACCTAAACTACAATTACAATCTAAAAAGTGTTTCAAGGGTTACAAATTATCAGAATAATCCCAAAAAATCAGTTTCCAGCTCATCAATTCGTTCTCTTCAGCCCCTTGATCACCAGATCCTTGTTGTTGCCATGCTGCAACAATACCCTGTTTTGGCTGATTTTTCCAAAAATGCTTAGATTAGCCTACCAATAAAGTAAAACAAGCAAACCATGATCCCTAGCTCCAAGAAAGTAAAACAAGATAAAAAAGACTCAAAGTTGGGATTTTTAGAATGAAAAAGTCCTAACTAAACTAAAGAAATAAGTGCTTAAGTACTCAAAATTGAGCACTTATCACCTACCCTCTACCAACTTAAAAGGAAGTTCGTCCATGATGATCATCTTAGTTGTTGCTTTTCTAACTCTCTCTTGATTAAAAACCCAGTTAGTCAACACACTTTCATTCTCAGAGTTTGAAGCGAATGCTAACATTGTTTGTCTAGTCTCTCTAGACTGAGGGTTTTTTAGGCATGCTAGGGAATGGTTTTTTAAAGAGGATGTGCCGTGCTTTTTGGGGTCGGCCGCATATGTTTTAGGGCAATATTTACATTTTGCTTGCACCAAATTACCCCCTCATCTAGAATTCTCTCAAAGTGATCCCACACAGCTGACCTTTTTTCGATAGTTTTTCTATTCTTTGTTTCAGGCGGTGGTGGTGCACTACTATCCGCCATAGACATGCGAGCCAATCTAATATTGTAAACACAATTCAAAGTAAACCAAATAAGCAATTTCCAATCAAAGTAAACCTACTGTAAACCAATTACCAATCTAATATTGTTATGTATACAAAGTTACAAACTATGAAACTATACATATTACATACCATTATACCAATCAAAGTAAACCAAATAAGCAATTTCCAATCAAAGTAAACCTACTGTAAAGTGTAAAGTGTAAACCAAATAATATTGTAAACATATTACTTACAATCTTACATACTCAAATCAAAGTCTAAAACAAGTAAAAAGTAAAAACATTAAAACAAATTCGAAGTAAACCTAGTGTTTCAAACAAGAAAGAAACTTAAGAGTTAAGATATTACAAACTTTTCCTCATTATTTAACAAATTAACATATAAATCAAAGATTTGAGAAACGTTTGACTTGAGAATTGAGAGACTGAGAGGGCACTTACAAATCAGAACCGTTTGAGAGTTGAGATCTTCGATGATTTAAAGATGGCAGAAACGTTCGTCAATCGTTCCCTTCGTGGCTTCGTCAACCGTTCCCTTCGTCACGAACGAACCCCTACTCACCGGTCTCACCTTCGTCCCCTTCGTGGCTTCGTCAAAACCCCAAAATCGTGTTTGGATTTTGAAATTAGGGCAGAAGAGAAATTAGGGGTACTGTCGTGAATTGAAAGTGAAAAGTGAAAATATCAATTCATATCAGATTATTAGTAATTTAGTATTTAAAATTGATTTAAAAAAATATTTTTTATGTAATTCGGGTTTCGGACGGGTTCGGGTTTGGAATTATCCAATCCAACCCGATCCGTATTATCCGAGGTAAAATTTCGGGGTCGGGTTACTTCGGGTTTCGGGGTGCGGGTAAGGCAGATTCGGGTTTATCGGGTTCGGGTTCGGTCAGGTTTATCGGGTTCCTCGGGTTATGCTCACCCCTAGTCCTAGGCTTTGCCTAGACTAATCCCTTGGCAAATTATGACTGTAATACATCAGTCCTGATTAAACCTCAGTGGCCACAAGTTGTGTACGCCTGGATTCGAATCCACCACATCCTCCAAGGCTTTAACCAGTACGCCACAACGCTTGTGGTTGAGTGAACCCAATTTTGTCTAAACTATAGCTTACAATTTTTTATCAGCATGTATATAATCGTCGTCTAGATTTGCAGCAGTCCCATATTTTTGAAGGATTGCCATGACCTGCATTCGCACACCACGATCAACGAACTCTTCGTCTACCTATGAGTTTTGAATTAAAGGACGAATGTCTTCCAGTTTTTGAAGGAGTGAATGAAGAGGAATCATAAAGAAGAAGCGTAATTTTGAACCGGAAGACAATGGACTCCATTAAATGGGTAGGGTATTTATAAATGTAAATATAAA
The DNA here is from genome assembly GCA_033807775.1 of Saussurea involucrata. Taxonomy (NCBI): domain Eukaryota; kingdom Viridiplantae; phylum Streptophyta; class Magnoliopsida; order Asterales; family Asteraceae; genus Saussurea; species Saussurea involucrata. The sequence continues at coordinate 215,990,746 of CM066314.1, read as the reverse complement.
TATAAATATAAAATCATGCAACCATTTATAAATTTAACAGTTTTATTACAATTCCAATCTCAGCTGTTTATTAATCATGAAATGCAACAATATTCTCTTAGAGTCGTGTAAAAAAATTAACGTTCTAGACTCTATCTCTTTCCTTGATACTTACGACCCACTTTCGTGCAGATTCGTTGTATTTGGAGCCAACTTAAAACGTATATGTCTAGCTATCTATGTATGAGAAAACGTATCATATAAATTTTCCTGAATATAATGTTTGAAGCATTTAAGAACCGATAAGAACCTTCGATGATGGTGCGCTGCTTGTTTTTATTTTTAGACATTTATATAATTGATTAATAACGACTTAATCGAGTGTCCATCCTTTGGAAATTTCATGGAACATTTGCATTAGTCAATATCGATGTTGACGTCACATATAATTTCATTTTGAAATATTTATTCGATGCTATTTTTCTAATTTAATATGTTTTACAAACTCAAATTTTAAGATCACCGACTATCAAACTAGGCAAAATAAATTAATAGGACAAATTACATACGTTACGGGGCATGGTATACTATAAGAAAGACCTATACTCGAAGAAAAAGATTAGACCTAAAGAATGTCTGAAAATATTAAATGTTCGTGATGAATTCACTACTAAACAAATCACCTAATCCGTCACTCTTGTTTTAAAAAAAAGAAAATTATATATTCTCGAAAATGTTTGTGACGGAATTCCAATCCGTCACAAATATTTGTTAAATTACAGTTAAGTTACTTAATTAACGTAATTAGCAATTAAATAATAAATTACAATTATATAATTAAACTAAATCGCCATTAAAAAATAAAATCTTGTTGATTTCCGACGGAATTTTAAAAAAATTAATTTTTTTATATTTTCTTCGGAAATCTATAAGATTTTATTTTTAAATTTTTTAAAAATCAACGTTTTTTAAAAAATCTTATTATTTTCCGACGGATTTCCAAAAATACGGCGAGGATGCCACTTCCCATCCCATAATAGATGAAGCATCGTGGAAACAGGCGTCCGAGGCGTCCGGGGGAAGCAAGAAAGGTCGAATATACGGTTTTGGGAACACCAGTGATCCGAATTTGGTCTTGACGGGGGTACCCTCAGGTGGATATGCGAGTGGTGCATCACCTTCTGGTACGCGGGTGTGTACTTCATTTTCTTTTTGTATAATGTTTATCTAATCGTATATAATTCATTTTAATATTTTTTGTGTTTTTAGATTCAAGCATTAGAGGCTCGACTGCAACAATTAGAATACGCCCGCGAGAAGGACTTGGAAGAGATGCGCCGACAACAAGAGGTCCGCATGAAGGAGATGGAGGAGATGCGCCAAATAGAAGAGACGTGATGGATTTGGTGAAAAGGTTAAGCCAAAGTCAGTTTACTCCATCTCAGTTTCCGCCTCCCCCGCCATAGTGTTGATGTTTGGTTGTTAAACTCTTGTTACTTGAATTAACGTATTTAAATTATGTTTATCGAACAATTAGGAGAATTTGTATTTATTATGCACAAGAACTCGTTGGAGGGCTTTAATTAATCTATGGTATTTGCATTCAGTTTTTAGCAGTTTTTAAGCATATACAGGAATTTAAAAAATTTAATTTTTAATTATTTTTATAATTATTAAAAAAATAATAATAATAATAATTTCCGACGGAATATTCCGTCGAAAATGTTTTTCGATTTTTCCCAATAAAAAAATAAATTATTTTTATAATTATTAAAAAAATAAAAAATAATAATAATTTCCGACGGAATATTCCGTCGGAAATGTTTTTTGATTTTTTTCGTATATATTTTAATTATCAAATTATATTAAAAATATATTAAAAATCCGTCGGAAAGTTAATTTTTTAGATTAAGAAAATCTGATTAAGCGTGTGGAGTTTAAAAATTAGGAAAATTGGATCGACGGATATATCCGTCGGAAAATCCTCATCCGTCGGAAATCCGTCGGAAATCCCGTTTTGTGGCCAGGCATTATTTGACGGCCTAATCCGTCGGAAATGGCGTTTTCCGACGGATTTGGCCGTCGGAAAAGCCAATCTGTTTTGTAGTGGAAAATGTTTACCTGAGACCTGATTAATATAAGAAATAAGTATTCATATTAATTACCGGTTTGGGAAATTGTTAGAGTTAAATTATGTTGCTATTTTACATACAATGAAAGTATATAGCTTAAAAGAAAACAATATATATTATTATTTTGCATGATAAAATATACCATCTAAAGTTAGTCAATGTACTACAAACTAGTTTATATAATAAGGGTTATATAAAAAATACTATTAAACAACTTAAATGGGTAAAATATTTTTTAGTTCACAAAAAAGTGTTTTTATCATTGATTCGTTGAGCTTTCACAATTTTTAGTTTTTTTTTGGGTGAAAATCATGAAATCAAATCATTTGGCTGATATAATTGTAAAGAAAAAGGCTATGTTTGGCAAACTAACTGATAAACTAGCTGGTAGCTGATAAACTAGTTGTTGACTGATAAGCTAGCTGATGAAGAAGTCACGTTTGACAAAACTAGCTTATAAACATGTAAAATGATCAAAAATGGCATATTCAATAAATTATCAATTATATAACTAAAACAAATTTATAGCAATATAATACGTTAACTAATACAATCAATTTAGAAAAAAAATTAAATAACATAACATCTTAATTAAAAGAATTTAAAATTTATTACTACATATATACTATAAATTTTGAATTTGTTAAAACAAGTTTTAGAAAAAATATATATTAACTTATGATTTTAAATAACCGTTACATATAATATGAAAAAATAACCAAATAATAATTAAAAAAAATAATAGTAATTGATAAGTAAAATATATTAATTAATATTAAAAAAATATAAAAATAATTTATACGATCAACAATATTCTAAGTTATTAAAAATTAAAAATTTAATAATTTCAGTTAATATTAATCAATATTTATTAATTAATAATAATTAAATTTAAAAAATTAATATTTACTTATAATAATAGTTAATTAATAATAATGAGGGCATTATTGGAATATTCACAAAAACTACCCAAAAGCTACTCCAAGTAGCGTTTCAAAAAGCTAACTTATAGTCATCCAAACATGTATTCAAAAAAAAGCTAACTTTTGTTTGCCAAACGATGCTGTAAAATGACCAAAAATGGCATATTCAATAAATTATCAATTATAATATTTAATTATATAATTAAAACAAATTTATAGCAATATAATACGTTAACTAATACAATAAATTTAGAAAATAAATAAATAACATAACATCTTAATTAAAAGAATTTAAAACTTATGACTACATATATATACTATAAATTTTGAATTTGTAAAAACAAGTTTTAGAAAAAGATATATATTAATTTATATTTTAAATAACCGCTACATACAATATGAAAAAATAATCAAATAATAATTGAAAAGATAAATAGTAATTTGATAATGAAAATATATTGATTGATATTAAAAAATAAATAAAAATAAATTATATGATTAACACTAACTTTAAATAAATAAAAATTAATATTAATGTATAATTAAAAAGTTATTTAATAATTCTCAGTTAATATTTATTAATCAATAATAAATAAATTTAAAAAATTAATATTTATTTATAATAATAATTAATAAATAATAATTGATATTAATAAGGGTAATATTGGAATATTCACAAAAAAGCTACTCCAAGTAGCGTTTCAAAAAGCTGGCTTATAAGCTAACTTATGATCATCCAAACATGTACCCAGAAAAAAAAACTAGCTTATATAAGCTAGTTTTTTTTACCAAACAATACCAAACGATAACTGAAAAGATTAGATTTATAATTTATTTATAAATTATTTTCCGTTTTAAAATAAATATCTACATTACTATTATAAATTAATGTGTATTAATTATTAGGTGGAGAAAATTTCCGTCTCAATAATTAAGAATAAAATTGTTCTTTTGTTAATTTTTAAAACCATATAACGCTTTCATTATAAACATTTATTCTGAGACAAAAAAAGAGTATCATCCATCCCATTTTAAATTAAATTTAAAGCACAATTTTAGTTTTGATAATAATATAAAAATTTTATCCATTACTATAGATATAATTGAAAAATATACACTCACTTTATGTTAAGATAGTAATGTTGACAACTAAACACTTATATTTAGATGGAAGAGGTATAATTTAACTTGATTTTTAATAGGTAATAATACATATAACAATACTTTTATTTTTGTTTAATAAGGGGACAATCGACATATTGGCAAGGCAACAACCGCACGTGGGCAGAGATGGAATGATAGGGTTTGATTTTTAAGCCAACCCGCCGCCCTCGTTTTAAACGTTTGAGAATCATAAAAAAAAAAAAAAAAAATTTGTGAGAATTTATCTAAACCTTAGTTTTCTTTTGATCCTATGATTTTAATTGAAAGTTGTTTTTAACTAAAAAATGACATAATCGTCATTTTGGTAACAAGATTCATCAGATGAAACATATAGAATCATTTTTCATATTAAACACACAAATTCACCATATGAAACACAATGATTTTCCATATGTTTTGGTTTAACCTGATGAAACACACAGATTCACCATATGAAACACATAGATTCACCGTATGAAACATACATATTCACCATATGAACCTAGTCCATTTACAACCAATTATTTGATTTAATATAAATGAATTCACCTTATGAAACACACATATTCAACAGGTGAAACACACAAATTCACCAAATCAGGAAAATCAAACACAAAAAAAACCCATCAGATTTGAGTGTTAGATCAGTTCATGGAGCATAACTACATCGAGCAAAAAACCCTAAAACATTTATTCGGTGGCGCCTTCAAAAACTATTACACGACACCTCCGATAAGCCGGAGAAGATCGGAGACTGGCAGAACGGACAAGTCTGTCTCCGATGAAGCAACTTTCCTACATAATCGGAGTGAAAAACGTGACCGAACCGACTGAGTTGGTAAACCACATCACCGTTGTCGTACTCGACGGAGCAGATGAAACACATCTAATCGACAGATCTGTTGCATCGATTGAGCAAATCGTCGAATCGAATAATGGGAAGATCCACGAGGCATACGTCCTCTTCGTGGAATCGAGGATTAACGTCACCGTATCCAAGCAAGTAGGCGACAAAATCGTTGAGGAGATTGAGCAGATCATACTTGATTCGAAAGATGGGGAAGAAGTCGTCGAGTTATAGTCGGAGATTTGATGAGAAGGGGAAATGGATCGAGCATGTAGGATCAAGATGATTTGATTTGATTTCAATAATATAAAGCCCAAAAAAACCCTTTTAGTTTACTTCTAATTTGACAAAAATGCCCTTATTTCACCAATTTATTTCAAAAAGACTTTTTTCTTTAATGACCTTTGGTGTAATCTAATCTATGGATTAGATTAGGTTCTTAACCTATTTTTGGTCCTCACATGATTTAACCCCTAGAAGTGTAATTGTTATATTTGTTGTATTTATCGATTTTATAATATAATTTTGTATGGTTTTAAAAAAATGATAATATTTTTATATAAATTAATTTAATTTGATTTTTAATTATAAATATAATTTAGATTTAATAATGATATAATTATTTTAGTTTAAATAATGTAGTATTTCTTATAAAATAATAGTTAAATATTCTATTAGAATTCAATAACTATCCTAATTATATTTTGTATTCTATATATTTAAAAAAAATGTTTATCTTATATTTGATTATGTTTATTAGTTAGTTATGAATTTAAAAGTTGTGTTCATGGGTCAATTACTTATAATCTTAAATTTCAAGCAAAAAATGTATCAATAACCAATACATAATACATAAAAATTTAGAGTAAATTGCATTTTTGGTACCTGTGGTTATATGATTTCTTTGAAAGGAGTACCTGAACTTCAATAAGTCAGGGTTTGGTCCCTGAGTTATGCGATTTTGCTGCAAATGTAGTCTCTGGTCACTAACCCTGTCTATTTGGTTCGTTAGTGCCAGGGGTAGTTTCGTCCATATAACCACAGGTACTCCTTTCAAAGAAATCATATAACCACAGGTACCAAAAATGCAATTTAATTTTGAACTTGGGGCATTTTAATAAATTTCCCTATTATTTATTATTAAAGGGGCTGTTTATTAAGAGGCAATCTGTGAATAATCGTTCAGAAGTGAATCTTGTTTGGAAAGAAAAAATTCTACCTCTTAATGGTTCCAAAACCCTCTGAATGATTTAGTATCTTGGGTCACTCTTAATCATTCAGTACCCTAATTTCATTTTAAATAAATACCAAACAAGCATATTTCATTTGCAGCAATATCGCATAACTCAGGGACCAAACCCTGACTTATTGAAGTTCAGATACTCCTTTCAAATAAATCATATAACCACATGTACCAAAAATGTAATTTACTCTAAAAAATTATTTTTAAATTTTTCTCAAATATTTTATAATATAGTATGTAGATATTTTTTTTTGTTCTTATTTCTTAATATGATCGTAGATTTTTTTTTATGGTTGAGTTTAAATATTTTATTTATTTACAGATATTTTATAGATTTTTTTGTTAAAGTTTATCTATTTCTTCATGAGTAGTTATTTATTTATTTTTAAAAAGAATTCGATTGTAGAATTGAATTTGTAAATTTAGGGGTGCGTTTGGTACATTGGACATGATAGAACAGAACAGAACAGAGATCACTGTTCCATGTTTGGCAGGACTTTTACGTGGAACAGACAGGAACAGAGTGGAACAGGCCTGTTCCACCCCTACCACATGGAACAAGGTGGAACAGACATATGTTTTACCAATATAACCTCAAAATAAAATATAATTCTATTTTAAAACATCAAATACACGTTCTATTTTATATTTTACTTATTCTTTAAATTTTATTTATTGTATTTTATCTAATGTTATCTGTCATGTTCTGTCTACCAAACGCTGAATAACTGTTCTGTCATGTTCTGTTCTGTCATGTCTCATTCACGTCCTGTCATGTTCTATCTTGTATGCGTACCAAACGCACCCTAAAATGTATAGTTGACTTGAGGCAGATCGTTTGGAACACACTAATTGGAGAACCCTATATTTAATTTGATGCAATCGTATTAATCGGGCTATTAAATAACTATCTTGTTATCTCGTTGTTTTTTTGTTAATATGTCAAATTTCCTTAAAAAAGATTATTACTTATTTATTAGTAAAAATGTCAAATTTTTTAGACTGGATTGTGGATTTGGTCCTGTGCTTTAATTGTTTTTTTACTAGGGTCCCTATGGTATGTCCATTATGGATTTAGTCCTTGTGGTATTCAATTCGTTTTGGCTACGGTCCCTCTGACTAAAGCTTCGATTAACTACGTTAAATCAAGGATCATTTTTAATCTTTTTGCTTATTCTGTATTTTTTCCAAAAAAAATAAGACAATATATTTATACACAAGTATGTATATATATATATAAGAATTTCAAAATAAATAAAACAAGATATTATTCTATGATTTGACTTATTTAAGAGTAAATTGCGGTTTTGGTCCCTCAAGTATGCAAAAAATTATGAAATTGGTCATTTATCTTCAAAAATTACAAGAAAGGGAAATTTTTGTAGGCTTGGTTCGAGAGACTGCACAATTAATTTATGGTAGCACCGCCTCATCGTCAATAGAGAGAGGGCCGCGAACATAGAAAGAGGTCGAGTAGCTGCAAACGAGCGGCTTATGCGGGACTACTTTGGCAACAACCCGGTTTATACACCTGATATGTTTAGGCGACGGTTCAGGATGAGGAGGCAGCTATTCGAACGAATAATTGAAGATTTACAAGGACAATATTCATATTTTACACTTCGGTTGGACGCCAGTTACAAAAAAGGTTTTTCTCCGATACAAAAGTGTACTTCCGCTATTCGGCAATTGGCGTATGGAGTAGCTGTTGACTCACTTGACGAGTACATCCGTATGGGAGAGAAAACGTCACGAGATTGCCTGCACCAATTCTGCACAGGTATTATTGAACTGTATGGTCAAAAATATTTCCGCAAGCCTACTTTTATTGATATTCAGAAGTTGTACGCCGTGCATGAAGCTAAACACGGATTTCCCGGCATGCTCGGAAGCATAGACTGTACTCATTGGGCGTGGGCAAATTGTCTGGTAGCATGGCGAGGTCAATTCATGAGAGGTGATCATGAGCACCCGACAATCATGCTAGAAGCAGTGGCCTCTTAAGATCTATGGATCTGGCACGCATACTTTGGTGTTGCCGGTTCCAACAACGACATCAATGTTCTCAATCAGTCGCCCATCTTCAACGATGTATATGATGGAAAAGCACTCGACTGCCCTTTTGAGGTGAATGGAGCCACCTACGAGCACGTATATTATCTAGCGGATGAGATATATCCGGAATGGGCTACTTTCGTAAAATCATTTATGTGCCCACATATCCCTAAACGACAAAAGTTCAAGTCCGCGCAAGAAGCGGCACGTAAAGATGTTGAACGAGCTTTTGGCGTGCTTAAACAACGTTGGCATATACTTCATAACCCGGCACGCGGATGGGAACTGACAAGATTGGGAAACATTATGTACGCTTGTGTCATATTACACAATATGATACTCGAAGACGAAGACCATGCTATTTGTGGTGGCGATGAAAACGACCTTTTCACGGATGATATCGAAACCCAAATCAGTGAGGAACAACGCGCGGCAAATGTTCGAGAAGTCAAAAACCGGGACACTCATAATAACCTTCGGTCGGATTTGGTCGAACATATTTGGCGTATCCAAGTTCCCAACAATGACGACGAGTAGATTTTTAAATTTATTTTGTAATTTTTATTTTTAATGAATGATATGAATTTTTATTTTTATTATTTATCTTATTTTTATTTATTAAAAAATTAATTAAAATACCCTAAGTCAAACCAAGTGTTACCAAAATGCCCTAAATCTCTCCCACTTTGCAAAAATACCCTTTTTCCGCGATGGGAGCCTGCGATCGCGGGCCAGGGACCATTTCTGACACTTTTTTAAACTTGCAGGGATTCCATTTTTCAAAAATGGTCCCTGCAAGTTTAAAAAGGTGTCAGAAATGGTCCCTGGCCCGCGATCGCGGGCTCCCATCGCGGAAAAAAAGGGTATTTTTGCAGAGTGGGAGAGATTTAGGGCATTTTGGTAACACTTGGTCAAACTTAGGGTATTTTAATTAATTTCCCTATAAATAAAAGAATTAAAAAAATGAGGTGTCAAAAGGATTTGAGGGTATTGGTACTCCACTTTAGGGTAAGGAGAGGTAAGGAGAAAAGCTGATGTGGCGCTGAGGTGACAAGAGGGTATGGGTACGGATGGCCTAAGTAAATTACATGTTAGTAATTAAATTACAAACTTAATCTCTGTGTTATGCAGTTTATAGGCATATAGCCAAATTCTTGTTAAAAACAATATAATAAATTAAGAACAAATCAAGAAAACATTTGAATTCATTGCCATCAATTATTATACAAAACATATGTATTTTAAATACAGAAAATCCTAAATCAATATTAAAAATTAGAAGAAAAACCCTAAGTAAACAAGAAAAAAACCCTAAATCTGAAGATTAGAAGGAGTGGGTGTCGGAGGAACAAATTCAACCGAAGGGTTGGGTGCTGGAGGAACAACGACAATCGAACGAGTTGGTATCGGAGAAACGACGGTAAACTATGGCGTGGGTGTTGGATGAACGACGATAAACGATGGTGTGGAACAACGTTTATCGAAAGGGTGGCCGTCGGAGATATGGTGCAGATTGAAGGATTGAGTAACGGAGGGACGGCTCAAAAGGAAGAAAGGGTAGACGCTGAAGGATAGCAATGTGGAGGCAGAGAGAACTAGGTTTTTTAGGGTGAGGCTAAATACACCCTAAATTTTACTAAATGAACCCTTAAAGTTTTTTTTTCCGTGCCAATCATTTGATCCAATCATTTTTTATTTAAATAATAATATATATATAATATTGATTTAAATAATAATATATATATAATATAATAAGATATATATATATATATATATATATATATATATTATTTGATATATATTATTTATTTGTTTTATATGTTTATATATATATATATATATATATATATATATATATATATATATATTTTGTTATTCTTTTTGTTTAAATATATATATATTATTATTATTATTATTTTGTTATATATATATACAATCATTTTTTATTTAAATAATATATATATATATAATATTGATTTAAATAATAATATATATATAATATAATAAGAGATATATATATATATATATATATATATATATATTATTTGATATATATTATTTATTTGTTTTATATGTTTATATATATATATATATATTTTGTTATTCTTTTTGTTTAAATATATATATATATTATTATTATTATTATTATTTTGTTATATATATATATATATATATTAGAAATATATATATATAGTTATTCTTTTTTTGTACATTTTACGTTCTTATCTATATTTATCTAATATACTCTTTTAAAAATAATTTTTTATTTTTAAATTACATTTTATACCATTATAATTAGTTATTTAATTTACTTTATCTCTTCTTCTTTCATTTTTATGTTATATCTTTCTCATATCAACATACATAAACTAAAATAATTAGAAAAATAAAAAGTAAACATTGAGATTTTACATATAAATAAAGCATAACATATTGTTTATTACATTTTTACTTATTATAAAATAACATTATCTGTAGTACAATTAACACGTAAAAGACGATTGTACTTCTGTATTCGATCTTTATACGGGGTAGCCCATACAGCAGCACACGGATAACTGTAACGGAAGAAAATTGATGAAATGGTAGGAAACGGGTATCCTTCTGCTAAAACTAGTTTCACATAATGGTTATCATTGACATACCCAATTGTATAAACAACATGTTGATACCACGCCGACGGAGTAGATCTAAGCGGTAAGTACGTCTGACAACCTGACGACATAACGTGTAATATCACATTATATTTGCAAGCAATCAAGACGGGTATTTCAGGTATTGTCATCCAGTGGTCAAATGGTGCACCTTGATCTGTTCGAAAGAAGTTTAAAGTGTTATAAGTTGTATTCCAATGTTCACTTCCAAACATGTCGAGGTATTCTGACTTGTATGCGTCCAACTCTTCCATCAATTGAAACCGAATTGTGGGCCATGCATCTTCATGAAGACCCAGCCATACAGCTATTGCTCGGAATCCACAATTTCCATCCCCTATCACATCATGTACATGTGTGATGTAACGGTGAAACATTTCTGGAAATTGATTAACGTATGGATGTACATTATAATTCTTTCCCACAAATGTTGATGCGTTCGAAGAACTACGTCTAAGGGGTCCTTGAGTCGTAAAGGACGGTTCACCATGAGCTGTAAAAGACGGTTCACCATGAGCTGTAAAAGACGGTTCACCATGAGTCGTAAAGGACGGTTCACAATTAAATTCCAACAGTCATTACCCAAATTCATTCCTACCAAGCCAAATGGACAATTTGTTTTTTTTGTGCCGGTATGTTTACTGGAGGTTTTGTTACCTCTGTACATACCACCACAATCACATTGAAATACAACATTCATTGGGTCCCCATCTGAGTCACGCCTGCTTCTTTTAATAATAATAACGAAACCAAGTGAAGATGCCATGTTGCGTACCCAATTAATTAGTTCTTGACGAGAATTAAACACCTGAAATTGATTGTTTTTCTTTTAGTTACAACTGCTTGTTTTATCATATAATTTCACAAGAACAAATGAAACTTAAAAATACCAAATGAAATTTTACATTTAACACATATAATCGTTTATTAACTAAAACATGTTAAAAAATATGTTTTAATTTTAACAAGTTACACCATTATAATCGTCTCTTCGATACGTTTGAAATGAGCCCAATCTTAAATTTTTTTGGATTTATATATCTTAATATATATCATATAAACTAAATAAAAATATTTTTTATATTTAAAATTCATAAAGTAATTTGCGATCGCGGGATGATTAAGAGTATATCGCGGGGGATTATGACATTTTTGCAAAATAGAAAAAAATTATGGTATTTCGGTAAGAGATGGTCAAACTTTTGGCTTTTTAATTAATTTCCCTAAAATATATAAATCAAAAAAATTCAGTATTAGGCTCATTTCGATCGTATCGAATAGACGATTATAATGGTGTAACTTGTTAAAATTAAAACGTATTTTTTTAACGTATTTTAGTTAATAAACGATTATATGTGTTAAATGTAAATTTAAATTATGAAAGTTAAGGGTATAAAGCAAAGTAAGTAAATAAGTATAGGGGGTGAAAATGTAAAATTCAAATAAAAATCACAATTTTGTCGGATAGTAATATATATATTACGATATATATATATATATATATATATTTATATTTCTAATATATATATATTTATATTTCTAATATATATATATATATATATATATGTAAAACAAATAAATAATAATATAAATATATGTCATATATATATATATATTTATATTTCTAATATATATATATATATATAAAACAAATAAATAATAATATAAATATATATTATATATATATATATTATTTAAATAAAGTAATGATTGGTTCGGATAGTGCATTTTGTCGGATAGTGCATTTAGCAGCCCCCGTTTTTTATTGTTCTATTTTATTTTCTTTAAATTATTAATATACTTGTCTTTACGTGGCTTTTTAAATATCTACGTCATATTTTGTTATAATTATTTTTTTGCCATGCCATTTAAACAAGACCCTTAAATAAATAAAAAATTGGGAAATTAATTAAAATACCCTAAGTCAAACCATGTTTTACTGAAATACCATAAATCTCTCCCATGTTACAAAAATACCCCAAAAATCCGCGATGGAGCCCGCGATCGCGGGCCCCAGGCCACGTGTCACCAAAGTTTGCCCACTTTGTCCGCGTTGGTCCCTCAAGAATGCCTGCGGTCCAGCTTTCCCCCCCTCAAGAATGTCCGCGTGTGCAGTTTTGGTCCCTGCCCGCGTTTGACTCTCGTTGACCCCCGCGATCGCGGGCTACACGTGTCACCAAAGTTTGCCCACTTTGCCCGCGTTGGTCCCTCAAGAATGTCCGCGGTCCAGCTTTCCCCCCTCAAGAATGCCCGCGTGTGCAGTTTTGGTCCCTGCCCGCGTTTGACTTTCGTTGACCCCCGCGATCGCGGGCAAAAGTGCCACGTGTCGGCCCAGGGTTAACCCTAAAATCACTTTGACGAACCAAACCCTAAATGTTTTCTTCGGCCGCACTATATAAGGGGGGGGGACCAAAAACCGGTCACTCTCGTTTTTTTAATAACTCTCTCAATTTTTAATCAAACTCTCTCAATTTTCTCTCACTCTCTCAATTTTGTCGTGTGGAATACGCGTTCGGGTTTTGTGAAGATGTCTCGTATTACCTCTGTGATATGTTTTCCTTATGTTTTTTGTTATTTTTTGTATGTTATTTTAAGTTAAGATATATGATTTGTAGATTGTTATAGTGTTTATAACTTATGTTTGAATATGTTCTATGTTTAACATGATATGTATGGTTTTATGTTTGAATGTGATATTTGTATGTTATAATGTGTATGTTGTTATTGTGTGTTTTTTTATAAAAAAATTGTTAAGAGTGTTTTTTTATAAAAAAATTGTTAAGAGTGTGTTATTATAAAAAATTGTTAAAAATGTGTTTTTTTTTATAAAAACACACCCTTAACAACTTTTTTATAAAAAATTGTTAAGAGTGTGTTTTTATAAAAAATTGCTATAGTTTTATGGTTTTATGTTTGAATGTGATATTTGTATGTTATAATGTGTATGTTGTTATAGTGTGTTTTTTAATAAAAAAATTGTTAAGAGTGTTTTTTTATTAAAAAATTGTTAAGAGTGTGTTATTATAAAAAATTGTTAAAAATGTTTTTTTTTTATAAAAACACACTTTTAACAATTTTTTTATAAAAACACACCCTTAACAATTTTTTATAAAAACAGTTTTTTTATAAAAAATTGTTAAGAGTGTGTTTTTATAAAAAAATGTTATAGTTTTATGGTTTTATGTTTGAATGTGATATTTGTATGTTATAATGTGTATGTTGTTATAGTGTGTTTTTTCATAAAAAAAATTGTTAAAAGTGTATTTTTATAAAAAAAATTGTTAAGAGTGTGTTTTTATAAAAAATTTGTTAACAATGTGTTTTTATTAAAAAAAAAACGTGTTTTTTATAAAAAAAAATTTGTTAAAAATGTGTTTTTTTTATAAAAACACACTCTTTTAAAAGTGTGTTTTTATAAAAAATTTGTTAAAAATGTATTTTTTATAAAAAATTGTTAAAATGTGTTTTTTTATAAAAAATTGTTAAGAGTGTGTTTTTATAAAAAAAATGTTAAAAATGTGTTTTTTCATAAAAATGTTAAAAGTGTGTTTTTATAAAAATAATTCTTAAAAGTGTGTTTTTATAAAAAATTGTTAAGGGCGTGTTTTTATAAAAAATAAACCGCACTTTATCTCTATATAACAATATGATACGTTGAAATAAAATAAACCGCACTTTATCTATTTATAACACTATTATACGTTGAAATAAAATAAACCGCAACCTCTATATATAACACTAACTATAACATCTGTGAATGACTATGTAGAGGGATTTCTTTAACATCGACTTGACGCTAAAGTGCAAAGTTGCCTACATCGAGGACTTAAGAAACCGCTTTAGGGGATTAGGTGATCGCGCGGATACCCTTGAGACCATCTATAGAGGGACACCGTTCGGGCCATGGATGGATGTGTCTTACTCTGGTGGCGACCCTACGCTAGTACACATGTTTCTACAGTTGGAGGTCGAGGACGCCAACGCTGAGCCGGAGGAGATGCATTTTGATTTCTTCGGCTCTCAATTGCATTTTGGGCGTCGTGAGTTCTGTCTAATTACATGACTACGTTTTGGAGAGGCTCCCCCCTTCCTCCCTTAGAAGACTGCTCCTTCGTTCCTAGGGTTTGGGGCATTTCAGCATCTCGTTTGAAGCTGAAGGCAGCCCGGGACAAGATGAAAGAGGGCCTTAGTGCCCTAACCGACGACGATGCTGTCCGTGTATGCTTGGTGGTGATCGTGGATATGGGCTTCCTGGGCCGTGAGTATAGCCAGTATGCTTCATCGACGGTCCTTAGGGCCGTCGAGGACCTTGAGCTGTTTAACAGCTACCCGTGGGGTAGTCATATCTGGACACATTGCTACTCTATTCTGCACCGAGCCATAGCCAGACGCGACTCCGATCGACATGCAAAGATGAACCTTTGTGGTTTTACATACGCCTTCAAGGTTAGATACGTAGTATAACAATTGTTAATAATACCTACAAACTGTTTGGCTTTTCTTTTTACGTACTTGCTCTTCTTGTCTAATTCCAGATATGGATCTTGGAGATGTTTCCCGCATCAATCTGATATTTCGTCAAGCGCGAAGATCGAGTACTTAGGGGAACCCGTTGGGACAAGCGTGTTACCCTAAGTAGGTCGCTTTGGATTCAGTTCTTCAATGCGTCTAGAAATGTAAGTTCTTTTACTATGTTTACAATTTGCATACGTTAGTCCCGCTTATTAATTTCTTTTATGTTTTATCATATATTTAGCAGCCACTCTTGCCTTTCGATCGCCTTGTGCCTACTGTCGACGAGATGGGCACAGATTGGTACAGAGACAGCGTGACCTTTATTGACGCAGAGGCGGAAAGGGCTCGACGTCCCCCTACTTCCACATCTGACGCAGATGAGGAAGACGACGACAGGCCCCCTTCCGGTGGATACCAGCCGCCCCCTTCCTCCTCCTACCAGCCGGCCCGTTCCTCCTCCTACCAGCCGCCCCCTTCCTCCTCCTACAATCCATATGAGGCGGCCCCTTCCTACGAGCCACAGCGTGGCTCTCATGAGCACCTGTGGGACTACGTCCACAGGCCGCTAGAGTCACGTGTACAGCTTCTGGAGGGATTCTACAAACAGTTTAGCGCTGTCAATGTTAGTGTTTAACTTAATTTGTTGGCCACGTTTATTTAGTTTGTATATTAATATTACGTTCTAAATTTGTTTTAGCTGTCGAGTACGACACCGATCCCCGCTCCGTTCGGACAGGGGGCACAGGCGACGTTTGCCACCACATCCTATCCGTCATTCCCTGAAAATGTAAGTGACATTGAGTAACCATTATAGTTATATGTTTGTTCCTAAGTTTGTAACTCTTATAATGATCAATGTCACGCAGGCCGGGATGTCGGGGGCCGGGATGTCCCAAATGCCGTTCGCCACCACATCCTATTCTACTATTCCGGAGAGTGTAAGTGACACTGAGTAACCATTATAGTTATATGTTTGTTCCTAATTTTGTAACTATTTTAATGATCAATGTCACGCAGGCCGGGATGTCGGGGGCACACACCTCGCAGATGTCGCCGCCGTTCGCCACCACATCATATTCTACTATCCCGGAGAGTGTTAGTGACACTGAGTAACCATTATAGTTATATATCGATAATCCTAATTTTGTAACTATTTTAATGATCAATGTCACGCAGGACGGGATGTCGGGGGCACAGCACATGCCGTCGTTCGCCACCACAACAATCACAAACATCTTTGGCGGTTCGGCCGATGACTATTACAGGCCGGAAATGCATACTGTAAGTTATTTTGGTAGTTTTGGTTTAATTGTGAACATTTCCTAAATTGTACTTAAAACATTGAGTAACGTAATTTTCAGACGGGGTCTCCTATTATCCAGGATCACTTCTCGGAGCACTTCTCGGAGCCTGACGATGACTCGATGGATGTTGTAGATCCACCACCACAGGTGACCCCGCTCCCTCAAAAGCGGTCGCATAAAATTTCACAATGGTTTCGTCACCCGTTTGGCCAACAAGGATCTACGACACCACCGGCCGCTAAAAAACAAGCAAAGAAAGCGGGGGGAAAGAAGGGAGGAAAGAAAAAGGGAAAGGTGTCTTCACCGGAGCCTCAACCGGCATCAGAAATATTGAGGATGTGTCGGACTGGTCGCCTCCCCCCTTGATCTTCATCCCTCACTTGAACTTGGAAATCACCCCCTCGTTTTTCAATGTATTGCTGGCCGTTGACCCTTTGGAGTCTGACTTACTGGATGTGGTTAGTATGAAGTTTAATTATAGTCATATAATCAAATATATTTATTTTACATGTCTAACCATCTATTTTTTATGTATAGCACATCGATTGTTGGGTCTCGCTGTTGCAAAGACATCGTGGAACAGACACGAGGTGGACCATGATGTTCAGTATGTTCTTTCATTACTTGTTGATTGAGCATCTAGGTCCCGCCTCCGTGGTTAATTCATGCAATGGCGTGGAAGGGACCTCTTGGGCTCTCCTCGATGTGGTATGTAAATCGTTTTACTCTTATTTTATTTAACTTGTTTTGTTGCTAACTAAGTTGTCTAATATTGTAATATTTCAGGTGTACATCCCAATATGCATTAATCCCCAACATTGGCTGCTTGGAGTGTTTGAACTTGACGCTATGACCTTGACCATATATGATAGCGACAGTGCCAATCTCTTCAGACAGCAATTGGAAGAGCAGATGACAAAGTTTAAAGCTGTGCTATTTGACTTCTTTTGTCGGGTCAAGGATGATAGACGTCGCGATATGACAGGTGTCTTTCGCTATAAGTTCGCCAAGAATGTACCCCAGCAGGCCGGGATAAATGCGGATTGCGGTGTCTGGGTATGCCGTAATACCCAAATGTTGATAAATAACAATGACGTATGGGTACACCCTGACGAGGCCGAGGATGTTGCCAAAGATTTTCGCAAACATATGGCGGAGTCTATTTATGAGCATTGTCAAATAGGGCCACGTAGGTTGTTTATGTAACATTAAATAATTGTTATTTTTAGTATTAACTTATTTTGTTAAAGTATTGTGATTGACTTACTGTTTACTTCATTTGGTTTTTGCTAATTTCATCCATTTACTCAACTTTGAGTATCGATATTTCTTTCACACATACTCCATTTTGGACGCATTATATATATCATTTCGAAGCTCTCATATAGGAGAACATAAACCTACTAAAAGTTAGTTATATATAACACATATATATAAATTTAAATGCGTCCAAAGTTTAGTAAAACCCATATTTCCAACACCTAGTAAGTAGGTTTATGAAACTTGCGATAATCCTAATACAGAGATTATTGGATGAACACGCATTTATTTCTTGATTATTGGTGTATTGGTTCTTGTTGTCTGGAAGTGATTCATATGATGCAAAAATTGGTATCATGTAATGTAGAACAGTATCTATATTATAGAAACTTGCATTTGACAGTACCATATAAATATGATCTAAATTCTCATTAATTAGCTATGTTTGACTACTTAAAGACCTTTATTCAAGAGCAGACGAATATTGCAGTTACTTTTTCAGTCGAATCTTACAGGCTCTTTTCAAACGAATCTTGCAGTGAACTATTCAGACGAATCACAACTTCCTATCTATCTTTTATACAAACACACTCTCGCTTTTCTTAACACAATGGATGGAGGTTCAAGATCAAGGGGGAACAGGTCGGCGAATGTGGCTGGAACTTCACGTTCGGGAGCCTACCAACCACTGAACGACGGAGCTCGCCGGAGTACCTGGAAGGTACCGGAAACAGACGAGGAGTGGACAAACTGTGGGCGAACTGCAGCCGATTTTCCATTCACACCTGAGGAGGAAGCAGACTGGGAGATGGCATCCGACAATTACTACTTCGATAATGGCATGAGAACCCCACCAATGTATGATTTTATGCCGACGGGTCTTCGACAAAGTCAACGAATTACTCCCGCAGTGCAAAAAGCCATTGATGAGGCGAACACCAGTATCGAAAAGGTAAAGGGTATGTGGAACCATAACAGGGGGATTCAGCAGGGGAAAATGGAGTATCTAGCGGAGAAGAAACGAGAACTGGCCATGACTAGGGCTCACGTTCGGCACCTGCAACGAGAGATTAAGGAAGCTGAAGAGGAACTAGAAGAACTCGAATCGGACTACATAGGAATGGAGGACGTGATCAAGGAAAAGGTTAACTTCATCACAGGACTCCAGGACGCCTTCCAGTAATAGATTTATTTGTTTACATGCACTGTATCCGTTTCGGTTGGGAAGATGATTTGCAATAATTTGTATATGATGTTGTTAATTAATTTCCTTGTTAAATAACTTAAGTGAATTTCTATATTAAAAACATTAAAATGGAAAGGAAACAATACATTAAAAACCACAAATTAAATAATTAACTATAAGGGTATGAATTTTAAATATAATTTTTTTTATGTGGTGTATAACTGTATATGATATATATTAAAATATATAAATCCAAAAAAATTCAAGATTGGGCTCATTTCGAACGTATCGAAAAGACGATTATAATGGTGTAATTTGTTAAAATTAAAACGTATTTTTTAACGTATTTTAGTTAATAAACGATTATATGTGTTAAATGTAAAATTAAAATAATGAAAGTAAAAGGTATAAAGTAAATTTAGTAAATAAGTATAGGGGTTGAAAGTATAATATTTCATTTTAAATTCGTAAAAATGGACGAAAGCGGGGTGAACAGTGTCAAAAATACCAAAATTTTCATAAATGGTCCCTGGAATTTTTCAAAAACGGTCCCTTGCAATTGAAAAGTCACAAAAAGTAGCCCATCGCGGAATGAGCCCGCGATCGCGGGATTTCATTTTTCAAAAATGGTCCCTGCAAGTTTAAAAAAGTGTCAGAAAGGTCCCTGGCCCGCGATCGCGGGCTCCCATCGCGGATTTTAGGGTATTTTTGCAAAGTGGGAGAGATTTGTGGTATTTTGGTAACATATGGTCAAACTTAGGGTATTTTAATTAATTTCCCTAAAAATTTTGTTTCAGACCCAAAAATGATAACTTTCAAAGTTGGGTTCCCAAAATAGGAATCAGTTCAAAGTTGATTCCATTTTGATACAATTTTTCTTTTTAATATTATATAAATATATTTATTTATCTAATTATTTTTAGAAAATCTTAAATTATAGTCGGTCAAAATGTTTTTTAATTTTTAAACTTATTATCGATTTCATCAATCTCTCGTTTGATTGAATTTATCTTTAAAATCGATTGAATGTATATATATATTTTTTTGTATATAATAATACCCAACCCGACCGACATTAACCCAAAACCTAACTAACCCAAACTCGAAGAAATCCGAAACCTAAAACATAAAGTTCGGGTCTTGATTTTCATATTCGAATTCCGATGGGGTTTTCGGTGTGTCCATCTGAACCCGCCCGACCCGCCTGATGCACACCCTTAGTTTCCATATATATTGTTTTTTAATTTGCTAATCCAAAAATTCACCAATTATCATTTTTTTTCTCCTTATCACCTTCGCCCCTTTTTGACCTAGACCATCATTCCCTGTTGCAACACCATTTTCTGGCCGCCATCGCAACATCCATTTTCGCCCGCCAAACACCATCCTTCCTCTCTGCAAATCAAGAATCCATAATCGATAAACACATTATTTTCTTATTTTATCGTCGTTTAGGAGATTAACGAAATCGAAAGGAGAACCAGGGACAACATCCTCGTTTGGGAGATTAGGAATCGAAAGGAGAGTCATAGACGACATCCACATTCTTTGCTTATTTTATCCTCAATTTACTCGTTTGTAAGATTGGTTCTACGTAGGAGATGGTCTAACATGGCGGTTGTTGTTTTTAGAGAGATGGAGAGAGATGGATGATGATAAAGAGTGAAGACTTGGTCGATCATCAAGATGAAGCAAAGGTCCAGTAGCTTGGTTGATCGTGATGATGAAGCAAATCTGGAAAAAAAACGTAATTGGGTTTTATGTCGTTAAGAGGGTATTTTTGTCATTTTAAATTTTTGGTTGAAATGAATTTTAATTCCATGCCTTTTATGAAGGAATACCAAATCAATGATGGAAGGAATGTATGAAATTCAATTCCATTTCATGGGTAACCAAACATGACAATGGAATTTGGTCAACGGAATTGACCATTCCAATTCCACCGAATTCCACACCCTTAGGGGCGTTTGGTTTACGGATTCTGATGGAATTGGAATGTCGGATTCCATTGACCGAATTCCATTCCTTCGTTTAGTTCATTCTTTTCGACGGAAAAGAATGTCCAATTCCATCAGATTTCATAAATAAGTGAATTTGACATTCCTTAGCAATCTTGAAGGATTTTGATGGAATGTTGTATTTTCATAATTTCAAATATACCATTTAACTTAAATATAACATAATTTAATTTAATACTTTAGGTTTTTATTTTATATTTTATATTTGATATTTTGATTTTATTTTTATTTTTATATTTATATTCATATTCATATTCATATTTTATTTTTATATTTTATTTTTATATATTTTATTTTTATTTTTATTTTATATAATATAATTTAATACATTTTTTATTTTCTCGAAATATATTTTATTTTTTCAAAATATAACTTTGTTTGTTTGACAATATATTTTATCTGGGTTGTGTACCAAACAGACAAATTTCAATTCATTTAACATATTTCATTCCAATTCTGTCAACCAAACATGTGGTCAAACCTGACAACATTCCATTCTAATTCCTTCAAAGTCAAATTTCTTTGACAAATTCCATTCCATTCAAAAACATTCTGCGAACCAAACGCCACCTTAGGTTCTTTATTTTGAATTTTTTTTAAAAACTCGTTGGAAATGCTATTAAGATGTTCTTGAAGACTTAAAAACTAATATCATTCACAAGTGAAAATTCTTACAAGTCACTCATATTTTTTGAGTTACGTATAAACATTTGTTTTTAATTTGAAATTTATGTGAATAACATTTTATTATTTTTTAAAATGTATTATTAAGGCTGAAATAAATATAATAAATAAGACCATAAAATAAGATTAATATTAGGGAAATTAATTAAAATACCCAAAGTTTGACTTTGACTTACCAAAATACCCATTTTCTCGCTGATTTTACAAAAATACCCATTTTTTCCGCGATGGGGTTCGCGATCGCAGACCAGGGGGTATTTTGAAAATGTCTCCCGCGATCGAGGAAAGTGTCCCGTGGTGCATGTGATTTTTGATTGTTTTGATTTCATATTTACACTTTCAACCCTTATAATTATTTACTTACTTTACTTTATACCTTTTACTTTCCTAATTTTAATTTTACATCTTTATCATATTAACACATATAATCGTTTATTAACTAAAATACGTTAAAAAATACATTTTAATTTTAACAAGTTACATCATTGTAATCGTCTATTCGATACCTTCGAAATGAGCCTAATATTAAATATTTTTTGATTTAATTATTTAATTATATATCATATATACTACATAAAAATATTTTTAATATTTACAATTCATAACATTATAGTTAATTATTTAATTTATGGTACATTTTTTACTTTTTCAATTTTCGTTTTACGCTCTTATCGCATTAACATAATAATCATATATTAACTAAAATATGTTAAAAAAATACGTTTTAACATATCACATTAACATACATAATTACGTTAAAATATGTTAAGGACATCCACAATGGTAAAATAAAATGAAAGACTTGAGAGTAATAAAAAAATATAAAAGCTAATTTGGTCCCACCATAATGTACTATCTCTTTCTCTTGCCTCTCACAAACAATTTTTCAAAGACTTGAGAAAGACCAAGTCTTTGATCAGTAAAGTCATCCTCAAGTCATCACTCCAATGGTCAACTTTTCTTCAAGTTATTCTTCAAGTCATTTTCAAATGACCATTGGAGATGCTCTAAGGAGTTCGATATATATATCTATACATATAATAAATGAGTAACTAGCATGCCACGTGTCGTCTTCTGGTGAAGCGACTTTAGTATTTTCCCGCCTAAACATGTATCTGGACGCAATTTACATTATAAGTTCAATTAGCACACCCACATTCACTCATTCTTAATTCAATTTTTTTTTTAATTTGTACGTTACATTTACTACCCTTATAATTAGGTATGTAGTTTACTTTTAATCCCTTATTGTTTTATTTTTCATTTTAGACTCTTATCATATAAACATAAATAATGTATATGAACTAAAATGTATTTAAAAACATTTCTATTTTTTACAAATTATACAATTGTAATCGTTTTGTCAATACCTTCGAAATGAGCCCAATATTGAATATTTTTGGATTTAATCATATTATTAAATATCATAAATATATACGAATTAATGTGTCGTGATTAGTATGAGATTTGTTGAAATTAGTATGAGATTTGATACAAATAATCACTAAATTGTCGTGATTTTCTTTTTGCAATTTCATATCAATTTTTACTTCAAAGTCAAATTATTTCAACGAATTACAATTCTATCAAATTCCATTCTCTCAACGAAACACTCTTAGAATTATCATAAGAGATTTAATTACTTGGAAAAAAAATATCACTTATCAACTGACTTTTGGATTATGAGTTCGAACATTTTTAAAAAATATAAATATGCAATTATTGTGTATTCGTTTGATAAATTCATTTAGTAACGACATTTATAATAGGTATCAAACTTAATAGACATATTTTTATCTTCAAGATAATATTCCCTATTTGTGGAATTTTTGTTTTATTTTTATCAATTATTGTATGTGTCATAAAATTATTCAACAACTATTAAACATCAAATAATTAACTTAAAACACAAATTTGATCGTCGCGCAACGGGCGAGCCAAAGACTAGTATATATATATACTAGTTATTTACCCGCTGCAATGCAGCGAGACGTATAATCCAAATAATTTGACTATTTAATCAATTATTAACTAAAATACGTTAAAAATGTTTTTTAATTTTAACAAGTTACACCATTAATATTGTCCCGTCGATACCCTAAAAATGAGCTCAATATTGAATATTTTTTGATTTAATTATAATATACTTATTTAGTTAGTTTACTTTATACCTATTAGTTTTTTATTTTTCATTTAGTTAATATAAGATTATTATGTTAATGTGACAAGAGTGTAAAACAAAATTGAAAAAATAAGAGATGTACCATAAATTAAATAATTAACTATAAGGGTATGAATTGTAAATATTAAAAATATTTTTATGTAATATTCAATATTAGGCTCATTTCGAAGGTATCGAAGAGACGATTACAATGATGTAACTTGTTAAAATTAAAACGTATTTTAGTTAATAAACAATTATATGTGTTAATATGATGAAGGTGTAAAATTAAAATTAGAAAAGTAAAAGGTATAAAGTAAAGTAAGTAAATAATTATAGGGGTTGAAAGTGTAAATATGAAATCAAAACAATCAAAAATCACATGCACCGCGGGAGACAATACCCCCTGGTCCGCGATCGCAAACCCTATCGCGGAAAAAATGAGTATTTTTGTAAAATCAGCGAGAAGTGGATATTTTGGTAAATTAAAGTCAAACTTTGGGTATTTTAATTAATTTCCTTTAATATTAACCACTTTTATACTCAATTAAAGATGCCCAAAAAGGCTTCAATCGTAGATTCTCTAAAATATACGGATAAGAGTACCAAAAGTTAGAACACAAAATAAAGTAATTTTGTTAACTTAAAAAAGCCAAAATTTGGCAACACATTTCTATTTCGTGGATTCATAACATAAAACTTGGAGCCAAAGAAACTTTGTTGTGTCACTGACACGTGACCTTTATATAACTAACAATCATCTCTTTCACTTCCCCACATCACTCTACCATTTCTTCTATCCATATCCATCACAAAACCATCCAAAAATGGCACCTGCAACTTCCAAATATACAAACAATCTAACCCCACAAGCCAGAAGAGGCCAAATCAAGATCATGGTGGTCAAGATGATAGCTAAATCGCTTCAAAATTTAGCAATTGGGGTCGCCGGAAAAGGGGTCCGCAGTGGTGGAAGCGGCGGCGGAGGGTTGAAATCAGCTTCTGAATGTAAAATTAAACAAAGGGGACCGAAGAGGGGTGATGTTAAAATTATGATGTTCAAGTTGATTGCTGAATCAGTCAGAGGTTTTGCGATTGGGGCCGCCGGAAATGGAGGAGGAAACGGCGGATGTTTTAGCTCAACAACCACTGTCATCCCGTTGGAAACCGTCGGATTCCAATATGAAATCAAGGAAACACAACCATTGAGGGGGGAGATCAAAATCGATGATTGCCGGATTAATTTTTCCGGTTCTAGAAAGAATGTGTGCGGCGGCGCATGGGCCGGAAAGAAGGTGGGCGGAAGCGCGTGGTCCGGAATTGTGGCTATGGGTTTGGAATCAGAGAATGATAGATGAGTAGTCTTGTGAAGGGGTTGGAGTCAGAGGTAGCCGGCGGCGCGTGAGCCGGAATTGTTCCGAGTTGTGGACTTGCGGGATGGTGTGGTTGTTCTGGGTGTATGTTAATTCTTGTTGTTTTCTGTTCACGTTTTTGTAAAGTTTTTTGATCAAATAGTTCGTTATTTTTTGAAATATATTCGTGATCTTTTGATAAAATTAATAATTGTTAAATATTTAAGATAATAAGGTAAAATAGATTTAGACAACAAAATGAGCTCATCAACAAATATTGTAAAGTTTTGCTGACATCAACAAAATGAGCTCTTAAACAAGTGATGTAAGATACTTTCAAAAAAAAAAAACAAGTGATGTAAGATGCTGTGGAATAATATCCTTTTTGTTTAGGATTCTATTTCAAGACATACATAATAATTATTAATTTACTAGATATTTGATATGAAGATGGATGTCGTGGAAAGCTTTACTGTTTTGGTTTTGGAGAAAATTCTGGGTTTTCAGGAGCCAAAAATTTATAAAAGGTTTTTATTTTATTTATTTCAAAGAATTTATTAAAAATATTGTAATAGATCTGATGAAGTTAAATAAAAGTATGCAATTCCTTTTTGCCGCATGTTAAACAGTTAAAGTGGGATATCAAGTGGGCCTCGTTTTCTAGTCGACTGACTGCATGGACATGGGTTTCCAACATCTGGGCCAAACTCAAGGTAATGGATAAATTGTATATAAAATTAAATGGGTCCAATCCGGTCCATGACCGGTGGGGATTAGAGATGGCCATATGGGCGGGCCGGGCTAGCCTGGACCGGGCTTTGGTTGGGACCGGGCCTAAACACTATTCAAAAGACCGGGCTTTGGTCGGGCCAGGCTTGGGTGTTGAAGGTCCGGCCCATTTAGGCTTTTCAAAGACCGGGCCAGATTCAAAATATATACAATTTTTAATAAATATTATTTTAATATCCACTATAAAATACTTAATTGTGTCACTCAAACATACTTAAAAATACGTTCTATTAGAATTTCATATGTATATATTTTTAAATTATAAAGAAAAATACATTTAAAGAAGTACATTTATTGAATTATAAAGAAAAATACATTTAAATAACTACATTTATTGAATTATAAAGAAAAATACATTTAAATAACTACATTTATTTAATTATAAAGAAAAATACTCTTAATCCTCGTTTGATGTACTACCGTCGGCCATTTTGATTGAATGATCGAAAAATTGAAAGAACGAGACGTTGCGAGAAATGAACACGAGAAAGCGAGAAATCGAGAATTGCGTTTTTTTTTGTGTTTTTGTAAGTTGGTATCATACCTCATACACCCACTACCTATTTATAGTGTTTAGAATGCAAAAAAAACGGCTACAAATTGATCCCAACGGCTATATAAACGGCTATATTTTTTGAAAAAACGGATATATTGGCGGGCCGGGCCGGGACCGGAATTTTGGCTGAAATCAGGGCCCGGTAAGGCCTGTCGGGCTGGGACCGGGCTTCAATCGGGTCGGGCCGGGGCCGGGCTTTGGGCGGGCTGGGCTTCGGGCCCCCATCGGGCTTTTTCGGGACCGGGCCCATTTGGCCATCTCTAGTGGGGATTGAGATCAGGACTGAGGGGCTGTTTGTTTGCATCTGAATCATGCCATTTAGACGCTAACGTCTGAATCGGTCAGACATAGCATTGTTTGGTTGAAATTTGGTTCAGATCTGAATGGCTCAAAATCCCCTGAATCGTACATTCTACCATATGCTACCCATACCATTCAGACCCTAAAAAATCCCTCTTTGCCCTCGCCATTACTCCTCTGGATTTCTCCAATCGTCCCTACACACTCTCCTTCGATTCTCCCATCTGCTATCTCCTTCGATTTCTCCAATCGTCCATCTCGATTCTCCCACTATCTCCTTCGATTACACAGATGCTCTCCATGGTCGATTGTTGCTAATCTTCATCGATTACGCTCTGCTCTCAACAGGTAAACTCTCGATTTCTATGGTTTATTTCATCAATTTCTATGGTATGTTCATTCCTCTCGATTTCTATGTCTGTTCATTCCATCGATTGTGTGTATTTGGTGTTCCATCGATTATTTGTTCATTCCATCGATTTCTATGTCGATTGTGTGTATTTGGTGGTTCAGTATGCACATATTGCTTAGGGGCTGTTTGGTTTTGTAATTATTGGTATTCTTCAGTATGTTTCCATCGATTTTAAAGTGTGCACAGATTGCTTAGGGGTTGTTTGGTTTTGTAATTATTGGTATTCTTCAGTATGTTTCCATCGATCTTAAAGTGTGCACAGATTGCTTAATTGGTTTTGTTATGGAATTGTTGAAATTGAACATGTGCTAGGTTTTCAGATGGGTTAATTAGTTTAAAGAGTGTGAGTACATGGCTAATTTGCGTACATGGCTATTTTTCGAAATGAGATAGCAAATCAATTGGTGAATGCTTCAAATTAGATGTTGTATGCAAAATATTGTGTTTGAACTTGCATTTCATGTAATTTTTTGTTATGCCAAAACTTGAAAATGCATTGTTGTGTTTGTTTAGATTGATAAGAATCATGTATTGGCTTGGACCATTAATTATTTTCTAGTTTTGATTTAGAAATTTCAGTCAGAACTTTTGTTAAACGTTATTTTTCATTACACACAAAACTGGGGGTAAAATGGTAATTTTATGCCATATAGACTGTTCATTCAGAGTAGTTTCCAAACGATCAATTTTTATCTGACACTAAATCATACAGAGTCTCTTAACCATTATGACCACTTAATCATACTGCACTAAACCATCCAGTAACTGCCAAACAACCCCTGACTTTAGGTTGTTCTGGGTTGGGACTGGTTTTGGACAGTTGGTTAATAATTGGTTTTGATTTTTAACTGAAAACAAGGTTATGGGACTAACCTGACTTTTTATTTAATTTTTGAGTAAACTACAAATTTCGTCCATGGTGTTTACCAAAATCTTTGAAAGTGGTCCCTAAACTTCAAAAACTGCAAGAATAGTCCTTGGTCTTTAAAAATCGCTTTGAAAGTGGTCCCTGCACACTAACTCCGTTAAAAAAATTCAGTTAAGTCAGGGGTATTTTTGTCTTTTTACACTCCTTTTTGTCTTTTTCTGTTAAAATAAAATAAAATAAAAATATGTTTTTTACCTAGAGAACTAATACGGTGCCCAGGCCGTCCCTGTCCACAAAGCACATCTGGCAACACCCTTACCTCTACCCATGATCACCCACTGCCAGTCGGCGATCTCCACATAACCACCACAACATCCGGCCATCTCCACAAAACCACCACCACCACCTCCAACGATCTCCACAGAACCACCACCATCTCCGACCACGAAGATTCAGTTAAACTGTGGAGATTCAGACAACGGATCCAGGTTTGTTAATCAGATTCGCCTAAGCTTCACACCCATCAAATTGACATCGGTGAAAAAAGTTCTTCAGTACAAACTGTTGTTTTGACAATTAATGACTAAAAATATTCAACTATTTACATTTGGAGGGTTCTAGAAATAGATTGAAAGATCAGTTAAAGAGTAGAAAAAACAATTCACAGACCTTTTGGAAGAATAGATGAAGAACTGGATTTGGATTTCCTTACTTGCTGCCATTTTCACTAATTTTCTTACTTGATTTGGGTTGTGAGGAAGAACTACGAGAACACATCATATCCGATTCAACGAGAACACACACCTGCAGGTTTGGGTATTAGATCTGATTTGTTTCAGACACCTAGTATCAGATAAATGGAAGATGGAAAATGGAAGATGAAGATGGAAGACGTGGGTTAGGGGGTGGTGGGAACGGGAACACACACCTGCATGTTTGTGGGTCACGGTGGTGGGTGAGGGTCTCAACGAGGAAGAAGGATGGGAAGGGGAACAATACCATAGGGACGATGACACATTGGGCCGGTCACGGGTGAAGGTGGTGGCCGGACCATCACCGGAGATGGTGACCAGAGTAGGTCGGGAGTTGGTTGGAGGGCTGACGGAGGTGGTTCACGGGGTGTTTTTCATCACTGTGTATATATATGTATATATGTATAAAATATAAATATTTTTATTTTTATGTTATTTTATTTTAATAGAAAAAGACAAAAAGGAGTGTAAAAAGACGAAAAGACCCCTGACTTAACTGAGTTTTTTAATGGTGTTAGTGAACAGGGACCACTTTCAAAGCGATTTTTAAAGACCAAGGACTATTCTTGCAGTTTTTGAAGTTTAGGGACCACTTTCAAAGATTTTGGTAAACACCAGGGACGAAATTTGTAGTTTACTCTTAATTTTTTAAATGTATTTTTAAGTGTATTTGATTAAACACTAAAATATATTTTAAAGAGTATTTTATTAAATGTATAATAATAAAAATGTATTTTTAATGTATTCGGTTGAGTCAATTAAATATTATATAACAAAATGTGTTTTTTGTGTATTTTCTTTTTTGAAAAGCAGAATTTTATTATCAAACCAATCAAACAGGTACAAAACCATTCCTTAACCAGGATCACTGAACCACAATTCAACGAATCAAAATTAGGGACACTGCCCACGACCAAAGGAAAAACCACTACTCACAATCTTAACAAAACACACATAGTGCAGCAGCGGTGCAGCGCAGCAAGCAGCAACAGAACGACAAATCCGACAGCAAAACTCAGTTTACGAGATATAAACAAACGGGCTGCTGTGTTGCCACCCTCGTCTGTCACTGATCCTCACCACAGATCTGCAAACCAGGATGGAATTTATTTTGTGCATTTAATTGATCCAATTATATTAAAATCGTATTTCTTAGTGTATTTAATTGATCCAATTATATTAAATTCGTATTTCTTGGTGTATTTAATTGACCAAATTCTTAGAAAAAACATATGTTTTACATGTTAAAAATTAATTTAAAAAAATAATAAGTAAGTGGGACCGATTTGGATCCGGCCTATGATCAATTCTCATAACCAAGTCTCATACACCTTAATCATGCATTCATATTTAGGTCAGGATCATTACGATATTACTATTTGGGATCGGGACCGATTTGGCCTTGCCCGACCCCACCCGTGAGATTTTTTGGCCAACTCTAATGGCATACTCGAGACCATAGGTTATGATATCTACAGTTAGGCCCATAAAGTTTTAGAAATACGATTTGTTGACTCTATTAACTATTCGACATAATTCAAATAATGTTTTGGACATGATTTCAAAATTTCAACCTAAAAGTATCTAAACTTCAGGAAATTACATTTGACTATTATTTTGAAATTTTATGACTTTTAAGTCCCTGTATTGTTTCATAAAAATTGAAAAAATTACATTTTTGTTGTCACAAAATTGTAACTTTTATTCTGTAGTGTATTATTGTATTTTCATTTTTTTAAATAAATTGTTTTATAAAAGGGGTGGGGTGACTTTGTTCAATAAATTATTATTTAGGGAAAAATTATAATGTTAAATACAACATCGAAATATGAATAAAAATAGGATGTTTGTTGTCTGAAAAATATCTTAAGTTGAAATCTCATGATATTATTGATGCTTATACATTGTTGATGTGGTAATGTTTTAAAATATGTTTATATTATATATATATATAGGGTTAGGTTCAAGTGAAAACCTTAAATAATTAGAAAACTAAAAAACACCTTTATAAACATTGATTCAACATAATCTAAAGGATATTAAAAATCAGTAATTAAACTAATTATAATTAATGAAAAGGGTATTGAGGTAATTTGAGCACTATATCAGATATGGAAAATACAACAAATGCACAAATCGTTTCTGTCAGGATCGATTCTTAACAAGAATTAAACTTCTTAGAAACAGAATTTAGAGAATCTTGCGGAATAGAACTCTAAATCAATTAAAGAACAATCAATAGAATTCAACACACTGTATATATCAAACTGTATTACTCACAAGTTTTACACCAAACCTCAATCTTGTTGAACAGGCTCAACAAGACGACTTCTACTTCTCTAGAAATAGGGTTCTTACACCTTGAGGTTAATTCTCTCTTGAATCAATATCAAATTCTATATCACTCGTATATGATCTATCGTGTATTTTCTAATAGCTATCTATCAATACTATTTATACAAAAGTAATTACAAGATAACTATAAAAAGTAAATTGATCTTCTGAATCTTCGTTAAACATATCTTGATCAATTCCTTCTTTGTTTCCAAAAGTATCGCATACCAAACTTATCAAGTCAGCAGTATTAACAAAGATTTGGCTCAGCAGCATTAACGACCTTCAGCAGTATTAACCTTCACAGTCTTCTAGCAGTAGTATCTCAGCTCAGCAGTACTAACCATGTCTAGCAGTAGTAATTTGGTCTAGCAGTACTAACCTTGTCTAGCAGTAGTAACTTTGACCAGCAGTAGTAACCTTGTCTAGCAGTAGTAACGAAGAACTGGCAGTAGTAACATTGTCTTGGCAGTACTAACCATACTTAGCATATCTTCAGTTCCCAACAATCTCCCCCTAACTTGACTTTTAGGAAAAGAAGTCAAGTTCTTCAGATGATGCTTCCAAAACCTAATCATACATGCCTAGATTAGGATTCAGTCCCAAACTTTGATTGAGAATCCTTTTTACCAAGAATCTACCCATTGCTGAATCCTTGTTGCAGGTCAACTTAGCATGTAGCATTCCTTTCAGCCTCTTCATGATGTGATTGTATATTTCATCCACCAGATAGTATTCTTGAGTTGCAGAGTCAAGGGAGATGACATATACTCCACAGTTTTCATAGAGCATCCAGTTGGTAATGGCTTGAAACTGTGTGTTTATCCTATGCTGAACTGCTTCAGGTTTGAACATTTGGCACAAGAATTCAAGTACCATTTTAGAGATTGACATCCCTTGCTCAGTCAGCATGTTTTCATATATCCTCATCCCAACTTTGAACATCTCTTCTAAGTCTGATCTTGAGCAAGTTCTGACAATTTTTCCCCAAGTTGAAAAGACTTCAAATTTTCATCTGCTCTTTTTATCCTAATGAACTCCTTTCTACCATCTTTCAAAGTGTCCCAAAAGATGATTTCAGGAGCCTTAGATGATATTGGTTCAGCCTGAATTGGAATTGGGTTAGAGTCAACACCAGTAATATACAAATCACATTGGGCATCAGTTTGTGATTGTACATTGCTTGATTGCCCTGATGGAGTTGCCACTTCTTCTTCAGCAACTTTTGGATCAGATTTTTCTTTCACTGTTTCCTCCTGGGCCTCTTCTGCAGTTGGCTCCACCCTTGGCTTCTTTTCATTTTTCTTCTGTGAAGTTATGGGCTTGGTGCTTGGTCTTTTCTTTGACATCATCTTGGTTCTTTTAAGAGTTTTAACAGCTTCAGGAGTTGGTTCAGTTGTTTTAAGTTTTTCAGCAGCAATAACCATTTCTGCTGCTATGGCTGTTACTGCTTCTCTTAGACCATGTAATGATGCTGCTTCAACACTGTTCTTCACAATCCAGTATACTTCTTCATCAATTTCAGCTTGAGATGTAGTTACTGCTTCCTGCTCAGTTTCTGCTGCTTTTTCTGTTTGGCCGTCAGCAGCATTAACTGTTTCTGCTGCTTGTTCAAGCTCAGCAGCATTAACAGTTTCTGCTGCTGTGGTTTCTGCTGCTGTTGTAGTTTCTGCTTCTTTAACAAGCTCTTCCACCTTTTCTGTCTCCCCCTTATTCTGTGCACTGGACTCCCCCTTAAACTGTGCATTATCAATTCCCATCTCAGTCTCCATCTGAACTGTCTCCCCCTCAACTTGTAGACCCTTCATATTCAGTTCTGCTTCTGATTCTGACTCTGACTCCCCCTTTTTGGGAGCATCATCAGTTGGAATTCTTCTTCTCAGCACAAATCTTGCCTTTTTCTGTCTGTGCAACAACTTGGTGACCATCTTCTTGAGCTTCTCAATTTGAGACTGTTGGTAGGTGACCACAGTCTTCAGTTGCTCAATCTCCTTCTTTTGTGCCATAACATCCAAGTTGACATTTCCAATTGTTTCCATCAATTCATCATAGTTATATCTATCCTCACCTTGTTTAGAAGTGTTTACCTTCTTTAAAGGATCACTGGAAGTAGCCATCAATTCCTCTTTGTTATGTCTATCCTCACCCTTGTTAGAAGATTTTACCTTCTTTAAGGGATCCTTGGAAGTTTTAGCAGAAGCCTTCTGCCTAGCTGAAGCACTAACTGCCCCCTTGGTTTCTTGGCACCTGGGTCCTCCTAATGATTTCTCATTTAGAGTTGCCATGGGGAAGGTCTTATTTATGTTACCACTGTCCTTCTCTGTGCTAGCAGAAGTAGTGGCAGCCTTAGCACCCATATGCTCATCCTTCTCCTTAGAGAGCACCTTCTTGGGGTTGGGAAACACCCCTGTGGTTTCCCTGTTGATATTCTCAATTGGAGAATGCTCCAACTGAGGGCTTAAAGGCTTAGGGCTCTGAGTAGGTACATCAAGGGAAGGAACCTTGTGCACCTTTCTTCTTTCAAACCTTTTGGTGATTGTGGGAGTGGGTCGTTCAAGAATGGACTGAGGGATGTCTTTTGAGATGGAAGGTTGGGATTGGTCATCAGTGGGTGTGTCTAATGAGGGCCTTGACCCTGATGCCATACCTTCAATTGTGTGGGACACAACCATCATTGTAGAGAACAATGGTGTGTCAACTCCTTCCGAGTCCCTAGGAAGTCTTTTCATATTTGAAAAAACCTTCCCTTTAGGGGATTTTGGTACATATACCTCAGTAAACTGAGGTAAGTCCATCAATTCCTTGTTAATAACTTCTTGCACAAACCTTGGATACATGTAAAAGCTCTTTTTGGATTCCAAGTTTGATACAAGATCATTAAAGATCATAGCTGAAAAATTGTACTTTCTGGCAGTGGATAAGCAGACCAAGGCATATGCAATGGGACTGCTGAACTCACTCCATCCAGTAGTTTTCTTGGAAATACAGTGCATCAGGGTATGAACAAGAAATCTCCATTGGTTGAAAATTTTTGACTTGTAGAATTTAAAAACACCAATGGGACCTTCATACCCCATTCTTTGTAAAGTCAAATATAGGTCATCAGAAGATAGAGAGGTTATACCTGAGGCATCATCCAAGTGAAGAGAGATGCGAATAACCTCCTCTGTTACTGTCAAGGGTTTATCACAAACCCTGGTTCGAATCTCCGTTTGCCCGTTTTCTGTCACCACAGTAGCATTATCCCAAAATTGTTTTTGATGTTCAATGAATATCTTGGGAGCCATTGTTAGTGCATAGGAGATATGCGAAGACCTGAGAAAATCGACAATTTCATGGAATCCTGCAGATTGCTTCGGCTTCTGTAGCATTGCAATCTCATTGTGTTCATCAACAAACTCTCTTTGAGCCATTGTATCTGAAAATCCTTGAGCAAACACAGAAATTCTTGGGAGAATAGGTTAGAAAGAGAGTGAGAGAGAATCGAGTTCAAAGAGACGTTATGAGCAAAGGCGGGCTTACAGGGTATTTATACGCAGTATTAACCCTAGAATTAACAAAAGCAGTATTAACGACATAAGCAGTATTAACTACTGAGCAATATTAACTGCAAGCAGTATTAACTGCACAAGCAGTATTAACTGCTGAGCAGTATTAACTACACAAGCAGTATTAACTGCACAAGCAGTATTAACTGCTGAGCAGTATTAACTACACAAGCAGTATTAACTACACAAGCAGTATTAACTGATGAGCAGTATTAACTGCACAAGCAGTATTAACTGCTGAGCAGTATTAACTACACAAGCAGTATTAACTGCACAAGCAGTATTAACTACTGAGCAGTATTAACTGCAAGCAGTATTAACTACACAAGCAGTATTAACTGCACAAGCAGTATTAACTGTACAAGCAGTATTAACTGCTTAGCAGTATTAACTCTGCACTTTGCATTACTAGTCAAATCCTCAAATGTCATCTTACCTTCTGACACATCACCTTTACCACTTCTCTTACCTCCTGCAGGATTATTTCCAAAAGTAACATGTCCTCCATCAATCCTTTTGAAATTTTTGAAGGCAGGCCATGTTACCTGTCATGTGCCTAGAGCAACCACTGTCAACATGCCAAATGCTTCTCCCCTTAAGCTGTTGGTTGCCCTGCACATCTGATAGATCAATTAGTTTTATTAGGGACCCAAGCCATAGTGGTCTTGGGTCTCCCTTGATCATCAAAATACTTACATTCTGTTTTGATGAGCTTGTCAAAGTGAGGAACATCAGTGCTTGAGTACTTTGTTTTGATGATAGGTCTAGAAGCAGTACTAACTGATGCAGAAGTACTAACTTTGTTAGCAGCACTAACACTGCTTCCAGAAGTACTAGCCTTCTCAGCAGTATTAACTAACTTAGCAGTACTAACACTAGAAGCAGTATTAATTGTTGAAGAGGTATTAACTGTGTTAGCAGTACTAACACTGCTAGCAACATTATTGCTTCCTGCAGTACTAACATTGTTAGCAGTACTAACTGAGTTGGCAGTATTATCATTAGTACCTTTAGGCATCCATACTCTAACACTTTCTGTTTCTGCCTTTTTCATGTGGCTTTTGGTTTTAACTTGTTTCTTTGCCACAAGTTTCCTCACAGGCTTTTTATAGCCACCATTCTTTCTGTAACCACCAGGTTTTTGAAAAGATCTTTGAGCATTAAACCTTTGGTTAACAGGATTGAAATAACAGTGTTTGGCTAAATGATTTAGCTTACCACAGATGAAACAAGGTTTTGGCCTGTTAATTCTGTTCAGATCAACTCCTTGTCTCATAGCCCACTGGTTATTCCAATTTCTTTGATTACCCCTTTTGTTATCATGTTTTTGGGGCTTAAACTCTTGAGATTTCTTACAAGAACAATGTTTACAGGTATTGGGAGCCACAACTGTGGTCTGTTTGTATTGGACTCCCTTTTCTTTTTCAGTCCTTTTGATCTCATTGTTCTTAACTCCTTCTTCTGTTTCAGTCCTTTTTATCTCATTGTTCTTAACATATGGACTTTCACATTCCTCATCAGATCCTGCTTTGTCAGTCTCATCCTCAACAACTACTTCTTTTTCACAAGGATCTATATTAATCTTTAATTCAGGATCCTTCCTATCCTTGGTCTCTAACAAATCAGACTTAGGAGGTATGTAGTTGTTATTGTAGGCTGGAGGTGTGGCATTGTACCCTATCCCTACTTTCATCTTGTCATGGATTTGAGCCTTAATGATGGTATCCATGGTTTTAGAAGCACAGGTAAACTTTTCAACATCAAGTTTAACCTTCTTAAGCTGTTCTTTTAATTTCTCATTCTCCTCCCCAGACACTTTCAGCTTAATCTCATACTCATTCTTCTCCCACTTCCAATAGTTAGTATCATAGTGGTGTTGAAGTTCATTAGCTTGAAAAGCTCTAATCTATTCCTCAAACCTTTCTACAATCCTAACATAATCTTTCACATCTTTCTCTAGCCTCTTAAGGTTATCACACATACCCTGATTGCGATCCCTATATCTTTTAACAGCATCAATGCAAGATTGAGAACAGAGTTTAGATTGTACCTCAGTGGGAATATCGGATACTTCTGCCATGAGTGCATGATTCTGGATTGCCTCTTCTGCTTGATCACTCCAATCAAAAGTACTGTTTGATTCAATAGAATTTTCCATAATGATTGTAGAATTCTAAGAAACACAAGCTCTGATACCACTTGTCAGGATCGATTCTTAACAAGAATTAAACTTCTTAGAAACAGAATTTAGAGAATCTTGCGGAATAGAACTCTAAATCAATTAAAGAACAATCAATAGAATTCAACACACTGTATATATCAAACTGTATTACTCACAAGTTTTACACCAAACCTCAATCTTGTTGAACAGGCTCAACAAGACGACTTCTACTTCTCTAGAAATAGGGTTCTTACACCTTGAGGTTAATTCTCTCTTGAATCAATATCAAATTCTATATCACTCGTATATGATCTATCGTGTATTTTCTAATAGCTATCTATCAATACTATTTATACAAAAGTAATTACAAGATAACTATCAAAAGTAAATTGATCTTCTGAATCTTCGTTAAACATATCTTGATCAATTCCTTCTTTGTTTCCAAAAGTATCGCATACCAAACTTATCAAGTCAACAGTATTAACAAAGATTTGGCTCAGCAGCATTAACGACCTTCAGCAGTATTAACCTTCACAGTCTTCTAGCAGTAGTATCTCAGCTCAGCAGTACTAACCATGTCTAGCAGTAGTAATTTGGTCTAGCAGTACTAACCTTGTCTAGCAGTAGTAACTTTGACCAGCAGTAGTAACCTTGTCTAGCAGTAGTAACGAAGAACTGGCAGTAGTAACATTGTCTTGGCAGTACTAACCATACTTAGCATATCTTCAGTTCCCAACAGTTTCCCTATCATTATCATTATGGAGATCATAGTTTTTCGGCGAAAACTTGCAGATTCCGGCGAAAACTTGAAGATTCTGGCGAAAACTTGAAGATTCCGGCAAAAACTTGAAGATATGCACAAATGCATATATATGCACTTGTGCATATTAGCGTCGATGTCTCCACGGCCGCCAGCGATTCAACCACCGCAACCACCGGTTTAGCCGGCGAAAACTTGTAGATATGCACTTGTGCATATTACCGCCGATGTCTCCACGGCCGTCGGCGTTCCTGACCTGCAGTGTCCCAAATCTGAGCCTTAACCTCCTTGCCGTCGATCTTAAATATTATATTTCCAAGAAAAGAAAATGCAAAACAACAAAGAAACACAAAAACAGAGGAAAAGAAATGGCCACAAATCAGAGGCTTCGTAATTTTATCCCTTTGTTTCTCTCCTTCCATGGCTACACTTTCTCGCTCTTCATCAATTCATCCTCCATTATCGTTCTCACCCTTCTGCTCCATAACCTCCATAAACCCTACACAATACAGATCGAGAAAAAGCCACAACAGCAAGATCTGTAAATGAGAGAGAAGGAGACCAATGAAGGTGGTCGTGGTCGGAGGTGGCGGCGGTCGGCAGTGGTGGCGGTGACGGAATTGAGAGGAGGGAGAAAGCTAGGGCAAAGTTTTCTGTTCCGCTTTCACGTCGGGAGATGAGGTGTGGAGTGGTGCGATTGCATTGAAACAAGTAGAAGATGGTGGCGGTCGGCGGTGGTGGCGGCGACAGAGAGAAGAGAGGGTAGGGTTTGAGGACTTGAGGTTGTGAGAATGAGTAGGGTTTTCTAATTATTTGTATCTAAGACCCCTTAACTTTTTTTTGCCAATTTTACCCTCATTGCACCTTACGTAATATATTCATATACCCTTAACTTTGATTTATTTACAAAATTGTCATTGAGAATATTAACCCTTGATTTATTTTATCCTATGTCTATAAATGTGTTCCTTAGTTTTTTTTCTCTCTCTCTCTCTATATATATATATGATATACAAACTTGTTTTATAGAAAACATCAAAACACAATATTAATTGTAAAAAATAAAGAGAAAAAACTAAAATATTCTAGGAAAATCACATCAAAACAACACATAATGTGTTCTCCAAATTATTTAATAAACATCTCGCTGATATACACAACAAGACACCTCATATAAAAAATTTAACAATCTTTTGTTTGCCCGATTACAAACATTACTTTCTTCTTCATAAGGCCACGAGTACCCGTACCCAATGAACCCAATGAACTCAATTGCCACCTCAGCGCCACATCAGCTTTTCTTTTTCCTACCCTCCTTATCCAAAAGTGAAGTATCAGTACCCAATGAACCTACTCCTACCCGATACCCCTTAAAACATTAAAAAATAAACCCAACACCCTAATTGTGACCCACCCTCCTCACACCCTCTTCGGCTTCCATCGGGTTGGTGAACCCGCTAGCTACCTGCCTCCCCCCCCCCGTACCCCCTTACCCGCTTACCCGATGGCCACCTCACCCTTACCCGCTCCCTTACCCGCAACCGGTACTCAAGGCCTAAAGGTATTGCTTGTTCTCTTAATTAAATTAAAACAATATTATATTTATCCAATTATATATAAATATATATTCTTTAAAATAAAGCATTTGAAAATAAGTTCATAGAATACGATTACAATACAATTTGATTTTTTAAAATTCAAAAAAATTTGAATTTGTTTGGCAAAAGCAATTTCACATAAGCAAGTAAATGTAGATATAACCATTTATCAAACTATTATTTACTAAATAAGTTTAACGATAAGGAATTAAATATTTTAAACCTAAACTTGACACGTACGAAGGATGATGAGAATATTACAAAGGGAAACGAA
Source organism: Saussurea involucrata (assembly GCA_033807775.1). Taxonomy (NCBI): domain Eukaryota; kingdom Viridiplantae; phylum Streptophyta; class Magnoliopsida; order Asterales; family Asteraceae; genus Saussurea; species Saussurea involucrata. The sequence goes on along the minus strand of CM066314.1, from coordinate 215,950,938 downwards.
ATTCACCAATAATAAATACTTTTGGGTTCAGAAAGAATTATAGTAGAGGGCCAATATAAAATAAAATAATAATTAACCAAAAGATACAAATTCATTAAAAATGATAAAAAGTTACCTTTTACAATTGTGTTCTACGGCTCTTCATCTTTTGGAATTGGTCGATTACATCATCACTCATAACATTGAGAAGTGCCTCTTTTTCAATAGTACAGATTAATGCAGCATTCAAAAACTCATCACCGATTTTGTTACGTAAATCAGTTTTCACGATCTTCATGGCAGAAAACATCTTTCGACTGTTGCAGTAGCAACGGGCAAAACCAAAGCTAGCTTCAATAATCGATATACTAGAGGATAAGTTTTATGTTTTTTTGTATCCACCATCAATCTAGCAAGCTCGGCAACACCACTCAAATCGGCAAATCTTTCATCTTGACGCACGATCACATAGTACACGTTAAGTTCTTTCTCAAGAGCGATCCTTTCCAAACGATCAAAATCACAAGGATACAACTTACTCAACTCCAATAAATCCGGTATGTTGAAATGAAAAAATGAATCACATGGACTCAAAGCTGCTATATATTTAAGTAAATCGATGCTTACCTCACTAAATCGATCCCCAAACTCTTGAAGTTGCATGTCCACAACAGTGTTGAAAATATCAAATGCGTAATAATGACGATTGGTGATGTTGGTCCCTATTCGTCCATTCTTTTTATAACATTCTGCCATGTCCAACGATTCAATACCATTTGTTTCACAAAAAGAATACATTTTCTTCAAAAGTGACTCAAACCCGGTTTCTCTAAACGTTTACAGTAGTTGCTTGGTTTCTCTTACCAATGAAATTGCTTCCACGATATCTTAATCCTTTTTCTGAAGTGCCCGTGACAATAAATTTGTGACCTCTAAAATATGACACATCAAGTGCAAATAAATTACAAAATCAAAAGTCTTCAAATATGCTAGAATACCGGTTGCTTGAGTGCGACTAAAACCATTATCACCGTCCTCTGCAACATCATGAAGCACTTCAATAACATTAGGAATAAAGCAATCAAACTCACCATGGTTTTGTAATGGGAACCGCATCGTGTATCTCCGGCTCGTATAAGAGAAATCTCTTGGTGCAACCCACATCAGGTTTCAATTTCACACTTACCAATTGCGTCTTGCGCTCTATCTTTGTAACTTTGTCGGAGCATGTCTTTACGTTTGCAAGAAGCATTAATCACATTAACCACCATGCTTAGCATATTAAAAAAGTTCTCAACACCATCGTGTTTGTTTGCAACCGTTGCAACAACTAATTGAAGTTGGTGAGCAAAACAATGAATATAATATGCCGAGCTATTATCATTCAAGATCAAAGCTTTCAATCCATTGAACTCACCGCGCATATTTCTTGCTCCGTCATAACCTTGTCCTTTTAACTATTTCAGACTCAATCCATGTTCAGCAAATAAATTATCAATGGCAGATTTAAGAATTGAAGAAGATGTCCCTGTCACATGAACAATTAAGCTTAATATTTCCAAGAACATGCCTTTAGAAATAGACATTTCAGATTCATCGTGACCACGAAAGGGTAATGCATTCTTCAACACGAATCTACAAGCCTTAATTGAAGCATTTAATTGAATCTGGTGCTCATTCTTCTCCATCTCGGGTTGCTTATGAAAGGCAACGACAATAGATCGGTCTTGTCTCATTAAATCCTCACTTTTCTTAAATGCTTTATTGTGAAAACTATTAACGTCACCGACATGAAGACCAAGTCTCTCTGTTTTGTTCCAACTATTAAAGTCATCTGTCACAAAAGCATCACCCCCACATTGTCCTACGTAATGATCTCTAAACAAATAACAACACAAGCAAAAATCTTTATCCATTTTTACACTATACTCCAACCAATTAGAGTATTGATCAAACCAAACTGGGCAAAAACGTCTTTCCTTACTCCCGACATATTTTTTTGGAAAGGCATGCCCACGTGGTTGACAAGGTCCTGTAATTATATATTTTCTCCTTATTTCATCTCTTTGGTTAGGATGATACTTCGTGTAACAGCCGTAAAATCCTATGCAAGTAAGATTCTAAGTTATATGCAACTTTTGCCACTATTATAGTCTTACTAAGTAAATTATGGGTTATATGTGATTGGTTATGGAAATGGTTAAGAAATTGGATGAGAATAACAATTTCTGCCCATCTCGACCGCCATCAGTCGGGACAGAATAGGTCCAGTCGAGCAAGACAACAATATGTTGATTTGTGGGTTAGAATGGCCAGTCGGGAAAGACTGGACCCGGTCGGGCACGAGTTTGATGCTCATAAAACCTGACTTTTAGCTTCAAACCCCATTTGTTTTCTTCACCCACCTTCTTCTTCTCTCTTTCAACTCGGTCCAAACCCTCCCATTTCACCAAATCGAATCATCCAAGTTTATCTGGAAGATTGAGAGCTAGATATTCAACCTTTGTGGGTAGAAGATCATAATCTTCATCATCACCTCGACACCATTGTTGACCATATTTTAGGGTTTTCCTAGAAACTCAATTGTTTCTTATGACCTAAACAAGATTTCTAATGACGGATGTTTATGGATCTAAAGCCTTCACCAAGGAAGCTCAAGATTGGGGGAAATCTAGATTTAGCCTAAATCTAGTAGACGAGTTCAAGTTGATTTGTGAAAACTCTGTACATGCCAAAAATGTTCTTTTCCAAGTATTTGTGTGATTTATATGAAATTATCAGTTGTTGAGTTATTTGATGAGTTTTGATTACTTGAAGTGTTTAACTTTATAAACCTTGTAAAACACCTATATTTAGGATTTTTGAATATCTTGATATATGAATATCATAAAATATGTTCCTTTAATGATTTATTGTTCAAATGGAGTCTATTCAAGGGTTTATGCATTTTTGGCGTAACTGATTTCATAAACTATTTGCAAAATGCACATTTTTGTGTTATGAGACATGTTGGAATTATAAGAGTACGAATCCATTTGGAAAATCATTTGTCCCGATTCATGATGAGTTTTGGGTTAATTATATCTTTGAGGTATACGGTTACATAAATGTCGTTTAAATGCATTTTATTTTACGAGTGCCAGTCTATTGGGTTTGAGCATTTTTACTCGGTTTTGACTTCAAAGAGTCTTGGGGACATTTTGTCCAATTTTAATGGATCAATGTAGAGTCTCATTTATGATTTGCATTTATTGCAACTTATTGCAACTTATTAATAATTACATGCTCGAGTGCGTTAATCATTCCTGTGTAGTCATGTAATTTTAGACTGTGCACGTAAGTCAGTCTTCAATTGATGGGTTGATGGGTGTTGCGGGATTTGACCCGGGCCCCATGTTTTATGACCTTTACCTTGAAAGGGTACACTAGGAGGGCTGAGTCCGGTTGTGATATCATGATTGATGGGCGTTTGGGACCAACACCATGTTCGAGGAAATGCCATGGTTGTAACCCCGCATGGGCCGGTTCTCAGCGCGGGTACATCAGCGCCAAAATGCGTGCGCGACTCTGGTCGCCTGGTTTCTTCCTAAACACAGTTTTGGCCATAACTTCTTCGTTTTAGCTGCAATTTCGCTCCGAAAAAACCGTTGGACTCGTATTTGAATTCTCCATCCAACAAGACCATAAAACTTATGATTTAATCCAAAATCCTATTTTTCATATTTATCTTAAAAGATCTATCTTCCAAAGATTGGGGTGTTACACTGCCGATGCATTGTCCCAAGTGATGGTTGACTGCTTCATGGATTGGAACATTGACAACAAGTTGTCAACATTGACACTTGACAATTGTTCAACAAATGATGCGTTGGTTGACAGACTCTTAGGTACCCGTTCTCCTTTTTCACTAATTTTAAAGGGTAGGTTTTTTCACATGAGATGTTGTGCACATATCATAAGTCTCATTGTGCAAGATGGGTTTTCTAGGATTGAGAGCTCAATTAAGAAAGTTAGAGATAATGTATCTTTTTGGTCGTGTTCTCCTAAAAGGGCTCAAGACTTCTCGTTGCACGACAAAGAGGTGTAGAATGTGAAAAATAATTAGTGCTTGATTGCAATACGAGATGGAATTCTATTTAAATAACGTTTAATGTTGCCGTAGAGTATAAAGATGTTTTAACTCGTTTGAACAAGAAATAAAGACATTATGTTAGTGCACCTAATGAAGAATGGAGAATTGTGTTACTTGTTTGTGATAAGTTGAAGTTGTTTTATCGTGTGACCTGGCAATGGGACCAAGAATCCCACTTCAAACTTGTTCTTCCCTTTGATGTGTGACATGAAAGTATCTATTATGCGTTGGCTAGATGATCCAGATGTCGTTATTAGGAACATGACATCAAGTATCTTGACTAAATTTGATAAATATTGGGGAATCATACATTATGTCATGAGTGTGGCTGTCGTTTTAGATCTGAGGCATAAGCTTAAGTTGATTAATTATTTCTTTCCAAAGAGTTATGGTGCTAACGCAAAAGATGAGGTTATGAGAATACATATCCTATGTAGCGATTTATTTGAGGAGTACAAAAGGAAGTATGATCAAAACAAAGGGAAAGGACAACCTTGCATTACTCAATCAGATTTGGGGTCATCTTCTTTGGACAAGGCTTCATGGGAATTGGAGTACGTGAATGTGATCACCGAAGATGATATGTTGGAAACAACTGAGTTGGATGAGTATTTGGCGGAGAAATCGTTACCATACGACCAAAAAACTTTGATATATTGGTGTGATGGAGTAGCAATGGTAGTAAGTTTCATGTCTTGCAAAGGATTGCGAGGATGTCTTAGCCATTCCAATTTCCACGGTAGCATCAGAATCAATTTTTAGCATAGGCGAGAACAAGATAACAAAAAAACGTAGTCGACTAAAAGTGCAAACAATTACAGCATTGACGTTCACCCAAAGTTGGTTGAAGAAAGAAATTGAAGGTAATAATTATATAAGTTGTTATATGATACATGTATATACAATTTTTCTAACTTGTATTTTTTTATTTCAGATAAAAAAGACGGAGAACCACAAGGATTTGATGAAACGGTTGCATACGATGAAGATGTTGATTGTTGGAAAATCGGTTGCATACTTGAAGATGTGCTTGGAAACAATGTTTGAAGTTTGATATTTGAAGATGTTGAATGATGAATTAATTTTAAACTTTTGATATAATGACTAATAATGTTTTTAGTTATGTTTTAATGTTTTTTAGTATTATGTCAAAACAGGGAAAAACAACAAAAACTGCACACAAAAACGGGTCCAAACTGGGTCTAGACCGGGTAGGGTAACCGGGTACCAAACGGGGTCGGGGACCGGGGTGTTGACCGGGAGAATGACTAGGGATGGGTTCCTAATACCTGTACCCGCCGGGGACCGGGTCTCTCTACACGAAACCGGGGCCGAGAGCCGCCCCAAACCCGCCCCGTTACCATCCCTACCTGTTAGGGTGGAGATTGGCAAACGATGGAGATTATGGTTTGGTATTTTCATAATCCTTTTGTTGGGATTACTTTGGTTTTTTGACCTAAAATCAATTTCTTAGTTTGTCTATGTTGGATAGCATTTTATCAACATATTTAGTTCAAGATGGAGGCTTACATACATCCTATTCCCTTTCAACAATTGATTGCGCTCTTCTTCGCTCATCGTTCTTCACTCCCTTATACACATGCATCTTTGTAGCGAATCCTACTGGAATACGATCTTCAAGAAAAATTAGCTGGAGTTTGGAGTGGTTTTAGTATATTTACTAGAGTTGTTGAGATCTGGTGAAGTATTTGTTCTTTCAAAAACTTTTTATATGGGACATATTATGTGGTTTAACCTATCAGTTGATCGATTTAAGTTGTAAGATTTATGCAACCTTAGAGATTCACTTAAAATAGAACTTAGTGCAAGTATACACCTTGAACTACTATCGTCTCGTAAAAAGTAATAATGGTAAAAGTACCAGATATCGATCAACAGGGAAAACTTGTGAAAGCTTTTCAAAAGTCCAGTCTTTAAAAACCGATTTCAGATGGCGAATTCGAAAACAGATTTGTTTGAGTGGTTGGTTTGAGGTATCAACTAAAAATCAATTCTAGAGAAGAAGCACAGGGTGCAAAGCTCCATAAAGATGAAAATAAGTGATCCAGTAAAAAGATATTATAACATCCAGCTAGTCCTCTAGCACAAATGCTATAGGACTGCCACAGTACTAACTATCGGTTCAAATGGCTTCCCAAGAGTACACACTGGTCGACGTGCTATCGATACGATATCATTTATGTTAGAATTCGTGGATCCTAGCACAACACAGTGTTACCATCCTACACCGTAAGAGTATAGTACTTGTCAGGCACTAAAACTATTTAGTAGTCTTCTCTTATCATTTCAGATAAGTAACCTTAACCTTAACACTGAATGTTAATGCATTTTCATACATAAAATTAGTTGTCAATTAATTAAATGCAATCTTCAATGTAAGATCAATCACCTGAAATAAATAGTTAGATACAATGTTATATTCAATACACCTCTTTACTTTCACACAAATTTTACATCTAAACTTTGCCTTACACCCCAAGCTCAGGCGATTAGCCCATCATGGCTTGATTTCTTCTTTCGAAAGGTGTAAGAAATGTAAATGGCATAAATGGAAAATACTGAAAAGAAATTGCAAGAAAGTAAACTACAAAAATGGAAAGATAGAAATTAAAATGCAGGAATTATAATAACAAGAAAGTAAAAACAGAAATAAGAACTAAGAGTGCAAGGGAACTAGAAATAGAATTACTAAACTAATGTGGTAACTTGATCGCCAAGTTATGGAAACTTGTCGCACAAGTTACGTCACAAAACTACTATTTGCCTTGAAAACGTTGGAACTTGAAATGCTAACTTGAACAACCAAAGATTACGAATTTTAGGAGGAAGGAAATCCAAACTAAAATTACGAGCCTTGAGAATTTAAATAAGCAACTTGAACAATATCGAAAACTTTGGAACTTGCAAGAATCGGCAATTAAACACAAGAGATTACTTTGAAAACACTTTGATTAAACTTGAAACCAAAAGCTTAGCTTAGCTTACAACTGAAATCGTAACCAAACGTCTGAATAATAAGTGGTACTAACGAGCAATAAGAGGTAAATAAAAGCTAGAGAACAAAAGCTAAGCACTTGTAGAAACTTAAGTGTTTTTGATCCAAGGTCATATGTTTTCTAAGCAAACAAGCCATCTATTATATAGGAGAGCTGATTGGAGATAAAGAAGCTAAAAGCTGCATACACCAGCTGCCAGTGTACTTTCTGTCCATGCAAAAGTCAACTCCAGCCCAAAGGTCTTCAAAAGAGTTCGGCCCAAAGATTTGTCAAAAAGGCCCAACTGTGCACTCCTATGGCACTCCTACAGCATTCCTTCCGCATTTAACTCCTATAGCATTGTTGCAGTAGTGTCCAACCCAAATCTGAAATAATTCAAATAAGGCCCAATAAGATCCAAAAGTACACAAAATACCATTAATTCATGCTTAACACCTAAAACACAGAAAATGCTAAAAAGCTAGCAAAAAGGACTCAAATTTGGACTTTGGGCAAATAAAACAAGAGAAAAAACTACTAAAAGTGGCTAAAATTGGGTTAATAAATTAACCCTATCACAACCTCAAACTTAAAACGTTGTTTGTCCCCAAACAACAAAAACAAACAGAAATAAAGACTCAATTTTCTAACAGACTTAAGACCTAAAAAAAATTTAGACCCTGTTTCATAAACCAAGTTTATTCCATTAAGCACATAAACACACATTCATAACCAACCTAAGCTTTTCCTAGTGTTAACAAAAGTCATCAAGGCATATAGTGTTTGGAATTTGGGTATGCACTTGGCTTTTCCTTTGATTTTAATGCTTGGCCTTTTTTCACTCCCTCACTTTGTTCACTCAATGGCACAATTTTACTGCCATTCACCTCATATTGAGGAATAAGCTGGACTCGTTGGTCTCTTTTTGAAATTTGGGTGTCTTTGACACACTTTTAAGCACAAAAGAGCACTTTGCTCATGAAAGAATTGTAAGGTTTGCCTTAAGATGTGTGAGGCAAATCTTACCCCACCTCAAACTTGAAATGGACAATGTCCCCATTGTCAAGGAAAAGAAGAGCAGAAAAGGGTTGTTTGGGGATTTGATTTATGGCTTAATTTGGGGAAAATGCCCCTGATGACTTATCTTAACAGGTTGGAAATCTGTTGGGTGGGCTATGATGGCAGTTTACACTCAAAGACATAAACATCAGATTACTGTGGCTGTAAGTGCATACCAAACAAATCAAACAGTTGTGACAAACACATGTGCATGCATTGCAGATTATTAATGAAACAAGGACATGAAAATCCGTACCCAAGAAAAGCATTGAAACAGAAAAGCAAAGATGAGAATGGGAAGTCCATTTCTCATCTTCCATACACATGACCTAATGGTTTGACACAATCTGTCAAATGACAGTCTCAACACATAATACAATAAATGTTCCAAACAAGTCAGGCCATTAAGCATTGACCATGAAATAAGACACAATAACATATTAGAACATGAAATTAGATTCCAAAGCTGAAACCTCAAAATATAAAATAAAACATAAATTAAGCTACAAGTTAAGGAAGGAGTAGCAGAACCTTTCCTACTCAGGTTGAGTAGGAGATGAGTGGATTTGCAGAATGGATTTTGGGGGTGGTGGCACTGTCAAGGGCTGTTGAGAACTTCCTCTGGACCAAGCTTCCTTCACCTGAGCTTTGTGCTTCTTGTACTCCACCCATTGCAGCCTGTCCTTTTTTATTGCCTCAACCTTCTTTCCAATCTTTTCAACCTGTACAACCAACTTCTTTACCTTCTTCTTAACCAACTTCTTCATGGACTTTGCATGCTTGTCCATTTCTTTCACCAGATCCTCTTTGAGCTTTTCCAGTGCAACAACCATAGGATCAACAGCCAGTGCATCAGCAACATGATTGTCATTATACCTCATCAACCTTTGGTGGGTTTGCTTATCTATCACAGTCCTTTCCCTTGAAAAGGTATCAGAATCCAGAACAGGTGTCTTGGCATTATGTAGGAGTGTATGAATGATAGAAGGATAAGGTAATCGGTTATTGGATCTTTCTAAGCTGGTTTTCATACACCCACAAATGAGTCTACCCACATCAATTGGGTAGCACTCCATGATACAGTACAACAAGAACACCCTCTCCATACAAAGGTTGGTGTCATGGCTGGTTGGGTGCAAGGTATGCCTGATAAAGTAGAACCAGACATTGGCCTCTGCCTTCAGAAAGCAGGTTCTAAGGGTTCTACACCTTCCTTTTAAAGTCCATGATGCTCCAAGATGGGCTAGGGTAGTAAGGATATCCTCTAACTCCTCATTAGTGACTCCAGCCTGTAGCCTATCAAACTCAGACTCTACAGGTGGTGTCAATCCTAGCAGTTCATTCAAAGTTTCAGGGGAATAGGACACATGAGTCTGCCTAACCTGAGATCTACTCCAGGGGTCACTGCCATCTCAGTATAGAACTCTCTCACCCAGTCCTCATTAAATTGTTCAGGCACAACACACAATTTCTCCCACCCAAATTCATCAAATATGGTTTTAATTTGAGGATTGGCCAAAATGGTTTGAGGAGTAAATCCTTTAGGTGTGTGGCCAATCCTATCAGCAAACATTGGGTATTTTTTTAGTGCTTCAGGTGTGCTGAATAATTCAGTAGGAGAAGAGGATGGTGATACCTTCTTGGTTTTCTTTGATCCTGCAGCACTACTGGAGGAGTGCTGTAGGACTGCTATGGTAGGACTCTCCTGCAGGATCTTTCTGGCTTTTAGTCTAGTGATTCTCTGGGAGTGCTTGTAGTTTCTCCCACACTAATCTCATCAACCTCTGCTCTCTTTCTCTTCTTTGGATTCTTTTCAACGGCCATCTTCTCTTTTCCCTTAGCACCCTTGCTTCCAGGTTTGGCCTTGGAAAATCCCACTAACTTGATTTTGAGGGATGGTTGAGTAGTCTTTCCTTTCATGGTCTTCATCATCTTTTCATTCTTCTTCCTGGATGTCCTTGGCTTACTGGTTGGCTTTGGTGTAGGGGTGAACATGGTACGGTACCATGTTTTTTTCCATATACCATGTACCAACCAATTACAATTGGTACACAAAATCTTGTACCATGTACCAACCAATTATACTTGGTACCAACTAAATTGGTACCAACTTTTTTCGGTTGGTACATGTTGGTACGGTTTTGTACCAACATCTCAAAAATTGAATTATGAGTTAATTAGATTGACATCTTTACCAACTAAATCTAGATGCACTAAACACGTCGAGCATTAATAATTGTTGATGTGCATTGTACCATTTATCATTGCCTATACAAACATTCAAATAATCTTCATATAACACAAACATTCACTAATAGTCTAATACAAGCGACAATTAAGGAGCGAGAATGAACCATGAAGAGTTGAGGTGTAAGCGAGTTATCAAAGTTATTAATGATAAGCGCATGAATTCAATCAAGTTCTATATATCAATTTGTATTACAATTTAACAAAATGTAAAACAAGATAATTTAAAATTTTATAAATCAAAATATGTTGTATTATTGATTAAACTTTAACTAATAAATATTTAAAAAAAATAAGTCGGTACGGTACGGTATTACCGTGGTACACGACTTCTAATACCACGTACCAACCAAGTTTAAATAGTTGGTATGGTATACCAACCAATTAGGTCGGTACCAACTAAATTGGTACCAATTAAATTGGTACGGTTGGTACGGGAATTGATTGGTTTGTCTCGGTACAAAATTGACAGCCCTACTTTGGTGATGGCTTCTGAGGACTCTGTTTTCTGTGTATCCTGGACAGAAGGTGAAGGGGATGCATCTCTAGTGTGAGTGATGACTATTTCCACTTCTTCTGCATCCATTCCCCAATCATCATTGGATTCAAACTGGGGGGCCCTCATCATCAGATTGTGCCATTTGGGGCTGTTCCATAGGCTTATCAAGGGGATCCAATGTATCCATAGAGAATGGATTATCATGGGTGGCAGTTGGATTGGTGATTTCCACAAAAGGGACTTGAATCAAAGGGATTTCAACAGAAGCAGTTTCTGTTACATGTTTTGTTGTTACCAATGTTGCAACATGATTGGTTTTTAGCACAGATGTTTCAACAATTGGGGTTTCTTTTGCAGGTTCTTGAATCACAGGATTCTCAATAGATTTGGGGGTTGGTTGTTCAACCGCACGGTTGTTAACAGGGAGTTCAACAGTGGTGGTTTCTATCATGGTTTCCTCAATGGTTGGGGTTGAAAGAACAAGATTTTCTTCAGAAGAGGCTTCAATCACAGGGGACTCACTATCAGCTTGGATCCTGGCCTTGTAGGCTTTGGTGAGTTGTGCAAAAATGGCATCCAACTGTGCAATAGATGGGATATCAGATTGCACAGTAGGCTTTGGGGTAGATGTAGAAGCCTTTTCAGAGAGTTCAGAGATTTTTACTGAGGAGATGATTGGCAACTTGGGTAGAGAATGGAAGACTCTAGGCCTCCCTGCATGAAGCATAGCCAAGTAACTAGCAGGAATTTGGGTAAGGTTAGACAAGGAGTTGGATGTGGTAAAAGGGGTGATGACCATTAATGGTCTTTGTGAAAAAAATGATGGTTCAGGGGTGTTTTCGGCTTGACCAACAGCGGTGGCAATGGTATTTCTGGACTCTCCCAAACTTTGATTTAACAGGGCACCAACAGAGGATTGGGGGTTTGATGGGTATGTGGATACTTGGTTCACACGTAAGGGTTTGAATGGAGATTGCTTACCTTGGTTTCTTCCTGCATCTGGGGAGGAGGATCGAACCATGGCCTGTGCTGCTTCTGCCAAAGCATCAAGGGGGTTTGATTTTCCCACCTCAAACTTGGGCCTTTGCGATGGTGGTTCATCTTCTTCAGAGTCGTCAGATAAGGGAATGACAGGCCCTTCCTCTTTAGTCATCGGTTTGGTCTTCATCTTCCCACTGCTTCGGGTTAGCCTTCGGGTGGGTTTGAATGCTGGAACAGGGGGTAATGGATTAGCAGGGGCTTGGTTTACTGGAGTAGCATCGATGGGTTCATCATTTTGGGTGCTAGAGTTCTCAGGGTTTTCAGAGGGGAACTCTCTTCTTCGTGCTTTGGATTTTGTTTTCGCCATGGAAATGGTGTAACAGAGGGTGAGAAAATTATGGAGGGAAAAAGACAATGGGTAAATTAGGAAGGGGATAAAGGTTCTTTAAGGTAAAAAGGGATGGGGATGATGAGTTGGAAGGAAAGCAAGTTTCGTTTGGTGCGTGGAGAAGAGGGTTTTGCCAAGAGGGTAAGTACGAGGATGGTCTAATCGGGTGTACCCGAGAAGGGTTGGTTGCAGGGAGTAGTACAATGGGGTGTACTGTGAGGACGAGGAAGATGGTGAACAGCGAAGAAATTGTACTGGAGCTAGGTTTTAGTTGCAGAGAACAGTACCAAAATGTACTTGTGGGAGACGAAGATGAAGGTAAACGGCGATGGTGGTGATTTCCGATGAATTTCTAGCAAAAAGGTGATTATGAAGTCAGATTATCATCACAGGTCATAAGACTGTTTGAGATGACCGAAGAGTCATCAAGAAGACTCGGGTCACGGGCTTCATCTGATGGGCCGATTCCTTTGATGTGCTTCTTGTTCATATTAAACAAACACACAGACCCATATTGAATTTAAATTGGACTAGGTTAAATCAGCAAAAGAGGGCAAAGCCCAAAAAAAAATTGCAGAAAAATAAACAGAAAATTAAATAAAAATTTTACACTACAAATTAGTTAAAATATAAAAAATATTTTTTGGTCTTTTTGTTTTTATCATTTTTTTGTATTTTGACATTTATATATATATATATATATATTTTCTGTTATATGTGTATATGAATGTTTTTGTATTTTTATATTTTTTATGCATATATATACAGATATATATAAAAAAACTATTTATCAATGATCAGGCTCAACAACCGTATAAGGTTGTGGTGGTGCTTCAGTGGGGTCAAAGAAAGGCTTTACTCTGTGACCATTTACCTTGAAAGTAGTACCCCTATTTGGATCAATTAGTTCAATTACTCCATAGGGATATACTTTAGCAATGTTATAGGGTCCAGTCCATCTTGAGTTCAGTTTTCCAGGAAAGAGCTTTAATCTTGAATTAAACAGAAGGACTTTTTGACCCTCATAGAGGTCTTTTGGAAGAATCTTTTTGTCATGCCATTTTTTTGTATTTTCTTTATATAACTTGGCATTTTCATAGGAAAAATTCCTATGCTCTTCCATTTCACAGAGTTGAAGAGTTCTTTTCTTACCAGCCTCATCCAGATTCATGTTGAGTTCTTTTATAGCCCAATAAGCTTTATGTTCTAACTCAACTGGCAAATGACAAGCCTTTCCATAAACCAATTTGTAAGGGGACATTCCAATAGGGGTTTTGAAAGCAGTCCGGTAGGCCCATAAGGCACCATCCAATTTGGAGGCCCAGTCCTTCCGGTGTGGTTTAACCACTTTTGCTAAAATTCCTTTTATCTCCCTATTTGACAACTCAGCCAAACCATTGGTTTGAGGGTGGTAAGTTGTTGCCACCCTATGCTGAATGTTGTATTTTTCAAGAACTTCCTCTAACAACTTGTTTATGAAATGGGTGCCTTCATCACTTATCAATGCTCGGGGTGTACCAAATCTTGTAAAAATTTGTTTTTGCAAATATTTGACAACTGTCCGGGCATCATTGGAATGGCAAGCCAAAGCTTCTATCCATTTGGATACATAGTCTACAGCAAGCAAAATGTAGGCACAATTATTGGAGATTGGAAAAGGTCCCATAAATTCTATGCCCCAAACATCAAATAATTCTACTTCTAGAATTCCATTTAAGGGCATTTCATTTCTTTGAGAAATATTCCCACTTCTTTGACACTCATCACAACTTTTTACAAAGTTATGAGCATCATTGTACAAAGTAGGCCAGAACAACCCAGATTGTAAAACCTTTGTTGCTGTCCTACTTCCCCCAAAATGTCCTCCACAAGGCACTGCATGGCAGTGCTGTAAAACTGATGTCATTTCTTCTTGTGGTATGCATCTTCTGATCATCTGATCTGCACAAATTTTAGACAAAAATGGGTCATCCCATAAATACTTATTGGAATCATAGATGAGCTTTTTCTTGTGGTGTTTACTAAACTCCTTAGGAATGACTCCACGAGCCAAATAGTTTACAATGTCTGCAAACCAAGGAACTTTGGCATGTTGTATAGCCAAAATCCTTTCATCAGGGAATGTCTCACAAATCTCACCACTATACACAGGCTTGTCTTGTTTTTCCAACCTAGACAAATGGTCAGCCACTTGATTATCCACACCCTTTCTATCAATGATTTCCAAATCAAACTCTTGTAACAGCAAGACCCACCTTATTAGCCTAGGTTTTGCATCCTTTTTAGAAATCAAATACTTGATTGCAGCATGATCTGTGTGAACAGTTACTTTAGTACCAATCAAGTATGATCTAAATTTTTCAAAAGCAAAAACCACAGCTAATGATTCCTTTTCAGTAGTGGTGTAATTGATTTGAGCATCATTGAGAGTTTTACTAGAATAGTAAATAGGATGGAATATTTTATTTTTATTTTGACCCAAAACTGCTCCAACTGCCCAGTCACTAGCATCACACATAATTACAAAAGGTTGGGACCAATCCGGTGCTATTACCACAAGGGCAGTGACTAATGCTTCTTTCAAAGTGTTAAAAGCTTTTCTGCAATCTTCATTAAAATCAAACACTTGGTCATTCTGTAGTAATAGACAAAGAGGTTTTGAAATTTTAGAAAAATCTTTTATGAACCTCCTGTAAAAACCAGCATGTCCCAAAAAACTTCTGATACCTTTAACTGTTGTAGGCTCAGGTAAATTTGAAATGATTTCTAATTTGGCCTTATCAACTTCTATGCCTCTTTTAGAAATGAGATGTCCCAGCACTATGCCTTCTTTTACCATAAAATGACACTTTTCCCAGTTTAAAACCAAGTCTGTTTCTTCACATCTTTTAAGACTATTTTCCAGGTTTTGTAAACATAAGTCATATGATGTCCCATAAACTGAAAAGTCATCCATGAAAATTTCCATGGAGGTTTCTAACATGTCAGAAAAAATAGACATCATACATCTTTGGAAAGTGGCTGGGGCATTACAAAGTCCAAAGGGCATCCTTCTAAATGCAAAAGTACCAAATGGATAAGTGAACGTAGTCTTTTCTTGGTCTTCAGGTGCAATGGTGGTTTGATTGTAACCAGAGTAGCCATCTAGGAAACAATAAAACTCTTTTCCTGCCAGTCTGTCTAGCATTTGGTCAACAAAGGGTAATGGAAAATGGTCTTTTTGAGTAGCTTTGTTAAGCTTCCTATAGTCCATGCATATCCTCCAACTAGACACTACCCTAGTAGGTATAAGTTCATTCTTATCATTTGGTACAACAGTCACTCCACCTTTCTTAGGTACACATTGCACAGGACTGACACATGTACTACTTGCAATAGGATAGATTATGCATGCATCAAGCCATTTTAAAATTTCCTTTTTGACAACATCTTTCATCACAGGATTGAGTCTCCTTTGAGGCTCAACTGAGGTGAAATTTTTATCTTCCAAAATGATTTTGTGTTGACAAATGGTTGGGCTTATGCCCTTGAGATCAGCAATGGTCCATCCTATGGCTTTTGTGTGAAGTTTTAGCATTTTGACCAATCTTTCCTCTTGTTCAAGTTCTAGTGATGATGAAATAATGACAGGCAACTTCCCATGGTCCTCTAAAAAGACATATTTTAAATGTGAGGGGAGTTGTTTCAGTTCTAAGTCTGGTGCAACTTCTAAGGATGGGACAAGAGTCTTCCTATCCTTATGATCTAGGGTCTCAAAAGCAGCAACTTCTTGTGGTGGTTCCAGGTTTTCAAAATCTTCCTCATCACTATCAGATTCTTCTATTCCCAATATTTCTCCTAAGCTTTTGTCTTGACACCAAGTCTCTATCATGCTCAGAGTGGAGCATTCCTCCCTTTCTTCAGGGTACCTGAGAGAATCAAACACATTAAAAGTCACTTATTGGTCATGCACTCTCATGGTCAACTCTTCCTTCTGGACATCAATCAAGGTTCTTCCAGTGGCTAGGAAAGGTCTACCTAAAAGAATGGGGATATCTTTGTCAGCTTCAAAGTCTAGGATGATAAAGTCAGCTGGAAAAATAAACTTATCAACTTGGACTAGGACATCCTCAAATTTTCCTTTAGGCCAGGCTATGGTCTTATCAGCTAATTGTAGGGAGACAGTGGTTGGTCTAGCTTCACCTATGCCTAAGTTATTGAATATGGATAAAGGCATAAGGTTTACACTAGCACCTAGGTCACAAAGGGCTTTTCCTACTTTCTTTCCTCCTATAGAACATGGAATTGTGAAACATCCAGGATCTTTCATTTTAGGGGGAATCTTACTGGACAACAAAGCATTACATCCCTCAGTCAGAGCTACTGTCTCATATTCAGTCAACTTTTTCTTTTTGCTCAAAATGTCTTTTAGAAATTTTGCATAATTTGGCATCTGCTCAATAGCTTCAACCCAGGTATGTTTATGTGTAACTGCTTAAAAACATCAAGAAACTTTTTAAATTGAACTTCTTCCTTATTATTCCTCATCCATTTGAGGATAGGGAATGTAAGGAGTGACTGAACTAGAGGGATCAATCTTGTGAAGGGGAGGTGTTTGTGTGGGTTTCACAGTTGGAATCTTTTCAGTCCTACAAGGTGCTATAGGACTGGGCTGTAGTAGTACTGTAGGACTGCCACCAGAGTGTGACACATCAACTACTGTACTTTCTTTGGAATTCTGGATTTTCTTAGGTTCATCATGGAATAGCAAGGGGTAGTCTGATCTGCTAGGAATGATGGAAATATTAACAGGCTTGTCACTAGCTTTAGTCCCACTAGTGCTACATGACTGGTCTATAGGTAAAGTAGCAGCAGAATCTGGTTTTGCCTTTTTCTTTTCTGGCTCTACTTTGTTTGTTTGTTATTTTCTGGGACTTTTTTCTAAGGGCCTTCCACTTCTCAAAGTCACAACCTTGACTTACTCTTTTCCAGATCTCTGTGGTGTTTCAGTATCACTAGGAAGAGTTCCTACTGGTCTTTTCTTTATTTCCAAAGCCATTTGCCCTACCTGAGTTTCAAGATTTTTAGCAAAAATTTCAAGGTTTTTAATTGAGGCTTGAGTTTGGGTCATGAACCCTTTCATCATTGATTCCAAAGAAGTAGATGACTCAGCCTGCTGATTGGGCTTGTTATTTTGGAAAGAAGATGGTCTATTTTAAAATTTGGGTTGTTAGTTGTTGTGATTTCTTTGTTGAAAATTGGATTGTCCTTGAAAGTTGGAGTGTCCTTGTGGTCTTTGTGATGGTGGATTGAGAGAAGGACTATGCCATGAAAAATTTGGATGATTCCTCCACTCAGAGTTGTAAGTCTGAGAAAAAGGTCCTCATTTGTTGTTGTTATGCACATAGTTTACTTGCTCTGGATTGCTTGGACGATTTTCAAAAGAATGTCCATCTCCAAAAAAGGTACATTGTACTGGTAAAACACCAGGGATAGCTGTAGCAGCATTAGCCTGCATAAGTGTGGCTAGATTTTGAATTAGAGTAGCCATATTGGCCAATTGTGCAGTTAATGTTGAGTAAGCATCAAAATCTAGTATCCATGTTGTTCTCTTAAGCGGCAGTGCACGTGGATCAGACCATTGTCCATTGTTGTCAGAAATATTTTCTAGGATTTCATATCCCTCATTGTAGGTACAAGCTGTGAAAGATCCACTTGCAGTAGCATCAAGCATTTGTTTTGCAGTGATGTCTAAACCACTGTAAAATGTCTCTAGCTGAATGCAATATGGAATGCCATGGTGAGGGCATTTTCTCAACAGCTCCTTAAACTTGTCCCATGCATCAGGAACTGCCTCATTGTCCATTTGTTTAAAAGTGCAGATTTCATTTCTGGACTTAGCATTCCTGGTGGGTGGAAAATATTTTTTTAAAAACTTTTCTGCCATTTGGTTCCATGTGATTATAGAGTCTGGTTAGGATCTTGCTTTATCTCTTAGAGAGTATGGAAAAAGTTTTAGTTTTAAAGAATCATCCTGTACACCTGGCAGCTTGAAAGAGTCTGTAATTTCCATGAAAGACCTGAGATGAGAATGAGGATCTTCATGCGCCAAACCAGCGTACTGGCCGTTGATTTGGAGCATGTGAAACATTATCGGCTTGGGTTCAAAATGATGTGTTTCGAGGGTAGGCTTAAGTATTCCTGAATGTAATTGATTTAAAACAGGAACAACATAGGCCATAATACCTCCATTTTTAGAGTTTGCAAGCCTGAAAATGTTTTGTTCCTCGTCTTCAAGATTATGAATTGGCCTATTTTATGGAATCTCAGGATTCCCATCATTATTGGGTGGTCTATTAATAGGAATCTCATCATTATTTGGTGGTCTATTAATAGGATTTCCATCCGGCCCAAATTCGAAGTTATTTTCACCTTCATCCGAAGTGTACTCATTTTCAAACATCATTAGAGAGTTTAGAGCTGAAGCAGCTCTTTGTGCTTTCCTTCTTTGTCTAAAAGTGCGTTCAATCCCCGGATCAAATTGAAAAAGTTCTCCGTGTGCAAGTCTGGGCATGCACTGGTTTTCAAAAAGGTGGTAGAAAAATCAGAGTTTACAAACTTTACATTGAAATGAAAAATCTTTCAGCGAAGTGTTCCCCGGCAACGGCGCCAAAAACTTGTTGTAAGATTTATGCAACCTTAGAGATTCACTTAAAATAGAACTTAGTGCAAGTATACCCCTTGAACTACTATCGTCTCGTAACAAGTAATAATGGTAAAAGTACCAGATATCGATCCACAGGGAAAACTTGTGAAATCTTTTCAAAAGTCCAGTCTTTAAAAACCGATTTCAGATGGCGAATTCGAAAACAGATTTGTTTGAGTGGTTGGTTTGAGGTATCAACTAAAAATCAATTCTAGAGAAGAAGCACAGGGTGCAAAGCTACATAAAGATGAAAATAAGTGATCCAGTAAAAAGATATTATAACATCCAGCTAGTCCTCTAGCACAAATGCTATAGGACTGCCACAGTACTAACTATCGGTTCAAACGGCTTCCCAAGAGTACACACTGGTCGACGTGCTATCGATACAATATCATTTATGTTAGAATTCGTGGATCCTAGCACAACACAGTGTTACCATCCTACACCGTAAGAGTATAGTACTTGTCAGGCCCTAAAACTTTTTAGTAGTCTTCTCTTATCATTTCAGATAATTAACCTTAACCTTAACACTTAATGTTAATGCATTTTCATACATAAAATTAGTTGTCAATTAATTAAATGCAATCTTCAATGTAAGATCAATCACCTGAAATAAATAGTTAGATACAATGTTATATTCAATACACCTCTTTACTTTCACACAAATTTTACATCTAAACTTTGCCTTACACCCCAAGCTCAGGCGATTAGCCCATCATGGCTTGATTTCTTCTTTCGAAAGGTGTAAGAAATGTAAATAGCATAAATGGAAAATACTGAAGAGAAATTGCAAGAAAGTAAATTACAGAAATGGAAAGACAGAAATTAAAATGCAGGAATTATAATAACAAGAAAGTAAAAACAGAAATAAGAACTAAGAGTGCAAGGGAACTAGAAATAGAATTACTAAACTAATGTGGTAACTTGATCGCCAAGTTATGGAAACTTGTCGCACAAGTTACGTCACAAAACTACTATTTGCCTTGAAAACGTTGGAACTTGAAATGCTAACTTGAACAACCAAAGATTACGAATTTTAGGAGGAAGGAAATCCAAACTAAAATTACGAGCCTTGAGAATTTAAATAAGCAACTTGAACAATATCGAAAACTTTGGAACTTGCAAGAATCGGCAATTAAACACAAGAGATTACTTTGAAAACACTTTGATTAAACTTGAAACCGAAAGCTTAGCTTAGCTTACAACTGAAATCGTAACCAAACGTCTGAATAATAAGTGGTACTAACGAGCAATAAGAGGTAAATAAAAGCTAGAGAACAAAAGCTAAGCACTTGTAGAAACTTAAGTGTTTTTGATCCAAGGTCATATGTTTTCTAAGCAAACAAGTCATATATTATATAGGGGAGTTGATTGGAGACAAAGCAACTAAAAGCTGCATACACCAGCTGCCAGTGTACTTTCTGTCCATGCAAAAGTCAAATCCAGCCCAAAGGTCTTCAAAAGAGTTTGGCCCAAAGATTTGTCAAAAAGGCCCAGCTGTGCACTCCTATGGCACTCCTACAGCATTCCTTCCGCATTCAACTCCTATAGCATTGCTACAGTAGTGTCCAGCTCAAATCTGAAATAATTCAAATAAGGCCCAATAAGATCCAAAAGTACACAAAATACCATTAATTCATGCTTAACACCTAAAACACAGAAAATGCTAAAAAGCTAGCAAAAAGGACTCAAATTTGAACTTTGGACAAATAAAACAAGAGAAAAAACTACTAAAAGTGGCTAAAATAGGGTTAATAAATTAACCCTATCAATTTACCGGGTAGAGATGCCTATGGATCTTGCTCGTCTTACAATTGTTTCTACATGATAGATTGGTACTTCATCCTATATGATACATAAGTGTACACCTTACCTGATTAGCCCAACTCATATACAGTGCCATTACTCAAAATGATTCTATCCCGCACTTTCTGTAATATGCCTTCATCCCTTTTGATAAAGTACTTGAAGGCCCATTATTAGGGGAAGCAAATGCAAAGAATGATAGTATCTTAGGAAAGGCGAATAACGAGGTTATGACCACATTAGCACTCCAACCCTTTTAATAAAGTACTTGAAGGCCCAATATTAGGGGAAACAAATGCTAAGAATGATAGTATCTTAGGAAAGGCGAATAACGAGGTTATGTGAGAGAAGAGATGTGATACTATCTGACCCGAAAACCTTATTATCATATTATATTAGCTTATAAGTTTTGGACAATTAATTACAGGTAAAGAAAATAAGCAACAAAACCCTAGGGCATTTATACCAAATGCATATATATACTTCATATTTTATATTATTAATTAGCTATTTAATTTCAAAGTTATCCTTTTTGACATCAGTTAAGAAACAACATTATAACTTTATTTATTTGCAGGACTTGGAAGGTTGTCAAGTTTGAAGAAGTTGGAGATCTTTCATTCAGTGGGTGCTCTGACATCACTTAGAGTTTTGCATCTCGGGTTCAATTACTTAGAAGGATACTTCCATGCTCTTGGCATGTTTTTGGTCCTTCAACCCCACTTACTTTCTTAATTACAATATATTTGCAATAACATGCATGTTTAATTAGTTTTTTGAGCCGATGATGAAGTTTCGGGATGTAGGAGAGACTCAACAAGTGATGCTCGATCCTCTAATTTTCAGCTTCTTGTTTCTTATAAGCCTTCTGACTTCACTATTCTCAGTCACCGTGCCAACTTTAAATGGGTAACTCTCTACCTTAAACTTTATATAGTATAAGTTCGTTTTATACAGGCATATACATCGAGGCACTTGTACATATATTAACTTTGGAAGTTAAGCTCATTAATATCAACTAAATATGGCTACTTTGCCGCAGGTGGCTTCTTGGTTACCCTGTGGTGTACATTTTTGGCAAGGACCGGGGATTTATGATCAACATTATGGTTTATGGTTTGATTTATAATTGGCTTTTGGCATGTGGTGGCTCCTTCGATTGCTAGCAAAGTATGAGGAAGTGCTTACTTCTATTTTCTCTATAAAGTGCAGTTCAATAATTAGTGTTTCTTTTTAACACGTCAATCAAGTGGATTTGTGGCTTTCATGATAGTTAATATAATATAGATTTGCAATTTAAACGTCGTCCATAAACATGTGATTTGCCACACAAGTGATTTATAGACTTTTTGAAGTCTAATATGTATGAGTCAGGTTCAAACGAGAACAATACCTATTTAAAAGAACATGAGAACGAACAAAATCATTAGTGATTTTACATTAACGCACGAAAAAAGGACTTTGGCCGCGACTTCAGGTCCGCGTGACTTTTTTGCGTGTTAATGTAAAATCACTAATGATTTTGTTCGTTCTCGTGTTCTTTTAAATAATTACTTTTTTCGTTGGCTTTAAATGGTGTTATAAGTTGGTTATATTCACACAATTACAATTTGTAAATCTTACTAGGCTCAATAATTTTGAATAAATATATTTTGCATTTTCCAATTAGTTTAAAACACTTTACCAAAAAATAATAATAGATTGAAGCAAATCACGTATTAGGTCGTAATGTGTTGCATGGTTCGAAACTTCGAATTATGATCCATTAAGTTGACTCATAAACAGGAGGCCCTATGAAGGGCTAATGGATCCCGTATACTCGTACAACTAATTTTTACAAATAAATTTTTTACGGTGTAAAAGTTGCATAAACTAAACTTTATACGATGCTCCGGATATTAAAAAACATATGGAATGATAAGAAAAAATCAAAACGCTCCTCTAGTTCAACAAAAGAAAACCGTAAAAGTCTTCGAACCAACCAAAAAATGTCGACAAAAACTTAAAAACCTTGAAATCAACCAAAACACTAAAAAAATCAAAAGAAGTTGTGGAATTTAGCTAAAAACGCTAAAAAAATCCACCAAAATCGTTTATCTATACGGCTCCCGTCGCATTGTGCGGGTACATAACTAGTTAATAAGAAACACTTAGTATTATAGAGGGAGGTTCAGGGAAAAACCTCAAAACAATTGAAAACGAACATTCTGGTAACTTTTCATTTGGATGATATCTACTTGTACATAAACTCGGTTGTTTTTTGGTTTTTATGTACATGTGCATTATACATTTGTATATATGCATGTGTGAATGTTACAAATTATTTATATATACAAATACATATCGTTCAGATGAAAGACTCCCAAAATGTTTCCAAATTTTTCGTTTCTAAGATTCTCAGTGAAACCGACCCTAGTATCGTATTAATAGAACTTTAATTTCTATAATTAAATAATGTTACAAGAATATCAAATAAACAAAGACAAGTGTTCATTCATGACTCACATCCCGATCAACAAGTCAGACATGGGTCAACCATTCACAAAGCGATTCTTCCTTTGAATTTCTTGAAATTGAAAAGCAATTTAGGCCTAGTTCCACGAACAAGTGTAAAATCAACTTTCACAAGTTGACTAGAAAAAAGCTTGCAAAAATGGAGGACCAAGACATTTCAAAATTCCAATTAGGGCCCCCCTCAAATCAATCACATTTCAAAATCATAAACCCTTCTTCACCCGCTCCCCTCACTCGCCAAGCTTTCATTATAAAGCAATAATCCCTTTTCAGATTGAATTTTGAGAAAGAAAACGAATATTCAATGGATCGCCATGAATCCAACGGCGGAGGAGCTCCAGGTATGGTGTTGAAAGGAGTTCCGGCGTACGGCGGTAAATATATTCACTACAGTGTACTTGGAAACCTATTTGAGGTTTCTTCTAAATATGTTCCTCCAATTCAACCTGTTGGCCGTGGTGCATACGGCATCGTTTGGTAATCACTCGCTTCCCCAATTTCACCTTCTTCATTTATTTATGTGCTATGTCTAGGCTAATTCGTAAATTATGATTGTAATTAAACCTCAGTTGCCACAATTGTTGTTGTGTACGGCTGGATTCGAACTTGGGCAAATGAGATATTTCACCGCATCCTCAGGGCCTTAACTAGTTCGCCATAAACTTATGCTTATTTCTAAAAGTACTTATCAGCTTATGTCATGATAAAAATGAGTTAGGGGTAAAAATGTAATTTGGACAAATAAGTTATAAGCACTTTCAAATAAGTTAAAATGAATTAACTTATCAAAAACAACTTATTTTTGGTGGGGAAAAGTCATAAACACTTTTCTTTTTCTCATCCAAACACTAAAAATAACTTATTTGCAGTGAGGAAAAACAATAAGCAAATAAGTCAAAAATATAAGCAATCCCAAACACCCCCTTAAAACAACTTATGCTTATTTTTAAAAGTGTTTATCTAACTTTTGTGGAGGCAAATGTTAGTTTTATAGAAAGGGGTAATAAAGTAAATAAGTAAATAGGCAGTTTTAAATAAGTTAGTATGAAGTAACTTATCAAAAACAACTTATTTGCGGTGTGGAAAAGTAATAAACACTTTTTGTTTTTTTAATCCAAACACTTGAAATAGTTTATTTGCCGTGTGGAAAAACAATAAGCAAATAAGTCAAAAAAAAAAAACAATCCCAACACCCCCTTCATCTTCTTCATTGATTATGTGAAATTTCAATTTATCCAAATTCCTCTGGTTATGTCTTGAATTTGGAAAAATTGAAGTTAAATCAACTTCTTGTTTTCGATTCATGGTTATATACAATAGACATGAACTCATGTTAGAATGTCATTTTTGGTTAGAAGTGTGAGAAGTACTTTTAAACCGTTGATATTTTTTAATCAAGTACCCTCCCATGAATTGTGGCTTAAAAGGGAATTGATCCGGTGCATCTCATCCTAATGTTCGTTCATTTTTTATCCAATGGTTGATAACCATTTCTCAAGCTTCTAACCAAATTTGGCACTTCTCACCGGAACCCAACCCATATTCAAAATAGCAGCCAAATTTTTACTATTTTTCTTTTTGTTTTTGAAGAAAGATTATCTCAATTTAGTTCTTATCATGTTCCATTAAAAGAATCTGTCAATTAATGGAAATTGTTTTCTCAGAATAGATGGTGAAAATTGTTCAGGATTTTAGGGGTTTGAACTGGAATTGGATTAGGAACACTTATTAAAGAGAAATCATCACTTGTTGATTCTACTATTTGGCTTGAAATGATTGTTTTCCCCTGCTCAATTGCTAGTGGTTGATTTATTTGATATTTCTACTGATTTCATACCATTTTCTTACTGTAGTTGTGCTAAAAATTCTGAAACAAAGGAAGAAGTTGCAATCAAGAAAATTGGAAATGCATTTGATAACAGGATTGATGCTAAGAGAACTTTGAGGGAAATCAAACTCCTCTGCCATATGGATCATGAAAATGTATGTAGATTTGCTCATTTTCACATGAATCATTGTCTTTTTGGGCCATAATGTTGATGTGTGGCCACATCTGAATCTTTTTTGGGGGTCAAAGGGGTTGTTTGGTAGTTGCTGAATGGTTTGGTGCAGGATGAATAAGTGGTCAGAATGATTAAGAGGCTCTTATGATATAGTGCAAAATGAAATATGGTTGTTTGCAAATTGTTAAGAATGAAATTAGGGCTCTGAATGGTTAAGGGAGACCCAAGATACAAAATGATTCAGAGGGTTTTAGAACCATTAAGAGACAGGCTTTTTTTTGCCAAACAAGATTCACCTCTTAACGATTCAGAGGTTGCCTCTTAATGAAACTATTAAGAGGTAAACAAACAGCCCCAAAGTGTCTAATTTTGTCAATGATTTGCAGATTGTGAAAATTAAAGATATCATACGGCCACCGGATAAAGAAAAATTCAACGATGTCTATATTGTTTATGAGTTAATGGATACTGATCTGCATCAGATTATTCGTTCTTCTCAGTTATTGACAGATGATCATTGTCAGGTGAATGTAAAAAGATATCGTAATTACTAACATCTTTTGATCTTAATTTGAAGTTCTTATTGAAACTGATAATATTTTTGGTTCCAGTATTTTTTGTATCAGTTATTGCGTGGACTGAAATACATACACTCAGCAAATGTTTTACATCGAGATTTGAAACCAAGTAACTTGCTTCTTGATGCCAACTGTGATCTAAAGATTTGCGACTTTGGGCTTGCGAGAACTACATCTGAGACAGATTTCATGACTGAATATGTTGTGACCCGATGGTATAGGGCACCTGAATTGTTGCTGAACTGTTCAGAGTATACTGCAGCCATTGATATCTGGTCAGTTGGCTGCATCTTAATGGAGATTCTTTTGAGGGAACCTCTGTTTCCTGGAAAAGATTACGTTCAGCAGTTGGCGCTTATAACCGAGGTACCTATCCGCCCTTATTGACGTCTTTTCGCATAAATCTTGGTAGATGGTAAACATGTCTAACTGAAGTTTATAGGACCAAGCAGTTGTGCGTCCTATATAAATGTGTTACAATAAATTCATAAGACGCTTTTGGGCGTCCTAACAAGTTTTTCAGAAAGTTTTGAAATAAAGTGTGCTATTGTTTTTCTTATAGGACATTATTTGAAAATTTTGTCTTATAAGATAGTAAGTGGCGTTTGTCATTTAAGAGGTTTGAAGTCTTATTTCACTTCTGATTAATAAGTGGTGGTGCTGAAGTCTGAAATCTGAATCAATAAGATTGTTTGTTTTTGTAACGTCTGAAGTCTGAAATCCGAATCTGAATCAAAAAAAATTATTTTTATAAATTACAAAATAGTAAAAATTGTTGTCTTATTTTTTTTAAATTTAATTACATTTCATAATCAAATTACTTGGTTTTCCAACCCACACAAGAAGAGTATCATCATGGAGTGATGAACTGATGGTGGCTATAAAAGGTTATAAGATATTAGATTACCTCTTCTGATTTCAGATGAATTTCAGACTTTTTTGGAAAGGAGGCGGCACTCCTGGCAATATTGAATTTCAGACTTAAACTTAAGAGCCTCTAAAATCTAATAAAAAAACAAATAGTCCGAACGTAAAAACGTCTAACCGATTTAGAGGTATTAAGAAAAAAAAACAGCCCCTAAGAGCATCCACATCCATCTTGCTAGAGACCTTGCAAGATGACATGGCTTGCCATGTGGATAGCAAAGTCTTGCAAGATACTCTTACACTTGCTAAATTAGCAAGGTCTTGCAAGATGTGGGACACACTAAATTTAATAAATTAATACTATTATTTTTTTAATATTGGTTTATTATATATTTTTGTTTCATTATTTTATTACATTATATTATAATATTGCCAGTGGGGACCACTTTAGAAAGGAGTTTGGTCTTGCATTGATGTAGGAGATATTATTGCAAAACTGATGTGGCACTTTAGAAAGGACTTTGGCCTTGCACTGACGAGGATGGTCCAAGTGTCCTATAAAAAAGTTTCCTAAACAAATTTACTATGCTACCCTCAAAACCAGTTTGTAGGTGTTAAGATCAAAATTTTGAAGTATATCACTTGTCTTGGGCTGAATAGAATAACCAACAACAACTGTTTTTGGTTTCTACAAGGAAAAAGTTGTTCTACTTTTTGAATAAATGTCAGGTTTGCGTACATCTGACCCTTCTTAGACCCCACCTCGTGGTGGCATATACTGTATTTGTTTGATTAAATGCTTAACGTTTCTACCCTTTTTCGATACAGCTTCTAGGTTCTCCTGATGACTCAGATCTTGGATTTCTTAGAAGCGATAATGCTCGGAGGTACGTTAAACAGCTCCCTCATGTCCCAAAAAAGTCTTTTCAGCAAAAGTTTCCAAATGTGTCCCCTGTCGCAATGGATCTTGCACAGAGAATGTTAGTTTTCGACCCATCTAAACGCATAACTGGTAAGCCTTTTGTTCTTCGGAAAACACTATGAAAACATGTATTTCTGGCTTCATTTGACAAATTTACCCTTTAATGGCATGTTTTTATTTATTATAGTCGAAGAAGCACTAAACCACCCGTTGTTGCGAAATCTCCATGAAATCAATGAGGAACCTATTTGTCCATCGCCATTTGTGTTTGATTTCGAGCAAGCGTCGTTAAGTGAGGAAGACGTGAAAGAGCTTATCTGGAAAGAGTCTTTGAAATTTAACCCGGATAGCGTAACGGGTGGGTATTTCGATTCTGAAAATGGGTTGGGTTTTTAATAAGCCAAAGGGGGGTTCTTGCTTGGATCACTAAAGAAAAAGCTTTTTTCTTGAGAGTTGATTTCTTGGCTGGGTTTGGCTTCAAATTTTTTTTGTGGAATTTTGTACTTGTTTATGTTTGTATGAATTCTTTTGCGTGTATTTGGGTGTCTAGAAAAATAAATCCCCGACAGTTGTATAATCGTTCTTGAGATTCCAAATAAGTTTTAGGTTGAGTTCTGGTGAGAAGCGTAAGAAGTATATGGACCCTTGGATCAATCCTAATTGAAGAACAATACTAATGAGATGCACCGGATCAATTCTCGTGAGAAGCGCAAGTCATGGGTGGGGGTGAGATTAAAAAGGATCAAGGGTCCAGCTCTCTTCTTAAACTTTTCACCTTAATTCTTTTTCTCATACGATACTTCGTTATAAGCTCTAATAAGCTGATAAAGAAGATCATTTTTTATGTGGTACTTGAGGTTTTCTATAATGGGATACCTGTTCAGGATTGAAGGTATGCCTAGACTGAAAGAGGCCGGTTGAACTCAATGGTACACATATAAAATTATAAATATATAGACATACAAGGACATATTATTCATAGGGTTGATAATTGTGTATCAAACTAAACAAGTTAATATATGTATGTCATATCAGTTAAAGTGGTATGAATTTAGTTGATATCAATTACAGTTGGTTGGTAGTATCGTACTTAGGTTATGTTTGGCAAACTAGTTGATTACTAATAAGCTAACTGATGAAAAAATCATATTGGCACAAACTAGCTTATAAGCATATAAAATTTCAAAAAAAAACATCTTGAAAAAATAATCAATTGCAACATTTGGTTCCTACAATTTAAAAATTACAGTTTAGCCACTGCGATATGCATTTCGGTCTGGATTTGGTCCTTGGGTCTAACAACCGTTACAAAATCTCGTTAACCGAGGGATATTTCAGTGTTTTTAGGTTTTCATCACATTTTCTGTTAAAATAAATAAAAATGTAAATTGTAGGGACTAAAGATGTAATTTTCTATAATATATAAGAAAAAATGTGTGTATATATATATAGGGAAATTAATTAAAATGCCAAAAGTCAAATATCAACTTACCAAAATGCCACAAAAATTTCGCGGTTTACCAAAATGCCCTAATGGCCCGTGATGGACCCCGCGATCGCGGGATAGGGCTGACGTGGCACGAGCTTTGGCCAAAATGTGTCCCGCGGAGCCCCTCAACTTTGGCCGCGGTGCACTTTTGGTCCCTCCCCGCGATCGCAGCCCGCGATGGACCAAAATTTTACAGTTTTGGTCCCTGAAATTTTACACTTTTGTGTCCCTGAAAATTTACACCTTCAGCCCCTGTACTTAGACGAATCTTGCATGCTTTTACTGTTTTTTTCCACAATTATTGTACTTTGAAGACCGGTTTGTGGTTCAAATTCACTGGCATGTTTGAGATTTCATCCATAAATATCAGTAATATGCAATTCACAATTCACACTTGTTATTGCTTTCTTTCTTGATTTCT
The DNA here is from genome assembly GCA_033807775.1 of Saussurea involucrata. Lineage (NCBI taxonomy): Eukaryota > Viridiplantae > Streptophyta > Magnoliopsida > Asterales > Asteraceae > Saussurea > Saussurea involucrata. The sequence goes on along the minus strand of CM066314.1, from coordinate 215,921,372 downwards.
CTCTTGCTTTCTTTCTTTGAATTGCTTTCTCTCTTGATTTCTCTTCTCTCATTTCATCCACAAATGACATCGTCATCAAACCCTAAGTCTACTCCTGAAAAAATGCCACCTCAAATCGAGGTCGCCATAGCAAAAAAGGAAAAGGAGATAGATGAACTAACAGAAGAGTGGAAAAAAATGATGGACAGGAAGGCAGTCCATTTGAGAAAGATCGAAGAGGAAGACATGGAGATCAAAAGGATGAAAGGGGATATAAAAGCTCGGGAGTCTCGTGTTCGTCGAGAACAAGAAGCAATTCACCATATTCTGCAAGACTTCGCAATTATTCAATCGAAGGTAAACGAGAAGCAAGCTTGGATTGATGAAACTAAATCAATTTTTAAGTAGGTGGTGGTTGTTTTAGTTGTTTTGTATTTTTTTACTGTGTTGTTGTTTGTATTTTTTTGTTGTTTTTTTACATCATGTAAGGTCAAGTCAGAGGTTACCTCAACTCATTTGCTAAAGTGTGTCCGGATTGTGGTACACAATGGCCATACGTGGTTGCAAAAGCAGAAGCCGTTGAAGAAAGGTCAGAAAGATTGAAGATGAAGAGCATATTGGATGGAATACAAACTAGCTGTGTTATCAATGTTCATTTAAAAGCATATGTATGTGTGTATATATAATATGAATCTATATATATCATTTACAAACTAGTTGTGTTATCAATGTTCATTTAAAAGCATATGTATGTGTGTATATATAATATGAATATATATATCATCTACAAACTAGTTGTGTTATCAATGTTCATTTAGAAGCATATGTATGTGTGTATATATAATATGAATATATATATATATATATATATATATATATATATCTTTTACAAATCAGCGTTTAGATCAACAGTAGCATATGTGTTTGTGCCATATGGTTCAAGCTGTGACGGGCCCGGGGTGTGACTGACTGAATGTCTCCTTGGCACGGTTGAAGGGGCGGGATTTGGACACTCTCCACGAGTGTGTCCTACGCATTGGCACCGAGTACATCTTCGTTGTATCGAACTTTCACCACGTGATGGACGTCGGTCGTTCTTTCTCGGTCTCCCGGCTCTGTTCTTATCCATTAAAGGTGGATAGCATGGCGGAAGCGGGTCGGGTGGATACACCCATGCTGCAGGGGGTCCAGCTGGGTTTATTACCTCCACATATGTTCTCCGGTAATATTCAGACGTGAAGAAAGGTACAGCCAAGTCGCTGCAATCTCTACGACCCATATGTGTTGCCGCAGCGATGGCATGGCCGCACGGTAACCCAGATTTTTGCCATTCGCAACACGAACAAAGGTGGTCTTCCATATTCACAATCGCGTGAAGATAGTCATCATGCACCTCGTACTTCCCATACCCGATTGCTCTTACCGGCCATGTCGCCGCACGACGCGCCCTGTACTGAACGATCTTCTCCGCCGTTGGTGTGAGTGCATTTTGCATCTCAGCTCCTTTTAGGCGTCGAATTTGGTACCACTCTTGTTGAAAGGCCCGAAAGTAGTCCATAAGATTAACAATCGGACATCTACGCGCAAAACGGGAGAGTGCATTCACAGACTCGGCACTATTCGAGGTCAGAATGTCATACCGTTGTCCAGGAAAATGGGCCGCGGACCACCTCTCCGGTCCAGCTTCGTCAAAGACTTTGGCTGCTTCGTCGGCACTATATCGTAGCATATTCATGTACTTGTTAAACTCCTGATCCGTATATTCTCTGCATGCCGCCCAATAGACATCCTTGTTGGTCGTAATACGTTTGTCCTTGGATTTGGCGTTCATCTCCAAATGTCGACAGCATATGGCGTGAGCGGCGTTTGGGTAGATGGCAGAGATTGCGGCGCTTATGGAAGGAGCCATGTCAGACATAAACACCAACCCTTGCGGGTCTCCGATAGCTTGTCTCAACATGGACATAAACCAAGTCCACTCGTCCCCGGTTTCGGACTTGCCTACGCCGAAAGCTACTGGAACGATGGAGTTATCCCCGTCCATGGCAACCGCCAGGAACATCATACCCAAGTAACGACCCTTTAAATGGGTTGCGTCTATTATCAGGACACGACGTAGATTTGCCACAAATGTGCGGATCTGCAAAAACATAGGTGGTTTTCCTTTGTAAATGTTATAGTTTATAATGTGTAAACATATGACGTGTTAAAATACGTACCGCGGGTCCAAGAGCCACGAAGCACATCTCAAACCGTCGACGTGAATCGGTCCATAGCTGCGTGACAGTACCAGGGTTCTGCAGCTGCAAATTATATAAATATGTCGGGAGCCGTTCATACGACTCCTCGAACGTGCCTCTCACCATAAACAGTGCATGGCATCGCGCACGCCAAGCTTGGTGGTAATCAATCGTGACGCCGAACTGCTGGTGAACATCGTGGACGATGTCCTTTGGACGCAATGACCTACTAACATTAAGAAATTTGTTTTTCAGTATCGCACCCAAAGTCTTTTTGTCGGCTTGTTTGTGGTGGGGATTCAGTTGCGTCCTCGTACAAGTGTGTACGTCGTGCAACTTTCTAATCATGTGTGTGTGTGTCGAGCAAAACCAGACTGAATCGTCGGCCAGCCCTCCACGGCAAACCTCACCCTACCCAAATCCTTCATCAAAGACATCCACATAAATCCTTCTTCGTGTCTCTCCATTCGTATCTTCCTCCCCGACACGTGTCTCGTGTATCCAGATTCCGATGTTGATAGGGTTATGGCGAAGAGATCTAGCAATTCGGGTAATGGCACTCCTTGGCGTAATAGTTACGGTTCCGCTGAAGCTTCTAATGTTGCAGCAGCTCCAAGCAATCGGAGGAGTAGTTATTGTAACAGTTTCAAATCAGAGAATGGTGTTTACAGAGGTTATTCTCCGTTCACTAATAAAATGTCGAAACTGCCTCTGATGGTTCAATTTCATGGAGGAGGGTTGTGGCAGAAAGTTGTGATTCGGCAGCTAACGACTTCTTTTTGTCGGAGGATTGCTAAAATGTGTGATATGATTGTCGTGGCTGTTGGGTACAAGCTTGCCTGAGAATCGATATCTGACTGCCTTCGATGGTGAGGGTGGAGCAGACCCCATCTGCGTTCGTTCGTGAAAATCAAACCAGATCCCAGTTTTCGTCCATGGTGAGGGTGGAGCAGAGTTGCGTGGTGGAGATGAGGGACGGTGATGGAGTTTAGGTGGGTTGGGCGAGGGCGTTGGTTCAACGGAGGAGGTGACTGGCGCTGGTCCGGTGTGTGTATATATTTATATATGTAAATATATATATATATATAATATAATTAATAAAATTTATAATATTGAGCAATTTACATTTTAAGTCCCTATAATATACAAACTAATTTATTTATTAAATAAAAATAAGTTAAAATTCTAAAAGACTAAAATATCCCTCATCTAACAGATTTTTTAACAGTTGTTAGATCCAGGGACCAAATATGAACCGAATGCATATTGCAGTGGCTAAACTGTAATTTTTAAATTGTAGGAACCAAATGTGTTATAAACACCAAACCACAGGGACCAAAAATGTAGTTTACTCTTAAAATAAATTTATAGTAATATAATATGTTAATTAATAGTGAAATTAATTAAAATACCCCAAGTTTGAAATTGACTTACCAAAATACCCCAAAAAATGAAAAGTTTACCAAAATGCCATTTTTTTTCCGCGGAAGGAGCCCTCTATAGCGGGCAGGGACCAATTGTGAAAATTTTTACAAGATTATTTACACTTTCAGTCCCCATCGCGGGCCTCGATCGCGGGCCAGGGACTGAAAGTGTAAATATATCTTGCAAAAAATTTCACAGTTGGTCCCTGCCCGCGATAGCGGGCTCCCTTCGCGGAAAAAAATGGCATTTTGGTAAACTTTTCATTTTTTGGGGTATTTTGGTAAGTCAATGTCAAACTTGGGGTATTTTAATTAAACATAGTAAATAATATAATATGTTAATTAAAAGAATTTGAATTTTATTGTTATATATATTATCAATTTTGAATTTGTTAAAACACATTTTAGAAAAAAATTACTTTAACTTATAATTTTAAATAACCGTTACATATATTATAAAAAAATAATCAAATAATAATCATTGATAACTAAAATATAGGAAAATTAATTAAAATACTCAAAGTTTGACTTTGACTTGTAAAAATACCCAAAATTTCGTTGGTTTTGCAAAATATACCCATTTTTTCATGATGGGATCTGCGATCGCGGACCCAACAGCTTTCCTGCGATTTGGAGACCCAAGTCCAGCGATTTGGAGGGGGTAGTCCGCGATGCACACTCAATTTGATATAAATTGATTTAATTACATTTTATACCCCTATAATTATTTACTTAGTTTATTTTATATCTTTTACTTTTCTAATTTTAATTTTACACATTTATCATATTAACACATATAATCGTATATTAACTAAAATACGTTAAAAAAATACGTTTTAATTTTAACAAGTTACACCATTGTAATCATCTCTTCGATACCTTCGAAATGAGCTCAATATTGAATATTTTTTGATTTAATAATTTTATTATATATCATATATACTACATAAAAATATCTTTAATATTTACAATTCAAACCCTTATAATTAATTATTTAATTTATGGTACATTTCTTATTTTTTCAATTTTCGTTTTACACTCTTATCGCATTAACATAATAATCATATATAAACTAAAATATATTAACTAAGTGAAGACGAACATAACATCGATTGAGCATTAACGACGTATCAGAACATTTTTTGTTTATAATTAATAGCGGTGTTATGCTATTTTGGTTTATAATTTTGGTTTATAATTGGTCTTATGGCATTTTTGTAAAAATATTTAACCATTGGCAGTATTTTGTTTGTTAACTTGTCAAAGTTTTTTTTATTATTTTGGTATTGTTTAGTTTATGAAAATTTCAACGTACAATAGGCCTAAATTACAAGTTTTATAGATTGAAAAATGCATATTTCTTAAAAAAATGGCTTCAATTTTAATAATTGAAAAACATAAAATTTACAAAAGAAAAAAAAATGGCGTAAATTTAATAAATGAAAAACATAGAATTTGTAAAAAAAATTAAAAAATTGGTATGAATGTTTAATAGCTGAATTAAAAATTAAAAAATAAAATAAAAAAAGGTTGTGGATTTTTTTTTCTTACTTGGCATTTATAAAATAAATAAATATTGCCACTGTTAGATCTGAAGTTTTGTCAATAAACCAAGTGTTGAAGATCTGATAAGAAGACTCAGATGTTCTGAGTAGAGGAGTCAGAGATCTGAGAAGAGAAGTCAGAGTTCTGAGAGAAAGAGTCAGAAGCTCTGAGAAGCGTTATCAGAAGAATGTTCAGAAGTTCTGAACTACCTGTTCAGAACTTATGACTACATATTTTACTTAGTATTTAGTAAACTAATTAGGACACGTGTTATGTTCTTATTAGTCTTTCTTATTTGTACTGTAGCTTTAACATGTCCGTTGCAGTATAAATAGAGTGGTTAGCACTACGTTGCTAACTGATTGATTTTCCCGTATATCTTTGTATTCATTCTTTGTAATCTTTGAGATTCTCTCTCTCTTAGATCTGTAATCATGTTCATCATTGAATACAATTGGGCTTGATCATACAACTTCTCAATTACTGCTTTCTATATTGATTGTAAGATTAGATCTTGGACTTTCAATTGGTATCAGAGCCAATCAACAAACAAATTCGTCCAAGAGTGTGTTTGATCGCGTTCTTGAAGTTTCTTGATCAATTCGACAATTGATTCCGTTGCTGCTAACAATTCTTGAATTCCTAACAATTCTTGAATTCGTTTCTATCATTGATTCAAGAAATTTGAATTTGTCTTTCTGTTGAATCGATATCTTACAATCAAGTCATTCAAATATTTTCTCCCTATGCTGATTAATTCTCGAAATTAAACAGAGATCACAGGTATGTTTTCGAAATTCGTGATTGGTTTCTTGTTCAAAGTGATTCTATCTGCTGAATGTTGATTAGTATTCAATTTTTTTTTAAAAAGAAGATTTCATTAATTCATGTACTCTAACTGTTTGATGAAATGCATGTGACAGATTTGATTAATTCTTGCATGTTCTAGATTTGTGTTGATTCTCATTTTTGATCATAACGCATAGTTGATATTTGAATTTGTCATTTCATCATGCCTAAGATTGTTGAAGTTTTTGTGAGACCTGCAATTTCTATAACCAGTTCAGACAATTTACAAAAATTAAGTCCTGTAAAAGCAAAAGAAACAATTTCTAAACCAAAAACTGAGATTGTTCATTTTGAAAGCAAGATTGCTAATCTTGAAGCCAAATTTGAGGAAAGTGCAAAAGTTGTTGTAAAGTTGCAAAAAGATAAATTCGATCTTCTAAAAGATTTCGAAAAGGCTCAAGAGAACACAAAGTTGTTAGAAAAAGAGAATGTTGATTTGAAAGAGGAAATCAATTTTGAAAGAAAGATGTTGACAGATTCTAAAAATAGAATCAAATCATGTGAAATGAAAAATGGTCAACTCTTGAAACAGATCTATGATTTTGAACAAGTTCTTATACTTGAAAGAGAGAAATTTGAGAAAGAAAGAAGAGACTTTCAAACTGAGAGGAAAGATTTTGAAACAAAGTCTGTTGAATTATCTATGAAAATTTCTGATTTGGAGAAAATTCTTGCAAAAGAAAGAAAAGAGTTTGAATGCAAGAAAAATGTTTTTCAAAAAGAAAAGAATGGTTTTGAGAAAAAGAAAACTGAAATGTTAAATGAGTTTTCTGTGAAAATCAATGAGTTGGAGAAAGAGTTAGAAGATGGAAGTAAAGAAACTGAAAAGAAGAAGGTAAATGATTTTAAAGAAAAATGCATAAAAGATAATTTTTTAGATGAACGAAAGATTTTTCAAAATGAGATAAAGAAGCTAACAAAGAAATTATCTGGTTTATCAACAGATATTATGAATGAGCAAATGGTAAAATCTGATCTTCAAAAGAAATATGATTTGATTTTTAAAGAAAATAATGTTTTAATCAACAAGGTGAAAGAACTTGAAGATATTATTTTTAAAGTTGGTGTTTCAAAACAAGCAAGTCCTGATACAATTGATCAGACTCCGCTTGTAAACTCAACTAACTCTGAATGTTCATTTAAAACAACTTCAAGTTCAATTTTTAAAAACATTTCTTTAAAAGAATTAAAAAGATCAAATGATTTCTCAAAGGATTAGATTCATCCTTCGAATCTTTTCTATAATTCTCTGTTTGATAAATTAGATAATAATTCGGATGTGCCTAAAGTGAATACTTCTTCTAAGCCTAAAGATAATCTCATCTTCAAAAGAGTTAAGATGGAATGGAGAGTTAAAGGAACAACTTGCAAGAAAGAAGTGCCAAAATCAAAAGTTCCTAATTCAAATGTCAAGAAGAACAATACATTTCAAATAAAATCTTTTGTTAAACCTGATGTGATTTATTCTGTAAATCAATTAGTCAGAGTTGCACAAAAGAAACTTTGTTGTTCATATTGTGGGACTGATGACTTTGTAAACAAAAGGTACATTCAGCACTGGTATGGTTCTTATAGAATATCTGCATATACCACTGCACCTAACAAACCTGGACCCAAGTTCATATGGGTACCAAAGACAACTTAATCTGTCTTGCAGGTTATTCATGTGTAGAGCTGAATGATAATACTGACACATGACTTAAAACAGATGTTGTGCTTAAATTGAGAATTTTGACTTTTGGATAATTCAGTCCAAAACTCGATCTGAATGTAATTATGGATTTCTGATTCATATAGATCAATTTGTTGATCTTGAAGATTTTTTTGAAAAAGTTCTGTTTGCTATGAGGTTATCGAACTCATAGATGTGAGTGTTTTTCGTAGAAAACATTTCCAGAGAATGTGTTCAGAATCACATTTTAAGCAACCCTGCAAATTTTGGTTGAAAAATTCTGATTTTTGAGCAAGTTGTGGTGATTTGAAGTTCAGAATGTTCAAAAATCACAAAATCCAAACATTTTTCTAAGGCATTTTCTCTGGATAGTTTTATCAGAATTCTGACTCTGTTACTCAGAAGTTCTGACTCTATTACTCAGAAGTTCTGACTCTACTACTCAGAATTCTGACTCAACTAATCAGAATTCTGACTCTGATACTTAGAATTTTGAGCAAGTTACTCAGAATTCTGACTCTTCTAATCAGAATTCTGACTCTACTACTCAGAATTTTTTTTTTGATAACTAATGAGGAATCATCGTAGATGATTACCAAAATCTCTTGATTTTGCAGGATTATCTTGATTTCAGAGGAAGTATTGACTCAAAATTTGATCTGATTGTTTCAAGATAATGTTCAAAACCCGTGATTCAACGTTTTAGGTTTTTGAACATATCAGTTCAAAACCCGTACTTAAATGACAATGGCTTCTGAATAATTCAGTTCAGGACCCGTACTTCAGAGACTAAGACTTCTAAACAAATCAGTTTAGAACTCATACTTCTCAGGTGATATCCTTAACTGTCATATTTTTCTGTTTCAAGGAACAAGTGGTGAAAGGTAACATTGTATCATGTTTTATTTCTATTGCTTTGAATGTTTGAATCTTAACAATTTAATTCAATGATATGGTTTTTTTTAATTTTCATTCAATGAATAAATGTGTGTCAAAAAGTGATTTTACAAGTATTTTGTATTATCTGAGCTATATTTGTTTCAACTTTCACTTCTGAATTAAATCGAAAGGTAAGAAAAACATGAATGAAATTATGCCGAATGCTCAATGTTATGAAATCTATACTTATATAGAATATAATGTTCAAAAAGCCTAAATGTCAGAATGTTGGATGGAAACAAAAATATGGGGGAAGTACTACGTTTTAGTACCAAGTGATTGAGATGAAATATAAATATATATAAAATCATTTAGTTTGAAAGTTTGTACCTGTGGCCTTTCTGGTTTGGGAGAGTAAGTCCTAAGGGGTGCTCGACACCTAGTCCCTAAGATCAACTGGTCTGGGATCGGCTGACCCAAATCCTGCAATAGAACCAGATAGAAAGCCATGTTCTACTGGTACAAATGGGTTTAAGATATATCGATGTGGCCTTTCTGGTTTGGGAAATTAAGTTCCATGGGGTGCTTGTCACCTAGCACCTAAGACCAACTGGTCTGGGATATGCTGACCCAAATCCTGCAATAGAACCAGATAGAAAGTCATGTTTAACGATGTATCTTATTCTTACTAAACGTTTTGATTAAAAGATGCCAATGTGCACAAAATTAAAAGATGTCAATGAGCACAAAATTAAAAGATGCCAATGAGCACACATCTCTTGAAACTTTGGGAAAATACAAAGTCGCAATAAACTTTTAAATTTGTGAAAATCCTGATTTTGGACAAATAGTGTGAGTAGAGCAAAGTATTCGTATATGTTTTTAGAATTGCATATGCTTAAAGCTAATCATATTTTGCATGCTAAGCACACCAAATAGATTTAATAAAGAGATTGAAACTGAACATTTTTAACTTGATATGCAATGATGACTTGTATTTGAATCCAAACACATGCATTTGATTTCATTTGATTGAAAAATCTGATAAATTTCATTAAGTTGGATTTCTTTTGTAAAATTTTCAAATGATCAAATGTTAGTAGTTATCAAGTGTAGTTCAGTGAATCTTATTTTTCTTGTATAAATGTTTTCATTAAAGCACTATATTTGAAATGAATAATTTTAATGAAATATATGCATACTTTCAGGGGGAGAAAACAAATTGCTCCATAATTCTTATTTTGAGGGGGAGCAAGGTTATTCATTAAGGAGGAGAAAAAGCATAGACTTCATTCGAAGAAAAAGCATCGCTAAAGTTTTGTAAATCAAGGGGGAGAAAAGCTAAAGATTTTGAAGATGATTTTGCTTTCCAAAACTTTAGGGGGAGAAAAGCTAAAGATTTTGAAGATTGATATGGTTTTTGTACAGAAATAACAAAAGAGAGAAATGTTATTTTAAGAAGGAGAAGATGAAAAGAAAACTGATCGGTTGTTTCTTATAAAGAAATCTTATGAAAGCTGAAATGAAGATGAGAATTGTCATTTCAAGGGGGGGCAAAGAAAAAGCAAATATATAACAGAAATCAATTTGGAAATAGTTGCTGCTGCTAAAAGACTGACCAGAAGTTGTTAACTCAGATTATTCAGAATTCTGAGCAAAAGTTGTCAAAGCATTCAGAAGAGCTCCTTCTGAAGATTGTTCATGCTCTAAGAATTTGATGATGAATAGTACAAGTGTGTTTGACAAAAAGGGGGAGATTGTTAGGTCTAGAGTTTTGTCAAAAACACAAGTGTTGAGTTCTGAGTAAGACGACTAAAGAAGACCCAGAAGACTCAGAAGTTCTGAGTAGAAGACTCAGAAGTTCTGAGTGAGAAATCTCAAAAAGATTCTAAGTGTTGGATTCTGACTAGAAGGTTCAGAGTTCTGAGTAGGAAACTCAGAACTTCTGACTATGAAGACAAATGTTCTGAAGCGCTTATTCAGAAGTATGTTCAGAATTCATATCTTGGGATATTCTCTGTTATATTCAGTTACTAATTAGGACACGTGTAATTGTTCTATTAGTCTGTTTCTTATATGTACTGTAGCTTTAGCCTTTCTTCTACAGTATATATAGGAGTTAGCAACTATAGCTAACATAATTTTTAGAAAAAATCTTTGATAGAATCTTTGGAGAACCTTTTGGATAACTCTTTACGCATAAATTTGTTAGATCTATTGAGAGAGAAATTCATTGTAATATCTTGTAATTCACAGATTATTAATAAATCATATGACCAGTTGCTGTGAATACGATCTTAATTGTTCATATTTGATTGTAAGATTAAATCCTGGACTTACAGCCACATCATTACAAAACCTGATCCTAGTCAGCATTTGTAAGTTATTAGGTAACCCAGATATTTAAAAGTTTGATATTTTACAATTGAGGTACCAAAATGAAGGTTTTAAAAGTACGTTATCCAAAATAAAAATCTGATGAAAGTACGTTAATTTTTAACGCAATTTGGCCATAATTCTAAATAATTAAAAATTAATATTAATATATAATTAAAATTAATTAATACTTATTAATTAATAATAGTTAAATTTTAATAATTAATATTTTATAAGTAATAATCAATATTAATGAAAACATAATTGAAATAATCACAAAAAAAAACTTCTCAAAAGCTATTTTAAGTAACTTATCAAAAAGTTATCTTATATCCATTCAAACGATGACTTAATAAACAAACTTGGTTGATATACGGTGTTGGAAGCTCATACCACAATAACACTGTCACATTGACTTATTTAATCAATTATTAATTCTCAATAAAAACATAGTTTTGATATTTAAGTTTTGAATTTGAAAGTTCAAATAAAATGTTATTTTCATTTACTGACTTATTTAGTTATTTTTTAATTAATAATAAAAACACATTTTTGATTTTTAATTTTTGAAATTAAAAGTTCAAATAAAATGTTATTTTCATTTGACATTTCCACTTCTGCCCCTTTCTTTCTTACTCAAATGTCGAATCACAATCTAACACTAAATCATGAAACGACTAAGGCCATCCGTACTCCATAAGGGAATCTTTCAAATATTCCAGCTCCACATCAGCGCCACATCAGCTTTTCTCCCATCCCTCACTCAATCCCTAACAATCCCTAAGGCCATCACTACCCCATGGAAAGAATCTTTCAAATATTCCACTTCACATCAGCGCCACATCAGCTTTTCTCCCATCCCTCACTCCATCCCTAACAATCCCTAAACACCCGTACCCCATTCCCTCAAACCCTTTTGCCACCTCATTTATTTTAATTCTTTTATTTATACATTTAATTATTTAACAAAATAAAAATATTTATATATTTTTTAATAAATAAAAATAAGATAAATAATAAAAATAAAAATTCATACCATTCATTAAAAATAAAAATTACAAAATACAAAACACTACCAATCATGAAATTTTTGAATTTGCTCTTTTCTCGCTAAAGTAACCCTCAAAGCTTTTCCCGTAAGGTGATCACGTGGGGCCATGAAAAACTCGAAGTTTTTATCAAATCAGTTTGCGCGTTCGATTTCGCGTTCTTGATCCAACCTATGTCGTTCGAGTTTTGAGCGTTCGATTTCGAGATCGAGTTTTTTCATTTTGTATTCCATTGTATCATCAATTTTGTCGTTGAACGTCGTCAACAACTGAGTAACACTTTCGTCCGTATTCGCCCCGGACGTATTACTCGTTGATGATTTTTTTGCCTTGTTTCTCCCGATGGGTCGTTGAATTTGCTCGTCATCGTCATCATCGGAAGGTTGGGTAAGAGGTTGAGGGTTAAATATATAGTGGGATTAAACTGAGAAAAATAATTTTTTTTAGTAACGGCATGAATTTTAAAAAATTTAATTAATTTTTTTTTTTAAAACCCTTCGGGATGGATCGGGATCCCATCCCCGGATTCCATCCCTTACCGCCATCCCCGCAACCTCCGTAGCCCATCCCCGCATCCCCGCAGCCGTCCCCGAGGGCCATCCCGCTTGGGGTACGGATGGCCTAAACATCCGTACCCCATTCCCTCAAACCCTTTTGCCACCTCATTTATTTTAATTCTTTTATTTATACATTTAATTATTTAACAAAATAAAAATATTTATATATTTTTTAATAAATAAAAATAAGATAAATAATAAAAATTAAAATTCATATCGTTCATTAAAAATAAAAATTACAAAATAAATTTAAAAATCTACTCGTCGTCATTGTTGGGAACTTGGATACGCCAAATATGTTCGACCAAATCCGACCGAAGGTTATTATGAGTGTCCCGGTTTATGACTTCTTGAACATTTGCCGCGCGTTGTGTCTCACTGATTTGGCTTTCGATATCATTCGTGAAAAAGTCGTTTTCCACGTCACCACAAATAGCATGGTTTTCGTCTTCGAGTATCATATTGTGTAATATGACATAAGCGTACATAATGTTTCTCAATATTGCCGGTTCCCATCCGCGTGCCGGGTTATGAAGTATATGCCAACGTTGTTTAAGCACGCCAAAAGCTCGTTCAACATCTTTACGTGCGGATTCTTGCGCGGACTTGACCTCTTTCAATGTTTGCAGTTACTCGACCTCTTTCAATGTTTGCGGCCCTCTCTCTTGTTGACGATGAGGCGGTGCTACCATACAGCGATTGTGCAGTATGTCGGAAAAATTTCCCTTTGTAGATTCAACAACTCGTCGGTGTCTACGGATGATGATGATGCGGTTGGTGAACCGGGTTGTGGCGAATCCATATTGTTTAAAATATAGAGGTTGAGAGAATTTGAGAGAGTTTGAGAGGTGTGAGAAATAAGAGGTTGAGAGAATTTGAGAGGTGTGAAAAATAAGAGATTGAGAGGTGTGAGAAATAAGAGGTTGAGAGGTGTGAGAAATAAGAGGTTGAGGGTTAAATATATAGTGGGATTAAATTGAGATTTTTTTTTACAAAGAGCCGTTGAACGGCTTTATTTTTAAAAATTTAATTACTTTTTTTTTTTTAAACTCTTCGGGATGATCCGGGATCCCATCCCCGGAATCAACCCCGCCCCGCCAACCCCGCATGGGCCGTAGCCCTTCCTGCTGATCCCGCTGGCCATCCCGAGCCCCATCCCGCTTTGGGTACGGATGGCCTAAGGTGTATTTATTTTGTCATCAATTTTTAGTTTTTGGATGAGAGAGAGAGAAATTGCTTATAGCGTTTTGTCACCACTAATAAGCATTTTTTAATAAGTTATTTCATTTTTAATGAGTTTTTTTATTTTATTATTTTACATGTATAAGCAATCTTCAACATCTCACAAATAACAGTTTATTCGTTATTTAGTTTATTACATTTTGGTACAAATATAAGTTACCAAACATTTTTTATAAAAGTTTGATTTAACATCACATAAGTTGATAAACATTTTTACATAAAAGCATAGTTTGTCTTAAATAAGCAATCTCAAACACCCCTTAAATATACCGAATAACATTGAAATTAAAAATAATAATATAAAAATAATTTAATTAATTCAGAATTTCATTTGGAAGAAGGCCACATCTGAGGATGTACACGTGGACTATAGGATGGCCCCAGACCTTCCAAAGCGGTACACAATATGGACGCCCTTGACGCTTAAATCTCACCGACAAGGCACGTGATTACGTGAACGTAATTTGCAAGGACCAAAACCTGCTCACACTTCACGGTAAAGTCATATGTGCCACGTCATCTGATCAAAGCAAATACGCATACGGATTGGTTGGTTGGTACTACCAACATTGTTAAACCATTTCCAAATATATTTTAAGCAATGAAAATTGAAAATATTTAGAAAAAAAAATATATTTAACTTCAAATTAATTATATATTGAAATATTTTTCATACTTAAAGAAAAAGATTAATATTTTCTAACATACAGAATTTTTTGATGGAAATATATGATAAAAAAGATTATATCATGATAATTATTTTTGGATAATTTTCTAAACTCGAAGACTTTACACACACTCTCTTCTTTGAAGAATTTGTTGGAGTAAAAAAATATCCAAAACCTTCAATTTGTTTATTTTTAGAGAATTTTTTGGAGATACTCCCAAGGCTTGTTTGGTTTGACAGATTGTTATGATAAATTTGAATTTCGTGGAATTTTGAAAGTGGGAGAATTTGGAGTACTTGTTGTGTAGGATTTGGAATACAATTGAATTCCATTATTTATAAATAATTCATGAGTGATAGTTTCTTAGGCAAATTGGTGTCATCATCTAAAAAGCATCTTAGTTATTCATAACTTAACGAATATTTTGTTCTATTTCTTTAATATCTTCTTTGTAAGGCCATCCGTATCCCATGCGGGCTCGGGCTCGGGCTAGGGAGCGGGCTCGGCGGGCTCGAGCGGGCTCCGGTACGGGGGGGGGGGGGGGGGGGGGGGGCTCGAGGCTCGGGCTTGCCATGCGGGTTTGAAAACCCGAGAAACCCGATTCACTTTATTTGTTTTTTATTTATTTTTTTAAATTTTGAAAATATTAAAAACTAACGGCTCTTTCAACGGCTCTTTATTTATATATTTTTTTAATTTTTTTTTCCAATTTAATCACACTATATATATTAACCCAAACCTCTTATTTTTTCACACCAAAATCTCTCGAATTCTCTCAAACTCTCTCAAATTTCATCATGAATCCAAATAAAACACCTACATCCCGTTGTAACCGACCGGATACACCGCAACCGCAAGAATACCCGGAGCTTGGTTTCCAAGCGTTTACACAACAAGGTTATCATCCGCAATTTTCGCAACAATATCCGCCATTTGTAAATAATATAGGGGAATATTGTAAAACCATTTGAATTTGACTCTCGGATGGAAACAAAAAATATATATATATAAGGAAAGGAAAGATTTGTATTTATGAGGCAATACATAGAATAATTTAAGATGGCAAGCTTGGTAGAGAAATATGGAATGTGGAAGGGAATTGGAAGAAATGACTGGAGGAAATATAAATCAATTCCACAATTATGTGCATCACCTCCATGTATATTGGAAATCAACCGTGAGAGAGGGGTATAAATACTAGCCTTCTCCAAGCTAGTAAGGGGGGTGTGAGTTCTAGCAAGGCTTAAAGTGAGGGAAAGGAGAAGAACGATAACGAGCGGTTGGGCATCGAGAAAAGATCACAGCGACGTCAAGGTAAACCTCCCAACCTTCTCGAGTTTATGTTCTCGTACATATGTCGTTATGGTTAACCGGGTACGAAATGAAACGACCAGAAAACCATGGGAAAGGGGGGGGGGGGGGAGGCTAGATAAATGCTATGAAGATGACCGACTAAAGGGTTACACATGGCAGTGTTCTTTGTAACAACCCAATTCCCATATATACAACAATTCACATAATGTAACATAACATTCATATAACAAAAGAAACATCATATTACAAGTTCGGTCCCGCAGTCTTCTACAAATAAAAGAAACCATTCTACTACAAACTTTGTACTAAATACATACATAACATTTAATATTGTTATACAACTGCTAAACAAGCCAAAATCTTCATCTTATAATCCTTCACAAAAGTCGTCCATCGGTTACTCTAATTACTTGCTCTTACTTGATCCACCACCTGGAATACATATTTTAAAACAAAATGAGGGTTAGACCTTGTGGTCTAAGTGAGAAGAATCCCTGTTAGTTTAAAAATCATTTATATAAACTTCATTCATATAAATCACGCAATACAATCATATATATCTAATCCAGCTCACATATCATGTACCTTCCCCTCCCATTCCTCCTGGCCATATTAGTTGGTAGCAAGCCAACTAATAATTTACAACGCTGTACAACATCTACAACCAAACAACGCTATACGGATTCTATAGCCAAGCACACCGGTCCTAAACCCGGCCAACGTATTATAACACATTATAATACTCATGTAAATATAATATCTCACTATATTATAATTCACATAAAAAACACATAATCGTATCATCAGTCACATTATCAATCCACGCCATACACCTCATATATATCTATCACATATAGATATATATATATATATATATATGTATTCCAGTTGAAAACGTTTTTAAAATAAAACTCACTTGATTGCTTATTAACACGTTTCCAAGCCTTCTTAACCGGTTCAGCCCTTTACCCAGAATTCACAGGATCTGTAACACATAGATACAGACATCTCTTTACCACATAAAACACATAAGTCTTACTAAGGCTAACAACTCTAAAGAACTCAAACCCTCAAATGTTGCCCCCAAACCCGTACTCAAGTCAAGACCACAGGATAGTCAGTCCTCATTCCCTTCCTATCTAATGGTTAACAAAATACAGGTTACTGGATACTCGAGAGCATCTAAACTCTCAATATTGGCCAAACAGCAAAAGTATCCGGACACAACAGAGTTTTCCGGACAACACTAATAATCCGGACAACATGCCTTTTCCGGACAGCATAAGTAATCCGGACACTATCCGGAAACATACTTCATCCGGACAATCAAGAAAAGAGAACTTACCCGGAAAAAGACTTGTCCAGACACCTTCAACTATCATCCGGACACCATCGACAGAACTACCCGGACACCACCAACAGAGCTATCCGGACACATTCAACGTATCCGGACACCACTGTCGGTTTATCCAAAATTCACCCAGATTCGACAGAAAACATTACCAGATGTGATTTCGATTATTCTACTCCGATAGATACTTCCTACTAACCATTATAAACATAATTTGTACTAGAAACATACCTTAATCAGCTTCAATAACTCCAATTTGGTCCTTTACCCTTCTTTCTCTTTTCTTTCTTCTTCTTTTTGCTCCCAACACACACACACACCTTTAATCTGAGTTTTGCTATAATGAATACATCTGTACTCTTAATTCATATATTATCCACACTAATTACCCTTTTAGACCCTAAACTATTCCATAATAACCAAAGTACCCTCAACTTACTAAATCATCTCAACTTACCCAAAATAGTAACTTTAAAGTTAAATAATTTAACGAAATAATATTTTTAACTAACAGACTTACCCTGGGTATTACATCATCTCCCCCTCAAAAGAATTCCGTCCCGGAATTCGGTTAGTCAAAAAGGTGAGGGTATTTGGTTCTCATTTCCGATTCGGATTCCCACGTGGCATCCTGACCTCTATGATGCCTCCACTGAACTTTCACTTGCTGATCTCCTTATTCCGCAGCACTTTGACTTTATGATCAACTATTGCTTCCGGTTCTTCCACATAATTCAGTCTTTCATCGATTTGTATTTCTGGTAGGGAGACTGACTGATCTAGAGTAACCAAACACTTTCGGAAGTTCGATACGTGAAATGCATTATGGATTCTGCTCAATTCCGGTGGAAGATCTAATCTATAAGCTACTTCACCGATTCTTTCTGTAATTGCAAACGGTCCGATATACCTTGGGCTAAGTTTACCTTGTCGTCCAAATCGAATGACTATTTTCCACGGCGAAACCTTTAACATTACGTAATCCCCAACTTGAAATTCCAATGGCTTTCGACGGCGATCAGCGTAGCTCTTCTGTCTATCTTGAGCTACTTTCAATCTTTCTCTAATCTGAGTAACCTTATCGGCGGTTAACTGAACTATTTCCGGCCCCGCTAACTATTTCTCTCCCACTTCGTTCCAACACAGAGGCGTTCGGCATTTCCTACCATACAGTACTTCGAATGGTGCCGCTTGTATGCTGGAATGATAACTGTTGTTGTAAGCGAATTCGATTAACGGTAAATGCTTATCCCATGATCCCCCAAAATCAACAATGCAAGCCCGGAGCATATCTTCTAAAGTTTGTATCGTTCGTTCACTTTGACCATCTATTTGGGGATGATACGACGTACTTAACTTTATCTGTGTCCCCATTTCCCTTTGAAAACTTCTCCAAAATCTTGAACTAAAACGACTATCACGATCAGAAATGATCGAGATTGGAACTCCATGTCGAGTTACTATTTCGTCAATGTACAACTTTGCTAATCGTTCCATCGAATCGGTTTCCTTTATCAGTAGAAAGTGTGCAGACTTTGTTAATCTGTCGACGATCACCCAAATAGAATCGAATCCCTTCGGAGTTCTTGGTAGCTTTGTGATGAAGTCTATGGTAATCTGCTCCCACTTCCACATAGGTATTTCTAGCCGCTGTAGTTGACCAAACGGCTTTTGGTGTTCGATCTTTACTTTCTTACAAGTATCACATCTTTCCACATACTGAGCAATCCCTCTTTTTATCCCTGGCCACCAATAGAATTGCTTTAGGTCTTTATACATCTTGTTTGTACCTGGGTGAATAGAGAAACGGGATTGATGAGCTTCTTGTAAAACACGATCACGTAACCCACCCAATCGAGGTACCCACACTCTGTTTTCCAGACACAATAACCCCCGATCATCTTTCACTAGCAATGCTGACATCCCCACTAACCGTTCTGATTTCAGATGTTCATCTTGATAAGCCTCTATTTGACACTTCTGCAATTCGTCAAATATGTTGGGTAGAAACTCAGTTCGTAGGGAAATAACTTTTATTGTTCCACCCCTTTCTTGACGACTCAATGCATCAGCTACCACATTTTTCTTTCCCGGGTGATAAAAGATTTCACAGTCATAATCGTTCAACAATTCTAGCCATCTCCTTTGTCTCATATTTAGTTCCTTCTGATCAAATAGGTGTTGGAGACTCTTATGATCGGTAAAAATCTGACATTTGGAACCATACAGATAATGTCTCCAAATCTGTAACGCGAAGACGACTGCAGCAAGCTCCATATCGTGCGTAGGATACTGCCGTTCGTGATCCTTCAGTTGGCGAGAAGCATAAGCTATAACTTTTCCGCGCTGCATAAGCACACAACCCAATCCTAGTTTAGACGCATCACTGTAAACGACAAAGTCTTCAGAACCTTCAGGTAGTGATAGAATCAGCGCGCTGCACAGTTTCTCTTTCAATATTCGGAATGCCTCGTCCTGTTCTACTTTCCATTCAAACTTTAGATTCTTCCGGGTCAGCTTAGTCAAAGGCGTTGCGATACGAGAGAAGTCTTTTATGAATTTCCGATAGTAACCAGCTAAACCCAGAAAACTACGTACTTCGGTTGCTGTCTTCGGCTGTTCCCACTTTTCAACTGCTTCCACTTTCATCGGATCTACTTGTATACCTTTCTCAGAAACCACGTGCCCCAGAAATTGTACTTTCCGTAGCCAGAATTCACACTTAGAAAATTTAGCATACAACTTTTCTTTCTTCAGCAACTCCAAAATCAAACGAAGGTGTTGTGCATGCTCTTCTTTGGATCGGGAATAGATAAGTATATCATCGATAAATACAATTACAAATTTATCGAGATACGGCTTACATACCCGATTCATTAAATCCATAAAGGCAGCTGGAGCGTTCGTCAGTCCAAACGGCATTACTAAGAATTCGTGATGACCATACTTTGTTCGAAAGGCTGTCTTTAGTACGTCTTCTTCTTTAACTTTCAACTGGTGGTAACCGGATCGTAAATCAATCTTGGAGAAATAGCATGCTCCAACTAACTGATCGAAGAGGTCATCAATTCGGGGTAACGGATACTTGTTCTTTATCGTGCGCTTGTTCAGTTCTCGGTAGTCAATACACATTCTCATTGAACCATCCTTCTTTTTCACAAACAAAACTGGTGCTCCCCACGGCGAAGAACTAGGTCTGATGAAGCCTTTATCGGTTAGGTCTTGTAGTTGTGCTAATATCTTTCATCTCTGGAGGTGCTAGTCGATATGGTGCACGAGCTATAGGAGTGGCTCCAGGAACTAAATCTATACCGAACTCTACTTGTCTAACTGGAGGGAGACTAATCAGGTCTTCAGGGAATACTTCTGGAAATTCACTAACAATAGGAATATCTTCCAACTTAATCTTTTCAGGCCTACTATCTATCACATAGGCTAAGTAACTCTGACAACCCTTATTAACACACCTACGTGCTTTTATCATCGATATAAGACAAGACTGATGATTCCTACGATCACCATAAATCACTACCGGTCCCCTCTCAGGTAATACAACATTTATTAACTTCTTATCACACACTATATTAGCCTCATTCTCGGCTAACCAGTCCATTCCCACTACTACGTCAAACTCTATCAAAGTTATAGGAAACAATTGTATAGGCACTCCACATCCCTCTATATTAATCACACAACCATCAAATACTTCACTAACCGACACTTGGTTATCATTTGCAGTATCTACTAATAGAGCATGTTCTAACAATTTTGGTTTCAAACACAGGCAAGCAGCAAATGTAGGTGACACAAACGATCGGTTTGCACCGGAATCAAACAACACCTTAGCACGTGTAGAGTTTATAAAAAATGTACCTGTGACCACATCCGGAGTTTCCTCCGCTTCTTTCTCAGTCATTTGAAAGGAGCGACCCCTGGTTACTGGCGGTTCCAGTCTTGGTATTACTGGCTTAACAATCGCTGGCCTGCCCGATGACCCACCTTGTTGTATCCTCCCCCGCGGACAGTTTGACTGAAGATGATCCGGAGAATTACATAAGAAACATAACCGCGTTACCTTACAATCCTTGATGACGTGTCCGGTCTTCCCACACTTATAACACACTCGTAAATCACCTTGGCAGTTTCCTTGATGGACACGGTTGCACTTCTGACATGGTCTTTCCGCTGGTCGAAACGGTGGACGGTTATCATACCTCTGAAATCGGGACTTCTTCGGATCATATTGTGGTCCTTCCCACTTTCTCTTCCCGATACTTTTATCACCAACATCTCATCTAATATCTCGTTCAACATTCTCCGCGGCATTAACTGCAGCCGAGAAGGTATCGGGTCCTGTTGCGGTCACTAACCTTCTAACTTCTGAGTTCAGCCCAAAGATAAACCTTTCTGTCTTCATCGTCTCCGTAGCAACATAGTATTCTACGAACCGAGACTTTTCCAGAAATCTAGCAGTATAATCTCGAACGGATAAGTTTCCTTGTTGCAAATTCATGAATTCTCCTTCCAGTTGTTTGACGGCTGCTTGGGGACAAAATTGCTCCCTGTAAGCTATCACAAATTCTTCCCAAGAGAGGGTAGAATAAACATCAGATCCTTTAGAATGAATAAAGGATTCCCACCAATACAAAGCATCCCATTTTAACATTGCCGCCCCGTACAATACCCTATCTTCATCCGCACACTTGCTTGTCTTGAAAATAGCTTCTATTTCCTTCATCCATCTCATTGCTTTCACTGGATCCCGATCCCCTGAGTACGTAGGAGGCTTGCAACTAAGGAACATTTTGTAATCACATTTTCTCATTACCGGTAAGACCGTAGGGGTGATTGGCATCTCCTTTTCGTGAGCAGGATCTGGTCCTTCTGTTTCAGTATCATGAGTTTGGTTGAACATAGCTTGAATATTGGCTTGTAATCTTCCCATTTCTGCCATTAGATCAGCCCTGGTAACGAACTCTGTACTATTTGGCGGAACTCTGCCTCCGGCTCGACCTCCAGCTCTACCCCCAGTTCTACCCCCGATTCTGCCCCCAGTTCTGCCTCCCCTGTCCCCTGTTCCTATTGGCAAATTAGTTCTGTTTGGATTTCTTCATCCTCCTCGATTTGAATTTCGTGTACCGCTTGCCATTCTGTAGATTTAAACAAAATTAATTTACACATAAGCATATACCCCATATAACAAGGTTTTCCAGTTCAAACATGTACCTGTAAGATCACAATTACACTGGCCAGGTGTAATCTGAAATTACCTTACATGATGTTCCTTCTTCCTTTTTATACTTCCTCATCCCAAGGTTCTATGATGATAGGGACATCCTACTTCACATGCAGTTTAAGTCTAGGTACAGATACAAATACCTAAATCCCTTAAACTAAGGCTCTGATACCATTTGTAACAACCCAATTCCCATATATACAACAATTCACATAATGTAACATAACATTCATATAACAAAAGAAACATCATATTACAAGTTCGGTCCCGCAGTCTTCTACAAATAAAAGAAACCATTCTACTACAAACTTTGTACTAAATACATACATAACATTTAATATTGTTATACAACTGCTAAACAAGCCAAAATCTTCATCTTATAATCCTTCACAAAAGTCGTCCATCGGTTACTCTAATTACTTGCTCTTACTTGATCCACCACCTGGAATACATATTTTAAAACAAAATGAGGGTTAGACATTGTGGTCTAAGTGAGAAGAATCCCTGTTAGTTTAAAAATCATTTATATAAACTTCATTCATATAAATCACGCAATACAATCATATATATCTAATCCAGCTCACATATCATGTACCTTCCCCTCTCATTCCTCCTGGCCATATTAGTTGGTAGCAAGCCAACTAATAATTTACAACGCTGTACAACATCTACAGCCAAACAACGCTATACGGATTCTATAGCCAAGCACACCGGTCCTAAACCCGGCCAACGTATTATAACACATTATAATACTCATGTAAATATAATATCTCACTATATTATAATTCACATAAAAAAACACATAATCGTATCATCAGTCACATTATCAATCCACGCCATACACCTCATATATATCTATCACATATATATATGTATTCCAGTTGAAAACGTTTTTAAAATAAAACTCACCTGATTGCTTATTAACACGTTTCCAAGCCTTCTTAACCGGTTCAGCCCTTTACCCAGAATTCACAGGATCTGTAACACATAGATACAGACATCTCTTTACCACATAAAACACATAAGTCTTACTAAGGCTAACAACTCTAAAGAACTCAAACCCTCAAATGTTGCCCCCAAACCCGTACTCAAGTCAAGACCACAGGATAGTCAGTCCTCATTCACTTCCTATCTAATGGTTAACAAAATACAGGTTACTGGATACTCGAGAGCATCTAAACTCTCAATATTGGCCAAACAGCAAAAGTATCCGGACACAACAGAGTTTTCCGGACAACACTAATAATCCGGACAACATGCCTTTTCCGGACAGCATAAGTAATCCGGACACTATCCGGAAACATACTTCATCCGGACAATCAAGAAAAGAGAACTTACCCGGAAAAAGACTTGTCCAGACACCTTCAACTATCATCCGGACACCATCGACAGAACTACCCGAACACCACCAACAGAGCTATCCGGACACATTCAACGTATCCGGACACCACTGTCGGTTTATCCAAAATTCACCCAGATTCGACAGAAAACATTACCAGATGTGATTTCGATTATTCTACTCCGATAGATACTTCCTACTAACCATTATAAACATAATTTGTACTAGAAACATACCTTAATCAGCTTCAATAACTCCAATTTGGTCCTTTACCCTTCTTTCTCTTTTCTTTCTTCTTCTTTTTGCTCCCAACACACACACACACCTTTAATCTGAGTTTTGCTATAATGAATACATCTGTACTCTTAATTCAGATATTATCCACACTAATTACCTTTTTAGACCCTAAACTATTCCATAATAACCAAAGTACCCTCAACTTACTAAATCATCTCAACTTACCCAAAATAGTAACTTTAAAGTTAAATAATTTAACGGAATAATATTTTTAACTAACAGACTTACCCGGGGTATTACATTCTTGAGTTAACTGTATGCTATTCAAAATGCAAAAATAATCGTGAGTTTTTATCCTGTTGATCTCCATACAAAACAATTATATATATGTATGGATATATAACTAAATAAAGTGCAGGTGAGAGTTATTCATTTTAAAACTTTATGGAAACAATACAATATATATATACTGATATATATAGATATGCATGTGAAGGCAAGGATGCTTCTATATGAATGCACACGTATGCATATATGAATGTCATCACATGGAAAGTTGTATATTTATATAATATATAAATATACACATACCTATACATATATATATATATATATATATATATATATATATATAATTGCACTGTTAACCCATTCTTCTTTAACCATTATGTTTAGAGGGAATTTTATCATTCATAGATTAATTAAAAACCAAAACAAAAGTTTAGGAAAACGTTTGATAGAAGTATATATATATAGAGGGTATTTAGAAAATTATTTCGATTTGTGTAGGATTGGGAATTGTCGAGTAATCGAGAAAGTTTACACTAAACCAAGGTGAGTTTTCATGAGACTTTAACTGGGATGCATGCTTATGTAAAAATTATTTGAGCATTATGTTATTTTTATATACATGTTTATAGGCTTGATACATGTATGTAAATTGTGATTATGGTTGCATGCTAATTGTTTATATGTCTTTTTAAACATTATTTATCATGTGTGAAATGGGTTATTATTTTAGTCGGGTATGGGAATGGGTTGATACGTCGAAAGGGATGGCATATCCTAGGGATGGGTTACCGGACAAGGGAGAGCCGTATAACCCGGGGAAACGCCGACGACGGTAAGACCCTAACCCGACGATTTGATTAAAGAGATCTCGTTATTATTTAAAAGGGTCTTGAATAATGTGCATACTATTTTCATTTGGGTATTTTTGTTTTATGCATGATAAGACGTATGATTTGTGCATGAAACCATGAACTCACTGAGCTTTATCAAGCTGACTATTAGTATGCATCTCAGGGGCCGGAAGTTCAAAGATGGACAAAGGCAAAGGACTCGCATAGGAGATAAATGCATCAAGCTTCTTTTGAATAAAATGTCAAGATTTTATTACAAGAAATATTATATATTGTAACCCGGTATGGGACGGGTTAAATTTTGGGGATTTTTATTTATGATTTAATTATTGTGAGACTTCCGCTGTAATATGACTTTATTAGTCTTTAAGTTTTGAAGTAAATTAATGTTTTATTAAGGAAATTACGTGGCACCTTATGGTAAAATTTAGGGTGTTACAAGTTGGTATCAGAGCGGTAGTTTAAGAGAAATAGGTTAATAATTCTTTTAGCCTAAGCTTAAACTCGTGGGGTGTTTAGTTTATTGTGTGCATTTAAGTTGACCTTATCGATTTGTGACCTAGTGTTCTCTTGTGGTTGTAGGGAAATGGTGCACACCATCCGTACTAGGTTCGTTAATCGTGGAAGGGGGCGCGGGCGTGGGGCCGGAGGACGGAGAGTGCCGGGACAAAGTGTGTCGTTTGGGTTAGGCCCGAACGGGGGATCAGTGAGTAGCCGTCACTCTGACACGAACCATAGTGGCAGTCACAGTTCAAGTCACAAGACCAAGGGTAACAATCTAACTAACTCCGGAGATCCATCATTTCGTGCACCATGCCATAGGGAGTCCTCGTATGATCCGTCTGAGGAGTATACTCCAAGTTCCCCTAAGACCTATGAAATGGAAGAAAAGATAGAGACTTTACAAGGAGAGATTGGCGAGTTGAAGGATAGGCTATCCATATCCCAAGGAGAGTTAGAGACTGCTCAAGGAAAGGTGGCAGAGTTGAGGGATAAGTTGGCCTACTCGCGTTGGGACAACGATAGGACCAAGAGTATGCTCTACAATTTGCAACAGGCTAACTTTAAGGCGTTAACTGTAAGAGATAATCTGCAGGGAGAGAGGGATCTTTTGAAGTTAATGTTAGCACAGGAGCGGAGGATTGCCGCTCGGCCTTGGCGAACTCGAATGAAGGATAGGACTCGCTTCTACAAGATGGTGACGTGTGAGTACACGGGATTAGTGAAAGGTTATCTTACGGCCTGGGTCCACACCTTCAAGATGGGCCCAAGCATGAGTCCATTGTGGAAGTTTAAGCCGTCAGTGACCTTCGCACAGTCAATCAGAGACCCCTACCTTCCCGAGGAGCCTTAAGAACGATGCTAGCTATCGAGAGAGAGATTTTGATTTATTTGTTACTTTTAGGATTTTTGGCTTGATACTTATACTTTTACTTTAGTTTGGAGGATAGTTTTTTTTTCTTTCTTTTTGTGTATTATGTAGGGGAAAGTTGAACCCCCAAATTTGGGTTGTAGTACGATATTTATTGAATTCTCTCTCGATATAATATAATAATATGGTTTGCATTAAACGTGTTAACCATGACTGGTGATTGAAATTGTGTAAAGAATGAATTATATGTTGGTATGAATGTTATAGTAATAATAAATTGCCAAGTATTACTGGAGCCACTATAGTAATAATATTCGATGGTATCAGAATGGTTTCACGTGGATCTGCAAGAAACACTACTATCAGGGAGGGAGATGGCAATCAGCCACTACCAACCGGAAGAGGTCGTGGTCGCGGTCGCGGTCGAGGTCGTGGTGCAACCACAAGTTCAAGCGCGACTCCTTCTGTGCGTACAAGCTCGGCTACTCGTAGCGTACGAGAAGGTAATGGGAGGGGAGAAAACGTTCTCACTGAAGAAGCAATAACCGAAAGATTGACTCAAGTTCTCCAAAATACCCTTCCAAATATGCTAAGGGATATGTTTGGTGACAGATTCAAGGGCGCTGAAGAAGAAGGAGAGGCAAGCACCCAAAAGGAAAAAACGGTGGTTAATTCTCGAACTACTGAGAGAATGGAAGTATCAGTCAAAGACAAAGTTGAATCACCCAAAAAACCGAAGGTGGTACCACAAGATAAGGAAAAGGGTTGCAGTTACAAAACCTTTAGTAGCACTCGCCCAAAGGAGTTTAAAGGAGTTGAGGGTCCAGTTGCCCTGATGAATTGGGTGACCAAAATGCAGAGCTGCTTTAAGATCTGCAAGTGTTCGGAAGAACAAAAGGTGACTTATGCTGCTACCACCTTTGGGAATTCAACTCTCCATTGGTGGGAAATGGAATGCGCCATTCGAGGGGATGAGGACATTGCTACCTTAACCTGGGAGCATATGAAGAAGATGTTGATGGATAAGTATTGTACCCAATCAGAGGTGAAGAAGTTAGAGTCGTAATTTTTGAGATTGGAGCAAGGATCGTCATCGGTTCAAGAGTATGTGAATGAATTTTTGGAAAAGGCTAGGTTTGCTAGTTATCAAGTGGCAACTGAGCAAAGAAAGATTGACCGATTTAAGGACGGTCTAAGGATAGAGATAAAACAATATGTTGATATGACCAAACCAACCACGTTTGTTCAAGCTGTGGAGATGGCAACTGTTGCTGAGGAGAATAACGCCAAGGCAACTGGGGAAAGGAGGGATGCCAAAAGAAAATGGGAAGGCACAAGTAAGCTGACAAAGAAATCCAAAGGGGTAACGACACATGTGAAGGCACGAAACGAGGAGTTCACTATCCCTCAGTGCACCAAATGCAATCGAAGACACAAGGGAGAGTGCTGGGTAGGGAAAGTGACGTGTTATCGATGCGGAAAACCCGGGCACACATCAAGGGAGTGTACTGAAAACAAATCTTGCTATGAATGTGGTGCATCTGGACATCTACGACCTGAGTGCCCTAAGATCCGGAAGGGTGCGATGAGCAATGTTAAGGCTTTGGGTAACGGATCAGGGAAGGGATCGGAAAAGAAGAAGGAACCACCAAAAGCACCGGGACGGGCATACAACATGACTTTGGAGGAGGCTAGGGAGTCTCCTGACGTCGTATCGGGTATGTTTCTAGTAAACAATGTTTATGCTCATGTGTTGTTTGATTCGGGTGCAAATGGTAGTTTCGTTTCTTCTACTTTCCGCCACTATTTGAATAAAGACGCCTGTAGACTAGGGAAGAGCTACATGGTAGAAACCGCTGAAGGTAATCAGGTTAAGGTAGATGAAATTATTAATGGATGCACGATCTGTATAGACGGTAGAGAATTACCTGTTAGGCTGATGCCCATGCGCTTAGGGGGTTTTGATGTGGTCTTAGGGATGGACTGGTTATCCGAAAACCAGACGCAAATTGTGTGTCACCAAAAGATGATCAAGAGTCAGACTCCAGAAGGGCAGACGGTTCATGTCTATGGGGATCGGAGAAGGGGTAGTATGGGAATCATCACCACAATAAAGGCAAACAAGTGTCTTCGGAAAAGGATGCATCGCTTATCTAGCGTATGCCATCGACGCTAAGCTGGAAAACAGAACGGTACAAGGGGTACTAGTGGTGAAAGAATACCCGGAGGTTTTCCCGGACGACTTACCGGGACTACCACCGGAACGCCAGGTGGAGTTTCGTATTGACCTGATGCCGGGTGTGGCTCCTGTCGCACGCGCACCGTATCGGTTAGCCCCAACGGAGATGCAGGAGTTGATGAAACAACTTCAAGAGCTGATGGACAAAGGGTTTATCAGACCAAGTTCGTCGCCATGGGGAGCGCCAATCCTTTTTGTCAAGAAGAAGGATGGCTCAATGCGGATGTGCATTGATTATCGCGAGCTTAATAAGCTCACAATCAAGAATAGATACCCATTGCCAAGGATCGATGACTTATTTGATCAATTACAAGGGGCCAGACACTTCTCGAAGATTGATTTAAGGTCAGGCTACCACCAACTGAAAGTTCGAGAAGAGGACGTGCCAAAGACTGCTTTTAGAACTCGATATGGTCATTACGAGTTTGTAGTAATGCCATTTGGACTGACAAATGCACTGGCAGCATTCATGGATCTGATGAATAGGGTATGCGGTTCGTATTTGGACAAGTTCGTCATTGTATTTATTGACGACATCCTTATCTACTCGAAAACCGAAGAAGAGCACGAGAAACATCTAAGGATTATTCTAGAATTACTGACGAGGGAAAAGTTATATGCCAAATTCTCAAAATGTGAATTTTGGTTACGAGAAGTGAAATTCCTCGGTCATGTAGTCAACTCAGAAGGAATTAAGGTGGACCCAGCAAAAGTAGAAGCAGTCAGGGATTGGAAGTCGCCAAAATCAGCGTCAGAAATCAGAAGCTTTCTTGGCTTGGTAGGATATTATCGGAGGTTTATCCAGGATTTCTCCAAGATAGCAACGCCTATGACAAAGTTGACAAAGAAGTTAGTAAAATTTGAATGGGGAGAAAAGCAAGAAGAAGCATTTCGGACACTCAAGGAAAAATTGAGCAGTGCGCCGGTTCTGGCCTTACTAGAAGGAATATAAGACTTTGTTGTCTACAATGACGCTTCTAAGATGGGTTTGGGTTGCGTACTGATGCAACGGGGCAAGGTGATCGCTTATGCATCACGACAATTAAAGGAGCATGAGAAGAAATACCCAACCCATGATATGGAATTGGCAGCGGTGGTGTTCGCACTGAAGATCTGGAGACACTACCTATATGGTACAAAGTGTATGATCTATACAGATCATAAGAGCCTAAAGTATCTTTTTTATCAGAAGGAATTGAATATGAGACAGAGAAGATGGATGGAACTTCTCAAGGATTACGATTGTGAAATTCATTATCATCCAGGCAAGGCGAATGTAGTAGCTGACGCTTTAAGTAGGAAGGAAAGGGTCGAGCCCATCCGAGTACGGGCCATGTGAATGGACCTAAAGGTGGACTTGATAGACCAAGTTCGGGATGCTCAGAGGGAGGCTTTGCTTGGCGAAAATATTAAAAAGGAAAGGATGGTGGGGCAAATTAAGTCACTAACAGTTGGAGTAGACAAGGTATACAGACTTGGGGATCGAGTATGGATTCCTAACTTGGGTGATTTGAGGAGCAAGATACTAGACGAGGCACATAAGTCTAAGTATACTATGCACCCGGGTGGCGATAAAATGTACAAAAATTTAAAGGAGAGCTATTGGTGGCCCGGAATGAAGAAGTCAGTAGCGGAGTATGTGGAGAAGTGCTTGACTTGCCTACAAGTGAAGACGGAACACCAAAAACCATCGGGAATGTTGCAACAAATGGAAATGCCAGTATGGAAGTGGGATAAGATAACAATGGATTTTGTTACCAAACTACCAAAGACGGTGAAGGGACACGATGCGATTTGGGTAATTGTTGATCGATTGACGAAGTCTGCTCACTTCCTACCTATCAGTGAAAAATATACGTTGGAGAAGTTGGCTCAATTGTATGTCAACGAGATAGTGTCCAGACATGGTGTGCCGGTATCAATCGTCTCAGATAGGGATGCAAGATTCACATCAAGATTTTGGGCAAGCCTCCAACAAGAAATGGGGACTCGTTTGAACTTAAGTACCGCTTATCACCCACAAACCGATGGTCAGAGTGAAAGGACGATACAAACACTCGAGGATATGTTAAGGGCCTGCGCTATCGATTTTGGGGGTAGTTGGGACAACCACTTACCATTGGTAGAGTTTGCATACAACAACAGCTATCATTCAAGCATTAAGGCCGCACCTTTCGAAGCCTTATACGGTCGAAAGTGTAGAACACCCTTATGTTGGACAAACATTGGGGAAAGGCAATTGACTGGACCAGACTTAGTCCAGCAAACGTCTGATAAGATAGTACATATTAGGGAAAGGATAAAGATCGCACAAGACCGACAGAAAAGCTATGCGGATAAAAGGCGTAAGCCTTTAGAGTTTCAAGTGGGAGACCGGGTGATGCTTAAGATATCACCCTGGAAGGGAGTGGTTCGTTTCGGTAAACGTGGGAAGTTAAGCCCAAGGTATGTAGGGCCATTCGAGATTTTAGCAAGGGTGGGGGCAGTGGCCTATCGTTTGAAGCTACCCGAAGAATTACAAGGAATTCATGACACGTTCCACGTGTCAAATTTGAGAAAGTGCTTAGCTGACGAATCAGCGACGGTGACATTGAAAGATGTTGAGATTAATCAAAAGTTAAGCTATGTCGAAGAACCAATTCAAGTGTTGGATAGAAAAATAAAGAGGTTACGGAACAAGACCATTCCACTGGTCCTCGTCAAATGGAAATTTCACAAGGGATCAGAAATGACATGGGAACCGGAGATGGATATGAAATCCAAGTACCCACAACTATTCAACGATGTGTGATTTCGGGGACGAAATCTGGTTGGAAGGGGGGGGGGGGGGAGAGTTGTAACACCCCAAAATAAGGGTCCGTTGATTATTGTTGTTGTTACTTATTATTATTATTATTATTATTATTATTACTAATAATTATTATTATCCTAATTGTTGGTATTATTTAAAGAATATAGGGGAATATTGTAAAACCATTTGAATTTGACTCTCGGATGGAAACAAAATATATATATATATAAGGAAAGGAAAGATTTGTATTTATGAGGCAATACATAGAATAATTTAAGATGGCAAGCTTGGTAGAGAAATATGGAATGTGGAAGGGAATTGGAAGAAATGACTGGAGGAAATATAAATCAATTCCACAATTATGTGCATCACCTCCATGTATATTGGAAATCAACCGTGAGAGAGTGGGGTATAAATACTTGCCTTCTCCAAGCTTGTAAGGGGGGTGTGAGTTCTAGCAAGGCTTAAAGTGAGGGAAAGGAGAAGAACGATAACGAGCGGTTGGGCATCGAGAAAAGATCACAGCGACGTCAAGGTAAACCTCCCAACCTTCTCGAGTTTATGTTCTCGTACATATGTCGTTATGGTTAACCGGGTACGAAATAAAACGACCAGAAAACCATGGGAAAGGGGGGGAGGCTAGATAAATGCTATGAAGATGACCGACTAAGGGGTTACACATGGCAGTGTTCTTGAGTTAACTGTATGCTATTCAAAATGCAAAAATAATCGTGAGTTTTTATCCTGTTGATCTCCATACAAAACAATTATATATATGTATGGATATATATAACTAAATAAAGTGCAGGTGAGAGTTATTCATTTTAAAACTTTACGGAAACAATACAATATATATATATATATATACTGATATATAGAGATATGCATGTGAAGGCCATGGATGCTTCTATA
The DNA here is from genome assembly GCA_033807775.1 of Saussurea involucrata. NCBI lineage: Eukaryota > Viridiplantae > Streptophyta > Magnoliopsida > Asterales > Asteraceae > Saussurea > Saussurea involucrata. The sequence goes on along the minus strand of CM066314.1, from coordinate 215,888,959 downwards.
TGAATGCACATGTATGCATATATGAATGTCATCACATGGAAAGTTGTATATTTATATAATATATAAATATACACATACCTATACATATATATATATATATATATATATATATATATATATATAATTGCACTGTTAACCCATTCTTCTTTAACCATTATGTTTAGAGGGAATTTTATCATTCATAGATTAATTAAAAACCAAAACAAAAGTTTAGGAAAACGTTTGATAGAAGTATATATATATAGAGGGTATTTAGAAAATTATTTCGATTTGTGTAGGATTGGGAATTGTCGAGTAATCGAGAAAGTCTACACTAAACCAAGGTAAGTTTTCATGAGACTTTAACTGGGATGCATGCTTATGTAAAAATTATTTGAGCATTATGTTATTTTTATATACATGTTTATAGGCTTGATACATGTATGTAAATTGTGATTATGGTTGCATGCTAATTGTTTATATGTCTTTTTAAACATTATTTATCATGTGTGAAATGGGTTATTATTTTAGTCGGGTATGGGAATGGGTTGATACGTCGAAAGGGATGGCATATCCTAGGGATGGGTTACCGGACAAGGGAGAGCCGTATAACCCGGGGAAACGCCGACGACGGTAAGACCCTAACCCGACGATTTGATTAAAGAGATCTCGTTATTATTTAAAAGGGTCTTGAATAATGTGCATACTATTTTCATTTGGGTATTTTTGTTTTATGCATGATAAGACGTATGATTTGTGCATGAAACCATGAACTCACTGAGCTTTATCAAGCTGACTATTAGTATGCATCTCAGGGGCCGGAAGTTCAAAGATGGACAAAGGCAAAGGACTCGCATAGGAGATAAATGCATCAAGCTTCTTTTGAATAAAATGTCTAGATTTTATTACAGGAAATATTATATATTGTAACCTGGTATGGGACGGGTTAAATTTTGGGGATTTTTATTTATGATTTAATTATTGTGAGACTTCCGCTGTAATATGACTTTATTAGTCTTTAAGTTTTGAAGTAAATTAATGTTTTATTAAGGAAATTACGTGGCACCTTATGGTAAAATTTAGGGTGTTACAACGATAACGACAACTTCATCGAGCAACTTCAACGACCCATCGGGAGAAACAAGGCAAAAAAAAACATCAACGAGTAATACGAGCGGGTCGAATACGAACGAAAGTGTTACTCAGTTGTTGACGACGTTCAACTAGAAGATTGAGGATACAATGGCGTACAAAATGAAAAAACTCGAACTCGGACGAGATAGGTTGGAACTCGAACGAGAAAAACGATATCAACAAGACTTCGAGTTTTTCATATCCTCACATGATCACCTTTCGGGAGACGTTTTGAGGACTACTTTAGCAAGAAAAGAGAAAATTAGAAAATGTCATAATTTTTAGTGTTTTGTATTTTGTAATTTTTAATTTTTTAATGAATGATATGAATTTTTATTTTTAGTGTTTCGAGGCTCGGGCTTGCCATGCGGGTTTGAAAACCCGAAAAACCCGATTCACTTTATTTGTTTTTTATTTGTTTTTTTAAAATTTTTGAAAATATTAAAAACTAACGGCCCTTTATTTATTTATTTTTTAATTTTTTTTCAATTTAATCACACTATATATATTAACCCAAACCTCTTATTTTTTCACACCAAAATCTCTCAAATTCTCTCAAACTCTCTCAAATTTCATCATGAATCCAAACAAAACACCTACATCCCGTCGTAACCGACCGGATACACCACAACCGCAAAAAGACCCGGAGCTTGGTTTCCAAGCGTTTACACAACAAGGTTATCATCCGCAATTTTCGCAACAATATCCGCCACAATTTTCGCAACAATTTCCGCCACAATTTTCGCAACAATTTCCCCAACAATTTCACCAACCATTTTCGCAACAATTTCCTTACCAATTTACACGTCCCGGTTTGATTGAACAAGGTTTTACTCCGGCCAACTGCAATCTTTCTTCACCCGCAATCAATCTCGACGACGACATTGTTCCGGAAACCCAACATTCTAGCCCGCACACACCACAATCCATCTACACACAACAATCTATCCCGGAATCATCAAACCCGACACCAACGAGAAAAGGAAAAAACAAACAATATGAAAATAGAGCCGCCAAACAGATGTGGAGTAAAGACGAGGAACTCGCGTTAGTGTCGGCGTGGGTTGACGTTTCGGAGGACCCCGTTGTCGGTAACGCACAAACCGGTGGTAATATTTTTATACTTGAATTTACATATATTTTTATAGTTATTATTATTATTATTGTTATTATTATTATTAATGTTATTAATATTATTATTATTATTCTTGTTAATATTCTTATACTTGAATTTACATAAATGTAGAAAGTTTTTGGACCCGAATCGGGCAAGTGTTCTTTAGTTTGATGGGCCGCGGAAATTATAGAACAACTCATCAACTCAACACCAAGTTCAACGACCTCAATAAAAGAATAAATTCTTTTGGCGGCTTCTACAACAACTTGGTCACTAATAGATCAAGCGGAATGAGTGAGGCCGACATTTCACGAATGGCACACGAACGGTTCCGAGCACAACTTGGGTTTGCTTTCACTCACGAACAAGCTTGGGAAGTCCTCAAAAAATGTCCAAAATGGGGAGCCGTTCCAACGATGACGACAACTTCATCGCGGGGTTCAAAACGTACCAAACCTTCCAATGATGACGATGACGACAACTTCATCGAGCAACTTCAACGACCCATCGGGAGAAACAAGGCAAAAAAACATCAACGAGTAATACGAGCGGGTCGAATACGAACGAAAGTGTTACTTAGTTGTTGACGACGTTCAACGAGAAGATTGAGGATACAATGGCGTACAAAATGAAAAAACTCGAACGAGAAAAACGATATCAACAAGACTTCGAGTTTTTCATATCCTCACATGATCACCTTTCGGGAGACGTTTTGAGGGCTACTTTAGCGAGAAAAGAGAAAATTAGAAAATATCATAATTTTTAGTGTTTTGTATTTTGTAATTTTTAATTTTTTAATGAATGATATGAATTTTTATTTTTATTATTTATCTTATTTTTATTTATTAAAAAATATATAAATATTTTTATTTTGTTAAATAATTAAATGTATAAATAAAAGAATTAAAAAAATGAGGTGGCAAGAGGGCTTGAGGATTGCGCTACGCCACTTTAGGGCTTGAGGGTTTGAGGAGAGGGTTAGGAGAAAAGCTGATGTGGCGCTTGAGGGCTTGAGGGTTGCGCTACGGATGGCCTAAGGCCATCCGTATCCCATGCGGGCTCGGGCTAGGGAGCGGGCTTGAGCGGGCTCCGGTACGGGGGGCAGGCTCGAGGCTCGGGCTTGCCATGCGGGTTTGAAAACCCGAGAAACCTGATTCACTTTATTTTTTTTTATTTTTTTTTTAATTTTGAAAATATTAAAAACTAACGGCTCTTTCAACGGCTCTTTATTTATATTTTTTTTAATTTTTTTTTTCAATTTAATCACACTATATATATTAACCCAAACCTCTTATTTTTTCACACCAAAATCTCTCAAATTCTCTCAAATTCTCTCAAACTCTCTCAAATTTCATCAGGAATCCAAACAAAACACCTACATCCCGTCGTAACCGACCGGATACACCGCAACCGCAAGAAGAACCGGAGCTTGGTTTCCAAGCGTTTACACAACAAGGTTATCATCCGCAATTTTCGCAACAATATCCGCCACAATTTTCGCAACAATTTCCCCAACAATTTCACCAACAATTTCCTTACCAATTTACACGTCCCGGTTTGATTGAACAAGGTTTTACTCCGGCCAACTACAATCTTTCTTCACCCGCAATCAATCTCGACGACGACATTGTTCCGGAAACCCAACATTCTAGCCCGCACACACCACAATCCATCTACACACAACAATCTATCCCGGAACCATCAAACCCGACACCAACGAGAAAAGGCAAAAACAAACAATATGAAAATAGAGCCGCCAAACAGATGTGGAGTAAAGACGAGGAACTCGCGTTAGTGTCGGCGTGGGTTGACGTTTCGGAGGACCCCGTTGTCGGTAACGCACAAACCGGTGGTAATATTTTTATACTTGAATTTACATATATTTTTATTGTTATTATTATTATTATTATTATTATTATTCTTGTTAATATTCTTATACTTGAATTTACATAAATGTAGAAAGTTTTTGGACCCGAATCGGGCAAGTGTTCTTTAGTTTGATGGGCCGCGGAAATTATAGAACACCTCATCAACTCAACACCAAGTTCAACGACCTCAATAAAAGAATAAATTCTTTTGGCGGCTTCTACAACAACTTGGTCACTAATAGATCAAGCGGAATGAGTGAGGCCGACATTTCACGAATGGCACACGAACGGTTCCGAGCACAACTTGGGTTTGCTTTCACTCACGAACAAGCTTGGGAAGTCCTCAAAAAATGTCCAAAATGGGGAGTCGTTCCAACGATGACGACAACTTCATCGCGGGGTTCAAAACATACCAAACCTTCCGATGATGACGATGACGACAACTTCATCGAGCAACTTCAACGACCAATTCACGTGGACGGTTTGAGATGTGCTTCGTGGCCCTTGGACCCGCGGTACGTATTTTAACATGTCATATGTTTACACATTATAAACTATAACATTTTAACCTATGTTTTTGCAGATCCGCACATTTCTGGAAAATCTACGTCGTGTCCTGATAATAGACGCAACCCATTTAAAGGGCCGTTACTTGGGTATGATGTTCCTGGCGATTGCCATGGACGGGGATAACTCCATCGTTCCAGTAGCTTTCGGCGTAGGCAAGTCTGAAACCGGGGACGAGTGGACTTGGTTTATGTCCATGTTGAGACAAGCTATCGGAGACCCGCAAGGGTTGGTGTTTATGTCTGACAGGGCTCCTTCCATAAGCGCCGCAATCTCTGTCATGTACCCAAACGCCCCTCACGCCATATGCTGTCGACATTTGGAGATGAACGCCAAATCCAAGGACAAACGTATTACCACCTACAAGGATGTCTATTGGGCGGCATGCAGAGCATATACGGATCGGGAGTTTAACAAGTACATGAATATGTTACGATATAGTGTCAAGGAAGCATCCAAAGTCTTTGACGATGTTGGACCGGAGAGGTGGTCCGCGGCCCATTTTCTTGGACAACGGTATGACATTCTGACCTCGAATAGTGCAGAGTCTGTGAATGCACTCTCTCGTTTTGCGCGTAGATGTCCGATTGTTAATCTTATGGACTACTTTCGGGCCTTTCAACAAGAGTGGTACCAAATTCGACGCCTAAAAGGAGCTGAGATGCAAAATGCACTCACACCAACGACGGAGAATATCGTTCAGTACAGGGCGCGTCGTGCGGCGACATGGCCGATAAGAGCAATCAGGTATGGGAAGTACGAGGTGCATGATGACTATATTCACGCGATTGTGAATATAGAAGACCACCTTTGTTCGTGTCGCGAATGGGATAAATCTGGGTTACCGTGCGACCATGCCATCGTTGCAGCAAGATATATGAGTCGTATAGATTGCAGCGACTTGGCTGTACCTTTCTTCACGTCCGTGGAGGTAATAAACCCAGCTGGACCCCCTGCAGCATGGGTGTATCCACCCGACCCGCTTCCACCATGCTATCCACCTTTAATGGATAAGAACAGGGCCGGGAGACCGAGAAAGAACGACCGACGTCCATCACGTGGTTAAAGTTCGATACAACGAAGATGTACTCGGTGCCAATGCGTAGGACATACTCGTTGAGAGTGTCCAAATCCCGCCCCTTCAACCGTGCCAAGGAGACATTCAGTCAGTCACACCACGGGCCCGTCACAACTTGAACCATATGGAACAAACACATATGATACTGTTGATCTAAACGTTGATTTGTAAATGATATTGTTGTTGATATGGAATTATCATATATATTATTATAGGGAAATTAATTAAAATGCCACAAGACAAAGGTTGTGTTACCGAAATGCCACAAATCTCTCTCAGTTTACCGAAATGCCTATGTAGCTATATATATTCATATTATATATACACACATACATATGCTATCTAGTTTGAAAGGAATTGAACTTCCAGGGCTTCATTATAGAGATCCTCAATCTTCCTATTACTCGTTGCAAAATCCTCCGCCTCATAAAATCTTCCTATTACTCGGTAAACTGGGAGAGATTTGTGGCATTTCGGTAACACAAACTTTGACTTGTGGCATTTTAATTAATTTCCCATTATTACATATAAGCAAAAGGAATATCTTACCCTTTAAGCACAACCAATATTGTAAAGCCCGTATCCCAATATGTATTTTCTTTTTATTAATTCTTTTCTCTTAAGTTTTATTTAACGTGGTTTTCGTTAGCGGGGTTAGACGAATTGGACCTAATAGTTAATTATGTCAAAACGTTGGTTAGAGTGCGAGATGGAATTAGTTGAGGGATCAAATTGTTAAAGGGCCAAAACAATGTACATTTCGGCCCATGCACAACCCAAAACCGATTTCATGTTTCATTTTGAGGGTGTTGGTTTCGTGGCTTGGCAAGGAAGAAAAGAGGAAAGAAAGGGAGAAGGAAAAACTCTACGGCCCCTCCCTCCCCTTCCCTTGTGAGTTCGGCCGAGAGAGAGTAGCAACAAAAGAGAGAGTAGAGAGAAACAAGAAAAAGTGAGAGAGCTCCATTTTTCGTATTTGTAAACCTAGCTGCAGAAAACTTCTGTTTCCCGGAGATTGAACGGTCGGATCGTCGTGATGTTTGGTGAACAGCTTCAGGACATCTTCTTAAACATTCTGGACGGTGGGATCGTGGTTTTGAGGTCCGGAGGTCATGGTTTCGTGGGGTTATGTACAGCAGTAACTTTGTGGTGATTTCTCTCCATTCTTGCTCTATTTTGGTTCCATACATCTTGATGTGCTTATTTCCAAGTGTATGATGGTTTTGTATGCCTCTAGTATAATCTAGAGAAGACTTTGTATTGCTCTAATATTGGTGGTAGTGGATTTGAAGCGGCTCTAGTAGTCCCGTGGTTTTTACTCTCGATTTTGAGGGGTTTTCCACGCTAAAATTTTGGGGTCTCATTGTGGTTGTTGATTGTATGTTTTGGGGTTGTTTTTACTTGCATTTAGAATACCCTATTTGTTTGCATCCTCAAAGGTTCATTCGGGTCTGTTTGGGTTAAGCTATGACTTAATGGATTTATAATCAATATTTGTCATTTCATGTGAATTACACAGTTTCTGCCACTGTTTTTGGGAAAGCCATAACTTTTTATAGGAACGTCGTATTGGGGTGAAATCAGTGCCAAAAGCTCCCATTCTGAGTCTAGTAAGTTTCATATGTTTTACGGAAAAACAAGTTCGGACCATAGCTAGTGTCAAATTGTTGTTTTGTACTGAAAGGTCCTGTTTTTCACTGTTCTGCAAGTCGGTTTTGTAAAATCCATAGTAAATTGTAGAAAAATCGTTAGAGCACGTGCGATATGTCCCTGGAACCCTAAGACATGGGACTTTGTGATTATGGAATAATATTTCTGGGTTTATCAGTTTATAAGGGGTTAAACAGGTCCCGAACAGACCTGTGTTTTTAGAGTAAAAGCTGGAATTTGTAACTTGTAATCTAGTAGTTGTGAATTTGGGCTAGGACTTCGTGGTGACGTTTGATATCACTTATTTAGGTGGAAAAAGGTGAGTTGGTGTTGGCCGGTTCGTGTTGCTGCTGAGGACATAAGCTTTGCTTTTGAGGTGAGTTCTCTCACTAAATAGGATGAGAATTATATTTGTATTACTATAGCTCGAGTGTGATAGTTATGATTGTTTGTTGATATTATTGTGTTATGGGATATATATAATTGTGTATATATATTGAACTGTGATTGATGTACTTCTTGATGGTTGTTCCAAGAAGTATATGTGTTTGTATAATGAGTTGCGATTATATCTTCTTGATGGTCGTTCCAAGAAGTATAAGGTTTATTGTTAATGGTGATATATTTTCTTGATGGTTGTTCCAAGAAGTATATGTGTTTGTATAATGAGTTGTGATTATATCTTCTTGATGGTCGTTCCAAGAAGTATAGGGCTTATTATTAATTGTGATATATTTTCTTGATGGATGTTCCAAGAAATATATGTGCTGGTTTATTTGGTATATATATATATATATATAAATTTGGGTGCAAGACGTGATTGCATGGTATGAGTTGGTTGCGATAACTAGCTGTTTAAGGGTGATGCTGATATAATTGCGATCCTATTTATGGTTTGAATTCACTAAGCCTTGTGCTTACCCTTTCCTATTTTAATGTGGTTTCAGGTGTTTGTGGCTCCAAGGCGTGACGGGTACACACTGGCGCGCGTGAAGAGTTTTCATAATCATGAGATTAGAGTTATTATTAAATAATTTATTTTCCGCTGTTTATTATTACTGAGATTATTTATTATTGAATTGCAAACGAAACGGTGTTGGATATTTAATAAGGTTTTATTTATTAAAATGCCTATTTTTAAAGTCAAAATTTATTGAAATTTTTGGGACGTTACAAATATGGATCACAAATTAGATTACCACTCTCTTCAGTACTAATGCCAATCAAGATTTTGACACCTTAAAACATAATCCACAAGCTTGAATTCAATTAACCCACACTTGGCATACTTAAACACAAAGATTATTGATTGGAACACCTAATAAGAACAAAGATAAAACATATATAAAAAGAAACATCACCAACAGGCTCTTCATCTTCAATCTTTCTGACCCTTGGCTAGGTTGTTTGAACCTTTTTTCTACGCTGACCAACAGGCTCTTCATCTTCAATCTTTTTTACCCTTCTTCAACGGCTTCTGCTTTTGCAACCACGTATGGCCATTGTGTACCACAACCCGGACACACTTTAGCAACCACGAATGAGGTAACCTCTGACTTGACCTTGCATGATGTATCCAACCTAACCGTGGTTCAGCGGCTTAAAAACTACTTTTCAGAGAAATTAACAACAACAAAAAAATACAAAACAACAACACAGTAAAAAAATACAAACAACAACACAGTAAAAAAATACAAAACAACTAAAACAACCACCACCTACTTAAAAATTGATTTAGTTTCATCAATCCAAGCTTGCTTCTCGTTTACCTTCGCTTGAATAATTGCGAAGTCTTGCAGAATATGGTGAATTGCTTCTTGTTCTTGACGAACACGAGCCTCCCGAGCTTTTATAGCCCCTTTCATCCTTTTGATCTCCCTGTCTTCCTCTTCGATCTTTCTCAAATGGACTGCCTTCCTGTCCATAATTTTTTTCCACTCTTCTGTTAGTTCATCTATCTCCTTTTCCTTTTTTGCTATGGCGACCTCGATTTGAGGTGGCATTTTTTCAGGAGTAGACTTAGGGTTTGATGACGATGCCATTTGTGGATGAAATGAGAGAAAGCAATTCAAAGAAAGAAAGCAAGAGAGAAATCAAGAAAGAAAGCAAGAAACAAGTGTGAATTGTGAATTGCATATTACTGATATTTATGGATGAAATCTCAAAAGTGCAAATGAATTTCAACCACAAATCCGTCTTCAAAGTACAATAATTGTGAAAAAAACAGTAAAAGCATGCAAGATTCGTCTAAGTACAGGGGCTGAAAGTGTAAATTTTCAGGGACCAAAAGTGTAAAATTTGGGCCATCGCGGGCTGCGATCGCGGGCAGGGACCAAAAGTGCACCGCGACCAAAGTTGAGGGGCTTTGCGGGGCATTTGGGGCCAAAATACGTGCCACGTCACCGTATCCCGCGATCGTGGGACCTCATCGCGGGTATTTTGGGTATTTTTGCAAAATTGAAAAAATTTAGGGTATTTTGGTAACAGTTGGTCAAACTTAGGGTATTTTAATTAATTTCCCTAAAGTTTAATTAGAATTAACAGGAAAGGCATGCGCATATATATTAACATATATATATAATAGGGGGTGTTTGGGAGTGCTTATATTTTTGACTTATTTGCTTATAGCTTCTCCCCATCACAAGTAAGCTATTTGGAGTGTTTGGATAGAAAAAATCAAAAGTGTTTATTTGCTTCTCCTCACCACAAATAAGTTGTTTTTGATAAGTCATTCCATACCTACTTATTTACTTCTCCTTATTTCCTTATCTATCCAAATTACCTTTTTACCCTCAATTTTTAACAAACACTTTTTAAAAACTGCTTTTTCTCACCACATAAGCAAATAAGCATAAGTTAAAAATATAAGCACTCCCAAACACCCCCATAATACATTTTGTTCACGGTTCGGTTTAATTGCAATATAATACATTTTGTTCCCCTTTTTAGGTAAACGCGATCAAAGCGGCTCTGACACGACTGTTGGGTTTTACTAACGATTTGTAACCGATAAACGCAACGGAAAGTAAATTATTTTGGTTACAAAATTATAGAAAAACATTTCTAAATACAAAACCCAATCGGATCCATTGATGCATTTAGTTAAATTAAACCACACCATAGAGTGTTTAGAATTGTACATTTTGGGATCTGTTGTGGTTTAACGATCGGTGCACTAAGAAACCAACGCATGTTTTCTCTAACGGTATCCACACATGAACACGTGAATTCCACCGAGTGCTAGCCCAAAAAAACTTATAATTCTAATATGTGTAAGTGTATAATTCAGATTCAGAGAGTCGAATCAGTCAACTGAAAACAACTGACCTGCCATCCTATTTATATAGACAATAAATAGGATTTATGTTTATCTGTAATTATTTGAATTCAAATCATTTGAATTCAAATAATTATCTGAATAATTATATTTATCTAAAAATTAATTATTCATATTTACAGATAAAACACTGTAATTATCATAATTACATTTTACACATATTATTTAATTATCTTTTCAAGAATAACTATTAACTGTCAAACATGACTTTAACGGGTTTCTTTCTAATGGAAGCAAACGTGTTCTTTGTGTGCGACCCTTTAGGTTTACATACTCATTGGTAGCATTTCTGTGTGACACGTGTCGTGGGCATATAGTAACCTACAGAGAATGTTGTATACCATGTGGTGGAAAGGAAATCCAGATCTTGGGTTCAAAACAACTTCCCTAAGCATTCTCGAATCATGCGCTATACCTTCCTATCCAGCACAAACAAAAGTTAATATCATGTTGAAATCACAGATTCCTAAAACATTTTGTTAGCATGGACCGCCTCCTCTTCCCCTGTAAGCAGTTTGATAACTAACTGACACAATTACATGTATAAGGGTACCGTCTAGTGCACCTATAGCACCCTTAATATAAATAAATAAACATATTTATAAATATAAATATAATATATAACATTACAAAATGTCAAGAATAAATTTTACCTAGAATATTTTTCTCAAATTTCTTTGATTTCTCGACATATTTGAAGTTGTATCAGAAGTTGTCGGCATCGCGATTTATTTTGTGGATTCCATCATTCCTAGTAAAACTTCATGGAAACAAATATGAACAGTTCTTATGGAGCGTTGAAATCTACGTTTAATCACTCTATAACGCTCGTTATGCCTGACCATTGTCAAAAACATCGTCATCTTCTCTTCGACACTAACATATCTACTATCTTTCACCCGATTTCTTTGTCTAAAATGATTGCATAAAAGTATTTATGTTTCACGTGAAAGGCGCACCAACTCTTGACATTGTGTACTAGGTTCGGTTAATAGCTCTTGAGTGTACGCATATCCACTCAATGCCGAAGTATTATCGGGCGTTCTTTCTACTCTTTTCGAAGAATTTCTTCTTTCTCTTTGTAACATCCGTAATTTTGGATATGTGCAATTTCAAGTTAATGTACAAATGATATTTTAAGAGAAATAGAGGAAGTATGCTTTTGGTCTTAAACTCTAGGTTTTGTAGTCTTGTTGGATGGAGAATTCAAATACGAGTCCAACGGTTCTTTCCGGAGCAAAATCGAAGCTAAAACGAAGAAGTTATGGTCAAAACAAATTTCGATACAACCTCGGCTAAAGTGACATGCGAAAGTGTCAATTGTCACAATTGCATGTCACTCTTGCCGGTTTTGTACCGAGAGTCACGGGACCACAACGAGAGTGTCCAGTGTAAGTGACAATTGTCACTCTCGCACGTCACTTTAGCCGACGGGCACCTGGAGTATAAAACCGCGATTTTCCCATTTTCCTCATTTTCGCTTCACCCACTTCGTTTTCTCTCCCAAGAACCGAACCCTAACCTCCTAAACCGTGTTTTTGAGCTTTTTTGGTGCTTTTCCTTGTGGTGTAAAGTGATCTTTCTCAATCTAGCAAAGATTTGGTAATAAGGGTGTAAATCTCATCCTCTCATCTAATTTAAAGGTTCCAAGCTTTTAGAGTTCATCAAACCCTTTCCGTTCTTTTTGAAGAAATGAAGTTTGAGGTTCGTTTTGGTAACCCTAGAAGTGTTTTGTTAGTGGATTTAAGTTGTGGTCAAGGTAATCTTCTCTTTTCTCCATGTAAGAAATTAGGGTTTTGGGTATTCATGGAGATTTTGATGTTAAATGTTTGGAGAATGATTTCATGTGTTTGGGGATGAATATTGATGGTTGGAAACTCATGGATCTAGGTTTTGGAAGATTTGGCTTGAGGATTCAAGTTTCTTTAAAGGAGCTCAAATTGGGGGGAAATCTAGATTTAACCTAAATTTAGCAAGATGAGTTCAAGTTGATTTGTGAAAACGTTGTACATGCCAAAATGTTTATTTTTAAAGTGTTTATGTGTTTTACATAAAATTATCAATTGTTGAGTTATTTAGGGGGTTTTGATTGTTTGAAGTGTTGAGATTTACAAATCTTGTAAAACACCCACATTTGGGATTTTTGAGTAATTGACCAATAAATCACGAATGGAAGTGTTTTGTTAATTTATTGCATAAGTGGAGGTTGTTTGGTCAAAATACATTTTTAGTGTTTGTAGAGATTATGCAAAGTTTATGAGATGGTACGTTTTGAAAATGTAAAAGTGTGAGTTGAGGATTTTTGGTCAATCTCGACCTTATGAACGTTTTGGGAATTGTAAGCCTTTTAAGTTTGGGCCGAAGGCCATTTGTGATTTAAGAGACAAGGATTTTGGGTAAAGATGTATTTTGGTTTATGTAACCGTGTGGCTAGCGTATTTATCCAAACATTTATTTTTCCTTTAAGGGCTTGATTTATACTCAAATGGGTCTCTCTAGGTGTTTTCCAGTTTTAGTAGCTCGAGATGGAGCTTTGGATGTGTTATACAATTAATTGCGTTTATTTAAGAATATGCCCTTTTGAGTGTTTTGTCTCATAAGTGAATACCAAGGACTTTTATGCACTCTTGGTACTTTTGGGTTAATAAACTGTTGTGAATTATATACATTAAAGTTAAAATATTTGAGTAATTATGTATATATGGTTTGAATTCATTAGAAAGTGGCAATGAAGGGGTTTTGAGCTAGTCATGCCTTGGAGCGTGTATTTGCATAATGTGGGTTAGATACACTTCATTTGCATATATTGACTTTTAACTAATGGTCATTTGATCTTTGAGCTTATGGCTCGGTTTTTGACTCTGTTGGGTCTTGAGGACATTTGTCCGATTTTGATAGCTCGATGTAGAGCTTTGATTATGATTTGCATGTATTGCATCTTGTTTAGGAATTACATGATTTGAATGCGTTGGTTATTCTTTTGGAGTCAGGTATAAATTTCTAAATTAAATAAGCTTGTTTTGGATGGTGAGATCCCAAGATAAAGATCCAGTTTGGGTTGAACTTGGTGGTTTTAGACTAAAGATCCGGTTTAGATTGATGCCTCAATAGACTAAAGATCCGGTTTGGGTTGATGTCACCATAGACTAAAGATCCGGTTTGGATTGATGTCTCCTTAGACTAAAGACTCGGTTTGAGTTGATGTCTCCATGGACTAAAGATCCGGTTTGGGTTGATGTCTAATATTGACTAAAGACCTGGATAAGGTTGATGTCATAGGCTTTTTCATCCATGAAACATGTTTGTAACTTATAATTGTGGTTTAACTTGTGTATCCGCCACATTCGATGAAATCGAGTCTCCTCCGTCACCGAAAGGTGTTGTTTTGGGTATTTTTCTTTTATCCGTGTTGTCGGTGACGTATTATATTTATATGAATGGTTTTCCATGATTTATGGGCGGTATATTATGCCCCATCCTGGTTTGGATGTTTTGATTAATCGATCTTTAATCACATTGATATTATTTGGAAATTTAATATTTATTCTCGTCTTGAGTGAGTTTCGGAGTTGAGTCCATTGTTGAGAAATGTTTTACATTGGAGCTTTCGTCACGAAATTTGTGTGCGTTTGGAAAATGGGTTGTTGGTATATTAAATACAAATCCTTTTTGGAAATCATGATTTAAGTTGCATCATTTTCGTCTAACGAATTATTTAATCATGATAAAAACTCTTGAACTCACTAGGCGTTAGCCTAACCTTTTCATTTGTCGGCATGTGCAACAGGTTCAGGTTGGGACTAGTTCTAGTTACACTGTGAAGAGATGAGTGCTAGTTGTGTGCTCGAGAAGTGAATATCTTGGTGAAGTCTTCCGCATTTATTTGGGGAATATCAACTTGTTTTGGGGTTAAGTAACACCCGACTCTATTTAGTCTTGGTGTATGACTTAAGTTAGTAATTGTTGAAGTTGTTACGTTTTAAATTTGGAGGTATATCTAATGATGGATTGTAGAAGGGATTTTATCCTCATCTGCTTAATTTATCGAAGTTTTTTTTAGTTGCTTTTTTCCAATTTTGAGGGTGTTACACTCTTATATATATATATATAAGAACTACCAAGATCATTTTTTTTCCTCAAAAGTCAACATCTATTAAAAAAGAACATTAAAAAAGACACATATCATAAATCCAAAACCCCATATCGTAAATCAAATATGTGATCCCAGAAATCAACAACAATTCAAGTATTTAGAGAGAGATCGAGATACAAACGTCATCCTCATATTAGATGTTAATCATTTTAGTACAAGATGACTCTCTCTTTCTCTCACAAGATTAGCTCTCTACATTGTGCCTCTCACTCTCACAAATGAGCTCCTAACACCTATTTATAGGGACATACAAGACATAACAAGCTTTACACAAGCTTTACAAAACTTTCATATATTTAGTACATTTTCGGTACTAACATTCTCCCCCTAAAGTTTTGTAAAGCAAAATCATATCAACTTCAAAAGCTTTAGCTCCTCTCCCCCTTGATTTTCTTGGAAAAACTTTAGCGATGCTTTTTCTTCAAATGAAGTCTAGGCTCCCCCTTGAAAGTTGCTCTTACTCATCATATTTCAACCTTGAAAAATTCGGATTCGATGTGCGCCATAACCTCGACTGGATGCACGAGCACATCTTCAAAAAGTAGAAACTCAAGCTCGTTCCGATAAGCTTACCAAGAAAGATAACGAGTGAGATTTGAGTGACAAAACGAGTGCAATCACAGTTTATAACAAAGAATCCGTCAATAAACCGCGGGTTGAGTAGGAATTCGGCTTAAGAGCTTGGTTCGGATTTGCTCGAAGGAGGAAGCGTCGTGTAGCATCCACACTTTATGCGCAATTCCAAGAAAAATGTCCCCCTCTCGAGACTTAGCACGGGGGTTCCGCTACCCGGTTAGCGGATGGGGTTAAGGGGCAGCGCCCCTAGAGAAATTTTTTCACTCTTTAAAAAAAGGGCTAAAATTAACTCAAATCTGTGCGACTAGAAGTTGTAATCTGGCATCTTTTGTGCGAAAACTTCCAGTGAACAGTAACTATCGGATAAGAGTCGTGCGACAGTCGTGTATGAACAGTAACTGTCGTATACGAGTCGTGCGACTGTCGTGTATCAACAGTAACTGTCGCATGGGTCTTGTACGACTAGCGTTGATAAACAGTAACTGTCGTATGCCTCTTGTACGACTAGCGCGAAAGATCAGTCGTAGTCGTATGCCACTTGTACGACTAGCGCACATGAACAGTAGAAGTCGTATGCTTCTTGTACGACTAGACCCAATGAACATTAACTCTCGTACGCACCTTGTACGACTTGGACCAATTGACCAACTCTCGTATGAAACTCGTACGACTTAGAATTTTGAACAGTAACTGTCGGACACACCTTGTACGACAGTTATGATTTTTAGTATCGTACGACAGTTATGAGTTTTTGAAGGCCTGTGTTGTACGACAGTTATGAGTTTTTGAAGGCCTGTGTTG
Organism: Saussurea involucrata; assembly: GCA_033807775.1. Lineage (NCBI taxonomy): Eukaryota > Viridiplantae > Streptophyta > Magnoliopsida > Asterales > Asteraceae > Saussurea > Saussurea involucrata. The sequence continues at coordinate 215,872,702 of CM066314.1, read as the reverse complement.
TACGACAGTTATGAATTTATGAACACAGTTTCGTACGACAGTTATGAGTATCATCGTGCAGTTTTCCTTCGAACACTTTTAAGAGCCCAAAAACCTCGATTTCTTGCTGAATTTCACCCCAAATTACTGCAAACAGGTCGTTACATCATACCGAACAGATCTGTGAGCATCTAATCATCAAAACTCGGTGAAAATTCAAAATCCGGCCAAAATCGCGTTTTTCCGGCGAGGTGGTACTGTTCATCTCAGACATCGTAACTCACTGAATTCTTCATCAATTTTGGATCAGATTGTTGCAATCTCTTCATAATCAATGCAGAAAATGATCTGACCAAAACCTCATATATCCAAAATGTGGCACCAATGTAGAACATCATAAGTTAAAATAAACACCAAATAAAACAAGTCCTAAAAACATCATAAAAACGTGGCACCGACTCCTTTAGTAATATCCTTGTTTCGTCCCAACTGTTTTCACCCAATATTTGGCTATTTCTTCCGATATTCTCATCCAAGTTTCTCTATTACGAGTGTCCGTAAGAAGAGAAAAGACAATATGGTACAAAGGATCATCTTTTTCCCACCCAAGCTCGTTCAAATTATTTAGGCATGTCTCATACGTAACAAACTCGAGGTTCCCATATCTTGACGAAATATTATCTAAAAAGTTCATAAGCTTTTCATCAAGCTCTGAAGTAGCTTTTGTACTCTTTTTACCCTTTGGTTTCACAATCGGAGCACGAGACGAACAAGGTGTTGATGACCCGGGAAATTTATCACCTGATATATTGGTCTCTTCATCAATGACCACAAATGCTCGGTGGTTGGAAAATGGTCTTTTGATGACAGACCATGGCCTCCAATACTCATGGACATACCACCCTCAAATAGTCATGCACACAAGTCTAAATATAGAAGACTTGTAGTCCTCAAAGATTCAACACACTTATTGGTCTATGTTAAAAAACATCTATAAAATATACAAATAAAATAAACAACAATTGAAATAAAACAAAATCTAAAGTTAGAAAACGACTTCCATCTCTAACTCCTATTCTTCCGACGTCTAGTTAAAAGTGTTTGTGGAATGATCATAGACATTGCCGATTTTGTTTTTTAACTTCAACCATGCCCCAAACTTTCCTTTAAGGTAATCGAAATGGTTGCGCATTTGGTTTCAATCAGCAACAAAATTGTGTGTGTGTGTTTTTTAAAGTCTCGACAACATTATAGTTGAAATCCGTTATATAGCTTATATTTCGGAATAGACAAAGATAAGATTTTTACTTGTAAAAGTCTTGTAACTATTTGTATTGATTCAAAGAGAAAAAAAACCTTGATTGAAATCGAAGACCAGTTGAAGTAAGGTCAAGATAGTCACCAAAGTGGCTTGGCTTGGTTTGTCATCTAGTCGAATGAAGATCAATACAAGATAAAGTCAACTAGTAGTCTAACAAATACTACTACTGGCAAGCCGGATTTTGGAGTGCAAACTTGTCCAGCAAGGTTTGGCACACCAACTCTCCCAAACTCTCATCCTATTATCGGAACATGCGAAAGCATGTCAGACAAAATAAGTTCTCAAGCAGTATGTTAGTAGTGTCATACTTTTTTTTATTGTTCTCTCTACATATGAAAGAATGAGATTGGTTAACAAGTGTCTACATCTACTACAAAGGCTGAAGTAAAAGGTACAAACATGTATAGATCAGCAAATCAAATGAAAACACTTGTTAAAGTTTGAAGATTGCATTTAATGCAAATGTGGTTATAAAAGGTTACCATTATCATTAGTTGCAAGTCACCTATTTTTGAAAGAACTTCTTTGTGGAAGATTCTTAGGAAAAATCCATGTCACCATATGAAGACTATCTTAGTTCTTCAGCTATGTAAGAGAATCTTCCTTCTTCTCTCTTTCAGTGTTTGCAAAAAATTTCACCAGTCATATTGTTTAGGATCGCGGGTCTTACTTTCCTAGCTTCCACAACAAATTTGTAATCTTATGTTTTAGTAAAATATAAAATTAAAAGTGAAAATTTATTGTGTTTGTATTCAACCCTCCTTTTACAAACACATTTTATGCAAGTCGTTATATTATAGGAGTATTGTAACAACCCACACTAAAATTAAGCCAAACAACATCCATAATATAAATAAACTGCCAAAATGGCCCAACATAGTCACACTATCAAGATTACAAATTTGGGTTCGCGAAAATAACCCTAACTACGGCTGAGAAATGTATCTAATATTAGAAGGGAAAGTTTTCTAGTTCCTTCTAGACGCAAGCTCCAGCTCACATCTTGCCCTTGCCCTTACTCGAGCCCTCAACTAACTGTCCACCTGAAAAAGGGTTTTTCATTTTGAAAAGCGAGGGTTAGACCATGAGGTCTAGTGAGATTCCTCAAGATACCAACATCACACCACACATATTAAATAAAAAGAGTTTAATGAAATTATCAACAATTACGCCCTTATCAGTCTAAGCAAACACACGCACGTTGGTGATCCACACTTTGGTCACGTACACACTTGTGACAACGCGTTAGGGCACACACCCGCCCTTAGTGGTTATATGAAACGCGTTCATATATTTCGTATGGGACACACTCCCCATAAGGCATCACAATAAACCACCTCTAGTCCCGACCCATGCATACCACAGTATAATATATGTGTGTGATGCCGTTTGAACTATTGTTTAGTACTTTAGAACACTAAATCACACTGTAAAATATAGTTTAATGAAAATACAAACGGCAAACCATATCACACATGTCTAAATCATATTGTATACAATATGATGAAGTACGAACACATCGTATGGTTTAAATGAACACCTCTATCCAAACCTTATTATAACTTTATACCTAAATATTTTAAAAAAATATTTTTACATGAATCCAAGTTCGTCCCACTAATTAATTATTTGGACATATTAGAATAAGTCCCCACAAACCACGTAATTATGCTATTATTGCACGAATGGATATCCAATCCCTTCACCAACATCAAGTGGTACCAAATATTATCACGTTTTATAGTATTCCATAAACTTGGAATTATTTTTTATTTTTTATTTTTATTTCTTTGGAGTTAATAAGATAGGATTTAAAGTTTTTTTGAAAAAATAATAAGATTTAGATTTTAGAAATTGAATAGGAAGTTGCTTAAATGAGACTGATTTGTTTACTACAAATAAAATTATATATGATTATGGACAAAAAAAATCTTATGATGAGGATGTTTTGTTCATTCTTATTATTTCAGTTAGGGGTATAAACGAGTCGAGCTTTTAGTTTTCGAGCTCGAGTCGATCTCGAACACAAAATAAAACTCGCTTAAGTTAACGAGTCGAGCTCCATAACACCAATGTTCGACTCGACTCGTTCGAAAGCTCGCTCGGTTAAGCTTTACAAGTAGAGTAGAGTAGAGTCGAGTCGAGCCATTCGAGCATACACGTTTTCGAGCGTGATATATTTATATGTTTACAAATTATATAATCAAAATATAAAAATTATCGATCTTGCGTACATAAACGAGTTAATCGATCTCGAATTCGAGCTCATAAACGAGCATCGAGTTCGAGCTCGAACATTGAAAAACTATTCGAGCTCGAGTCGAGCTCGAGTCTGGTATTATTTTCTCTAGTTCGGTTCGAATAACCTACTACTCGACTCGGCTCGGCTCGTTTACACCCCTAATTTCAGTATACTCAAAAAATAATAAATGATGATGCGGATGTTTTGTCACCCATTTATTAATATGACAATATTATTTTATTGTGCAAGTTTTATCGATTTAATTTTTAGGGCATTAGATTATTTAAAACAATTTCAGTCACTTATATAAGTCCAAATATTAAAATTTTATTAATTAGCATGATTCAATAACTTTGAATTAAAATAGGATCATTTAGAGACTTAAAAAAATAAGATCACGGAAGTGGGTAATTTAATTATGGACCCAAATAATTCCAATAAAGAATAATTAAATAAAATCAAGCCATGTTCAATTAAATCGAAATTAATTGTATTAGCATTTTATATAACAATGGATCCACACACTAAATTTATGATATAAGAATTCATAGTTTATATAAAATAGTTTTTGAGATCTTATATTTATTATAATTAATTATGAAATACAATTATATAAGAAATAAATAGAGTAGTCTGATCGGAATACAGATAGCTAAATAATGATTCACATAAATAACCAACAAACGGATAAGACAACAAAGCGCAAAAAAGTCGCACTACTAGTAACTAAATCTTATGAATAACGACGACGATGTAACAAGTCCGTTCAATATGATGAAAAAGTGGATACACGTAGAAGAAATGATTAAAACATTTAACGCTTATGTTTAGCTTTTTATCTAAATTAATTATTTCTCTTGTGAAAGAGTTTAAAAGCCACTCTATTCAATAAGAGTAAATTATTTCAAACAAATAAAATATAGGGAATTTAAGAGTGAATTGCATTTTTGGTCCCTGTGGTTATAGTATTTCTTTGAAAGAGGGACCTAAACTTCAGTATCTCAAGAAGTGGTCCCTCAGTTTCCAATTTTGCTCCAAAATCAGGACCCCAACACCAACACCGCTTATTTCCTCCGTTACTAGCAGGGGTATTTTCGTCCATTCACCTTTCAGGTCCCTCTTTTAAAGAAACCATATAACCACATGTACCAAAAATGCAATTTACTATTTGTTCTATTTTGATTTCAAAGTTACATTTCATACCCCTGTAATTATTTACTTAGTTTACTTTATACCCTTTACTTTTCTAATTTTAGTTTTACACTTTTATTATATTAACACACATAATCGTATATTAACTAAAATATGTTAAAAAAATACGTTTTAATTTTAACAAGTTACACCATTGTACTCGTCTCTTCGATACCTTCGAAATGAGTCCAATATTGAATATTTTTTAATTTATTTATTTTATTATATTACGTTTTAACATATCATATTAACATACATAATTACACATACATAATTACGTTAAAATATGTTAAGGAGTTCGATATATATATATATATATATATATATATATATATATATATTACATTAACATATATAATTACGTTAAAATATGTTAAGGAGTTCGATATATATATATATATATACGTTTTAAAAAATCGTTTTGACGTAACAAGTCACGTTTTAAAAAATCGTTGTAACAAGTCAATTATGCAATGCAGCGAGACGTATAATCCAAATAATTTGACGATTTAATCATTTAAATCAAAAAATATTCTATATTTGGCTCATTTCGAAGGTATCGACGAGACGATTATAATGGTGTAACTTGTTGAAATTAAAAAGTATTTTTTAACGTATTCATACCCTATTTAATTTATGGTACATCTCTTATTCTTTTCAATTTTGTTTTGCACTCTTATCACATTAACATAATAATCTTATATTAACTAAAATATGTTACAAAATACGTTTTAACATATCACATTAACATACATAATTACATTAAAAATACTTTTTAGTTTTTACAAGTTACACCATTATAATCGTCTCGTCGATACCTTCGAAATGAGCCAAATATAGAATATTTTTTGATTTAAATGATTAAAACGTCAAATTATTTGGATTATACGTCTCGCTGCATTGCATAATTGACTTGTTGCATATCACATTAACATACATAATTGATTAAATCGTCAAATTTACAACGATTTTTTAAAACGTGACTTGTTACGTCAAAACGATTTTTTAAAACGATTTTTAAAAAATACGTTAAAAAATACTTTTTAATTTCAACAAGTTACACCGTTATAATCGTCTCGCCGATACCTTCGAAATGAGCCCAATATAGAATAGTTTTTGATTTAAATGATTAAATCGTCAAATTATTTGGATTATACGTCTCGCTGCATTGCATAATTGACTTGTTACAACGGTTTTTTAAAACGTGACTTGTTACGTCAAAACGATTTTTTAAAACATATATATATATATATATATATATATCGAACTCCTTAACATATTTTAACGTAATTATGTATGTTAATGTGTTATGTTAAAACGTATTTTTTAAAACGATTTTTTTAAAACGTATATATATATATATATATATATATATATCGAACTCCTTAACATATTTTAACGTAATTATGTGGGTTAATGTGATATGTTAAAACGTATATATATATATATATATATATATATATATATATATATCGAACTCCTTAACATATTTTAACGTAATTATGTATGTTAAAACGTATATATATTTATCGAAATTATGTATGTTAATGTGATATGTTAAAACGTATTTTTTAAAACGAATAATTTAAAACGATCTAATCAATGGTGTAACTTGTTAAAATTAAAACGTATTTTTTAACGTATTTTAGTTAATATACGATTATGTGTGTTAATATAATAAAAGTGTAAAATTAAAATTAGAAAAGTAAAGGGTATAAAGTAAACTAAGTAAATAATTACAAGGGTATGAAATGTAACTTTGAAATCAAAATAGAACAAATAGTAAATTGCATTTTTGGTACCTGTGGTTATATGGTTTCTTTAAAAGATGGACCTGAAAGGTGAATTGACGAAAATACCCCTGCTAGTAATGGAGGAAATAAGCGGTGTTAGTGTTGGGGTCCTGAATTTGGAGCAAATACAAAATCTGAGGGACCACTTCTTGAGATACTGAAGTTTAGGTCCTTCTTTCAAAGAAATCAGATAACTACATGGACCAAAAATGCAATTCGTAATTTAATTAAAATATCCAAAGTTTGACTTTGACTTACTAAAATACCCATTTTCTAAACCATTTTACCAAAATATCCATTTTTTCCGCGATTGGGTCCTCGATCGCGGACCAGGGTCCATTTTGAAAAATTTTATCTTGCGATTATCCCACTACCACTCAAATTTGTGAATTGTAATTGAAATTTACACTTTCAACCCCTCTACTTATTTACTTAATTTACTTTATACCTTTTACTTTCATAATTTTAATTTTACATTTAACACATATAATCGTTTATTAACTAAAATACGTTAAAAAAATACTTTTTAATTTTAACAAGTTACACCATTATAATCGTCTCTTCGATACCTTCGAAATGAGCCCAACATTGAATATTTTTTTATTTATATATTTTAATATATATATCATATACACTACATAAAAATATTTTTTTTATATTTAAAATTCATATTCTTATAGTTAATTATTTAATTTATGGTACTCTTATAGTTAAAATACGTTTTATTTATTTTATTATCGATGGTCCAAGTGTAAGTATTAAAAATTGGCGGAGGCTTTGTGATGGACAAACATCGATCCTTTTGTGCATACTCTATAACTGCAAATACTTCAGCTCCAAACACACATGAATCATCATTCGCCAAATACCCATTTTCACAATTTTCTTAAATGAGTCCAGTGATACCAACTTGTCAAAACCCCATTTCATATTCTTCTCGTGAAACCTTGTTCTATTGACATTCACGATATCTATAAACACATACAAATAATAATAATTTAAAACGATTTAATGAATTAGTTAATATATGATTATTATGTTAATGCGATAGGAGTGTAAAACAAATTTGAAAAAAATAAGAGATGTACCATAAATTAAATAATTAACTATAAGGGTATGAATTGTAAATATTAAAAATATTTTTATGTAGTATATATGATATATAACAAAATAAATAAATCCAAAAATATTCAATATTGGGCTCATTTCGAACGTATCGAAAAGACGATTATAATGGTGTAACTTGTTAAAATTAAAACGTATTTTTTAATGTATTTTAGTTAATAAACGATTATATGTGTTAAATGTAAAATTAAAATTATGAAAGTAAAAGGTATAAAGTAAAGTAAGTAAATAAGTATAGGGGTTGAAAGTGTAAATTTCAATTACAATTCACAAATTTGAGTGGTAGCGGGATATTCGCGGGATAAAAAATTTCAAAATGGACCCTGGTCCGCTATCGCGAACCAAATCGCGAAAAAATGGGTATTTTGGTAAAATGGTTTAGAAAATGAGTATTTTGTTAAGTCAAAGTCAAACTTTGGATATTTTAATTAAATTCCCTAAAATATAATACATTTTTAATAAAAAATCATTATCATAAGTGTAATCTTGTTTCATGATTTGAGTGTTTAACAAGTATGCTTGTTCTTTAGCATGTTAAATATGTGATTTTAAATATGATCTCACAATTTTAAGTTGTTTAGAGTCTTTAATCAACGAATGTAAATCTACAGCCCAACTTAGTGTCTCACTAATTTCTATCAGAAAACAAAAATAATATGTCGTATCATCGGCACGGTAATTATAACACATATATATATATATATATATATATATATAGAGGAAAGTTTAAATGAAAACTCAAATTCAATTGTAAACATGAGGACAAATCTCGTCCATTGATCGCAGCCATATTTAAGCCATTCCTTTAGGGGTATTTTCGTCAAATTAGAATCAGCACCTATTTTTGTTGAATTTTTATTTTCTTTTTTAATTAAAAAACTTTTACCCCCTTAAATTTTAAAATAAATTATCTCAAAAATTACTAAGATTTTAATCAAACAAATTACATCAAAAAAACGAGAATTTCGTGCTCTTCGATATGACATCCATCATGATATAGTTTTTTTTCTTCGATTTAACCGTTTTTTACGTGAAATCGTGTATATGTGTTATATTCAGACTGAATATAACACATATACACGATTTCACGTTATAACACATATTCAGACTGAATATAACACATATTCAGTCTGAATATAACACATATTCAGACTGAATATAACACATATTCAGACTGAATATAACACATAAAACCATGCGATAAACACGACCAATAATTGTGTGGTAAAACCTAATATGTGGTATATGATATCACGTGATGATCAAGTTCTTCAAACCGAGATGTAGCTGAAAAATATGAGGCTAGCGGTAGTTGAACAATAACCAAATCAAAAAAATTCATGTGATGTATTGATATGTATGTCACCAAGAAAACCAAAGATGGATAATAACAGCAATAATATTCGATGAACAACACAGATGGTTAAGGGAGAATGGCCTTAGTATGCATGCGTGGCATGTATATGCAATGTGAAAGAATGCAGCAATAGATGTGAACAAAAGAAGACGTGAGTGATGAATATGTGTTATATTCAGACTGAATATAGTTTTTTTTCGATTTAACCGTTTTTTACGTGAAATCGTGTATATGTGTTATATTCAGACTGAATATAACACATATACACGATTTCACGTTATAACACATATTCAGACTGAATATAACACATATTCAGTCTGAATATAAAACATATTCAGTCTGAATATAACACATATTCAGACTGAATATAACACATATTCAGACTGAATATAACACATAAAACCATGCGATAAACACGACCAATAATTGTGTGGTAAAACCTAATATGTGGTATATGATATCACGTGATGATCAAGTTCTTCATACCGAGATGTAGCTGAAAAATATGAGGCTAGCGGTAGTTGAACAATAACCAAATCAAAAAAATTCATGCGATGTATTGATATGTATGTCACCAAGAAAACCAAAGATGGATAATAACAGCAACAATATTCGATGAACAACACAGATGGTTAAGGGAGAATGGCCTTAGTATGCATGCGTGGCATGTATATGCAATGTGAAAGAATGCAGCAATAGATGTGAACAAAAGAAGACGTGAGTGATGAATATGTGTTATATTCAGTCTGAATATGTGTTATATTCAGTCTGAATATGTGTTATAACGTGAAATCGTGTATATGTGTTATATTCAGTCTGAATATAACACATATACACGATTTCACGTAAAAAACGGTTAAATCGAAAAAAAACTATATCATGATAGATGTCATATCGAAGAGCACGAAATTCTCGTTTTTTTGATGTAATTTGTTTGATTAAAATGTTAGTAATTTTTGAGATAATTTATTTTAAAATTTAAGGGGGTAAAAGTTTTTTAATTAAAAAAGAAAATAAAAATTCAACAAAAATAGGCGCTGATTCTCATCTTTCCAATTTTACCCCTGCGCGCTAAATATTCATTAAGCCATGGACAGAGTTTTCAACTTATTTACAAAATTGCCACCGTGTATTTTTGCCATTGATCTCTTCACCAGATTATTAATCAACGGCTGTGGTTTGTCCTCACGTTTACAATTGAATTTGAGTTTTCATTTGAACTCACCCCTATATATATATATATGTATATTTTATCTAACTAAGCATTTGTAATCAAAAGGTTTAGGTATAATAGGACCTCCGAAAAAATTGTAACGTCCTTGTATTCAAGCTTGAATTCCTTTATCCTGACAAATTTTTGTAGTCCTCAAAGAAGAACTCATTGCATTTCGTCACATGTTACTATCTTGTTATTAAGTAGTTAAGAACATCTCAAACAATTGATTCTATGGTCTCCAAGGAAAATTACATTTAACGGTAGAGACTCTAACATTAACTAGTAGGGGTCTCAGCACATTGCATGATACTGATAAGTATTTTAAATAAATAATTGTCGTAGTTAGCATAAAACGTAATTCTTTATTTGTTTATTAATAAGATACACTTTAAAATGAAGAATGTATTTTCATAAGTGCTTCATTTTTATATATTGATAAAATGTATTGCTAGGAAGAGTTTCATATGTATCGGTAACAGTTTTGTTATGTTATTTTTAACTCAAACAACATGCCACACAACCCTATCATTATTGTTGTTACGAAGGGTTTGAAAATTTTCCAAAAAATGGTTCGACTAAAATTAGTCAAGCCTATGAGTTGCATTAAATAAACATGAGACAACTTCATTAGTTAACACAAAAACATTCTTTTAATTTTTTAATATATATAGTCATTTTCTACTTCAAAACTTTGATCTTCTCACCAATGTGGGATGATGAAACTAAACCACATTTCAAGATTTGAGATATTACTCAAATTTAATGTTGCCAAATCCCCATCCTCGGTTTTGATTTTTACATATTTTTCAAAAAAGATCACTAAATTATGGCAACTCAATGTCTTGACACAAAAACCTCTCATCTTCATTTCTTATACCTACTTATTTGTTCCAATCTTTCAACTTTTTACCAATGTGGGACAACTTAAATTCAACCACAATCTACCATTTGAGAATACTTAATTCTTATGGTGCCACCTCAAAATGCATTTGCAAAATATGGTAAGCTAAATTGAGTCAAGCACATGAGTTACACAAATACATTCACATCTCCTTTCTTATACTCACTTCATCTTTCAAAACTTGCATCTTCAAACCAATATGGGATGATGCAAATTAGGGTAAACTAAATTGAGCCAACCACATAGTTTACACAAAACATCCATCCTTCATTTCTTATAGTCACTTTCTACTTCAAAAATTTCAACCACAACAATATTTTTTAACGTTTTTATGATAAGATTTATTTTGCATAAATAGTGTCATCTAAATAAGATAACTCATTACGCAAACCCCATGAGTTTATCCAATGACATTCTATCATTCTTGGTTTATCTTTCTATCTCTCACCAATGTGGGATCTCAAACTCAACCAAAATTCACCAATACCCCAATACTCTATTCTCATACTGCCAACTCAATACCACTTGATTTTTCTTTATATATATATATATATATATGGGTTAAATCAAATGAGAACCACAAATATGTTATAAACCGTGAGAACCGATATAAAAAATATATTTTTACATGATATTTTTTCATCAAATACTAGGATTTATTATATTTTACTTCAAATATATGTGTTTCATAATATGATAGTTTCACATGGATTTATTTCACCATGTGAATATTTTTTACGAGTATTTTTCATTTCACTAGGTGAAACAAATTTCGTTTTTCACATGTATTCTTTTCATAAGGTGAACACGAACATATGTGTAACAATATCTTAAATCATAAGTTTTGATGAAAAAAAATCATGTAAACAAATATTTTTATATTGGTTCTCACGGGTTTGTAACATATTTGTGGTTCTCATTTGATTATCGTCCTATATATATATATATATCGATTTTTTGTAATAAGATTTGTTTTGCCTAAATAGGGTCATCTAAATAAGATAACCCATGACACAAACCTCATGAGTTGACACAATAACATTCTATCATTCTTTTTTATACATATCACTATACTCCAGTCTTTCTATCTCTCACCAATGTGGGATATCTCAAACTCAACCAAAATTCACCAATACCCCAATACTCTATTCTCTTGATGTCACCTCAATACCTCTTGGTTCTTCTTTTAGTATATATATTGATGATGTTTTGTTTTGCATAAATACGGTCATCTAAATAAGATAACCCATGACGCAAACCCCATGAGTTGACATAATGACATCCTATCATTCTTTTTTATACATACCACTGTTGGGTCACCAAGATTTGAAATTGACTCACCGATGTTTTCCCTATATCTTACTTAGAATGTTTTAGCATGGTTCTTTTAAAATGACTTGTACAAAATAGCAACTGTTCGGTGAAGTCGAAGATCAACCGAAACCAAGCTTGAAGACATTCTCATTGTGGAAGTGAGAATAACCTTCTCAACATTCAACAAGTCATTGTCCACCGATTGTGTTCCCACACGTCGGTGGACACTCTCCCCACCGACCTTCTTCATGTCGGCCAGCAGCATCCCACCGATAAGGATGCTCTAATCGGTGGGATCAATGTTCTCCTCTCATGAATGGTTTTCCTTGAAGAAAGTTACAAGATCCAAGTCTTTTATATCGGTGGAACATCATCGGTGTAATTATCTTGGAAGACACATCAAGAAGATCATTTATTATGGGACAATATCTATTGCCAGGTAAAAGTGACTATTTGTCGTTTTATCTATTATCAGATAAAGTCTCTTTCATCATGGGTATCCTTCCTAGTACCAAGGAAAAGGTGATAAAGACATATCAACTTTTCAGAAGTCAACATCTTCAAGCAAATCTCCTGATGACAAGTGTCCCAAGCATTTAATGCTCATCACACTATAAAAGGAAGAAGAGGCTCCAATGCAAACCACGCTTACAGAAAGAACTCTCAGTGCAAGCATCCTCCACTCTCTCAAGAACTTTAAAAGCTTTGTTCTAAGTGTTCAAGTTGTTTTAGTTTTTAGTATACTTTGTGAAAGATTGTTAGAATAATTTTATCTGTTCTTTTCCACAACAGTCTTTAGATTCTATGTGTAATTCTTGTTGAAGGTTTTTCAATAATAGAATTAAAATTGTGAAAAAATTGAGTATTGTATTCAACCCCCCTCCTTCTACAATACTTGTTAAAGCCATCTGGGACTAACAAGTGGTATCAGAGCAGAAAGTTTAATTCATAAACTTGATCTGCAATGGTTGCCTCTTCCTCTTCAACTATTGAAAACTCTTTTCAAAATAACTTTTCTGAAAATGGCTCCATTACCAAACCTCCTAAGTTTAACCCAAACAACTTTTCTCTTTGGAAAAGCCGTATGATGCTATTCATGGAAGGAGTGGATACTAGATATCCAACCATTCTCAAAGAGGGACCTATTATCCCTAGAGTCTGGGCTCGCTATGAAACGCAGAGGCCTGGTAAAGAAACCATTGATAAGGAGGATTCTAGTGACTCCAATGATTCTGATGAGTCTTCTGACAAAGAGAAATCTAAAGCTACTGGTCGTTATATTCTCAAAAATCCTAAGAAATATACTGATGAGGAAAAACGTTTGGTTTCTCTTGATTCTAAGCTAAGAGCAATCATTGCACTCTCACTTCCTGATGAGGTCTATCACTCTCTGGTTAACTTTGAAACTGCTAAAGAGATGTGGACTACACTGTGTGTACTGTACGAAGGTACAGAGGAAGTAAAGAAGAGCAAAAATATCGCTCTCATCAGAAAGTATGAGCTCTTCACTCATGAAAAAGGTGAATCTCTTCCTAGCTATTATAATCGTTTCAACTCTCTTCTGAATGATCTGAAGTTACTAGGCAGAGCCTATGATAATGAGGAAGTTCTAAACAAGTTCATGGATTGTCTCCCTGAATTTTGGGAGAACATGTGCACTTGTATCAAAACTTCCAAGGACCTTGAGTACATGCCTTTAACTGTCTTATATGGAACTCTCTTCAACTTTGAACAAACCAAGTTACAAAGGAAATATTTCATTAAAGAGATAAAGGGCTCTTCTATAGCCCTTGTCAGTGAAAATTCCAAGAAACCTCAAAGTGTTCCTCGTATCACCTATCCTTCTTCAGACTCTGACAATGAAAGCCACAACAACTCTTCTCACCAATCGGAGGCATATCTAAGTGTAACAACCCAGTCTAAAAATAAAGCATGCAATTCATATAAATGAAACATCCAAAAAACGGGTCCCAAAATTTCGTTACATCTGTCTAAATAACTTAGGTTGGCGGAAATAACCTATTACACAACTGAGAATTGCTAGGACTAAAAGATAATAGTGTCACTGGTTCTACTGCTTCTATCTTCTAACTGCTCTGTTCACCTGCTAGAGCCTTTCGCTACCTGCTTTCCTGAAAAGGGTTTTAATTTGAAAAGAGTGAGGGTTAGACCATGAGGTCTAGTGAGTCCCTCCTGACAGTTCTCAAAATCATTTAAAAACTTTTCATAACTTTCAAATGTATACAAGACTTTCAATAATAAACTTTCACATAGCTGAACAGCAAAATCTTTCACGGATAAATCCGCTCCCGCAAATGGCACCCTGAAGTCACCCGAGGGTGAGAACGAGTCAGTATCACGCTGCCTTACTGGGACTCATTCCCATGGCATAAACGGAACCTCCCCCCGACGTGAGTACTGGCGGAACCTCCCCCCGACTTAGCCAATTTACGTATACACAATGTATGCATACATCTCACATAAAACTTTAAACAACTTTCATGCAATAAAAGCATAAGAACAAAACATGGCATTTCTCATCATGTATTCACTTTAGAAAGACACTTTAAAATCACGTATTTTAGTTAGAAAACTCACCTGGTACGTTTGCTTGCTTTTCCCTACTCTTCTCTTTACTTCCAAATTGTCTACCTGAACGAAGGGACAGATTTATAAGCTGACTAGAACTATCCCCGCTTTTCCGGACAGGTTACCGGGTAACCCCGCTTTTCCGGATACCGCATAGTACCCGGACAACAACTCTTATCCGGACAACACAGGTTCTCCGGACGACTAAACTTATCCGGACATCTTCTACAACACGACCAAGAACCTTCCCGGACACTCACCCGCACACCTTCATGCTTGAAGGTTTCCGGACGACTGCTGGGTGAACTTAATGGTTCGAAAACTTGCTAAACACTCCGAAATCAGTAAGATAATGCGACAAATCACTTACTTAAGCATCTTTAATCATTTCTCCATAAACTTTACTGATTAAACTCGATTTAAAGGTGTTTAAATCTCCTTTAGGGGTCTTAAAATGACTTTAGTAAGAAACTCACAAATTCCCAACAATCATCAAACACTTAGATGAGATTTCAGATTAGGAATTACCTGGAGGATTCCTTGTAGAAAACGAATCCTAACACACCCTTTCTTTCTGATTCCTTACTGATTGGTGGTCTTCCTCTTTACTTGCACAAGAACTCCAAAACCCCCTTTTTCTTCTTTTCTCTCAAATACCTCAGCCGACATCCACCAATTGATTGACCAAAACTAGGGTTTTGTGCCAATCATTTGGGTTTTTATACCTTGACCCATCTTACAAACTAGCCCCTCAACTTCAGTTCTTTATTAAGAACTCCACACCAAACGCAAAACACTTCGAAAAAGGTCGGGGTCGTTACACTAAGTGATGCCGATGACGAAGGTGAATAAATCTTTGTTAAGCAGATGTCTGATGAACTAGCCATGATGGCTGGTTTCAAAAACAAATCTCGTTTTTCTAACAAATCCAAATCCTTCAAAAAACCCTTCTCTTCTACAAAACCCCCCTCGTCTGATAAGACAAATGAGGAATGTTTTAATTGTGGAAAGAAAGGACACTTCACATCTGAGTGTAGAAGTAAGCGTGTGATGAAATCTAGGAATTCATCTTCTGACAAGTTTTCCATCAAGTATGAAAAACCCAAAAATAACTCTTTCAAATCAAACCTCTCCAAGAAAGATACTCAATCTTCTTCCCAAGATCATCAAGAACGGGCTGAGAAGTATAAAGCCAAGTACAAGAAAGAAAAGGAAAGAAATGAGGGTCTCCTCAGAAAAGGAAAGGGCCTCATGGCCGAAATACATGATTGGGAAGAAGAAACCTCTGACAATGACAACAATTCTCCCAACATGTGTTTTATGGCCATCTCAGAAGATATGGAAGATTCTGAAAAAGCTACCTCTCCAATGGCCTTGGTGTCAACTGGGTGCTCGACATCATACTCTCAAGTACATCCCTTTAATGATATGACTGACAGTGAAAAGATTGATGCTTATGAATCTCTAAAGACTTTTATACTGTCAAAGATGGCAAGAAAAGAAAATCTGTTCAAGTTAAAAATCTCACCTCTCAACTTGAAATTTGTATGTCTAAACTTGAAAAGTTTGAGGAAATCAAAGTTGAGCTTGAGAATCTAAAAACAATAAACCATTTGATTTCAAAAGAGAAAAACAAGCTTTTTAAGAAATTAAAAAGATAACAAGAGGTTGTTAAAAAATGGACAAGTTCTTCAAAAAATCTTGAGCAAATCTTTAAAGATCAAATTTCTGGTGATAACAAATTTGGTTTAGGCTTTGGAAAAACCATTTCTGAATCCTCTTCTCATGCACTTGTTTCTACTTCTAGTGTATGGGATGATGCCTCAGAATCAAGCTCTTGTGATTCTATTTCCTTAAACTCAGTTGATCTAGGTGAAGCTTTAAAGTTTGGGATGTTTATAAAAGCTAAAGAATCCTTTTCAGTCCAAACCATTGAGAAACAAGATTCCAATGATGTTTCTAAACCCATCCATGATCTTTTAAAAGATTTAGCCATTGATGAAGTCTCTTCTTATGATTCTTCAAAATCAAAGTTTTTCAAAAGAGCTAACTCCACCGATCTCTCTTTAAAAAGAAAATCCTTAGATCTTGGAAAAGAACATTTCAAAAACTCTTCAAGAAATCTTTCCAACTTTGCTTCCACCTCTGGTAACGGGATTTTAAGTTTTCCTCAACTCATCTCATCCTTTGGTCCTAAAGCCATTCAAAAACTGCAAAAACCTAAAAAGACATTTATTTACAGAAAGTGTTATAACTGTGGTGATACTTTTCATCTTACAAAGGATTGTCTAAAGGAAAGAATTGACAGAACCAAACCTAAGGACTCTTCATCTTCTAACCCCAAAGGACCCACCACCAAATGGGTACCTAGGAACTAATTTGTGTGTGCATGCAGGTTTTTGAGCACCATCAAATATGGTATCTGGATAGTGGGTGCTCACGCCACATGACGGGAAATAAATCTCTTCTCATCAACTATGTGTCTGAAAAGGGTCCATCTGTAACTTTTGGTGACAACTCTAGAGGCTACACCAAAGGATATGGAACTCTCACAAACGGATCTGTCACCTTCAATAAAGTGGCATTTGTTGAACGTCTCATGCATAATCTCCTCAGCATCAGCCAACTGTGTGATCTAGGATACAAAGTTATCTTTGAACTTTGTATCTGTAATGTGGTTGACAAAAATATGAAAGTGGTTCTTTCCGGAAAAAGAATGGAAAATGTCTATATCATAGATATGGGACAAAACAATAATTCATCCAGTGTATGCTTTGTGTCGGATGACACATCCAAAAAGAACTGGTTGTGGCATAAACGTCTATCTCATCTAAACTTCAAAAATCTCCACAAAATATCAAACAAAGAGCTGGTAGCTGGCATGCCAAAGTTGAACTTTGTTAAAGAAAAGTTGTGTGATGCATGTAAAAAATGGAAGCTCACCAAAACTTTCTTCAAGACCAAGCAATGCTCCTCCATCACTCTTCCTCTCCAAATGCTGCACATGGATCTATGTGGACCAGTCAGCACTCCCAGTCTTGGAGGCAAAAGGTACATACTTGTAATTATTGATGAATTTACTAGATATGCTTGGGTATCTTTTCTCAGGTATAAAAGTGATGCAACTGAAGAAATCATCAACTTTGTCAAGAAAAATAAAGTTCTAAATGGACACCTAGTACGATCGGTGAGAAGTGACAATGGCACCGAATTCAGAAACAGTGCTCTTGAAGACTACTTCAATGAGAAAGGAATTTCTCAGAATTTCTCAGCTGTCAGGACTCCTCAGCAAAATGGAGTCGTAGAAAGGAAAAACAGAACTTTATGTGAGGCTGCAAGATCAATGCTTAGTGAATCAAATCTTCCCACCTATTTTTGGGCTGAAGCTGTTAATACTGCTTGCTTTACCCAAAATAGGTCGGTGATCTCCAAAAGGCATGATAAGACTCCTTATGAAGTTTTCCATGGTAGAAAACTAAATATAGGCTTTCTTCATGTTTTTGGTTGTGTGCTTCATTCTAAATGATCGTGACAATCTTGGGAAATTTGATCCCAAAGCTGATGAAGGAATCTTTGTTGGATACTCTCTATCCTCCAAAGCATATCGGATGTATAATCTCAGGAGAAAATGCATTGATGGGTCTATTCATGTCAAATTTGATGACCTAAGATCATCATCTCTTTCAAATGATGATGATGAATTACACAGGTGGATTTCTTCATGCATAGGTGATGCTCCTATAGTCAATCCCACCGATGCAACCTCCATTCCTTTAACTCCATCAAATCCCTCTACTTCAAATAACCAAGTTAGGTCACCTTCCATAGTGCCTAACATTTCTCCTACCGAAATTGACCATCTTCCCACCAACATACTTTCTCCCACCGACATGCACCCTTCCACCGATATACAACCTTCCACCGATCCTGTGCCTACCACCGACAATTATGTCTTCCACCGAACCTCTGATCCCACTCCACCAACATACTCCACACAAAATATTCCACCACCTTTACCTCCTGCCACAAAATGGACCATAGATCACCCCATAGATCAAATCATTGGTGATCAACAAGCTGGTGTCCAAACACGCAGAGGAGTTGGAAATATTTGTCTCTATGTGAACTTTCTCTCTCTTATTGAACCCAAGAAGATTGATGAAGCTTTAGCAGATCCCTGTTGGATCACTGCCATGCAAGAGGAGCTTTCTCAGTTTGAAAGAAACAAAGTTTGGAGATTGGTTCCCAGACCTCCAAAGAAGACAATCATTGGAACCAAATGGATCTTCAGAAACAAAATGGATGAAGAAGGTACAGTTGTCAGAAACAAGGCTAGACTGGTAGCTCAAGGATACAGACAGGAAGAGGGCATTGACTATGATGAAACATTTTCCCTGTTGCAAGACTTGAAGCCATAAGAATCTTTCTGGCTCATGCTGTCTACCGAAATTTTAGGGTCTTTCAGATGGATGTCAAAAGTGCTTTCCTCAATGGGGAACTTGCAGAGGAAGTCTATGTGAAACAACCACCTGGCTTTGAAGACCAGCTCATCCAGACTATGTGTACAGATTAGACAAGGCTCTCTATGGTCTCAAGCAAGCTCCACGTGCTTGGTATGACACTCTTGCTGACTTTCTTCTAAAGAATGGATACTCCAAAGGTAAAATTGACAACACTCTCTTTATCAAGAAGACCTCAGGTAATCTCATTCTTGTTCAAATCTATGTAGATGACATCATCTTTGGTGCCACTGATGAATCACTATGTGATGAGTTTGCTTCTCTTATGATGAGTGAATATGAGATGAGCATGATGGGAGAGCTTACATTCTTTTTGGGCCTTCAGGTCAAACAAACTTCAGAAGGGATTTTTATAAATCAAAGTAAATATATTCGTGACCTTCTGAAGAAATTCAACTTTTTAGATAGCTCTCCTATGAAAACCCCCATGTCACCACCTCTGAAAATTCATGCTGATCCGGATGGTCAATCTGTTGTATTAACGAATTATCGAGGGATGATTGGTTCTCTTCTTTATTTAACTGCTAGCAGACCGGATATTATGTTTGCTACTTGTCTAGGTGCCCGTTATCAAGCCAATCCAAAAGAATCTCATTTGACCGTTGTAAAACGGATTTTTCGGTATCTTAAAGGTACCTTGCATCTGGGTCTTTGGTATCCCAAAGACCCAGGCTTTGAGCTAATTGGGTATTCAGATTCAGATTATGCAGGTTCCAAAATTGACAGGAAAAGTACCACATGCAGCTGCCAACTTCTTGGTGGCAAATTAGTCAGCTGGTCCAGCAAGAAACAAAACTCTGTATCAACCTCTACTGCTGAGGCTGAATATGTTGCCGCTGGAAGTTGTTGTGCTCAAATTCTGTGGATGAAGAATAAACTCTGGGACTATGCTCAAGTCTACTCAAAGATTCCCATTCTATGTGACAATTCAAGTGCAATAGCTATTGCAAACAATCCTGTTCTGCACTCAAGATCCAAACACATAGACATCAGATATCACTTCATCAGGGATCATATCTCAAAAGGTGACATTGAGCTGCATTTCATCCCTACTGATCTTCAGCTTGCTGATCTGTTCACCAAACCCTTAGATGAATCCAGGTTCAATTTTCTAATAAATGAACTTGGAATGTGCAACCTTTAGTGATGGTGTATCCTCATCCTCCACCGATCTCTCATCGGTACTCACTTCTTCCCTTCTCACCGACCTCACTACACCGATGACATCATCTTGATGATGTTATCAACATGATCTCATCTCACCAAAGCCCTTACCGATCTCCTCTATATATGCCCCATCTCTTTTCTCTCTACCGACATTTCTCACCAACAAGCTCACCGACAATCAATCCCAAATCCCTCGATCGATGGCTCTACACAACACCGATGTCTACATCGGTAGCATCCCTACTCACCATGACTCATATCGGTGTATACTACGCCCACCGATGTCCATTTTTCGGTAGTCATCTCTCACCAAATTACGTCGGTAGCACTTTCACTCATCGATACAAACTTGCACCGACTCTATACCAACCTCCTCGGTACACTCTCTCGGTACATTCTCTCATCCTACCTATCACCCCGATATAACATCGGTGTGACCCTACCACCGATACCTTCACTCGACAAGCACACCGATACCATCACTTCTTTGACTTCTCCCTCTCACCGACTACCTTAATTACGGACATTTTTCTCTTTTACTCACCCTAAGTCCTCTCCGACCCCTTCACCGATTAGATAATCGGTGAAACCCACCATCGGTGCGATAATCTCCACCGACTTGTCTCTGATCCTTATCCCACACCTTTCCCTATGCTTACCTCATCTTAAACCTAGGTGCCAGCCTAGACTTTGACCCTTCCCATTTCTTGCGAACCATCTTAGCCTCATCTTCCCAAATTCCAATCATTACCTTTTTAAAATATTATTCTTTAATTCGACCATCCCTCTCTATTCCCTTCATAACCGTTGCCGCCCTAATTCAAAACCCACAACCCTCCATCTTCCCACGATCTCTTTCTATAAAAACCCATCTTCTCCATTATTCTTCCTCTCATCCAAACCTGCAACTCTTGAACTACATCTTTCACAATACCTCACATCTACACCTCATCTCATCCATGGCTTCCTCGAAGGTTCCAAAGTCTACAAAGATTGTCAAGGACATTCCTACCTGTTTCGTAGATTTGAAGTTCAATCCTTGCAATCACGTTGCAAGGTTTGAATCCGATCCCGCACATCCCGAATTCAACACGGTAATAAAGTTCTTGACCCGCTCTCCTCTCCTCCATGCTTTCTCATGCAACCCTAAAATGAGCAAGGTGCTCATTGGCAAATTTTGGCTCACTAGCGTGTACGATCCATCGAACGAGGCCATTCATGCCTCTATTCTTTTTGATGAGGAAGGTGATCACGATCTCACCTTCGGCGTAGATGATGTTCGTCGTGCCCTCAAGATCTACGCTTTCTCCACTTATGAAGACATGCACGTAGAGAACCTCCATGAAGTTGTAGTCAACACCCTTGGCTACATTCATTGTAACACCCTAATTATCAGGGCAAATTTAAACCTGAAATAAAAGGGTTTACTCATCTTCTATCCATAACATAAACATTCTTAATGAGTGAAAATAATAACAAGAGTCAATTTACATTAACTTGTCGCCACTATAAACTCCCCCATGGTAAGAAAATATAATTTGAAACGATTAGGCTAACGCCTAGTGAGAACATTCATTTTCAAAGTAATACTTTTAACATCAATGTAAACAAGGCATAACAAACCTGGTTTACCCTTATTCTTACCATACTCGTACTCGACTCATAAGGACAGAAACATATCCGGCCCCATGACTATGACTAACAATCGGGAAGTCATATCATCATATCCGAGAGCTTACTAAGAATCATTAGAATTCTAGTTTATCGATCAAGTCTAAGGACTTACATTCAATCCTCACACCTTTTCTTGGAATGGAAGCAGACATAGCATTTATATTGCCTATTTCTAATCCACCTAGAGTAAGTGAAAACAACACTTACACTTTATCTAATTCATATTTCCACATCTCAAATACGAATAGCAATTCTACTTTGCCTATTCCATCATTCAACCTGAATAGCAATTATACTATGCCTATTCAAAACATTCAACCTGAATAGCTATTATACTATGCCTATTCAATCATTCAACCTGAATAGCAATTATACTATGCTTATTCAACCATGATATCACGTTCAGGAGCCCACACTACGAATCTCCACGGATTCTAGATTAACGCTCATGTCACAGAGTCGCACTACGAATCTCCACGGATTCTAGATTAATGCTCATATACAAGAAATCGCAATTACACATGCCCATTCCTTCTCGTATCATGTCACAGAGCCGCACTACGAATCTCCACGGATTCTAGATTAATGCTCATATCCAAGAAATCGCAATTACACATGCCCATTCCTTCTCGTATCATGTCACAGAGCCGCACTACGAATCTCCACGGATTCTAGATTAATGCTCATATCCAAGAAATCGCAATTACACATGCCCATTCCTTGGAATGGAAGTAGAGATTACAATTACACATGCCAATCTCTTCTCTTCCTTAGAAATCTGGAATTATGATTAGCGCCACGCCACGCCTATTCCACGTGATTACAAAACACTAGTACTTATGGATCCATTACACTTATTCGTACTCGTGCAAGTTAATGCTTAATATAGATTTCTCATATCATTCAGTATGAGCGAATCATATATATATAACATAGATTCCTCATAGCATTCAGTATGAGCAAATCACATTTATATAACATATACTACACACCTGCTTAGTATCAAACTAAAGCAACCTTTAAGCCTAACACACTACCATCCAACAGTATGTATGTTCAAGCTATTAGGATTGTATTTCCATTCCTCATTCATACTCTATCCAAAAGTCGACAAAACACAAAGTTACCGGATACTCAGAAATATCCGGAACCTCAAAAGTAACCGGACAACTAAAGTTTCCGGACACCATGAAACTATCCGGACAACATACTTTCTGGATGCACACAACTAACCGGATGTATGAATATTTCCGGACATCAACATTTACCGGATACTAGCACTGTCCGGATACTTACCGGAAACATACTCAATCCGGATGACATCCGGAAACCAAGGTAATCCGGATACCATCCGGTATCTAATTTCATCTGGAAATTACAAAACCAAGACTTACCGAATATCTTTGCTTCGTTCGGATTCCTTCGTACCGAGGTTTCCGGATACTTCATTCTATCCGAAAACTACGGTTGTTCTTCAGTTTTACCATCAATCAGCCCCAATATTTTCGTTCTTAGTTCAACCCATATCATTCTAACAGTCGTAAAGCATATAGATACAATAACAACACTAAAATCATCAAATTTCAAGGTTTATAAAACCAAAATAGGATGAACTCCCCTTATGGAGATAAAACCCACTTCTCTTGCACAAATCAAAGATTCAAGATCCAAACAGCTATCAATGATTCTGGAAATCAAATTTTGATGACAAAAACTTGATTCCTCCTTCTCTTCTTTCTCTCTTCTTTCTCTCTATTCTTTCTATTCTTTCTCTCTGTTTCTCTCTTGCAGTACCAAAAAAAAACACACACACACACACCATGAGATATCCCAAAATATCTCACTTTCTCCTCTTTTGACTAAAAGAGGCGGTGGTGGTGATGATGTTTCATCACTTTAACCAATCCAACCTCAAACTTTCATCACATGACAACTTTAATCCCTCATCTTATAAATTAAAATTAAAGTTTACCCCTTACTTATTATTCCAATAAAACACATAGTATAACTCACTCGGTGATAAACTATAAAATTAATCTTATCAAATAATTTTACTCAAATAAAATTAATCGTAACACTTTACAAAAATCGGGGTGTTACATTCACCAATCTGATGACAAAGCTTCCAAATCCTCAAAAGGCCCAGGTACTCTAACACGCAACAAAATGGGTGGTGTATGGAATTTTTTCTTCTCTCACGTGATCTATTGTCTTTCTAGAAAGACAAATGGTCAAGACCAATCCCCTTCTTACATTACCAAGTTGGCCCATGCACTCATTTTCCAAAGAAAGATAGATTTCGCTCAGTATTTCTTTACTGAACTAACTGAAGTGGTCAAGCACCCGAAACGCTGTCATGTGGCATATCCTCAATTCATCTCTATGATCATACAACACAAACTCAGTTCGGCGTTGGATGCAGATCGCAAGTCTCCATCCCCTCGATTCGTTTACGACTGGTCATCTCCCATAGTTGGCCAAAAGACACTCGACGTTGGCCGTCTCGCTTCCGATCTTCCTCTCAGACCAGGTATGATATCTGTTGCTCACACTCCCGATCTTCACTGGGGAGAAGCGGAAGCTCCCGGGTTTCAACACCCGGAAGTTCCCGTCGAACCCCAAGTTGTAGTGGCCCCTTCTCCCCGTCCCCGAGTGAAGTCGGGTGGCGCTAAAAAGAAACAATCAAAGGCCCCCGACACCTCCGCACCCGCTGCTAGGACTACGCCACTGAGAGATCCCTCGGAGGCTTCCCAAGTCCAAATCCCGTCTCAAAAGCGGAGGAACTCAAAATCCCCTCCAAGATCTCCTTTAAAGAGGTCTCAGAAACCTTCGGCCAAGCCATCTAAGCCAACTGTTGATTCTCAAAAATCGACAGTTGTTGAAATTCTTCCATCTGGGCCAAGGGAAGCTGTTATAACCCCTACCGACCCCTCTGTTGCCTCTCCACAGGCCTCGGTTGACCTTTTGGAGAATCCAAAACTTACCTCCCCACTCACTTCCTTGGGTGGTAGAGATGACTTCGAGGTCTCTCCCCTCGAAAGTTCAGAATTCACACTGCACAGCCTAACACCCGATCATTATATGATCGATGATGCACAACCCGCTGAGGGTTCCCCCATAGGTAAATCCCCCCCACGTGATTTCTTTGATTTTTTGTTGGAAGACACTGGTTCTCCCCGAACCATGCACACCACCGACAAACCTTCTCTCACCGACCCACCATCCCCACCGAAACCACCCTCTCCCCCACCGAAAATACCATCACCGACCCCACCCTCCCCCCCTCCGAAGATTCCATCACCGATTCCATCTCCTCACCGATCCCCTAGCCTCCACCGATCCCCCACTCCCCACCGATCACCCACACCCCGACAGTCCACCGACCATGAATCTGAGGCTAGCTCTTCCTCATCCCAATCACCCCCACGAAGGCCACCTTGTCCCCCAAGAAGGCCTCTTTATCTAGATCCTTTGTGCACTCACCCCTCCTCATCTACTTTTACTGAGGAAAGATTGCTTCCACATACCCCATTATCACCCACCACTCCTCGATTCCACCTCCTCGAGATTCGTGCCCCTTTTTCTACAGGTATTCGGTTGCCAAGTGACTTAATCGCTGATGTTCAAGAAAGTGCCCGTCAATGTAGGATGGTGGGTACTCAATTCGAATCGTTCAAATGGTCTACTATCTCCATGATTGCTCAGGCAAATGTGTGTGTCTCAGTTTTGGAATCTCAGTAACCTCAGTTATTGGCTTCTACTCTACAGGAATTTCTTCGGCCTCTTACTGAAAATATGACCACCTTCTCTACAAGATTGGAGGCATTAACCACCTCCCACTCCAACATGGTTATGTCTATTGCTACCATCAAAGCCTCTATCGACGTAAAGGATCCCGAATTACTACGACTTGTCAACAGGGAGACTCGGCATCATTCACTTCGGACCTCTCTGAATGCATCCCTCGAAAGGTGGACACCCTCAATGCAAGTCTGGATTGGGATCTTGACTTGGGTGACTTTTCTTTGACATGTGTTGATCCGATACGTATTCAGCTCCTTCACTCCAAACTTGATCAGGTTATTGCTCACTTGGGTTTGGATATTTTGGCTGCTGCTGAGGGGAAGAAAACTCTCACATCACCGAAAATGCATTCGGTAAGGGGAACTAACAGCAATCAGCCTCCATCATCCACCAACAGACCACCGATCCACATCTCCAAACACAAGCTCTCCACCGACCAAGCAACAGGTACATCTATTGCACCGACCGATTCTCAGCAACCATCGGCGGACACTTCAATTCCTCCATCACCGACTCCACACCTATCGGTGGACATTCCATCGGTGGACACCACCTTAGCCGTAACCATCACCTCACCGACCCCATCGGTGGAGAAACCTTCACCGACCCCTTCTCCTTTGGTGGAGAAAATCCATGCATCTTCTGAGGGGGAGCAAATCAGTGAGGCTCCTAAAGACAAAGGGAAGAAAGTCATTTCTGCCTAAGAAGAGGCAAAAAAAGAAAATAAAAAGAAGGAATTAGCAAAGTATGGGTCTCGACCTGCAGATGCCCAAACTCTAAAACTTAAGCCCCTGTCTCAAGAAATCACTCCCAACCTCGGTCTATCTCCTCATGAACTTGAGGAGGCTAGACGTGCTAAAAAAGCCTTGGATGAATCAAATGCCCTCTCTCTAAAAGTTGCCAAGGAGGAAGCAGCAAAAGCTAAGTCCACCGACCCTATCAAGACCCAAAAATCTGTTTTGGGTGCTCTAAAAGAAGAAAAGGATGAGGAAATAAACTGGTACAAGAAGATGATGCACTACCGAACCAACAGGTCTCCAATCTCAGGTATTAAAATTGCCACATCTAAAGCTAATCCTACCGATGTAAGGCTGATCATAGAAAGAGAAGATGGTTTGTCTAGAAGTATTAGAGATTTCCACCTGAAACAATTCGGCCTCTCCGAATGGTTTGAACTCTCTAAGCTCCTAGTGAAGAGTGCCAATCCAAAGAAAGACATATTCATCAAGTGAATTGATGACTTGATGAATAAAATGAAAGAGTTGAAAAAGAAACATAACATTGTTCTCTCCACCGATGAAAGAGCCAAACTTCAATCTCTAAAAAAAGACATCCGTCTACCGAAAACCAAGAACCAAAATGTCACCGACAATGTTTTCAAAGAGTTGGTCGCGAAAGGAAAGATCCCCTATGTGGACAATCTCAACTTGTCCATTCCCACATCAAATCCTTATCCCTCAACCACTCTAAGCCTCTCACCCATTCCTAGAGTTTTCTTTAATGACGGATTTGGCCATCGACGCTTCTTCAGATTTTCTCAGATTCACTTGGCCGACATCATCCTTCTTCAAGGCATATCCAATCTGATGACGTACATACCTGAAGCTCAACCGTTTTACCAGAACATCCTCGCCGAAATCAAGCGCCGTCAGGAAATGAGAAAATAATCTAAGTGTTTTCCTTTTTCCCGTTTAAGTACTTGTAAAATTTTCTTCATTTCCAAATGTATGCAAATTTAAGTAAATGCAAGTACTTCTCTTCTATTTGAATTTCCTTGTTGCACATAGTTATATTTTTCTTACTTGTAAATATTGTTTATAGTGTACAAACTCATACAAAAAAAAAATAGATCAAAAAGAACAAAAAGAATGGTCTATGTGAAAAGAACCCAAAAAGAGTAAAAAGGGTCAAAATGCATTTTACTTTCAGATACTCTTAAATATTCTAAGAATAGAGCTCAAATTCAAATAGGGGGAGATTGTTGGGTCACCAAGATTTGAAATTGACTCACCGATGTTTTCCCTATATCTTACTTAGAATATTTTAGCATGGTTCTTTTAAAATGACTTGTACAAAATAGCAACTGTTCGGTGAAGTCGAAGATCAACCGAAACCAAGCTTGCAGACATTCTCATTGTGGAAGTGAGAATAACCTTCTCAACATTCAACAAGTCATTGTCCACCGATTGTGTTCCCACACGTCGGTGGACACTCTTCCCACCGACCTTCTTCACGTCGGCCAGCAGCATCCCACCGATAAGGATGCTCTAATCGGTGGGATCAATGTTCTCCTCTCATGAATGGTTTTCCTTGAAGAAAGTTACAAGATCCAAGTCTTTTATATCGATGGAACATCATCGGTGTAATTGTCTTGGAAAACACATCAAGAAGATCATTTAGTATGGGACAATATCTATTGCCAGGTAAAAGTGACTATTTGTCGTTTTATCTATTATCAGATAAAGTCTCTTTCAGCATGGGTATCCTTCCTAGTACCAAGGAAAAGGTGATAAAGACATCAACTTTTCAGAAGTCAACATCTTCAAGCAAATATCCTGATGACAAGTGTCATAAGCATTTAATGCTCATCACACTATAAAAGGAAGAAGAGGCCCACATGCAAACCACGCTTACAGAAAGAACTCTCAGTGCAAGCATCCTCCACTCTCTCAAGAACTTTAAAAGTTTTGTTCTAAGTGTTCAAGTTGTTTTAGTTTTCAGTATACTTTGTGAAAGATTGTTAGAATAGTTTTATCTGTTCTTTTCCGCAACAGTCTTTAGATTCTATGTGTAATTCTTGTTGAAGGTTTTTCAATAATAGAATTAAAATTGTGAAAAAAAATTGAGTATTGTATTCAACCCCCCCCCCCCCCCTTCTACAATACTTGTTAAAGCCATCTGGGACTAACAACCACTATACTCCAATCTTTCTATCTCTCACCAATGTGGGATATCTCAAACTCAACCAAAATTCACCAATATATACCCCAATACTCTATTCTCATGATGCCACCACAATACCCCTTGGTTTATCTTTTAATATATATATTGACTGGTTGATTATCTTATTCCCATCAATGTGACATATGGAAACTCAACGACATTTCAAAATTTAAGAAATACACAAACGTTATAATGTCAATCTTAGTTGTATTTTTATACAATCATTCTTGGTTGTTCTTTTAACCATTTTTTATGTATACAAACGTATTTACCATAAAGACATTGTTTTAACAACTTATTACATAAACAAAACTTTTTTTTTTGCCAAAAAAAGGTTTACTAATGTGGGCCAAGACTATGACTTGCCACAAAAGAATGAGTTACACATTTCTTATACACATTTCATTCTTTCAAACTTTCTTTTTCTCACTAATGTGGGATAGCCAAAACACACTACATTTCAAGATTTGATGTATATAAACACAACTTTTTTGCAAACAAAGTTTTTTCGCCAACAAAAGGTTTACTAAGAGCATCTCCAACAGCTTCCCCATTTTGGAGAAAATGGGGAATATGGGGATTTTGGGTGTAAAATCATCTCCAACAGCTTCCCCAAAACTTTTCCCAAAACTAGAATTCTCAAAAATGAGGAATACCCCAAAACTAGAATTCTCAAAAATGAGGAATCTGTTGGAGATGAATGTAATTTTTTTGGAGGATTTTGACTTTTGCTTCCCCATTTTGGAAAAATTTTAGGGAAGTTGTTGGTGATGCTCTAATGTGGGCCAACACTATCACTTGCTACAAAAGAATTATCTTCTCAATTCTTATATACATTTCACTATTTCAAACTTTTTCTCTCTCACCAATGTGAGATAGCCAAAACACATCATATTTCAAGTTTTGATGAATATTCAAACCACATTGTGCCACCTCATACATGGTGGTTTTCTCTTTCAATATGTATATTGATTGTATTATTAAAATGTAATAAATTTAATGAAATATTATTTCTATTTCTATTTCTATTTCTATTTCAAACATTAATTTTTGTAGTCTCTAATTAAAAGAATATATACCGCTCTCTCCTAAGCATTGAATTTTGAACTTCTCCAAATTTAAAGAATTTTACCACCTATCTCATTTTTTTCCTCTTTGAAGAATTTGTTAAAACAAAAAGGTTGCAGTAAAATCTGATCCCAATTTTCTCCAATTTAGAAATTTTATTGGAACAACTGTTTGCAACATATTGTAAAGCATTATTAACACAAATCCAACGAAATCCTACGAAATACCAATAACCTCCATAAAATTTCTTAATTCTATGTCTATGGGATTTCAATAAAATCCTGAGATTTCAAAACCAAGCAATCCTTCAAACCAAATATGAGATCGAAATGGAATTTAAGTTCTAAACCTTAGAGAATTTAACTTTTAATTCCCTATTTTAGAGAAAATATATAAATTATGTTGAAGATTCTCAACAAATATTTTATAAAATGAAGAAAAAGGAGAATTCAGGCAAATTTATGCTCCAACAGATTATACAAATTTAGAGAATTCTTAAAAAATATTACTATGAGAGATAAATTTTTATTATTATTATTATACTCCAGTAATAACGGGCTTGAAAAAATGTTTAAAAATAGATTAATATTTTTTAAATTTACGAAATATTTTAATGATATAATTAATAATATAATCTTTGATAGAAAATCTGTTTGAAATAATTATTTTTAAGAAATTTTAAACATTGATTTTTCATTTTGAAAAACATAGATGCTTTGGGCATTGTTTGACAGAAATAAGGTAGCTTAGAGCATCTTCAACGGAGGTTCTTATAAAAACATTTTTTTGTACTTTTTTGTATCATCTTATTTCCACTTCATTTTTTTGGGTCTCATGTATTTGTCTACATCAATAATTATTTTCTATTTATAAATAAATATCAAATATTAAATTTAACTACCAATAAAAATAAGGACATTGACATTTCACACAAATTTTATGGTAAGAACCAATGTTAAATAAGAAATCAAAAGGGATGAGGTTCGTATAAGAACTCTCCACAATGGTAGTTCTACAAGACACACCACTTTTTGCTTATAAGAACCTTGCATTGGAGATGCTCTTAGAGCATCTCCAAAAACTTCGATAAAATGGAGAAGTAAAAAATCAAAATCTTAAAAAAGAAAATCACAAATTCTCTATTTTGAAGATTACACAATTAATTATGTTATTAAAAAATTCAATACAACTCATAAAATATTTTTGTACAAAGATGCCTCCACCCATTACCAACTGAGCTACACGCCATTGGCTCAACTCATAAAATATTGTTTATCAATCCTAAATATTTAATTAAACAACTTGATTGGTAAAAATATTTTTTCTCTCATAAGTAATCATTTTTAGAAATATATCCTAATTTGGAGATTTTAATTCTCTAAAACTTGGTGGTAGGAGAGATAAATGATTATTTTATTCAATCCTATCAATGAGATTGAATTTTTATCATTTTATATTAAGTTTTTTTTCTTCAAAAAGTGTATTGGGAAAATAAATTAGAGAATATTATATCAATATAACTTGTGTTAAAAATCTCTAAAATAAAGAATCGGTTGGAGACGAATATAAATCTTTTTAGAGATTTTAACTTTTGATTCTTTATTTTAGAAAAAACTATAGAAAAACCTGTTGGAGATGTTCTTACAGTATCTCCAACAGATTTCCCAAAATTTCTCTAAAATTAAGATCTAATAGTCAAAATCTTCAAAAAGAAAATTACATCAATCTCCAATTGATTCCCATTTTGAAGATAAATTATGGATTATTATATTAAAGTATTTTATAGATTAAAATATTCTATATATTTTAAAAAACTTTATTTTTTTAAGAGAAAAGTTCAGAAAAACCCAACGATCTATTCCATTTTGCATGATTAAGTCCTTAAACTATTTTTTTGAATGAAAAATCATTAAACTTTCTTATTTTGAATGATTAAGTCCCTAAACTATTTTTTGGATGAAAAAACCATTAAACATTTCGTTTTGAATGATCAAGTTCCTGAACATTTTTCTTAAAAATATAAATCACTAAACTTTTAAAGATTGCCTATAACCGACTAATTCTTTATTTTAAATTAAGAAAACCTAAATCGAATTTACCGTTCCAAAACCCCACGTAATTCAAACCCACGCAAACACAAGAGTCAACAACTTGATAGATGATATGGAGAACGGACAACGATGGGGCGATGGGAAGCAATACCGTTGTTTACGAGAAGTTTGAATGGCGTAGAGCTTGAGAACGGTAAAACTAATTTAGCTTTTATTTTAAAAAAATTCTGGTTGTTTACATGTATTTTTTTTGTTAAAATGATGCACGTAACCAATTTTGAAAGTTCGATGATTTATTTATTAAAAAAATGTTCAAAGACTTAATTATTTAAATGAGAAAGTTTAATGGTTTTTTTCATTCAAATTGATAAGTTTTAATGGTTTTTTCATTCAAAAAAATATCTTAGGGACTTAATCATTCAAAATGAGAAAGTTTAATGGCTTTTTCATTCAAAAATATAGTTTAGGGACTTAACCATTTAAAATGAGATAGTTCGTTGAGTTTTTTTGAACTTTTCCCTTTTTTTAACCTAAACATTTCATTTCAAAGGTTCTCATTGGTATATGATATAAATAAAAATTATTTATCTCTCCTCACAATCATTTTTTGGGATATCTCCAAATTTGGAGAAAATTATACACTCTCTCCTATTTTCTCTGGATTAGAGGAAGTTTTGGAGAATCTGACAGAGCAAAAAATTGCTCAAAATCTCCATTTTCTTCATTTTGGAGAATTCGTTGGAGATGCTCTTAACTTTGGAGAATGTGTTGGAGTAAAAAACCCCAAAATAACCATTTTGAAGAAGCTTGTTGGAGATCTCCAACGGATTTCCCAAAATTTGTCAAATCTTCAAAAAAAATACATCTATCTCCGGTTGATTCTTTATTTTAGACATAAGTCATTGATTATATTATTAAAATATTCTATAAATATAATAAAGTATTATTTTTCTCACCTAATCATTTCATTTCAAACTTTCTCATTGGTGAGATATAATAAAAAAATCATTCTTCTTTCTTGATAATCATATTTGGGGATATCTCTAAATTTGAAGAAAATTATACTCTCTTCTATTTTCTCCATTTTGGAGAAACTATTGGAGATGCTCTTATAAGCTAACATATTTTTTGAGCAATGGTTTGGATGCACATAAACTTATTTGCAGTAGCCTATGAATAACTTTTGGCAAAAAAAAAATCAATTATAACCCTGGTTAATATTAAGTATTAATTAAAAATAATATATGATTGATGAATATTAAATTTTAACTCTACAATAAATACTAATATTTATTCATCTATTAAATATTATTTTCTTTCTCTACGTATATATTTTCAAAGGTTTATATTGATGCTCTCCCTTGGTAATCATTTTTTGAATGATTTTCTTATTTGCAGAAAAAACCATTCTCTCACATATTTTGTCTATTTAGAGATATTTTTAGGAAAACCCTTGAAACAAAATAGTAGCTCAAAATTCTTTTTTTATCTATTTTTCCAATTTTAGAGAAACTAACTTAAAGCATCTCCAACCGCTTTTTTAAAATAGAGAAAATTTGGAATTTCTTCTTTGAATTACTCCAACAACTTCTCTATATTGTTCTCTAAAATATAGATAACTAGAGAAAACTGTAAGTTGGTAGATGAAGAGAGAAATTGTTTTTTATTCATTCCATCAACAAGGTTGAATTATGATTATTTTTTACAAATTATTTTAAAAAAATATATTTGGATGATAAGTTTACATAATATTTTAATAATATAATGTATGTTAAAATCTCTAAAATAAAATATTTTGTTAGAGATAAATGTAACTTTTTTTAACGATTTTAACTTTTAGATCTCTATTTAAGAAAAATTATAGAGAATCTGTTGAAAATACTTTTATATAGTCAACTAGTTTGTCATCAACAAATTAACAAATAAGAGCATCTCCAACAGCTTCCCCAATTTAAAGAAAATAAAGAATATGAGGACTTTGGATTGTTTTTTTGCTCAAATAGCTCCCCCAAGACTATCTCTAAAATGGGAAAAATATGAGAGAGAATAAGTTTTTTTTTCCAAATATGTGGATAACCCTAAAAATGATTACTAAATGAAAGTACCAATTGAATTCTTTGAAAAAAATATTTGGAGTGAGATAATATTTTAATAAATGAATGACATATTTTAACATTATAATCAATGTTTTATTCTTTAAAATGGAAAATCTGTTGGAAATGAATGTAATTGTTTTTGGAGATTTTGACTTTTGGTTCTCCATCTTGAATAAATTTTAGGGAATCGGTTGAAGATTCTTATAAGAATATTATTTTTGTACTTTTTGGTGCCACCTCATTTTCACATCAATAAATTTTAAAAGTTACATAAAAGTCTACAATGATAGTTTTTATAAGAACCTCATTTTTATGGGTGTCATATATTTGTCTATATCAATAATTGTTTTATATTTATAAATAAATACTCCCTCCGTCCCAAAATAAATGTCCACAATGAAAATGGCACACAGTTTTAGGAATGTTTAATTATTACACTTTTTAAATAAACAAATTACACTTTTACCCTTGATAATAGAGAGAGAAACTTTATCCACCTCATAATAAAGGGTAGAATAGGAAAGTAAAAATTAACTTTTGAAAGTAGACACTTATTTTGAGACAATCTAAAATAGAAATGTGGACACTTAATTTGGGACGGAGGGAGTATCAAATATTAAATTTAAATACTAAAAAAAATGAGGACATTGATATTTGATACACTAATGGTTCATACGAGACATACCACTTTTTGTTTATAAGGTACATGCATGAACACAAAATTGCAGGGGTGAAATGTATAAATGAATGAAAGAAATGTAAATAAATGCCCCCTTGGTTCCTCTCCTCTCTCTCTCTCTCTTGCCAACTGTTCAATGCTCTCCCTCTTTCTCTCTCATTTATGAAATTCTTCTTCGGCAGCACAGAAGACGAAGAAGAAGGAGAATTTAATAATAATCGTTTTGCAAATTACTACGCTTTTTTCTCCACTTCAATACACAATATATACAATATTATTATATACAGACAAAGACACAAAGTGTGTGGGTAAGAGACACAGATAGAGAGATACAGGGGACGGGCATGGGTTGTTTCTTTTGCTCTGGGGGAGATTCAAGATCACCAAAGAATAATAGAAAACACAACTCCCTAAATCATCAATCACACCCGTCTTCTGGTACGTATTATAATGCAATCGTGATTTATGTAAACAGTAATGGATCGGTTTTCTATTTGGGGAGATTTCTCATAACCGATTTCCATCCGACTTTTATCTTTTTTTGATATTGGATTACGTTTTTTTCTTCTGAATCATGCATGCCGATAACCTGTTCGACGTAATTCCTCTTCATTCTTCTCGATTTGCATCTTCTAGTGTTCAATTCCTTTCTGGGATTCGGATATCTTAAGTTGGAATTATTATTTGGAAAGTCATTGATCGTGGTAACTTTCCATTTTATCGCTGTTTGAAATGCCAATTTTTGATCATCAGTGAGATGGGTTCAATCTTTTGTTTGTAATTTAGGTAATAATCAGTTCTCTTAATTCTACTTCGGGCTTAATTAATTAAACAATCTTGTTCATCATCATCATCATGAAACTTCTATAAACCCATGTCCCAAATCTGTCTTTTTTGTTAATTATTATTTCTTGGATATTTGTTTAACTTTTGGTTTTTAATAATTGTTGTCATATTCTCTTGAATGATGTTGAAGTTTTCTTGTTTTTTACTTTGTTTGTTTTCTTTATTTCCACACAAACAAACACATAAACTTGTTGGTATTATTTATAGTACTAGTGATTGAAATTTGGTTGTATATATGGTTTAGATAAGTCCAAATCGACACCACAAGTGAAGAAAGATAATGGTCACGAAGCTAATCAACCATCGGTTGCCAACGAATGTGAGGATAAAAGTAAGTCCACCAATAAAACTAAGGCACGAACCTTCACATTCGCGCAATTGGTCAATGCCACCAATAACTTTAAGGCTGCTTATTTCTTGGGTGAGGGTGGATTTGGCAAGGTTTATAAAGGGAAGTTAGAAGACTCTGATCAGGTTTGTGATCTTTGATCAATCAAGATTTCTAACAAGAAATCATTTTGGGGGTTGAATTGAAGTATTGAGTCTTGAATTTATGAATTACGCTGTGTTTTTAATTGCAGATTGTTGCCATTAAACAATTGGATCCTGATGGGGGTCAAGGGATTAGGGAATTCGTCGTTGAAGTCTTGACGTTAAGCATGGCTGATCATCCAAATCTGGTGAAATTGATTGGTTATTGCGCGGAAGCAGAGCAAAGGTTATTAGTATATGAGTTCATGCCATTAGGTTCTTTGGAAGATCATTTGCACGGTAGGTGATGTGATATAAATTCTAAAACTCATATCATCATTTAGACAGTTTATTAAGCACAACAAACAAATAAACAATTTAGCTGAATCCACATAGACAACTTAAGGGCTGTTTACTTACAGCTGAATGAGCTTAATGGTCTGGACTGCTTATTCGCTCAGCCATACATGAGTGTTTATTTACGAATTAATTGTTAAGCCATTAATTGTCCCCATTAAGCCACCCTAGACAAATCAATACCAGAAAGACCCATAAATAATACAGCCCTCTTTTTTTGCCTCCCTCAAACCCATTGGTCCCCCATCCCTCAAACAGACATATTTATCCAGAAAGACAAATTAACTCATAAAGGGCTTAATGTAAAAAGATGCTTCTCGTTGCAGGATTTATGAATTTTGCCCATTATCACAAATTGAGAGTTTTGAATTGGGTATACGCCAAAGAACAAATATACCAAGAATCGAAGATGTAAATTAGTTTAATGAAGAAATCACATTATATTATGTCTTCAAATGATTTATCTTCTTATGTTTGTCATTATTATGGGGATCAAATTGGGTTTCTTGTGGCAGGTCTACGGCCCAATAGGAAACGGCTTGATTGGAACGCCCGGATGAAAATAGCTGCGGGTGCAGCCAGGGGGTTAGAGTATTTGCACGACCAAATGAACCCACCTGTTATATATAGAGACTTGAAATGCTCTAATATTCTATTAGATGAGGAGTATCATCCGAAGCTGTCGGATTTTGGGTTGGCAAAGGTGGGCCCACTCGGAGACAAGACCCATGTCTCGACCCGTGTAATGGGCACCTATGGGTACTGTGCTCCCGATTATGCAATGACTGGTCAACTTACATTCAAATCGGACATCTATAGCTTTGGAGTTGTACTCTTGGAGCTCATTACTGGGAGAAAAGCGATTGATAATACAAAATCTGCTCCAGAGCAAAATCTTGTTACTTGGGTAAGTTCTTTTTATTTAATTCAATTACACTCTCTCACCAATGAAAATTGCAAATAATTATTGAAAGATCTCCATTCCTACAATGAATATTCGGGGGCGTTTGGTTCGCAGGATTCTGACGGAATCTAAAGGAGTTGGAATGATCAATTCCGTTGACCAAATTCCATTCAACGTTTGGTTTACCTATGGAATGGAATTGGATTCCACACATTCCACTATTCATGGATTTGGTCATTCCATCACAATTGAGAAGGAATTCAATTCCATTCCATCATATCTTCTCTACTTGATTTGGTCATTTACTAATATTTCATTCCAATTCCAAAGCTACATTATGTGAACCAAACAGATAGATTCTAATTCCTTTAACGTATTTTGTTCCAATGTTTGTCGTCAACCTGGTCAATCTTGATAAACATTCCATTCCAATTCATTCAAAGTTAAATTCCTTTGACAGTTTCCATTTCATCCAAAAACATTCTGGGAACCAAACGTCCCCTTAATCATTAATTAACACATTCGTGATGTATATGAACGTTTTATTCATCATGAATCAAACATTCATAATGAATATGTTACAACATATTCATGATGAATAACAAGTCCAACGTTTTATTTGGGTGATCTAACTATCATAGTGTCGGAAACAATTGACCATCTATTTCAGGCACGACCCTTGTTCAAAGACCGAAAGAAATTCTCCCAAATGGCAGATCCTGTGCTGGAAGGCCAATATCCGGTTAGAGGACTCTATCAAGCTCTAGCCATAGCTGCAATGTGCCTCCAAGAACAACCTAACATGAGACCACTTGTGGCCGATGTTGTTACGGCTCTCAACTATCTTTCTTCCCAAAAATACGATCCTTTAACCCACCCTGTTCAGGGTCCTTGGAGGGGTTCACGTAGGTCAAGATCCAACAATGAGACCCCGAACCCTGATCAAGGTAATGATGAGTAGTTTGGCCATACGAAACCACTTTTACTTGATGAAAAGGCGATGCTAATCTTATTTAGGTACATAATACGCCAAAAGAAATTTGTCCGTTGCTGTTTTTTTTTGTTTTTTTTTCGGGCATCTTTTTCCCCGTGTAAAGACAACCATCTTTGTGGTATGGTAAGTATAAAGAGATGGGACTTGAAGGGGAGTTTTGTAAAATGAGGTTTTTGTTTTTGAGTTTCTTCTGTGCTAAAATGATGAAATGGTATGTAACAAATTTTAGTGCAGAAGATATATAAGATGATGATGTTTAGTGCCAGATTTGGTACTGTAAATGGGCTTATTATGTTTAAGCATATCTATATAGATATATTCCTTGCTGATTTTGTTTTGTTCTTAACTTGGGTGAATTCATGTCATGATTATCTCTTTTTTTTACTAATAATCTTGTGATATTTTGGAAATAAGTTTCATCTTTGTTAGACACCAATACATGTATATGCATGGTTATATTAATTGAGTCGGCTCTAAACGAGAACGATAACTATTTAAGAGAATAAGAAAATGGTTGAATGCTTACCAAATGCATGTGATTCATGTGACTTTGCCTGAATGACGCGACCAAAGTCGTTCGCACACCTTTTTTTGACGGTTAATGTAATTATTTTTTTGTGATTTTGCACGTGATTTAGTCTTTATGTATTCTCTTAAATAGTTAGCATTCTTGTTTCATCCTCCCTCTATATCGATTACGAGAAGTAATAGTTAAGTCTATGTATGTGCGTATAGAATTGGGTTCCGGTGAGAATGAAAGTTATGGTAAGAAGGTAAGAAGGAATCTCCACCCATGGATGCACATTAGGATGAGATTTACTTGATCAATTCCTGGCGCCAATTCATGGGGTGAGGGTGAGATTAAAAGTGATTTAAGGCAGAGGCGGACCCAGGAATTTTTTCTTACGGTGGCACCTTTGATGAATCTAAAAATTTTCCACATCGCCCGATGTTGTTTTAGCCTAATTCCACTGTTTTGAGAAAAAAAAAATTCTCGATTTCAAGGAACTTTAAAAAAAATCAATTTCGAGAGAACTTTTCGAGTTTTTTTGATTGATTTTAAGAGTTTTTTTGGGATTTTTGGTTGATTTTAGAGTTTTTTTGATACGGTTGCACCCTTTAAAACGATACGGTTGCACTCTTCACACGACTAAAAAAATTTACCCTTCGCCGGACGAACGAATAGGTGGCACGTGCCACCTATTGCCAAAGGCTAGGTCCGCCTCTGATTTAAGGGTCCAGGTACTTTCTCTGTGAAAATATATATTTTTATCGAAGATCTAACATATTCATAAAAAGATTGCATGAATATAAAGTGAGATAATATTATGCGTACGATTGTTTAATGGTTAGGAAATAGCCCAATGTAAAATAAGTTAAGTTGTAGTGTACAAAAGATTGAAGTCATTTATGTACCAAGTAACAAAAGGGATATGAAATTTTTTAGGATGATGATGACAACGAGAACGTGCATACAAATATAGTAAACAAATTGGCATCGACAGAGTAGGAATCCATAAAATGAATTTGACCTTTAAGGAATTGGAATGAAATTTAACGATGTGTTTAATTGATAGGAATTGGAATAAAATCTTTCAAATGAATTATAATCTCCATATTTGTTTGGCAGAATGTAGTTTCGAAATTGGGGTGGGGGGCACGAGAGGGGTGGCAGGTGGTGGTTGTCACGACGACAATCATGGCGTGGTGGTGGGTTGTGGCGGGTAGGGGTTGAGGGTGGGGGTGTGGTCGATGGAGTGATGGTAGTAGTATGGTGGTGGTAGGGGGTGTGGCGGTTGTGATGGTAGTGGTGTGGTGGCAGTCAGGGTGGATGAGGTTAAATTGGATGTAAATGAATGAGATTCATTTATGCTATGGAATGATGAATTCATTAAAAGTTCCATCCATTCTACCAACAAGAATATATCATTCCAATTCATTTGAAACCTCATGGATTCCATGAACCAAATAGGTATATTGCCTTTCAAAATAAAATAAAATAGAATAGAATATGTATATATGAAAAACATTCTTATGTCTCAATAATCTCATTTTGTCCACAATGACCAACCCACACGTACATAATTCCTTCCTTACTAGAAGGTACAACTCTACAACAATCCTTTCTTGGTGCCTACAACATAAACATCAACAAAGTAGTAGTTATTAAACATTATTATAAAGTCGGCTTTATAAAACGTCAAATATGTTTTAATAAACTTATTTTATAGGACTTGAGTTTACAAGGGTTAAATCAAATAAGAACCACAAATATGGTACAAACTTGTGAGAACCGATGTAAAAATATTTTTTACATGATATTTTTTCAACATTTGAATGTTGGGATTTAAGATATTTTGCTCATATATATTTGTTTCATAATATGGTAATTTCACATAGATTTGTTTCATCATGTGAATATATTTACGTGTATTTTTCATTTCATTAGGTGAATCAAAAACTTTTTTCTACATGTAATCTTTTCACACGAACATATGTGAAACAATATCTTAAATCATAGGTTTTGATGAAAAAGTCATGCAAAAAAATATTTGTATATTGGTTCTCACGGGTTTGTCACATATTTACGGTTCTCGTTTGATTATCGGCATAAATTTGTAATCTACTTTTTGTAATATAGCGAGATTTAGACATATTTGACGTCTTATAAAGCAGATTTTGTTGCAGTCGGATTGACGTATGGAAGAGTACACAATAAATTACCTTTTGCCAACGATCTGGATCTTCGTGTTTCAAGACGACAATTGTATGGATCTTATCCGGAGATTCGATCCCCCAAGGGCACGGAGGGTTGGGCTCATACTGATACGTATAAATCCCGATTATTTGACGCCTAGACTTGTCGTACTGAGTTGAATTAACGTAAAACACAAACGGTTGTTGGCACGGGTGTCCGGCGACGGGACGAGTGTTGAACGCATAGGCCGTGAAATCAAGCACTTTGTACCAATTGAGGAATGTTCGAGTGGGAGACTCGAGTTCTCGCGGCGAGATAATTCCCCTCATGATTTGGACCGCGAAACCCCACGATACCAAAACCGACCATTCTTGTTTCTTGTCGTAGCAGATGGATTGTTGGATGATGCTGGCAGAATCGTATTTGGCGGATTCGAGCAAGTGTTTGAGGGATTCGACTCTTTCCATTCCAGGGAAGATTGGGTCGATTACGTCAAAGTGATGGAGTGAAACTAATGGAGTTACCGGATGGCCTGATAGGAGACCCAAGAGGTTTCCGTAGATATCGTTCTGCAAGATCGAAAAAACGAAATCAAAGAAATTGAATGAGGAAAAACCAGTTTTATAGAACGGCAAATATGTTTAAATTAATGTTTTAATAGATTGCTCTATGCAACTTAATTAAATGATTCATTAGATCAAACAATTATTCGTGATATATATGTGTTATAATAGGATGTTACTACGTATTTAGGCATTTCAACATGTTATCTACGGTACTTATGAAATAAAGTGTCATATTAGTATTTTTTTTATATAATTTTTATTTATATAATATTGCCATTAAAAAAGAATAATAAAACATTTTATTCCAAAATTGTCCTACTAACTTGTAGAATACCCACAAACAATGTATTAACTTATTGTAATATCTTCGCATATGATGCACAATTGTTTGATCCTATAAATTTAAGTTGTATCGGTGCATTTGGTATGCAGGACAAGACAAGGACAAAATAAAAACTTGTTGTCCCAAATCTAATACGACAAAGTGGGAGCATAGGACAAAAATTCTTTCCACCTGACAACCTCCCCTAAAACAAAATTTAGTTTATTGGACGTCATCAATTCCTAAGCGTCTTAATAGACTGTTTTATAAGACAAAAAATAAACCGTCTTATCTAAGGGCGTTGTAATAATTTTATATGACGTTTTTTGACGTCTTAACAAGTTTCCAGAAAACTTTTACTAGAAAACGTCACATTAGCTATTTTATGGGACACTTATGAGAAAGTGTTTTGTAAATCCAAGCTTTGTTTTTACAGGACATTTTTTCAGGGTTTAGGGTTTAGGTCCTATAAAATAACTAATTCGGCTTTTTTTTTTAATATCCTAAAACTTGTTAGATGCCATAAACATTACATAACATTATTACAACGCTTTTAGATAAGACGATTTAGTTCATATAAACTAACTCTTATAAAGCAGTCTATTAAAACGCTTATAAACTTTTGGTATCCTACAAACCCAATTTTGTTATAGCACTCACTCTCACCCATCCCGTACAATCATATTCGGTACATAAGACATTTAAATAAAACAGTCTATTAAAACATTCGTTTGTAAAACAAACCTGATGAAACCCTGGTTCTTTAGTGAGTGGGACATTAAGTTCAGCCATGCAAGCTTGCATTCTATCATCACTTCCATACAAACCAGGGTACCTTTTAATACACCTATCTTGCATCTTCTCCAACTCCATCGCCAACGGATAACTTATCGCAAACCCACCGCCCCCATACGCCATCGAATACGAAAAGAAAATGTTCTGAAAATGGCTTTCCGACGAACTCCCAATATAATAAAACTCATTATGATCATATTTCGACAAAACCCTAACCACATTTTCCACCACAAAAACCGTGTCATCGTCCCCCATCACAAACCACCGCACATCCGCCAATCCCAGCCGCAATGCCTCCGAAACTATTCTTGATATTCTGATTGCCGACCTATGCCCCTGGCGGTTTGTGTATGGGAATCTTGAAGTGTCTTCGGAGATGTGGATTTCGGGTAGGTTTTCGTCGTGATTGATCTCCACTTGGTGGTCGAGCCATACGCCCCCTCTGGTCGCCCCCGGTCGCCACCATAGCTTGATGTATTCTTTTCTTGATTCCCATAAGTTGGCGGAGGCGGCAATGCAAAAGGCGATGTGGTTGAGTTCGAGGTTGTAGCTGTGGATGGGTGGTTGTTGGGGTTTGGTGGTGGTGGAATGGTGGTGGTTTGTGGTGGTGGTGGTGGAGGGGGGTGGGCGGATGAGGAGTTTGGGGGCGTAGAGGGTGTAGAGGAGGAGGAGGAAG
This sequence comes from Saussurea involucrata, assembly GCA_033807775.1. Classification (NCBI taxonomy): domain Eukaryota; kingdom Viridiplantae; phylum Streptophyta; class Magnoliopsida; order Asterales; family Asteraceae; genus Saussurea; species Saussurea involucrata. The sequence continues at coordinate 215,829,043 of CM066314.1, read as the reverse complement.
ATAATGAGGGAGAATCGGAGGGCGGTGGCGAGGGTAAAAGGTGGTGGAGATTGGGTGGTGGAGGAGGGGGGCATTATAGTGGTGGTGGTGGATGATGGATTTGGAGAGTGAAAGAAGGTGGTGGAGTAGGGTGATTGGAGGATGGTCCGGCCATTGTTAGACCTGATTTTTAGTGTCAATGGAGATAATTGGTTTGTGAAGAGTGATGTTCGGATCTTTTAATATTTATTAGGAAATATAGGGGTAAGAACAAGTCAATGCATGCATGTATCTATTTTGGCTTAAAATTGTACCCAAAATCCATTAAACATGTAAAATAAATATCGATTAAAAACTCAAATTCATAAATCAAAAGAATTGAAAAAACGTTTTTCAACAAACACATTTTACACAAACGTTCAAATGTTTATTATCGGATACCAAAAGACCTAAACACAAAAGTTCAAATTTTTACTAACTAACATCAATCACATGCCTAACTTTTTTTAGTACAGTCGTCACAATTGATGGCTTGTGGTTTTAAAATTGCGATTTTCATTCTTATGGTTTATAATTCATCACGTTTTTTGTCCTTATGATTTAAATTTTATTGCCATTTTCATCCCTATGGTTTACAATTCATTTCTATTTTAGTCCTTCATACTTAAAAGTAGTGTTTTGGCCTCAAGGACGAAAATAGAAATAAATTGCAAACCATAGGGACAAAAAACGTAATTTACACTAAAGCTAATTTTCTTCTTAAACCGAAACCGTCTTTTGGTTTTAGTCAATTTTCCTTTCCTGCAATATTATGGTAACCAATAATCTTTCTATTTTGTATTTTTGTTACTGTAAAACAAAATTCCTAAAGCAGAACCTTCAAAAAACCATAAAAGATGTAGTGATACTAAAACCCAACATGTCTCTTGAATGATGAACATATGATCAAATAAATCCACATTTTCTCAAAGATTATACTCATTTCTGTATTTACACCATTGAACTCTAAAAGCATATCAAGTCATATGAATCCTCCCAAAAAAAAACTGATGAAACCATTTTGTTTATGGGAAAAATTGCTGCTACATTCTATCTACATATCCTAGTACCAGTATAAAACTAACAGAAACTACAGGGCAACGTCATTCAAAAAGCGTCAATTATTGGTCCTCCGTCTGCAGACTTTGCAATTGTTTTACGTACCAAACTCCCTGTCTAACTAATTCTGTTTGATCAAAATTGTTTACGCTGACGACTTGCCACTTTTCGACTCAAAAGATGGCTGGGCAACGGTGAAATTAGAATTCCATGTATTATGCATGCAGCTTAAGATAAAATCACCTCTGATCCCTTGCACATCTCAACTTGTGGAACCCTGCCAACACATATACATAGATTTTACAAAAAATCAACATTAAGCCACCCAAAAACCAAACCAAACCAAACCAACCCCAAGAGTACTAGAGTAGATCATGAAGACCTTGGCTTGCAAAAAGTGTCAAAAAATATAACGGAAGTTAGAAATTGCACCTTTGTTTAACTCCGATCATTCCAGTGCCTGTCTGCATGGGTATGCCCATGATTATGCATTCACTAACTCCTTCAATCTTGTCAACTCGTCCATTCACAGATGCATTAAACAGGTGATCCGATGTCTTCTCAAAAGAAGCCAACATCAACACACTTTCTTTCATTTTTTGAATCCCAAATCTCGTGATCCCCAAAACTTCCCCCTATCAATAACACTTGCATTGGATGAGTATTTGAAAAATAAAATCAGAAAAAGAGGAGGTATTAGTACCTTATATGTCATGACATCAGCTAGAAGCATCATATGTCGAATATCGATACTCATTCCATGACTTTCCATAGTGTATTGTATCTCTTTAATAATGGATCTTCTTGCAGCTTCTATCCCAAGTGTGCTTTGTAGTTCAAGAATATGATTACTTGTTGTTTCATGTCCATTTATTCCTTCCATCCCCATCACTGCTTGGAGCCCCATTCTGAGAGAGAGTTTCACAAATATACCCAAATACCCTCAAAACTACTTCAAAGATACATGGATTTTAATGGTCAAGAATGTAGTATCGTTAATGTTCCATCCCAAAATAAATGCAACGTTTAACCAAAAAACACGTTGTAACGAAATATCTAAAATTACCCCTCAACAGTGTTTGACTGAAAGTTAATTACCTAAATCACCCTTCAAAATAGTGACAAAAAAGTGGTGTCTTGTGAGCCAAATTCAATCTTGTCTATATTTTTTAATTATTACCGATGAGGAAGAGGCAATTTGCATTGGAACTTTGCAAAAAAAAGGGATGTTGCATTTATTCTAGGGCATAAAAAAAAGAGATTGTTTCATCCATTTTGGCCCAAGGGGGTATTATTGTAAACTAACCCTTCTACAAGCAAGTTAAACTTGTCCTGATCCTTCTTTTTGTTTATCACAGCTCGTTCAATTGTACCAATTCCCTGCCAATAAAAGAGGAATAAATTACGAAATATTATAGATGGAAATTCAGTAATTTCATAAAATTCAAACCATCATAGCAGTTACAAGTTGACTTTAAATATCCTCTCACCTTCACAACGACTGTTGGAAGCTTATTCCTGAGCCAATGAAGATCAAAATAAAGTTTATTCCTCTCAGATGGAGGATTAACTTCAAGTTTCCTAGCATCCAAAACCTTTATATGCTGCATATATAACAAAGATTTCAGCAATTATACAAAACACTTATACAAGTACCAAATAAATCAAACATAAACAAATCTTACCTGGTCCTTCAGTTTGATTTTAGGAGTCTTTAGTATTGATTCTTTCACAGTATATGCATCTATAGAAAGCTGTAGCGCTTGAATTGTTTCTTTGTCAAGAGAAATAACAATAGATGCAGATCTTAATCCCAATACAAGCTTTATGCTCTTTGCAACCTACAAGGTCAACATCAAGATATTTGTTACAACAGTGTTACAAGATGGCTGTTTGACAGTTGCTGAATGGTTTAGTGCATGATGATTAAGTGGTCAGAATAATTAAGAGGCTCTTATGATATAGTGCAAAATGAAATATGGTTGTTTGGTAATTATTCATAATGAAATTAGGGCGCTGAATGGTTAAGGGAGACCCAAGATATAAAATCATCCAGAGAGTTTTAGAACCATTAAGAGGCAGACTTTTTTGCCAAACAAGATTCACCTCTTAGCGATTCAGAGGTTGCCTCTTAATGAAACTAAGCACTAAAAAGATTCCAATTTAGAAACCAATATCTAACCTGCCCCAAAAGGGTTCTCTCCATTTGGCCTTTTACCAGCTTTGCAAATGATATGTTATTATTAGTATTGAGCTTTGCAGTAATGACAGGTGTGCTGATTTTCTTGGCTGCATTCAAGATTTCCTTGATACGAGGAACCCCAAGAGTGACATCTGTCACGGAGTTAAGTAGCGCATTTCTACATACAAGTATGAAAAAGCATACGAGAAATTCGAGATGAAACGATAGAAAAGGATACTCATGCTAGCAACTCCAGCAAAATGGAAAGTTTTCAATGTCATTTGTGTTCCTGGTTCTCCGATACTTTGAGCACCAATTGCACCAATATTTGTTCCGGCATCAATCTTCTTTTGATGGTAACGAGAGATGCAAGTATTTAAGAATACCTATATAGTTGATACAAGTTAAACAAGACAAACATCAAACAAATGAACAACAAAATGAAAATTAGAGTCCACCATAATTAAAGATAAAGGTAAAAAATACCTGCAGCTGTTGAGAAGTGATGCCAGATATGCTTTGAGCAACATCTTCAAGAATCTTGGATTCTTCATCATGAATTTGTAGTGCTCTCCTCGTGTTTTCTAGTGTTGTAGCATATTTTTCAATAAATTCTTTTAGTTTCTTCCGGAAGTCCTCAGAGCAACCCCCTTCTGGAGTCATATCATGCATTGAAAACCGCTCCTCAATCACTTCACGAATCTCTGAAGAGGACATGCCTCTATGTTTCCCAGCAGGACATGTAGCCTTTCATAAAAAAAAACTAGTTATATATAAATCAGATATAACAAAAAAGTGTAAATACAATAAACTTAAATTAGTTCAGACCTTGGCTTTCATCAATAACCTATCGAAATTCAGAGGAAATCCCGCCTTTCCTTCCATTTGAGATGGGTCCCGTCCATCGCCACCATAAGTAAATTGAACGATACACGCACTAGAGTCCCTTACTGTGTTATCATAGTACACAGATAAGTCTTCCAGTCCCTTGATAAGCTTTCGGGACATATAACCTGTGTCGGCTGTCTTAACGGCTGTATCCACAAGCCCTTCTCGTCCTCCCATTGTGTGGAAGAAAAATTCGGTAGCAGTTAAACCACTATAAAAGGAATTTGCAACGAACCCTTTTGCAGCAGGGGTTTTTGACATTCTCTGAAAATGGGGAAGGCTTCGATCAATAAATCCATTTGGAGCACGTTGACCTCCAACTGATTGTTGACCAACACATGCAATCATCTGACTGATATTGATAGGGGATCCCTTGGAACCACACTGAGACATAATTAAGGGGCTGTTCCTCCAATGTAGTTTTTCCATACAAACCTGTACAAAAATTTATTATTAATATTTGTAGAGAAGATAAATATATATATATAGGAAGGTAAGGTATTATTTATTACCTTTCCAGTTTCATCTCTGATCTTATTAAGGACACCGGTAATCTCAGCTTCAAGTGTCTGAGCAGCGTTACAGCCAGGTTGCAACTTGAGCTTTCCTTTATTGAAATCAAGAATGAAATTATCACATTTTCTATTCCCTTCAGAAATGATTCTATTTGTGTTGTCATTCAAATCATCCCCAGGTTGGACATCATCAATTCCAATCGAAAATCCATGATTTCCTATCCACCGAGCACTGCATCATCAAAAACACACACATCTTTTGTTTATAATTATATAGATGATGATGATGATCAAAGATGACAAGAAGATTAAGGCAAATGGACAGAAGTATACATCGGATCTAAGAAGCATGGTGATATGGGGCTAGTAAAGTACCTTAGTTTTGCTAAGCGGTTCATACAAGCAGCAGCAGCATGTGAATTGTAGTCCCTAAGAAGAACCGAGTAAAGTCCATCCTTGTTACCATTCCCTGTTGCAGTCATATAACAATGACTAATGCCCTTCTCATTTGCCTCAAAACAATAAGCAAATAAGTAATATTCTTCATGCTACAACTTGGCTATAATCAGGTTTCTACATAGTGCAAAAGTCGCAACTTTATATAATGCATGGACATGACTGTATATATGGAAGGGTTCAAACGAGAACACATGTGATTTACGCAAATGCGAGAACATTTGCAAGCTCATCATTCTGTTTTAAGTCACAGTTTTAGAATGATTGAGGGAGCAGTATATTATTAAATAAATATTTACCCTTTTAAAAAACATCGCAGGCATGCAGGGGTAAAATGAGAAAAAAACTACAAATCACATAATGAAGAGACAAAGCCAATGATTGTGGACGTGACCATCACTGGTTTCGATTTAGCATAGCATTATCGCATAATTATCACAGCAAAACTGCAAAATCACATCATCAGAAGTGTTCGATTTATCAAAGCATCATCACATTATTATCACAGCAAAATCACATCATTATCGACAATGGAGACATCGACATAAGAAGTCTTCGATGATACCAGCAACATTTAAGGGATAAAGACAAATCTAAGATAGCATAAGATTGTTGATAAATACTAATTTATTTTCATTTATTCTAATTTTTATTATGGGTTAAATAATTTGGAGGCCCAGAAGTCTTCTTTACATTTTAGTAAAGCATGGCTGTTCTCGTATGAACCACCGCCTATGTGTGTGTGTGCGTATATATATATATATAACTTAATATATTTTGTAAAAGTGGAAGCATGCAAGTATATCGAGAGTGGAGCAGAAATAAAACTGACCTAAAGTAGCCTTCCCAAGCTGACCACTTATAAGTTCACTATTGTAGATGTAGACATATCCATCATTAGGGCACATTGTCTCATAAGGCTTGTCCCGTTTTCCACTTGGCTTCGTGTAACTCTTTTCAGTAAGAGTCAGATTCAGATAGACTCTCATATCTGCATGTGGGCGCAACAGTACACTAAACAATTGTTTACCAGTCCAAAGCTCTATTGGCTGCAAAATAGAGTATAACAAACCAATATCAAAAATTATCAGTGATTGCAATGGAGATGATAGAATTTGAAAAATACATTCTCTTATCTTACCTTGACTACAGCAGGAGTTGGCAAATCGATAGGATCCATTGCATCACCCATATAACAACACATAAGGGCAAATGAAGCACGATCATAGAAAGTGTCCTTCCTTGTTATGAGGAAAGAAGATGTCAAGAAATCTTGAGTAGATGCCACCAAAATCTCCCCGTTCTTTGGCGTACATAGATTGTTTTGCACCTAAATTATTGGAAACAAACATTTAAGTGGCAGTAATCATATGTGAATATCAATGATATTCTAAAGAAGTAAACAAGTGGTGTGTGTATTGAGATGGATATTACCCACCCCCATTAGCATAAGAGCCTCGGTTCGAGCCTCCTCTGTTTGTGGAACATGCATATTCATCTCGTCACCATCAAAATCAGCATTGTAAGGATTGCAAACAGATTCATTGAATCTCAATGTGCGCCAAGGCATAATCCTTGCCTGCATAATATTAATACACACACCAAATCATAAAATATAATCTAATAATAATAAACTTTACAAATCTAATAATAATAACCTTACCCTGTGACTCATGATTGACATACGATGCAAGCTGGGTTGCCGGTTAAAGAGGACAACATCACCGTCTATTAAATGACGGTCAACCACGTCACCATATTTCAACTCATCAGCCAAACGTTTTCTGGCATTCACACTCAACGACATCAAGGTACCATCTGGCTTTCTGATATGCTTTGCACCAGGGTACTTAGAGGTTCCATTACGAACAGCGTGTCTGAGTCTCTCTATATTGTGATGTGAAACACGCTCAGGATAAGTTAAAATGCGAGCCATTAAGATAGGAATTGCGACTTCTGTTATCTTTAGATTAGGGTCGGGTGAGATAACGGTCCTGCCAGTATACTCAACACGCTTCCCAGACAAGTTGCCTCGAAAACGGCCTTGTTTTCCCTTCATGCGCTGAACAAGACCACTCATAGGTTTCGCGTTTTGCATACTCAATTGTGGTGGTACACGAACATCACTGTTTATATATAGTGCAACCATAAGTTGCAGATGCTCCCAACCATCTAGGCTTTTATTATTAACACTTGTTTCTGTTAACACCTGATGAAGAGTAGCATTGGCCTTTATAATTTCTGCCAATCTCAGGGTAATGTCATTCTCATTGCTGCAATGCAAGATAACACAAAATCATTAGTCGAGATGCAAACGACAAACACATTTATTTCCTTCTATTTTTCCTTTTTAGATTTAGTACAAATTAGCTGAGCACAATGAACCTTAGAAGTGAAAGAGCTCAATTTTTTATTTAAATAAATTTAAATATAAACCATCAAACTATACAAAATCCTTAGTTTGAAATAAGAGATGTGTGTTTGTTAATAAATCTTGCAACTTCTGATGAAAAAACAGTATATTAGCAGCAACATTTTAAGAATATTACACATTTAAGAACTTTGTAATTATGTAAACCTTGTTGTTCCACCATCAACTTTGACAGAAGGACGAATAGGTAGTGGAGGAACAGGAATGTTTGATATAATCAGTTTCTCAGGTCTATCAGCAAGATAAAGCAAATCACAATCCTGTAACACAATAAGAAAACAAAATGATTAACAATCCATAATTATACAACATCTATATTGCAGCATACCACGGAATATTCTATATGCATGTGCATTCAGTATTATGTAATTACAGCATATATCAGTAATTTTACAATTTTCTATGTATGCTAATGTTATGTTACATTATCATATACTACCTTCAACTAATTAGCTATATGACAAATACTTTAATATATGTATAATTTCAAAATGCCACACTTCATAAAGATTAAAACACTAACTCAATTCCACTTCGGTAGTTTTCATAACAGTAATGCATGTGGTGCAAGGATGGCGGCACCAACCCAATAATAAACCATGGCGCTGCATGCACCATCTTCCAGAACAAATAATAACACAATAAAAATATAAGTGAAAGTGAATCACCAAATAATAACACAATCCATAAGTGGGTGTATGGATGTGCGTCTATACTGATGATTGTGACTTCAAACTGCAATAATTAGGTTAAAAGTGTTTGGCAAAATTGATTATAATTTTCTAACTATTTAGGGTCGAACCATTTGAACGGCAGAGTTGTAAGAAAAACGATTAGTGAGATAAAATTACCTACCTATCTCTATCTTTAAGCACCTAATTATCTAATTCAAATTTCTTCAAGTTGCAAAAATCACTTCAATAATGCACGTCAAAACACCCCTCGATCATATTACTTCTAGTTAGAGTGACAAAATAAATTTAGATTATGCAAATATGCAATTGATACTTTACTCTTAGTTTTATTGTAGAGTCAAGTCATGCACAATCGACTTGCACGAATAACAAAAGGCTGCTTCATATTTTGAATGTTTCCGTTCTTTAATGATTCATACTGTTTGTTTTCTATTTTCATGATTTTTTCAATTTTCCTTTTACATGGCTTTCTATTTGCTTTCATTTACTTGATATTCTTGAAAACTATTTGTTACCAAAGAAACACATTTAAAGGGTTCCGGTTGGGTTCTGGTAAGAAGTGACAAATTTTGTGAGAAGCGTGAGAAGTGGTTATCAACCGGTGGATGAGAAATGGACAAACATTAGAATGAGATGCACCGAGATAAGATCCACCTAGATGCACAGAATCAACTCCCTTATAAGCCGCAATTCATGGAAGGGTATTTGATTAAAAGTGATAAACGGTTTAAAAGTACTTCTCACACTTCTTACCAAAAATGGCACTTCTCACATGATCCTATGCCCACTTTTAAATTATTATCTTTTGCACATATGTTTTCCCCCTCCACACTGCTTGAAGGGTAAGAGAAGCAAAGGAGAGCTAGAGATGTGACTATCGGCAGAAAAAAGGTGGTCTCTTGTGAAGTTGCAAGCTAAATTAGGAGTAGTTGACTGAGATTAATGCAAATGAAAAGTTGGTGGAGTACGAGATAGGGCTGCACAAAAACCAGATATGCCAACAAGCTAACCCAACCCAAACTAAACCAAAATATAATTGGGTTCTAAAGTTACAGGCAAACATGGTTGGGTCAGGATAGGGTTGGGTCAACCCAACCCAACCCATCCCACCTTGATGAGGCCGATGAAAATTAAATAATTATATATTATATATTAATTAGTAAGCAACAACTATCATTTATCAGTTTTCGCGTCTACACCAAAAACTACAACTACTAGTTTGCCTTATTGCTTTGTAGTAGTGACTTAGTTGTTTGGTTTTTATGAGTTTTCTCTTCTTTTTCTTCTAGAAACTAATTTTTCGTTTATGTATCAACCATCAAATATTAACATGCCAACCCAACCCAACCCAAACCAAACCAACCCAAGAGTTGGTTTGGGTTGAGACTTTTCTAAACCGGCGTACTTGGGTCGGGTTGTTCAAATGCCGCAACCCGCCCAACCCAACCTATGTGCACCCCTAAACAGAGGCGCATGTAGAGGTCATTGGCAATTGATCCCCAAGTTTTGGGTTATTCTATGCATATTTTATAGTGTCATGAATCTATTATGATGTATCCTAATGTTGTGAATTTGATATAATTGCTTATTAGTTAGCAAAAACCTGAACAACTCTAGCAAAGTCCGTTTGAACTACTTTTGGTACATCGCCAAAGATATCTATAATATGACAGAATCCATGTTGTGGTTTTTGCACCGGACAAAGAACATATCGACTAGTTCAAACTCTCTCCCCCTATGTCAAACTCTGCTTCCGGCATCAGTTTTCCAAATTCAACCTGAAACCACTCATTGGCCCTCTCTCTGAATAACTTGGTCAGAGATGGTGGTATTTGAGCATTTGAGACCTCAAGCTCATATGCCTCAAAATTTGGGGAATCGATAGCTATAGCTGCTTCGAATTGCTTAAAGAATTTATCAAGGCAATACTCAATTCATTAAAAACAGTCAAAAGTCAACTTGCATAGTTGTACCATGCCAATTGTTGATGAGCTATTGTGTCATAGCTCCCACGACATGCCAAATTGCTAAAATGCCAATTGCACCATTACAAGTTGCAAGGTGCCACCTTGAACATACGCCACACCAACATTAATAACTATGATTGTTTGGAAGAGTGACCAAGTCAGACTCCAATTTTACAAACGTGTTTGTCATGATAAGCAAGGCAAAAAAACTTGGTTAAACACAATGAAGCCAAAGTCGAGTTTCACCTAGTTGAGACAAATTGAACTTAAGTAGGTTCACCTTTTGTACATCACAAAGGACCACAAGAATAGCACTTTCCCTACAAGATATAAGTTCATTTATGTTTGAGATAGAGGTGCCACGGAACATAAAAGATCATACCTCATCCAGCATCTTCTTAAAAAGTTTAAGAACTTTGTCAGGATTTAGAAAAGAAGACAAAATAGCAGGAGTCTTCGACTCCTTCATGTGAGATATAGCATCATTGGACTCCTTTGAGGTAGTATCTTGGACTTTGGTACGGTCATGTATGACTCCTACCGTTCCAACAGCCTTTTTTACTATACCTGTAATGTATTATGAGTATTAGTGGAACAACTCACTATAAAAAGCTCCTCAACATCTGCAACCTGATGCTCTTAAAAAGAATTCAACTATGTCCTTATCGAAACTAACCTATAAAAACTTTCATAGTAAAACAAATATTCTAGATGAAAACAAGAGATAAGTTTTTTTATCAGAATAGCATCATCTTCCTATCACTTGGTACTTAAATATTAAATGGCATGGACATTGGAGCAACAAAAAAAATTCGTCCCTGTGGTTGCTCTAATCTCAGATATTACCTCCTATCCACACCTCAATGAATAAAAAGACAACTAACTTAAATGGAAGTTATCAACTCAATGCATCAAGCATAACCCTAGAACTGATGAATAGTTGAGATCCATATCAAATCATTATTTATGTAGCTAAAGTTATAAGATATGCCCAAAAAATAGGAACATCACTAGAATAGGGAAAAAGACCAAGTGCCGCAAAAGAAACCAAACTACATGCCAGAAAGACGATGAACACGAAAAAAAAAGCAACACCAAAGAGATGGAGGAAAAAACTTGAAGTTACACATAAACTAGAGTAGTTCCAACACAAGCCGAAGTGTGAAATTTATATTCTCATACCACTAAACCATATATATTTGATAATTCAATAAATATCAGAACAAAATAAGAAAGGTAAAAACTGAAAGCCCAACCATGTAGATAACAGACACTTATTTTTCCATTACTGCAAAAAATTACACCATCGTGCAGAAAGATTTTGTGATAAGGGACAAATACTAAAAACGTGGTCAACTTAAGTAAATGCTTAGGTGTTGAAAGCAGCCAGTTAGAATAGGCATTAAGTGATGGTAAGTTATGATTGCAATAGATTTGCCTTGGTTTATTATGATAAGGAAAAAGCGGATTTGGTGGAAAAGTTGATTAAGTTTTTACTTGATGTAAACAAGAAAAAGAAACTTAAAAGACAAAGAGATAGGGTAAGCATCGAACCATTTATATAACCACATCTGGAGCATGTCACAGCCTTCTTACTACTTGCCATAGCGGTGCACCTTTTAACTACCCTTTTAAAAATTTCGTTCTTCTTCAAATGGTCCAATTTTGGATTTCTCATCTTCTTTAAGAAGTCTACACGTTCTTCCTCCAGCAACAATATGCGGGAACAAAACTGAAAATAAAAAAACAAACAGAAATGGGAAAGGAAAAGAAAAACAATAAGAAAAATAAAGTCCAATGTAAAATTTACAACAATCTATGATATGCTTATGACTTTCATAGAAAAAATCCCAGAGCACAGCAGAACTAAAGGAAAACATAATTGCAACTAGACTACCTTGCATATGCACTTCAAAATGTCCACGATATGAGATAAATATCCAACATTATAAACTGGCAGCACAAGCGTCAAGTAACCAAAGTGACCAGGGCAATTTTGGAAATCCCCATGACATGTCTCACATGTACCTGCCTTGTTTGGAGGACCCTGAAATACCAACATAGATGCCATTCAGAACTCCATGGACAAAAGAAAACAAATAAAAATTAGATAATGCAGAAAGACAAGCAAGCCAAAAAAAAACATAAGGTGGGAAGCAAAGATATACCCATACAACTTCCAATTCAATTCATTTAACTAACATGTCACTAAAAGCACTCATATTATTCAGAACAATAAGCAACTCAAGCTTTTAGGCAACACATCAACATTACGAAAAATGTGATATAAATAATTAAAAGATGTTGAAAATTGCATTTGTTCCATGCTTAATGTTTTCATCATATGTAACATCAATGTTTAGTTCAAAACTCTTGGCACGATGATTTCAAATCTACCGGTCACAATCGCATATCTCCTATGGGAAATGGACTCTACTTTCAAATTATAGGTGGTGATCAAACTGGCGATCAACTACAGAAGTAAAATGAAGAGCAAAACAAATTACCATGTGGGGGTCCAACAAGCCATTAGGAACAGGGCTTTTGTTGTCTTGACTCACATAACATTGGGAACGAGAAACTTGAATTTCCCCCATTTTGAGAACATCCGCATCAGAAAACATTGAGAATTTAATGCTCTTGCTGTTTTCAAATAACAAATTAAGCAGAATCAGTATGACTACTAGTAATGACAGAATTGAAAATCGTATGAAACGATTAGAAAAAAACACTTACATCCTTCGAGGGCCAACATCTTCGACATAAGGTTGTTTTGTAAATGCAAGGGTGGTGTCTTGCCCTCTATTTCTGTTCATCGTGTTCGCCATGGATGGAATGTTGAAGAAATAGATTTTGCAGTTGGTTCGAGTAAAGATCGATGGATGGGTTAAAGCTTAGAGTTTTAGAACCCAAACGGTTTGTGACCCGGCTAACACGACGCGATTAACTTGTTTATCTTCTTAATCCATTAAACCTGCTTACCTGTTTGACCCGCTAACTCATTTAACCCGTTTAATATTTATAAGATGAAAAATTGAAACACGAAAATTCGTAAAAGGTTACAAATCCAAAATTCAAATGAAAGAATTTTTAAGTTACATGCTAATTGTTTTATAGGATTCCGCTATAAAAGGTCTATAGTTTTAATTTGATCGTAATTTAGGAGTATTAGTGGAGGAATAGTTTTAGATGATGTGACATTTTTCATGGTAAAAATGAGGGTGTTATACAAGATAAACTCAAAAGTGGTCTGACAAATATACTTCTGGCAAACCGATTTGAGGAGTGCAAACTTAACCAACAAGTTTGGCTCACCAACTATTGTCTAGGTATTGAACATGTTTGGCATGTTAGACAAAGTAAGTAAGTTCTAAAGTATTATTTTATTGGTATCATATTTTTTTACTGTTCCTTCTACATACAGAACGATGAGTTGTGTTAACAAACGTCTACATTATTCTCAAAGGCTGAAATGAGGAATACAAGCATTCACTATTCAACAAATCAGATGAAGACACGTGTTAAAATTGGATAGCAACATTTAATGCAACGGTGGCTATAAAAGGTCATCCTTGTCAAAGGTTGCAACTACCCTTTTTGAAAGGAATTTTGAGTGATAGTTTTTTAGGCAACATAGACGTCAACTATTTGTAGAACTATCTAAGTTCTTCAGATCTAAAAGACTACATTCTTCTATTACCCTTCCAGTCTTTAGCAAATTTGCACCAACTAGCAGGCCGGTCCTGAGGTTTCGGATGCCCATGGCAAAAATTCAAAAGAATGCCCCCGATATATATATATATATATATAACGAACTTTTTAAAGGGGTTTGGAACCTAATCAAGTTAGGTAACAATAATTCTAATGAAAGAGAAATAGCATAGTGAAAGACATATGCAAAAACTATATCAAATGCTTGAACATGAATAAACTTGTTATCTAATTTTATCTCTCAACCTTGACTTGGATTAAGTCATTGAATGTTAGACAAGGTGGATCTAATATTATGCCTTGCAACAACAAGAAGAAAGACTCTTTTTAAAGCCTAACCCTTGAAACACAAATGATGTAATCTTGATATCAACCGACTGTATTGCACCAATTGAAACTAAATAATTAGTTTCTCTATGAAAGTAAATAGATTTGTTTGTCGAAAAAAAAGTAAAAAATGATTTCAACAATTTGAATATGGAGTTGACTGGATTTTCTTTCTTCTTTAATTTGAGGAGGCTTGGTCAATCGTACCTTATTGATGTTTCTTCTAGTTGTATAATAGATCATCAATCTAGCCAATTGTATCTTATTAACCTTTCTTCTAGTTGTATATTAGATCATCATTCATATCTCTTAAGATAATGATAATATTGTACAGTATATGGGGTGTCTATTAAACTGCTTAGGCTTTGAATAGTCACAAGTTGTTGTGGATTTTAAAAGAAAGAGATATCATTCTCCATTTCCATAAAATATGTCCACACCAACATTTTCAATGTTTTCATTATCACTAAACATTATCAATGTTATCAAGACAACAATTCAAACTATTTAAGCAAATAGAGGCAGCAAGTAAGCAAGACAACAATTCAAACAATTCAAAGTATACTTAGAAGTTAGAAAAGAAAACACCTCACCTTGATTCAGGGCAGAAACAATAAGAAATTTAGGTAAGAATCAGAAGCAAGAAGCCAATCGATTTAGCGCAGAAGCTGAACTAGACGCAGGAAGTCAGCAACCACGACTCCAATAGTCGATTTAGGGCTAGGGCAAACGCAAGAAGCCAGTCGATACCAATCGATTGAGAGTAACGAGAGTTGAGAACTGAGAGGCGAGAGATTGAGTTCGTGAATAATGGTGAATCGTGAGTACGGTGGCAAGAGATTTCGTTCGATGAATGATTTCGTGAGCGCCCACCATATTCAAAACTGGAGCAGTTTTTCTTGGACCTAGGTAAGTTTTTAGAGTAAACTACGATTTTCGTCCCAGTGGTTTGATATTAATAACGATTTTCATCCCTTATCTTTAAAAACTGTTTTTTTCATCCCGTGGTTTATATTTCACTTCCATTTTCGTCCCTCCATTCAATTTAGTTAAAATTAGACGTTAACTCATGCAAAAAATATTTGAGTAAATTACATATTTGGTCCTTGTGGTACACCAATCTTTACATTTATATCCTTAAATTACATAGCTTAAACTTTCTACTTTTTACTTTTTCTTTTTTTTACCATATTTTATCAAGACATTTATTCTTTTATTAAATATACTATATATTTTCAAAATATTTTAACTTTAATTATAAAAATAATCAATAGTTTCATTTTTTTAAGTGTATAATATTTGATACCCTCCGGTATCAAATAGTTACATTAAAACTAATTATAAAATACATAATCGTTTTCTCAAAGCTTTAGGTTGAAATCTTTTAAAATTAATATTTTTATTTATTGGTTTATTGGACGAGTACATTTCTAATATTAATAATAAGTATGTGTGAGCGCGCGCACACACACACACACACATATAACCCGTAATAAAAATTAGAACGAGAACACATCTGTTCTAGGAAAATGTGAGAATACTTTTGGGATTTTAATTATTTAACCAGTAATAAAAATTAGAATAAACAAAAGTAAACTAATATTTATCAACTTCTTTTTGCTATTTCATATTTGTTTTCATCTCTAATCGAAAACTTATGGGCCTATAAATTATCGAAAAGATTTTATGTCGATGTCGTTGTTGTCTAAAATGATGTGATAACATTGACTTGATTTTCTATATATATATATGTATGTATGTATATGTAAAAATGGATTATGTGAGAAGTGCGGTACGTGTGAAATATGTGTAATCGCAGTGGGATGCAAAGAGTCCACAATGGACAGCGCAAGTGTACACTGGCCACTATGATCGTCACAGCAAGTAATAGTTAGTAAAATACCAGAATCGTATCCAAAGGGACTAGGCAATCAAGACACTATTGTTTTCATGAACTTCCTTTTACAAGTTTCAATTAGAGAGGAAGCAATTGAGTTGGTTGGTTTTGGTGAAACTATTTTTAACGAGTTACTTAAGTTTTAAAAGAAGGAATGTAGGTGTAGATTTTCCCCGGATTTTATATTAAATACATGATCCAGAATAGTGCTCACTGCACTTATGTGGAGTGGGCACTCCCGTTAAGGAAGCCTGGTTACACAAATACTCACACCTCTTAGTCAAAATCCCATACGTTTAGTCTTTATTGTTTTGTCAATGGTGATCTCACAATGAACCTTTTCAGGTTTCGATGGAATGTGTAGAGACAAATACTCTAAGTGTTTTTAAATACACAAACTAGCTTGCCTACTACTCCTCCAGTGGGTTGAGATCATCTCACTATGTAGACCCAACTCTCATTGGTATCATAAGAATTCTTTCGAATCCCCTAGCATCATCCAAGCTCGTGTCACTATGTTCTACCCATTTCTGAACAATATGAACATCATATTTGTTTATGGATACTTAAACATGCTAATAAAGAACACAGTAATGTTTAATGTATATACTCATACCCAATATGCCATATCACATGGTAAAACATAACTGTTTAATGTTCCAAAATTTTAAAGTTTACCAAAATTCTTAATTAGAAAGAATTTAAACCTATGGAACTACCATGAACATCATGATTGTTCTAACACATAGGATTCATAGGTAAATGTGCATTTAAGCTCTCACAACTTATATTACCTCCATTATATATAAATATATATATATATATATCTTTTACTACATATTTAGTCATCATGGTTAGTTTGGAAACTAGCATCTGTGTACCCAAGACACACGGATCTCTTTCCTAACCATTGTGCAGTAAGAACATATCTTTAGTTCTTCTCAGATACTTTAGATTGTTCTTCACTGCAATAAAGTGAGCATCACTTGAGTCTGACTAAAATCTACTCGTCATGCTTAAGGCATGCGAGATGTCCGGTCTCTTAGTAACAAACATGGTGTACATGTTTGAACCAATGGTCAAAGCATGGAACACCCTTTATTCGGTTCATGTACTATTGACAAACCTCCTTTCTTATAACCCCTTCATCTTGAAGTGTCTTAAGCTTTTGCCAATGTATGTACTTTTGGCTTAATCTAATTAAGCACTTTGATCTATAACAATAAATCTTTACACCAAGGAATTGTCTCTTAGATCCTTTATCATGAAATACTTCCTTAGTCGGGTTTTTACACCTTCAAGCACTAGGATGTCATTTCTGATGATCTAGAATACTATTATGCTCCCACTGGCCTTTTAAGATTTCGAGATGGTTGCCCTAATCCATAACTGGACCTTTTGCAACTTTCAATTTTAGGTTTGATGTTTTAAAGCCTTGTATACGTCCTCGCTGAAAAATTCCCTTTTGAGGAATGTGGCTTTAACATCAATGACATCTTGCCTTTCATCAGTAATCATAAGTAATCCGATCTTCAGATTGTTTTGCATCTCGTTCATTATTTTCAACAACTTGTTGAACTCAACATCTTGTTATTTGTCAGTGTCAACCATTGTACCATCTTTGTGGTTCTTGAATTTCTTCAAGATCTACTGTGTCTCCCCATTTTGATTCTTGTCAGAAACTCATTTTCTAAGAACTCATTATGGTGCGCAACAAAACTTTTGTTATCGATTGGATCTTGTATAAATGATATCCGATTGGATATTTTATAAAAATGTACATTTTAGACCTTTTACTCAAGCTTCCTAGAAGCTTCATGCTTATCTTAAGCATTATTGCCCTATATTATCATGTATGACAACTTTGGGATCTTCCCAATTCATATTTTGAGAATAGGTTTTATTGGTTCTTGTTGGTTGATGCATAATTTAGTATTGGGTAGTTGTTTCTAGGAAACATCCTCAGAAAAACTCTTTTAGGCAGATTCGTGAGACTCGTCATAGAGTGAATCATGTTCAACACGATTCTATTTCTCCTTTTGACACACCATTAAGATGCGGTGTTCCAGGAGAAGTCATTTTGGATACAATCTCAATCTCTAGGATGATCTCTTGACTTAGATATTTATAACCTCAATTTGACTAAAGCGTCTTTATCCTTGCCAAGTATATTCATTCGTTCTTTTGAAACTCTTTGAAGAATCAAAGCTTTCACATTTTCTTTCTTTTGGTAAACATACATATATTTACTAGATTTAGTAGAGTGTTACGAAGTAGTGATGACCGTGTCTTGTGACTGAACTTTAAGGCTCACATACATCAGTATGGATAACTCCTATTAGTTCTTGTGACCCCTAAGGGTTTTCCTTTAGAACATTTTTTGTCATCTTGACTAACAAGACACACATTTATCATGTGAATCATCACATGATTCCAACTCTCCGTCCGTTTGGAGTTTGGTTATGTGTTTCTTAAGTGTCACAAATAGGTCTGATTTAAGCCCCGCTTAATTCAATATGTTGATTTATAATTACAACTATTAATTTCAGAAAAACATTTATTAAGATAAAATCTATTTAAATAAGGTTTGTTGTAATTTGAGAAAATGAAACTAAAAATCCTAGTAATACTAGGTACATCAATACACTTGCTAAGTGTTAATGTAAGACCATTAAAAGTTCATATCATATGCCCTTTTAAGCAACCTTAGCTAACTTAGCTCCATCCTGTCTGGTTTCATCTTCTCTTCACTTCTTACTTTCTGAAAAGTAGTATTAATATGAGTATCATACTCAATACTTAATACCTAGTTAGAAGTGAACAAATCAATGGTAAACATACCTGAAGTTCCAACTTCATTAGCCTTCTTCTTCCTCATTTATGCCAATAGGGCAGGGCAGTTTCTCTTCCAGTGTCCCTTCTGGTTGCAATTGAAGCAAACTGCATCTACAAGAATCTTTCCTTTGCCCTCTTTCTTGTTGGAGCTTCCAACATCTATTTTACCCTTGGTAACTCCCCCATTCTTTTTTATTATCCCACTTTTAGGCTTGATCATTAAGACCTATTCTGGTTTGGATGAATCCAACTTGGATTTCATATTTCTCTCAGCAGTGTTAAGCATACCGTGAAGCTCTGTGAGAGTTTTCCTCCAAACCATTCATATTATAGTTCAGAACGATCTATTCATATGAATTTGATAAAGAATTAAGAACCATATCGATTCCTGTTAGTCCCTAATGGCTAGCACAAGTATTGTAGAAGGGGGGGTTGAATACAATACACAAAAATTACTTAATTAATTCTTTTATTGAAAAACTTCAACTAAGAATTACACATAGAAACTTTAGATTGTTGCGGAAAGAACAGATGAACTATTCTAACAATCTTTCACAAAGCAAACAGAAATCACAAAACAACTTTAAACACACAAAGATCAAAGCTATCAAGTTCTTAAAGATGAAGCAATCTTGCACTGAGAGAATTTCTTCAGAAAGCGTAGTTTGCATGGATGTCTTCTTTCTCCTTTTATAGTGCATGAAGCATTAAATGCTTAGGACACTTGTCATCAGGAGATTCAATTGTAGGTGTTGACTTCTGAAAAGTTGATTTGTCCTTTTCACCTTTTTCCTTGGTACTAGGAAGAATACCCATGCTGATTGAGGCGTTATCTGATAATGGATAAAACGACAAATAGTCACTTTTACCTGGCAATACATATTGTCCCATAATAAATGATCTTCTCATTGTGTCTTCCAAGAAGCATTACACCGATCTGAGCTTTGAGGTCGGTGAGAAGTTCTTGAAAGATATATGTTATGAGAAGTACCATGTTCCCACCGATTTGAGGCTTTCATCGGTGGGACCTTTTGACCGATCATGGAAGAGGATCGGTGGGAGTGTCCACCGATTTTCATAGAGTCCATCGGTGGACAATGACTTGATCTTGATGAGAAGAATATCCTTCACTTCCACAATGAGAAACATCTTCAAGCTTCATTTCGGTGGGTCTTCGACTTCACCGATAATTTTCTGTTTTGTCTAAGTCATTATAAAGAACCAAGAATAAATATTCTAAGTAGGATTTTAGGAATAAAATCGGTGGGTCAATTTCAAATCTTCGGTGACCCAACAATCCCTATTTGAATTTGAGCTCCATACTTAGAATATTCAAGAGTATAACATGCATTTTGACCCTTTTTACTCTTTTTGGGTTCTTTTCACATAGACCATTCTTTTTGTTCTTTTTGATCTATTTTTCTTTTATGGGTTTGTACAGTATATCCAATATTTACAAGTAACTAAAAATTATGTGCAACAATGAAA
The DNA here is from genome assembly GCA_033807775.1 of Saussurea involucrata. Classification (NCBI taxonomy): domain Eukaryota; kingdom Viridiplantae; phylum Streptophyta; class Magnoliopsida; order Asterales; family Asteraceae; genus Saussurea; species Saussurea involucrata. The sequence goes on along the minus strand of CM066314.1, from coordinate 215,808,574 downwards.
TTCAAATAGAATCTAATTCATAAGGAAAAGTACTTGTATTTATGTAAAATTTTCATACATTTGAAAATGAAGAAAAGATACAAGTACTTGTAAGAAAACTAACATCCAGATTACTTTCTTGGCTTTTGAAGACGACGCTGATTTCGGTGGAGATGTTCTGATAGTACTTTTGAGCTTCATCAATATATGGCATGAGGTTGGAAATGCCATGTAGGAAGAGGATGTCGGCGAGATGGATCTGAGAAAATCTGAAGAAGCGTCTTTGACCGAGGGCATCATTGAAGAAGAGACCTGGAACTGGTGAGAGGCAAAGTGTGGTAGATGGATAGGAAATGGAGGTTGGAATGGACAAGTCAAGGTTATCAACATAAGGGATTTTTCCTTTAGAAGCCATGTCTTTAAACACTGTGTCTTTCACCGATTGAGTCTTGGTTTTGGGAAGTCGAACATCTTCTTTTAGAGTTTGAACGCGGGCACGTTCTTCGGTGGAAAGAACGATGTTGTGTTTCTTCTTGATCAGCTTCATTTTCTCCATCAACTCACTGATAACTTTGATGAAGATGTCTCTCTTTGGGTTGACACATTTACCAACAATTTAGACAATTCCATCCATTCAGATAGACCGAATTGTTTAAGGTGGTAATCTATGATATTTCTTGAAGTCCCATTTTCTCTTTCAATGATGAGACGGACATCGGAGGGAGTGATTCGAGAGGTGGCAATCTTGACACCAGAGATCGGAGACCTGTCAGTTCGGTAGTGCATCACCTTTTTGTACCATTTGATTTCTTCTTCCTTTTCTTCTTCGATTGTGCCCAACTCAGACTTTTGGGCTTGAATGGGATCGGTGGACTTAGCTTTGACAGCTTCTTCTTTTTCAACTTTCAAAGATAAGGCCTTTGAATCATCCAAAGCTTTTTGGGCCAACCGGGCTTCCTCAATTTCTTGAGGAGAAAGACCCAATTCAGAGACAACTCATCTGGTAGGAGATTTAAGTCTTAGAGTTTGTGCATCTGATGGACGAGCTCCATATTTGGCCAACTCCTTCTTCTTTTTCTCTTCTTTTGCCTCATCCTCTGCCGAAATTATTTTCTTTCCTTTGTCTTTTGGAACCTCGGCCGAAACACTTTGCTCCCCTTAATTGTTGCGTCAGTGATATGAATGTTTGCCGATGGTTTAAAAGTGATCGATTGGATGCCTGCCGAAGGAGTTTCTGTTGGTGATGGAGTCGGTGTCGTTGATGGTATTGAAATCGGTGAGGAAGTTGTTGTTGTTTTGGTCGCCAATGGGATCGGTGTAGGAGATGAAATCGGTGTTGCTTTGGCTACCGATGGTTTAACATGAATGGTGGAAGGTTTGGTTTTGGTGGAGAAGCGTATGGTTGAGGTGTCGGTGGCGTCTGATGGAAGCATGTTGCTGCAAACATGCCTAACAGAAGGCATTCGAGGAGCCTTTGTTGGGCTTTTCTCCCCCTCAGCAGCGGCCGAAATAGATACGCCCAAGTGCGTACAAATATGGTCAACACGTTGATGTACCTGTCGAATCCTCTCCCGATCAACGTTGTCAAAAGAAAAGTCCCCAAGGTCAAGATCCCAATCCAGGCTATCATTGAGAGAATCAACCTTTTTGTGAAGACTATCGAGAGAATTATGAATAGAAGAGTTGAGGGACCGATGTTGGGTATCCCGTTCACTAAGACGAGCAATTTCCGAGTCTTTGATGTCGGTAGATGCTTTAATGGATGCCACCGAAAATGACAAATTGGAGTTGGAAGTGGTCAAACTTTCCAACTTTTGACTGAAGGTGGCCATACTGTCGGTGAGAGGCCGAAGCAAGTTCTGAAGAGTAGATGCTAAGAGTTGAGGTTACTGATCTTCCAAAACTTTGACCCTGTCATTTGTTTGAGTTATCATAGTAATGGTGGCCTGTTTGAAGGCCTCAAATTAAGTACCCACCAATCGACACTGCCAGGCACTTTCTTGAACCTCGAGGATTAGATCACTATGCAGCCGAATATCGGTAGTGGTGGATGTTCCAATATTGGGAATTTGGAATCGGGGAGCATTGGGGGATAAGGTGTGTGAGAAAGTGACCTTTCTTCAGGAATATTGGAGGAGGAAGGTTGATCAGATAGTGGGTCGGGGAACAACACTCTTGGGGGTGATGGGGATCGTGATGGAGAGGAATCATATTCAGAAGAAGATGATTGGTGGGGAGTAGGTTTTTTCGGTGGGCTTGTTTCGGTGACAGCCATGGTGGGGTCATCGGTGGTGAGGTTGTATCGGTGGAGTGATGGTGGTGATCGGTGATCATGGCATCGGTGGTATCGGTGGTGATTTGTTCTCGGGGAGAGCCAGTGTCTTCTAGTAGGAAGTCCAAAAAGTCCCCACTGGAAGGGACGACTGTTGAAGCAGCCGTACCTCCAACGGGTTGTGCATCATCATCAATCACAAAGTGATTGGGTGTCAGGCTGTGTAGTGCAAAATCAGAGCCTTCGAGGGGAGAGACCCCGAAGTCATCTGCACCACCCAACTAAGTGGATGATGAGGTAAGTGGTGGGTTCTCAAAAAATACAACTGAAGCCTTTTGAGAGGTAACGGAGGAGTCGGTACGGGGTATAGCAGATTCCCTTGGCCCTGATGGGATAACTTCAGCCACTGGTTTTCGAGAATCGGTAGCCGGCTTATAAGTTTTGGCCGAAGGTGTCCGATATATCTTTAGAGGAGATCTCGGAGGGGTTGTAGAGTGTCTCCGCTTATGAGAAGGGGTGGGAACTTGGGTAGCCTCCGAAGGATCTCTCGGAGGCGTAGTACCAGAAGCGGACACGGAGGTGTCGATGGCCCGAGAGGATTTCTTTTTGTGCCACCCGACTTAACTCGGGAATGGGGAGAAGGGGCCACTACGGCTGGAAGGTCCTCCGGAATCTCCTGGTGTATAAACCCTTCGATTTTGGCGTCCCCCTAGTGTAGTTCGGGAGAGTGAGCGAAAGTGATCATACCTGGTCGAAGTGGTAGGTCGGTGGCAAGAGCGACTACATCGAGAGTTTTCTGGCCAACAGTGGGAGCGGACCAATCATACTTGAACTTGGGAGTTTTTGACTTCCGGTCAGCGTCCAAAGCAGTACCTAACTTATGGTGAATGATCATCGAGATGAACCGCGGGTAGGCCACATGACATCGTTTTGGTTGCTTGATCACCTCGACTAGTTCCGAAAAGAAGTATTACGCAAAATCGATTTTGCGTTGGAAAATGAGAGCATGAGCAAGAGAAGTAATGTAGGAGGCAGATTGGTCATGACCACTAGTCTTCCTAGAAAGACAGTAGATGACATGGGCGAAGAAGAAATTCCAGATGCCTCCTATCTTACTTCGAACAAGTGTACCTGGACCTTTTGAAGATTTGAAGGGTTTGTCATCACTTTTGTGAATATAGCCAATGGTATTAACCACCTCTGTAAGAGCATTATCGACGTGCATGTCTTCGTATTCAGGGAATGCCTCAATCTTCAAGGCATTTCGGACATCATCCACACCAAAGGTGAGATCGTGATCACCTTCTTCGTCAGTAAGAATGGAGGCATGAATTGCCTCGTTTGATGGGTCGTAAATACATGTGAGCCAAAAGTTTCCGATGAGAAGTTTACTCATCTTGGGGTTGCATGTGAATGCATGAAGAAGAGGAGAACGGGTTAAGAATTTGGTAATGGTAGTGAATTCGGGATGAGCGGGATCGGATTCAAACCTTGCAATATGATTGCAAGGATTGAACTTGAGGTCTTCGAAATAGGTAGGAGTGTCCTTGACAATCTTGGGGTTTTTGGATGACTTTGATGATGCCATTGATGAGGGTTGACAAGTTGCAGGTTTCAATCGAGAGAGAGAGAGAGAGATGATCGTAGGAGTTGTAGGGTTTGCGTAAAACAAAGAATGAAGAAGATGAATGGTATATATAAGGGTCTTAGATTTGAAAAACCTTTTGGGCGGCAACGGTTAAGGATGGAAAATGAAAGGTCTTGATTAAACCAAATATAAAATAGGGTTTGAAAAGTAATGATTAGGAAGGAAAAGATGTGGCCGAAAATTGGTTTGCAAAGAATGGGAAAGGTCAAACATCTCTGACACATAGATGTAGGATGAGGTAAGCATGGGAGACTGTGTAAAATAATATCAACAAGGATCGGTGAAAAGTGCACACCGATGGGGTAGGATTTCGGTGAGATGAGGCACCGAGGTGAGAGAATGCGATGAGAATATTCACCGATGAAGGTTCACCGAGGTGTGTTTATCGAATGGGAAACGTCGGTGAAAAGAATGCCCACCGATGAGTGGTGTATTCGGTGGGAGAGTGGTGTCGGTGAGCGTTGAGAACTCACCGATTGAGTATGTCGGTAATGAAGAATGTTGGTCCCAGCTATTGAGTAGCAATGGTAAACAAGTATTGTAGAAGGGGGGGTTGAATACAATACACAAAATTTTCACTTAATTTAATTCTTTTATTGAAAACTTCAAATAAGAATTACACACAGAAACTATTGATTGTTGCGGAACAGAACAGATAAATCAGTTCAAACAATCTTACACACAGACACACAGAGAATGAAGAACAATTGTAAAACACTTAGAACACAAATGAACTTCTGAGAGAGAGTAATGCTAGCACTTGAAAGCTTTTAGAGAGTCTGTAAACTGGTGAGTTGCAAGGATGAAGATGATCTCCTTTTATAGTGCCTCATGCAATAAATGCAATGGACACTTGTCAAGGAGGGCTTGGAAGGCAGAACGGAAGCAGTCTTCTGAAAAGTGATTTTGTCTTTTCACTTTTGTCTTCAAGCGTTGACCTGCTTGTTGAAGCTGACGTTTCTTGAAGAAGATAAGAAGTCCAAAGAACCTTTTTCTGATCTTAGGATGATGTCTCTGTCAATGCAAGATATCCTGAATATATTCTGCAGATAAAGTTAATATACCTGCTAAAATTTCTTTGCCGAAGACTTCTTTGCCGAAGATGTTCCTAATATATCTTCAAGGAATTTGCCTAACATGTTATCTTCTTCAAAGATCTTGTCGAAGATATGGTCTTCAAGGATACATGTTATCTTCTTCAAACTTTTGCTTCTTCAAAATCTTTCCTAACATTTCATCTTCTTCAAAATTTTGCTTCTTCAAAATTTCATCTTCTTCAAAATTTTGCTTCTTCAAAATTTCATCTTCTTCAAAATCTTCAAGTGACCTGGCTAAGACTTTAAGAAAAGTCTTCAAGTAGCAGCTTAATCTTTGGTTGAGAAGTCTATCTTCAATCCGCTTTGAAGATATACTTCTACTTTGTTTCTTCGGTTGATCTTCGACTTTACCGAACATTTTTATACAATTAAACTGCTTGAACCTAAAAATTATTCTAAGTATGAACTGTGAAATTGAGAGACTGAGGTCATCTTCAAATCTAAGTGACCCAACAATCTCCCCCTATTTGAGGATGACATCCATACTTAGAATCTGAGAAGTAAACACTGAATAATTCATTTTTGACCCTTGTTTACTCTTTTGGGTTCTTTTCACATAGTCCATTCTTTTTGGATTTTTTTTAATTTATTTATTGTATTCGACATTTACAAGTAAAAAAAATGGTAAAGTATATTGTACAAACTATTAACAAAAATGTACTTGTATTAAAAACTTGAAAGAGCAATAATCTTAAGTTTACAAGTACATATCAAAAGCATATAAAGATGATCAATTCATCCTTTTCTGTAGTTCAGCTAGGATGGCATGTTGTAGTGGAGGGATTGCAGTTGTGTCAGGGGTAATGATAAGGATGGCTTCAAGGAAGATAGAGTCAGCCATAGATATCTCCTCATATCGGAAGAATTGTTGTGTGCCTTGGGCATTGTTGAAGAAAATGCCCCGATACGGTCTGTATAACACAGAAGGAGATTTTCTTGTGGGGACTGAGGGAGGCGTTAGGTTCAGGTTCTTGATATCAGGAAGAATTCCTATAGCAGCAAGATCTTGAAAGATGGTTTGGTGGAATTCTTTCCTTATCTTCTTTAGATTGTCAAGAAGTCCGCTGATATATATCTTTGCATCAACTAGGTTCGGACTTTTTGAATCTTTAAGACATTCAACGATTTCGTACCATTCTAACATACCATAAGAATCAAGGTCATGAAATCTTACCGGTGTGATGGAGTTGTCAGCTCGAGTAAGTATCACATAGACATCATGTGATTCTTTGTGAGTAGCTAGTTTGGCTTTAACAATTTTAGAGATACTGGTCCTTCCAAGTAACCTTTTCTTGCACCATGCAAACTTTTTGGAGAACTCAGATTGCTCCCCCTCAACTGGTGTACCTGCATTTTCAATGGTTTGCTCCCCCTGAGTTGGTGGATCTGGTTGTGCCGATTTGGATGGGTCAGAAGGATCAGGTGTTACAGAGGAACCCGGTCGGTCGCTGGTAAATTTGTCTGAGCTTTTCTCCCCCTCAGCGACAGACATGTAATAACGTTTCACCCATCCAGCAAAGGTGGTGAGTGTGCGAGCCTGATCTTCAGGAAGAGCATCCATCTTGTGATGAAGAGATGTAAGAGAACTGAGAAGCTGAGAGTTGATGTCCTTTTGGCTTTGAAGTTCAGATTGGAGCCTATGAACATCTTGGTCACGAGTATCTGAGGCAGCTTGCATGGCAGTCATGGATAGAGTGAGACTGGCATTTGAGGCTAGGAGAGACTGAACCTGAGATTGTAAGCTTGAGATGGAATCCTGGATGGAGTCAAGTTTGCGTGCTACATATCTGGTGGTTGTGGCTCCAATAAGTGGAGGACGACGAGGAGACGAAGACCTTGAAGATGAAGGAGAGGATGACACCACCAGCATATTAAGGATAGGATCGTCTGCAGGATCCCCAGAGAGTGGTAGAGTGGTGGATGAACCAGCAACATTAGAGCTTGAATGCTCAATTGAGTTGTCTTTGGAAGAAGACAACTTAACTTCTTCGGTGGCAGTTGCTGAGTGAGAAGGAGGATCACCTGGAGACTCTTCAACAAGAAAGCCAAGTAAACATGTAGGACCCGTAGGGGGTCGTGCAGAAACATCGATCGCAGAGCGATCGGGTGATAGGCCGTGCAGTGAGAAAGCAGTACCTTGGGCTGGAGAGAGACCCAAGTCATCTTCAACCACCAATAAGTTGGTAGAAGAAGGAGCAGTGTGGGTCCCCAAATTTTCAACCGCAACCTGTTGGGAGGAGACGGAGGAGCTAGCTAAGAGGTTAGCAGGTTCCCTGGGCCCGGTAGGGACAATTTCAACAGTTCCCGATTTTCGAGAATCGGTAGCTGGACGGTCTGGTTTGGCCCTTAAGGATGTCCTAAGTCTTTTCAGGGAAGACTCAGGAGGGGATTTGGAGTGCCTCCGCTTTGAAGAGGGTTTTATGACTGGGGAAGCCGCCGAAGGTTTGGTCGGCGGCAAAGTCATGGAAGAGAGTGCGGAGGTACCGGAAGCCTTAGATTGTTTTGAAGTGCTCGCCGGTATCACTCGGGAAGAGGGAGGAGGGTCCACTACATTGGAGGGATTTACGGACAGTTGAGAAGGTGGAGTGTCCGGATTATCCCCCCATTGTAGATTGGGAGAGTTAAGGATAGAAATCATACCTGGAAGAAGACCATTGTCAGTTGCCTTTGGTGGACGTTGAAGAATTGCCTTCGTGATGGTAGGTGCAAGAAAATCATAGGTGAACTTTGGGTTTGCCGACTTGCGATCAAGATCAAGTAATTTACCCAATTTATGTTCAATGATGATGGAGAGGAACCTGGGGTAGGCAACATGTGGCCTTTTTGGAGGAGTCACAACTTCAACAATTTCATCAAAAAAATAGCGTGCAAAATCTATTTTTCTTTGAAACATAATGGCATGAGAAAGATTGGTGATATAGGAGGGGGATTGATCATGACCTCCAGTTTTGCGACTTAAGCAGAAAATAATATGAGTGAAGAAGAAATGCCATACCCCACCCATGTATTTGCGCAGGAAAGTGCTAGGGCTTTTGTACTTTGCATCGACGGTGTAGTTCATGGCTTGTACCACATCTTCATGTTCGTTGTTAAGCGGAAAAGGTGCATACGAATCGTAACTGTCAAGATGAAGAGCGGCACAGACATCTTCCACATCAAAGGTAAGATCATGATCACCGGTGTCCGAAAGAATGCACGCGGAAATGGTTTTGGGTTCACCATCATGCACAGAGCAAGTTAACCAAAAGTTGCCAAGTAGCTTTTTGCTCATTTTGAGAGATTTGGAGAAGGCATAAAGTAGAGGGGTTTGTTGTAGAAAGTGAGAAATAGGTAAGTGATCGGGATAGTCTGGATCATTTTCAAATCTCGCAATATGATTGCAAGTCTTGAAGACAAGATCTTCATAGCATGTGGGAATGATGAATTTTGAAGATTTGGGGTTAGGATTGGGAGAAGAAGTGGACATGGGAGAAAATTGAAGAGAAGAGATTGGAAGAAATGAGAAGGAAAGTGGTGTTTTTATAGTGGGAAATAGATGAAGAAGGAAGAAAAATGTATGATGGGTAAAAGGAAGTGAAGGGATTGAGTGTATGGGGAAGAAAGAATTATGGGGAGTTGGAAAAGTAGGAGAGAGGGTGTAAGAGAAATTTGAAACAAATGGGTGTTAAGGGTATAGGGAAGTTCGGCAAAAGGGGGGGGGGGCGTTTCGGGAGAGAGGTAGAGGCGCCGGGGGGGGGGGGGGGGGGGGGGTTCGGGAAGGGGATAGCGGGGGGGGGGGGGGTTCGGGAAGGGGGGGGTAGCGGGAAGGGGGGGGTTCGGGAAGGGGGTAGCGGGAAGGGGGGGGGGGGTTCGGGAAGGGGGGGGGGTCGGGAAGGGGGTAACGGGAAGGGGGGGGGGTCGGGAAGGGGGGGAGGGTCGGGAAGGGGGGGGGTCGGGAAGGGGGGTAGCGGCAGGGTGGGTGCGGCAAGGAGACCGCCGAAGGGGTTGTTTGGTGCGGCAATGTGGGTTCGGCAAAATGGTCAAAAAAATATGATTTGCCGAACGAGAAGGTAGGAGAAAAATATGGTATGGCTAGGTTTTGGGAGATATGTTTTAGGAATATGGTATGGCTAGATATTTATAGGAGAGGGTAAAAAAATAGGTTGTGTTTGTATAGGGTAAGGTTTGAGGGTAGGTTGTTTTTGTTTAGATGAAAAAGGAGGGTGTGGATTAAAAGTAAAAATAGATAGGTAAAGAGATGGATGGTTATGATGGAGAGTGACTTGGATTGAGAGAGGTAAAAAGGTGTGTTAGTTTGGTGAGAGAGATATGGTAAAATAGAAAATGAGGGTTAGATGGGAAAGGAGGTTGACTCTGCTTGTAACTGATAGAATATCAGTACTTGAAAAAATCGAACTGATAAAAAAAAATTATTATATATATATATATATATATATATTTTTTTTGATTTTTAACCAAACTATATATCTAAGTTTAACATACCAAGTTCTCCTAAGAGAAACTTGAACCGAGGTTCTTCAAGAGGCTTTGTGAAGAGATCCGCTAGTTGAAGATCGGTGGGGATGAAATGCAGTTCAATATCACATTTGGAGATGTGATCTCTTATGAAGTGATACCGAATATCAATGTGCTTGGATCTGGAGTGAAGCACAGGATTGTTTGCACTGGAGTTGTCACACAGTATTGGGACTTGAGAATAGATCTGATTGTAGTCCCTCAGTTGATTCTTCATCCACAGTATTTGAGCACAACAGCTACCAGCCGCAACATATTCAGCTTCAGCCGTGGAGGTGGAGACTGAGTGCTGCTTCTTGCTAGACCAACTAACAAGTTTACCACCAAGGAGTTGGCAGCTTCCAGTAGTGCTCTTTCTATCCATCTTTGATCCTGCAAAGTCAGAATCTGAATAACCCATTAGATCAAAACCTGAGTCTTTGGGATACCAAAGACCCAGATTCATGGTACCTTTCAGATACCGAAAGATGCGTTTAACCGCATCCATATGAGATTTCTTAGGATTGGCTTGGTAACGTGCACACAGACAAGTAGCAAACATAATATCAGGTCTACTAGCAGTAAGATAAAGAAGTGACCCAATCATACCTCTAAACTTGGTTATATCAACAGATTCTCCATTTGTATCAGCATCAAGTTTTAGAGGTGGTGCCATAGGAGTTTTCATGGGAGAGCAGGTATCAAATTGAAACTTTTTCAAAAGATCACGAATGTATTTGCTTTGGTTTATAAAGATACCTTCAGAAGATTGTTTTACTTGGAGACCCAAGAAAAATGTTAGCTCCCCCATCATGCTCATCTCATATTGGCTCATCATGAGAGAGGCAAACTCATCACACAGTGATTCATTGGTGGCACCAAAAATGATGTCATCCACATAAACTTGAACAAGAATAAGATTACCTGATTTTTGCTTGATGAAAAGAGTGTTGTCAACCTTACCTCGAGTATAGTTGTTCTTCAGAAGAAAGTCAGCTAGAGTGTCATACCAGGCACGAGGGGCTTGTTTAAGGCCATAGAGAGCCTTATCCAATCTGTACACATAGTCAGGATGAGAGGGATCTTCAAATCCAGGAGGTTGTTTCACATAGACTTCTTCAGCAAGCTCTCCATTTAGGAAGGCACTCTTGACATCCATCTGGAAGACTCTAAAGTTCTTGTATGCAGCATGAGCAAGGAATATTCTGATTGCTTCAAGTCTAGCAACTGGAGCAAATGTTTCATCATAGTCAATTCCTTCTTCTTTCCTGTACCCTTGAGCAACCAGTCTGGCTTTATTTCTGATGACGGTGCCTTCTTCATCCATCTTGTTTCTGAAGATCCACTTGGTTCCGATAATTGTTTTTCTGGAAGGACGAGGAACCAATCTCCAGACCTTGTTCCTTTCAAACTGAGAGAGTTCTTCTTGCATGGCAGTGATCCAACATGGATCAGCTAGAGCTTCTTCAACCTTCTTTGGCTCTATAAGAGACAAAAAGTTTACATAGAGACAGATATTGCCTACTCCTCTTCTGGTTTGGACACCAGCCTGTTGATCACCAATTATTTGATCGATTGGATGATCCTTGGTCCATTTTATAGCAGGAGGCAAGGCTGGGGGATAGGAAGGTTGTGGATGAGAGGCGGAGGGTAGATCTTCAGGGGGATTGAATGAAGAAGTATGGGGTGGATTTGATGAAGAAGGAATATTTGAGGGACGAGAGAGAGTGGTGTTTTGAAGAGAATTTTGGTTTTGGGACGTTTGGATCGGCAGAGGATTTTCTTCTTGGTTTGAAGAAGGGTGTGAGGATGAGGAAGGATTATTATCTTGAGAGGTAGGATTTTGAGGAGAAGGTATGGGAATAGTTGGGTTAGGTGGAGAAGGAGAAGCATCACCAATGCAAGAGGTGATCCAACTATTTAATTCATCATCATCTGAGGAGAGAGATGATACCTTGAGGTCATCAAACTTGACATGTATTGATTCATCAATACATTTTCTCCGAAGGTTGTAGACCCTGTATGCTTTGGAGGTGAGAGAATAACCCATGAAGATGCCTTCATCTGCTTTAGGATCAAACTTCCCCAAGTTTTCTCTGTCATTCAAAATGTAGCAGACACACCCAAAGACATGAAGAAAACTGATGTTTGGTTTTCTACCATAAAAGACTTCATAGGGAGTCTTATTATGCCTTTTTACAATGATGGACCTATTCTGGGTAAAGCATGCAGTATTAATTGCTTCAGCCCAAAAGTAGGTCGGTAGGTGAGATTCACTCAGCATGGATCTGGCAGCTTCACACAGCGTCCTGTTCTTTCTCTCTACCACACCATTTTGTTGTGGAGTCCGAACAGCCGAAAAGTTCTGAGATATGCCCTTTTCATTGAAGAAGTCATCCAACACACTGTTTTTGAATTCAGTGCCGTTGTCACTTCTCACAGATCTCACCAGCTGCCCATTCATCACTTCAGATCTTTTGATGAACTTTATGATTTCTTCAGAAGCATCACTTTTGTACCTGAGAAAAAATACCCAAGTATAGCGTGTAAATTCATCAATAATAACAAGAATGTACCTTCTTCCACCAAGGCTTGGAGTGCTGACTGGTCCACACAGATCCATGTGCAGCATCTGAAGAGGTTGAGAAATGGAGAAGCATTGCTTGGACTTGAATGAAGATTTTGTGATCTTTCCCTTCTCACAAGCAGCACACAGCTTTTCTTTCACAAAGGTCAGCTTTGGCATTCCAGATACGAGCTCTTTAGAGGAGAGAGAGTTCAAGGTTTTGAAGTTGAGGTGAGAGAGACGCTTGTGCCAGAGCCAACTGATTTTAGCAGAGTTTTCAGAGACAAAGCAGATGTTTGTTTCAGAAGATGAACTCTGTCCCATGTCTATAACATAGACATTTTCTTTTCGGTACCCGGAAAGTACAGCTTTCATGTCTTTGTCAACCACCGTGCAAATGGATAGTTCAAAGATTACTTTATAACCGAGATCACACAGCTGGCTTATGCTCAAGAGGTTGTGCATCAAGCCTTCAACGTACGCTACTTTATTAAAGGTGACAGAACCATTGGAGAGAGTTCCGTAGCCTTTAGTGCTGCCACGAGAATTATCGCCAAAGATAACAGATGGACCTTTAGCTGACACGAAGTTAACAAGAAGAGATATGTTTCCAGTCATATGACGTGAACATCCACTATCCAGATACCAGATCTGTTGATGTCCATAAACCTGAGTGGATGAGGAAGAGCATCCTGTCGAGACTAGAGCAAGAGTGGAAGGAGTCTCCTCACAGTCATTGATGTCATCAATCTTTGCCATGAAACAAATATTGGCCATGTCCTTATCACTGTCAGATGTGGGTTCATCTACCAAGTCATGATACTCAGCCAGCAGACCCGTTCCCTTTTTGGAAAGAAGTTAATTTCTCTCCTTTTCTCTTTTGTATTTAGCCTTGTACTTTTCAGCACGGTCAGAGTTCACAGAGGAACCAGGTTGGCCAGATCTTTGAGAAGAGGAGTGATTTGAATCGAGTCTGGATCTGTTAGATTTTGAAAAGGGACGACTGGATAAAGAGTTCTTTGATTTTTCAGAAAGATTGCTTCTGCATTCAGAGGCAAAGTGACCTTTCTTCCCACATTTAAAGCATTCCTCATTTGATTTATCAGTTGAAGAGTGCTTGGGGAAATTTTGAGAAGATTTTCTAGAAAATTTAGATTTACTAGAAGAGAAACGGGATCTAGGTTTAGAGTAACCTGCCAGCATGGCTATGCCATCTATCAGTTGGTCAATGGGGGTTTCCTCACCTTCATCATCAGCATCACTGAGATATGCCTCCGAATGATCATTGGTATCTTCCTGACTATCATGGTCAGAATCAGAGGGATATGTAATTCTAGGAATGCACACAGATCTTTTGGAAGAGTCACTCACAAGAGCTAGGGAAGAGCTTTTGATATCTTTAATGACAGACTTCCTTTGGAGCTTGGTTTGCTCAAAGTTAAAGAGAGTACCATAAAGAGCTGTGAGAGGCATATGATCAAGATCCTTGGTTGTCTTAATGCATGTGCAGATGTTTTCCCAGAACTCAGGAAGACAATCCATAAATTTGCATAAGACTTCCTCATTGTCATAAATGCGACCCAACAGCTTAAGATCATTAAGCAGGCTGTTAAAACGGTTATAGTAGTCAGAAAGCGATTCTCCTTTTTCATGAGCAAACAGTTCATATTTTCTAACAAGAGCGATTTTTCTGCTCTTTTTCACTTCAGAAGTTCCTTCATAAAGAACACACAGAGTAGACCACATTTCTTTAGCAGTAGAAAAGTTTACAAGAGAGTGATAAACTTCATCGGGTAAAGAGAGGGCAATGATGGCTCTGACTTTAGTGTCAAGAGCTACAAGACGCTTGTCTTCATCAGTGTACTTACTGGGGTCCTTTACAATGTATCTCCCAGTAGCTGGTGTTCGTTCTTCCTCATCAGAAGAAGAATCGTCACCATCCTCATCTTTATTTTTGGCATTATAACGATCCCAAACTCTTGGGACAATAGGTCCTTCATGGAGTATAGTAGGATATCTGCTGTCAAATCCTTCTAGAAAGAGCATCATACGACTTTTCCACAAAGAGAAGTTATTGGGGTTAAACTTTGGTGGTTTGGCTATGGAGCCATTGTCGTATGATCCAGCATTAGCAGTAGAGTTTTGAGAAGAAACATTGTTCAAGGTAGAAGATGAAGCCATTGCAGATCAGATCAAGTTTATTAGATTAAACTGACCTGCTCTGATACCACTTGTTGGTCCCAGCTATTGAGTAGCAATGGTAAACAAGTATTGTAGAAGGGGGGGTTGAATACAATACACAAAATTTTCACTTAATTTAATTCTTTTATTGAAAACTTCAAATAAGAATTACACACAGAAACTATTGATTGTTGCGGAACAGAACAGATAAATCAGTTCAAACAATCTTACACACAGACACACAGAGAATGAAGAACAATTGTAAAACACTTAGAACACAAATGAACTTCTGAGAGAGAGTAATGCTAGCACTTGAAAGCTTTTAGAGAGTCTGTAAACTGGTGAGTTGCAAGGATGAAGATGATCTCCTTTTATAGTGCCTCATGCAATAAATGCAATGGACACTTGTCAAGGAGGGCTTGGAAGGCAGAACGGAAGCAGTCTTCTGAAAAGTGATTTTGTCTTTTCACTTTTGTCTTCAAGCGTTGACCTGCTTGTTGAAGCTGATGTTTCTTGAAGAAGATAAGAAGTCCAAAGAACCTTTTTCTGATCTTAGGATGATGTCTCTGTCAATGCAAGATATCCTGAATATATTCTGCAGATAAAGTTAATATACCTGCTAAAATTTCTTTGCCGAAGACTTCTTTGCCGAAGATGTTCCTAATATATCTTCAAGGAATTTGCCTAACATGTTATCTTCTTCAAAGATCTTGTCGAAGATATGGTCTTCAAGGATACATGTTATCTTCTTCAAACTTTTGCTTCTTCAAAATCTTGCCTAACATTTCATCTTCTTCAAAATTTTGCTTCTTCAAAATTTCATCTTCTTCAAAATCTTCAAGTGACCTGGCTAAGACTTTAAGAAAAGTCTTCAAGTAGCAGCTTAATCTTTGGTTGAGAAGTCTATCTTCAATCCGCTTTGAAGATATACTTCTACTTTGTTTCTTCGGTTGATCTTCGACTTTACCGAACATTTTTATACAATTAAACTGCTTGAACCTAAAAATTATTCTAAGTATGAACTGTGAAATTGAGAGACTGAGGTCATCTTCAAATAGCCAATGGTATTAACCACCTCTGTAAGAGCATTATCGACGTGCATGTCTTCGTATTCAGGGAATGCCTCAATCTTCAAGGCATTTCGGACATCATCCACACCAAAGGTGAGATCGTGATCACCTTCTTCGTCAGTAAGAATGGAGGCATGAATTGCCTCGTTTGATGGGTCGTAAATACATGTGAGCCAAAAGTTTCCGATGAGAAGTTTACTCATCTTGGGGTTGCATGTGAATGCATGAAGAAGAGGAGAACGGGTTAAGAATTTGGTAATGGTAGTGAATTCGGGATGAGCGGGATCGGATTCAAACCTTGCAATATGATTGCAAGGATTGAACTTGAGGTCTTCGAAATAGGTAGGAGTGTCCTTGACAATCTTGGGGTTTTTGGATGACTTTGATGATGCCATTGATGAGGGTTGACAAGTTGCAGGTTTCAATCGAGAGAGAGAGAGAGAGAGATGATCGTAGGAGTTGTAGGGTTTGCGTAAAACAAAGAATGAAGAAGATGAATGGTATATATAAGGGTCTTAGATTTGAAAAACCTTTTGGGCGGCAACGGTTAAGGATGGAAAATGAAAGGTCTTGATTAAACCAAATATAAAATAGGGTTTGAAAAGTAATGATTAGGAAGGAAAAGATGTGGCCGAAAATTGGTTTGCAAAGAATGGGAAAGGTCAAACATCTCTGACACATGGATGTAGGATGAGGTAAGCATGGGAGACTGTGTAAAATAATATCAACAAGGATCGGTGAAAAGTGCACACCGATGGGGTAGGATTTCGGTGAGATGAGGCACCGAGGTGAGAGAATGCGATGAGAATATTCACCGATGAAGGTTCACCGAGGTGTGTTTATCGAATGGGAAACGTCGGTGAAAAGAATGCCCACCGATGAGTGGTGTATTCGGTGGGAGAGTGGTGTCGGTGAGCGTTGAGAACTCACCGATTGAGTATGTCGGTAATGAAGAAGGTATGGGGGTTTCGGTGAGTAAGATATCACCGAATGGGGAATCGGCAATACGATTTCACCGATGAGACGAGGGTGTTGGTTAAGGATATCGGTGAGTGATTATAGGGGAACACTGAACCGATGGGAGAGGGTCGGTGAGATAGCCACGGGTTAGGGTGTCGGTGGGATGGTCTCACCGATGTTAGGATTATGGGAATGAGAGTGTCAGAGAGAGGGATCGGTGAAGTGGGATACCATGGTGGGATATTCCACCGAAAAGAGCCGGTGGTTGAAGCAATCAGTGAGACAGGTCGGTGGATGGTTTTCGGTAAGAGAGACTACCGATAATATCACTTTTTTATGAATCTAAATACAACATGCCAAGTTCACCTATCAGAAAGTTGAACCTGGCTTCATCCAAGGGTTTGGTGAACAGATCAG
Source organism: Saussurea involucrata (assembly GCA_033807775.1). NCBI lineage: Eukaryota > Viridiplantae > Streptophyta > Magnoliopsida > Asterales > Asteraceae > Saussurea > Saussurea involucrata. The sequence goes on along the minus strand of CM066314.1, from coordinate 215,791,890 downwards.
CAAGCTGAAGATCAGTAGGAATGAAATGCAGCTCGATGTCACCTTTTGAAATGTGGTCCCTGATGAAGTGATATCGAATATCTATGTGTTTTGATCTTGAGTGTAGAATAGGATTGTTGGCAATAGCTATTGCACTGGAGTTATCACATAGAATTGGGACTTGAGAGTAGACTTGATTATAGTCCATAAGTTGATTCTTCATCCACAGGATCTGGGCACAACAACTTCCAGCTGCAACATATTCAGCCTCAGCAGTTGAGGTTGAAACTGAGTTTTGTTTCTTGTTGGACCAGCTGACTAATTTACCACCAAGAAGTTGGCACCTACCTGTGGTACTCTTCCTATCAACTTTGGAACCTGCATAATCTGAATCTAAATACCCAATTAGTTCAAAACCTGAGTCTTTGGGATACCAAAGACCCATATGCAATGTACCTTTTAGATACCGAAAAATACGTTTTACAGCAGCCAAATGAGATTCTTTTGGGTTGGCTTGATAACGGACACAAAGACAGGTAGCAAACATAATGTCAGGTCTACTAGCAGTTAAGTAAAGAAGGGAGCCAATCATACCTCGATAATTCGTTACGTCAACAGATTTGCTATCTGGATCAGCATGAATTTTCAAAGGTGGTGCCATGGGAGTTTTCATAGGAGAGCTGTTTTCAAATTAAACTTTTTCAGAAGGTCACGAACGAAATAATAATTATTCATATTTACAGATAAAACCCTGCAATTATCATAATTACATTTTAAACATATCATTTAATTATTCTTTCAAGAATAACCATATAACTGTCAAACATGACTTTAACGGGTTTCTTTCTAATGGAAGCAAACGTGTTCTTTGTGTGCGACCCTTTAGGTTTACATACTCATTGATAGCATTTCTTTGTGACACGTGTCGTGGGCATATACTAACCTACACCTACAATTTTTTTTAAACTTCTTCCGATGGAAACTTAAAATAATAATTTTTTTTAAATAAATCAATAAATAAAATATATTAACTTCAAGAGATTTCAACCAAAAACTATGAAAGAAAAACTTTATGTACTTATCAATAATTTTGATGAAATTATTTGATTATTTTTTATAATTAAAGTTATAATAATTTTGAAAATATACAATATAATTAATATAAAATAATGTATCTAGAAAATATAATAAAAGATAAAAAAAATAGAAAGTAAAAATTTTAAACTATTTATATTGAGGATAAACATGTAAAAGAAATATACCACAAGGACCAAATATGTAATTTACTCAATCATTTTTGCATGACTTAACGTCTAGTTTTAACTAAATTGGACGGAGGGATGAAAATGGAAGTGAAATAGAAACCATAGGGATGAAAAAAGTAGTTAGTTTTTAAAGATCAGGGACAAAATCATTATTAATATTAAACCACATGGACGAAAATCATAATTTACTCAAGTTTTTATATGAAATTGATAGTTCTGTATGTTTATTAAAAACAAAGAATAGAGATACCCTATCATAAATTTATATGTTAGTAATTAATTACCTTTCTAGGACCAACAAAACCATTTAAAAGTTAAAAACCGAAAAACCAATTTGTATATGTTGTTTCATAAATGAAAAATACATGTGAACATGTAGTGTTGTTTCATACATTATACTGTCAAAGAAAGTTTTGCATGTGAAAACACAAATTATATGTTTATACATGAAATACAAACTCATACTCATACAAAAATAAAAATAAAAACTTGTGAAACAATAAGAACTAAGAATCAAACTTATTGATTGGTTTTGGTCGACCTCACCGGGTTTGATTTAAGCACGTGTTGTTTCACCTACGATATCTAAATGAAATTGTTTTCACGGTTTCTAACTTTTAGCGTGTTTTTCATTTATTTTGAAACAAATGAAAACACATTCATGGGTTGGGTTTACACGTGTTGTTTCATCTACTAAATCCAAATGAAATAGTTTTCACGGTTTCTAACTTTTAGCGGGTTTTTATTTGCTTTGTGGCTTATATATAATGTATATGTTTGTGGGGTTGGGTTCCGGTGAGAAGTTGAGATTAACGTGAGAAATGCAAGAAGTGGTTACTAACCGTTGGATGAGAAATGAATGCACATTAAAATGAGATGCACCGAGATGTACCGGGTCAATTCCCTTCTAAGCCGCAATTCATGGGGGAACATGAAATTAAAAGAGATCAAGGGTTCAGATCCACTTCTCACACTTCTCATCGTTAACTTAACTTCTCACATGATCATTTACCTATGTATATATATATATATATATATATATATATATAGGGAAGAGTTCAATTGAGAAGTCTAAATATTTTGAGAAATAGAGAAGTGATCATATCCATTGGATTAAATAATCCACGGTCAAGAAATTCGCGTTACACCTGATTAATGCGCGCGTCCACATTAATTAATAAACGACGCTCAGGGGTATTTAGGGTAGTTTCGTAAAAAATATGCGGGACAGGTTCATATATGAATTTGTGTGATTCATATATGAACCTTTGTGTTCATATATGAACCTTTGTAATTCACATATAAAATATTTTTAACTAATTCATATATGAACCTTTGTGATTCATATATGAATCTTTGTGATTCATATATGAATCAATTAATTTGTTCATATGAGAATTAGTTAAAAAAATCATATATAAATAATTAAGGTTCATATATGAACACAAAGGTTCATATATGAATTAGTTAAAAAAAGTTTATATGTAAATTACAAAGGTTCATATATGAACACAAAGATTCATATATGAACCTACAATTAATTAGTTTCATATATGAAACACAAAGGTTCATATATGAATCACAAGATTCATATATGAATTAGTTATAAAGAGTTCATATGTGAATTACAAAGGTTCATATATGAACGTATAGTTCATATGCGAATCACACAGATTCATATATGAACTCAGCTCGTGTTTTTTGTAAACGGGACGACTAATTACCAAAATACCCTTTTGTGTTCAAAATCAGCGCATTTAATCGAAGAGTCACGGTCACTTCTCTATTTCTCAAAATATTTAGACTTCTCAAATGAACCTAACACTATATATATATAGGGGCGGAGCCAGAAATTTACACAAGGGGGAGCAGCAATTAAAATATAAATAAATATTAATTATATGAAAATGTCAAAAACGTTGGTATTATTATTCATGACATTCTGACTTACATATTCAAAATAAACCCGACGAGTTTTCATTTTCTGAAACCTAATAACTATGATAACTTCATTTCTGTTAAAAGTTAACTAAAATTAATATAGAACAAACGTTTTGAAACATCAAACAGTGAAGGTAAAAGTTAAGTAAAATTGGTCCTTTTCTGGATCACACTTCTGCCGGTTGATGGCTCTATATTGGGTCACTAGTAAGTAGTAAGAGCAACTCATTGACTTGCAAGTTGCAAACAATGAAAGAAGAGAATCAATGTTCTGTTTCAGTGAACAATTCTTAACTTCTAATCACCAAGAAAACAACTTTTATCTAGACCTTCAAAATCTATCATTGACAAAGTTATAATTCATTCTGACTTTGAACAACATAAGATAATAATGGAATTGTTCTTTGCAGTTTCTCAAATCATACATACATGTGATCCCAGAACAAGTAATCAATCTAATATAACATCAAAGGAAGCCATCTCTATATTCAATAATCACCAAATAGCTCACAATACAATGAAGAACAAATCTAGTGTGTGTGGATAACCTAATTTCCCAAAGAGGAAATTAGCAAACTATATATACCTAGGGCTAACTATGGCCCTATTACATAAATGGTCCCTCTACTTGGTACAATCAATATTAAGCACTAACAATCTCCCCCTTTGTACCAATGTGGAGGCAAAAGATTTAGACATCTACCGGGGTCACGTTCTTCTTTCGAATGCCAAAGATGATCTCGAATCTTCGCAGTTCAAGACGGTAGTCCTTCTGGTAGGAAATGGCTTCAATCACTTGATTGATCAGGTCCTTTTCTTTCTCTGTGAGCTTTACCTCTCCATGCGCATCTAGACGAAGCTTGCTTTCCAAATGAACCAAAATAATCTTCAAAGTACCCTCGAAGAACTTGTTGATCTCAATAACTCACATGAATCTCTTCTTTGAGTCAGTATCAATGTAGGCAACCCCGAGCTCTGGATTTTTCAGAACGGTGTAAGCGGGAATACCTTGAATATCAGGCAGTCATCTGTTTGGTCTTCTTAGGTTCACATGAGCTTGATGAGATTCCAAGCCCATCTGAAAATCGATAAGGTATGAGAACTTCAGAATATTTCTCATAAACTTCTTCACACTCTGGTAAGCAGCGTCATATTCAATCTTCTTTTCTGGACGAGTGGCTAGGAGGTTGTAAAGGCATAGAAGATCATTCAGTTTCAGACTCTTGAAGTCAGCCTCAGAGAACACACATTCAGATCCATCAGATCTCAAGACGATGAATTCAGGATAGAAGACATCAAACAACTTTTGAGACTCAACCTTCAGTACCTTCATTATCATGTTGTCTGATCTGACAACACCTGATTCTCTGTCTTTATTTCTCATAACGTACAGAAACTCAATCTTCTTCAGTGACGGCCAATCTTCAATACCATAAACTTTCTCCAAGTTGATGTGCTGAACATCCCGTACATATAGTTCTTTCCTTAGGGTCTCTAGATACGGGGTCAGGAGTGACACTCTTTCTCCCGTAGCCACGTACCTCGGTTCAGCATCAATAACAACTTGATAGATTCGGAGTTCTGCCTCAAGTACTGGATCTCTGATCTTACCATCCGGAATTATCGGTGCATGTGGAGCTGAAATACCTGTACTCGGACCTGTAGTTTCTATCAGTGGAGGAGCATCATCTTCAGATTCAATTTCCATATCCTGAACCCCAGTAGTTTCTAATACATCATCCAAAGCATCAACCATTTCTTATTTTATCTTGTGGCTCAAATGCTCTGGCTCTTCCTCTGAATCAATGTAGATTATCTCAAATAGCATATCATCAGCCATCCACTCATCATCCGTTCTATTGGCAACAACCGAAGGCTTTTCAACCCCGGTTAAGACATCAGCTAGAACCATTTCTGTATCAACAGCCTGTACCACATTAGTCGCCGTTCCACCTTCACCTGTATTTCCCCCAGCTTCAGGTTCATTAACATTACCAGTAGAAGCAGCAGCGCTAGACTCACCAACTCCTGTTCTCTTCTCCCCCTCATGAAGATCAGGATCATCCGGATCATCATGTCTTCTCTTTTGTGAGGATTCATCTTGGATCCCACACTTCTCTTCGACAGCTCTAAGCCTACTAGTGATGGAGGTGAATCCGTTCATCATAGCATCTGTCATATCTTTCATAGAATCGGTTAGACGTTGGAAGTCGTTGCTAGAAGGTGGTTGGTGCGAGGTTTGGGCTTGAGGCTGGGTATGTTGACGAAGTAATGCAATTAGGTCAACCTCTTCAGATGTACTAGAGTCGCTTTTGGCTAGAAGGCGGGATAACAGCTCTGATTTGAGCTGGTCTTCAGGTATAAGATGTAATGGTACAGATGGTGGTTGTTGTGGATTTGGTTGAGTTCTCTGTGGTGGAGGTTCTGGTGTGGAGGATGACTCGGCTATCCCTTTACCTTTCACTGCTCTCTTTACTTCTTCAAATAAGGCTCTTACTATACCTTGCAGTTGAGTCGCATGATTTGTGTACGTTGTGTTGATTGAGGCAATAGACGCACAGAGGACTTCAAGTGTGATGTAGTGCGGATAAGGACCAAGATACTGTGCCACCTGCTGATCTGTTAAGGACGGTAGGGTTACGCTAACACCCGAGCCACGTAGGTTCTCGGTTATCGTAGTAGTTGGAATAACTACACGGCCTATGCTCACCGCTGGCATAGTATTAGCAGTGACAGGACTTCCACCCTGTCCTCGCGAGGCACCAACGAATGGTGGCCTAACTCGGGGTGTTCCGGTTGGAGCACGTAAGCCCGCAACTTGTTGAGGTGCCATCATTCGTGTCCTAGGAAAGGAAGTTGTACCAAATGGTCCTAGACTCAATGTGATTTGAATGAAAGGCGGTGGCCGGGGCAGGAGCCTACCTGATTCAATTCCGGCAGACACCGAGTGTGTCGCCGATAGCGTTTGTGCTTGATCCCCTGTGAAAGATGAAACACCGGCCTGTTGAGAGACCGATGAGTGGATGAGTGGGGTTGTGCTATGCATGGATGGGCCTACCATGTCTGTTTCAATACGCAACGGCGACGTACGCTCGTTTGTAGATGATGTGGCTACCCGGCTCGGATCGGTGTGGGGAGAGTCGGCAGTTAAAACTTTATCCGACTCTATCATAGCTTCACTCAATTCTTTTCTCCCTCGTACCTCACCACTAACTACAGTTTCCACTTCTACTTCTACTTCTTCGTTCACATGTGAAGGACCGACAACATCAGTAGCAGTGTCTAAAAGTTCCATGTTCCAAGAGGAATCCGCATCAGAACTCACGACACGCCATGGTCTCCGACCCATGTGTCTTGGAATAAGATCGACTTCAGGGTCATGGTCGGAGTCATCATCATCATCATCAAACGGTATCATAGAAGCAACAACATCATCAGCTACATCATCATCAGAAGATGATGCAACTGCGGCATCAGCTGAGTTCCAGGATACATCGTCGTCAAAGATCTTAACTGGATGAAGTCGAGGTGGTGGTTGAGCTGGTCTTGAAGAAGATGCATGGCCAACAGTCCGTAATCTTCTCCCGACTCTCTTTCTTTTACGTCTCCTCACCTCTCGTTGTTCAGGAACCCCGTGTTCCTAAACCCCCTCGACATTCTGACCCTCACCTTCTAGTGGGTTTGCATCTTGGGGAGGTCCCTCCGGTTCTGGCTGGACCACCAATGCGTTTTCTAGCCTATACTGCCTAACTACCCCAGACTGTTGGTCAGCAAATGCGAGTAAGTCTTCTCGGATGACAACAATATGAGCAAAATTTATGTGCTTAGGCATCCGTAGGTAATGCATGTACTGGCTTGGGCCTCGTGGAGCATCGGCACGTCGTGGAATTTGGTCGTTGTCTTCCATAGTTTGATGAATCAAGATCTGGAAGAATCTCTGATAGGATACGAAGTTACGGTCCTTCTTTGGGCGAGCCTTGTCCGCGACTAGCTCGGTTAGTTCATTCCATAGCAGAATAGCATAGTCAATGTTCCGGTTAAATGTAAAGGAATAGAACATTCGTAGGATAGGCAGATTCGTCTTGTCAACGCCTGTGTGTTTAGAGGTCATACAGCGATTAAAGATAGAGCATAGTGTGTACCATACTCTCGGAAGATAGTTGCGTCTGAACTGTGATGAACCGGTAAGAACATGGTTGTCTGGAGGTTGATATCCAAGACTTCGGATATCGGCAAAAAGTTGTTCTTCAGGAACCGGATCCTCAAAGTTCTCGGAATAGGGAAGGTTAAGTGCTCGGCGAATTCCGCGTAGGGTGATTCTGGCATCGAAATGGTCAACTTTGGCCATGAAGTGTGGTGTACGAGCAGTTGGATGAAATAGAATTGTACCCCAAAATTGTTGAAGATAGATGGCATTTGAACCATAGAAATTATAACCAAACCACGAAGAATAATCAGACTTGCAGATAAAATCATCTACACCACATGAAGAACAACAAATTTGATCATGTGCTAAATTAATCAGTTGTTGCATTGAAGAAATCTTGTACGGAATAACAAGTTTTTGTTTGTTTGAAGCAACACAATTACTAACATTAGAAACAAAAGTGTTTTTCTAGGAATGAAAAGCGATAGTAGATGATTTTCTCTGGGCCACATCATGTGTGGACTCCTTTATTCTCCACTCTAACCGCGAGTTGTTTCTTATATAACGATCTGAAATGGAATCAAAATAAGAATTGTAAGCGTATGAATTTTGAACTTGAGAAGATTTAGATTTTCGCTTATTTTTCTTCTTTTTCTTTTTCTTTTTCTTTTTCTTTTTCTTTTTCTCAACGGTTTTAGAAGATTCCCCTTCGAAGAAATTCTCCTTAGGTTCCTCTTCCTTGAACAAAAAGTCAGAATGATCCGGAAGTTTAGCACTAAAGTCAAATTGAACATCTTTTAATTGTGCTTTCTTACCTTTCCCATCACAAGAACTGTCAATAACACAATCAACCTTAATGTCATCGGAAGAAGAGTTATGGAAGATATCACAAGAGTTTTCATTAACAGGTTGTTTCTTTAGATCAAATGGTTCAAAATCATCAAAGTCATCCACAGTCATGCTTCTGAAAAGAGTATTGCCCATGAAGGCTTTGCATGAAGAAGCATCTGAATCAGAGGAAGGTTTGCACACAGACTCTGTCATAGCTTCAGTGGATAAAGTTGGTCAATTTTCCCATAAGTCTTGAGATTTCATTTTGAAAGTATTCTCTATTGGACTCAAGATCTTTTCTCTCTTTGATTAAAATGTTTTCTAAATCAAATATTTTCTTTGAAAGAATAACATTTTCAGTTTCAAAAGATTTTCTTTCGAATTTAAACCTCTCTCTTTCTTTCTCAATATTTTCTTTTTCAAGAAATAACATTTTCTGAAAATCAGAGACTTGTTTTGAGAGATGCAAACATCTAAGTTCAAGAGATTTCTTTTCTTCACAGATTTTTGTTGACGATTCAGAAACAACCTTTTCAGACTTATCTCTCATGCTATTTATCAAAACAGTTAGCATAACTTCCTTTTCAATATCAAAAACGAGTTGATCGTCATTTCTGACTTCTTCAATTTTGCTTTTAATACTCAACTCAAGACCGACAAGCTTCTGTTCGAGTACCAAAGGAGGGTAATATGTTTTTCCTTCAAAAGCAGGTTTTGATACATTTCCCTTTAGTGGCTCAACAACATAGCTTTGAAAATAGTCATTAGGCAAGGTTTGTTTCCCTTGTAGTGCCTTCCTATTTGCCGAATCATAATAATAAGGAAGTTGCATGGTTACAGTTGTCTTTCTTTTAATTTCTTCCTTAACCCCTTGTTCTTCCTCATTAAGCCAGTTGATTTTGTATTTAGGATCTATGTTTGGAAGCTTAAGCCATTGAAACTTGTATAAACAAGGTGCCTTTTTCAAAGCATTTTCCAAATAATGAGGATTGTCATATCCCACCCCCCATTTCGAGTTGTAATATCTGAAATTCTTTGGAGTGTTTAGGAAAATGGTTTGTTCAGATTGACCAAGTTTGTACAGCTTCGCTTCTAGATCACTTGCTTTTTCAGACAATTCATTTTTAATATCTTTATAAGATCGCAACATTTGTTCAAGCTCATTTTTCCTATTTTCAGCAATTCTTACCTTTTCTCCCATTTCATCCATTCTTTTTCGGAAAGAAGTTCGAGATTGTTCGATCTCAACTCGTTCCTTTTTCAAATCATCATTTAACTTGTTATGGTCAATGATTGCTTTTCTTTGAGATTCAATTATTTTATGCGCATTTTTGAGTTTCTCACTTTGTTCATCAAGTTTTAATTGGAAGACTTTAAACTGATTATCATAGTGATTAATAGTGCAAAGATCCACCTCATTTGTCTCAGGCGCCGCATCAGCCTCTGAAACTCTGGTAGTCATTTTTAGATTACTTGTCGTTGATCGTTTAATATCCTTTTAATATGATTAGGAAGTACTGATTACACAATCTTTTGTCTCAACACACTGTCTTGTCGCAGCCCAATGATTGTCGCAGTCCAAACCTTGTCGCAATAGTCTGAAGTCGCAATACACAACTTGTCGCAATAAGAAATCTTGTCGCAATAAGAAATCTTGTCGCAATAGGAAAATCTTGTCGCAATAAGAGAATCTTGTCGCAATAAGAAACTTGTCGCAATAAGGAAAATCTTGTCGCAATAAGAGAATCTTGTCGCAATAAGAAACTTGTCACAATAAGGAAAATCTTGTCGCAATAGTAAAAAGAGGTCTTATCGCAACAGAAGGTTGCGATAGTTTACTGTTCAAACACTTATGATTGCGATATGAAACTAGTCGCAAGTGACCCTTGCGATATTGTACTGTTCACACTTGCGATATGTATGAAACTTTGATGGTTGCGATAGTTATGAAGATTCAAGGTGTTCTTGAGTCGAATCTTCAAAACAGATCGGAACAGGCTGAGATTTGGTACGCAGGTTCGTGACACTATTCTGGGCAACTTTAATGCTTCGTGTTTTGTCCAAAAACCAACAGAAAGTGGTTTTCCGATGCAAAACAGAGTGCAGAAATACAAAAGTGCGAAAATGGGAAAATGCACAATCTGAGCTACAATCCTAGTGATTTTGCGGAATAAAAACACTCAGGACTAGTCTACTAACAACCCTTGATCGATTCTAATCCATTAGAAGAACTCTAACAGCTAAAATCAACCAAAAGATGAAAAAAATTGAAGAACACTCAAATTAGCAAAAACCCTCACAATCCTAATCAAATCAATGTGATATACAAGCTCTGATACCAATTGTGATCCCAGAACAAGTAATCAATCTAATATAACATCAAAGGAAGCCATCTCTATATTCAATAATCACCAAATAGCTCACAATACAATGAAGAACAAATCTAGTGTGTGTGGATGACCTAATTTCCCAAAGAGGAAATTAGCAAACTATATATACCTAGGGCTAACTATGGCCCTATTACATAAATGATCCCTCTATTTGGTACAATCAATATTAAGCACTAACAACACAGACACAACAGAAAACAACATTACAGATCAAGTTATCAAAATGAATCCACTTCGTAAACATAAACTATACAATAATCTAGTGAATCTAATGAATTTTATGTGCCTATGCAACACATTTAACAATTTCAAAGTTTCAGAACTCAAAACAAAAAATTGAAAATCAAAACCCTAACCTTTGAGACTAGAGAGCGGAGGAGGCTGAGAGGGGGGGGGGGGGGGGGAGGGAATCGATGGTCGCCTATCGGTTATCAAAATCGTCTATGGTCGCCTTCAGTGGATGATACTTGAGAGGCGCCTGGCGAGAGCAGAGAGGACAAAACTCGGGTCCTTAAATTTTTTAGCCCATTTACAAAATTAACCATTTTAAAAAAAAAATCAAAATAGTTATTCTCCTCTCCTCAAGCATTGTTTGAGGAGAGATGACCCACTTCAATAATTTTTTCAGTAAAAAAAAACAATAAAAATTTAGGATTCGACTGATGTGATAGAATATTTTTGAATTGACATAAGATTCCATGATTTGACATAAGATTCCATGGATGTGACATAAGATTTCATAATTTGGCTGATGTGACTAGACACTTAGACTATCCACAACAACAATCTCAACCAATCCAATCTCAATTAAAATATTACTTTCTCTCTCATTCACTTACATAATATTCAACTCCAATCCAATCTCAAAATTTTCATACTCCAACCACAATCCCCTACATGTACAATATTATTTTACAAAAATTATATATTTTATTTTTTATACATGAAAAAATCAGAGTTTTCATGAATAGAAACTTGATTATTATACATGAAAAAATCAGAGTTTTCATACTGTGTGTTTGGGTGATACTGAGAGCTATCAGGATGTTGAGAATTCGAAAGAAGATTTGGGAAGTTTGGATCCATAGCAGATAATTGAAAGAAAGTAGCAAGATAACAAGAGGATTGAAATGAAGAGAAAAATTGGTGTGGTGAAAATATATCAAGTTTGGTCTCTATTTGTAGGGAATTGAAAACCATGAATTTTGGTATATTTTTTAAATTTTAATTTATTTGTAAAAGTCTGATTTTTAATTAGATAAGTTGTATCCTAAAAATCTAAAACCAACCAATAATAACTTGACATGTGTCAATTTCTTTTAAAAATAAAACATCAATCTTGGTTCGTTGAGTGAGTCAGATTCGCTGAGATTGGATTGTTAATATTCTTTTCTATTTATTTTTTTTAAAAAGTGTTTTGTCTTTTTCACAATCTGGTCGTCCGAGATCACCATTGCAGATGGTCTTAATAATTTTTTTTTTTAAAATAACGTTTACTTAATAGTATTTTTATAAATCTTAAATTAATTAAAAAAAGTTAATTAATTAAAATAGTATTTCTTTAATAGGAGTATTTAACAAAAATTAAAAAGTAAAGAATAATTAAAAATTAAATAATTAAAAATTAAATAATTAAAATGTATTTTTAATTAATTAATTAAAATCTCAGTTATTCCAAACAATTTATTTAAGTAAAAAAATTAATTAATTAAAATAACATTTACTTAATAGGAGGATAATTTAATAAAAAAATTGCCGGTCAACGCCGGTCAAACATGCCGGTGTACGACATCGTGCCGCCGGAGGAGGATAGCGCCGACCGACGCGAGGTGGGGTGTTATCGAGACATTTTTTGTTTTTTTGTTAAGTGTCTAGTCACATCAGTCAAATCATGGAATCTTACATCAATTCGAGAATATTCCGTCACATCAGTTAAATCCTAATTTTTTTAGGGCATTGTTAATTGCACCAAAAAAAGGTGTTGAATGCATATTTTTCCGCACCAATCATTTTTGATTTAAATATATATAATATATATATATTATTTGATATATATATATATTATTTATTTGTTTTATATGTATATATATATTGTTATTTTTTTGTTTAAATATATATATATATATATTATTTTTTTGTTATATATATATATATATATATTAGAAATATAGAAATATATATATATAGTTATTCTTTTTTGTTTTATATATATATTTATATTCTTTTTATAAATTATATTTATTTTTTATAATAAGGTACATAGCCCGTGACTTTTTCCATAATAAATTACGTGACTTTTTCCATAATAATTTACCCGCTTTATAGACCATAGCCCTTTTCGACAAAATTGTGATAATAATTTGATATTTACACTTTCAACTCCTATACTTATTTATTTACTTTACTTTATACCTTTTACTTTCATAATTTAAATTTTACATTTAACACATATAATCGTTTATTAACTAAAATACGTTAAAAAATACGTTTTAATTTTAACAAGTTTTAATGCACTAGACATAATATTCAAAGAATATCAACATGCTCAATCTGTTGGCTTATTCTCTGGATATTGTAATTGTCTGCTACGTACAAGTTATGGGTTACCGTGTGCGCATGAACAAATGTCATATTTGAACAAAGGTCATTCTATCCCAATTGATTCGATTGATGTATTTTGGAGGAAGCTTGATTTATCATCGTGCCAATCCTTACAAGATGATGATATTGGTTGTGAAGATGAAGTCAAAAAGTTTACCGAGGAATTTAAAAAACAATCGAGATCTGGTAAGTTTAGTTTTCTGAGGAAGATAAAAGAGATAGCGAATGCATCAAAAACATGGGTTCGAGAACCTGCTGTTAACAAGACTACTCGTGGACGTCCCTCGTTAAAGGATAAACTTTCCAGAAAACCTCATGTTGATCCGTCTTTTACAGCTCATGTTGAACCGTCTTTTACAGCTCATGGTGAACCGTCTTTTACTACTCAAGGACCCCTTAGACGTAGTTATTCGAACGCATCAACATTTGTTGACTTGGATAAAATGAGTTACCAGGATCCAGCAAGACATAGTTCTTTTGTGGGCAAGAATTATAATGTACATCCATACGTTAATCAATTTCCAGAAATATTTCACCGTTACATCACACATGTACATGATGTGATAGGGGATGGAAATTGTGGATTCCGAGCAATAGCTGTCTGGCTCGGTCTTCATGAAGATGCATGGCCCACAATTCGGTTTCAATTGATGGAAGAGTTAGATGCATACAAGACAGAATACCTTGACATGTTTGGAAATGAACATTGGAATACAACTTATAACACTTTAAACTTCTTTCGATCAGATCAAGGTGCACCATATGACCACTGGATGTCAATGCCTGAAATACCCGTCTTGATTGCTTGCAAATATAATGTGATATTACACGTTATGTCAATGGCAGGCTGTTCGACGTACTTACCGCTTAGATCTACTCCGCTGGCGTGGTATCAACATGTTGTTTATACAATTGGGTATGTCAATGGTAACCATTATGTGAAACTAGTTTTAGCAGAAGGATACCTGTTTCCTACCATTACATCACATTTCTTCCGTTACAGTTATCCGTGTGCTGCTGCATGGGCTACACCGTATACAGATCGAATACAGAAGTACAATCGTCTTTTACGTGTTAATTGTACTACAGATAATGTTATTTTAGAATAAGTAAAAATGTAATAAACATTATGTTATGCTTTATTTATATGTAAAATCTCAATGTTTATTTTTTATTTTTCTATTATATAATTATTCAAAAAATATAATATATAAAAAAAGAATAACTATATATATATTTCTAATATATATATATATATATAACAAAAATAATATATATATATATATATATATATATATATATTTTAAACAAAAAGAATAACAATATATATATACATATAAAACAAATAAATAATATATATATATATATATATTATATTTATATATTTAAATAAAAAATGATTGGTGCGGAAAAATATGCATTCAACACCCCTTTTTTGGGTGCATTTAGCCTTCCCATTTTTTATTGTTTTTTTTACTGAAAAAATTATTGAAGTGGTCATTTATTCTCAAGCATTGCAATGCTTGAGGAGAGGAGAGCCTATTTTTGATTTTTTTTTAAAAAAGTGGTTAATTTTGTAAATGGGCAAAAAAAATTAAGGACCCGACAAAACTCTGGGAGAAGAGGGAAACGGTAAAATCAGGGAAACGGTAAAATCATAATCACCGTGTATGGGTTATGCGGGTAATTGGGTAACAAATTGAGGTAGGGCCCATTTATCAATCTATAGGAAAATGACTAATTATTTGGGCTTTCAAAAACCTAATTCTCTATGCATTAAAAAAAAAATTAAAAGCGCCATAGTGGCTCCGCCATTGAGTTGAGTACCCGCGCAATGCGACATGATCGATAGAGGCCAACCTTCAAGATCAAAGGTTCAATCACGGATGATAAAAATTAGCTATATATAAAAAACAATGATTAATATTGTATCCTAACAATTGAAAACTTGCATTTGTTTAACCACTACTGAAATATAGCCAAATTTGAATAATAGAGACGACAATCATGATTTTCTTATCCTTCATGACTCAATGCCCATTGCAATAATAGAGACTACATTTTCACTTTGCAAGAAATATACAAGGTTGGAGATGCTCCACAACCTACTTGTTACAAAGACAAATAAAACCAAATCTTCATCAAAGTCCAAGTGGAAATCTTTTCAAAACTTAGGAGCCGTCTACCCTAACACCCACCCTGTAACTGCTTACCGGTAAAACTCAACACTATCAGTTATCTTACCGAGTAAAATTTTAATTCATTCAAACAACATCTTATGCAATAATTTATCCGGTAACCGCTAAAGTTGTCGCCTCACTTACCGGGAAAGACTTGTTATTGCCTTATCTCTTACCATATTCATCAGATAAGGTAATATAACTTGAGTAAACGCTTACCCGGGTAAATATTTGATAAATGACCCCTTAGTCGTGAAAAGACAACTATTAGAAGATATTGATCAATCTCAAAATAATGGTCAAATTAAAATCCACATATCTCGGCATGGATCATAAATTATATGCATACATTAAAACCCTATAAAAAGCTAGGAAGATATTGATCAATCTCAGGGAGTCTGTAACCACATTGTGCTTCAACATTCCAGAGCTCTCACTACCATCCACAACTAAGATGTGATCAGATGAGGCCATGTGATGGCAATCAAAGGACAAAATTGTAGCAAATAATAAAATTCAGCATCCAAAGTTGATCCAAAAGGTGTTAGCATATTTGTAAGGAATCAAATGCATATTAACAAATAGACAACATCATTGATATTCAGAAGCTGCTACAACAATCTAGCAACATTGAAGGAAATTTAGATATTTCTAAATTTTGTCAAATTTTAGAAAATAGATAATAGTCGAACTTCTAGAAACTATAATTAAAATAACTTGTTGATATTGTAAAAATGAGTACAAAATAAGAAATTCTGAAACTTTGTTACATCAATTAATAAAACTAAACCAATCATTGCTGCATTTTTTTGAACAATTGCAATTCTCAGTATGCCTTCTTTACATATAGCAATTCTAGATGCCTGTCATAGAAAGAAGGATCTGATAAGCTTTTGAAAGCTAATAACCTCACAATAGACTATGTGCTTCAAAATATAAGAAATTTTCTACAAATAACCATATGTCTCCAACTGTGAACCATATCTTTCTCCAACTTCTTGAAACATGGCTAAAACAGGAAGTTGCAAACGGTAAGATAAACAGACAAAGTAAAGAAAGAAAGAAAGAAAGAAAAGGATATATAGAGAAAACCAATCTCGAAAATTATTGAAGAATGATTAACCTTTGCAGAGTTGGAGGTTCAAATAGAATTATGATTGTTGAGAAGTAAAACTTCAATCTTCTCTTATGGCAAAAAGGCTTTGTAAAACCTTGATATTCTGCAACAAAAGCATCCAAGACAAAAAGATTTAACATTTTTTAGAACCCACAACTGCATTGTTATGATCCAGAATTTACATGGAAACGAAAACCAAGTCATGTGTATAAAAGAGATTATGTAACATCTTTGTATATAAACGTGGGTTTGCAAAGCATTTGATCAGGTCAATATACATGGAAACGAACCAACCAATGATGCTCCTCAATTTACATGTAATTTACTACAAAGTGGAAATGGAAATGGAAATCAACTAACCTTGGAGCATCCATCGAACAAAACCAGTAATCTGAGAGGAAAAGTGAACTAAACAAAGAAGGATTGATGAGCTATGGAAAAAAATGAGAAATAAATTTTTTTACTAGACTCCAACATAAACCGAAGTGAACCAAGGACCACAAGAAATTTTTTCAAGGAACAATGTATAAATGCATAGAAAAATGTGATTTGCAGTTTCTATCCAATAAAGATATAAATGTGAGTTGCAGTTTTAGAGTGTAGTGTCTTTTCTTCTGCATCTTTTGAAGTAATGAAAACCTAGGGAGGGTCGTCCTGGGGAGGACGGGCTAGGCGTACGCCCAGGGCCCAAAGGAAATAGGGCCCAGAATTTTTAAGTATGTATTATAAAGTAGTAGTTAAAAAAATTGTAAACAAAAAAATGTATTATATAATAGGATCCAAAAGAAGTTAGCATTATATTAAGGAGCCCAAACATGTATTAATTAATTACATTAGACAATACATTTTTTTTAAAAGTTAATTGGTCTTTCATTTGCTCATTATTTCTCAAGTTTTTTTTTATCTTGTACTGATATCTAAAAACTATTTTTTGCCTAGAAACCTTGCTATATATTTCATTATTCATCTTCCACATACTCTTTTGATTATTCTGTCCGCATAAATTTTATTTTTGTGTTACAATATAGTAGATTTTTTGTTATTAACTAAAAAAACTCTTACCTATTGAAAACAATTACCAACTATATGAGACAACCTAACTTATATCTATATTCAGGATTTCAAACTATCTTCTTTTTTCATACATTATTGACTTCTTATTATCTAATATTTGGTACATGAATCTTAAGTACTCTCTTATCTCTAAGTCGAGAATATATTCTCAAACTATAACACCAACATGGACTTTTGATTTCAACATTGATGGTTATAAAACCTTTTGTTTCAAATATAAAATTTTAAAACGGTGATGGAAACCATTAACACCAGGTAACATGTAGAAACTCAACTGATCTATGTTGATTTACTTAAAATGTTACACCGAATAGTCAACACAGTGACCTCAAATGATTTCAATCTATATATTAAAGGCATATCATAAGATGTCTGTGATGGTGGAACAGATTGACGGTGTTATGTAAAAATGATATGGTAGATAATATTAGTTTTATAATTATTGATTGATCTTGCACTAGAAATATCGGGAAAAACAATTTTATATAAATTAGTATTTCTTAAATTCAATGTTATTTTTGATGATATCAACAATATATTGAAAAAAAACTATAGCTATCGAGGGCCCATTTTTATATCTCGCCCAGGGCCTAAAAAATGTTAGAAACAGGTCTGTACACAATGTGATACCTATAAGAACGACATTGTTAACAAAAAGATACCTACAATCATGATTGTGATACCAAGAATACATTGTGTTACACTCTGATACTCACTGTGATCCTACTGTGATACCCGTGATACTTTCATGTGATACATCTAGACCCTAAAATTTAGGAATTAGGTTTATGGTAGAGAGAGAGAGAGAGAGAAAGAAATAGAGGATAGGCATGAGACTTTCATGTCCTAATAGATCGTGTTATAAGACACAATTTAGAAGATTACGTCCCATCTAAAGACGTTGTAATAAGTTTATAGGTGCTTTTCGACGTCTCAATAAATTTTTTAGACGCTTCTAATACAAAACGTCACATTAGTTGTTCTATAAAACACTTTTGAAAAGTGTCCTATTAAATAGGCATGGAAATGGCCCCGACCCGTCGGGGAACCCGGTCCACCCGCCCCGATTGCGAATGGGGACACGGACGGGGATCCCCGTTTGTCTCAAACCGGGGATTGGGTATGGCACTCCCTGCCTCGCCCCGTCCTCGATATATATTTAAATTAATAAATTAAATATATATATTATTTATTTAAACTAAATTGGTAATTCATAATTTCTTATTTCCTGACTAGGTTTAGAATATAAAATTGTTATTTTTCGGATGTTAGTATGTATTTTGGACGTCAAATCAAAATATAATTACTCGATATGGTTTAGGTATGACTCGATATGTTTTGGTACGTGTGATGTTAACTTTTTTTTTGGATTAGGTTGAATTTCTTTTGGTTTTAGGTTATTAATTACTATATGATGTTGTAATTTTATTTGAATTAAAATAAGTTTTTTTTTTATCGGGGAAAAAATCCCCGTTTCCCCGTTGGGGACGAGGATGGGGATAAAGATGAGGATCGGGGACGGAGATGGGGATTGAGGTCCCCGCCCCATTCTCATGTCTACTATTAAATCAGGACACTTGTTTTTATAAGACATTTTTTCAAATAGTGTCGTATAAAATAGCTAATGCGACATTTTTTTATATTAAAAGTGTCGTCAAAAAGCTTGTTATGACGCTTAAGAATGTTTTATAAACTTCTTACAACGCCTTTAGATATGTCACATTATTTTTTGATTCTGTAAATTAAATTTTATAACGTGATTTATTAGAACGTTTAGAAAATTTTTGATATATAAAATTTACCAACTTAATCCGTATTAATTTTTAAATAATATTCTTAACTTATAACTTACCGATTTAATCATGAATTCTGCAAAATATGGTTTGAGAATTTGATGTATATATTATGCGATTTGGTACTTTAAATAACAGTTTATCATTATGAATTGAGATTATATATTTAAAATATAAAAGGCATATGCTATACTAAAAACAAACTAAAACATCCCAAAATTAGTTAAAAGATTAACCAAAAAGCCCTTTAAGAATCTAAGTTATGTGAGTAAGTGAAGAAAGGAATGAGTAATGAGAAGAACCACCATCTTCATATATATCACTATATAATTGCACGCTTACATCTATTTCCTTTGGTAATTTAAGTTCCAAAAACACAAAAGATATATTTTGTTTTTGTTTTTCTAAACAAAAAAACAGAAAATGAGACTTTTCATGTTATTGCTCGTTGTTATTCATCTCATATTTTCAAAAAAATTGGTGATGGCGTCATCAAGAGCCACGGTCCCTCTTCATTCGAATGCAAAGGTAAAGCATCTTTCACGTGATTTTATGTTTATCGGATTTAGTATGTCGAACCGAATTTGAGATGTTTTAGTTTTCATGTTACAGAGAAATTGCACGTATGCAATTACAGTAAAGACAACTTGCACAAAAGGTGCTGATACTACAAACCATGTGAGCATAAGGTTTGGGGACTCAGATTCAAATGACATCTTGGTGCATCGCCTCAACTCAAAGCATGTCAAAAGGCTTGATCCACTAGAGCCACAAGTTCTTGACGACGTGCCAATAAAACCTTTTCAAGCTTGCACGATAGACCAATTTGAACACATAAGCCTCTGTGTAGATTCACCTGTGTGTTATCTATACCTAAAATTGACAGGTCAGGATGATTGGCGTCCTGGTTTTGCACAAATTCGAGTATTAGAGGGCCCACATCTCAATTCAGATTACTTTTATTTTCGTCGATATCTGCCAAGAAACGTATGGCACGGTATAAATGTTTGTGATACCAAGGTTACCCCATTTGGGCTAAAATTCAAAAGGAAGGTGTTTGGCTAGCAGTCTTGGCGCCATTAACGTCCTTGATCTAGGAATCAAAAAAGTTAGTCGAAATTTAAGTTTCAAATTCAGAGTAATGTATAAGGTTCAGTATATAATATAGAGTTGCTATATTAATATTTGAATTTGAACTTTCTTTTGGTTGCAAAAATAGACTTCAAATTTTGTTGGTTTTTCGATTCCTATCAAAGACAAATCTTGGGAATGGGTCATGATGTGAGTTATGACATTTATAACCATAAATGTATGAGAAGTGTGACATACAAGTCGACCACATGGAAGTGGTGAACTAAACACGAACTCGTTCTAAATTAACACCTGCGAATTTCGAGATTCTAATTTTGGTTAAGTCTTTATAGAAAGGTATTTAAGATGATAATCTTATTTAATTATCATGTTGGAAAGGTTGAGACTTAAATCGGGCTCAAAAAACACGAAAAACGGTGAAAAAGAGCAAAAAATCGCAACCTGGTGCGCCTCCCAAGTGGCGTGAGCCTCTGTTTTGAATATTTTGGGTTACGGGCGAACTTACATGTGTTGGTGATTTTAGTGAAATCATCATGTTCAATTTGTGTAGTTGGATTCACAAAGGTAATAATGGGGTTGTTAGCTAAGCTATAACATGAGTTAGGAGGTGTGGAGTGCACACTCGTGTAAGCTAACTAGAACCCGGGATTGTTGGACGGTTGAAAATGGCAAGTTACAAAGTGGGATTGTGAAATGAGAAATGGCGCGCCAGACTCTAGATTGTGCACGGGTTTGTGCATGGCGCGCATATCGGCGCCAGTTGTCTAGCGCCAAAACTAGCGCCGTGGTCTGCTTGCTGGTTGGCGCTCATTT
The DNA here is from genome assembly GCA_033807775.1 of Saussurea involucrata. Classification (NCBI taxonomy): domain Eukaryota; kingdom Viridiplantae; phylum Streptophyta; class Magnoliopsida; order Asterales; family Asteraceae; genus Saussurea; species Saussurea involucrata. The sequence continues at coordinate 215,770,667 of CM066314.1, read as the reverse complement.
CGGCGCTACTTGTCTGGCGCGGAAAGTAGCGCCAGCGTCTGGAAGGCTTTTTCTCATTTTGTAACTCCCGTCATTAATTCCGCAATCAATCTCATTAAGTGGGATATTATTACCAGTATCAAAATAGGTTGGTTACAATTCTCTAAAGGTGTATATATATGGATCGATTAATGCCTTGATCGATACACTGAAAATCAGAGATTATCCTCGAGAGAATTTCGTGATACCCGGGCAGATAGGGTCGAAATATCTCTTACGGAAAGCGAGCTCTACGCGATCTCTGGTTATATCCAAGTTCTTATAATCACCTCTTACTTATCTCTTTCACGAACCCAATACACCGAATCCCCCAACAATCGTAAGAGATATTTCACGCTTCGTGAAGAGATATGGCGGGTGATCAATCCGTAAGAGACATGACTTCCAAGTTCACAAAACTTGAGAAGTTTGAAGGCGTGGATTTCCATAGATGGCAAAAGAAGATGCATTTCTTGCTGACGACATTGAAGGTCGTGTATGTGCTTAGCACCCCGATACCGGAGTTGATGGAGAACGAGACGTTGGAGGTTACCCGACGTCGCGGCAAGTGGGAGAATGACGACTACATCTGTCGTGGCCACATCTTGAACGGTATGTGTGACTCCCTCTTCGATATCTATCAAAACGTTGAATCCTCCAAAGAGCTATGGGACTCTCTCGAGTCCAAATACATGGCCGAGGATGCTTCTAGTAAGAAGTTCCTAGTGAGTAATTTTAATAATTACAAAATGGTAGACTCAAGGCCGGTGATGGAGCAATACAATGAGCTCCTTCGCATTTTAGGCCAATATACTCAACATAATATGAAGATGGACGAATCCATCTCCGTATCGAGCATAATTGATAAATTGCCCCCTCATGGAAATACTTTAAACACATGTTGAAACATACGAAGGAAGAGTTGTCTCTTGTGCAACTCGGTAGTCACTTGCGCATAGAGGAATCTCTTCGGGTGCAAGAGGCTGAGAAGCCTAAAGTAAAGGAGGTTTCTGCACCTTCGGTGAACATGGTGGAAGAGGGTAAGACTAACAAGTTCAAGGGAAAATGAAAATTCAACGAAGCGAAGAAAGGGCCCAACAAGAAGGTTAAATTAACCCGTTGGACATGTGGGATGACCGGCCATCTCAAGCGGGATTGTCGGGTTGTCAAGAATAAGGGTGGAGCAAGCACGAGTGGTAGTGGGCAAGGATCCAAGGATCAAAACCCACAGCAAGGTCAGTTTCTTGACTTTGGTTTTAATTCAAATTTGAATTATATTCCACTAATATCCGAATCATTTTATGTGCAGGATGATGATGTTGCTTGGTGGATCGACTCGGGTGCGACAAGTCATGTGTGCAAAGATCGCCGTTGGTTCACTTCTTTGGAACTGGTTGAAGACGGATCAATGCTTCGCATGGGGAACGAGTCGATGGCTCCCATTCTTGGAAGAGGTTTAGTTAGGCTAGAATTTAGTTCTGGCAAAGTAGTTGAACTTTTTAATGTTTTGTTTGTACCACAAATTCGAAAGAATTTGGTTTCCGATAACATCTTGAATAAGTTAGGATATAGGCAATTTTGTGAGTCGGACAAGTTTATCTTGTCAAAGGATGGCTCTTGTGTAGGATTTGGTTTTATGTTGAATAACATGTTTAAGTTAAATTTGAATGAAAGAATTTTGTTTCAAATTTTGTTTATGATGCAAATGAATTGCTTTATGTTGCTTTATAAATTGCTTTATGTTGCAAATGAATTTTGTTTAAAATTCTGTCTATGTTGCTAATGAATTTTGTTTAAAATTCTGTCTATGTTGCATATGAATTTTGTTTAAAAATTCTGTTTATGTTGCATATGAATTTTATTTAAAATTCTGTTTATGTTGCATATGAATTTTATTTAAAATTCTGTTTATGTTGCATATGAATTTTTGTTTAAAATTCTGTTTATGTTGCAAATGGATTTTTGTTTAAAATTCTGTCTATGTTGCATATGAATTTTTGTTTAAAATTCTGTTTATGTTGCATATGAATTTTGTTTAAAATTCTGTTTATGTTGCTTTATGAATTGCTTTATGTTGCAAATGTAACTGCTTGATGGATTTTGGGGTGAAGCCATGCTAGGCTTGGTTTTTGGCTGAATCGAGTTCCCAATAAAAGGAACAAGATTACCCCGTATGAACTTTGGTTCAAAGGCCTAACTTGAGTTTTATTCAAGTTTGGGGCTGTCGAGCGGTTGTTCGATTATCCGAACCCAAAAGGAAGACTTTGGGTGATGCATCTTTGTTGGATATGCCGAGCATTCCAAAGCTTATAGGTTCTATGTTATTGAACCTAATGATTCTATAGCGATTCACACCGTTATAGAATCGAGAGATGTAATTTTGATGAGACTAGATTCTCTTCTATGTCTAGGCCAAATGACATAGTTCCAAGTACTAGTGAAACTAGTGAAGTTGAAAAACAAGCAATTGTTCCAACCGAATCTCCGATGCTTCGAAGGAGCAAAAGAGGAAGGATTGGAAAATCCTTTGGTCCCGATTTCCAAGTATACTTGGTAGAGGGATCAAGAGATGAGATTGGATCCCAATTCCTTTACTGTTATAGTGTTGAGGAGGATCCAAAATCATTTGATGAGGCTATAAAGTCTCAAGATGTTGCTTTCTGGAAAGAAGCAATACATGATGAGATGGACTCCATCATGGGGAATAATACTTAGGTATTATCGGACTTGCCACCCGGTTGTAAACCTTTGGGATGCAAGTGGATCTTCAAAAGGAAGATGAAAGCGGATGGATCAATCGACAAGTTCAAAGCTCGATTAGTAATCCAAGGCTTTATGACATGTTGATCTTTGGCACCGACCAAAATCAAGTTGGGAAAACCAAAGAGTTTTGTCGTTGAGTTTCTCCATGAAAGATATGGGAGAGGCGGAGGTGATCCTTGGTATAAGGATCAAGCGTGAGAACAAAGGGATTGCAATTACGCAATCTCACTACATTGAGAAAGTGTTAAAGAAATTTAATTGTTTTGATTGTTCTCTGGTGAGTACTCCATGGGATCTAAGTGTGAAGCTTATGCCCAACTCGGGTGAAGCGGTGTCACAACTCGAGTACTCAAAGGCTATTGGATGCTTGATGTATGCCATGACAAGCACTAGGCCGGATATCGCTTTTGCCATAGGAAAGTTGAGTAGGTATACTAGTAATCGTAGTATTCATCATTGGCAAGCAATAAGACGAGTATTCAAATACTTGAAGAAAACCATCGATTATGGTTTGTCATATGTCGGGTTTCCTTTAATTTTGGAGGGATATTCGGATGCAAGTTGGATTACCAATTTGGAAGATCACTCTTCCACGAGTGGTTGGGTATACTTGCTTGGGGGAGGTGCCATCTCTTGGGCTTCCAAGAAGCAAACTTGCATCACGAGTTCGACTATGGAGTCGAAATTTGTGGCATTAGCTGCTGCCGGTAAAGTGGCGGAGTGGCTAAGGAATTTGGTCAATGAAATTCCATTATGGCCGAAACCAATATCACCCATTTTTATCCGTTGTGATAGTGAGGCTACTTTGGCTAAAGCTTATAGCCAAGTGTATAATGGCAAGTCTAGACACTTAGGTGTTAGACATAGCATGATTCGTGAGCTAATCACGAATGGGGTGATTTCGGTTGAATTTGTTCGGTCGCAACAAAATCTAGCGGACCACTTGACGAATGGGTTAGCTAGGGACTTGGTTCACAAGTCGGTGATAGGGATGGGATTAAAGTCCATCTAAATCTCTAACGGTGAGATACCCAATTCCCTTCTAATACAACGTTAGAAGCTGAATTCAATGGGAAAGCTCACTTTAAGGGATTGGAGCACGAGATGATCATCCCACGGTTAGTGCTCGGTACTGCAAGTGAAAGAGGTAATTGTTCTTTTGGAAAAATGCATGTGCAGGTGCATGAGGAAAAGAACTACCTATATGAGTGGGAAGTGTGGCCGCTTCAAGAAGCTTGGACTTGGCTTTGATGCACTCACAAATGGATAAGGACACATGGCCTGTATAGTGTCAAGTTTATACTTTAGAGAGTCTTTTTAAATTCATGTGTATGTTATTTTCTGGTACTCAAATGGGTTGACGGGTTCAATCCATAGGACACCCGGATTCTCGAGTATTTGAAATGTGTAATGTACTAAGATGGAAATTCAATCTTTTAGATATTTTCATTTATGCATGAGTTTGTTTACCTGTATTGTATTTTATTTTGTGAATCAAGGATTGCACTAAAATGGGGGAGGAATGTTGGTGATTTTAGTGAAATCATCATGTTCATTTTGTGTAGTTGGATTCACAAAGGTAATAATGGGGTTGTTAGCTAAGCTATAACATGAGTTAGGAGGTGTGGAGTGCACACTCGTGTAAGATAACTAGAACCCGAGATTGTTGGACGGTTGAAAATGGCAAGTTACAAAGTGGGATTGTGAAATGAGAAATTGCGCCAGTACTGACGCCAGGTGGCTAGCGCCAAACTGGCGCCAGGCTCTGGATTGTGCACGGGTTTGTTCATGGCGCGCATATCGGCGCCAGTTGTCTAGCGCCAAAACTGGCGCCGTGGTCTGCTGGCTGGTTGGCGCTCATTTCGGCGCTACTTGTCTGGCGCGGAAAGTAGCGCCGACGTCTGGAAGGCTTTTTCTCATTTTGTAACTCCCGTCATTAATTCCGCAATCAATCTCATTAAGTGGGATATTATTACCAGTATCAATATAGGTCGGTTACAATTCTCTAAAGGTGTATATATATGGATCGATTACTGCCTTGATCAATACACTGAAAATCAGAGATTATCCTCGAGAGAATTTCGTGATACCTGGGTAGATAGGGTCGAAATATCTCTTAAGGAAAGCGAGCTCTACGCGATCTCTGGTTATATCCAAGTTCTTATAATCACCTCTTACTTATCTCTTTCACGAACCCAGTACACCGAATCCCCCAACAGTTGCGCACCTAGTGCGCAACCTGGGTCGCCTCCCAAGTCGCGTGAGCCTCTGTTTTGAATATTTTGGGTCATGGGCGAACTTACACGTGTGAAAAGTCGCGTGGAGGGCTAGACCTGCACAAAAAGGCAAAAAATCGGGGTTTTCTTCATTTGGCCATAACTTTCTCATTTCTAACCCGATTGTGGCGATTTCGGAGGCTATGGTTTTGTATTTTGAAGCTCTTCAAGGTGGACACAATGAAATTGATGTTTATATTAAGATTTTGGATCCTAGGAGTCGAGAGGTAAACTTATAACCAACCATTTCTTAACCTAGATTTTGATTCCTATCATCTCAACCCTCATTTCTTCTCTTAGGTTTTTATGTACGTTTTGGGAGTAAAATAGATGTTTTGAGAATATTTTCACCATAGATCTAGAAATTTATCATGAATATCTATAGTCTTCACTCTTTTGGAAGCCAGATATGGATTTGAAACCTAGATTTATCAAATGTATTGATCATTTGATGAGATTTGCATCTTTGATACTTTTGGTCTTATAAATCTTGTTAAATGCCATATTTGAGGTTTCTAGACATCTTCATAAATGAATCATAAGAATATGCCCTTTTGCGAATTTATTGTATAAATGAACGTTATTTGATGGAAACACACTTCTAGTGTATTTGATTTTATAAACAACATGGAAATGCATATATTTATGTTTTGAGGCAATTTAAAATATATAAAGTACATATGAGTTCATTTTGTGGATTCAAATGATGATTTTTGGGTAATTCATACCTTTAGAGAATATATTTGTATAAATCTGGGTTAAATGCTTTTTATTGCTTGGATTGACTTTTATTGAATAGTCAATTTGTTGTTGAGTTTTTTTGGCTCAATTTTGAATCATGCGAGTCCTGAGGACATGTGTCCCGTTTAATCTGTTTATGTCGAGCTTTGGGGGTTGTATGCAGTTATAACATATTTATTTTGAATTACATGTTTTTGAGTACATTGATCATTCAATTTGAGTCATGTAATTTAAACTAGAATGCAATGGATCCATATATATATATATATATATATATATGAGCTTATCTTGTTGTTAAGCGTGGAGTTTTGATGTCCACACTTAAATCTAGTGAATGGTCCCCAAGTCATGGGTGGTGAGCTTGTGGTGGTACCCTATTGGTCGTATACAAAGCTATTAGACTGCGATGGCACTCTATTAAGTCGTATACGAGGCATAGTAGATAATAGGACCTCTTGTTTTATTTTGCTTCGTATTGTTTGGCTCAGAAAGAGTAAACGTCAAGTTTCCTATGATTTATCAAAAAAGGAAATCGTTGATTAATGTAATTGTTATATAGCAACATTGCAATACAAAATAAAATTAAACATAACTAATCCATAGATACAAAAAAATATTCATAGAAAAACACTTCATGGTATTAAAATTTAATAAAATGAAGACCTTCCTAAACCCTTTAGAACGGTTCTTTATGGCAACATTTTATGTACTTGTTCTTTTTATCTGTTGCTAAACTCAGTTCACAATTTCATATTTTAAACAATTTGATTCAAATCCAAAAGCTACAAAAAACCCTTGATGCTATACATGGCCTCAAGGGGATTAGTCGGTACGCATAATATTGCCCGGATACTAGTGATTATATTGTTGGTTGGATTCATCTACATTGCAACGGAATATGAAATTTGATGTAAACTAAGAATGTAAAAATCATTGACAAGTCTATAAGTAAGCATAACCTAAAATTAATCTGCATAAACCAATATGTCAGAGATAATAAATGCATAAACAGAAGGCATGCAAATCATCTAAAGTCCAAACCAATAGTCATGTAAATCATCATCAATCGAACTGTTAATGAAATTTTAGAATGACCATAACATCAGTTGACCATACATCCACTGCATCATGACCAATGAAAGTTGAAGTATATCAAGGAATTGCTTACCATCTCACTCTTCAACAAACTACCATAGGCCATGTGGTTTCTTGAAAGTGAACACCGAACATTGTCCCTTCCCCATTGAGATTAACAAATTACCCTTGTTGCGTCATTGTAACAACATTGAATCTTTATTAATTAAACAACCATTCCATACAATCCAATATGAATGAAAAGCCAATATGGTAAGAAAATAAAACATATAACAAAAAATAAATCAATGTGATTAAACAAAAAAACCCAATGTAATTCGATATAAAAAAACCAATATGATTTATCATCCAAACATGTAACTTTGTGGACCTAAAAGGAATGTTGTTAAAAACTGATTTCTTTATAAGCCAAGACTCGACTTTTTAGCTTCTAAAAAGTAGACTAATAGAACCATTACTTTTATTGTTAGTTGAAAGTTGTACCATATAATCTAAAGAGCATAAAAATAGCTCTATATACACCTACCTACTTTTTAAACAATTGAAAACCTAAGACTTTGGTTATACCTTTAGCTCATTTTGTTCCTCATTTCCATTTTGTGATCCTATATGCACAAACCCTTTACATAAAAGTCACAAATTGAAAACAATAAACCACCAAATCAAGATTCTTAACCATTGCACAGAAGCTACGCATTATTGAAGTTTTCGCAATGCCATATGCTTGTGCATTAAAAGATTGTACTTTTTGTTATATAAAACTAAATTTGCCAAAGAATCATTTATTAAAATTTGAAAGAACTTGAGCATACCTTTTCCTTTCTTTGTGTTCCAGGAATTATCTTGACATGATATTTATATAATCGTAAAAGCAACACAAACATTTACAATATACACATGCCACGTTCAAGAAAACTGCAAAAAGATGAAAAATTGAGGAACACCCTTATAACCATTCTTCTGGATGGTAACAAGGTGTTCCTCATCTTCTTATTTTTTTGGGGGTTTTCCCTAAACTACTCTCTACATATTGGTTAGAGATGAATAATGATATAACTTATGCCATGAAATACAAATGCATCTTCTAATAATAAGCAATATTTCACCTATGAAACTTGTTTATTCTTTTCCATATTGATCCCATGATGTATACCATATGAAGTTGGATCTAAAGCTAGCTGCGATATCTCTACTCCTTCAGCTTTAATAATATCCAAGTATCTGCAAACATAGAAAACATGATAACTCGACGATCAATAATAAACATGAAAGGCTATATCTAGACATGAGAAACATTCACGATTTCCGTGGTCAACCTCCTATTGTTTTCAACAACAAACGGTTAATAGGTTTACACCTGCTAGTTATGTAAAAAGCCAATCATGTTCATGAACAATTGAATTTTTTCCTCAAAGTATGAGAAATCTATAAATAATATTTGGAGAAACTGACAACATAGCTATCGGATTTGCACAACTTGAGAATTACTGTCGAAAAAATTGCACACAATCAGAAGAATTCTAATCCACTATTATAACCAATGGAAATCCTAACTACATGGAGAAGAGGAAAAAATAAAATACCAAGGTACCTTCAATAATAAAAGTAAACAAATAACTCTAGTCCCCATGTTTGAAATAAAAAATAAATAAATAACACCATGATAAATTTACTCATATTGTCTACACCTTGTTATGTTCATAAAAAAATATGTTGTACCAATTCCATCAACATGGGCAGTAACACATTCTTGGATCAAGGCAAGACAAACATGTAGTAGATAAGAGCATCTCCAACAGCTTCTCCAAAATGAAGAAAATAGAGAATATGAGGATTGTGAGCTATAACTTTGCTCCAAAAACTTCCCCAAATATAGGGACTAATGAATTTTTCATCTCATAATTGAGGGTAGAATTGGGAAGTAGACACTTAATATCGAAAGTGGACACTTATTTTGGGAGAAACTAAATAGAAATATGGGCACTTATTTTGGGATGGAGGGAGTACTTCCCTTGGGAATACATAACTTCAAGATCCAATCTTTCGGGGAACAAAAGGACAGACTTTCTTACCAATTCTGTAGCTGGGAAGAAGTAACTTCTGAACCCTGCAAAAGAAGATTTCAAAACTTCAAGAAAGAATTATAACTGCCAGAAAATGTTAAAGTGAAAAAATTCCAACTTATTCAGAATTATGTATTTCTTACATACATGAAGCCTCAATTTATCAACCCAAAACTGTATGGTCGCAGCTTTTCGCTGCTTGTCTCGCTCGTCCCGTAAGGCATTTTCAATTTATGTTGTGCTTCCTTTTCTTTAGCTGTTTCTCCTCACTCTGCACGCTACGAACAATTTGGTCATCAGGAATACCTTCTACGTTTGATTTCTGCAGCTGCATGGTGCAGTGGGTGAATCCATCCATTTGTTTCAATGTTCTGAGCATCTTTGTAACTCTTCTGAACACCCTTAGCAGCACTACTTTTCAGCTACACCTGTCCTCCGACCTTCTCTCACCACATCATTAGACCGATTTTCACTATTGAAATTTAGTTGGTACAGTTGGTCCACAGCCGCATCCTAGTTGCCACTTCTGTCACGTCCTTCTGGAGATAATCTTTGAGGTACAAGTGATTGTTAAAAGGTGTTATTTCTAACAATCTTGACATTTAATAATTAAAGGTTTACTAACTTGAAGTGTTTGTTATTTCAGGGTAGTATATGTAAAAGTTGAATAAAGATGGTGGACTGGTTTGGTAGAAGAGATAAAAGTAGTGGGCTGCGCTTCATATTGGTACAAACTTAAAGGGTAGCGGAGTACAAGATTCAGGTCTAGAGGGGCTAAAGTGTTAAATGAAGCTGCTGTATTTAATGTACAAATTACTTCATTTTACGATCATTCAGACGATTTTTCTCAAATATTTTGCTCTCTCTCTCCTTTCTCTCTAATATCATACTAGAGATAATTTTAGGGTTAGAGCTTCTTCATTTTGTAACTTTCTTTTATATTGTAAACTGTAAAGTTCTTATTCAATATATTAGTATTACGATTCTGTACATGGTATCAGAGCATCCAAGGCTCGATCCATCTTCTGGTTTTCGTCTTAGGTCTGAATCATTTCTTGTTTTTGGTTGTTAATCGTTCAACAAACTCACATATCTATTTTTGTCGAGTTCTTGAACGAGTTCTTGCTGACTTACATCTTGTTTTCCAGATTTGTTATCTCTAGATCTTACACAAGAACAACGAGTTCCGTAATTTCTCCAACGAAACCTTGGGTTTCTAAGTGAGAACCAGGAACGAGTTCTCCTTTTCTTTCACTATTATCTGCAGATTTCGTCGAAGGTTATCAGACCTGTCATTTTTTGTTCTTCTCGTATTGGTCGTTTTTTTAGCCAAGGATACACACGCAGATTTGTGATTGTTGCTCTCGGTTTTTCACAGCTGAGTCTATGTCACAACACACACCCAGATCTGTCTTGTTAGGCTATTAAGGTTGCTTAATCTGTTTAAGCCTGTAAGGCTCGATCTGGTTTCTGTTCTTCTTCTTAGATCTGAATCGGTGTTTCTGTTTTCGCATATCTTAATCTTCGTGATAAGTTGTTAGTACTACAAATCTGTTGTTCTTTAAAGTTTCAAAAGATTAGTCAAATTTTTCATAAATCTGAGTTGTTACTTCTTCAGATTCTTAGATCTGAATCTGTGTTTCTGTTTTCGCACATAATTTTGTACCTCAGGTTAATCTTTGTTCCTTACCTAGTTCTTACATAATAAATCTTCTTGATCTGGAACGTATCAAGTTTGTGGATCTGTTGATCCTTAACAGATCACTTAGATATAGTGTAGATCTGAGGTTTCTGTTCCGTGCTTAGTTATAATCTAGTGTTATGGTTGTGTTCTTAGTAAGATTGGATCTGTCTTCTTGATCTGGAACGTACTCAGTTTGTGGATCTGTTGATCCTTAACAGATCATTTGGACTCTGATTCATAGATGTGCTGTTATTGCTGTATTCTTTCTCTTATATTCAGATACATATATGCTGATAGAGTCTGCTGTGTTTGGATCTTAGTTACCAGTTGTGTTTTTTTATACATGTTTCTTTGGTTAAATCAGTGTAAGAATTCATAAGATTTGTTTTATATTCTCACTAATCTCTGTTTTCTCTGTTCAGGTGAGATATGTGGCCTCTCTCGGGCCCCCCCTCTGTTCTTATCTGAAATTTTACCTATTGTGAAATTTCACCTGCTGTGATTACTTGTTCTTCATTTGTACCGATTGCTTCCGCTTATTTTTTTCCTTACACTTTACACCTTCTGTTGTGAACATACTTCGAGATTTTTGAGGTGTCGGCTTGACCTAGCACCTCGAGTGTTTTAGGAATCCTGCCTTTCTTCTATTTCCACCTCAAATCTCTTCAAGTATTAGCTTCATGTCTGGCGAAGAAGAAGACGCTTTGGTAAACGTTGGGCTGTCTCAGATCACCAAACTTGACTTTGGTGATCCCTTATACCTACATCCTAGCGATACCACTGGGGCTTCTTTGCTTCACCTAAAATTAAATGGGACTGACAATTACAAGGTTTGGTCCTGTGCAATGATCCTCGCCCTTGAAACAAAAAATAAACTCGGATTTATAGATGGATCTTGCACTAGACCTACCACTGATACTGTCCTGGCTAAACAATGGGACAGGTGTAATTCAGTGGTATTATCTTGGATCTTAAGTTCTGTTACTGAAGAGCTATATCTTGGTCAAGTTTTCTCTAAAACTGCTTCTCATGTCTGGCTTGAACTTAAGGAAACCTATGATAAGGTGGATGGCTCCGTTTCTTTTAATCTACATAAGAAAATTAATTCTTTAACTCAAAACGGATCATCTGTCTCTGATTACTATCATAGGTTAAACTCTCTATGGAAACAGTTTGACACCTTAGTCAAACTCCCTGCTTGTACCTGTAATGCTTCCCATGATTTTACTAAGCACAACCAGCTTTTAAAACTTATGCAATTTCTAATGGGGTTAGATGATGTTTACCAACCTGTAAGGAGTACTATTCTCACAACTGACCCCCTTCCCTCAGTTAAAACAGCTTTCTCTATTATATCAAGGGAAGAATCTCATAGAGGAACCTCTAACTCTAACTCATCTAATAAAATTCAATCTTCGGCCTTCTTTGGTAAGACTTCTGAAAACAAACGGAAACCTATAAGACCTCCAAATCCAAATCTGTTATGTAAACATTGTGGCATGATTGGTCATACAATTGAAAGGTGTTACAAGTTAATAGGTTTTCCCCCAAAAGATTTTCAAAGAAAACCAAATGTAAATGGAAAATTTAGACCATCATCTAACAATGTTGATGCTTCCAATACTCATAACACTGGACAATCCTCTAGCACTTCTAGTCCGTCTCTGACTCAAGAGCAAGTCTCTAAACTTCTAACTCTGCTTAGTTCCAATTCTAGCTCCTCAAATGTGGCATCCGCCAATATGGCAGGTATGTCTCTATCTTCTTCATCTATACCTAATTGGATTATAGATTCTGGGGCTACTCAACATATGACTTCATCTCTCAGTAGCCTTAGTAATGTGGTTGATGTGTCAGATTTGAATCTTATTGTTAATCACCCCAATGGATCTAAAGCAAAAATAAATAAAATTGGAGATATGAATCTTACTGATGAATTGGGCTTATTTGATGTGTTAGTTGTGCCTGAATTTAATGTGGATCTGTTATCTGTTCATAAGCTAGATAGAGATAATAAAGTGTTTATTGGGTTTGATGAACATAAATGTTACATCTAGGACTGTCAACGAACGAGGTTGATGGGGACTGGCAATGAGGCAGGTGGTCTATATTTTCTAAATCCACCTTCTAAGGGTAAGTCTTCTTGTTATAATACTACACTTAGCTGTCATGTTTCTTATCAGCTATGGCATAGTAGATTAGGACACCCTGCTGATCCTGTTCTGAATGTTTTGAAAGAAAGACTAAATATAAAAATAGACCCTTCTTCTCATCCCTGTGAAATCTGTCATCAAGCTAAACAGACTCGAAAAAAGTTTGATTTAAGTGATCATAAATAAAAGGAAATAGGAGAATTAATACATTTAGATGTCTGGGGTCCGTATAAAGTTTCAAGCAAGGATGGTTTTAAATACTTTCTAACTGTTGTTGATGATTTTTCAAGATCAGTTTGGGTTTATCTTTTAAAAGGAAAAGATGAGGTTTTTGACAACATAGTCAATTTTTCTAACCTCATTCAAACTCAGTTTAACAAAAATATTAAGACAGTTAGAAGTGATAATGGAACGGAATTTTCAAATCAAAAGGTTTCAGCCTTTTTTAATTCTCGCGGAATTATACATCAAACTTCCTGTACTTACACTCCACAACAGAATGGTGTTGTGGAACGTAAACACAAGCATTTACTGAATGTGGCAAGGGCTTTAATGTTTCAGGCTGGGATACCTTTGTACTTGTGGTCTGAATGTATTCTCACAACCACCTATTTGATAAATAGAAGTCCATCATCCATCTTAAATGGTAAAAGTCCCTATGAAGTTATCTACGGATTCCCTCCTGTTCTCACTCATTTAAGAAATTTTGGGTGTTTATGCTTTGCAGTTAAACAAAACAATTTTGATAAGTTCAGCTCTAGGACTGAAAAGTGTGTTTTATTTGGATATTCAAATTCTAAGAAAGGTTATAGGCTGCATAGTCTTGATACTAAGCAATTTTTGGTCTCTAGAGATGTAACTTTTTATGAAACTGTTTTCCCATTTAAAATGAGTGAAAATGTGGAGATTTATGTTGATAATCTGAATACTTTGAATTTCTTTGATAATGTTACTAGTTCTACTAATGATCTTTCTGAAAATCTACCCAATGAGGAATCTAGGGCTCGGTCTACAACTCAAATTAGTGGTCCTGATTCCTCTGGTAGTATAGGTAATGTCGACAACCAGTTAACTGGTACTGGCACTACCTTGTCTTCTAGGAATCAAGGAAGTCTAGAAACTAATAATGAGCATGATACTCTTGATGTTGTAGACTCCCCTCCTGAGGGTCATGATCCTAATCTTCAAGGTGATTCTTCTTCTTCTCAGTCAATAAGATAGTCTAGTAGAGTTTATCCGTTTCCCCGAAAATTTGATGACTTTGTAGTCGAAGGCAAAGTAAAATATGGTATTGAAAGAGTAGTAAATTACTCCCATCTCACAAAAAATAATTTTTGTTTTGTGTCAAATCTAAATAAATCCATTGAACCAAGTAGTTATTCTGAGGCTTGCAAGGATCCCAATTGGGTAATTGCAATGAATAATGAAATGGAAGCACTTAATAGGAATGGTACTTGGATTGTTACAGATCTTCCACCAGGAAGAAAACCTATAGGGTGCAAATGGGTTTATAAGGTTAAATATAAATCTACTGGGGAAATAGAGAGATACAAGGCTAGGCTGGTTGCCAAGGGCTATAGTCAGAGAGAAGGTCTTGATTATGAAGAAACCTTCTCTCCTGTAGTTAAAATGATAACTGTTAGATGTGTTGTAGCATTGTCAGTACAGTTTAATTAGCCTTTATATCAACTTGACGTGAACAATGCTTTCTTATATGGTAATTTAACAAAAGAGATTTATATGACTTTACCTGAAGGGTATTTTTCTAGTGATGATAATCAAGTTTGTAAATTAGTAAAGTCTTTGTATGGTTTAAAACAGGCTCCTCGTCAGTGGTATGAGAAGCTGTCAAATTGCTTATTTGAGTTTGGGTTTGATCAAAACAGCAGTGACTATTCTCTGTTTACTCTTAAATCAGAGAAAATTTTTATTGTTTTGCTTGTGTATGTAGATGACATTGTCATTACTGGAAATAGTAATAGTGAGATTCACAGAGTTAAAAAGACACCTACAAACAAATTTTATGATTAAAGACCTTGGAAATTTACAATTTTTCTTAGGAATAGAAATCTTAAAAACTAAGGATGGGTTGTGTATGAGCCAAAGAAAGTATTGTTTAGAACTATTGAATGATTTCGGTTACCTAGGCTGTAAGCCAATCAATACTCCAATGGACATGAATTTGGTTGTAACTGAATCATCCGGTTCTCCTTCTGATCCTCCATTAACTGGTTGTTCTCTTTTAGTAAGCGAATCTCCTCGTCACGTTCGACAAGTTTTCGCCACAAATCATCAACGGGCATAGAGGTTCCCTTCGTCGGACCTCTCATCCTCGGAGCTCGAACCGCCAAGCAAACTATACCTCGAACAACCGTCCCAACCGAAGGACCAACTATTTCCTCAATTATTGATATTTCTTTTTCAATTGGGCAACGCATTGGAGGAACGATAGAATCTGAAGTGTCGTCGGAATCATTCTTTATCTTCTCAATCGCTTCCTCAACAAGTTTCTATAAATACGATTCAAACAATTATTAACATATTTAAAACTATAAATGACATTGCTTTTAATTATAATTAGTGCAAGTGTGTAACCTAAATATGGATAAAAAGTTCTTTACAAATCATCATATACTATAAGTACTTACTTTACGGTCTTCGCTTTTAGTGGTCTCGGCAATTGTACCGAGATAAGGAGCCACGTGTCCGTTAGCTTCAAGTTTATTAGCCCTAAACTTGAACAAAACCGGTCCCGATTTATGCTCGACCCTATTTGTAGACAATCTTGCTTCCGACATCCTCTTTGATTTATTCTACAACATGAGAAACACTTATTTTACAATCTAAATTCAACAATAATTTGTATATTTAATTATATACTAGTTAAATACCTTCCATGTTTCTTCTTCAAAAAGCGTGCACAAAAGTCCCACTGATTTGGCCGATGTACAAAGTTTTTCGGAATGGGAAGACGACCTTGATGCTTGTACAACGTGTGACAATCAGTTCTCCACCTATTGTATGCGCGACGCGCAGTTGCATGGATCCACTCAAATAAGGCTTCACCCGGAGGTCCATCAAAATCAATCTAAAAAAAACCTGAAAAGCAAATACAAATCAATATGAAATAAAAAGTTAATCATTATTAATAAGAGGTATAAATCATCGAATAAAATTAAGAACTAACAATCAAAATGTACTTACGCTAAGTTGATCAACTACAATCTTAAAATCATCTTTCTCGAGATCAAAATAATGTTCGGTCAACATCGGAATATGTTCCCGAACAATGCTCCCAATTTGCTTTGCGATACTAATGACATTGTTTGTGTCGGGCAACTCCTTATCCATGCTCCACTTGAGTGGGAGACGTTTATTTTCATTGTTTGCGATGTCTCTCTTGATCGCCTTTCCCGTGATAATCCCCCGTCTTGCCTTCTTTGTCACCAGCTCTTCTGTCGGTTCAACATGGACGCGGGTGCGGCGACAATTAATACGTATATCTAAAGCCGGTGGCCCACTAGTAGACGTGCTCGCCTCGGTGTCGGGATGTGTCACATCTGTAGTTGGTGACACCGGTGTAGTTGGTGACCCCGAAGTCGGAGGGTACAATCGGCGTTGGACGGAAACGAAAGGTGTCACCTCTAACAAGACATCCATCGGATCACCCTCTGAACGTGTGGTAGTCCTCTCCAAGACCGATGCCTTTGCTAAATTGAAGGCTTTACTTCTTTTTGGAGGCATATCGATCTTCAATTCATGTATATATAAAAACATATATAGACTTATAAAATACACACTTGGCAGATCAAAACAGATTAATACATTTATAAACAACAGATAAAATTAAATATATAGACTTATAAAATACACACTTGGCCGATCAAACCACAAGAAACCAACCACAAGTCAACAAGAACCAAAACAAAAACCCACTGTTTGATCATTTATTTTTTACAACTTCAACCTTTTCAACTTTTTATTGATAATTTATTTTTACATATTAAGATTTTTTCAACATACAGTGTGCTTTTTTATCAAAAAATCAAGAAAATGAATCTTTGATAAAAAGTCTCGATGAAACAAGTTTTCAACGCTAATATAACGGACAAATTCCCAAATGCAATTAATTTTTTTTTGGAAAGCAAGCATTTCGTATCACCAAAACCATAAACCAACATCAAACAGTGTCCACAAAAGACTGAAAGCCACGAACCAAACATATAGGAACGAAAAATAAAACACACAACAGTGGCAGTTTGCAAGGGGCAAAGCACCACCCCCACCCAATTTATAACTTACAGTAGCAGCTAAACCAAATGCAATTAAATGCTGACGAAATTATATATTATACAAAACGAATACCAAATGACAACAAAATCCAAGAAACAAAAAGAAGAGTATGAGAACATTACATAGAACACCAACACCTACTAATTTGCAGTTTTCTGAACATAACAACAGTCATTACACATTGCTAAAAATCTAAGATTTTTTGAGTTGAAAACACACATATACAAACAAAATCAAAGAATTTATGGTAAATAATAATCAACCACAGTAAATAGGCGTTTTTGGGTTTTTGGTTTTACCTCTGTCGGTCCTGGGACGGAGACGGTAGTGGTGGCTCGTGGTGGTGACAGCGACTGGTGGTGGTGGCGACAATGACAGTTTCTTCTCGATGGAGGCGATGGAGGCTGGCTCGTGGTGGCTCGTGGTGGCGACAATGATGGGTTCTTCTCGATGGAGGCGGCGTCCGGTGGTGGTGGCGACTGGGAAATGAGATTTGGGGTTTCATCTTGTTTTTTAACCTAATAAAACAAAATTTGGGGAAAGAGGAGGGAAACAATTAGGAAATGAAATTTGTGTGGGAAATGAAATTTGGGGACGTGGGAAATTAAAAAAATTTAGCCGGGTGTGCGGCGAAAAGTGGGAAACAAAGTGGGGGAAACAAAATTTGTTATTTGTATACTTATAGTTAATCATCTGATCTATCATATTATATCAATCTATTTTTTTATTAAATTACTAATACAAATTGTTAATTAGCGTAGGACAAGAGTACAAAATAAAAAATTAAAAAAAAACATTTTGATGGAAAGAATGTTAATATCTTAATTATGTGCAAGTTAGTAAATATTACAAATTAATACAACTTTTTTAATTAAATTAAACTGTTAACTAAATAGAAAAAAATGAAAACTGTTAATTAAATTAAATTGTTAACTAAATTAAATTAGTTTATTGCATCACACATACAAATGTTTAATCAATAATTCGGGTCATGACGATATTCATCGTTAGTCTTATGAAACTCATTGACATCATTATCTGAATCTGTACCGTCGTTGATTCCAAGCACACCGTCCTCGTCCTCTTCCTCGTCATCACTGTCGTACTCGTCGTTCTCGCCCTCTTCCTCGTTGTAATCTTCATCGTTCTCATCATCATCATCATCATTTGGTATATCAATACGCGGTGTAGGACCAATGTCAATAAAAATCTGACAGATGGGAATGGTGGTAGTCACGGGCTCTTGGTATGGTTCCTCTACCTCATACCGTGGACCGACATTTGTATTTGTGCAAGTGTACTCGCCTTGTATGTACCTCTATGAAACATGTGATGAACAATTTTCCAACCGTTACCAAACATTGGATCATCGACGTAGAATACTTGTTTTGCATGTAAGGCAAGACAAAACTGACTATCTTTGTAGCAATCAGTCGTTGTATCAATCGAAATCAGACCACGATCTAACTTTGTATTTTCTTCGTCGTACCACCTACACTTAAACAACACGACCGACATTGCTTTGGGATACTTTAACTCTACAACTTGTAGTAGAACCCCATAGTACAACACACCGTCTGCCACTATCATCACCCCGCTATTTTGTGTCTTACGACTCTCATCTCGCTGTTCACATACAAATTTGACACCGTTCATGTTACACTGTAGGTATACATCGATTTGTTGAGGGCCACGTGATAGTATCTCTAGTTCTTGTTGTACATTACGTTGTTCGTCTGCCATCTGCATAATAAAATATATAAATGATCAAAAAAACATAATTAATGTTTATCCAAGTTTTGAAAGTTATGGTCGAAATGTCTTTTTGCATAATATCAAAATAATGTCTTTTTGCATTTGTTCAACATCCGGTTTCTTCAACTCTCGAGCACACAACATTTGAAAGAATCTAGATAAGTCACAAATTGCGTCAGCGACATGATTGGCCACATAGCGTCGTATGACCACAAGAAGAATGCGTTGGAGCAACACGTGACGGTCATGAGTCTTCAAACCATAAAACTTCTTGTCATTTATGTTTACCTTGTTCTTTAAGCTACCAGCATAACCGATGGGATACTGAACCGCAGCAATTTGATCAAGTACCTCAAGGCGAAATTGAGGTTTCACTGTGTAATTAGCATAAGGTAATGTTGTCTTTCCCGAAGTGCCTCGGGGTTTCTTCGGCCAAAGATGCTTGCGTATCTTCATATCTTCAAGAGTTTTGCGGGCTTTAAGGTCGTCCTTAGATTTTCCATCAAACCCAAGAATAGTACCAAGAATGTTGTCACATACATTCTTCTTGATGTGCATTACATCCAAGGCATGTCTCACTCTAGATTTCTTCCAATACGGGAGCTCCCAAAAGATACTTTTGTGAGTCCAACACAACTTTGGCTCATTCATCCCCTATAATGTTTACAATAACCTTAGTTCAACTTTCATATATAAAAAGTAAATACAAGTTTTGAATGTAATAGATTTACAAACCTGTCTCGATTTCTTCTCTTTAACCAAACTCAAACGAGGGTATCGGTGGGAGACGGTTTCTCTGTAAATCTGGATGGCGGTTCGAGTTTGTGGAGCTAATCGAAATTCGTTCTTTCCGTTAAAATCTCTCCCTTGAGTTCGAAATTCATGATTCATATCTAGCCATCTACGTGTCCCCATATACGACATCCTTCCATGAGAGAACTTAGCATCAGTGGCATCTAAACATATGGGACACGCCTTGTACCCTTTCGTCTGAATACCACCTAACATTCCCAACCCCGGAAAACCACTAATGGTCCACATCACCGCAGCTCTCATCATAAAGTACTCTTCCCCATATCGATCCCATGTCCTAAAACCTGTATCCCAAAGAATTTTGAGCTCATCAATCAGTGGTCTCATAAACACATTGAGACATTTCGCTGGGGATTTTGGTCCGGATATCAACATCGTCAGTATATTAAATTCCTTTTGCATGCACATCGAATGAGGTAAGTTGTATGGAATCCCAACAATTGGCCAAAGGCTATATGGAGTAGCAGAAGCCCCGAAAGGACTAAACCCGTCAGTCGATAAAGCGATGCGAAGGTTTCTAAGGTCACTCGCAAATTGAGGATATGACCTATTATGTGTCAACAAAATATAAATATATTAAAAGCATTTACTTGTCAAAAAAAATATAAATATATTAAAAACATTACCTATCAAAATCTTTCCATGATTCACCATCCGCTGGGTGTCTCAATACATCATCGTACGAGGACGTTTCCCTTTGACCATGCCATCGCATATGACCTGCAGTATATTTTGACATGTACAAACGCTGCAACCTCGGTGTCAGAGGGAAATAACGAACAGTCTTCATTGGTACTTTGTTACCGACATCTTCATATCTTGGCAATCCACATATGGGGCACTGGTCATGCATGTCACCTTCTTTGTAGTATAAGAAACAACCATTTAAACATTCATGTATAAGCTCATACCCCATCCCAACCCCTTTGAGGATTTTTTTCGCTTCTGCGTATGATTTAGGAAACTTGTTTGGAGTAGGCAATAAAGATTTTTGAAACCCTAAATGCTTATCAAATGCCTTGATAGAAATTCCAGTTTCTTCTTTAAGAGAAATTGCTCTTAAAAGGGCGCCCAAGGAAGTTTCTGTACAACCCTCGTACAATGGAGTATTCGTTTCCGCTATCAGTCGTGAATATGCATCAGTCACTTTAAAAGCAACAGTGTCCACATCACAAACATGAGTACCCTCCTCGGCGATTGATTCATTATCATTGTATCGCTTACGGAATGGAAATTCATCTTCCACGAATTGTACAACACGACTGACATTATGACTCGAAGATGCTCGATCGCGTATCATATTCAGCCTTCATTGCGATGCGGTAGGTATATTTGTAACCTCACCATGTTGATCCCACACAGTATAATTTTTCATTATACCAACATTTTTGTAACAACCGTGTTTTTAATTGTATTAAATTGTGAAATTGGTGTCTAAAGTGTGAGATATGAAAGTTTGGTGGTCAAAGTTTAAGAGATGAAACTTAAGTTAAGGGACTCAATGTGCAATTTTGGAAAGATATAAATGGGTGAGGATCCCTAGGTTTTCTTGGACACTGAACATTCCATTTCTTCAACTTTTGTTGGCGGCTGGAAACGAAATCGAGAGAAAAGGGCGATTGGGAGTTTGGCAAAATCGTGAAGGAACTCTGATATTTTTGGTAAGTAATCTCTCACTATTAAGCTTCCACTCTATACTGTCAGTTAGCAATTCCATCTATTATTTCAATTCCTCGGTGTTGGTTGTAAAATGAGGGTAAGAACACTTCTGGGGATTTTAACCTAATCAGATTGTTAAGATAATGAAATCAAATTAGGTCTTAGGGATTGTGATGGCTAAACGAGTTGCATGGAACACCAATAAGTAAGAATGTGTGAGAAAATCCTACTAATAGGATCGTTTTAATAAGAAATTATCGAAGTTCGTCTTCTTCCGCAATTGGTAGATTGCGTAACTTGAGGATTTGCGGAAGTCAAGAAGTTGCGTAAGCCATGAAATTGCGTAAGTCAAGCATTTTTGCGGAAGTCACATTGTTACCGGAAGTGGTTTTATGAAGCAAATGGGAATTTATTGTAATGGGTCGATGTTATTTAATTCTTGTGGGCCGAATGGATTTGGATGGTGTGTGTACGTGTCCAACAACAATAGAAAGAATCCAATTTGATAAGCAAACTCACGTGGGCCTAGCATAGGATCATAGCTATGGATTGGGATTTTAATAAATGGACTTTGTTATGTTAATTATTTGGATGGAATATGTTTTCAGCTAGTGGACTTCGAGATATAAATCGATATATTAATTAGTTGGGTTGATGGGATTGTTTTCTCATTGGACCAAATTGTTAGTTAGTGCAATTCTTCTTTTGGGTCGGTATAAAGTGGATCAAAATTTGATGTGTGTTGGCTTGATGTAAGTGTGATCTAGAGATGGCCGAGAGTTAAAATTAGTAGTTTAATTAATTGGGACAAGTGGGGGTTTAATTAATTAAGTCGAGAAGCAGATTATTAATTAAGCCCGGTTTGTGTGATGGGTGTAAATTGTAGGTTCGTGTCGAGATGATCGGTACGAGTAAGCATTTCTAATCTGGACGCCAGGTGAGTCTTTCTGAACCTAAATTTTATACAAAGTGTGTGGTTGATGATTATAATTTAAATTGTGAGTTTTTCCAACGGCTTTTATTACAAGTAAAGATTTGAGCGTGTGGCATGGTTATTATTTAAACGGTGTGCTTTTCAACTACTTTTATTGCAAGATGACAAGTAATTGTGGGCGGTGTGGTTGTTGTCTAACAGTGTGCTTTTCAACTGCTCTTAGTTCAAGGCAAGGTTTAAATGTGTGATCTTTATGTGTGGCTTAGATGTGTGATTAAAATGTGTGTGACCGTGCTCTGGCTTTTGTGTGATATGGGCGGTGTGTGCCCGATTATGCTGTCACGGTGTGTGTGACATGGGCGGTGTGTGCCCGATTATGCTGTCACAGTATGTGTGACATGGGCGGTGTGTGCCCGATTGCGCTGTCACGGTGTGTGTGACTTTAGCGCGTGCAGTAGCATGTGTCAATGTGTGCATAACAATTTTGTGTGCTTGTTATGAGTTATACAAATGTTTTATAACTGATTCTATAAATTGAAATATTTTGGTGTGACTTGGTGTGGGGGGGAACTCACTAGACCTCATGGTCTAACCCTCGCTTTTCAAAATTTAAACCTTTTCAGGTAATCAAGTAGCCGAGAGCAAGTTTAGCGGTTTGGAGAGACGTGAGTCAGAGCTTGTGGATAGAAAGAGTAGAAGAACTTCTGTTTATGTCCTATTAGAAATCTCAGCTGTAATTAGGGTTAATTCCGCGAACCCTTTTTGATTGTAAATCTGGAGAGTGTGACCTTGTTGAGCCATTTCTGGCGTTATGAATTAAGGAAGTAGCTTGTAACTTGTATTCTTGGATTTTGGGTTGTCGCAATTTTTCAAATGGTAAATTATATCTGCCTCATTTTGAAATAACATGTTGCCACAATCTATGCAGGGGCATTTGTAATAACCATTCAACTCACTGAATTATTTTTAGCAAATTCCAAAAATGAATATATTCCCAAAATGTATTTTTCCTCGAATCTTCTTAAATTCATCCAACTTTTATCCACATTTTCTGCCATGTCTATATGTGAAAAATAAATACATAAATAAATTAAGAGCTAAACGTATTTTTAGACATATAGCAATCCAAATTTACATGAGATAAACATGGAATAACAACAAAATTAGACTAAATAGAATAATAATTACCTAAGAATCTATAAATGTCTTTTACGATGAGAACGTTTGTTGGAAGCCAAAAGTCGCCAAGATCGCTCCAAATCACGTTCTAATTTTACATGATATAAATATGAAATAACTACAAAATTATATAAAATAAAATAAAGTAAGAGCTAAACGTATTTTTCGACACGTGGTAATCAAAATTTACACGAGATAAACATGAATAACAACAAAGTTATATGTACAAAATATGATTATAATTATCTAAAAAAATCTAAATGTCTTTTGATGATGAAAACGTTTGTTGGAAGACAAAATCGTTCTAAATTTAAATGATATAAACGTGAAATAACTACAAAATTAGACAAAATAAAATAACCATTACCTAAGAATCTTTAAATGTCTTTTGATGATGAAAACAACGTTTGTTGGAAGCCAAAAAATTGTCAAAATCGCGTCCCAATTCTATAGAAACGATTTTTTGAAATGGAGAAGAAATGTGTTGGAATGAAGATGAAGTGTTGAAATGGGGAAACTATCAATATATATTAATAACTGTGACCTTAGGCAACATAGAAACAAGATAATATGTTGCCCAAGCCAGATCTTACGCAACAAATGCAAAAAATTATATGTTGCCTAAGTAAAAGTAGGTGTCAAAATTAAATCGTCCGTACACGAGTTATTACATTTTCAACTACCTATATTTGTCTATATTTTTGATCTTAGGCAACATAGAAACAAGAATATATGTTGCCTAAGCCAACTCTTATGCAACAAATACAACAGTTTATATGTTGACTAAGTAAAAGTAGGTATTAATCTTAAATCATCCGTACACAACTTATTAGATTTTCAACTACCTATATTTATTTATAATTTATTACCTTAGGCAACATAGAAACAAGAAAATATGTTGCCTAAGATAACTTTCATCGAATTAAAAAAAACATTACACAACTAAGGCAACATAAGGGAAGATGTTGTTTAAGATAGTTGAGGCAACATATAATTATTAATATGTTGCATAAGGTGTCACTTAGGCAACATATAACTATACCTTGCCCAAGAGAAAACTTAGGCAACATATATTAGCCTTTATTGCCTAAGCTTATCTTAAGCAACATAGGCAATTAGCCTATGTTGTCTAAGCCAACATTTGGTGTAGTGTCATTTCTCTTTATATAGTCTTTTTCTCTTCAAAATCTTCCACTTTCTTACCAATGTGGGACAATCAAAATTTCACCACAATTCATTGTTTAACAAATACTCCATTCTCATTGTGCCAAGTCATCCACCTTGGTTTCTCCTTTAATATATATATTGTTATATTGATATTGATTTAACTATTACATGAAATATTTTGTCATGTAAATAAAAAAACAACTATTAGCCAAAACTGAATCAAAATTTGGATCTACATTCAAGTATTTAACTACTACATGAAATATTTTGTCATGTAAATTGAAAAAATAACTATTTAACCCAAAACTGGATCAAATTTTGGATGTACATTCAAGTTTTCATCTTCTTTTTATATAGTTTTTTCTCTTTAAAACCTTTCAATTTCTTACCAATGTGGGACAATCAAGATTTCACGACAATTCACTATTTGACAAATATTTCATTCTCATTGTGCCAAACACCAATGCGGGACAATCAAGATTTCACTACAATTAATCTTTTAACAAATACTTCATTCTCATTGTGCCAATGAGTATGCGTTGACATAAAGATATCTCATACTCCTTTCTTATACAACCTTACTTATTTCAATATTTCAACTACTCACCAATGTGGGACAACTTAATCCCAACCACGATTCATAATTTGAGAAATACTCCATTCTCAAAATGTCACATCAATTACCCTCGGTAGTTTCATTTATATATATATATATATAATGAAAATAAAAATTTTAACTATTACATGAAGTATTTTGTCATGTAAATTAAAAAAATAACTATATAACCCAAAATTGGATCAAATTTTGGATCTACATTCAAGTTCTCATCTTCTCTTTATATAGTCTTTTTCTCTTCAAACCCTTCCACTTTCTTACCAATGTGGAACAATCAAGATTTCACCACAATTCATTATTTAACAAATACTCCATTCTCATTGTGTCAAGTCATTCACCTTGGCTTCTTCTTTAATATATATATATATATATTGATGATTGATTGATTGAATTGATTCTTATGATGTCACTTCAATACATTTAGGTTCTTCTTTTAATATATACATTGATTTTTTCATACATACATGTTTTTTCCAATCTTACAACCTTTTACTAATGTGAGATATTTAAAACTCAATCACAACTAACTTTGATTTTTTTATTTTTTTTATTTAAAATAAGATTTGTTTTGCAAAATAGGGTCATCCAAATAAGATAACCTTATAACCAAACCCCATGAGTTGACACAAATGACATCCCATCTTTCCTTTTCATACACACCACTCTACTCCAATCTTTCAACCTCTCACCAATGTGGGATATCTCAAATTAAACCACAATTCACCAATACCATACTCAACTCATGATGCAACCTCAATTCTTTATGGTTTTCTTTTAATATTTATATTGATTGATTTATATTTTTTTGGATATATAAAACTCAACCACAATTAATCAATACCTCAATACTTAATTCTTATGATCTCACCTCAATACCTTTTGGTTCTTCTTTTAATATATACATTGATTTTTTCTATACATACACATTTTTTCCAATTTTACAACCTTTTACTAATGTGGGATATCTAAAACTCAACCACAACTAACTTTAATTTTTTTTATTTAAAATAAGATTTGTTTTGCAAAAATAGGGTCATCCAAATAAGATAACCTTATAACCAAACCCCATTAGTCAAATGACATCCTAGAATTCTTTTTTATACATACTACTCTACTCTAATCTTTCAACCTCTCACCAATGTGGGATATCTCAAATTCAACCACAATTCATCAATACCTCAATACTCAACTCTCATGATGCCACCTCAAATAATTTTGGTTCTTCTTTAATATATATACACAAATGGCATCCTAGAATTCTTTTTTATACACACTATTCTACTCCAATCTTTCAACCTCTCACCAATGTGGGATATCTCAAATTCAACCACAATTCATCAATACCTCAATACTCAACTCTCATGATGCCACCTCAAATATTTTTGGTTCTTCTTTTAATATATATATATATATATTGATTAGAAAATGAATCTGATATCTTTCTTCAATACATGACTCCCTTATATAGCTTTACAACTTTACAACTCTAACACTCCAACTTCAGTGAAATAGCTTGTTGGTCCCGAAGGGTTATACAAGTTTGTAAAAGGGGGGGGGGGGGGTTGAATACAAACACACGATTTTTACTTTTCTAAATTGTTTATTGATAAATCAAGACAATTTACAACTTGTTGCGGAACAAGATTAAGGACTAATCCTAATCTAAATAAGTTAAGAACACTAAGTTTCTTGCACTAGAATAAGATAGAAAGGAGATAAGGAAATTACGAGTAATAACCTAACACACAGTAGTAAGGAAGAATAAGAAGATGGCTGAACACACTTCATTTCTGAAGTAGGGTTCTTCTTATATACTGCATGCATTTAATGCATGGCAGTATTGCTTTACACGTGGCATCAGCTGAGTGGTTGCATGTCATTGACCTTTGTAGACAACCTTAGTAGCCGTATGGTGCACAGTGTAGAATCAGAGTTTGTTGTACGATTCTAGACAGAAGGGATGTCCGTTCTGACATTTCGTACGGAGACGTGCAAGGGGGGAAAGACAAAAGTAACTTGTAGAGGAAGACTTCATGATCAGCTTTCGTTGAATCAGTACTTTATCAGCGAATGATAAAGCTCAGCGATTGCTGAAGTCTTCTACTTGTAACTTCACGTTGAGTGGACAAATCTTGGCTTCGCTGATATCCGCATCAATTCATTAGTAGACTTGTCGCTGTTCTTGAGCTTGATCTTCGACTTCAGCGTAGAACATATGTTGACGTAAAACTTGTCTTCAAGGATCATAAGTAAACAACTAACTTATCAGCGATTATCACAGAGACTGAACAGGCTCAGAGCTACTGGATGAATAGTGTTCACTGAACTTTAAACTTAAAGAGCGAGAGTTCCTATCAGCGGTACTGTAAAGTCTTAGTACTTATCAGCGATAGAGAAACTCTAATACATATTGTTTACTTACAATTTTCACTAAGTTTTTAAGAGAGGGTCATTATCAAATCACTGAGGGTTTGGATCAACAATCTCCCCCTATTTGATTATGACATAGCAACAAAGAAAATTGCTAAGTATGAAAACATAAGGATAAAAAGAACTCATAAAATATTTGTCCCTTTTACTGTTTTCTGGGATCTTTTCAGTACTGATGGAGTAAAGTACATTCGCTGAATTTTTTCTTTAAACTTCGTAAAGATTACAAAGGGAAGTGGAAAAATTACAAGTACAGCAAATAAAAGTACAAGTACAGAAGATATAGACAGATAAGGATAGAAGAATTATAAGAGAGATCCTATCCGTCAATGGGTTCTTCCTTAATGAGAAGTTCATCAAGGGTCTTTGATGTGGGAATCATCCAGTCAGGGACCGTTACTCCTTGATCCTTTTTGTTCTTTGCTTCTTCAAAAATCAAGTGCTTAAGGTATCGAGCCTGAAGGTTGCGTCTGAATTCACACCAGTAGATGAGGTCTCTGAGCTGTTCGATGGGAGTGATGGGAAGCTCAGAGATGCGCTGAAAGTGTTGTCTTCCATCATAGTCTAAACAGAAGATACCATAGGGTTCGCTTAAGACTTTTCCAGGGATGAAAGTTTCACCAGGAGGCAGAGAGGTGTCAAGCGCTGAGAGGTCAGGGTCAGGTCCAAGTACTTCAGCACGAGAGAAACCAATACCTGTTTCGTTCCATATAGGAGGACCTGAACCTGAAGGTTTCAGATTTTTCTTTGCAGAGGCCCTTCTTTGTTGAGTTGGAAGAGGAGAGGGAGGAGGAATATCCACAGCAGAAGAAACCAAGTCGATCTGAGAATTTACAATCTTCTCGACATGGCTCTTGAATTTTGAGCGAGTTCGCTGAATGGCTATTCGTATCTCCAACCATTCAGAGAAACCAAACTTCTCTAATGAAGTAGCGTAAAAGGTTTGCTTGGTCTTGTCTTCTCTGAATACGTCAACTTCAACAACAGGAACGTCTACAAACGTTTTTCCTCTGATATTTACCTTGTTGATTCTGGATGGTCGAGATCGATAGTTCAGTCTTTCGTTGCACCATTCCAAAGTAGAATCAGTTTTTGCCTTTGTCAGCTTCAGACGCTGCAGGCTTTGTCTTAGACGTCTCCCCTGATGGTTCATTTATCGAAATCCCTTTCACAGGGACCTTCTTGGGCTCAACCAATTAGAAGTCATCATCATCATCTTTAGGGGATGATGATGGTTCTTCATCATCAATATCGATGGGTTCTTCGTCTTCATCTTCTTCTTCTTCTTCAGTCTCGACCTCATCAGCGTAAGGTTTGGTCACATCAGCAACGACTTCTTTGTGTTGCTCTTCGAGTTGCTCCCCCTCAGATACAGAGGGAGGTTTCTCGGTTCCCTCAGGGTTTTCAACTCCCTGAGGTTTTGAAGTAGAATCAGCAGTTTCATTTTTCTTCTCCCCCTCATCATTATGGGGAAGGTCTTTAGCTCTCTTCTGCCCCTCTTCCACATGATGAGGAGGGGAGGCAAGAGGAATATCAGCAACATCAGCAGCATAATCAGTATGAGAATCACTGTCTTCTAGGCCAGTGATTCCCATGCATATCTCAACCACTGCTAATATGTCATCTAGGCCATATATAGCAGGATGGAGGCTTTGAAGATCCTCTTGATCCGTCTGAGTAAAATGCGATGGAGTGCACGTTGGAGCATTCAGACGATCAAGAATTTGCTGCAGTAGATTGGTGGCAGCGCTGACATCTGTCCTTAAGAAGGACACTTCTGTCTTCAGCGATGTGAATTCGCTGGACAGGTTTGTATGGGAGAGGTTGAGATTGGTGATGGCAGCCGAGTTTTCAGCAAGAGTAGCAGCAAAAGTTGCAATGCTGCCATCCACCTTCTCCAGATCAGCATTGGATGCTTTCTTTTCGACCTCAGTTGTCAGCGTCTTCAGATTTTCTCCAGCGTTTGTAACCGCTGAAGAGTTTGCCGAGATAGTGGAGGTGAGTGATTCCACCTTTGTTTCCAAGTCTTTTAGGGAGTTCTTGATATCTCCCAAAGTAGGACCTGAAAAAGTTATGAACTTATGAATAGAGGAAAGCTCAGAAGTTTGGGGTTGAGAAAGATTAGTGTTTGGGATATTGTGTATACCTGCAGGAGGGTTGGCGAAGTTTTCAAAACCTCAAAAACCTGTAAAAGTTTCATAGTCGTCTTCAATAGTTCCATGACGACTTGAATTACCTGCAGGTCCTGTAGATTGTCCTATCATACTCTGAAGATATTCAGCAGCAGTGTCGCTGAGGAGGATGTTTGTTGAAGAGAATAGGGGAAGAGATTGAGTGACCAAAGGAGAGGTGGGAGGAATGATGGTTGAGAAAGTGGGTTGGGTGCGGGGTTCAGCGTTGGATCCGCTGTCAATCACTTCAGTCACTAGAGGGACTGAAGGAGGTGGGTTCTGTTCCAAGTTTATAACTTCAGCGTTTACAGACGCTGAAGCTGGGATGGAAGGGGTGGCTTGATCAGCTGTGGCAGAGCGTACCACTGAACTATCCATCAGCTCTTCACGATGAGCTGTGGAGTCTTCAACATGTGAATGTTGGGGGGGGGGGGGGTTGCTCCTTGGTTTTCTTGATCCTTTTGGAACCAAGTTGGGAAGTAGATTGTTTCCTTTTTCGAGAAGGAGTGGAGGGTGCAGCTTGGGTATCAGCGATGGGGATTTCCACTGAATGAGCCGCAGAAATAGAAGAAGGAGGATTAAGAAGAGATAAAATAGTAGTAAGACGTACCTCGTTTGCTAGCGGCTTGAAGTCGAGCACCTTAGGGCCAACCTGAGAGAGAGTCTCAGATCACTCTCTTTTGGGTACTTGTCCCCAAGTCCCTGTTGAAAGTCGGCGCTGATGAATCTGGGATATGGAACCCATGAAGGTCTATCAGCCATATCTACTCTGAATGCAAGGTCGTCATAGATGATCGAGGCCCAATCAACATGGAGACCCTTCAGCAATGCATAGCCCATGGCTTGCTGAGGTTGAGCAGCTTGATTAGAGGAGCCACTCTTCGCTGTCATGCAGCTTATCAGGTGTGCGAAGATGAAGTTCCTCTCGCTTGGCATTTTGGACTTCTTGATCAGGGTCGGTTTCTTCTCAATCTCCTTGTCCCTCCCTGTGTCCCATGCGTAATCCATTGCATCAAAGAATGCAGTGATGGCTTCCCTATCAGCATGGTTTTTGTGGTTTGGGAGAGAGACAAAGGGTTTTTCTTTAGTGGCAGTGGGTAGGCTGAGTGCTCGCCTGATAATGGCAGGGTTGATTTTGGTTGTGCCAAATTTGGTGTCACAGAGAATGACATCAAGGAGTTTCTTAGGGTCTTTGGATGAAGGAACCTGAGTGTGTCTGGCAGTATACCAGAACTGAGATAGAAGGAATTTATGGGCAGGGGGTACGAAGGTTAAGGCTTTGAATAAGCAGCAGGTTTGGAGAAAATTCACAGCATCATTCAGATGCGTGACTTGCTTTCGAGGAGGAAAATCGAAAAGTGCATAGAGGTTGTTTGATTTCGAAAAGTCTACTTTCTCAAGCGTAAACTTTACCTGAGGAGCCTTTGGTAGAGTTAGTTTCTCCGTTGCAGAAGATTTCTCAGCGGTAGGAGCAGCAGCTAAAGATGCCATTTATGTTTAACATATATAAACATGAATAAGAGATGAAGAACAATGTCTTAATGTGGAAATAATTTCCAATAAGATGTTGTCGAATTTTGTCCATTTCATTCAGACAAAGATGTCTTAATGAAGATTAGGGTTTTCTTTGTTTTGAATAAGAAATACAAAACAGTAAATGCCTTGTTTCCCAGTTTCCTTTAGAGAGAAGGATTCTGGAAAAACATATGAAGAACAAGTTTAAGATTTTGAGTTTAAAACTTGAAGAACAATCTCGAAGATTGTGTCCATAAAACCATGAAATAAATGATTTAATTTTAAGAAGTTCATTTGTTTGATCCGTTAAAAGCAATAATAAGATCATAAACAAGGTAAAGTAGGTAAATAATAATAGGTAAATAATAAGAATATTAACCTTACAAACGTTGAAGAAGATGAACAGTTTTCTGGAAAACTTGAGTTCAAAATGCAACATTAGTTTTTCTTGCTTGGAGAAGAAGTTCGCGTAAAGGAAAAAATATAAACTCGAAATAGTTTATATAGAGAGAATAGAAAGAGAAAATCTTGAGCGGGAAAAGATTTTCATGATGACACGGACACGTGTTTGCATTTGATTGGATGGTAAACGAAACGTGCAAACGTGTGTCAGAAAAAGAACGTGCCAGGGTTTATCCGTTGTGATGATGTCACAAACGTCCTTTCATATTTTAGGATGTCTCTGAGGTTTTGAAAGCTCAGGGACATTTTGAAAACATGAAGCACTGAATAGAAATATCAGTGTTAGTTTTAGAAATTTCAAAGTATCGCTGTTAAGGAAGAGATATTCAGCGATGTGATTTGTTTTGAAATCTTGCATTTACATGCGAATGTCAGCGAGTAAAGAGAGAACATACCTTGATATCAGCGAATCAAATTTGTTTAGAGACAAGATGATAGAATAGGTTATATAAGTTGGTTTTATCCGGTCTCTGATCAAATGTGAACCACTGAAGATTTTACTCTTCAAAGTTCAGCATTCCAAGCTCGCTGATGAGAAAGTTGAATCTTGTCTCATCAAGAGGTTTGGTAAATAGATCAGCTAACTGAAAATCAGTTGGGATAAAATGAAGTTGTATATCACCATTTATCACATGATCTCTGATAAAATGATACCTGATTTTGATATGTTTGGTCTTTGAGTGTAGTACTGGATTGTTGGCTATAGCGATGGCACTAGTGCAATAGATTGGAATTTTCGAGAGCTGAAGGTCATAGTCCAGTAGTTGATTTCTCATCCACAAGACTTGAGAACAACAGCTTCCAGCGGCTACATACTCAGCTTCAGCAGTTGAGGTGGACACTGAGTTTTGCTTTTTACTTGTCCAACTCACCAGCTTTCCACCCAGGAGCTGACAGCCTCCTGTGATGCTTTTCCTATCCAATTTGCAACCTGCAAAATCACTATCTGAATAGGCGATTAGATCAAACCCTGAGTCTTTGGGATACCAAAGACCTAGGTTGGGAGTACCCTTAAGGTAACGAAATATTCGCTTTACAGCGATCATATGAGATTCCTTAGGTTCAGCTTGATATCGTGCACACAAACAAGTTGCATACATAATATCAGGTCGGCTAGCTGTAAGATACAAAAGAGAGCCGATCATCCCACGGTATGTCGTGACATTAACAGGCATTCCAGAAGAATCCTTGTTTAGTGTCAGCGGTGGTGCCATAGGGGTTTTCATAGCTGAACTCTGAGTTAAATCAAATTTCTTCAGCATATCTTTAACATACTTTCCCTGATTAATGAAAGTTCCCTTTTCATTTTGTTTTATCTGAAGACCAAGGAAATATGTTAGCTCACCCATCATACTCATTTTATACTCTGCTTTCATTCTATCAGCGAAACGAGTACAAAGGTCAGGGTTAGTAGAACCAAATATAATGTCATCAACATATATCTGAACAAGAATAATATGAACTTTTACTTTCCTGAAGAATAAAGTCTTATCGATTTTACCACGCTCAAATTTTTCAATATGGAGATAAGTAGAGAGAGTGTCATACCATGCACGAGGAGCTTACTTTAAGCCATAAAGTGCCTTATCCAGTTTATAAACATAACCTGGATGCTTAGGATCTGAGAATCCTGGAGGTTGTTCCACATAGACTTCTTCATTCAGCTTTCCATTGAGAAACGCTGACTTAACATCCATTTGATAAACTTTAAAGTCTTTGTGTACAGCGTAGGCTAAGAATAGACGAATAGATTCTAGTCTTGCTACTGGAGCAAATGTTTCATCGTAGTCTATACCTTCCTCTTGTCTGTATCCCTAAGCAACGAGACGAGCCTTGTTGTGGGTTACAGTTCCATGTTCGTCCAACTTGTTTCGATAGACCCATTTAGTGCCTATCACTGTCTTGTCAGCTGGTCTTCGAACAAGATTCCAAACTTTGTTTCTTTCAAATTCTGTCAGCTCTTCTTGCATAGCGCTGACCCAGTTTGGATCTTTGAGGGCATCATCTATTTTCTTTGGTTCAATTAGAGAAATAAAGTTAACAAATAAACAAATATTACCTGCACTTCGTCGAGTCTGAACACCAGCGTTTGGATCACCAATAATTTGATCAATAGGGTGATTGATAGTCCATCGCTGAGCCGGAGCATGAATCGCTGACTCAACCTGAACTGGAGGGGCTGAAGATGAGGCTTCAGCAACTTCTGGAATATCAGCCAAGAGAGGAGTAGGTGCATATGTCATCACATTCACTGATTGCTGAGAAGTAGATGGAATGTCTGAGATAGAAGGTTCAGAAGCAGGCATAGCGTTTAAAGGAATAGCTGAGACCCATGAAGTTTCAGCTTCACTATTCTGCATATTTGGGATGATAGTAGGACCATCATCTTCAACGGTATTAGTATGAGGAGTGGGAATATCTTCTGAATCACCAAGATGAGAAAACATCCATTGATTCAGTTCTTCAGTATCAGCAGAAGGTCTAGAATTTGCTGAACGGGATTCGTCAAAGGTGACGTGAATCGTTTCTTCTACAGTCTGTCTTCTACGATTGAAGACTCTGAAAGCTTTGGAGACTGAGGAGTATCCAAGAAAGATTCCATCATCAGCCTTAGGATCAAACTTTCCAAGGGCATCTCTGTTGTTCAGTATGAAACACTGACATCCAAAGATGTGAAGAAAGCTAATTGAAGGCTTTCTCCTATGGAAAAGTTCATAGGCTGTCTTGTTGAATCTTTTGACTATCAGCGACCTGTTTTGCGTAAAACAAGCAGTGTTGACAGCTTCTGCCCAAAACGGAGTAGGCAGGTGAGAATCGCTGAGCATTGAACGTGCATCTTCAATAATAGTTCTATTTCTTCTTTCAGCAACTCCATTTTGTTGTGGTGTTCTCACTGAAGAAAAGTTGTGAGAAATATCCTTACTCTCAAAGAAGGAATCAAGAGAAATGTTTTTGAATTCAGTCCCATGATCACTCCTTATTGAGCGAACGGTCAAGTTGTTCAGGACTTCCATTTTCCTGACAAAGGTTATGAGTTCTTCAGGTGTGTCACTCTTAGAACGGAGAAACATTACCCATGTATAGCGAGAGAATTCATCAACTATGACCAGCGTATATTTCTTTCCAGCGATGGATTGTTTGTTAACAGGGCCAAATAAATCCATATGGAGAAGTTGTAGAGGAGATGACACAGAGGAAACTTGCTTAGACTTAAAGCTTGCTTTGGTCTGCTTCCCTTTCTCACACACTGAACATAAGGATTCTTTAGCGTATGAGTGTTGAGGTAGACCAGTGACTAACTCTTTAGAAGAAAGAGTGTTCAATGTCTTGAAGTTTAGATGAGAGATCCTCTTATGCCATAGCCAGTTGACATCAGATGAGGCTTTTGAGAAGAAACATGAGTTCTCAGTGGTTGTTGAGTCCATGTTTATTACATAAACATTTTCCAAACGATAACCGCCGAGAGCTATCTTCTCCTTTTTGTCAGCGACAAAGCAGGATTCCTTAGTAAAAATTACTTTGTTATCCATGTCGCAAAGCTGACTGATGCTTAGAAGATTATGCTTCAGCCCTTCAACATATGCAACTCTTCTGAAGGTTGTTGTACCATTAGAGAGTACACCAAACCCTCGGGTATGTCCTTTTCCGTTTCCACCGAAAGTTACAGAGGGACCCTTCTCTTCCTTGTATTCAGAGAGCAGGTTTTTCTTTCCAGTCATGTGTCTAGAGCATCCGCTATCAAGATACCAGATACCCTTCTTAACATGCATTATAAAGGAAGAATAGTTTGTCTTGGGTACCCACTTAACCACGTGTACACACTTGTCAGTGGGATTAGAAGAGGAGGTGGAAGGTTCAACAGTCTTCGCAGCATTTGAAGATTCAGCTTTGTCAGTCTTCACTTTGGTTAATTTTTTAACCTCAGTGGTCTTCTTTGCCTTGGGGGCAATGATCTTCACCTTAGCTATCTTTTCAGCTTGGGTGGTTGTGGGGCACTTACTAGTAATATGATTGGTAAGTCCACAGTGATAACATTTCCTATAACTAAAAGTAGTTCTAGGACCATTTGCATGCTAGGCTTTTGATTTTGAATTAGAAGGACCAGCACCAAGTAAACTTTTGGTATTTGAAATAGGAGGAACATTCAGTTCTTCGGATTTCTTACCAATGGTATCCACTTTGATTCTAGGAGTAGATCGCTGAATAGATCCACGCTGAATAAATCCAGGAATCTTATTCTTTGAACCAGAGGGATAAGTCACTGAAGCTTTAGAAGCATTCAGCTTAGGTACAAAGGTACCCTTCTGAGGATTTTGGTTAAAAGCAATTCCTTTACCTTTATTTTTAAAGACTGAGGTAGGTTTTGGATAAACAATTTTCTCTTTACCTTTAGAGGTTAAGGTAGAGACTTCCTTAGGGATAGGAGGTTTTGAAGAGAAACAATGAGATGAGAAAGTGTCAGGGATAGAGGATACGAACATTCCAAACTTAAGCATGGAACGGTTAGTGGTTGGTTATAGAGTATCAGCTTTGTAACCAAGACCACGTTTATCACTCAGGGGAATCTGAGACTTTATTATCTCAGTGATCTTTGTTGAGGAGTTATACCATCCATCAATAGTAGCTTTTTCAGCTTTTAATGCAGCGATAGCTTCTTTGCGCTCGATTTTGACTAGCTGATTTAAATGAACTTGATCTTTAAAATCTTCTTCAATTTTAGAAAGCTTTTCTATTTGAAGGTGACAGTTTTTAAGCTGTTCAGCGAGATCAAGGTTTTGATTTTCAATAATAGTTTTGCCATTCATGGCTTCATTTAAAATTCTAGTCAAGAGATCGATCTTTTGAAGACTATCAGCTTCATCAATATTTAAAATATTGGTAAAGAAGGAAGGTGATACCTTAGTAGCAGAGTTTGAAGTAGAGGGAATGTCAGAATTTTCTTCCTCATCTTCAAGTTTGGCCATGAGACATAGATTGGCTTCATCATCATCTTCAGAGTCAGATGATTCTTCTTCGTCAGAGGCAGCCCAATCATAGTCAGTCATCAGGCCTTTGCCTTTCTTCTTAAAGGTTTTCAGCTTTGAATACCTTTCTTTCAGCTTTTTGTATTTTTCATCTCTAGTCCTGGGAGTAAAGTTTTTCTTGGGAAAAGCTGAGGATCTAGAGACTTTCTTTGACCTGCACTCGCTAGCAAAATGTCATATCTTTTGACAGTTATAGAAAGTAGCAGTAGCCTTATCAACAGGGGTTGATGATCTTGGCTTGTCAGTAATAGCAAGAGGTTTGTTCTTTCTGAAATTACTCTTTCTAGCAAATCTCCTGAACTTATTAGCCAGGAATGCCAGAGTTTCATCATCATCTGAAGCGTCAGAATCTGATGAACGTTCAGAGTTACTTTCCAAATCAGTGACAGTGATAGTAGATCGCTGAGTGGAAAGTAACTCTGAGAGTAAAGCAACAGGGGTGCTTTTGGAATCTTTTACAAGATTCTTCTTAAGATGACTTGATTGCTCATGATTAAGCATCGTGCCATATAAGGTAGAAAGAGTCATAGATCTTAGATCTTTTGACATCTTGAGACACATTGAATAACTGTCCCAGCTTTCAGGTAAACATTCTAAGAACTTTGTCAGTACTTCAAAGTTAGAATATTCCTTACCAACAGTTTTCAGATCTATTATTAAGTAGTTAAAACGTTGGTGTACTTCAGAGAGAGTTTCATTTTTACCACAAATGAAGCTTTCGTACTGTCTTACCAGGTTGATCTTGCGTGAGTCCTGGACTTCAGAAGTACCTTCATACTGAACACAGATTGTGTCCCATATGGCTTTTGAGGTTTTCAGGTTCATGACGGAATGGTAGACTTCGTCAGGAAGAGCCATGGAAAGTATGGATCTGGCTTTGGTGTCGATATCCACTTTCTTCTTATCTTCATCAGTCCACATATGAATTTCCTTGGGAATCAACCTTTCTGGAATAGCAGCTCTATTCTCAGCGGCTGGAACTTCAGGATCAATTCTTACACGAATATATGGGCCGTTTTCAAGATAGTAAGGCATAGTAGGATCTACACCTTCTAAGAAGAGAATCATCCTATTTTTCCATAGATTAAAGTTATCTCTGGAAAATCTAGGGGGTTTTGCAAGAGAACCATTGTCAATATAGTTAGTGTTTGTGTTGGTAGCCATTTTAAGAAATAGCAAGGAAGAGAAAAGATTAGTATAGATAAGATCTTGTTTATGAGATTAAACAAATCTGCTCTGATACCACTTGTTGGTCCAGAAGGGTTATACAAGTTTGTAGAAGGGGGGGTTGAATACAAACACACGATTTTTACTTTTCTAAATTGTTTATTGATAAATCAAGACAATTTACAACTTTTGCGGAACAAGATTAAGGACTAATCCTAATCTAAACAAGTTAAGAACACTAAGTTTCTTGCACTAGAATAAGATAGAAAGGAGATAAGGAAATTACGAGTAATAACCTAACACACAGTAGTAAGGAAGAATAAGAAGATGGCTGAACACACTTCATTATTTAAGTAGGGTTCTTCTTATATACTGCATGCATTTAATGCATGGCAGTATTGCTTTACACGTGGCAGCAGCTGAGTGGTTGCATGTCATTGACCTTTGTAGACAACCATAGTAGCCGTATGGTGCACAGTGTAGAATCAGAGTTTGTTGTACGATTCTAGACAGAAGGGATGTCCGTTCTGACATTTCATATGGAGACGTGCAAGGGGGGAAAGACAAAAGTAACTTGTAGAGGAAGACTTCATGATCAGCTTTCATTGAATCAGTACTTTATCAGCGAATGATAAAGCTCAGCGATTGCTGAAGTCTTCTACTTGTAACTTCACGTTGAGTGGACAAATCTTGGCTTCGCTGATATCCGCATCAGTTCATTAGTAGACTTGTCGTTGTTCTTGAGCTTGATCTTCGACTTCAGCGTAGAACATATGTTGACGTGAAACTTGTCTTCAAGGATCATAAGTAAACAACTAACTTATCAGCGATTATCACAGAGACTGAACAGGCTCAGAGCTACTCGATGAATAGTGTTAACTGAACTTTAAACTTAAAGAGCGAGAGTTCCTATTAGCGGTACTGTAAAGTCTTGTTACTTATCAGCGATAGAGAAACTCTAATACATATTGTTTACTTACAATTTTCACTAAGTTTTTAAGAGAGGGTCATTATCAAATCACTGAGGGTTTGGATCAACAATCTCCCCCTATTTGATTATGACATAGCAACAAAGAAAATTGCTAAGTATGAAAACATAAGGATAAAAAGAACTCATAAAATATTTGTCCCTTTTACTGTTTTCTGGGATCTTTTCAGTACTGATGGAGTAAAGTACATTCGCTGAATTTTTTCTTTAAACTTCGTAAAGATTACAAAGGGAAGTGGAAAAATTACAAGTACAGCAAATAAAAGTACAAGTACAGAAGATATAGACAGATAAGGATAGAAGAATTATAAGAGAGATCCTATCCGTCAATGGGTTCTTCCTTAATGAGAAGTTCATCAAGGGTCTTTGATGTGGGAATCATCCAGTCAGGGACCGTTACTCCTTGATCCTTTTTGTTCTTTGCTTCTTCAAAAATCAAGGGCTTAAGGTATCGAGCCTGAAGGTCGCGTCTGAATTCACACCAGTAGATGAGGTCTCTGAGCTGTTCGATGGGAGTGATGGGAAGCTCAGAGATGCGCTGAAAGTGTTGTCTTCCGTCATAGTCTAAACAGAAGATACCATAGGGTTCGCTTAAGACTTTTCCAGGGATGAAAGTTTCACCAGGAGGCAGAGAGGTGTCAACCACTGAGAGGTCAGGGTCAGGTCCAAGTACTTCAGCACGAGAGAAACCAATACCTGTTTCGTTCCGTATAGGAGGACCTGAACCTGAAGGTTTCAGATTTTTCTTTGCAGAGGCCCTTCTTTGTTGAGTTGGAAGAGGAGAGGGAGGAGGAATATCCACAGCAGAAGAAACCAAGTCGATCTGAGAATTTACAATCTTCTCGACATGGCTCTTGAATTTTGAGCGAGATCGCTAAATGGCTATTCGTATCTCCAACCACTCAGAGAAACCAAACTTCTCTAATGAAGTAGCGTAAAAGGTTTGCTTGGTCTTGTCTTCTCTGAATACGTCAACTTCAACAACAGGAACGTCTACAAACGTTTTTCCTCTGATATTTACCTTGTTGATTCTGGATGGTCGAGATCGATAGTTCAGTCTTTCGTTGCACCATTCCAAAGTAGAATCAGATACCTTGGTCTTTTCTTCAACGATCCTCTGGACGTCTTCCCATAACTGACGTTGGACTTCGATGGGAGTTCTTTTCAGCGCTGGGTCTTTCACCGATTGTTAAGCAAGCTGGATAGCAAGAGCCTTATCTTTTTCTTCAGCTTCCTTCTTTTCG
This sequence comes from Saussurea involucrata, assembly GCA_033807775.1. Classification (NCBI taxonomy): domain Eukaryota; kingdom Viridiplantae; phylum Streptophyta; class Magnoliopsida; order Asterales; family Asteraceae; genus Saussurea; species Saussurea involucrata. Next base: position 215,730,457 of record CM066314.1, on the reverse strand, counting down.
GCGAGTAATCTTACAGCTCTGAGGTGATCAGTGAATTCTTTCTTCGAAAGTCTGAACTTTGTAGAAGCAGGAATTTTGTCACGAGGAAGAATGATTCGCTGATCTTCAAGCTGTTTGATCATTGCGTCTCTCTTTTCTTGATCCTCTTCACTTAGCTTTTGAGGAGCCAAGGAAGGTCTATTTTTGCTAGAGAGAAGTTGTTCTTCAGGTTCATCGGTCTCAGTGATTAAATCCAAGACCGGGATTATTTCTTCAGCTCTTGTGGCTGGGATTATTGTTGGTGTAGTTGTAGGAGCTTCAGCAGGATCCTCAAACAGGGGAGAGGACTAGCTGAAACACAGCGATTGTTTAAGTAAGAACATGGGAAGAAAAAGATAGAAAATAATGGGGTTTAAGTGTATAGATGTTTTATGGATAGAAGGATTGAGATTGAGAAGGGATAGAGGAGGGATGCAGTATAAGGGAAGAGAAGATATTGTACCTGACAAACTGGCTTAATCTGAAGGATAGCCAGATTGCCTTCTGCAGCGAGGCCTTTGTTTTTGCCTTTGTCAGCTTCAGACGCTGCAGGCTTTGTCTTAGTCGTCTCCCCTGATGGTTCATTTATCGAAATCCCTTTCACAGGGACCTTCTTGGGCTCAACGAAGAAGAAGTCATCATCATCATCGTCATCATCATCATCTTTACGGGATGATGATGGTTCTTCATCATCAATATCGATGGGTTCTTCGTCTTTATCTTCCTCTTCTTCAGACTTGACCTCATCAGCGTAAGGTTTGGTCACATCAGCAACGGCTTCTTTGTGTTGCTCTTCGAGTTGCTCCCCCTCAGATACAGAGGGAGGTTTCTCGGTTCCCTCAGGGTTTTCAACTCCCTGAGGTTTTGAAGTAGAATCAGCAGTTTCATTTTTCTTCTCCCCCTCATCATTATGGGGAAGGTCTTCAGCTCTCTTCTCCCCCTCTTCCACATGAGGAGGAGGTGAGGCAAGAGGAATATCAGCAACATCAGCAGCATCATCAGTATGAGAATCACTGTCTTCTAGGCCAGTGATTCCCATGCATATCTCAACCACTGTTAATCTGTCATCTAGGCCAGATATAGCAGGATGGAGGCTTTGAAGATCCTCTCGATCCGTCTTAGTAAAATGCGATGGATTGCACGTTGGAGCATTCAGACGATCAAGAATTTGCTGCAGTAGATTGGTGGCAGCGCTGACATCTGTCCTTAAGAAGGACACTTCTGTCTTCAGCGATGTGACTTCGCTGGACAGGTTTGTATGGGAGAGGTTGAGATTAGTGATGGCAGCCGAGTTTTCAGCAAGAGTAGCAACAAAAGTTGCAATGCTGCCATCCACCTTCTCCAGATCAGCATTGGAGGCTTTCTTTTCGACCTCAGTTGTCAGCGTCTTCAGATTTTCTCCAGCGTTTGTAACCGCTGAAGAGTTTGCCGAGAGAGTGGAGGTGAGTGATTCCACCTTTGTTTCCAAGTCTTTTAGGGAGTTCTTGATATCTCCCAAAGTAGGACCTGAAAAAGTTATGAACTTATGAACAGAGGAAAGCTCAGAAGTTTGGGGTTGAGAAAGATTAGTGTTTGGGATATTGTGTATACCTGCAGGAGGGTTGGCAAAGTTGTCAAAACCTCGAAAACCTGTAAAAGTTTCATAGTCGTCTTCAATAGTTCCATGACGACTTGAAGTACCTGCAGGTCCTGTGGATTGTCCTATCATACTCTGAAGATGTTCAGCAGCAGTGTCGCTGAGGAGGATGTTTGTTGAAGAGAATAGGGGAAGAGATTGAGTGACCAAAGGAGAGGTGGGAGGAATGATGGTTGAGAAAGTGGGTTGGGTGCGGGGTTCAGCGTTGGATCCGCTGTCAATCACTTCAGTCACTAGAGGGACTGAAGGAGGTGGGTTCTGTTCCAAGTTTATAACTTCAGCGTTTAGAGACGCTGAAGCTGGGATGGAAGGGGTGGCTTGATCAGCTGTGGCAGAGCGTACCACTGAACTATCCATCAGCTCTTCAAGATGAGCTGTGGAGTCTTCAGCATGTGAATGGTGGGGGGGTTGCTCCTTGGTTTTCTTGATCCTTTTGGAACCAAGTTGGGAAGTAGATTGTTTCCTTTTTCGAGAAGGAGTGGAGGGTGCAGCTTGGGTATCAGCGGTGGGGATTTCCACTGAATGAGCCGCAGAAGTAGAAGAAGGAGGATTAAGAAGAGATAAAAGAGTAGTAAGACGTACCTCGTTTGCCAGCGGCTTGAAGTCGAGCACCTTAGGGCCAACCTGAGAGAGAGTCTCAGATCACTCTCTTTTGGGTACTTGTCTCCAAGTCCCTGTTGAAAGACGGCGCTGATGAATCTGGGATATGGAACCCATGAAGGTCTATAATCCATATCTACTCTGAATGCAAGGTCGTCATAGATGATCGAGGCCCAATCAACATAGAGACCCTTCAGCAATGCATATCCCATGGCTTGCTGAGGTTGAGCAGCTTGATTAGAGGAGCCACTCTTCGCTGTCATGCAGCTTATCAGGTGTGCGAAGATGAAGTTCCTCTCGCCTGGCATTTTGGACTTCTTGATCAGGGTCAGTTTCTTCTCAATCTCCTTGTCCCTCCCTGTGTCCCATGCGTAATCCATTGCATCAAAGAATGCAGTGATGGCTTCCCTATCAGCATGGTTTTTGTGGTTTGGGAGAGAGACAAAGGGTTTTTCTTTGGTGGCAGTGGGTAGGCTGAGTGCTCGCCTGATAATGGCAGGGTTGATTTTGGTTGTGCCAAATTTGGTGTCACAGAGAATGACATCAAGGAGTTTCTTAGGGTCTTTGGATGAAGGAACCTGAGTGTGTCTGGCAGTATACCAGAACTGAGATAGAAGGAATTTATTTGCAGGGGGTACGAAGGTTAAGGCTTTGAATAAGCAGCAGGTTTGGAGAAAATTCACAGCATCATTCAGATGCGTGACTTGCTTTCGAGGAGGAAAATCGAAAAGCGCATAGAGGTTGTTTGATTTCGAAAAGTCTACTTTCTCAAGCGTAAACTTTACCTGAGGAGCCTTTGGTAGAGTCAGTTTCTCTGTTGCAGAAGATTTCTCAGCGGTAGGAGCAGCAGCTGAAGATGCCATTTCTGTTTAACATATATAAACATGAAGAAGAGACGAAGAACAATGTCTTAATGTGGAAAGAATTTCCAATAAGATGTTTTCGAATTTTGTCCATTTCATTCAGACAAAGATGTCTTAATGAAGATTAGGGGTTTCTTTGTTTTGAATAAGAAATACAAAACAGTAAATGCCTTGTTTCCCAGTTTCCTTTAGAGAGAAGGATTCTGGAAAAACATATGAAGAACAAGTTTAAGATTTTGAGTTTAAAACTTGAAGAGCAATCTCGAAGATTGTGTCCATAAAACCATGAAATAAATGATTTCATTTTAAGAAGTTCATTTGTTTGATCCGTTAAAAGCAATAATAAGATCATAAACAAGGTAAAGTAGGTAAATAATAAGAATATTAACCTTACAAACGTTGAAGAAGATGAACAGTTTTCTGGAAAACTTGAGTTCAAAATGCAACAGTAGTTTTTCTTGCTTGGAGAAGAAGTTCGCGTAAAGGAAAAATATAAACTCGAAATAGTTTATATAGAGAGAATAGAAAGAGAAAATCTTGAGCGGGAAAAGATTTTCATGATGACACGGACACGTGTTTGCATTTGATTGGATGGTAAACGAAACGTGCAAACGTGTGTCAGAAAAAGAACGTGCCAGGGTTTATCCGTTGTGATGATGTCACAAACGTCCTTTCATATTTTAGGATGTCTCTGAGGTTTTGAAAGCTCAGGGACATTTTGAAAACATGAAGCACTGAATAGAAATATCAGTGTTAGTTTTAGAAATTTCAAAGTATCGCTGTTAAGGAAGAGATATTCAGCGATGTGATTTGTTTTGAAATCTTGCATTTACATGCGAATGTCAGCGAGTAAAGAGAGAACATACCTTGATATCAGCGAATCAACTTTGTTTAGAGACAAGATGATAGAATAGGTTATATAAGTTGGTTTTATCCGGTCTCTGATCAAATGTGAACCACTGAAGATTTTACTCTTCAAAGTTCAGCATTCCAAGCTCGCTGATGAGAAAGTTGAATCTTGTCTCATCAAGAGGTTTGGTAAATAGATCAGCTAACTGAAAATCAGTTGGGATAAAATGAAGTTGTATATCACCATTTATCACATGATCTCTGATAAAATGATACCTGATTTTGATATGTTTGGTCTTTGAGTGTAGTACTGGATTGTTGGCTATAGCGATGGCACTAGTGCAATAGATTGGAATTTTCGAGAGCTGAAGGTCATAGTCCAGTAGTTGATTTCTCATCCACAAGACTTGAGAACAACAGCTTCCAGCGGCTACATACTCAGCTTCAGCAGTTGAGGTGGACACTGAGTTTTGCTTTTTACTTGTCCAACTCACCAGCTTTCCACCCAGGAGCTGACAGCCTCCTGTGATGCTTTTCCTATCCAATTTGCAACCTGCAAAATCACTATCTGAATAGGCGATTAGATCAAACCCTGAGTCTTTGGGATACCAAAGACCTAGGTTGGGAGTACCCTTAAGGTAACGAAATATTCGCTTTACAGCGATCATATGAGATTCCTTAGGTTCAGCTTGATATCGTGCACACAAACAAGTTGCATACATAATATCAGGTCGGCTAGCTGTAAGATACAAAAGAGAGCCGATCATCCCACGGTATGTCGTGACATTAACAGGCATTCCAGAAGAATCCTTGTTTAGTGTCAGCGGTGGTGCCATAGGGGTTTTCATAGCTGAACTCTGAGTTAAATCAAATTTCTTCAGCATATCTTTAACATACTTTCCCTGATTAATGAAAGTTCCCTTTTCATTTTGTTTTATCTGAAGACCAAGGAAATATGTTAGCTCACCCATCATACTCATTTTATACTCTGCTTTCATTCTATCAGCGAAACGAGTACAAAGGTCAGGGTTAGTAGAACCAAATATAATGTCATCAACATATATCTGAACAAGAATAATATGAACTTTTACTTTCCTGAAGAATAAAGTCTTATCGATTTTACCACGCTCAAATTTTTCAATATGGAGATAAGTAGAGAGAGTGTCATACCATGCACGAGGAGCTTACTTTAAGCCATAAAGTGCCTTATCCAGTTTATAAACATAACCTGGATGCTTAGGATCTGAGAATCCTGGAGGTTGTTCCACATAGACTTCTTCATTCAGCTTTCCATTGAGAAACGCTGACTTAACATCCATTTGATAAACTTTAAAGTCTTTGTGTACAGCGTAGGCTAAGAATAGACGAATAGATTCTAGTCTTGCTACTGGAGCAAATGTTTCATCGTAGTCTATACCTTCCTCTTGTCTGTATCCCTAAGCAACGAGACGAGCCTTGTTGTGGGTTACAGTTCCATGTTCGTCCAACTTGTTTCGATAGACCCATTTAGTGCCTATCACTGTCTTGTCAGCTGGTCTTCGAACAAGATTCCAAACTTTGTTTCTTTCAAATTCTGTCAGCTCTTCTTGCATAGCGCTGACCCAGTTTGGATCTTTGAGGGCATCATCTATTTTCTTTGGTTCAATCAGAGAAATAAAGTTAACAAATAAACAAATATTACCTGCACTTCGTCGAGTCTGAACACCAGCGTTTGGATCACCAATAATTTGATCAATAGGGTGATTGATAGTCCATCGCTGAGCCGGAGCATGAATCGCTGACTCAACCTGAACTGGAGGGGCTGAAGATGAGGCTTCAGCAACTTCTGGAATATCAGCCAAGAGAGGAGTAGGTGCATATGTCATCACATTCACTGATTGCTGAGAAGTAGATGGAATGTCTGAGATAGAAGGTTCAGAAGCAGGCATAGCGTTTAAAGGAATAGCTGAGACCCATGAAGTTTCAGCTTCACTATTCTGCATATTTGGGATGATAGTAGGACCATCATCTTCAACGGTATTAGTATGAGGAGTGGGAATATCTTCTGAATCACCAAGATGAGAAAACATCCATTGATTCAGTTCTTCAGTATCAGCAGAAGGTCTAGAATTTGCTGAACGGGATTCGTCAAAGGTGACGTGAATCGTTTCTTCTACAGTCTGTCTTCTACGATTGAAGACTCTGAAAGCTTTGGAGACTGAGGAGTATCCAAGAAAGATTCCATCATCAGCCTTAGGATCAAACTTTCCAAGGGCATCTCTGTTGTTCAGTATGAAACACTGACATCCAAAGATGTGAAGAAAGCTAATTGAAGGCTTTCTCCTATGGAAAAGTTCATAGGCTGTCTTGTTGAATCTTTTGACTATCAGCGACCTGTTTTGCGTAAAACAAGCAGTGTTGACAGCTTCTGCCCAAAACGGAGTAGGCAGGTGAGAATCGCTGAGCATTGAACGTGCATCTTCAATAATAGTTCTATTTCTTCTTTCAGCAACTCCATTTTGTTGTGGTGTTCTCACTGAAGAAAAGTTGTGAGAAATATCCTTACTCTCAAAGAAGGAATCAAGAGAAATGTTTTTGAATTCAGTCCCATGATCACTCCTTATTGAGCGAACGGTCAAGTTGTTCAGGACTTCCATTTTCCTGACAAAGGTTATGAGTTCTTCAGGTGTGTCACTCTTAGAACGGAGAAACATTACCCATGTATAGCGAGAGAATTCATCAACTATGACCAGCGTATATTTCTTTCCAGCGATGGATTGTTTGTTAACAGGGCCAAATAAATCCATATGGAGAAGTTGTAGAGGAGATGACACAGAGGAAACTTGCTTAGACTTAAAGCTTGCTTTGGTCTGCTTCCCTTTCTCACACACTGAACATAAGGATTCTTTAGCGTATGAGTGTTGAGGTAGACCAGTGACTAACTCTTTAGAAGAAAGAGTGTTCAATGTCTTGAAGTTTAGATGAGAGATCCTCTTATGCCATAGCCAGTTGACATCAGATGAGGCTTTTGAGAAGAAACATGAGTTCTCAGTGGTTGTTGAGTCCATGTTTATTACATAAACATTTTCCAAACGATAACCGCTGAGAGCTATCTTCTCCTTTTTGTCAGCGACAAAGCAGGATTCCTTAGTAAAAATTACTTTGTTATCCATGTCGCAAAGCTGACTGATGCTTAGAAGATTATGCTTCAGCCCTTCAACATATGCAACTCTTCTGAAGGTTGTTGTACCATTAGAGAGTACACCAAACCCTCGGGTATGTCCTTTTCCGTTTCCACCGAAAGTTACAGAGGGACCCTTCTCTTCCTTGTATTCAGAGAGCAGGTTTTTCTTTCCAGTCATGTGTCTAGAGCATCCGCTATCAAGATACCAGATACCCTTCTTAACATGCATTATAAAGGAAGAATAGTTTGTCTTGGGTACCCACTTAACCACGTGTACACACTTGTCAGTGGGATTAGAAGAGGAGGTGGAAGGTTCAACAGTCTTCGCAGCATTTGAAGATTCAGCTTTGTCAGTCTTCACTTTGGTTATTTTTTTAACCTCAGTGGTCTTCTTTGCCTTGGGGGCAATGATCTTCACCTTAGCTATCTTTTCAGCTTGGGTGGTTGTGGGGCACTTACTAGTAATATGATTGGTAAGTCCACAGTGATAACATTTCCTATAACTAAAAGTAGTTCTAGGACCATTTGCATGCTGAGCTTTTGATTTTGAATTAGAAGGACCAGCACCAAGTAAACTTTTGGTATTTGAAATAGGAGGAACATTCAGTTCTTCGGATTTCTTACCAATGGTATCCACTTTGATTCTAGAAGTAGATCGCTGAATAGATCCACGCTGAATAAATCCAGGAATCTTATTCTTTGAACCAGAGGGATAAGTCACTGAAGCTTTAGAAGCATTCAGCTTAGGTACAAAGGTACCCTTCTGAGGATTTTGGTTAAAAGCAATTCCTTTACCTTTATTTTTAAAGACTGAGGTAGGTTTTGGATAAACAATTTTCTCTTTACCTTTAGAGGTTAAGGTAGAGACTTCCTTAGGGATAGGAGGTTTTGAAGAGAAACAATGAGATGAGAAAGTGTCAGGGATAGAGGATACGAACATTCCAAACTTAAGCATGGAACGGTTAGTGGTTGGTTATAGAGTATCAGCTTTGTAACCAAGACCACGTTTATCACTCAGGGGAATCTGAGACTTTATTATCTCAGTGATCTTTGTTGAGGAGTTATACCATCCATCAATAGTAGCTTTTTCAGCTTTTAATGCAGCGATAGCTTCTTTGCGCTCGATTTTGACTAGCTGATTTAAATGAACTTGATCTTTAAAATCTTCTTCAATTTTAGAAAGCTTTTCTATTTGAAGGTGACAGTTTTTAAGCTGTTTAGCGAGATCAAGGTTTTGATTTTCAATAATAGTTTTGCCATTCATGGCTTCATTTAAAATTCTAGTCAAGAGATCGATCTTTTGAAGACTATCAGCTTCATCAATATTTAAAATATTGGTAAAGAAGGAAGGTGATACCTTAGTAGCAGAGTTTGAAGTAGAGGGAATGTCAGAATTTTCTTCCTCATCTTCAAGTTTGGCCATGAGACATAGATTGGCTTCATCATCATCTTCAGAGTCAGATGATTCTTCTTCGTCAGAGGCAGCCCAATCATAGTCAGTCATCAGGCCTTTGCCTTTCTTCTTAAAGGTTTTCAGCTTTGAATACCTTTCTTTCAGCTTTTTGTATTTTTCATCTCTAGTCCTGGGAGTAAAGTTTTTCTTGGGAAAAGCTGAGGATCTAGAGACTTTCTTTGACCTGCACTCGCTAGCAAAATGTCATATCTTTTCACAGTTATAGAAAGTAGCAGTAGCCTTATCAACAGGGGTTGATGATCTTGGCTTGTCAGTAATAGCAAGAGGTTTGTTCTTTCTGAAATTACTCTTTCTAGCAAATCTCCTGAACTTATTAGCCAGGAATGCCAGAGTTTCATCATCATCTGAAGCGTCAGAATCTGATGAACGTTCAGAGTTACTTTCCAAATCAGTGACAGTGATAGTAGATCGCTGAGTGGAAAGTAACTCTGAGAGTAAAGCAACAGGGGTGCTTTTGGAATCTTTTACAAGATTCTTCTTAAGATGACTTGATTGCTCATGATTAAGCATCGTGCCATATAAGGTAGAAAGAGTCATAGATCTTAGATCTTTTGACATCTTGAGACACATTGAATAACTGTCCCAGCTTTCAGGTAAACATTCTAAGAACTTTGTCAGTACTTCAAAGTTAGAATATTCCTTACCAACAGTTTTCAGATCTATTATTAAGTAGTTAAAACGTTGGTGTACTTCAGAGAGAGTTTCATTTTTACCACAAATGAAGATTTCGTACTGTCTTACCAGGTTGATCTTGCGTGAGTCCTGGACTTCAGAAGTACCTTCATACTGAACACAGATTGTGTCCCATATGGCTTTTGAGGTTTTCAGGTTCATGACGGAATGGTAGACTTCGTCAGGAAGAGCCATGGAAAGTATGGATCTGGCTTTGGTGTCGATATCCACTTTCTTCTTATCTTCATCAGTCCACATATGAATTTCCTTGGGAATCAACCTTTCTGGAATAGCAGCTCTATTCTCAGCGGCTGGAACTTCAGGATCAATTCTTACACGAATATATGGGCCGTTTTCAAGATAGTAAGGCATAGTAGGATCTACACCTTCTAAGAAGAGAATCATCCTATTTTTCCATAGATTAAAGTTATCTCTGGAAAATCTAGGGGGTTTTGCAAGAGAACCATTGTCAATATAGTTAGTGTTTGTGTTGGTAGCCATTTTAAGAAATAGCAAGGAAGAGAAAAGATTAGTATAGATAAGATCTTGTTTATGAGATTAAACAAATCTGCTCTGATACCACTTGTTGGTCCAGAAGGGTTATACAAGTTTGTAGAAGGGGGGGTTGAATACAAACACACGATTTTTACTTTTCTAAATTGTTTATTGATAAATCAAGACAATTTACAACTTTTGCGGAACAAGATTAAGGACTAATCCTAATCTAAACAAGTTAAGAACACTAAGTTTCTTGCACTAGAATAAGATAGAAAGGAGATAAGGAAATTACGAGTAATAACCTAACACACAGTAGTAAGGAAGAATAAGAAGATGGCTGAACACACTTCATTATTTAAGTAGGGTTCTTCTTATATACTGCATGCATTTAATGCATGGCAGTATTGCTTTACACGTGGCAGCAGCTGAGTGGTTGCATGTCATTGACCTTTGTAGACAACCATAGTAGCCGTATGGTGCACAGTGTAGAATCAGAGTTTGTTGTACGATTCTAGACAGAAGGGATGTCCGTTCTGACATTTCATATGGAGACGTGCAAGGGGGGAAAGACAAAAGTAACTTGTAGAGGAAGACTTCATGATCAGCTTTCATTGAATCAGTACTTTATCAGCGAATGATAAAGCTCAGCGATTGCTGAAGTCTTCTACTTGTAACTTCACGTTGAGTGGACAAATCTTGGCTTCGCTGATATCCGCATCAGTTCATTAGTAGACTTGTCGTTGTTCTTGAGCTTGATCTTCGACTTCAGCGTAGAACATATGTTGACGTGAAACTTGTCTTCAAGGATCATAAGTAAACAACTAACTTATCAGCGATTATCACAGAGACTGAACAGGCTCAGAGCTACTGGATGAATAGTGTTAACTGAACTTTAAACTTAAAGAGCGAGAGTTCCTATTAGCGGTACTGTAAAGTCTTAGTACTTATCAGCGATAGAGAAACTCTAATACATATTGTTTACTTACAATTTTCACTAAGTTTTTAAGAGAGGGTCATTATCAAATCACTGAGGGTTTGGATCAACAATCTCCCCCTATTTGATTATGACATAGCAACAAAGAAAATTGCTAAGTATGAAAACATAAGGATAAAAAGAACTCATAAAATATTTGTCCCTTTTACTGTTTTCTGGGATCTTTTCAGTACTGATGGAGTAAAGTACATTCGCTGAATTTTTTCTTTAAACTTCGTAAAGATTACAAAGGGAAGTGGAAAAATTACAAGTACAGCAAATAAAAGTACAAGTACAGAAGATATAGACAGATAAGGATAGAAGAATTATAAGAGAGATCCTATCCGTCAATGGGTTCTTCCTTAATGAGAAGTTCATCAAGGGTCTTTGATGTGGGAATCATCCAGTCAGGGACCGTTACTCCTTGATCCTTTTTGTTCTTTGCTTCTTCAAAAATCAAGGGCTTAAGGTATCGAGCCTGAAGGTCGCGTCTGAATTCACACCAGTAGATGAGGTCTCTGAGCTGTTCGATGGGAGTGATGGGAAGCTCAGAGATGCGCTGAAAGTGTTGTCTTCCGTCATAGTCTAAACAGAAGATACCATAGGGTTCGCTTAAGACTTTTCCAGGGATGAAAGTTTCACCAGGAGGCAGAGAGGTGTCAACCACTGAGAGGTCAGGGTCAGGTCCAAGTACTTCAGCACGAGAGAAACCAATACCTGTTTCGTTCCGTATAGGAGGACCTGAACCTGAAGGTTTCAGATTTTTCTTTGCAGAGGCCCTTCTTTGTTGAGTTGGAAGAGGAGAGGGAGGAGGAATATCCACAGCAGAAGAAACCAAGTCGATCTGAGAATTTACAATCTTCTCGACATGGCTCTTGAATTTTGAGCGAGATCGCTAAATGGCTATTCGTATCTCCAACCACTCAGAGAAACCAAACTTATCTAATGAAGTAGCGTAAAAGGTTTGCTTGGTCTTGTCTTCTCTGAATACGTCAACTTCAACAACAGGAACGTCTACAAACGTTTTTCCTCTGATATTTACCTTGTTGATTCTGGATGGTCGAGATCGATAGTTCAGTCTTTCGTTGCACCATTCCAAAGTAGAATCAGATACCTTGGTCTTTTCTTCAACGATCCTCTGGACGTCTTCCCATAACTGACGTTGGACTTCGATGGGAGTTCTTTTCAGCGCTGGGTCTTTCACCGATTGTTAAGCAAGCTGGATAGCAAGAGCCTTATCTTTTTCTTCAGCTTCCTTCTTTTCGGCGAGTAATCTTACAGCTCTGAGGTGATCAGTGAATTCTTTCTTCGAAAGTCTGAACTTTGTAGAAGCAGGAATTTTGTCACGAGGAAGAATGATTCGCTGATCTTCAAGCTGTTTGATCATTGCATCTCTCTTTTCTTGATCCTCTTCACTTAGCTTTTGAGGAGCCAAGGAAGGTCTATTTTTGCTAGAGAGAAGTTGTTCTTCAGGTTCATCGGTCTCAGTGATTAAATCCAAGACCGGGATTATTTCTTCAGCTCTTGTGGCTGGGATTATTGTTGGTGTAGTTGTAGGAGCTTCAGCAGGATCCTCAAACAGGGGAGAGGACTAGCTGAAACACAGCGATTGTTTAAGTAAGAACATGGGAAGAAAAAGATAGAAAATAATGGGGTTTAAGTGTATAGATGTTTTATGGATAGAAGGATTGAGATTGAGAAGGGATAGAGGAGGGATGCAGTATAAGGGAAGAGAAGATATTGTACCTGACAAACTGGCTTAATCTGAAGGATAGCCAGATTGCCTTCTGCAGCGAGGCCTTTGTTTTTGCCTTTGTCAGCTTCAGACGCTGCAGGCTTTGTCTTAGTCGTCTCCCCTGATGGTTCATTTATCGAAATCCCTTTCACAGGGACCTTCTTGGGCTCAACGAAGAAGAAGTCATCATCATCATCGTCATCATCATCATCTTTACGGGATGATGATGGTTCTTCATCATCAATATCGATGGGTTCTTCGTCTTTATCTTCTTCTTCTTCAGACTTGACCTCATCAGCGTAAGGTTTGGTCACATCAGCAACGGCTTCTTTGTGTTGCTCTTCGAGTTGCTCCCCCTCAGATACAGAGGGAGGTTTCTCGGTTCCCTCAGGGTTTTCAACTCCCTGAGGTTTTGAAGTAGAATCAGCAGTTTCATTTTTCTTCTCCCCCTCATCATTATGGGGAAGGTCTTCAGCTCTCTTCTCCCCCTCTTCCACATGAGGAGGAGGTGAGGCAAGAGGAATATCAGCAACATCAGCAGCATCATCAGTATGAGAATCACTGTCTTCTAGGCCAGTGATTCCCATGCATATCTCAACCACTGTTAATCTGTCATCTAGGCCAGATATAGCAGGATGGAGGCTTTGAAGATCCTCTCGATCCGTCTTAGTAAAATGCGATGGATTGCACGTTGGAGCATTCAGACGATCAAGAATTTGCTGCAGTAGATTGGTGGCAGCGCTGACATCTGTCCTTAAGAAGGACACTTCTGTCTTCAGCGATGTGACTTCGCTGGACAGGTTTGTATGGGAGAGGTTGAGATTAGTGATGGCAGCCGAGTTTTCAGCAAGAGTAGCAACAAAAGTTGCAATGCTGCCATCCACCTTCTCCAGATCAGCATTGGAGGCTTTCTTTTCGACCTCAGTTGTCAGCGTCTTCAGATTTTCTCCAGCGTTTGTAACCGCTGAAGAGTTTGCCGAGAGAGTGGAGGTGAGTGATTCCACCTTTGTTTCCAAGTCTTTTAGGGAGTTCTTGATATCTCCCAAAGTAGGACCTGAAAAAGTTATGAACTTATGAACAGAGGAAAGCTCAGAAGTTTGGGGTTGAGAAAGATTAGTGTTTGGGATATTGTGTATACCTGCAGGAGGGTTGGCAAAGTTGTCAAAACCTCGAAAACCTGTAAAAGTTTCATAGTCGTCTTCAATAGTTCCATGACGACTTGAAGTACCTGCAGGTCCTGTGGATTGTCCTATCATACTCTGAAGATGTTCAGCAGCAGTGTCGCTGAGGAGGATGTTTGTTGAAGAGAATAGGGGAAGAGATTGAGTGACCAAAGGAGAGGTGGGAGGAATGATGGTTGAGAAAGTGGGTTGGGTGCGGGGTTCAGCGTTGGATCCGCTGTCAATCACTTCAGTCACTAGAGGGACTGAAGGAGGTGGGTTATGTTCCAAGTCTATAACTTCAGCGTTTAGAGACGCTGAAGCTGGGATGGAAGGGGTGGCTTGATCAGCTGTGGCAGAGCGTACCACTGAACTATCCATCAGCTCTTCAAGATGAGCTGTGGAGTCTTCAGCATGTGAATGGTGGGGGGGTTGCTCCTTGGTTTTCTTGATCCTTTTGGAACCAAGTTGGGAAGTAGATTGTTTCCTTTTTCGAGAAGGAGTGGAGGGTGCAGCTTGGGTATCAGCGGTGGGGATTTCCACTGAATGAGCCGCAGAAGTAGAAGAAGGAGGATTAAGAAGAGATAAAAGAGTAGTAAGACGTACCTCGTTTGCCAGCGGCTTGAAGTCGAGCACCTTAGGGCCAACCTGAGAGAGAGTCTCAGATCACTCTCTTTTGGGTACTTGTCCCCAAGTCCCTGTTGAAAGACGGCGCTGATGAATCTGGGATATGGAACCCATGAAGGTCTATAATCCATATCTACTCTGAATGCAAGGTCGTCATAGATGATCGAGGCCCAATCAACATAGAGACCCTTCAGCAATGCATATCCCATGGCTTGCTGAGGTTGAGCAGCTTGATTAGAGGAGCCACTCTTCGCTGTCATGCAGCTTATCAGGTGTGCGAAGATGAAGTTCCTCTCGCCTGGCATTTTGTACTTCTTGATCAGGGTCAGTTTCTTCTCAATCTCCTTGTCCCTCCCTGTGTCCCATGCGTAATCCATTGCATCAAAGAATGCAGTGATGGCTTCCCTATCAACATGGTTTTTGTGGTTTGGGAGAGAGACAAAGGGTTTTTCTTTGGTGGCAGTGGGTAGGCTGAGTGCTCGCCTGATAATGGCAGGGTTGATTTTGGTTGTGCCAAATTTGGTGTCACAGAGAATGACATCAAGGAGTTTCTTAGGGTCTTTGGATGAAGGAACCTGAGTGTGTCTGGCAGTATACCAGAACTGAGATAGAAGGAATTTATTTGCAGGGGGTACGAAGGTTAAGGCTTTGAATAAGCAGCAGGTTTGGAGAAAATTCACAGCATCATTCAGATGCGTGACTTGCTTTCGAGGAGGAAAATCGAAAAGCGCATAGAGGTTGTTTGATTTCGAAAAGTCTACTTTCTCAAGCGTAAACTTTACCTGAGGAGCCTTTGGTAGAGTCAGTTTCTCTGTTGCAGAAGATTTCTCAGCGGTAGGAGCAGCAGCTGAAGATGCCATTTCTGTTTAACATATATAAACATGAAGAAGAGACGAAGAACAATGTCTTAATGTGGAAAGAATTTCCAATAAGATGTTTTCGAATTTTGTCCATTTCATTCAGACAAAGATGTCTTAATGAAGATTAGGGGTTTCTTTGTTTTGAATAAGAAATACAAAACAGTAAATGCCTTGTTTCCCAGTTTCCTTTAGAGAGAAGGATTCTGGAAAAACATATGAAGAACAAGTTTAAGATTTTGAGTTTAAAACTTGAAGAGCAATCTCGAAGATTGTGTCCATAAAACCATGAAATAAATGATTTCATTTTAAGAAGTTCATTTGTTTGATCCGTTAAAAGCAATAATAAGATCATAAACAAGGTAAAGTAGGTAAATAATAAGAATATTAACCTTACAAACGTTGAAGAAGATGAACAGTTTTCTGGAAAACTTGAGTTCAAAATGCAACAGTAGTTTTTCTTGCTTGGAGAAGAAGTTCGCGTAAAGGAAAAATATAAACTCGAAATAGTTTATATAGAGAGAATAGAAAGAGAAAATCTTGAGCGGGAAAAGATTTTCATGATGACACGGACACGTGTTTGCATTTGATTGGATGGTAAACGAAACGTGCAAACGTGTGTCAGAAAAAGAACGTGCCAGGGTTTATCCGTTGTGATGATGTCACAAACGTCCTTTCATATTTTAGGATGTCTCTGAGGTTTTGAAAGCTCAGGGACATTTTGAAAACATGAAGCACTGAATAGAAATATCAGTGTTAGTTTTAGAAATTTCAAAGTATCGCTGTTAAGGAAGAGATATTCAGCGATGTGATTTGTTTTGAAATCTTGCATTTACATGCGAATGTCAGCGAGTAAAGAGAGAACATACCTTGATATCACCGAATCAACTTTGTTCAGAGACAAGATGATAGAATAGGTTATATAAGTTGGTTTTATCCGGTCTCTGATCAAATGTGAACCACTGGAGATTTTACTCTTCAAAGGTCAACATTCCAAGCTCGCTGATGAGAAAGTTGAATCTTGTCTCATCAAGAGGTTTGGTAAATAGATCAGCTAACTGAAAATCAGTTGGGATAAAATGAAGTTGTATATCACCATTTATCACATGATCTTTGATAAAATGATACCTGATTTCGATATGATTGGTCTTTGAGTGTAGTACTGGATTGTTGGCTATAGCGATGGCACTAGTGCAATAGATTGGAATTTTCGAGAGCTGAAGGTCATAGTCCAGTAGTTGGTTTCTCATCCACAAGACCTAAGAACAACAGCTTCCAGCGGCTACATACTCAGCTTCAGCAGTTGAGGTGGACACTGAGTTTTGCTTTTTACTTGTCCAACTCACCAGCTTTCCACCCAGGAGCTGACAGCCTCCTGTGGTGCTTTTCCTATCCAATTTGCAACCTGCAAAATCACTATCTGAATAGGCGATTAGATCAAACCCTGAGTCTTTGGGATACCAAAGACCTAGGTTGGGAGTACCCTTAAGGTAACGAAATATTCGCTTTACAGCGATCATATGAGATTCCTTAGGTTCAGCTTGATATCGTGCACACAAACAAGTTGCATACATAATATCAGGTCGGCTAGCTGTAAGATACAAAAGAGAGCCGATCATCCCACTGTATGTCGTGACATTAACAGGTATTCCAGAAGAATCCCTGTTTAGTGTCAGCGGTGGTGCCATAGGGGTTTTCATAGCTGAACTCTGAGTTAAATCAAATTTCTTCAACATATCTTTAACATACTTTCCCTGATTAATGAAAGTTCCCTTTTCATTTTGTTTTATCTGAAGACCAAGGAAATATGTTAGCTCACCCATCATACTCATTTTATACTCTGCTTTCATTCTATCAGCGAAACGAGTACAAAGGTCAGGGTTAGTAGAACCAAATATAATATCATCAACATATATCTGAACAAGAGTAATATGAACTTTTACTTTCCTGAAGAATAGAGTCTTATCGATTTTACCACGCTCAAATTTTTCAATATGGAGATAAGTAGAGAGAGTGTCATACCATGCACGAGGAGCTTACTTTAAGCCATAAAGTGCCTTATCCAGTTTATAAACATAACCTGGATGCTTAGGATCTGAGAATCCTGGAGGTTGTTCCACATAGACTTCTTCATTCAGCTTTCCATTGAGAAACGCTGACTTAACATCCATTTGATAAACTTTGAAGTCTTTGTGTACATCGTAGGCTAAGAATAGACGAATAGATTCTAGTCTTGCTACTGGAGCAAATGTTTCATCGTAGTCTATACCTTCCTCTTGTCTGTATCCCTAAGCAACGAGACGAGCCTTGTTGTGGGTTACAGTTCCATGTTCGTCCAACTTGTTTCGATAGACCCATTTAGTGCCTATCACTGTCTTGTCAGCTGGTCTTCGAACAAGATTCCAAACTTTGTTTCTTTCAAATTCTGTCAGCTCTTCTTGCATAGCGCTGACCCAGTTTGGATCTTTGAGGGCATCATCTATTTTCTTTGGTTCAATCAGAGAAATAAAGTTAACAAATAAACAAATATTACCTGCACTTCGTCGAGTCTGAACACCAGCGTTTGGATCACCAAGAATTTGATCAATAGGGTGATTGATAGTCCATCGCTGAGCCGGAGCATGAATCGCTGACTCAACCTGAACTGGAGGGGCTGAAGATGAGGCTTCAGCAACTTCTGGAATATCAGCCAAGAGAGGAGTAGGTGCATATGTCATCACATTCACTGATTGCTGAGAAGTAGATGGAATGTCTGAGATAGAAGGTTCAGAAGCAGGCATAGCGTTTAAAGGAATAACTGAGACCCATGAAGTTTCAGCTTCACTATTCTGCATATTTGGGATGATAGTAGGACCATCATCTTCAACGGTATTAGTATGAGGAGTGGGAATATCTTCTGAATCACCAAGATGAGAAAACATCCATTGATTCAGTTCTTCAGTATCAGCAGAAGGTCTAGAATTTTCTGAACGGGATTCGTCAAAGGTGACGTGAATCGTTTCTTCTACAGTCTGTCTTCTACGATTGAAGACTCTGAAAGCTTTGGAGACTGAGGAGTATCCAAGAAAGATTCCATCATCAGCCTTAGGATCAAACTTTCCAAGGGCATCTCTGTTGTTCAGTATGAAACACTGACATCCAAAGATGTGAAGAAAGCTAATTGAAGGCTTTCTCCTATGGAAAAGTTCATAGGCTGTCTTGTTGAATCTTTTGACTATCAGCGACCTGTTTGCGTAAAACAAGCAGTGTTGACAGCTTCTGCCCAAAACTGAGTAGGTAGGTGAGAATCGTTGAGCATTGAACGTGCAGCTTCAATAATAGTTCTATTTCTTCTTTCAGCAACTCCATTTTGTTGTGGTGTTCTCACTGAAGAAAAGTTGTGAGAAATATCCTTACTCTCAAAGAAGGAATCAAGAGAACTGTTTTTGAATTCAGTCCCATGATCACTCCTTATTGAGCGAACGGTCAAGTTGTTCAGGACTTCCATTTTCCTGACAAAGGTGATGAGTTCTTCAGGTGTGTCACTCTTAGAACGGAGAAACATTACCCATGTATAGCGAGAGAATTCATCAACTATGACCAGCGTATATTTCTTTCCAGCGATGGATTGTTTGTTAACAGGGCCAAATAAATCCATATGGAGAAGTTGTAGAGGAGATGACACAGAGGAAACTTGCTTAGACTTAAAGCTTGCTTTGGTCTGCTTCCCTTTCTCACACACTGAACATAAGGATTCTTTAGCGTATGAGTGTTGAGGTAGACCAGTGACTAACTCTTTAGAAGAAAGAGTGTTCAATGTCTTGAAGTTTAGATGAGAGAGCCTCTTATGCCATAGCCAGTTGACATCAAATGAGGCTTTTGAGAAGAAACAGGAGTTCTCAGTGGTTGTTGAGTCCATGTTTATTACATAAACATTTTCCAAACGATAACCGCTGAGAGCTATCTTCTCCTTTTTGTCAGCGACAAAGCATGATTCCTTAGTAAAAATTACTTTGTTATCCATGTCGCAAAGCTGACTGATGCTTAGAAGATTATGCTTCAGCCCTTCAACATATGCAACTCTTCTGAAGGTTGTTGTACCATTAGAGAGTACACCAAACCCTCGGGTATGTCCTTTTCCGTTTCCACCGAAAGTTACAGAGGGACCCTTCTCTTCCTTGTATTCAGAGAGCAGGTTTTTCTTTCCAGTCATGTGTCTAGAGCATCCGCTATCAAGATACCAGATACCCTTCTTAACATGCATTATAAAGGAAGAATAGTTTGTCTTGGGTACCCACTTAACCATGTGTACACACTTGTCAGTGGGATTAGAAGAGGAGGTGGAAGGTTCAGCAGTCTTCGCAGCATTTGAAGATTCAGCTTTGTCAGTCTTCACTTTGGTTAATTTTTTAACCTCAGTAGTCTTCTTTGCCTTGGGGGCAATGATCTTCACCTTAGCTATCTTTTCAGCTTGGGTGGTTGTGGGGCACTTACTAGCAATATGATTGGTAAGTCCACAGTGATAACATTTCCTATAACTAAAAGTAGTTCTAGGACCATTTGCATGCTGAGCTTTTGATTTTGAATTAGAAGGACCAGCACCAAGTAAACTTTTGGTATTTGAAATAGGAGGAACATTCAGTTCTTCGGATTTCTTACCAATGGTATCCACTTTGATTCTAGGAGTAGATCGCTGAATAGATCCACGCTGAATAAATCCAGGAATCTTATTCTTTGAACCAGAGGGATAAGTCACTGAAGCTTTAGAAGCATTCAGCTTAGGTACAAAGGTACCCTTCTGAGGATTTTGGTTAAAAGCAATTCCTTTACCTTTATTTTTAAAGACTGAGGTAGGTTTTGGATAAACAATTTTCTCTTTACCTTTAGAGGTTAAGGTAGAGACTTCCTCAGGGATAGGAGGTTTTGAAGAGGAACACTGAGATGAGAAAGTGTCAGGGATAGAGGATACGAACATTCCAAACTTAAGCATGGAACGGTTAGTGGTTGGTTCTAGAGTATCAGCTTTGTAACCAAGACCACGTTTATCACTCGGGGGAATCTGAGACTTTATTATCTCAGTGATCTTTGTTGAGGAGTTATACCATCCATCAATAGTAGCTTTTTCAGCTTTTAATGCAGCGATAGCTTCTTTGCGCTCGATTTTGACTAGCTGATTTAAATGAACTTGATCTTTAAAATCTTCTTCAATTTTAGAAAGCTTTTCTATTTGAAGGTGACAGTTTTTAAGCTGTTCAGCGAGATCAAGGTTTTGATTTTCAATAACAGTTTTGCCATTCATGGCTTCATATAAACTTCTAGTCAAGAGATCGATCTTTTGAAGACTATCAGCTTCATCAATATTTAAAATATTGGTAAAGAAGGAAGGTGATACCTTAGTAGCAGAGGTTGAAGTAGAGGGAATGTCAGAATTTTCTTCCTCATCTTCAAGTTTGGCCATGAGACATAGATTGGCTTCATCATCATCTTCAGAGTCAGATGATTCTTCTTCGTCAGAGGCAGCCCAATCATAGTCAGTCATCAGGCCTTTGCCTTTCTTCTTAAAGGTTTTCAGCTTTGAATACCTTTCTTTCAGCTTTTTGTATTTTTCATCTCTAGTCCTGGGAGTAAAGTTTTTCTTGGGAAAAGCTGAGGATCTAGAGACTTTCTTTGACCTGCACTCGCTAGCAAAATGTCATATCTTTTCACAGTTATAGAAAGTAGCAGTAGCCTTATCAACAGGGGTTGATGATCTTGGCTTGTCAGTAATAGCAAGATGTTTGTTCTTTCTGAAATTACTCTTTCTAGCAAATCTCCCGAACTTATTAGCCAGGAATGCCAGAGTTTCATCATCATCTAAAGCGTCAGAATCTGATGAACGTTCAGAGTTAGTTTCCAAATCAGTGATAGTAGATCGCCGAGTGGAAGGTAACTCTGAGAGTAAAGCAACATGGGTGCTTTTGGAATCTTTTACAAGATTCTTCTTAAGATGACTTGATTGCTCATGATTAAGCATCGTGCCATATAAGGTAGAAAGAGTCATAGATCTTAGTTTATGGAAGACTTCATGATCAGCTTTCGTTGAATCAGTACTTTATCAGCGAATGATAAAGCTCAGCGATTGCTGAAGTCTTCTACTTGTAACTTCACGTTGAGTGGAGAAATCTTGGCTTCGCTGATATCCGCATCAGTTCATTAGTAGACTTGTCGTTGTTCTTGAGCTTGATCTTCGACTTCAGCGTAGAACATATGTTGACGTGAAACTTGTCTTCGGGGATCATAAGTAAACAACTAACTTATCAGCGATTATCATAGAGACTGAACAGGCTCAGAGCTACTGGATGAATAGTGTTCGCTGAACTTTAAACTTAAAGAGCGAGAGTTCCTATCAGCGGTACTGTAAGGTCTTAGTACTTATTAGCGATAGAGAAACTCTAATACATATTGTTTACTTACAATTTTCACTAAGTTTTTAAGAGAGGGTCATTATCAAATCACTGAGGGTTTGGATCAACATAGCTCCACTAACCCTCTACTTCCAAGAGATGTGAGACGCAACCCATACGATTGACAGAATATCCAAACAGCCCCTTCAGCATTAGAAAAGTACTTATTTAACCCTGAACAATCTACAAACAACTCAAAATTAACAAGTATTGCAACAATGTCAAGATTGAATTAACACTACATAGTTTTAACACCCGCCCTCAATCTTGACATTTGAATAAACCAATCACTTTAAATTTGGAGCTCAACTAATCATGCTAATATGCATCAAGACACTTGCAAAACTACTTGCACCTTGTTCCAAAGAAAAAAACAAATTTACAATTCTAATAATTCCTGAAGAAAATTCATCTAAAAATTTGATGCACATAGATTTCAATTAGTTTAGTATGATGGTAAAAAAAAACTAGATTATTTGCTATTTGAAAACCAGATTTATTATTGCAAAACAAATTTACAAGAAGTAAATTATCAAGCTTCAAAACAATTAAAATTTTAAGAAACCAAATTAACTCACAAAACGTTGCAGCCGTGGTTCGATATACATACTCAGCTGAAGATCTAGAGACAGTATTCTGAATTTTACTTTCCCAAGAAACCATTGAGATATAAAAAACCAACCAGTACCCTAAAACAGAACATTGAGAAGGAAGACACTTACCATGGATTGCACCTACATGAACAGCGAAAATAGAAGAATCCAACCTGGTAAAACTTACAGAAGAAGGTTTGAAGTACCTAAGCACCTTCAAAAACAATTTAAGATGCAACAAAAACTATATCAAACATCATATCAATCAGATAAATGCATCTACCAACTACCCTTTGACAAACAGAAAAATTTGTTAAAGGTGGTTCATCAACCACAGACTCTGTTGAGTCTGTTAACAGAGTCTGTTACAACTAAGATCATATCCTTTCGAGTATTTATTGACTTACAGTCCAAAAATTCAATAACCATGAAGTCAGAACAAAAAACCTTGGTAAACATAGAATAATTTCTCCTCACATTTTGAGAATAGTTAGCAAAACATGAAAGATAGTCCTCACGAATGCAACCAGTAAACTGAACATCACATTGTCTCCTATTGTGAGTTAAACACTGAGTACTGATAAGAGACCAATCACAGAGAGAAATGCCAGTATTACCAAATATCTGTTTACTGACACCCCTTGGAGATGATTCAGAGCTAACTATTGACTCGTTACTGGTAGCCTTGAGCAGACTACCCAGATTTTGATGGTCATTCTCATCACTATTAATAACATTCTTTTGAGACTGGTCACTTAATAATTCATAATTGAGCGAAGAATCAACATAATCAATATCATCTGTCAAACAAGAATCACTTGAGCTGTTAGAACTCAACTTAAAAGGGAAAACACCTTCATAAAATTGAACTTCACGAGAAACAATCACCCTTTTTGAATCCAGACTAAATAGCCGGTACCCTATCTGAGAATTAGCATAACCTAGAAAGATACATTTCTCAGACTTGGTTCCCAACTTATTAGAGACATTTTGTTTTACTGAAAAACACAAACACCCAAACACTTTAAGTTGACAAAGAACAGGACGAAAACCATATATCAACTCATACAGACATTTTCCATTAAGGATAGAGGAAGGTGTTCTATTAATCAAATATGTGGCAGTTAAAATGCATTCGTTCCACATATGTAGAGGAACTCCACTTTGAAACATTAGTGATCTGGCAACATTCAACAAATGACGTTTACACTCTACAACTTCATTTTGTTTAGGAGTATATTGAGAAGTTGTTTGGTGAATGATATCTTAGGTTTTAAAATATTTATCCAGATTAGAGTTACCAAACTCGTTACCATTATCACTCCTAAAATTTTTAACAGATTTTCCAAATTGAGTTCCTAACATATTACAGAAAGTGACAATATTATCAAATACCTCATATTTTCTTTTAAAAGATAAACCCACACAGCATTAGAAAAATTATCCACAATAGTCAAGAAGTATTTAAAACCATCCTTACTAGGAACCTTATAAGGACCAAATATGTCTAAATCCATCAACTCACCAACACCATTCTTCTTGTGAATACTAAGGTCAAACCCAGCAAATACCTTGTTGTCTCTAGCAAGTTTATGGACAGATAGACAGTTCACATTACCCTCTGTCATGTTGGCAGTTGGTAACCCGAGACGTTCGAGTAAGTTGGTAGCATGACCTTCAGTGTGAGCATGAGACATTGATCTGGTGACTTGAGATACTTCAGAAGACTTAGGATCAAAAGCATTGTTGGACCATAATTTTAAATTTTGATTTAAGATTCCTTGTCTATTTTGAAAATTATTTGGAAAGCCAACTAGATTGTAGCACCATTCAATAGTGTGTCCAGTTTTACCACAATGCTGACAAATCAGATTTGAGGATTTGGGAACGCTTCTCTTGTTTTCAAGACCCTTACTGGAAAAATTAGCTTGTTGGGATTTGGAAAAAAAATGGGGCAATGCAACACTTGATATGAGATTCCTCCCTGGAAACTATGGAAAAGGCAGCTTTGACCGAGGGTAAGGGATCTCTTGTAAGAATGCTACTTCTAATGGGTTGATAAACATCATCAAGGCCCATCAAGAATTGCAAAAGTTTTATTGACTGATTATGTTGAAAAAACGTATTTGAAGCATTGCAGTTGGAAGAAGAAAACTTGACAAGAGCATCATATTGTTTCCACAAGGTGTTGAGCTTATGATAATAGTCAGATACAGGAGTTCCATTTTGACTAAATGAATTTATTTTTTGATGAAGATTAAAAATAGCAAAAGCATCTGTTTTTTTTTAAGGGTATCCGAGGACATTGCCCCGACTAATCCCGGCAAGGTGAGGCAATTGCCCCAGCTGCTAAAGCGTGCATCCCTGAGTTTATCCCCAGTGGCCACAAGTTGGAAGCGCCCGGATTCGAACTTGTGGTAGATGGGTTACTAGCCACATCCCCCACAAGCCTTAATCAGTACGCCACAAGCCTTGTGGTTAAAAGCATCTGTCTTATCATAAGTTTCTTTCAATTCCTCCCATACATCAGAAGAAAGTTTTGTAAAAACACGGCCTAAAAATAATTCCTCAGTAAGAGAGCTTAATATCCAGGACAAAACCAGAAAATTACATCTATCCCATTGCTTAGCAAGGATAGGATCATTGTTAGGTCTAGTGCAAGAACCGTCAATAAAGCCAACTTTGTTCTTAGTTTCAAGGGCAATTATCATAGCACATGACCAAACCTTGTAACTTTCAGTTCCACTCAGCTTAAAATTCAGGATAGATACCCCGCTAGTGTCACTAGGATGCAGATACAACGGATCACCAAAATCAAGGTTGGCGATTTGAGACTGCACAATGAAACTAAAGGGAAAGATTACCTCAACTTTAGGCATACTGAAAAAGAAAACAAAGACAAGCACACAAAGAAGAAACTGAGACGAACAACGACAGGATTCCTAAAACACTCAAAGGTGATAGGTCAAGCCTTACCTCAGTGACTTCTTACAAAAACAGCAAACATACGCAACAAATATTACAGCGGAAGCAATATGGAAGACAAATACCATAAATCGCACCTAAACAGAGTCATAAGAGAACCCGATCTAAGATAAGGACTAGATCTGGATATGAAACTAACAGTCAGAGTTAAAACAATACAAAATCAACACAGATAAGAGAATTAACAAATATTACGCAAGGAAAAGAACAAACAAACCTCGCCAATGACTCGTGGTAAACAAAAACACGATGGTCGAGGACTCACGTAAACATGAGAAAGACTGGGAAACTAACACAGCCAGATGTGCAGAACTGAACCAGAAAAAAGATCTATTATCTAAACATCCACAACAAGAAATAGCGCACGCCGTTGATATGAAGAGATCACAACAATCTTATACAAGAAATAGTGCAAGAGAACACACAATCTTATACAAAGGGCCAGATCTAAAGTAAAAGCAGAAGATACAATAAAGGAAAAGGACCAGATCTCAGAGAAATGGACCAGATCTGAGAGTAAACTAAACAAAAAAGGGAAACAAAGTTAGCCACAACAAATCAACTAATTAGATCTAAATATACGATTGGAACCGAGAGCAACTGTTACGAACTGATCTAGCAATCATCGATATCAACCGAACCCGTTAAGAGTCGTCAGATCATCAACATATATGCATCATTGATACAAAGTGCAAGGGTACTAAACTCAAACGACATATCTGAGAAGAGAACATAACTATAAACCGAGAACATGATCTGAAACACTTGCTTAAATCATAATCGAACAGCCATAGAGACTCTTATCATTGTTTCTATGTTCGATGACGAGAGAAGTGCAGATCTGATTACGCTACACTAAGACTCAAACCAAGGAGCATCACAGATAGATTTGATTTTGGCCAAACCAGATCTCAACTCAGATCTGATCACAGATCTAACAAACATTTCGATAAACGAAGTACCACAAAAAACACAACAAATCTGCCTTAGACCGAATGAACAGCCGTATAATGCAGATCTGCACTTCGTATGAACGAAAACTCACTTTTGTACTTGTATAACCGAATGAGTTAGCTTGGACCAAAACGAGCAGATCTAAAACAAGAAGTCAACGAAACAGAAGGAGAGAGAAAAGAAGAAGAAGAAAAAAAACTGAACGATTACACAGGCTAGACCACTCGAACAGAATCTGACAAATCGTTTACAATGGCTAGACCTCTCGAACGTATGAAACTAAAAGAAATCTTACGCACAAAAAACAAGAGAGCCTCTAGAACAGGTCTGGCCACACTAACCAGATCGAACATATTCAATAACACCAATGATTAGATTCGAAGGCCAGGTTTAGCAACAATAAAAAAAACAAGACAAGCACAAGATCTGAAACAACGAACAGATCTGATAGCAACAAGATTTTAAAAAAACCAAGTTTAGAAAACAAAAATATTTTTGAATCAAGAAAATAATTCTAAAAACTGAACAGATCTGGCCTTAATCTGACCAGATCGAACAGAGCTTTGAACTTACATCGAAAGAGAAAGCTATAAGAAATAACAGAGACAATCGACAATCCTCGAAACTCACTCCACGATTTTTTCAGTAAGAATACATGGAGAATCACTGCTTCTATGTTCGATCGACACAAGAAAAAGTTTTGGGAAAAAGAAAATGAAGAGAAGTTACAAGAAGAAATTGATACCTTCTTGAGAATCAATTTCTTGTGGAAGAGAAGCAAGGATCTATCCTTGTTGCTCTGATACCATGTTCAAAATGATACTTCTCTTTTTATTACAAACAAAATATGAATACAACCCTAAACTAGTTACAATATGAAAGAAACTAGTAAAGAATAAACCCTAAACTAGAGAGAGAAACAATGTAGCTTTATGAGAAAAGTAGAAAATGAATCTGATATCTTTCTTCAATACATGACTCCCATATATAACTTTACAACTTTACAACTCCAGCACTCCAACTTCAGTGAAATAGCTCCGCTAACCCTCTACTTCCAAGAGATGTGAGATGCAACCCATAAGATTGACAGAATATCCAAACTACCCCTTCAGCATTAGAAAAGTACTTACTGAACCCTGAACAATCTACAAACAACAAACAACTAAAAATTAACAAGTATTGCAACAATGTCAAGATTGAATTAACACCACAAAGTTTTAACAAACATAAACAACAACGTAAACCAAAATCGATTAGAGGCTTAAAGCAAAGATGTTGATTTGAAACCCAAATCTGAATCGACACCTTGATAGAACGATTTGAACCTGGAATGGATTTGCAAGCATAAAAAACCCTGCATTGGAAGCGTTGTCTTGGAAAGCCCAAATGGAAGTCTAGTCGGCACCTTGATAGAAACAGATAAATAAAAATCATAAAACATAGATGTGGATCCAAATGAAGGCAGCTAATGGAAATCGAAAATAGAACTCAGATGCCTGCAGATCGAAAATGAAGTTGAATATTGAAAATCTTTACCTGAGATGCTGCGATGGAGATGAAAAGCAAGAAATGAAGAATCAAATCTGGAGAAGAAAAGCAAGAATTGAAGAATAAAATCTGGAGATGAAAAGCAAGAATGGAAGAACGAAAGAACACTAAGCTTATAATTACACGATACATTGAGAAGATTAATAAGATTGAAACGTCACCTTGGGGGACGAAATTACAAAGCGTCAGTGTATTGGGAAGAGAGAATCCCTGTTTTAAAGGGTGTAGTTAAAGGGTTTTAATTTCTCACTCTTAAATTTAAGTAGTTGTGCTTTAAATGGTTGTACATAATGCTTAAATTGTTGTTTTTAAGAGTTTGGGGGTTAGATGCTTTATATATATATATATATGGGCATGTTTAAACTACTTTTCTATCACAGGTAAAAGGCTGACCGTTTTATGGAAATATTCTGTAGTATTCACGATATAGCATATCATCCTTTCGTCTTTATCAGATGTATGCATTTAGAGTCACACAACATTAGCATCAATAGTGGGAAGTAACTAACATAGTTAAAATAAGAAGGGTGTTTACATTGGAGCATACGGTGTGCCACCGTATCGTTCTTCCGTTGAAGGGTAAATTTTTTTAGTCGTGTGAACAGTGCAACCGTATCGTTTTAAAGGGTGCAACCGTATTAATTTTGAAACCTCAAGGGTTAATCTGAAAACTGAAAAAGAAAACTAACTAACTAAATACCCAGCTCAATACTATCAATCCAAATTAATAAATAGATTGAAACCCAAATACCCAGCCCAATACTATCAAGCCTACAATTTATAACCCAAATACCCAAATCCCCAATTTTACCCTCTTCCAATCTATCGGATGCCTTTTACATATACCGCCTCCCTCCCTCCCTCCCTACTGTTTTACAGCACCAAAAATCCGAAATCAAAATCGATTTCAAGTCTGGAAGAAGCGAGGAACAAAGGAAGTCAACTGTCGAGTTTCGAAGTGAAGAACCGATTCTCAAAATCGATTTCTACAATGTCTGCCTCCATTCTATCTTCGATTAGGTAACACTAAAACACTCAATTTGCTGATTTGATTTCACTGTGAGTCTTTAATTACAGATTATTGATTAGTTTACTTATTTAGTTTTTAGTTGATTTCATTACTTGAATACTTGATTTCATTAGTTGCTTACTTAGTTTTTAGTTGATTTCATTAGTTGATTACACTATTAAGCTGACTTTGTTGATTAAGACTGATTACTCATACCTTAGTTTACTTGATTAAGAATTTAAGACATTAAGCTGATTTTCTTGATTAAGTTGATTACTCATTTAGTCATTTACTTAGTTTACCGATTAAGACAATAAGACAATTTTCTTGATTAAGTTGATTACCCAGTTAACTACTTTACTTGATTAAGACATTATTACACTAAGTTGATTTTGTTGTTTTATGACATTAAGTTAATAGAAAGTTGATTGAGACTTAAAGATCTTGAAATCAACCAAAAAAAACTCTTAAAATCAACCAAAAATCCCAAAAAAAACTCTTAAAATCAACCAAAAAAAACCCGAAAAGTTCTCTCGCAAAAATCGATTTTTTTCTAAAAAATTCCTCGAAATCGATTTTGTTTTTAAATTCCCTCAAAGCGGTGGAATTAGGCTAAAACAACATCGGGCGATGTGGAAAATTTTTAGGTTCGTCAAAGGTGCCACCGTAAGAAAAAAATTATGGGTCCGCCTATGTATGTAAATGTAGAGAATGCCTTGATATGTCCATCCAACAATCCCTGTGCCACCTTTAAGCAACTTCGTGAAAAGATTTGTAGCATAAGCTCTAAGAAATTTTTGAAAGACCTATCAACCAAATGTGGCAAGCAATTTCAATTTATCACGCTGTAAAAATGGAAATTAACAGATACTAAGGATCAAGGAACTCGATTTTGGATCATCCAAGATCTGATAGGATTTTCACAGTTCCATCCTGTTAGTGCCTAATATTCTATGTTGTACTATGTAGAGGGACTAATATTGTAATTGCATAGTTACATACTATATATTGTTAGCTATGCCTAGATTTCTAAATTAGGTCATCAATCACCACACACACAAGTACACACACACTATTCTCTCTACATTCTCTATTCTCTATTGTACTTGTGATTGTAAATCATTGGAATATATTGGTGGCCATCTGATTGCTTATACATGGATTGATTACTTGTTCTGGGATTACAATTGGTATCAGAGCATATTATTTCATTTAGATCAGATTAGGTTTTTGAGAGTTTTTGCAATTTTGAGTGTTCTTCATTTTTTCATTCAATTATGTTCGATTTTAGCCATTTGAGTGCTTCAAATAGATTAGAATTGATCTAGGAGTGTTTGATTATCATCCCTGTGTGTTTTGATTCCGCAATTACACCAGGAATAGTCTCAATTTGTGCAAAATCAGTTTTTCGGACTTTTAGAAGAAAACTCACTGTTTTGGTTTAGAAATCACTGTTCTAGTGGTTTTTGGACAAAACTTGAATAATTAAAGTTGTCCAGAATACTGTTGCGAACCTGCGTACCAAATTTCAAGGCAATTGGATCATTTTTGAAGAATCGACTCACGATCCTCTGCATATTCAAAACTATTGCAACACATGGATGTTCATATCTTTCGCAATTTTTGAATATTCATAACTTTCGCAACATTCAGTGATTCATAACTATCGCAGTCCACTAGAAGTGATCAGTATACTATCGTAACTATCTGTTGCGACTAGTATCAACTATCGCAACCTACCTGATTTTGAACAGTAATTATCGCAATCCTCAGTTGCGATAAGAATTTTTGTTGGATAGTATCGCAACCTGTTAGCTGCGACAAGGTTTTGGCTAACTTTCGCAACTTGTTAATTGCGACAAGTCAGTGAGTTGAGACAAGACCGTGTGAAGTTAATTGTTACTAATCAAATCTAAGGGATACTTAACGATCATCAACGAGTAATCAATTATGACTACTTCAGAGTCTACTTCAAATGAGGTACATTCCGATCTCTATAATCATTTTTTTACTCAAGAAGCATACTTAACAAAGAAGTTAGAAGCACTAACAACTGACCAGAAGATAGCTGATGAAATTATTTCCACTCAAAAGAAAAGACTAATAGAACAAGACAGTCAAATTAAAGAATTAGAAAAGAAAAAGACTGAGTTCGATATTGGTCATGCGTATTTTCAAGATAAAATAACTGAACTATCAGATAAATTAATGAGTTCGGAAACCAAGAGTTGTGAGTTTGAAAATCTTTTACATGCTTATAAATATAGGAATGATGAGCTGTGTGAAAATGTCAAAGATCTGGAAAATAAACTGTACAAAGCAGGTCAAACCGAACAAACAATTCACATGCATAAGCCAAGTAAGTTCAGATATTTCAATTCAAAGTGGGGTATCGGGTATGACAATCCACAGTACCTGGGGAATGCCTTAATAAAATCTTCCACTCTTTATAAATTTGAATGGATTGAACTTGCAATACATTCTAACTATCAAATTAAATGGCTTAAAATGGATGGTGAAGACTATGAGGCCGAGGAAGAAATAAAAAGAAAAACCACTGTTAAAATGCAACTTCCTTTTTGGTATGGTCCTGATAATGCAAAAGCATTAATTAACGAAACAACCTTACCAAATGATTACTTTGAGAGCTATATTGTTAAAGAACCGGAGGATACGGAAAATACACAAAAGGATGATACTGAAAAACCAATTTTGAAAGGTAAAAGGTATTTTCCACCAATGGTTCTTGAACAAAAACTCATGGACCTCGAAAGCAAGATCAAAAGTACTATTGAAGAAGTCAGAAATGACGAGAAGCTTGCTTTTGAGATCGAAAAGGAAGTTATGATCACAGTGTTTTCGGAAAGTTTAAAAGAAATGAAAACAAAACTTTTGGAAATATCTGAAGAAAAAGTTTCAACAGAAAAGCATTCCTCAGATTCAGATGTTTCCTCATGCAAAGCTTTCATGGGAAATACTGTGTTCAGGAGTTTGACAGTTGATGACCAAGATGAATCTGAATCTTGGGATTTGGATAGTCAATTTGTCAAAGATCCTCCTGAAATGCAATTTTATACAGAAGAAGATAAAGCTATTGAAAAAGAAATAAATGAATTTCTTTATCCGAAGTCTTATGGTATTTTTCATACTTCATTGGACAGTCAGCCTGATTGTGATAGTGAGAATGTTGGTAAGGACAAAGGTAAAGTTGTATGTGAAGTGCCTGTTCAATTTGACTTTAGTGCCAAACTTCCAGATCACACTGACTTTCTAATAAAAGAAGAGGAACCTGAAAAGATTATCTTGGAAGGGGAATCTTCAAAATCAGCTGAGAAAATTTATGTTAATGATTATTACTCTAAATCTAAATCAAAACAATCATTACAGAAAAAGAAAAGAAAAACAAAAAGAAAGAAGCATGTTAATTCTTTTCAAGCACAGAATTCAAAAGCTTACGACTCCTATTTGTCTGGTTTTTCAGATCGTAATTTGAGAAACAACACGCGCCTTGAGTGGAGAATAAAGGAGTCCACACAGGATGTGGCCCAGATCAAATCATCCCACGTTACTTTAAATGTTTTAAATTCCAAGAAAGACAATTTTGTTTCAAATGTTATTAATTATGATGTTGGCAGGGGACGAAAACTTGTAGTTCCTTACAAGGTTTATTCAATGTGACAACTGATTAATTTGGCACGTGATCAAATTTGTTGTGCTTCTTGTAGCGTGGATGATTTTATCTGCAAATCTGACTATAACCGTTGGTTTTACTCAAATGATTATTTTAAAACCAGTTATAGAAAACATAATGTCAAGTCTAAATCAACTAATCAGAAAGGACCCAATTGGCAATGGGTACCAAAAGCTGTTTAAATTCCTTTTTTGCAGTCCAGTCATGTGTGGTATTTGGATTCCGGTTGCTCAAAACACATGACTGGTAGAAAGGAGCTGCTGAGCAACTTGGTGGAAAAGCATGGAGGAAGAGCAACTTTGTAGAAAAGGAACCGCTGAAACCAAACACATTGACACAAGGTATCATTTCATAAAAGATCATGTTGAGAAAGGAACTGTTGAACTGTATTTTGTTACAACTGAGTATCAGCTTGCCAATCTCTTTACCAAAGCCTTGGATGAAAAACATTTCAATTTTCTAGTATCCAAGCTCGGCATGCTGAATATGAAAGTTTAACTTTCATATATTGATCATATAATAGATGGAAATATTCGTATCTCAATCTAGACATTGTCTCTAGATTGATACACTCAAATTTTCATCATATTCTATTCTCAATACATGTTATTTAAATTTTCATATCTTAGTTGTAATATAAGTATTTCTTCAACCTGCTCTTTCTTTCTCTTCTTTTAATTGTCTTATCTATGATTTGGTATGATACATGTATCTGCACAAAGGTACGTTCTTGGTTTCAGGGGGAGTTATAGAACATATCATATGCACAATTGTAGGGGGAGTGTGCATAACTGCCATATCATGTAAGTGTAGTTACATTGTGACTGTTGCTTCCGAGAAGCCAAGGTAAGTGTTCTGACTTGTTTTTAAACACTAACTCTTAAATGATGAAAACAATTTTTCAAATCTATGTATCATTTAAGGGTGAGTGAAAACTGTGTTTAAAAACTTGAGTGCTGAATCAATTGGAAGTTGGACATCTTCCAATGTGATAAAATCTTTTCAAATTTTATCTGAAAAATATCCAAGTGCTACTGAATTACACTGATGAACAGTAACTTATCGCAACCCTCTGTTGCGATAAGCCACAATGAACAGTAACTTATTGCAACCATCTGTTGCGATAAGGTTGAACATCTATCGCAATCTGTTCGTTGTGACAACAAGGAGGGTTATCGCAACCTCTTACTTGCGATAACCTGACACTGTGGCGATCAACCTTTGGACCAATCACATTGTGCCACATGTCATGTTGTCTCAATCCTTTATATACGAGTTGTTCGAGTATTTTGTCTCAACTTTCAAAATTTTCGAACTCTCTCAACTCTCTCTCGAACTGCTATCTGCTCTCGGATCTTCCAAGTGATTTTTGCTTTCAAATCGATTTCAGTGTATTTGCTACACTTCGAGGTACATTCGATTTAACTCTCACTCGTTTTCATCAATAGATTTATACTCGAATGTCGATTTTAGGGTTTACATACTCGAACTCTTAACTGCCTATTCATCTTATGCTTTAAAAATCGATGCATATGTGTTTGTTAGGAGAGCACACTGTTAAGGATTTGTTTCTGTGGTAGTTGCGACACCAGTAGAATAGGATTACACTTGATTTTGGGCGATTTTTTAAAATCCGGGTTTGAAACACTTAGGATATTTCTGAGTTCATAACTATCGCAAGCCATAGTGTTCTTGATTTTCATAACTATCGCAAGCCTTAGTGTTCTTGATTTTCATAACTATCGCAAGCCATAGTGTTCTTGATTTTCATAACTATCGCAAGCTTCTATTATTCATAACTGTCGCAACCTGCTTGTTGCGATAACATTTCATCGCAAGCTCTTCATTGCGATAACCTCTTTGTTGCGATAACTCGTGTGTGTTGCGATAGTTCCACCACTTAGAAATTTTTTGGAAATTTTTTTTTTGAAAAAAAAAACAGTTTTTGGCACTGTTCTAAACTTTGACACTGTTCAGATGGCTCATAATGACGGCCATTCCTCTGACGAGAACACCGTTATACCGTCGCACCGGTCGTCGCATCCATCGGTGAACGCCCGTGATCTAGATGCGAAGCTTCTACCGAGAAGTCTCCATCTTGCTCTTCATGACAACAACCACAACCTTGATCTCGACGTGGCGTTCGACCACCAAATTATCATCGAGATTATCCGCGGCCATCCTCTCCGAACAGTGCTCACGAAGGTAGTCACTGTGCCCCTCATTTACTTACAACAGTTTTGGCACACACTACGATACCATCCTCCTACACACCGACGGGGTCCACATTTTACTACCCGAGTCGATCATTTCGATGCTCGGATTACCCTCAAACGACTCCGTCTAGCCTTAGATCTTCCCTTTAACCCAAACTTTGAAGACATGGTACCCGAAGCCCAACTTTACACAGATATCCAAAGCTTAGGCTACCAAGACCCAAATAACCCTGTACTAGCCGGCTCTTCTAAATTCCTAAGGAAGCACCTACCACCAGACTGGTACACCCTATGCTCGATCTTTAACCGATGCATGACGTCAAAGCATACCGGCCTTGACAAATGCAACCTAGCCATTCTTCGAATGTTTCACGCCTTCGCCTTTAACCGCCAAATCGACTATGCCATGATACTTTGGAACGAGCTACAAGAGCTAGTCGAAGACAAAGGACGACCGAAAAAGAACCGAAACTTCGTGCCATATCAACGGTTCTTCCAGATCCTTATCCACCAAATCATGGAGGGCAACCAGGAAATCCCTAGACGCCCAGATGCGGTACGAGGTCCGACACAATACATGCATTATCTAAACATGCCAACACATGATGACTTCGTCCACATCGTCGTGATTCCCGAGCCTGTACTTGCCTATGCCAACCAGCAGTCTGAGGTAGTTAGGCAGTATAGAATAGCTAACGCACTAGTGGTCCGGCCGGACCTCCCCATGGTGCTATCCCATTAGGCGGTGATGGTTTACTTATTGAGCAGGTTCAGGAACTTGGGGTTCCTGAACGGAGAGAGGTGAGGAGAACATTAAGAAAGAGAGTGGGTGGGGTGGCGAGGACTGCTGGTCAGGCATCTTCTACCGGAGCTATTCGTATTCCTATCCTCGATGGCATACCGATGGAATCTGAGGATGATTCAGATTTTAACCCCGATGCTTCATCATCCGACGATGAAGTATCTGACCAACAACCCGCTGATGACGGTGATTCTGACTCCGATCCTGAGCATGACCCTGATGCGGATCTAATTCCGAGACACATCGGTCGGAGTCGACATATTGAGGGTTCCGATGCTGATTCCACTTGGAACGTCGGACCCTCGGGAGAATTTGGTGACATAAGGTGGAATGAGGGAGCTTTAGTAGAAAATATTCATGTGAGCAGTGATGTGGCGAGAAAAGAAATGGGAGAAAGAGATAGGGTCGGATAAAGTTTTAACTACTGACTCTCCCCAAACCGATCAAAGTCGGGTAGCCACATCTTCTACCAACGAGCGTACGTCGCCGTTGCGTATTGAACAAGTCGTGGTGGACCCAACCATGCAAAGCACAACCCCTCTAAGCCACTCGTCGACATCTCAATTTGTCGGCGTTTCATCTTCCACAGGGGATAAAGCACAACTGATATCGGCGACACACTTGGTGTCTGTTGATATTGAACAAGGTAGGCTCCTGCCCCGGCCACCGCCTTTTATTCCACGCACGTTGAGTCTAGAGACATTTGGACATACTTCTTTTCCTAGGCCACACGCGTCGGAATCCCAACAAGTTGTGAGCTTTCGTGCTCCAACCGGAACACCCCGAGTGCGGCCGCCATTCGTTGGTGCCCCACGAGGACTGGGTGGAAGTCCTGTCATGGTCAACACTATGCCAGCTATGAACACATGCAGTACGGTTGCTACAACCGCTACTTTAACCGGTAACCTAAGTGGTCCGGATGTTAGACCCATGTTTCCCAATTTTCCTCCTCAACAGGTTATACAAATGCTTGGACCGCGTCCATATTATATCACGCTACCATTATTGGCATCTGCTTTAGGCACAATTGAAAATGCCTATATGCAACACCAACGGCCCATGCAGAGTTCAGTTGACAAATTAGCAAGTGAAGTGAGCAGAGCCATCAAGGGCAAAGCAAATGTTGAATCGTCGTCAACCCCTCAGAATCAACCATCCAATACACAATCCGACCCACAACAACTACCACCAGTTCCATTACACCAAATCCCTGAAGACCAGCTCAAATCAGAGTTGTTAGCCCGACTCTTAGCCAAAGGCAATTCTAGTACGGCTGAAGAGATTGATCTTGTTGGATTACTCCGATAACATATCCCACCTCAAACCCAAACCCCAACCCAACCACCTTCTAGCATCGACTTCCAGCGTCTAACCGAGTCTATGACAGATATGACGAATGCTATGATGAACGGATTCACCTCCATCACCAACAGGCTTAAGGCTGTCGAAGAGAAGTGTGGGATACAAGCTCAAGCCTCACAGAAACGAAGACATGATGATCAGGATGATCCTGATCAACATGAGGGGGAGAAGAGAGCAAGGGTTATTGAGTCAAGTGGTACGGCTACTGCAAAATTGGGGGATCAGATCAGCCAGCCAGTGAAAAGGGAAACGGGAACCGGTGGAACGGACACTGAAATGGTTCAAGTGGATGACACCAATGTTCTAGCTGATGTCATAACTGGGGTTGAAAAGCCTCTGGTTGTTGACAATAGAACAGTTGATGAAAGGATGGCAGATGATATGATAGTTGATTACATTGATATTGATTCTGAGGAAGAACCTGAGAAAACAACAGTCCAGATCAAAGAAGAGATAGAAGATATTTTTTACATCACCGGAGTTATTATGGCTGCTTCGGATTCCGACAACGAAAATCCAGATGATACTACTCAACCACAACTGTTGATTGATCAAAGTGCAAGTACTTCCGCTCCTCCTGCTCCAGTGGTACAAGAAGTTGCTCCAGTAATTCAAATGCAAGCCGATGGCAGAATCCAGGATCCTATACTCGAAGCTGAATTGGAAATCTATCAGGAAGTAATAGACGTTGAGCCAAGGTATGTGGCTACATGTGAACGAATTCGGATTCTGATTCCCTTTCAAGAAAGTATAAGGAGAGACTTGTTTGTTAAAGATGTCCAAATGATCGACCTAGAGAAGCTATACGGAGTTGAAGATTGGCCTTCACTTCAAAAGATCGAGTTCTTACATGTAATGAGCAACAAAAACCTAGGATCAGATGTCGTAAAATCAGATAGTGTGATTGTGAAAGTGCTGAAGGTCGAGTCAAACAAGCTCTTCAAAGTCTGGTACCCAGTGTTTACGGTTAGAAGATCCAATGGTACTGAATGTGTCTTCTCCGAGGCAGATTTCAAAAGCTTAAAGCTAGACGACCTCTTAAGCCTCTACAATTCCCTAGCCTGCCTTCCAGATAAGGATGTTGAATGGTCTGTTGCGTATCA
Organism: Saussurea involucrata; assembly: GCA_033807775.1. Classification (NCBI taxonomy): domain Eukaryota; kingdom Viridiplantae; phylum Streptophyta; class Magnoliopsida; order Asterales; family Asteraceae; genus Saussurea; species Saussurea involucrata. The sequence continues at coordinate 215,692,647 of CM066314.1, read as the reverse complement.
AAGTATAAAAAGATTCATGCGGAACATTCTGAAGTTCTCTTATCTAAAAGACTTTCAGATGGGTCTGGAATCACGCCAAGCAAGGTTAAACCTAAGAGCACCGAACCGGCGTCTTTCAGATATTCAAGGTGTCCCAGCCTACACTGTATTGAAGAAACCGGAACTTGGAGTTGTTTACTTCGATAGAGACTCAAAGAAGAGATTTATGAGAGTTCTTGAAACCAACAAGTTCAGTGACGGAACTTTCAAGATTATTGAGGTTCACCTTGAAAGTAGATTGCGTCTGGATGCGAGCGGGGAGGTAAAGCTGAAAGATACGGAGAAGGAGCTGATCAAACAAGACTGGATGCTATAACACACCGAAAGGAGTACAAGAATGCACTGAGGAGGTTTGAGATCATCTTCGGGATTAGGAAGAAGTATGTGACTCCGGTGGACGCTTAAACTCTTTGCCTCTACATTGTACAAAGGGGGAGAATGTTAGTGCCTAATATTCTATGTTGTACTATGTAGAGGGACTAATATTGTAATTGCATAGTTACATACTATATATTGTTAGCTATGCCTAGATTTCTAAATTAGGTCATCAATCACCACACACACAAGTACACACACACTATTCTCTCTACATTCTCTATTCTCTATTGTACTTGTGATTGTTCTTCATTGGAATATATTGGTGGTCATCTGATTGATTATACATGGATTGATTACTTGTTATGGGATCACACATCCAAAGTGGTTGATGATTTTTAAATAGAGCATGCACTGTCATTAGCAAGGTTGAAGGACAAAAGTTCAAGTTAATTAAATATATATTCACATATTAGATGTGTTAGAATTACAATCATACAACATACTATTTTATTTTCTACTTGGCATGGCTGTTAATTTGTATTTTATCTGCACCCTACCATCATTATCAACATTGGCACGGCCAATTCCATCCTGCAAACCACCACGACCACTTATATATTTCTCAAAAGAAGCTAAGTTCCAAGTATCGGCGTCGCTAAAAATTCATCACCAATGACAGGGATATCATATATAGTGTTTAATAATTAGCAAAAAAAGTTTTTCGCCATTCGAACCATAGATCCGTTTGTATTCTCCAAATTACAATCTAACATGCCATAAAATAGGATGCCCTTATTACGCTAAGTAAGATATTTACGAAAGAAAATGACCTGGGTATGTAGAAGATTGCAATTGTTTAGATGTAAGTTGATCAAGGAGGGCATCTTTAGCAACCAATATTTAGATATAGGTTCGTGCTATTACGTTACAGTTATGGAGTTTCAAAAGAAAAGGCTATAATTTTATATCAAATATATCATTAATTGAAAATACAATCTTTTTGAATAGTTGATTCCAGGTAACAATGAGAAATGGTGAATGGAGAAAGATCTATTGAAAGAAACTTATGTGATCTCATTCATCCTCTTTTCAATTTTGTCTTATTTTCTGTAGAGACATGCTCAGAAGAATTACTCCACGACATTTATTTATTTATATTTTATGGCTTCCTATAGGAGTAAGCTCAATGGAAATCATTCTACTCATAAAAAAATACCTAAATGAACATTTGACCATTACTAGTGGTATACACATGAACATAATATAGCAAATACTCAGATGCAAACAAAAAATTACAGTATTGGAGAAACTACTTATAAGACCATATACGAAGTGCCCATTGACAATGGACAACATGCAAATAGTTTATTCCAAAATACACCTTGAATAAATTTAGCAGAGTTTAGTTCAAGACTGAGACATATGTCAAAACATGATGTGAGAGATTGACAGCGAAGTGAAGAGATACCCAAGGAGTCGAGATAGGGTTGCTCTTAATTTGAAGTTCGGTTGGAGGAAGTGGGCAACATAAGAGGCTGATCCCAAATATGGGCAATAGAGTAGATCGACTTGAGAGGGTCGATTCATTAGATCGTGAGGGTAAAAATGAGCAGCGATAGATAGGGAGATGTGTAAGGTTGACAACAAGAAGTGAGGGGAGACGTGGGAGGTTAATGTTCTAACTGATTATGTAGAGGTATAAGGAACCTTGGAATTCTATCATGTAACTTAAGCTTTGACATAAAACTAAAACAATTATTGAATTGGCTCTTTAAGGCATGACTATAATTATAAATTATAAATTATACTAAGGGGCCGTTTACCAAACACTTACTCGGCTTCAAAAGTGTTTCAGCAGACAAGATGCCATCAAAACATCTAAAGAGTATATCTCTAAACCCATCAACGATTTGGAAAAAAAAGTATTGCTCTATTAGCAAGCAGAAACCATGGATAGAAGGTCATACCTCGTTAGCTTCAAAGATCCTCCACAACAGTGATGAAGTGATGAAGGGCTACCGGGTGTGGTATCCCTCCCTCTAATTGTTGTTGACAGTTAAACATATATGTTCAAACTATTTAGTGTCAAATGGTAAATAAAAGAATTTGCATCCCATGGAAATAAAATATAATCAATTAGTTAAATTCAACAATTCCTTTCCCACCTCTGCAGAAAAAATCGATGGTTCTTCCATGTCCTCCATTGTGTGAGAAAAATAATGGAGGTTGGACAACATATGTACATTCCTTCATTAACCAATTAAAAATTCAATTGTCCTGACCTTCTGAGAGGCCAAAGACCGTGCTAGGCCAAAGGCCCTTTGGTTAATAGTACAATTGTTCAATCGTTGAAAAGTCTGCATTAACAACTTATATTTTCCAAGATATTATACCGAGTTCACCTCTAGCAGAAAAATCAGTAGAGCCTACATATCCTATATAATCAATGGACGTGCTTAAACAGATCAATGAATTTGATCAAAAATTTCAAAGTTAGATGACCCTAAAGCATTATCGGATACACAATTGCAAGTTAATTCCAGTAGATTATGTGTCGATGTACATTTGCAACTTGGTTCCAATTCATTATACCAACAAATCATAGTAATAGATAAGTTAACAGAGCCTAATAGATTATAACAAATAATCATCCGTATAGAAAAGAAAAAAACAATAGACCCCACGTTCATGCAGATACTATAATAAATTTCGAAAGTGGACACTTATTTGGGGGAAAATAAATAGAAATGTGGGCACTTATTTCAGGCATTAGCATTAGATCATTATATGTACATGTGTGTATAACATAATTCATATGTTCATACAGTAGAGGATACCCTATTTGACATACACTTGACATACACCTACAGATGACAACAGATGACAGGATATCAAAGAAAGTACACACGAAACTAATGTCTAGAGATAACAATGATGCAGTGGCTACAAATATTACATAACCTAAAAGTAACATGTATTTTATTTTTTTGTGAAGACCAAAGATGTTATAAAGCGATACCTCATCTCCCTCCCTCCCTCCCAAAAGGAGCAACAATTTTCTATTTTGGATGTCCCACCAAAAGAAATATTGAACTATAAACTTCAATAAGTTGAGACCGTCTTTTTTTTCTTCATACATGTAAACGACAATTATCCTATCAAATGTAGGCTCTTGGATTGTGATCTTAATCATCAGCATGTGGCAAGTCAGCAATCATTATTGGCTCAACAAAAACCATACAGATGGAAGACGCAAAAATAAATAAACAACTAAATAAACACATATACAGAAAAATGATGTTGGTGGTCATTTAAAAACACTGAAAATAGTAAGAGCAAAGATCTTATTCAGTAACTTATTGTAACACCCTAACTTTAGATTACAATTTCTGCAAAATTTCGGCATTACCCATTCATAAAGTCATAATTTGCCGAAATAAAATTTATAACCTATGAACATTTTTGCAAAAGAATGGATATACAAAAGCCACATTACTAACTATTTTTTTTACAAAGATAACTATTTACAAGATATGATGCTACATCTATTATCACCCACCATTACCTTCACCAAACTAGATTATTTATCCAAAATTCTCTAGTCTTGCATCATCCAAAGATCTTACCTGCTAGCCTTATAATAACCAAAACGTTTGCTAGCTCAACCACTTGAACCAAGTCCTAAGATGCACGCCAACAAAAAAAACAACAAACAAAACAAATCAGACTACATGTCTGGTGAGTCCAAGAGTTTTCACAATAAACATTTTTTAAGTAATGTATACTTTCAAACAAAAATGCATGATTAACATATCATCAAAGTGACTTTTCAAATAAAAGTTTATGTTCATCCAAAACAATATAAGTTTGCATTCAACCACATTTATAATGTTCTTTGAATATCACACCAAATAGGGGTGACCCATAACAACCGGAATCAGTGGAGGAGCACTACCCAGCAGTCCACTTATCCGTTAGGCTAATTTCGATATAATCACCATTTACGCAATGTGTCCACCTGACACTATACCTATTAGCCGAGTATCTGGCACATATTCGTGCACGGTACTTCAATACAACACCAATGGGAGCAACCCATCCAACTGTAAAGGGAGCGACCCCAATGCAAACGCAACAAAGGGGGTGACCCTAGTTGCCAGATCCAGATCTATCACAATCATAACATTGAGTAAATAAATAACTCACAAATGCCCCATTTGTACAAAGTAATGAATTCTTCTCTTTTAATCGCTAAGCATGCTTGTTTAAAATATCACATTTTCAATTTACCAAAGTACTTCTCACATACTTTATCAAAGAAACAATGCATGCTTAATATCTACAAAGTAACTTTGTATAAAACATTTATATACTCCTTTTATAACATCATTTAAAATCATGCCTTTTTCACCTTAAGCACCAAAACGTCTAACAAAGATAAATCATGTAAAAGTACTTACTTTTGACGTGCACCCCGTTAAAATCTACTTGAAACTCACCTTAGCCTGTTTAGTTGAGATTTTGTCGGTGCCCAACTTGATTATCCGCCATGCTACCTAAACAATCCACATATGATTCTCATATCAATACAAGCACCCTAAACGAAAGATTTAGACAACTATCTTATCTTTATGTACCATTAAGAACCATTCAAAAAGAACTTAGAACCTTTTCATATATGAGTTTAAAATAAATAAATCTTTTATTTTCGTCAAAAACAGAGCAGATCTGAAAAATCCCCTTTTTGATCTATTTAGAGGCCGAATTACCTCATACTTAAAACATATCAAACGTGAAAGACCTCTTAACGGTTTCAGAAATATATTACACGTCTAAATCCGAGTTACGAGTGATTTTATACAATTTTTACAATTTTCAGCATCAATTTAACTTAATCCGGTGACTTGCTCTTATTTCTTCATAGGCTCTTGGCTTACATTCTAACCTTCAAACCATGCTTAACATACATTTTAAAATATGTTTAGAAGGTTCACCCATTCATTTTTCACTTAAAAGTCTATCTAAAACATATATTTTCATATTTTAGTTCCAACCGAACTCAAATATTCTTTAACTTTGAAAATATATGTTTTAGATTTCGGCAAATTATGACTTTGCGAATGGGTCATGCCATCAAAAACATGTTTGGGTGAAAATTTTCTTCTTCAATATATCTAATATCATCTTAATGTTACCAAGAAACAAACCATAACACACATCTTAACATTTACATGTTGATTCCAAAATCTTAAAGTTCATCACCATTCTTATGACTTTTTAAAGATTGTCAAAGGTTAGAAATTTTTTTCAACTTCAACTCATGAATGAGCATATTAGATGAACTCAAAACTATACTAAACATGAAATAAACTTACCCAACAAATTACTTCTACCAACAAGACTTATAACACCAATTTTGTTCCATTTCTTGAAGGGTTTTAGGTTTTAATGCATCAAAATCAAGATATATCATATTGGACTCAATAGGGGCTTAATATACATCATAAAAACAAATATATCATAGAAAACACATACATACACGGCTTTCCTCCCATGACAGCAGCTTAAACTCGATTTTTGAGACCTAAAAACCCCAAAATCGACTCCAATAGGACCAATACTAACCTAAACATCAAATGTATCAAGAAATCAAACATATACATGAAGAGCTTACCTTAATTTGTAGATTTGATGCCAAAAAAATCGAGCCCTAGATGACTTCCATCGCTTTCCCTTTCTTCTACCGACTTCTCTCTTCTATATCTTCTTCTTCTTCTTTTATTTTTATTTTTAAACCCTTTTTTATATTATTACTTGATTAAGAGATTGGCACAATAAACCCCTTGAATTTATTTATAGAATAATCCTACCCCCAAACTTTCTTATGTACATATTATAGAATTTGACACAATAACCCTTTAGGTTTATCTTTTAGAACATGACATGTCTACCCCCAAAACTTAATACATATATAATAATACCTTAAAATAGGATGCTACATATATACATATTAAATTAATACCTTGGAATAGGATGCTACACTTACTGATCTTGAAGAAATTTGAACAAAACACTAAAAACAGTAGCACAAAGAACTATCACTATGTCTAAATAAAAGAGTATGAACAAAGAGCTATCACTACTTATTGATAGAAAGGCTTGATTTTGGTTCATGATTTCCCGGCTACAAAATGCTTGATTGGTTCACAACTTCGGCTACCGTCAAGTGCATATCTTGCTTGGTCGATCGATGGTTATGAACTCGAATCAAAAACGAAGGAAGACAAAGAACAATCTGAGGCGAGTTTTGATTTTGATTTCTGAGTTTTGATTTTTAAGATGAACGTGGTACAACATGTTGCAAAACTCCATCTATTTACAGGAGGAGTTGAAACTCCAATCGGAGAGAAACCAGGGAGTTGAAACTCCTTGAACATGGAAGACTTGGAGGTTAAAGGCAGAGAAGCTGTGAGGTTGAAGGCGAAGTCTTGCTGTGAGATAAATCAGGGGTAAGGCGGAGTGGGCCGGTTAAATGAGTGAGACGGTAGATCATGTCAAATGAATTTAAACATTCCAGATCAAATCTTATATTAACTTAAACGACCTAGATCAAATTAAAAAACGGTTGACTTTTCTGGGTCAATATAATATATAATTTTAAATTTTATATTTTATATTTTAAGTTTCAAATCTCAAATTTCAAATTTCAAAATTGTATCATGCATTACTCAACTTACCCAAAGATTGCCAAGTAATTAGACAAAGGTGATTCATCAATAGTTAGAAATGGTAACGGGCGGGTTCGGGTCGGTTATTGGTATCCCGTCCCCGAAACCGATAACCAAAACCGTTCCTAAAACTGCCCCGATCACCGTCGGGGATCTTATTGGGGATCCCCATCGGGTTCCCGTGGCCTCCCCGATCCCCGTTGGGGAATCCGTTAAGAGTAAAAATCATCCTTCCCCGTTGGTTTTCCGTTCACCCTTGGTTATACGCGAACCCAAAAACCGGCCCGATTTTTTTATTTACAAAATGTTAACTTTCACAACTAAAAGTAAATTACAACTTTTCCAAACATGCAAGTCTAAATGTCTCAAATAATGTCTTAAATTACAATATAAAAGTAAATAGAAGTTCAAATATTGTCCAAATAACATCGCAATTTCACGATTAGACAAATAAACTATATATATATATATATATATATATATATATATATATATATATATATATATAGGTGAAGATTCAAACGAGAAGACCTCCAATCTGCGAGAATACGAGAACATTCTGTAGTCATATACATGATTTAATTAGGCAATTAATTAAAAAATAATCTATCTTTATAAAGCATATGTCTAGCAAACTCTTAAAAACAACCTATGATGCATAAAGTACTGCATTTTTATGCACAAAGTCTTAAAATCTCTTAAATACAACAATCAATGTTTCATGTACTACTAACTAATGCAATATTAATACAACACTCCTCTCAAAACATCACGTTCCCAATACACGCTCATCACTCCTGCACGCTCCCACCGCTGCATGCTGCTTACCTTCCCAAGACGACGATTCAGAAACACATCCCCTCAAATGACGATTCAAGCTCTGATTCCTAACCAGATATCCATACGCCATACGGTTAGGTATCTAATTGCATGCTCTCCGACTCCATCCATCCCTAATTACTCGCTTCGTGATTCAAGTCGATCTTCCCCATATAATTATACGTTTAGGGTTCTCTTCATCATTAAATTCATCCTTTCATCTCCATCTTCTCCTAATTCGGTTCCACTTCTCTATGTAAGGTTTCATGGACTTCTCCATCTTAATTTTGATCATCTTCTTCGTTTTGAGTTTGTTTGCCTAATTTTGAGTTTGTTCCTCGAATCTTGTCTTGATTTTGGATGAAATTTTGTAGATGGTTGCTTCTTGATGTATTGTTATAAATTTTATGTCGGGTTTACGAGAAAATTATGTAGCATATACATGAGTTAATTAGGCAATTAATTAAAAAGAAATAATAACAATAATGTACAAAAAGTAGACGATTTAAAAGGATGTAGACATTTAAAAGATACATTATTTCCTATTATTTTTCTTTATCCTATTAGTTTCTCTAATCCTAGAAGTGATATGGCAACGTTGATGATTAAATTATATTGTTGAAAGATCATTTACTTTGTCTTATCACATATGTTATTTGTATTACCTTTCTTATGTTTTTGTATTGCTTTTAAGATGCGATATTTATATTACATCAAAAATGTTTTTGCAATGAATATGATCACAAATGATAATGTTAATTTATTCAATTAGTGTACTTTATTGCTTATGTTATCACATGTGATATTTGTACTAAATTTATGTGTTTCAGCATGTATTATCATATGTGATATTTTGTCATGGATCCATATATGTATATCATCACATGTAATATTATGATGAAAATCATGAAAAGAAAAATCATATGACATGGATCCAATAAAACAATAAAACTGTGAAAAAAAATATGAAATCATTAAAAAGATAAAAATCATGATTTTCTAAATATATTCATTTCGCATATTTTACTTAGTATATTATCACATGTGATATTGATAATAAATATGTTTAACACGTATAATCGGATGTGATAATCGGATGATGGATTATTTGAAAGGAAATTTCCATATTAGTCTTTTCTGATGTTTTGTACGGTGATTGAAAAGAGGTTGAAAGTTGTAGTGATGTGATCGTTGCCATGGTGATAGATCTAGAGATAACTATGACAGGGGAAATTGTAGGGATGTGATTGCTATCTTCAAATAACTGCTAAGATGAGATTTATGTTCTTTCTTCTTCTTATTATTACTTTCTAAATTAATTGTTAAATTAAGTGATGTATATGGTTAGAAAATGTTCTCCTATTCTTGCAAATTGTAAGTGTTCTCGTTTAATCCCTTCCTTGTATGTATATATGGATAAAATGGATAAAAAACTTTTGAATTTTAATGTTAGTATTTTTCTTAATGACATTATATATACATGAATTAACATATATATTATTATATATACATATAGATATATTAATATATATACACATACACACACATATCGGGTCGGGCTAGGCCGGTGATCACCGTCCCCATCCCGATAAAATCCCTGTATGCATCTCCGATCCCCGCCCCGTCTCTGATAAGAAGTCCCTAAACCCGACCCAAAAAATTCGGTTTTCGGTTTTGACAATCGGTTTCGGTTTTTTTCCATCTCTATCAATAGTACAAGTTGCTCCTGCAAATAGTTCTTACATGTTAATGTCTTTTGTACGATTCACAAGGTCAATATTTACTTTTTGAGATCCGCGGTTTGGGCGAGAGTTCCCCCGGCGTTGAGTGGATCCACGACCACCATTCTAGGCCGACGACTGCGGGTGACGACTCACCCAATCAGTCAGGTAGCGAGTGTGTGGTAGGGTTCGGAGCAACCAAAACGGTGGAGGATGGTGGTGCGCCGCCTCGACCAGAGTTACGATGTTGTTTTAATTCCAACATACTTTGTGTTGTTTCGAACGATGGTTGTGTTTGATGAATATAGAAGGCAAGTGTATCGTACTCGGCTGGCAAACCTCGGACGAGTTGAAGAACTAGCCTCTCTTCACCATGGTGTCGAGTTAATATGTAAAACAACAAAGAAAGAAGAGAAAATAGTATATCTCTCTTAAGCCAGCTCTGATACCATATTATTAATTATGTATCCCTTGCCTTCATATCAATACAATACATGAATATATACAACAATAACTCCTCAAAAAATGGAAACAAGATCAACTAATAATGGTAACTTATACATGATTCATCCTAATCAATTTGGTGCATGATTGAGGGAATAATTATCGCTATTAAAACAACTATTTGTTTGACCCCTGAGTTTAAGGTCTGTGTTCCAAATCTAAAAAACTTGGTCACAGGTAATGTAGATTAGTTACAATCATATTTACAGTAGTTTTCATAAGCCAATTTGATTAAAAAAAAAGAAAATTCAGATGAAGAAACTTACAGTCAGAGTCGTCGCTTCCATCTGTGTGTTGTGGACCTTTGTTCTTGCTTCTGTGTTGTTGTGGCCGTCGTATTATTACAACACCCACGAGAAATGAAACAGAAATTAAATGAAACAGAAATGAAAGTTGCTACGATCGACATCCAACAACTTACTTGAGCTACCCCTCTTTGTTAAAGAAAAAATAAAGAAATTAAAGAAAAATCTCTTATTACACTTGTTGCATGTTGGGATGCTTATTTCATCCTCACTTCTTAAAACCAAACTTGGGTTTTTGCATCTTTAGGTTCCTTATTCGAGTCTTCCCATTTCCGCTTTAAGTTACCTCTTTCCTCTTCCTGGTGCTTCTTTTCTCTCTCTATCTAAACCCAGCAACATCCACCCCTTCCTGAAATGTTCTCGGCCTCATGGTTTGAACAAACTCTCGTATGCTAGCACTCAAACCCTAAATGTACCTCTCTATTTTTCTCTCTTCGGCTGACACTTGATGTTCTGCAAATCTTGCCTTTTGGATAAAACTAGTCGCGTACTCTCTCACAGTCATCTTCCCTTGTTCTAGTCTTAGAAACTCTTCCTCCAATAGTTTTACTTCACTCATTGGGCAAAATTTCTCTATAAAGATGCGTTTGAAATTCTCCCAAGACATTGAAAGCTGCACCTCAACCCCTTGAATCTTTTTCCATCTCCCACCGGAATATGGCTTCAGATTTCAACATTCTTGTCGCATAGATAACCTTTTCCTCATCTGCACACTTACTAGTTTCAAAGGTTATCTCCATCTCTTTGATCCACCTCATAGAGGCTATCGGGTCACTGTTGGTCCCAGCTATGGAGTAGCGAAGATAAACAAGTATTGTAGAAGGGGGGGTTGAATACAATACACAAAATTTTTCACTTAATTTAATTCTTTTATTGAAAAACTTCAAATAATAATTACACACAGAAACTATTGATTGTTGCGGAACATAACAAATAAATCAGTTCAAACAATCTTACACACAGACACAAAGAGAATGAAGAACAATTAAAAATACACTTAGATAAACAATGAACTTCTTTGAGAGAGAAGAGAAAATGCCAACACTTGGAGTCTTGAGGATCTTGTAAAACTGGTAATCTTTGCAAGGTTGAAGATGGTCTCTTTATATAGTGCCTCATGCATTAAGTGCATAGACACTTGTCAAGCAGGGGTAGGAAGATAGGAAGGCAGGTCTTCTGAAAAGTACTGAGATGTACTTTTTGTCTTGAGGCGTTGACCTGTAGTGTGTTGAAGTTGATCTTTCTTGAAAGAAATAAGAAAGCCAAACAACCTTTTTCTGATCTTCGGATGATGTCTCCATCAGTGCAAGATACCCCAAATATATTTTGCAGATAAAGTAGAATATACATACTGAAAACTCTTGGCCGAAGATGTAGGCAAGTAACCTTGCCGAAGATTTCTTCTAGTAATCCTGCTGATCATGTCTTCAAGATTTCCTTCCCTAAGATGTCTTCAAGCATCTTGCTTAAGATGTCTTCAAGTAGTGTTGGCAGAAGACTTAGGATTTCTTCAAGTAGCAGCTTAAGCTTTGGCTAAGAAGTCCATCTTCAATCCGCTTTGAAGATACACTTCTACTTTGTTTCTTTGGTTGATCTTTGAATTCACCGAACATTTTGTGTTACATAATTAAGCTGCTTGTAAAGAACCTAAAAAGTATTCTAAGTATGAAATGTGTAAAATGAAAGACTGGAGGTCATCTTTAAATCCTAAATGACCCAACAATCTCCCCCTATTTGAGGATGAAATCCATACTTAGAAACTGAAGAGTAAATACTGAATATTTCATTTTGACCCTTGTTTACTCTTTTTAGGTTCTTTTCACACAGTCCATTCTTTTTGGATTTTTTTTAATTGTATCCGACATTTACAAGTAAGATGAAATAATAAAGTATAGTTGTACAAACAAATGAAAGAAAAAGGAAAGAAGTATAAACAATATGAACAAAACAAATATTACTTGCATATTTGGAGGGGCGAGTTGAAACTTGTGTCTGGCTTGATGATTCTTCATTTTGATCAGCGACCCGTTGATGTGTTGGAGAACTTTATCTTTCAGGCACTTTTGCTTTTCTTCAGATGTTCCAAATCTTCAAGCCATTCACTTACCCCAAAAGATTTCAACCAAATGAGTCTGTGGTTTTAGGTAGGAGACAAACCCATTATGGTGACAATCTTTGAGGGAGGTTTGAGGTGGAGTGAATCAGCCTCAGGATGCTTCTGCCCATCTTCTGCATCTTCTTTCTTTCTCTTGGCATCTTCAACTTTTCCTGTTCAGCATCATCATCCTTTGTCTTTGTTTTGCTCCCCCTCAGTTAGATCAGCCGGTCTTTGTGTTCCTCCCCCTCAGTTAGATCTGCCCGGACTGATGTGCTCCCCCTTGACCGGTCCGTTGATTTCCACATTTTTTCGAGTTGGAAGCTGGATATGAGTACTGAGGGTTGATGTTGCTCCCCCTCAGATGAATTCTCCCCCTCAGCGGCCGACGAAGGAAAAACACTAAGAAATGTTGAAAAATCAGCCATGTGAAGGAAAATCGGCAGCCGAAGTTTTTTTTTCTTTTTCTAAAAGGTTCCAAAATCGGCAACCAACTTCTGCAGCTGATTTTTTTTTGAAGCTTTACATAAAGTGAGGATGAGAGAAAGATGGAAGATGAGAGGTGTGAAGAAATGAGAGGGTAAGATGGGGTATTTATAGTTGAGTAAGAGATGGTAAAAAGGAAAAGGGGAAGTGTATTAAGGGTAATAGGATAAGTAGGAGAGAGAGGGTTTTAAAAAAATAATGTAACCGTAAAAAATGTTGTGGGTGTAGGGGAATTCAAATTGGTAAAAGATGTGGGTGGGTGTTGGGATTATCGGCAAGTGTACTAGGAAAATAGGGATGGGATGATTTTGAAAAAAAATCGGCAAATAGAGGTGTGGGGGGGGGGGTCGGCAGCCGATAAAGGCTGTGGGTGTTTGTCGGCAAAAAAAATAAAAAGGTGGATGGGAAAAAAAAAGTTTCAAAAAAATAGGAGGTATTGGGTTCTTTCGGCAGCAAAGAAAAAGAAAGGGGGGGGGGGGTCTTCGGCAGAAAAGGAAAGAAGGGGAGGGGGATATTGATTACAATAAAAATTTTCTTTTCTCTCTCTTTTTTTTATTTTATTTTTTTTATTATTCTTTTCTCTCTTTTTTTATTTTTCTTTTTCTTTTCTCCTTTTTTTATAATTTTTTTATACATCTAAAATTGACACCAAAAATGATGTCATCCACATAGATTTCAACAAGAATAAGATTACCTGAGGTTTGCTTGATGAAAAGAGTGTTGTCAATCTTACCCCGAGTATACTTGTTCTTCAGAAGAAAGTCAGCTAGGGTGTCATACCAGGCACGATGAGAGGGATCTTCAAATCCAGGAGTTTGTTCTGAAGGAAGATGGACTTAGGAAGGACAGACTTAGGAAACAAACTTAGGAAAGATAGACTTAGGGAATGAGGGTGAGAAGTAAGGTAAAAAGGTGAGATGGTTAGAGTGTATAGTTAAGAGGGGTAGTGATAAGGGTTGACAGAAGGTGAGGTATTTATAAATGTTTGTGAAGCTGAGAGAGATTGAACTAGCAGGTAATAATAGGAAGGGTGTTTTTAAGAAAATGGAGGTAGAGTGTTTGAATAGAAAAAGAAGGGTGAGGATTAGAAGTAAAGACATCTTTGGTAGAGTACCTGTCAATTCTGTGAAGAGGAGGAGAAGCACTTAGCTGATACAAGAGCGATTGAGAGGGTGTGACCTTCTAGATCATCCATATCGTTTATTTAGGCCATGAAGCACACATTTGAAATGTCCTTCTCGCTTTCAGATGTGGGTTCATCTGGCAAATCATCAGTTTTAGCAGGCAGACCCTTTCCTTTTCTGACTAGTCTTTCGTTTCTTTCCTTTTCTCTCTTGTATTTTTCTTTGTATCTTTCAGCCCGGTCAGAATCATATTTGGATCTTCCCGGTTTTGAGGAAAATTGGCGTGAGGAAGAAGTTCTGGGTTTTTCAAAACGTTTACTTCTGCACTCAGAGGTAAAATAACCCTTTTTACCACAGTTAAAACATTCCTCATTAGATTTGTCCGAAGAGGAGTGTTTGGAGAGAGAAGAGGAGGGTTTTCGACTAAACTTAGATTTTTCAGAAGAAAAGTGAGATTTGGATTTAGAATACCCATCCATCCTGGTCATTCCATCTAATAATTTGTCAACTGAAGTTTCCTCACATTCATCATTAGCATCACTAAGATATGCTTCTGAATGTTCATTGGGATCTTCTTGACTATCATGGTCAGAGTCAGATGGGTAGGTGATTCTTGGAGTACACATAGTTCTTTTGGAAGAGTCACTTAAGAGAGCTATAGAAGAGCCCTTTATATCTGTGATGACAGACTTCCTTTGCAGCTTAGTCTGCTCATAGTTGAAGAGAGTTCCATAAAGAGCAGTGAGAGGCATGTGATCAAGATCCTTGGTTGTCTTTATACAAGTACAGATGTTTTCCCAAAAATCAGGAAGACAATCCATAAACTTGCACATGACTTCCTCATTATCATACATGCGATCCAACAGTTTAAGATCATTGAGAAGATTGTTAAAGCGATTATAGTAGTCTGAAAAAGATTCTCCTTTCTCATAGGAGAAGAGTTCATATTTTCTAACAAGAGAAATTTTTCTGCTCTTTTTCACTTCAGACGTACCTTCATAGAGAACACACAGAGTGGACCACATTTCCTTAGCAGTAGAAAAGTTTACAAGAGAATGATAAACCTCATCAGGGAAAGAGAGGGCAATGATGGCTCTGACTTTAGTGTCAAGAGCTACAAGACGCTTATCTTTATCATTGTACTTACTAGGGTCCTTTACAATGTATCTCCCAGTAGCAGGTGTTCGTTCTTCCTCATCAGAAGAAGACTCATCACCATCCTCATGTTTATTTTTGGCATTATAACGATCCCAAACTCTAGGGACAAGAGGTCCTTCATGGAGTATGGTAGGATATCTGCTGTCAACTCCTTCTAGGAAGAGCATCATACGACCTTTCCACAAAGAGAAGTTATTAGGGTTAAACTTTGGTGGTTTGGCTATGGAGCCATTGTCGTATGATCCAGCATTAGCGTTTTGAGAAGAAACATTGTTTAAGGAAGAATATGAAGCCATTGCAGATCAAGTTTATTAGATTAAACTGACCTGCTCTGATACCACTTGTTGGTCCCAGCTATGGAGTAGCAAAGATAAACAAGTATTGTAGAAGGGGGGGTTGAATACAATACACAAAATTTTTCACTTAATTTAATTATTTTATTGAAAAACTTCAAATAAGAATTACACACAGAAACTATTGATTGTTGCAGAACAGAACAGATAAATCAGTTCAAACAATCTTACACACAGACACAAAGAGAATGAAGAACAATTGAAAATACACTTAGATAAACAATAAACTTCTTTGAGAGAGAAGAGAAAATGCCAGTACTTGGAGTCTTGAGGATCTTGTAAAACTGGTAATCTTTGCAAGGTTGAAGATGGTCTCTTTATATAGTGCCTCATGCATTAAATGCATGGACACTTGTCAAGCAGGGGTAGGAAGATAGGAATGCAGGTCTTTGAAGGCATGTATCCTGAAAAGTACTGAGATGTACTTTTTTGTCTTGAGGCGTTGATCTTTCTTGAAAGAGATAAGAAAGCCAAACAACCTTTTTTCTGATCTTCGGATGATGTCTCCATCAGTGCAAGATATCCCAAATATATTTTGCAGATAAAGTAGAATATACCTGCTGAAAACTCTTGGCCAAAGATGTAGGCAAGTAACCTTGCCGAAGATTTCTTCAAGTGATCCTGCCGATCATGTCTTCAAGATTTCCTTCCCTAAGATGTCTTCAAGCATCTTGCCTAAGATGTCAGTAGTGTTGGCAGAAGACTTAGGATGTCTTCAAGTAGCAGCTTAAACTTTGGCTGAGAAGTCCATCTTCAATCTGCTTTGAAGATACACTTCTACTTTGTTTCTTCGGTTGATCTTCGACTTCACCGAACATTTTGTGTTACATAATTAAGCTGCTTGTAAAGAACCTAAAAAGTATTCTAAGTATGAAATGTGTAAAATGAAAGACTGGAGGTCATCTTTAAATCCTAAATGACCCAACAATCTCCCCCTATTTGAGGATGAAATCCATACTTAGAAACTGAAGAGTAAATACTGAATATTTCATTTTGACCCTTGTTTACTCTTTTTAGGTTCTTTTCACACAGTCCATTCTTTTTGGATTTTTTTAATTGTATCCGACATTTACAAGTAAGATGAAATAATAAAGTATAGTTGTACAAACAAATGAAAGAAAAAGGAAAGAAGTATAAACAATATGAACAAAACAAATATTACTTCCATCTCTTTGATCCACCTCATAGAGGCTATCGGGCCACTGTCCCCTTGGAATTCAGGAGGCTTACAAGTCATAAAGGTCTTATAGCTACATCGGGTTATCACATTACCGATATTGTCTCTAGCTCCTTTGTTGTGGTTTTGGTTCCCTACATTCCCTACTCCTACTGCCTGTGCTTGTACCTGAGCTAAGATTCCTGGCATAGCAGCTTGAAGGTTCCTGGTTATCTCTTCGGCTAGTTCTGCCCTTGTGATGGGTTCCAAATTTTGGCCTTGGCCCCTACCTCCTCTCCCCCCCATTGCCAAACTTGCTTGCACCATCAGCATAGGCACTTCATCTCTTGTCCTTTTACCTCATCCCCTACCACGTCCTTAGTTAGTCATTGCAGTTGGTTATCTCACGGGGTTCGGTTGAGCATTAGGTTTTGATTCAGCCTCTTTGGAAGCCATCACAAGAGTGCGTCTTGACATTCTACTGCAATAATAACAATACTTTATTACATATCAATGCATCCCAATCCTACTTATAATTCATAATAATATAATTGACCATATTAACCCAAATAATTTTCATATCATGCTAAGTTCATCAGGCATTATGTATCTCAACTTAGAAGAAAATCCAAAATCCCTGTATGAAAGAAACTTTTATCTATGTACAAGAAATCACTCAACTATTATCCTTAAATCAAATCAAATATATCTCACGCCTCTTAAGTACCATATCTAACATTCACTCTATATAACTTATGCTACCATCACACCCTCTATATCATGTAACTATGAACCTTGTTACTAAAAATCAACATTAGATCTCCTTTCTATGAGCACTATGCATCTTGCCTTTTTGGTTTAAGTTTAGACTATTAGACACAAGATTAACTTAAACCTAGGCTTTCGTCTAATTTATGATATCACCCTTCAAGCTTACACTCAGTTTAAGTCTAGGCTAAAAATAACCTAGCTTGCTTAAACTATTGCTCTGATACCAACTTGTCACACCCCAAAATCCAGGTACTGTGACGGCTTAACAATCAAAATATACCTCAATCAAAAAGTAACTTAAAATAAAAATCTAACAGTGGAAGTCTTTTCATCAATTTCAAAAATACTAAAATAACTAATATCGTCTAAAATCGAACGAATAAAACTAAGCGTTGGCTAAATCTTATCTTTTCCCTTCGAGCTCTCAGCCTTATCGAACCCTGAGATATATGCTTGGGTCAGCTTTACGCTCTGTGAGTTCATGGTTTACATAAACAAAAACTTGACATGTCAAAATATTTCAAATCTTTCATAAGCACTGATAAAATGGCATCGTCATAAACGTGCATGCAAATAAATCATCTTGACAAAATCATACATCAAGGACTATATGGGTCAACATCGTCGGAAACATAATTTTTCTACGTATAGAGGTATACCTCGTGATACATGTACAACTTCAAATCAATCGACTTGATACAAAGGTACTTCGCAACATGTACAGATCGAAACATTGTTAAGAACATCGAATCTCCAAGTACAGAGGTATAACTCATGATACATATAATGGATAACGTCTATCGACACGGTACAAAGGTACATCGCAACATATACCGTTCAAAACATCGTTGCGGTTTCCCGCCATCTCTACCGACCCAACAATATCATAAAAACTTTTCATGCATTTCAAATACTTCATTCATGCTTAAATAACACATCGATCATGCACTTTCATAAAACGTCGTAAACAAATAAATCACTTGTAAAACATATTTTCATATAAGCATGTATCCCAACTTTAAAATCACATGAAACTCACCTTGATGTTTGTGTAGGCTTCTTTATCCTCTCTAACTTGCACCTACACAATAAATAATATTTGTCTAAATATACTTGCCAACAAGCTTCTTATTTGGTCATTATAACCGCTCAATCCTATTATCAAGTCTTACTCGATTGATCGCTTTAGAGTCGATTCAACCTAATGCCTCACTAGACTCTACTTAAAGCTTTAAAACGTTTTTCGTCACAAACAATTTCTTATAAAAATCCAAACTATATTACAAAAGAGAATTTCCAAAAATCTTGGTAGAAACAATTATTCCCACCAATTGACAACATCAAAGTTATATTTTGAACTTTTCGAATATCCAACATTCTCTTCTAAATATATATATATATATATATATAGAGAGAGAGAGAAAAGATTGAACCAGGCATCTTGATGGTCATAATAATTGTAACAAGGGTTTTTTGGATAATTTGAAAGGGTTTTCTCTGCGTAGGGACGGGCTTTCCATTCTTGAATAGAAAGGATATGAAAAATATCGACCTTGCTGAAAGCTATGATGGATCGATCAGAAGGATTAAAATTATGAATAACTTTGATGGAACCCGTATCTTCTAAGATCGCTTGATAATATTCTCTTGATTTTAAACTGCTTCCCATGAACATAGAACCTTTGGGAAAGAGAAAATCCACTAGGGCATGAAATCCTTTGTCGTGGATTTGAAGTTCATATTCTATTAGAATCTTAATAAGCTGTTGATTAGGGTTTGGGATGTATTCAAGAAGGGATCATCCCCACAATTTATTATGAAAAAACTTCAAATCGATTATCAACCGCTAGTAGAGGAAAACTTAACATTTCGTACAAAGTTTCTAATGTTCATATTTGTAAGGATGATTATTGTTACAAAACATCCTTAGTCCTTGTCAAAAACCTAACTTCTACTTTAATTCTAGGATCACCTTTTATTTCCCAACTTTACCCAATTACTGTAAATGAAGAAGGTATTTGTACAAAAGTTTTAAACAAAGAAATAATATTTAAATTTACAGATCCAATTATTCATACAGAACTAAATACTCTAAACAACAAAGTTAATCAAGCAAAATATCTAATTAATGAAATTAGTAATAAAAGAATTCTTGATAATCTCCAAGATCAAAATATTCAAAATAGAGTTAAAAAATTAAAAGAAAGATTTGAAAATAATGTTTGTTCCACTTTCCCTAATGCCTTTTGGAAAAGAAAACAACATATTATTAAATTACCATATATAAAAGATTTTAATGAAAGAGATATCCCTTCAAAGTCAAAACCTATTCATATGTCAAACGACTTGCAAGAACATTGCAAAAAAGAAATTCAAGATTTATTAGACAAAAAACTTATAAGACCTTCAAAATCACCTTGGTCTTGTTCAGCCTTTTATGTTATGAACGCAACTGAATTAGAAAGAGGTTTTCCAAGACTTGTTATTAATTATAAACCTTTAAACAAAGTTTTAGAATGGATTCGATATCCAATACCAAATAAAAGAGATTTATTAAAAAGACTTTACGATGCAAAAATATTTTCAAAATTCGACATGAAATCTGGATTTTGGCAAATACAGATTCATGATCAAGATAAATACAAAACATACTTTAATGTTCCTTTTGGTCACTATGAATGGAACGTAATGCCTTTTGGTCTAAAAAATGCCCCTTCTGAATTTCAAAATATTATGAATGATATCATTATCCCTATAAGCAATTTTGCTATTGTTTATATTGATGATTTAGGTATTATATGCAAACCCTTATATCAAAGACTCAAAAAGAATCCACCACCATGGACTCAAGAACATACAAATATTGTTAAACATATTAAAGAAAAGGTTAAATACTTACCTTGTCTTAATATACCACAACCAAATGCTAGTATTATTGTTGAAACCGATGCTAGTGATTTAGGATTTGGAGGAATATTAAAACAAAAAATTAATAAAGATTCTAAAGAAGAACTTGTAAGATTTTTTCAGGCTCTTGGAACGATATTCAAAAGAATTATTCAACCGTTAAAAAAGAATTTTTAAGCATTGTTTTGTGCATCAAAATTTTTGAAGATGATCTATATATGAAACCTTTTTTATTACGCATAGACTGTCAATCTGCAAAATCCATTTTAGAAAATGATATAAAAATGTTATTTCAAAACAAATTTTTGCAAGATGGCAAGCATTGTTGAGTAATTTTGACTTTCAAATAGAATTTATTAAAGGCGAAAAAAATTCTCTTCCAGATTTCTTATTGATAGAATTTTTACAAGGGAAATGAATCAAAAGGATGTTAAAAATTCTATTGTTCAAAGGATACAAGATCCGGATCAAAAGAAGAAAATGCAACTATCCCCTTTTAAAGCAGTTACTAGCCGTGCCCCTACATCTTCATCATCTATTTTTCCTACCCAAAATAGATTTGCTCCATTTGCTCCAATCACCCTACCAAGGCTCAGCCTTCTTATTCTTCTGTAATAACCGAGATTTCTTCTAGTCGGTAATTGGAGAATTAGGGGAATAATTTCGAATTTAGAAAGATGTGTGGCTTAAGTGTAAAAATTAAGAAGTTTGGTGCTTTTGAGAAGAGTATATAAAGAATGAGAAAACCCTAATTTATTTCATGTTAGCCAAATAATGTGTGTGTGTGTGTGTGTGTGTGTGTGTGTGTGTTTGGCTAAGAGAGAGAGAGCAGGGATAGAAGCATTTCAATTGAAAGGAAGAAAGGAGTTTGTAGCTGCTGGAACTTTGAATTTATCAGTAAGATCTTCAGGTAATCTACCAATCTGTCTTCTCCTTTTTATTTTGATGAAATGCTTTGGGTTGTGAGGAGAAAAACTAAGTTTATGGAATTTCTTGTGTTTTTCTCATTCAATTGTTAAGAAGGGTTAGGAATGGGTGGTTATGCTCACCATCGACCCATTTTGAGTTAATCTGGAGGTATTGGGAGGATTAGGACAAGTGATGAGCAAATTCCTGCATTTTTGTAAAGTTCGTCGCGTCCGGAAACCTCCAAACCTAGCTAGTGTCCGGACATCTTGTGGTGTCCGGATGAGAGTAGTGTTCGGGTAGAGTTGTGGTAGTAGTTTCCGGTAGTTGACCGGAAACCCTTGAGGATCCGTGTAGAACATCGGGATAGTTTTGGTTACCCGGGTAGAACGTCCGGATAGCTCTAGTTGTCCGGATAGTATCGGCTGTCCGGATAAAGTGTCTGGAAAGTTGTGGTATGGCACTATAGTGCATTCTGTTAGTCCGAGAGGTTAACCGTATGAGTGTGTAGTTTCAAGCAAGTGACTTACCATGGTAGTGTGTAACCTGATAGGTGCAATTGAAAGGAAAATCAATCTAGTGAGAAGATTAAACCAGGACGACAGGTGAGTTTTTCTGATCCTAAAACCCTTTTAAGTGTGAAACTTTATGCATGTTCTTATTGACAAATGCACGTACGTTTTCTTTAAACCATGCATGAAAAGCGTGATTTATTTGTGTGGATACAAACTGCTTTTTATTTCAAAGCAAAGAGTAAGTGTGTGGCATGATCATTATCTAACTGTGTGCTTTCCAACTACTTTTATTTCTAGGCGAGTAGTAAGTGTGTGACAATATGTGTGATTTAAATGTGTGTGACCATGCTCTGGATTGGTGTGAAATGGGGGTGTGTCCCATAATAATTATACATATGAATTTGTTTCATATATAGGCGGTGTGTGCCCAATTGAACTGTCACGGCGTGTGTGACTATAGGGTGTGTGCTCTATTGCGCTGTCACGGTGTGTGTGACTATAGCGTGTGTGCTCTATTGCGCTGTCACGGTGTGTGTGACTATAGCGTGTGTGCTCTATTGCGCTGTCACGGTGTGTGTGACTATAGCGTACGCCAGTAGCATGTGTCATTGTGTACATATTATCTTAGTGTGCTTGTATGATTGGTATAAATGCTTTCATAACTGATTTTATAAACTGAAATATTTTGGTGTGACTTGGTGTGGAGGGAACTCACTAGACCTCATGGTCTAACCCTCACTTTTCAAAACTAAAACCTTTTCAGGTAAGCAGGTAGCCGAGAGCAAGTTTAGAGGTTTGGCAAGACGTGGGTCAGAGCTTGCGTTTAGAAGGAATAGAAGAACTTCCTTTTTTTGTCTAGTTAGATTTCTCAGCTGTATTTAGGGTTATTTCCGTGAACCCTTTGTTGTAAATCTAGATAGTATGATCACGTTGAGCCATTTTTGGCGTTTTAATTTAAAGATGTATCTTCTTGCAAGGTAGTTTGTTTTGGGTTGTTACAAATGGTATCAGAGCCATAGTTTAAGGGATTTAGGTGACCGGATGGGCCTAAACTTAAATTGTGGAGTAGGAGGACACAGCTGAGATATAGGAAGCCTTTAGGGAAGACCATAATCATCGAAGATTTAGGATGATGGAGGTGAGGACTTTCATGTAAGATAAATTTAAATCACATCTGGCCAATGTCATTTTGAATTTACAGGTGCATGGGTGTGCTTGCTCGCTATTGTTCTGATAGTCGATGGAGGTGTTAGTGTGTGGGATAAGTACCCGAGTGAAGTAGAATCTTTAGGGTTCTTAAGGAAGATAGTGGTTGGAGGTGAGCTCATAATCCCTGATGAGTCTTTATGCTAGGGGTTCCCGATGTCGGTAAATTGAGACCTTGAGAGTTTCAACTCTAGGATCGGATGATAGAGATGTGCATCCTTACTCTCTAGTTAGTGGAAGAGTGACAAAGGTGGTCGAGAAATGATAGATGTATGGATTGGTAACACTAATGTTGGTTAACCTATGTGGGATCGAGGTGAAACTGTAAATTTTACAAATTAGTGGTCAAGTGGTAACTGTGAGGTTGGAGCAATCTAGTGTGTGGGGGTTGTGTGGACAAGATAGTGGAAACTTATTACTTTGTGAGCAGGCAAGATAGTGTGTGTGTGTGTGTGTGTGTGTGTTTTCGGCTAAGAGAGAGAGCAGGGATAAAAGCATTTCAATTGAAAGGAAGAAAGGAGTTTGTAGCTGCTGGAACTTTGAATTTATCAGTAAGATCTTCAGGTAATCTACCAATCTGTCTTCTCCTTTTTATTTTGATGAAATGCTCTGGGTTGTGAGGAGAAAAACTAAGTTTATGGAATTTATTGTGTTTTTCTCATTTAATTGTTAAGAAGGGTTAGGAATGGGTGCTTGTGCTCACCACCTTACCATTTTGAGTTAATCTGGAGGTATTGGGAGGATTAGGACAGGTGATGAGCAAATTCCTGCGTTTTTGTAAAGTTCGTCGCGTCCGGAAACCTCCAAACCTAGCTAGTGTCCGGACATCTTGTGGTGTCCGGATGAGAGTAGTGTCTGGGTAGAGTTATGGTAGTAGTTTCCGGTAGTTGACCGGAAACCCTTGAGGATCCGGGTAGAACATCCGGATAGTTTTGGTTACCCGGGTAGAACGTCCGGATAGCTCTGGTTGTCCGGATAGTATCGGCTGTCCGGATAAAGTGTCCGGAAAGTTGTGGTATGGCACTGTAGTGCAGCCTGTTAGTCCGAGAGGTTAACCGTATGAGTGTGTAGTTCAAGCAAGTGACTTACCGTGGTAGTGTGTAACCTTATAGGTGCAGTTGAAGGGAAAATCAATCTAGTGAGAAGATTAAACCAGGACGACAGGTAAGTTTTTCTGATCCTAAAACCCTTTTAAGTGTGAAACTTTATGCATGTTCTTATTGACAAATGCACGTACGTTTTCTTTAAACCATGCATGAAAAGTGTGATTTATTTGTGTGGATACAAATTGCTTTTTATTTCAAAGCAAAGAGTAAGTGTGTGGCATGATCATTATCTAACTGTGTGCTTTCCAACTGCTTTTATTTCAAGGCGAGTAGTAAGTGTGTGACAATATGTGTGATTTAAATGTCTGTGACCATGCTCTGGCTTGGTGTGAAATGGGGGTGTGTCCCATAATAATTATATATATGAATTTGTTTAATATATGGGCGGTGTGTGCCCAGTTGCGCTGTCACGGTGTGTGTGACTATAGCGTGTGTGCTCTATTGCGCTATCACAGTGTGTGTGACTATTGCGTGTGTGCTTTATTGCGCTGTCACGGTGTGTGTGACTATAGCGTGTGTGCTCTATTACGCTGTCACGGTGTGTGTGACTATAGCGTACACCAGTAGCATGTGTCAATGTGTGCATATTATCTTAGTGTGCTTGTATGATTGGTATAAATGCTTTCATAACTGGTTTTATAAACTGAAATATTTTGGTGTGACTTGGTGTGGAGGGAACTCACTAGACCTCATGGTCTAACCCTCGCTTTTCAAAACTAAAACCTTTTCAGGTTAGCAGGTAGACAAGAGCAAGTTTAGAGGTTTGGCAAGACGTGGGTCAGAGCTTGCGTTTAGAAGGAATAGAAGAACTTCCTTTTTTTGTCTAGTTATATTTCTCAGCTGTATTTAGGGTTATTTCCACGAACCCTTTGTTGTAAATCTAGATAGTATGATCACGTTGAGCCATTTTTGGCGTTTTAATTTAAAGATGTATCTTCTTGCAAGATAGTTTGTTTTGGGTTGTTACATCTTCCCTAGTCCAAAACCTAGTCATTATTTCTCCAAGCTACACTCCCAAAAGGCCTATTGTATTATCCAACACCCAGACCATCACCCCTCAAAACCCCAAGACTGCCAGACCTTCTTTTTCAAACGGTAATAGTAGTTCTTACATCCCAAACCCTAATCAACAGCTTATTAAGATTCTAGAAGAATATGAACTTCAAATCCACGACAAAGGATTTCACGCCCTAGTGGATTTTCTCTTTCCCAAAGGTTCTATGTTCATGAGAAGCAGTTTAAAATCAAGAGAATATTATCAAGCGATCTTAGAAGATACGGGTTCCATCAAAGTTATTCATAATTTTAATCCTTCTGATCGATCCATCATAGCTTTCAGCAAGGTCCATGTTTTTCATATCCTTTCTATTCAAGAATGGAAATCCCGTCCCTAAGCAGAGAAAACCCTTTCAAATTATCCAAAATACCCTTGTTACAATTATTATGACTATCAAGATGCATGGTTCAATCTTTTCTACCTTAGAAACTACTCTCATTCGTGGTTTCTATTCTTTGACAAGAATTTTGAATGTTCATACCCAAGATGGTTTGTACGATGGTTCAAATTCATGGGTAACATTCCAGATACCCTTCCAGTTCCTATTTTAAAAGGATTTCAAAAATTCAAAGAAATATTTAATCAGGACATTCCAGAGTTCGAACACCTTCTCCAATTTACCATCTTATTCAAAATTCCATGGATCATTTCCTGGACTTTTAGCATCATCCCTGCAGTTGGCATTTCTCCAAGTTTGTTACAAAGAATGGTTCGAGTTAAATGGTGGGATAATCTCCCTTCTGTTCAGATTAAAAAAATGACGGTTCAAGGAGTCTCAGAGTTCTACTCAACAAATTACCTCAATACGGCCCCAATTCCCAGAACCCTCAATGTTATTCAAGACGAAGATGATGAAGACAAGGAATTAGAACAATTCCTCGCTGTTAATTCAAAAGAAGAGATCAAGAGATTGATTAAGGAAATCAAGCAAAGTTCTCAAAGCAGTTCCAGTATGTCTCAAGACACAGAGTTAATTCAAGATGCTCAAGATCCATATTCAGACATTAATCTTTATGATTAAATTTTGATTTGTGTGAGTTTGGTGAATTGTCTTTGTAGACAAAATTTTTGTTGATCAAAACGTGTAATTGTTCAAATATAGAAAATACATCTCTTCGTATTTTCGATTTTATCTTTATCAAAAAATGATCAAGCAAAGTTTGGATCATTGCTAACGTTACAGGTACAACTAATCAAGAAAGACAACAAAAAATGTTATGGCAAGAAAGTCAAAAGGAGAGAGCTCCTTTTCAAAAGATGGTCGGCCATGCTTTTCCAAAAGGGCAATAATATATCACAAGATATCACAAGAAGCCAAAGGACTTTTCTAAAGGAATGCATTCTAATAATGCAAAGTTAGTCGACATCCACATTACCGGATAAACATTCAATCAATGAAAGAAGACAGACAACTGCCGGTTACTCTCAAATATTCAAAAGCCTTAAGTGCCTATAAAAGGAGACATTAGTAGAGAAGAAAAAGCATTAGTTTTTTCTACAACATTTCTCTATAATATTTCTTCTCATAAAATGTTATGTCTAAGAAATCCACTCTTAGATTTTCAACTTCAAGATGCTCAAAGTCTTTAGACTTCCAAATTTTCATTTCTCCCGATGTTTGCAAAGCTTGTCGTGAAGACAATTGTACAATCAATCATTTAATCAAAGAAGGTATATTTTAATCATGCTTCGTGTTATTGTATTTAATAATAGTTGCCTTATCTTGCAAAGTTTTAGTCGTATTCATCATATAAAAATATTTATTCAACATTATAATCCAAAGAGACTTCTTAATGAACTTGTAAACTTTTTTATAGGAAACAATTTATGTTTTAGTATAAATTATCAATTTGAACATTTATAATATTTTCCAACTTTTACATCAAGTTATTTTTATCAACGAAACGATCCTTTCTAGAAAGAAAATATATATTTTAATACGAACTGGATGTCAGTGTTGGTCAGCCTTTTTATGTCGGTGTTGGTCAGCCTAGTCGGTTGGAGTAGCGTAAGTGGCGCAGGAGGTAAGCCGCCCAGCCGGACCACGACTATTCATGGGTGGTCCCTCCGAAGGTGGTCCCTCTGATTATTCAAGAAGTATTTAAAAGAGAGTATTACTCTTTAATTTAAAACAACCCTTTAAATAAATTTTGTTAAATAGATAAAGTTATGAATTTATTCACTAAGAAACATTCTTCTGAAGCTGATAACATAGAAGAAAATGATTTAAATATGAATTCTTCTGAAATACATATTTCAAATATCGAGCAAAGTCTAACAAATTGGACAATTTCCAAACAAGATGTTAAAACAGTTTATAAAATAGGAACTTTCGACTATTTTCAAGGATACTCAATCAAAACCACAGAGCAAACTGTTTCAATCAATAGAGATTACAATAATCTCACCCTCTTATCCAAATCATCCATAATACAACATAGACAAAAATATAAATTTTTACATGTTGGATTAGTTCAAATTGCTATCAAACCCTTGTTTAGATTAGGAATAGCCGCCCCAGTTTTGTTAGTATTTAGAGATGCTAGACATACTAATTTCCAAAATTCCATCTTAGCTATGGCAGAAACCAATGTATCAAATGGCCCAATTTACTTCAATTGTTATCCCAACTTTTCAGTAGGATTATTTGATCCAAATATTTTAGATACTTTAGTTCTTACTATCAAAACAAAAAACTTAGAATTCAAAGAAGACACTAAAGCTGTAGCCATAATCTACAGAGTTTGTTACAAAACCATGACTTCAACTATCGAACCAAAAACTAGGTTATCAAGCCCTAGAGATGAAACAATAATATTTGAAGCCAATCCTCAACACACTAAGATTCAAACACCCAAACGACTTAAATGGAATGAAATAATCAATCTTGTAATTGGAACCTTCAAGATATTGGTATCCCAAAACCTATAGATAATTCAAATAACATATCCAATATTATTGAACATGAAGACGGATCAGTTGATATTAATTTCAACAATTTCAACAATCTTAGATCTGTTTCTTCAAGGTTATCGACAAGATCAATAAGCGGTGTAAAAACCCCTTCTATTCAAAAATCTCAATCATTAAAATTCAGAAATGTAGATTTCAACAAATCAGTCCCACAAACTTTTTATCAAGAAGGATCTGATGATTCTCAAAGTTATGTTTACGAACCTACTCCTTCTGAAATTCAAATTGAAATTAATCAATACAAAAACCAAATATGAGTGAATCAAAAATGAGTAATTCAGATATTAATATGAAGTATCTTAATGAAGAGTTTCACTAAAACCATAATGAAGAAAGAAGAAATTTCTATTATTCATCCGTTAATGACCCAAAAGAAGAATTTAGACATCAACTTATGTGGAGAAATTATATTATGAAATACCATGTTCATATAACCTTTTTTAACTGGTACGAAATGTATTGTAAAGAACAAAATATTCCAAATCCATTTATTAATATATATGATACCCTAAAAATAACTCAAGACTATACATATATTGTCAGTGAGGAAACTATAACTGTGATTCATCCTCCAAAAAATACAATTTTAATAGAACAAAGATTTATAGGAGCACCCTTAATCTCTCTCACTGAAAAGGCAAATAAAGACGATATCATGAAAAATCTTATATACCAAAATAATTACTCAAATGAAATTCTTAACACTATGAGCCAACAACTAAATAGATTAGAAAACAGTCAAAGTAATAATATAAAAGAAGTTGAGATTCCTTTCTCTAAAGAAAAAGACAAAGAAAATAATAAAAATCCAATTTTCATACCACACCAAATTGATTCCAATGCCAATTTAGGCTACAATAAAAAATTGGTTAATGAATTAGAACAAAAATTAACCAAACTAAATATTAATGTGCTTAATCAAGAATCAGATTCAGAATCTAAAGACATATCTCAAATTTATGAACAATTTGCTAATAAGTTAATCTTCAAAGACAATTCTGCTAGTACTGTTCGCCCCAAACAAGAAACTATTATCAAAGACCAACTTTTCCAGATGTTCAATTTGAAGACAGAGATTTTACCACTACTAGAAGTGCATATGATGGTATGTCCGTTTATGAATGGAATATAGATGGACTATCTGAACATCAAATTATTAATACAGTTACAGAACTCAACATGGCCTCAAATGCCTACCTTACTAAAGGCAATACCCAAAGACAAATAGCGGATATGCTCATTTCAGGTTTCACAGGTCTTTTAAAAGGTTGGTGGGATAGTTATGTAACTGCAGAAGAAAAACACATAATCCTCAACAGATTCAATCTCAAGAAGATGACATAATCAATACTCTTATCTATTGCATTATACAAAACTATATACGAGATCCATCCATTTTCCAAGAAAAGAGTTCCGAAATACTCTTAAATCTCACTTGTAGAAAACTACAAGATTACAGATGGTATAAAGACATGTTTTTATCAAAAGTAATGATAAGACCTGACTGTAGAGAAGCTTATTGGAAAGAAAGATTCATTGCAGGATTACCAAAACTTTTTGCTGAAAGAATAAGAGAAATGTTAAGAGAAGATTATAATAATCAAGTTCCTTACAAAGAATTAACTTATGGTCAAATAACTAGTTATGTTAATCGTGAAGGATTAGCTATCTGTTCAGATTTAAAACTTAAAGCCAAAATAAAGAAAGATAGAATTAATAATAAAGATGAACTTGGTAATTTCTATCAACAATATGGATATGAAACTATATCTGTACCCACGACATCCAAATCTAAAAAGATATTCAAAGAAATACTCTGGCAAAAGAGTTAAGACAAAATACGATAAAACTAACAAATACGAAAGAACAGATAAATACCATAAGAAAAAACCCTATAACAAATTCAATAAAAAAACTGATAAAAAGACAGATTCAAGAGATATAATTATTTGTTATAAGTGTGGCAATACCGGTCATATGACAAAAAATATGTTAAGAAAAAGATAAATGAATTACAAATCTCTGATCAACTAAAAGCTCAAATAAGCAAACTAATCCTCAATGATGATTATTCAAGCTCAGACAACGAATCAAGTATTTCAGATTATGATAATAATGACTTAAATGTTTTAGAAGATTGTTCAACTACTAGTTCAGACTCCGAAACATGTGAATGTTTAGGAAACTGTACTTGTAATAAAATTAATGTCATAACAAAAGAAGATAGAGAGATCTTAGAACTCTTAGATAAAATTCTAGATCAAACCATTAAAGAAGAAGCTACAAAGAAATTCCTTAATTACAATCCCAAAATTGAAGCAAACACTTCAAAAACTAACGAACCTTTTAATCTTCAAGAAATTTTTAACAGATTTTCTAAACCAATTAAACCTATATCTACTCAAGAACTTCAAGAAGAATTAAATTTAGTTAAAACAGAAATTAGAATTATCAAGGAACGTCTCTCAAAAATCGAAAAGGATAAAACCGATACCCCAAACGAAATCCCAAAGGTCATAGTCATTTCAAATAAAGAATCAAATATTAATAAAATTAAAATTCCTAAAAACATTTCATATCAAAGATGGCATACAAGTATTAATCTTTGTATAGAAAATAAGTTCAAAGTAACCGTCATCGCCCTTATTGATAGTTGTGCTGACATGAGTTGCATTCAAGAAGGGATCATCCCCACAATTTATTATGAAAAAACTTCAAATCGATTATCAACCGCTAGTGGAGGAAAACTTAACATTTCGTACAAAGTTTCTAATGTTCATATTTGTAAGGATGATTATTGTTACAAAACATCCTTAGTCCTTGTCAAAAACCTAACTTCTACTTTAATTCTAGGATCACCTTTTATTTCCCAACTTTACCCAATTACTGTAAATGAAGAAGGTATTTGTACAAAAGTTTTAAACAAAGAAATAATATTTAAATTTACAGATCCAATTATTCATACAAAACTAAATACTCTAAACAACAAAGTTAATCAAGCAAAATATATAATTAATGAAATTAGTAATAAAAGAATTCTTGATAATCTCCAAGATCAAAATATTGAAAATAGAGTTAAAAAATTAAAAGAAAGATTTGAAAATAATGTTTGTTCCACTTTCCCTAATGCCTTTTGGAAAAGAAAACAACATATTATTAAATTACCATATATAAAATATTTTAATGAAAGATATATCCCTTGAAAGTCAAAAGCTATTCATATGTCAAACGACTTGCAAGAACATTGCAAAAAAGAAATTCAAGATTTATTAGACAAAAAACTTATAAGACCTTCAAAATCACCTTGGTCTTGTTCAGCCTTTTATGTTATGAACGCAGCTGAATTAGAAAGAGGTTCTCCAAGACTTGTTATTAATTATAAACCTTTAAACAAAGTTTTAGAATGGATTCGATATCCAATACCAAATAAAAGAGATTTATTAAAAGGACTTTACGATGCAAAAATATTTACAAAATTCGACATGAAATCTGGATTTTGGCAAATACAGATTCATGATCAAGATAAATACAAAACATGTTTTAATGTTCCTTTTGGTCACTATGAACGGAACGTAATGCCTTTTGGTCTCAAAAATGCCCCTTCTGAATTTCAAAATATTATGAATGATGTCATTATCCCTATAAGCAATTTTGCTATTGTTTATATTGATGATGTTTTAATCTTTTCAAAATCCATAGAACAACATTTCAAACATTTAAATATATTTTAAGACTTAGTTCATAATAACGGACTAGTCATCTCTTCCACAAAAATGAGTCTATTTCAAACTAATATCAGATTCTTAGGTCATGATATTGTTCAAGGAACTATCAAGCCAATTCAAAGAAGCTTAGAATTTGCTAACAAATTCCCAGTCGAAATTAAAGACAAAACCCAACTCCAACGATTTTTAGGATGTCTAAATTATGTTCATGACTTTTTCAAAGATTTAGGTATTATATGCAAACCCTTATATCAAAGACTCAAAAAGAATCCACCACCATGGACTCAAGAACATACAAATATTGTTAAACATATTAAAGAAAAGGTTAAATACTTACCTTGTCTTAATATACCACAACCAAATGCTAGTATTATTGTTGAAACCGATGCTAGTGATTTAGGATTTGGAGGAATATTAAAACAAAAAATTAATAAAGATTCTAAAGAAGAACTTGTAAGATTTTTTCAGGCTCTTGGAACGATATTCAAAAGAATTATTCAACCGTTAAAAAAGAATTTTTAAGCATTGTTTTGTGCATCAAATTTTTTGAAGATGATCTATATATGAAACCTTTTTTATTACGCATAGACTGTCAATCTGCAAAACCCATTTTAGAAAATGATATAAAAAATGTTATTCCAAAACAAATTTTTGCAAGATGGCAAACATTGTTGAGTAATTTTGACTTTCAAATAGAATTTATTAAAGGCGAAAACAATTCTCTTCCAGATTTCTTATCGAGAGAATTTTTACAGGGGAAATGAATCAAAAGGATGTTAAAAATTATATTGTTCAAAGGATACAAGATCCGGATCAAAAGAAGAAAATGCAACTATCCCCTTTTAAAGCAGTTACTAGCCCTGCCCCTGCATCTTCATCATCTATTTTCCTACCCAAAATAGATTTGCTCCATTTGCTCCAATCACCCCTACCAAGGCTCAGCCTTCTTATTTCTTCCCTAGTCCAAAACCCTGTCATTATTTCTCCAAGCTACACTCCCAAAAGGCCTATTGTATTATCCTACACCCAGACCATCACCCCTCAAAACCCCAAGACTGCCAGACCTTCGTCTTCAAAAGGTAATAGTAGTTCTTACATCCCAAACCCTAATCAACAACTTATTAAGATTCTAGAAGAATATGAACTTCAAATCCACGACAAAGGATTTCATGCCCTAGTGGATTTTCTCTTTCCCAAAGGTTCTATGTTCATGGGAAGCAGTTTAAAATCAAGAGAATATTATCAAGCGATCTTAGAAGATACGGGTTCCATCAAAGTTATTCATAATTTTAATCCTTCTGATCGATCCATCATAGCTTTCAGCAAGGTCCATATTTTTCATATCCTTTCTATTCAAGAATGGAAAGCCCGTCCCTACGCAGAGAAAACCCTTTCAAATTATCCAAAATACCCTTGTTACAATTATTATGACTATCAAGATGCATGGTTCAATCTTTTCTACCTTAGAAACTACTCTCATTGTAACAACCCAAAATATAACGTACAAGCTAGAAGCTACCTCTTTAAATTAAAATGCCATAAATGGCTCAACGTGATCACACTATCAGAAATTTACATCACAGGGTTAGCGGAAATAACCCTAAAAACAGCTGAGATAAATCTAACTAAACATTTCAAGGAGGTTCTTCTAATTCCTTCTAATGCAAGCTCCGGTCCACGTCTTGCCAGATCTCTAAACGTGCTCTCGACTACTGCTTACCTGAAAAAGGTTTTAGTTTTGAAAAGCGAGGGTTAGACCATGAGGTCTAGTGAGTTCCCTCCACACCAAGTCGCACCAAAATCTCACAGATTATAAAAAAAATCAGTTATGACAGAGTTTGTTTAAATCATAACAAGCACACAAAAATGATATGCACACATTGACACATGCTACTGGCACGCGCTAAAGTCACACACACCGTGACAGCGCAATCGGGCACACACCGCCCATGTCACCCACACCGTGACAGCGTAATCGGGCACACACCGCCCATATATGAAACGAATTCATATATATATATATATATATATATATATATATATATATAGTCTTAGGTTCAATAGAGAAGTGCAAATATTTAGAGAAATAGAGAAGTAAAAAAACACGGGACCGTTCATATATGAACGTTCATATATAAACAATCATATATGAACGTTCATATGAACGTTCAGATATGACTGTTATATGAACGTTCATTTATGAACGTTCATATATGACTGTTTATATATGAACGTTCATATATGAACGTTCATATATGACTGTTATATGAACGTTCATATATGACTGTTTATATATGAACGTTCATATATGAACGGTCCCGTGTTTTTTTACTTCTCTATTTCTCTAAATATTTGCACTTCTCTATTGAACCTTTCCCTATATATATATATATATATATATACTAATCATGGGACACACCCCCATTTCACACAAAAGCCAGAGCATGGTCACACACATTTAAATCACACATATAAGCCACACATATAAATCACACCCTTATACTTTGCCTTGAAATAAAAGCAGTTGAAAAGCACACTGTTACAAAATAACCACACCACACACTGACTCGTCATTTTTCAATAAAAATAATTGAAAAGCACACCGTTTAAATGATAACCGTGCCACACACTTGTATAAAATTTAGGTTCAGAAAGACTCACCTGACGTACTGCTTAATCCTTTTACTAGATGGATCCTCCCTTCAACTGCACCTATAAGGATACACACTACTGCGATAAGTCATGTGATCGAAATACACACTCACACGGGTAACACCTCGGCCTAACAGACTGCACTACAGGGTCACACAAACACTGTCCGGAAGATTTATCTGGACAACCAAACTACCCGGACAGCCTTAACTTTCCGGACGTCCTGAACTATCCGGACACTTCCGGGTTCTCAAGGGTTTCCGGTTAACTACCGGAAACCACCACCACAACTTACCCGGACAGAAGACACATACGGACACCACACCTCATCCGGACACCACCGAAACGTCCGGACACTATCCTGATCTGAAGGTTTCCGGACACGACGAATAAACACAAAAATGCAGGAAAATCCAACACTTCTTGTCCTAATCCTCCCAGCACTTCCAGATAGCAACTATGGGTCGATGACTAACACAACAACCCATTCTTACCCTTTCTTAACAAGTTAAAGAGGAAACCACAAGAAATTCCATAGAAGCCATGTTTCTCCTCAAAAACCCAATACATTTCATAAAACTTAAAGGAGAAGACAGATTATTAGATACCTGAAGATTTCTACTGGATAAATCAAGGATTCAGCTACCAAGATTTCTTCCTCTTCTCCAATTTGCCAACAATCTCTTCTCTTGCTCCTTCTCTTAGCCGCCAACACACACACACACACACACACACACACTAGACAATTGCTAAAATGAAAGAATTAGGGTTTTTCCCTTCCTTTTATACTTTTCTCATAAAACACCAAACTTTTAATTTCTTCACACTTAGACCACACCACTTTCTTAACTTCGAAATTTTATCACAGTTTTATTTATCGAACCAAAATATAAATAAAAGAAACCCGGTTATTACAATATCCCCCCCTCAAAAGAATTCCGTCCCCGGAATTCCATCCTCGCCAATCGAGCCACACGGTTCCTCACCCTGAGCACTACGTTCGACTACTTTCTTCCACTTACTTCTCAAACATAAAACACGCTTCCAAAGAACGGCTCACTAGAAGATACACACTTTTGACCAATCACACAGGCTAGCTTCCTCAACTCTTAAGCCGGTCACATACACACAACTTCTCTTCCTCATATTCCCACTAGAAGTCCATGCACTGACGTTGATGTTCTGGAACATTGCTTCCCACTTTCCGTGCCACATGTCACACTTTCTACTTCACGCTTACTCACTTATTCCAATCTACCGTCCCAATAACCTTAGGCTAGCATGGAACATTCCTCATCCAACAATGACCACTACATATACGCAATTTTAACGGTTACTATGCCTAACCACCAGTTCCACCACTTCTCATACGAGAAATTTAACCAAGTCAATCCGAAATCACACTCAATACTCGAAGCGACCACACACTCCTCATTCCCAAACAATATTAACCCACTCTTTTGCATTTCCTTTACATACAACTACTAGCTAAACATTCCCAAAGATTTCGTATCTTCTACGACACCCTAACCAACCAATCCAAGAGCACACAATTCCCTCTTAGCTAGCCACCAACTGCCACTCCATTCTTTTATTCTCGGGTAACCATACCACGCGCCACTTAGACATCCATGCATCACCACACACAATTTTGCCACAAATGAACAACTTATAAACAAATCCCGAGCAAAGATCTCCACTTATGCTCACCCCATATCGACACTAGTCCATCACTTAACCTCACAGCAAAACATCACCACCATGCCTCATATGCTTACAATTTATAAGTTGCCGCCATCTTATCCCCACAACCCCACACACTATACGTTCAATCCTCATGATCATCTATGCACACACCAGGCCATCAGGTTTCTTACACTTGAAACAACCTACTGTACCGGTACTTCCTCATACGTTTAGATTTTCCAACCTCACAGTCACCACCTGACTATTAATTTTATATTATACTGCTTCACCTCGACCCCAAATAGGTTAACCGACACCAGTGTCACTAATCCACACATCTACCATTTCTCAACCGCTCTTATCACCCTTCCACTAACTAGAGAGTGATAGTACACACCTCTACCATCCGATCCTTGAGCTGAAACTCTCAAAATATCAATTCACCGACATCGGGAACTCCCAGAATAAAGACTCATCCGAGATGAGGAGTTCATCTCCAACCAACTATTCCCTTAGGAACCATAAAGATTCTACTCCACTCGGGCACTTATCCCACACACTAAAACAACACCCTTCCAGATAGGGTCATCAATCTCACAAGAACAATATTGTACCACACACTAAACCATTGCTATTATGACAAGGTTAAGACTTTCCACTACTGTTATTCTCCACACGTTAGTCACCACACTCCACACACTACTATTATTCTTCACACTCAATCCACCACACTCCGCACACTAACAAAATCAGAACAACGACAATCAAGCACACCCACGCACCTGTAAATTCATAATGACATTGGCCAGATGTGATTTGAATTTACCTTACATGAGAGTCCTCACTACCTTCGTCCTAATTTTCTCAGTGACTAAGGTCTTCCTTAAAGGCTCCCTATATCTCAGCTGTGTCCTCCTACTCCACAGTTAAAGTTTAGGCCCATCCGGTCACCTAAATCCCTTAAACTAGGGCTCTGATACTATTTGTAACAACACAAAACATAACGTACAAGCTAGAAGCTACCTCTTTAAATTAAAACGCCATAAATGGCTCAACGTGATCACACTATCAGAAATTTACATCACAGGGTTAGCGGAAATAACCCTAAAAACAGCTGAGATAAATCTAACTAAACATTTCAAGGAGGTTCTTCTAATTCCTTCTAACGCAAGCTCCGATCCACGTCTTGCCAGATCTCTAAACGTGCTCTCGACTACTGCTTACCTGAAAAAGGTTTTAGTTTTGAAAAGCGAGGGTTAGACCATGAGGTCTAGTGAGTTCCCTCCACACCAAGTCGCACCAAAATCTCACAGATTATAAAAAAAATCAGTTATGACAGAGTTTGTATAAATCATAACAAGCACACAAAATTGATATGCACACATTGACACATGCTACTGGCACGCGCTAAAGTCACACACACCGTGACAGCGCAATCGGGCACACACCGCCCATGTCACCCACACCGTGACAGCGTAATCGGGCACACACCGCCCATATATGAAACGAATTCACACACACATATATATATATATATACTAATCATGGGACACACCCCCATTTCACACAAAAGCCAGAGCATGGTCACACACATTTAAACCACACATATAAGCCACACATATAAATCACACCTTTATACCTTGCCTTGAAATAAAAGCAGTTGAAAAGCACACTGTTACAAAATAACCACACCACACACTGACTCGTCATTTTTCAATAAAAATAATTGAAAAGCACACCGTTTAAATGATAACCGTGCCACACACTTAGTCTTCACTTTGTAATAAAACAGTTGGAAAACTCACAATTAGATAAAAATCGCCAACCACACACTTGTATAAAATTTAGGTTCAGAAAGACTCACCTGACGTCCTGCTTAATCCTTTTACTAGATGGATCCTCCCTTCAACTGCACCTATAAGGATACACACTACTGCGATAAGTCATCTGATCGAATTACACACTCACACGACACCTCGGCCTAACAGACTGCACTACAGGGTCACACAAACACCGTCCGGAAGATTTATCCGGACAACCAAACTACCCGGACAGCCTTAACTTTCCGGACGTCCTGAACTATCCGGACGGACAATCCGGACACTTCCGGGTTCTCAAGGGTTTCCGGTTAACTACCGGAAACCACCACCACAACTTACCCGGACAGAAGACACATCCGGACACCACACCTCATCCGGACACCACCGAAACGTCCGGACACTATCCTGATCTGAAGGTTTTCGGACGCGACGAATAAACACAAAAAGGCAGGAAAATCCAACACTTCTTGTCCTAATCCTCCCAACACTTCCAGATAGCAACTATGGGTCGATGACTAACACAATAACCCATTCTTACCCTTTCTTAACAAGTTAAAGAGGAAACCACAAGAAATTCCATAGAAACCAAGTTTCTCCTCAAAAACCCAATACATTTCATAAAACTTAAAGAAGAAGACAAATTATTAGATACCTGAAGATTTCTACTAGATAAATCAAGGATTCAGCTACCAAGATTTCTTCCTCTTCTCCAATTTGCCAACAATCTCTTCTCTTGCTCCGTCTCTTAGCCGCCAACACACACACACACTAGACAATTGCTAAAATAAAAGAATTAGGGTTTTTCCCTTCCTTTTATACTTTCTCATAAAACACCAAACTTTTAATTTCTTCACACTTAGACCACACCACTTTCTTAACTTCGAAATTTTATCACAATTTTATTTATCAAACCAAAATATAAATAAAAGAAACCCGGTTATTACACTCATTCGTGGTTTCTATTCTTTGACAAGAATTTTGAATGTTCATACCCAAGATGGTTTGTACGATGGTTCAAATTCATGGGTAACATTCCAGATACCCTTCTAGTTCCTATTTTAAAAGGATTTCAATAATTCAAAGAAATCTTTAATCAGGACATTCCAGAGTTCGAACACCTTCTCCAATTTACCATCTTATTCAAAATTCCATGGATCACTTCCTGGACTTTTAGCATCATCCCTGCAGTTGGCATTTCTCCAAGTTTGTTACAAAGAATGGTTCGAGTTAAATGGTGGGATAATCTCCCTTATGTTCAGATTCAAAAATGACGGTTCAAGGAGTCTCAGAGTTCTACTCAACAAATTACCTCAATACGGCCCCAATTCCCAGAACCCTCAATGTTATTCAAGACGAAGATGATGAAGACAAGGAATTAGATCAATTCCTCGCTGCTAATTCAAAAGAAGAGATCAAGAGATTGATTAAGGAAATCAAGCAAAGTTCTCAAAGCAGTTCCAGTATGTCTCAAGACACAGAGTTAATTCAAGATGCTCAAGATCCATATTCAGACATTAATCTTTATGATTAAATTTTGATTTGTATGAGTTTGGTTAATTGTCTTTGTAGACAAAATTTTTGTTGATCAAAACGTGTAATTGTTCAAATGTAGAAAATACATCTCTTCGTATTTTCAATTTTATCTTTATCAAAAAATGATCAAGCAAAGTTTAGATCATTGCTAACGTTACAGGTACAAATAATCAAGAAAGACAATAAAAAAGGCTATGGCAAGAAAGTCAAAAGGAGAGAGCTCCTTTTCAAAAGATGGTCGGCCATGCTTTTCCAAAAGGGCAATAATATATCACAAGATATCACAAGAAGCCAAAGGACTTTTCTAAAGGAATGCATTCTAATAATGCAAAGTGAGTCGACATCCACATTACCGGATAAACATTCAATCAATGAAAGAAGACAGACAACTGCCGGTTACTCTCAAATATTCAAAAGCCTCAAGTGCCTATAAAAGGAGACATTAGCAGAGAAGAAAAAGCATTAGTTTTTTCTACAACATTTCTCGATAATATTTTTTCTCATAAAATGTTATGTCTAAGAAATCCACTCTTAGATTTTCAACTTCAAGATGCTCAAAGTCTTTAGACTTCCAAATTTTCATTTCTCCCGATGTTTGCAAAGCTTGTCGTGAAGACAATTGTACAATCAATCATTTAATCAAAGAAGGTATATTTTAATCATGCTTCGTGTTATTGTATTTAATAATGGTTGCCTTATCTTGCAAAGTTTTAGTCGTATTCATCATATAAAAATATTTATTCAACATTATAATCCAATGAGACTTCTTAATGAACTTGTAAACTTTTTTATAGGAAACAATTTATGTTTTAGTATAAATTATCAATTTGAACATTTAGAATATTTTCCAACTTTTACATCAAGTTATTTTTATCAACGAAACGATCATTTCCAGAATGGTATCAGAGCCAGAAACGGTGGAGATTGGTAAATGAATACTAAACTTTGTATATTTTTACGAAGTATATTTAAAGATAATTTTAATATATATATATATATATATATAGATATAAGATTTGTCATCGAGAAATAACCGAGAGTATTTGATCCATCAAAATATCTTTCATTTAAAATAACTAAAAAATAAATATCTACAAGTATATAAAAACCCATACTTTACTAATTTAAAAAAATTACTAGACCAAATAAATAAATAAATCAATAATAATATTATTATATTTTCTTAAAACTGCTCCGTACTCAAATTAAATAAATAATTTATAAAAGACTAATAATTACTTTTAGGTTTTTATAACAATACTTTGGGCTGTTAAAAAAAGTAAAATACAACATCCTACTTAATTATATAACCCTTGGTCTAATACAATTACATGTAATTCCAGCCCAATATAATAAACAATGTTATGAGCCCAACAGAAAACTTTCCAGCCCAACAGATATCTCAGCCCAATTGCTGGTTGGATCTGGGTGCACCCAGATCCGGATTCAGATCCGGATTCCGACCCAGACCCGACCCGACGACGGGATGCACCTCTTTATCAAGTTTTTTTTTTACGAAATCAACTCGTTTTTTCATCGTTTTTCTTCTTTATTTTTGCAATAAAACCATAAAGACACTTTATACCATTTATAAAAACAAAAACCATAAACTTTCATGTACCAAAGTGCTCTAATTTTGAATTTAAAAACACAATTTTTACCGAAAACCACCAATAATCATGTTTTTGGCAAAATCGAATGTCTTCCCGACTCTCTTACGACTTGAGACTTATACCATATATTACATATAAATAATTGAACACTATGGAAAAGAAAACTAACATTATGATCGATTGCTTACCTTGAATTTGCCGAAAAACCTCGAGAAAACCCTATTCGCTTTGACGACCGAATTCTACTCCCCTCTTGACTCTTCTTATTGATTTCTTAGGGATTTTGAGCGTATATATATATATATGTGTATATATATATGTATATATATATATGTGTATATATATATATGTATATGTATATATGTATATGTATATATATATACTAGCAGTGTGCCCGTGCAATGCACCGGGAGAGCAAAATGTGAAATTATATTGTAAACTGAAAATGAAAATCCCTTCGACTTGTAGCTCTATTGCACAAATACACAGCAGGTTCGAATCGTGCAAAATCAAGTTTTGAACCCTCCGCTAGCCTTGGCTGCTGAGTCAGCTATAAAATGTCTCCACATATGTGGGTTCCCGTTGAGGTCGTTCGGAATTGTGTGTAATCGACCTTTTGCCCAAAAATAAAAAATGAGAAATTAATACAAGTCATCATAAAAGAATTAGTTATAAAGTAAATGTATATTTATTGAACAATAGTAGCAATAAATGCCTATTATAATATATAAACACATTATCATGTTCATTTCTTGTCATGTTCATTCAATAAGGTAAAGTGACCCAATAAGCACTTACCGGGTAACACTCTTGTTCCTTGTCATAGTTCAGATGAAGAGGATTCGAGTGATGATGAGAATCCAACTGAAACATTATCGAATGTTGTTGTGCCTGCAAAACAACCAAACCACAAGAACAAGCAGAAGTAGAAAAGAATTATATAATAAAGTTACTATTATTAATTAATGCATTAAGTAATACGAGGATACATAATTTGATCTGATTAACAACTTTAAGGCATATGTTGTAGTAGTTCACTTTGCATCATAACATTCATGAGCACAAGTGGGTCATAAGTTTATAATAAACAACATGAATAAACTTTTACGTCTACCATAGAATTTTAATGTTATTACAAAAATAAGTCCATTAATGCATGTGGTAATAGTAAGTATGTTGTTTTCTACAACTTGTAACCGGAAAGAACCTTCACAAACTACCCATTTGTTATGTGACTATTGCATCACAGATCAAACATCAAAAACTATAAAATAGTTCATATTTATAACCTAAATTACGTTGCCATCTTGATATATTTTTTCTAAAGAAAAAATGCAGAAGGCAAACTCAGTTGTACTGTTGTACCTCTTGCAAGAATATTGCCTCTCTTAACCCTTTTTCATACATTTCCATAGCAACTTGTGCTAAAGTCATTCAATTACCAAACAATACCTTCTTAGGATCATGAGACAAAGTGAAAGGCGTTTCCTGAATTTTCTCGATAATCAATAAACTACACCTGAAAAAAAATATACTAAGAGCATTTGCATATAACTAAATATGTCTCCAATAGAAGCTGGAAAGCTAGACCGGAAAATCACCCAAAGGTAGACTCGTGGGAAACATCGGCAAAAATAATATAAGAATGTTGCCTTTTTGCAATAGTATCTTGTGGATTGTGTTACAATTCCAAACAATGGTTCAATTTCTA
The DNA here is from genome assembly GCA_033807775.1 of Saussurea involucrata. NCBI lineage: Eukaryota > Viridiplantae > Streptophyta > Magnoliopsida > Asterales > Asteraceae > Saussurea > Saussurea involucrata. Next base: position 215,649,660 of record CM066314.1, on the reverse strand, counting down.
CTCAGAATCTAGTATACATTTTACCGTGAAAGATAAGTTTCTACCTGCTTATTTTCCACCCTCATAATTCCATTTGAGCAGCAGATGGGAAGAATCAGATAACCACACAAGAACAGCCCTAAATAAGAATAATCTGCTAGAAAAGATATCCCAAAAACATAATGATAAGCTCTGCATATAACCATTTTTTTCAAACCGATTATCTAACTTCAACTTATGTCTGCAAACACTTGAAGCAAAAACAAGGAGAACATCAACTTAACCTGTTTGTGCACTGTGGTTTAAACCTCACGATCTGTCCAAATTTATGGTGCACAAACCTGTCCAAAACCAATTTGTCCAAAGTTGTGGTGCACAAACATGTGGAAAAACCAACCCGTCCAACATAATTGCTTTTAACCAAATCTGTCCAAACACACCTGAATGCATGTGACTAAAACCACCACCATAGGCACCATAAACGCTCCATCAAATACCAATTCACATTGGTTCTTGGTTTCCACCACCTCGTGCCTGCCTACTATCATACACAACCACAACAAAAATCCCATCATGGTTTGATAAAAATATAAACTGACTTGAGCAGCGCATCAGACAGAAAACTTTTAATGTCAACTTAAGTGATTAATTTTAATGTCATAATATATAAATATATTTATATATAAAAACAAACATAAACAATCATATACAAATGTAAATGAATGGACATTCAATATCATTCATACATGAAGGACGACATCAATGTTCATGTTCGTTTATTAAATAAACGAATATAGACGAACTTCCCGTCAAACAATTTAGTAAGAAAGAATTGTAATTCCATCGTCTGTATTGTAATAACATAAATAAAAGAGTAAATTACGTTTTTAGTCCCTATGGTTTGCTGAAAATTTCTTATTTCATCCTTATGGTTTTCAAATTACAAGTTTCATCCCTATAATTTATAATTCATTACCTTTTTCGTCCTTATGATTTAATTTTAATTGCTTTTTTCATCCCTATGGTTTACAATTCATTTCTATTTTAGTCCTTCATACATAAAAGAAAAACGTAATTTACTCTATTTTAGTCCTTCATACATAAAAGAAAAACGTAATTTACTCTAAATAAAATTAAGTTCATGACCAAGAAGTGTAAAACAAATATCCTACAAAAGAAAAAAAGAAACCCCAAATTACAAAATTACCAATTAAGGACAACAAAATTACCAGAGCAAACATTCAAAGCTAGAGAGGCGATAACCCAGAGAGGATCGATAACAATATCCGGGAGAACATCGATAAAACATTGACCAAAACCCTAACGGAGTTTTAAGTTGGACCTGATTATGTGCAAAGTGGACTTGCCGGCGGTTTATTTTGTTGCTGAAACCTACTAACATCAAAATAAAAGATTTCATAAGAGAATCAACATCGAAAACAAAGATTTTCTATCATCGAAAAACTGATGACAATAAATAAACAATGAGTAAGCAATTTATAACTGGATGTCTGCGATAGATTTCAGAACAACACAAAATCGTACCTTAAAATCATGAAACGGACCATGAGACCGTAGAATGGAACCCCGACCTATAACCTAAAATTGTTACCTAAAATCAGTGGAGGAGATCTAACTGTTTTTGCCTTCAATTTTCATCGGTGTCCATCTGAGGATTGTGAAGAGAGGAGGCGGGTAATCCATGGTAAGTGGCGATGTAGAGAATGAATATAGAGAGGTAATGTGTTTGAAAATGATTTGTAAGAAAAGTAATGGCGGTATGGCTGTAGGTATACTCAAATAGGTATGGCTCACGTGAAATAAGATCAGAAAGCATGGGCTGATTGTGTACTCTTTTGATTGGCCAGATTTTAAAAATTTTGCATTAAAGACTTGTTCTTCATGCTTCATAACTTGCACTTAAGAGATTTTGTGATTTTAAGCTTTAAAGAGTAGTACCTTATGCTTTAAAGATTGTTTTTAAAACTTTTGGTTAGAACCAGATGCTCAGATAAAGCTGAAAAAGACAAAGGTGTGCAAGGGTTTTCTAGTTTAAAATCAATGTTTCAATAACTTGTACATTATGCATTAATACTTGTCTTTAAGAGTTTTTAAGTTTCATGCATAAAACAACAGTACTACATGCATCAAAACTTGTCTTTAAGACATTTGTTGTATATGCTTATATATGTAGTATAGATATATATAGAGGTGGGTTCAAACGAGGACGACACCTATTTAAGAAAACACGAGGAGCATTCTCAACCACTAATGTACCTTTCACCCGTGCGGCACATTCAATGTTAATTTTTAATTTGAAATTTACACATTTAACCCCTATAATTAGTTAATTACTTTACTTTATACCTTTTACTTTTCTAATTTTAATTTTACATCTTCGCCATATTAACACATATAATCGTTTATTAACTAAAATACGTTAAAAAAATACGTTTTAATTTTAACAAGTTACACCATTGTAATCGTCTCTTTGATACCTTCGAAATGAACCTAATATTGAATATTTTTTGATTTAATTATTTAATTATATATCATATAGAGAAAGGTTCAAACGAGAATCGTAACAATTTAAGAAAACACGAGAAACATTCTCAACCAACCATTTGATTTATTAAGGGAATTAAATGGTAAGGGTGAATAATTGAATATTTTTTCATTATTTAATTTTCTTCGCTCTAATCATCCGTCCATATAATCAAATTTGGTGTTGATCGAAATTCTTTCGCATTTACGCAATTAACAACTTTAAAATAGTTTGCTAAAAATTATCCTTTTATTTGCAATTTCTTAGATTTTTTTTAACTATTTAAAATCGTCATTTTATATAAATTTTGATTGATATTTAGTTGACAAGAGGTGGGTTCATATGAGAACGCTAACTATTTAAGAATACAAGAAAACATCCGCTATGTATAAAATCATATATGATTCACGTACAAAATCATATATGATTACGCAACTTTTCCATCCACTTTAAGTCGCGACTTAAAACAAAATCACATATGATTAATAACTAAGTGATATCAGATTGTAAAACAATATCATATATGATCACATATGATTTACTAAAACACAATCACATATGATTAATAACTAAGTGATATCAGATTGTAAAACAATATCATACATGATCACATATGATTTACTAAAACACAATCACATATGATTAATAAATAAGTGATATCAGATTGTATAACAAGATCATATATGATTAATAACTCGTGATATCAGATAACAGTCTTATAGATCACATATGATTTATCAACTAAAACAAAATCACATATGATTAATAACTAAGTGATATCAGATTGTAAAACAAGATCATATATGATTAATAACTAGTGATATCAAATAACAATCTTATACATCACAAATGATTTACTATTCTTTCCTAATCACATATGATTTGATAGGTGTTCCTAACAAACATTTCATCAAAACTATAAGTGTATGAATTGTAAATATTAAAAATATTTTTATGTAGTATGTATGATATATAATAAAATAATTAAATCAAAAAATATTCAATATTAGGCTCATTTCGAAGGTATCAAAGAGACGATTACAACGGTGTAACTTGTTAAAATTAAAACGTAATTTTTTAACGTATTTTAGTTAATAAACGATTATATGTGTTAATATGATGAATGTGTAAAATTAAAATTAAAAAAGTAAAAGGTATAAAGTAAAGTAAGTAACTAATTATAGGGGTTGAAAGTGTAAGTTTCAAATTAAAAATCAAATATGGTCGCACGTGGGTGGAAAACTCCGCGTTGTCATTATTGGTTTAAGCACTCCTTAATTAGTGGTTTAGAATGCTCCTCACGCTTCTCACGTTTAGGTACGCTTCTCACGTGAACCTTCCCCCCTCTCTCTCTCTCTCTCTCTATATATATATATATATATATATATAGGTTATGTAGCAAGTCGAATTTAAGTTTATCATCTAACCGATTGGGCGAATTTTGGGGATTAACCCATATCATCAACAAACAAGATTATCTCTAAAACTCAAAATTCAAATACTTTAAAAACTTACTACTAGACCCCTTAGCTATAGATGCTTTACACTTTTAACCCCTGGACCAAAAGTCATCTACTAACCCACGACATATTTATCCTAAATCTGTCTCTCTTTTTTTCCCCCCTTTTATTTACTAACAACATTTCAACTTAGGATCCTTTCACTTTGTCCATCTTGCACCTTAGCCCTTAAAAAACGACTAATATAAATATTATATATATATATATATATATATATATATATATATATTTATATTTATATTTACTCATCTCATTCTCTTAACTCCTAAAATGCTTAACAATATTAAAAAAAATCAAGTTTAATACTAAAATAAATCCACTATATTAAAATGCCAAAACCCAAACTTTGGGGTGTTACATACACTCTCTAAACAAGGACCTATTTATACATTTGACTTTTACAAGAAAATTAACTAGACTTTTACTTTCTTTACATTTACAAAGACTTTGACTAACACAATGATTTTGACTAAATCTTGAATACAATTATGCTCTAACAATCTCCTCCTTTGGATTCAAGATTTAAAAATCTTAGTCTTCAGATCTTTAACACTTCAGCTCTTCAACACTCTGAACAATCTCCCTATTTGCTTTGAAAGATGATTAATCTTTGAAAATAGCTCTGAAGAATCTTCAGACAAACGTTGTCTTCAAAAATCCACTTGACTGCTTTAATCTTTATATGTCTTTTCAAAATCAAACAGTCACAAAGTTTTGAAACATGAACTTCATATATTTGTAGCATTGATCTTTGCAGCTTTGAACTTTGACAAATCTCTTGTAAAATTGCTTCAATCTTTGATCATGAACTATCTTTGAGCTTTAAATATTCTTGATTGATCTTTAAACATGAACTGTCTTTGTATCTTCCCCCATCTCATCATCTCGAACTTCTTTGACTTTGACATATATCTCATTTTCTCTCGGAAATTGAAATATTCAAATTGTCTCCCCCTTTTGATGATTGTGAGCATCATGATCATAAAAACACTTTTTGATTTCAGCACTGTCTTTGAATACCAGTAACAATCTCCTCCGTTTGATCTGTTTAACCGTCAATTCCAAAATATATGGATCCAAATCTTTTCAAATTCAGATAAAATGAAAGTTGTAACCCTGAATCAACATATGAAACAGTTAAAATGCCTACAAGTTGCACATAGCCACTTACTACAACGGATGTACTTTAGAAATGAGCTTTTTGATGTTCACTCCCCCAAGGCTTCCATTCAATCATCGAAAAACACAAAGGAATTTCTATGAATGTTATGACAAGAAAACATATTCCTTGTGTATACATGCAAGTGTAGAAATGATTAAAGCAACTTATGCTTGATCAGACTCAAAGTGTGTAAACTGTTGAGATAGCAACAAGTTTTCCACGAACTCAATGTGCATGATTCAAGTGCGAAGCTGGGGAAAACTTTCTTCTTTTTCAATATCCAAATATTCTGAATGAAGATTAGATAGATTATGTGCTGTGTCCCCAAGAAAAATTGAAACATTTTTTGTTGAAAAATAAATGAGTAGCTGGTGGGGTTAAAGCAAGAGTTGGCATGGACTCACTGCCTATTTCAATGATGGTCACCAAAGAATTGTGAACCGGTCAGTAATGTGGCTGCCCGACTCAGAAATGGTTGGTGTAGAGTTCTATTATTCTTTTAACTCTATTCTCACACCCTCTTTCTGTTTTTAATTTTGATTACTGCTAACCAAACTCTCCTTTTCATTTTACCTCAGCACCATGAGATTACTCAACCGGATGAGTTATCTCCCCCACTCTTTGATATAGACCACTCACCCCTAAATCAATCAAGGATAACTTCTTGGGTAGGAAACACTGGTTAACGTGAATCCATAGAAGCTCTCACACTGATCCCATGAAATTTTGTCCTAAAAAGATTGTGTTGTTCAACAGTTTAGCTTGAACACTTATGAATCTTATCATTTGAATGACATTGTCATAAAAATGAATGCTCTACAAGAATATCAATAATATTTGAGCATTTGAACTTTGAAGATTTCTCACAACAAGAATATTGAATGAATGAAATGAATTCGAATAAGACTTGTTTGAGAATCTGACAATGTTTCATACATATCAAATATCATGAAAGATAATCATGAAGGACTAGGGTATCAAAGAATTGGAGTTTGTTTATATGAACACATATAAACAGTCTTTGAAGTAAACGTTTAAGTTCTTAAGCTGAAAGAATATATGATGCTCAAGAAAATTGAAATACAAACGGAAGTATTACCATCGAAAAAATGTATCATTTTGAGACATGGTAATAACAAAGTCAATAAGAAGTTGAAACAGTGTGTATGATTACTTGAAAGTATAGAAAAGATAATACGTAAGTATTAATATTTGGAAACACATGGTCAGAGATAATGATGTAATCCGAGATCTACATGCAAAACATTTAAAATCACACTTCTAAATTTATAAAATAATTTTGAAATAGAGAAGTGGTTTGAACATTTCGGAAAACATTTTTCACGCTTGAAAGTCGTTCTTCTTTCAAACAATCTAAGATTGAGATTAGAAGATACTTACAGTTAGAAATGTTTAAGTCCCCCTCAAATCATGATAAATGATTTAAAGTCATATAAGCTCCCCCTTAAAATCTGCAAAAGATCTTAATATTCTTAATCAGTAAAACAATTTCTGAATTACTAGGATTAAAGTAAATTCAGAAGTTATAGACATTAAAGAACGAGTCCTGATCTGAAATAATCAGAAGTCAAAATCTGTAAAATACGAGTCCTGAGCTGATTTACTCAGAAGTCTATATTTCTCCCCCTGCAAAAATACATAAAGATTTATCAATAAGCACAGATATAATCCAAAAATTAGAATCCATTCTCCTGAAAATATGTATGCAGTTCAGTATATACAGCATTGAAAGCACAAATACTTCTCTTCAAATTCTGCACACTTCTCTTATGTTTTCCAATCATGTGTTCGTAATACTTCTGACATTAAGCACTACACATGATGAACATGCAAAACAAATTAAATAGATTTTGGTACCCAACGGAACTTGGGTCCTGGATTGTTATATGCAGTTCCATTTGAAGAAATATTATAAGTACTATACCAATACTGAACATTCTATTTCTTAACAAAATCACGAGTTCCACAATAAGAACAACAAATTTACTTTTATGCCAACCAGAGCAATTGATTTACAGAATAAACAATATAAGGTTTAACAAAATACTTACCTTTAGGAGCATTGTTCTTCTTGACGTTTGATTTGGGAACATAAAATTTTGACCCATCTTTTTCAGGTGAATATCTTTTCACGTTCCAAACCATCTTTACAGGCTTAAAGGTAGAAATATTTGAACTAGTAGCAGAATGATTATAGAAAAGATTAGAAGAATGCATATGATCTTTTGAAAAAATATTTGATTTGACAAAACTTTTCAAAGAAACATTTTCATGAATTAAGCTAGAAGCAATTTTGAAAGAACGTTCAGAATCAGTTGAATCATCAAAATGAGATTGAACAATAGTATTCAGACTAAATTGTTCAAATGTTTCAACTTTGAAATTAATTTCTTCAAGTTTCTTAACTTTTGCGGACAAAAGGTAACAACCCAACCCAAATACACATCATATAACACAATTTACATCTCATCATAAGATAACAAAGATATATATTATATCACATAAAGTCTGAAAGTCCCAAAACTGTACATTACATAAATTAGTACAAACGTTTCACTAATATAATACATTACAATTCACAAAAACTATCCATACAAAACAATCTCTTAAAATTATCATAGATATGCAGACTTCATAAGCACATTACACTTTATCTTTGCCTTTGCCTTTAAACGTTCATTGACCAGGAATACATATTTTTGAAAACAAAATGAGGGATAGAACAGTTCGTCTAAGTGAGAAAATCCCTGTCAGATTAGTAATCATTTTGTAAAACATGGATATACAACAATTATTAGAATACCAAGCATGACTCGTATGCACCGTGTACAAATCTTTCACATGGCAATATTAGTTGGTTGCGCTAAACCAACTAATCAATTTACCCCGCAGCACTAAAATACAACCAACTCCGCTGTCCCTCCGTACAACCAAACTCCACCAGCCCTAAGTCCGGCCAACGTGCAATCGTGTAGTGTAATGCTTATATAAATACAACATACATCTCAATACATCATATTTCAATCATAAACACATCATCACACTACCTACCATATACTTGTTCAATATATATGTATTCCAGTTTGAAAATGGTTAAATTAAAACTCACCTGAAAGAAATAGCGCAACTAACACCTTCTCTTGAAAATCACGAGAATTTATTTTTCAACAAACTCCACCAAATCCGAATTATACACAATACATATAACCATTTACCACATAAAACTCATAAAACTAATCAGCAGGCTAAGAATCCTAAATAAGCCTAACATACCCTTACCTAGAAAATACTCACAATTTGGATATAACTCTCATCCGGATTTGATCCTTATCTGGATAAATTATTATCCGGAAAATACAAAGAATCTGGACATAATTATCTGGATAAACCACCCGGACATCTATCCGGAACTTACCTGGAAAACCGATCCGGACAAATCCCATCCGGACAGTACCAAGAATCCGGCTACATCTGTACCCGGAGAAACCATTCGGAAAACTATACAATACACTGGAAAATACCTTACCCAGAAAACACTGGAATCCGGGTAATACTCTATCCGGAAACACAAGAAATCCGGATGCATAACACATCCGGAAAATGGCGAAAATGCGGATAAAATCGATTCGAACCCAGACTCAATTGACATCACTAAGAATCAAGAAATTGACAAATCTAAACCGGTAGAAATCTTATACTTTCGACTATGAACAAAAATGAAAAAGAGATAAACCTAGAAATCGAATACACAAACTCAATCATTCGAATCTTTTCTCCTGGCTCCAAAATACACACACAACACTTTTAGAAACCGACTCGATTGAAATCAGAAGGAGGTGATGCTTTCTATAAATATAAACATCAAATTGCAGATAAGGGTTCAACTATTCTAAAGTGACAAATACACCCTTGAACTTGTAAACCAACTCAAACTTACCCTAAACTAATAAACGTAAATTAAATAAATAAGACGGAACGAAAACTTAACTTAATGAACTTACCCGAGACATTACAATATCTCCCCCTTAGAAGAATTTCGTCCCGAAATTCGGTTAAGCGAAAAGGTATGGATACTTAGTTCTCATTTCCGATTTTGGCTCCCAAGTAGCATCTTACCCCTTATGGTATCGCCATTGAACTTTTACCAAATTGATCTCCTTGTTTCGTAAGACTTTAACTTTACGGTCAACAATTGCCTCAGGTTCTTTTTATGAAAGACCACTTATCATCAATCTGGATTTCTGGTAGGGAAACTGCCTGATTTGGAGTAACCAAACACTTTCTTAGATTTGAAACATGAAAAGTGTTATGGATACTACTTAATTTTGGCAGAAGTTCTAAACTGTAAGCTACTTCACTGATTCTTTCTGTAATTGCAAACGGTCCGATGTATCTTGGGCTTAGTTTACCTTGTTTCCGAAACCGAATGACCCCTTTCCAAGGCGAGACTTTTAACATTACACGATCTCCAACTTGGAATTCTAATGGCTTTCGGCGTCGGTCAGCGTAGCTTTTCTGTCGATCCTGTGCCACTTTCAGTCGAGTTACTATTTCATCGATGTACAATTTGGCTAGTCTTTCTAACGAATAGGTTTCTTTTATCGGTAGAAAGTGAGCAGACTTCGATAATCTATCGACAATAACCCAAATAGCATCAAATCCTTTCGGAGTCCTTGGTAGCTTCATGATGAAATTTGTAGTAATCTGATCCCATTTCCATATAAGTATCTCCAAAGATTGCAACTGACCAAAAGGCTTTTGATGTTCAATATTTACTTTCATACAAGTGGAACAACTTTCCACATGATGAGCAATATCTTTCTTCATTCCCGGCCACTAGTAGAACTGTCTTAAATCTTTATACATCTTATTCGTGCCCGGATGAATAGAAAAACGAGATTGATGAGCTTCTTGTAGTAATCGATCACGTAAATTACCCAGACGAGGTACCCAAATTATGTTTTCCAAACACAGTAACCCACGATCATCTTTTAAAAGTGAAGTTGATATACCCACCAACCGTTTCGGTTTCAAGTGTTCTTCTTTAAAGGCTTCTACTTGACATTTATTCAATTCTTCAAAGATGTTAGGTAGAAGTTCAGCTCGTAGTGCAATTGCCTTTATTGTTCCGCTCTTCTCTTGTCGACTCAGTGCATCAGCTACAACATTCGCCTTTCCAGGACGATAGAGAATTTTACAATCATAATCATTTACCAATTCTAACCATCTTCTTTGCCTCATATTCAGTTCTCGTTGATCGAAGAGATGTTGGAGACTCTTGTGATCGGTATAAATTTGACACTTAGAACCGTATAGATAATGTCTCCAAATCTTTAGAGCAAAGACAACTGCAACAAGTTCCATGTCGTGGGTAGGATACTGTTTCTTCAGTTGTTGAGAAGCATAAGCAATAACTCTCCCACGCTGCATCAACACACATCCAAATCCTAGTTTGGAGGCGTCAGTGTAAATGACAAAATCATTTGAACCTTCAGGTAGTGACAAAATTGGAGCGCTACAATGTTTTTCTTTCAATATTCTGAATGCTTCATCCTTCTCTTCTTTCCACTCAAACTTAATATTCTTTCTTGTCAGTTTGGTCAAGGGGGTAGCGATACGGGAGAAATCTTGTATAAATTTCCGATAGTTGCCGGCTAAACCCAGAAAACTTCAGCGGTTCCCACTTTTCAATTGTTTCTATTTTCATCGGATCAACTTGAATGCCCTTCTTCGAAACTATATGCCCAAGAAATTGAACTTCTCGTAGCCATAACTCACATTTGGAGAATTTGGCGTATAACTTGAAAGTTCAGGATCTATTCTTACAATCAAATATGAACAATTAAGATCGTATTCACAGCAACTGGTCATATGATTTATTAACAATCTGTGAATTACAAGATATTACAATGAATTTCTCTAAATGGATTCACCAAAGATTATATCAAAGATTTTCTCAAAGATTCAGTTAGCTACAGTTGCTAACTCCTATATATACTGTATAAGAAAGGCTAAAGCTACAGTACATATAAGAAACAGACTAATAGAACAATTACACGTGTCCTAATTAGTAACTGATTATAACAGAAAATATCCTAAGATATAAATTCTGAACATACTTCTGAATAAGCGCTTCAGAACATTTGTCTTCATAGTCAGAAGTTCTGAGTCTCCTACTCAGAACTCTGAACCTTCTAGTCAGAATCCAACACTTAGAATCTTTTTGAGATTTCTCACTCAGAACTTCTGAGTCTTCTACTCAGAACTTCTGAGTCTTCTACTCAGAACTTCTGAGTCTTCTGAGTCTTCTTTAGTCTTCTTACTCAGAACTCAACACTTGTGTTTTTGACAAAACTCTAGACCTAACAATCTCCCCCTTTTTGTCAAACACACTTGTACTATTCATCATCAAATTCTTAGAGCATGAACAATCTTCAGAAGGAGCTCTTCTGAATGCTTTGACAACTTTTGCTCAGAATTCTGAATAATCTGAGTTAACAACTTCTGGTCAGTCTTTAATCAGCAGCAGCAACTATTTCCAAATTGATTTCTGTTATATATTTGCTTTTTCTTTGCTCCCCCTTGAAATGACAATTCTCATCTTCATTTCAGCTTTCATAAGATTTCTTTATAAGAAACAACCGATCAGTTTTCTTTTCCTCTTCTCCTTCTTAAAATAACATTTCTCTCTTTTGTTATTTCTGTACAAAAACATATCAATCTTCAAAATCTTTAGCTTTTCTCCCCCTAAAGTTTTGGAAAGCAAAATCATCTTCAAAATCTTTAGCTTTTCTCCCCCTTGATTTTCAAAACTTTAGCGATGCTTTTTCTTCGAATGAAGTCTATGCTTTTTCTCCTCCTTAATGAATAACCTTGCTCCCCCTCAAAATAAGAATTATAGAGCAATTTGTTTTCTCCCCCTGAAAGTATGCATATATTTCATTATTCATTTCAAATATAGTGCTTTAATGAAAACATTTATACAAGGAAAATAAGATTCACTGAACTACACTTGATAACTACTAACATTTGATCATTTGAAAATTTTACAAAAGAAATCCAACTTAATGAAATTTATCAGATTTTTCAATCAAATGAAATCAAATGCATGTGTTTGGATTTAAATACAAGTCATCATTGCATATCAAGTTAAAAATGTTCAGTTTTAATCCCTTTATTAAATCTATTTGGCGTGCTTAGCATGCGAAATATGATTAGCTTCAAGCATATGCAATTCAAAAACATATAAGAATACTTTGCTCTACTCACACTATTTGTCCAAAATCAGGATTTTCACAAATTTATAGGTTTATTGTGACTTTGTATTTTCCCAAAGTTTCAAGAGATGTGTGCTCATTGGCATATTTTCTTTTGTGCTCATTGACATCTTTTAATTTTGTGCACATTGGCATCTTTTAATCAAAAAGTTTAGTAAGAATAAGATACATCGTTAAACATGACTTTCTATCTGGTTCTATAGCAGGATTTGGGTCAGCATATCCCAGACCAGTTGGTCTTAGGTGCTAGGCGACAAGCACCCCTTGGAACTTAATTTCCCAAACCAGAAAGGCCACATCGATATATCTTAAACCCATCTGTATCAGTAGAACATGGCTTTCTATCTGGTTCTATAGAAGGATTTGGGTCAGCCGATCCTAGACCAGTTGATCTTAGGGACTAGGTGACTAGCACCCCTTAGGACTTAATCTCCCAAACCAGAAAGGCCACAGGTACAAACTTTCAAACTAAATGATTTTATATATATTTATTGCATCTCAATCACTTGGTTCTAAAACGTAGTACTTCCCCCATATTTTTGTTTCCATCCATCATTATGACATTTAGGCTTTTTGAGCATTATATTCTATATAAGTCTAGATTTACATAACATTGAGCATTCAGCATAATTTCATTCATGTTTTGCTAACCTTTCGATTTATTTCAGAAATGAAAGTTGAAACAAATATATCTTAGATAATACAGAAATACTTGTAAAATCATCTTTGACACACATTTCATTCATTTAATGAAAATTAAAAAAAATTCATATCATTGAATTAAATTTGTTAAGATTCAAACATTCAAAGCAATAGAAATAAAACATAATGCAATGTTACCTTTCACCACTTGTTCCTTGAAACAGAAAAATATGACAGTTAAGGATATCACCTGAGAAGTATGAGTTCTAAACTGATTTGTTTAGAAGTCTTAGTCTCTGAAGTACGGGTCCTGAACTGAATTATTCAGAAGCCATCGTCATTTAAGTACGGGTTTTGAACTGATATGTTCAAAAACAATTTAAATCATCTTCAAATCTTTGACTCCTCTCCCCCTTGATTTTCTTGACAAACTTTAGCGGTGTATTCTTCAAAGTTAGGCTCGGCTCCCCCTTGAAAGTCGCTCTTATTCATCATATTTTCAACTTTGAAAAATCGGATCCAATGTACTCCATAACCCCGACTAAGTGCACTAAAATCATCTTCAAAGGATATGCAACTTAGTGTAAAACAAAGAATCCGTCGTTGGACCACGAGTTGAGTAGGAATTCGGCTTAAGAGCTTGGTCCGAATTTGCTCGAAGGAGGAACGGTAAAAACACTCGCTACTCGGTAGGGATTTCGAGGAATCGATCACAAATCGATGTCGTGGAGATGGATGTGTGACAAACTAAATGTAGGAGTGATGCCACACGGGTTCCGTTAGCAAAAACATCGAAATTTAACGAAACTAACGAAATTTGGACCAAAATTGTTAGAAAACTAACTGGTCACTAACTGAACAGTTAGTTTACCATTCATCATCATCACCAATTACATATTCACGAACTGCACATTTCTCTTCCAATTTGTTTTCATTTTTCACGATCAAATCTGCCTCAAACTGATTCCATTTTGCTTAGTCGTCATCAAAAAATAGATACCAATCAGAAAATTGTGATCATGCAGCGCGACAAAACAATAGAGTCAACTCACATTTTTTTTTCCGGTAACCGGCGATGTAACCGATTTTTCCGGCGACGACTTAGCACATTTAACTCACTGTAATCTTGCTGTGTTTCGAGTCTGAAAGATACGGTCACCTAAAACTCAAGAAAGACATCGATCGGTGTTGTTTATTAACGTCTGAGTAATAGCTCCGGCTAAGATCCGGCGAATTCGTTTTTCCGGCGAAGAGACATTTATCGATCAAATTCACATGTAAAGCACACAAATTGTTCCAGATGCATAACAGAAACTGTTTGAGGAGAATATATAGCAAATTCTCAACAAAAAGCATCAACTCCGGCCAAAGGCGGACCTAGAGTGGAGCATACGGTGGCACGTGCCACCGTATCGTTTCTCCGGCGAAGGGTAAATTTTTTTACCTGTATGAAGAGTGCAACCGTATTATTTTCGAGGGTGCAACCGTATTAATTTTTGAACTTCAAGGGTTAGGAAAATCTCTTTGAAAACTTAATTTTTTTTCACTAACTAAGCCCAATACAATAAGACTAAATCAGCCCTAAAATATATCTGGATTGAATAATTAAAAGCCCAAATATGAAATACCCTAAAGTCCAAAAGTGAAAGGCCCCAATTTTTTTACCCATATCTAAATTGATCATTTGATCGGCTCCTCTCTAATATTACCGCCTCCATATGACCATATCTAAATTGAAATCGCAAGCTCAAATCGGCAAATTTGAAATCGAGAAACAGAGCATGTCCATGAGATGGCAGAGGCGGCCATTGTTGAACAGAGGAGCCACAGATGTCTGAATTCTGATTCGATTAGGTAACCTTTATTAACCTAAAACTTTCATTTGATTTCATTATCTTGAATTCTTGATTATAACCTATAATATTGACATATTGTGATAAACTGATGTCTTTTTGATTTCATTATCTTCATAACTTGATTACTTGTTTTTTAGAATTTCATAATTTTCATTACTTGATATTTGATAACTTGAATACTTTATACTTGATGACTTGATGTCTTGAATGTTGAATCTTGATAGTTGATACTTGATAATAACTTGAGTCTTGATAACTTGATTATTGTAGATTTTTAGAATTTTAGTTACTTGGTGTGATTGGTATTTGGTAATTGATTTTTAGAATTTTAGTGAAAACGAGTCCGCATTTTATATACATTGTTTTGCCCATCAACTTCAGTTAGTAGTTGTGGCGGTTGCAAAAAAACACGAGGGTGTTAAGGACTTCTTTGAATTGCTAGCCTTGTTGGTAACTGTGGTAAACTCTTCTTGCAAACGAAAAGATATGATACGAGAAAGTCACAAAGAAAGAATTCAAGAAGAAGTTGGAAATGACGAGATTGTTACCGGCAAGGGGTTAAACCAAGAGATTTCGCTTGTACGAGCCGGAGATACACGGTGGAATTCTCATCATAGAACAATTATGAGCTTGATTGGTTTGTTTCCGGAGGTTGTAAAAGTGCTTGAATATGTCAAAGAGGATGGAGATAATGCCGCTACTCGGCTTCAAGCGAAAGGTATTTTGAAGTATTTCAAGACATTTGAATTTGTGTTTTATATGCAATTGATGTTAACCATTTTCGGGTTAACAAATTCATTGTCTCAAGCTCTTCAAAGGAAAGATCAAGACATCGTGGAAGCGGTTTCATTGATACGAACAACCAAAGCACAATTGCAAATGTTAAGAGAAAATGGGTTTGATGAACTTGTGGCAAAATGCTCGTCTTTATGTGATAAACATAATATTGGCAAGTTGGTTATGACGGAGGGTTATGTTAATCCAAAAAATAAAAGGAAAAGGATGAATATTAGCAATTGTCATTATTATAATTATGAGATATTCAACAGTGTTTTGGATTTGCAAATTCGAGAGTTCGGTGATCGTTTTTGTGAGATAAGCATGGACTTGCTTCAAAATATGGGAGCTTTGAATCCACGCAATTCATTTTCGGAGTTTAACAAAGCAAGCCTATTGAAGTTGAGTGAGATGTATCCACGTGATTTTGATGACAAGGAAAGGATTGTTCTTGAGCACGAACTTGACATCTACCATCACTCGGTTTCTAATGATGTCAGATTTGCCAACTTAAGGGGCATTGCCGATCTTGCTAGATTGATGGTTGCAACAAAGAAACATATTTCTCATGCTTTAGTCTACCGATTATTGAAGCTAACACTGGTTTTACCCGTTGCAACTGCTACAGTTGAAAGATGTTTTTCGGCGATGAAGCATTTGAAATCAGATTTACGTAATCGAATTTCCGATGAATTTTTGAATGGTGCTCTCATTTGTGCTATCGAAAAAGAAGCACATGATAAGGTTGTTATTGAAGACGTCATCGATCGTTTCCAAAAGATGAAGACACGTCGAGAACAAATCTAGGAGTTGTCGCTCAATCCTATGAAAACACTCTTTTTGTAATTATTTTTGGGTATATGATTATATATTGACCGTCACAAACAATAGGGACAAACAATATTTTTTGTAATTATTTTTGGGAATATTTTATATTATATTAATTATAGTGTGCCACCGTTTGAAAATTTTCCTGGGTCCGCCCCTGACTCCGGCGACCTAACAAATGTTTCCGGCAGCACAACTTTTTCCGGCGAGATTATCCAACAACCTTAAAACATGTGATTTCTTGCTGGATTTTAAACCAAATAATTGTTGGATGATTAAAAGAGCAAAACGAACAGATCTGAGCATGATAAACATCAAAACTCCGGCATAAACTTTGAATTTCCGGCCAATCGCGTTTTTCCGGCGAGTATACATGCTGTCGACTTTCAGTTTTCAAATCTCGCTTATTTTTCGACCAAAATGAAATCTGAAAGTTGCTTTATGCTATAAACATGTAAACTAATAGATCTGTGGACGAAATCTTGATCAAAACATCCAATAATTGCAGATCGATTGATGAACAACTTTGAGATCCAAACCGAAAAAAATATTGAATTCTATGATTGTTGAAGAGATTTTCAGATCTGATTGCATCACATTCTCCAAAAACAATATAGAAACAGATCTGAGTAGATCAAATCGAATCATGCACCAAAAATCGTTCGGATCTAGAGAATTCTCGCGAAGAACACCGAAAAACTCTCGAAAATTTCGAAAATCGTCAAAACTTGTCGAAATTCGATTCTAAAAATTGGAGATGCTCTTGAATCGAATAACGATCAAATCTTTAAGAGCATAAGAGATTTGATCACACTTACATGTAGATCGGGCAAAATTAACTTGAAATGTCGAGATCCGATGATCGTATCGAGAAAAGTTCATCGATTTGGCTCTGATACCACTTGTTAGGCCCATGATCTTCAACATATCAAGTATTAGTAACAAGATTGGGATAGGAGAGGACTAATTATTCTTAGAAAGGTAAACCTAATCTAGAGAGAACACAAGAGTGTTTAGAAGGCTACATTTTGAATTATGAAAGTTACTTACAATATGACATTACAAGTCCTATTTATAGACCCCTTCCCTTGCTACATCATTTAAGCCCAAGCCCATTAACATGTCTAAGCCCATTAGGCCCAATACAATTACTTTACAAAACTTTCTAATTAATTAGGACAATTTAAATGTCCTAACATAACTGTTCCTTTTTCAACAATTCGAGAATCAAACGAAGATGATGTGCATGCTCTTCTTCAGATAGGGAATAGATAAGAATATCATCGATAAATACAATAACGAATTTATCGAGATATGGTTTACATACCCGATTCATTAAATCCATAAAGGCGTCTTGAGCGTTCGTCAATCCAAAAGGCATCACTAAAAATTCATAGTGACCATATCTTGTACGGAAAGCAGTTTTCAGAACGTCCTCTTCTTTAACCTTCAATTGATGATAACCAGATCTTAAATCAATCTTGGAGAAATAACAAGATCCAACTAATTGATCCAAGAGGTCATCAATTCTGGGAAGCGGATACTTGTTCTTGATTGTAAGCTTATTTAGTTCCCGATAATCAATGCACATCCTCATCGATCCGTCTTTCTTTTTCACAAACATGACCGGTGCACCCCACAGGGAAGTGCTGGGTCTGATGAAGCCCTTATCAGAAAGATCTTGCAGTTGCGTCATCATTTCTTTCATCTCTGAGGGTGCCAGGCGATACGGCGTACGAGCAACAGGAGCGAATCCATGAATCAGATCGACACCAAAATCTACTTGTCTAACAGGCGGAAGACTAGTCACGTCTTCTGGAAAAACTTCTGGAAAATCACGAACTACTGGAATGTCTTCCAGCTTACTCTTCTCTAGCTTAGTATCTATCACATAAGTTAAATAACTCTGACAACCCTTGCTAACACACTTACGGGCTTTCAACATAGAAATAAGGCAAGATTGACGATTTCTAAGATCATCATAAATTACTACCGGTCCTCTCTCAGGTACTACAACATTGATCAGTTTCTTATTGCAAACAATACTAGCCTGATTCCCGGCTAACCAGTCTATTCCCACTACTACATCGACTCAATCAAGGTCATAGGAAATAAATGAATAGACATCCCACACCCATCTATATCTATAACACAACTATCAAATACATCTCTAACCGGTACTTGATTATCATTTGCAGTTTCTACCATTAAAGCATGATCTAACACTTTAGGCTTTAAATGCAAATATGCATCAAAAGAAGGAGACACAAATGATTGATTTGCACCAGAGTCAAATAACACTTTAGCGCGCGTGGAGTTTACTAGAAATGTACCTGCAACAACATCAGGAATTTCCTCCGCTTCTTGCGCTGTCATTTGAAAGGCACGACCCCTAGCTCTCAATATCTCAGACCTTTGCATCCCTCTCGGCCTAATACCCTGCGGTCTCGCTCGCATACTACCTTGCTGGGATCTCCACTATGGACAATAAGACTGAACATGCTCTGGTGAATTACAAAAGAAACATAATCGAGTCACCCGACAATCTTTAGCAATATGACCCGACTTCCCACACTTATAGCAAATCCTAGGATCAACATAACAGTCTCCTTGATGAATGCGATTACATTTAGGACATGGTCTTTCAACTGGTTTGAAAGGTGGACGACTATCAAACCTCGGGCATTTGAACTTCTTTTGATCGTAATACGGTCCCTCCCATTTTCTTTTTCCAAAATCTCTCTCACTAACATCTCTCCCTTTATCTCTTTCAACATTTTATGCAGGATCCACCGCATCCGAGAATGTATCTGGCCCTTTTGCAATAACCAAACCTCTTATCTCAGAATTTAGTCCAAAGATGAACCTTTCCATCTTGAGTGCTTCCGTGGTTACATAATATTCAGCAAAACGGGATTTCTCCAGAAAGCGAGCAGTATAATCCTGAACTGACAAACTTCCTTGTTGTAGATTCATAAACTCTTCTACAAGTTGTCTAACGGCAGCTTGGGGACAAAAATGTCTTTTAAAAGATTTGGTAAAATCTTCCCATGAAAAAGTGTTATACACATCTGGTCCTTTAGATGTAATAAAAGCTTCCCACCAATATAAAGCATCGACTTTCAGCATCGCGGTTCCATATAACACTCGATCTTCATCAACACACTTGCTAGTTTTGAAAATAGCTTCGATCTCCTTTAACCACCGCATGGCCTTTACTGGTCTTCTTTCACCCGAGTAAGTTGGAGGTTTGCAGCTCAGAAACATCTTATAGTCACATTTCTTTGGCATGGGTATAACAACGGGTGTAACAATCGTCTCATCTTCCATATTGGGATCCGGTTCTTCAGTTTCAGTATTATGGGGATGGCCAAACATAGCTTGTAGATTTGCTTGTAGTCTTTCCATTTGAGCTGCCAAATCATCTCTTGTAACGTATTAAGTGCCTTGAGATAGACCTCTACCTCTAGATCTACCCCGACCTCGTTCTTCACTTCTCCCTCTTGTTCCTGTCATCATTTCCTGCATATTTCTGGTTCTTGGTTTTGTTCTATCAGGATTTTCTTCTTCATCTCTATCCATACGTCGAGAACCACTTGCCATTCTGTGGATTTTCAGAAGGTTAATATACACATAAGCACATACCCCATACAATAAGGTATTCTAGTTCAAACATGTACTTGTAAGTTCATAATTACACTGGCCAGATGTCATTTGAAATTACCTTACATGATGTTCCTTCGACCTTTTATATTTAATATCCCAAATGTTCTAAAATATTATGGACATCCTACTTCACAAGCAGATTAAGTCTAGGTATGGATCCGAATACCTAAATCCCTTAAACTAGGGCTCTGATACCAACTGTAACAACCCAACCCAAATACACATCATATAACAAAATTTACATCTCATCATAAGATAACAAATATATATATATATATATATATATATATATATATATATAGCCTTAGGTTCAATAGAGAAGTGCAAATATTTAGAGAAGTAGAGAAGTAAAAAAACACGGGTCCGTTCATATATGAACGTTCATATATAAACAGTCATATATGAACGTTCATATGAACGTTCAGATATGACTGTTATATGAACGTTCATTTATGAACGTTCATATATGACTGTTTATATATGAACGTTCATATATGAATGTTCATATATGACTGTTATATGAACGTTCATATATGAACGTTCATATATGAACGTTCATATATGACTGTTTATATATGAACGTTCATATATGAACGGACCCGTGTTTTTTTTACTTCTCTACTTCTCTAAATATTTGCACTTCTCTATTGAACCTTTCCCTATATATATATGTATATGTATATATATATCACATAAAGTCTGAAAGTCCCAAAACTATACATTACATATATCAGTACAAACGTTTCACTAATATAATACATTACAATTCACAAAAACTATCCATACAAAACGATCTCTAAAAATTATCATAGATACGCAGACTTCATACGCACATTACACTTTATCTTTGCCTTTGCCTTTAAACGTTCCTTGACCTTGAATACATATTTTTGAAAACAAAATGAGGGTCAGACCAATTGGTCTACGTGAGAAAATCCCTGTCAGATTAGTAATCATTTTGTAAAACATGGATATACAATAAGTATTAGAATACCAAGCATGACTCGTATGCACTGTGCACAAATCTTTCACATGGCCATATTAGTTGGCTGCGGTAAACCAACTAATCAATTTACTCAGCTGCACTAAAATACAGCCAACTACGCTGTCCCTCCGTACAGCCAAACTCCACCGGCCTTAAGTCCGGCCAACGTGCAATCGTGTAGTGTAATGCTTATATAAATACAACATACATCTCAATACATCATATTTCAATCATAAGCACATCATCACACTACCTAACACATACTTATTCAATATATATGTATTCCAGTTTGAAAATGGTTAAATAAAAACTCACCTGAAAGAAATAACGCAACTAACTCCTTCTCTTGAAAATCACGAGAATATTACTTTTCAACAAACTCCACCAAATCTGAATTATACACAATACATATAACCATTTACCACATAAAACTCATAAAACTAATCAGCAGGCTAAGAATCCTAAATAAGCCTAACATACCCTTACCCAGAAAATACTCACAATCTAGATATAACCCCCATCCGGATTTGATCCTTATCCGGATAAATTATCATCCGGAAAATACAAAGAATCCAAACATAATTATCCGGATAAACCACCCAGACATCTATCCGAAACTTACCTGGAAAACCGATCCAGACAAATCCCATCCGGATAGTACCAAGAATCCGGCTACATCTGTACCCGGAGAAACCATTTGGAAAAATGTACAATATACTGGAAAATACCTTACCCGGAAAACACTGGAATCCGGGTAATACTCTATCCGGAAACACAAGAAATCCAGATGCATAACACATCCGGAAACTGGCAAAAATCCGGATAAAATCGATTCGAACCCAGACTCAATTGACACCGCTAAGAATCAAGAAATTGACAAATCTAAACCGGTAGAAATCTTATACTTTCGACTATGAACAAAAATGACAAAGAGATAAACTTGGAAATCGAATACACGAACTCAATCAATCGAATCTTCTCTCCCGGCTCCAAAATACACACACAACACTTTTAGAAACCGACTCCAACGAAATCAGAAGGAGGTGCTGCTTTCTAAATATAAACATCACATTTGCAGATAAGGGCTCAACTATTCTAAAGTGACAAATACACCCTTGAACTTGTAAACCAACTCAAACTTACCCTAAACTAATAAACGTAAATTAAATAAATAAGACGAAACCGAAACTTAACTTAATGAACTTACCCGATACATTACACAAAACATTACTTTCTTGAAAAATCAAATCAAATTGTTTTTGTAGATCAGATTTGATTTTCTGATCTTTCATAACCTCAGTCGCTAAAACAGATAATTTCCTTATTAGCTTGAAAATTTCAGCCTCAAAGATTTTCCTTTCCTCTTCAAATTCCTTTTCGAAGAATCTTCCTCTTATTTGATATCTCGTTAAAAGTTCCAAAAAATTTCTTTTCAAAACTCTTCTTTTCTTTTTTAAAATTACGTTTCTTACTTTGAAAGTCTTTTCTTTGACTTTCCCAAAGTTTATCTAAATCAGCTTTTTCAGAGAAAGCTCAACATTCTTTGCTTCAAAAGATTGTCGTTCAGGTTCAAACTCTACTCTCTGTTTCTCAAACTTCTCACGGTCAAGAATCAAAACCTTTTCAAAGTCAGAAACCTGTTTTGAAAGTTTTAAAGACTTTAGCTCAACAACTTTCTTTCTCTCCACATATTTCTTTGAAAATGCAGAAAATTTGTGTATAAAAACTTTTCTTTCAGTTGCAAAGAGAGCTCTTTCTTTTTCAAACTCTCTCTCTCCCTCTCTTGCAATCTCCAGTTCTAAACCAAAAGTTTTCTTTTCAACTATGACTTCTTCTTCTTCAGTTCAACATTTTCAGCTTCAAACAGTTTCCCTTTCTTTTCAATCTCCTTCAAAACATCTTCTTGCTTCAAATCAGAAATCTTCTTTTTTCTGCTCAAGGTTTCCAGCTTCCAAAGCCTTTGCTTTCTCTTCAATCTTTTTGATAGTCTCTTGAATAGACTTCTCAATTTCCATCTTCTTTTCATCTTGCAAAGGTTCAAAAACTGTTATCTTGCTTTTAAGCTCTTTAATCTTGTCTAAATATTCACCATTTAAGGATGAAAATCGACCATGTCTAGATGCCTTTTCCAGTTTGGCAATCCTTTCATCATTGGAAACTTTTAAACTTTTAAGATTTTTAATATTTTCCCGAAGATAAAAAATTTCAGTATTGAAATGTATAATCGTCTGAAGTTGACTTGCAACTTTTTTTTCAAGAACTGAAATCTTCTCTTTGAAAGTAGCATTTTCCACCTTTAGAGACATCGTTACCTGAAAGATTAAAAAAACGAAAGATCGTTAACAGATACTTCTATTAGAAGTAAGACTTGTGCACACTCAAAAAGTTAAAATCAGAAAAATATACAGAAATAAAAAAATATGGACTAAACTTGACACAAAAAGAAAAATTAAGAAAAACAAGGACTAAAAAAATGACACACGTGAAAAATAAGGACTAAAAAATGACAAAAATGGAAAACTATGAAGTATAAGGACTAAAAAAGACAACCTATAAAACTAAAACAAATACAAGGACTAAAAATGACAAACACTAAAACTAAAAAATGACGGGGGCTAAATTTGACAAAACTCTAAACCTGAAACTACAAGTACTAAAAGTAACAAACAATGAAACTTAAAGTACAAGGACTAAAACTGTAAAATTCTAAACTTCTAACAGACTTAACTGAATAATAATGGAAAAGGACTGAAAATGTAAGAAAACTGACGACCCTAACTAAACATTAACGGACTCTAACTGAAAAAGGACCAAAAATGAAACAGATTATACGACCGACTAACGGAAACCATTAACTACTATCCATATTCTTCAACCTCACGCTTACACCTGCAAAACCAAACATGGAGTGATCTTTTAAGCACCAAAACCTTCTTTTAAACCCTCTTAACCATTCCTAATCACCAAGAAACATTATATGATCATTCAAGATGTAAATAATCATTGATAACCATCCTGTGATTCATTATCGAGCCATCTACTATGTAGAAACTCAGCAGACCTCACTTGACGTATCTCAATGCATGAAGAATTCGTAACAGTCTTTTGTAGTTACTGGAGCTTCTTGTAACCAAGGGTTATGATTATTATAACTTGACGTAAACTTTCATGCCAAACTTGAGTGATAGTGAGAATGACGTAACATGCAGATTATTGTAACCTGCTATGTAGCTTTAGGCGATAAAAAAATGTTTCAGTCGACAAGTAGGATATTCTCGTTAGGCGACAAAGTTGATGATGAAGTTGCTTAAACACATTGCAACAGGAATGTCAGACGATAACCAATTTAAATGTCCGAAAAATTGCCCGATATATTTTTAGCCTAAATCCAACGTTTTGAGGGCTTTTAAAGTTTTTTTGGTAGATTTTAAGAGGTTTTTAATTTTTTTTGTCGATTATTGAGAGACTTTTTTTGGTTTTTAGCCGAGTTCGAGAGTAGTTTTGGCTTTTTGGTTGATTTCAAAACATTTTTTGGTTGATGGGGTCCCGAACGAGAAATTAATAGGAGGACGTTAAGGTAGAAACTTGAAAAATCCATGTTTTTAACCTAAATATTTATTTTTTTCTTTTTAATGGGGTCCCGTTCCCCATTACCCATGCAATACATCCGACTCTGGCGATAACATGTAGTTCTTGACGTATGTGATACAATATGACTTAGTCGATATCTATGGTGTTTTGTCGCTCAAATGATAAGCGACAAAGATGAACTTGGCGATAGCTATGAATGTCATGCAGAAAATTCAAGCGATAACAAAGTTGTTTTCGTCGTTCAATCAACTCCGGCGATAACTTGAATCTGGGCGATAAAACAGTCGGTAAACTCGGTCGATAAACTCGGTCGATAAACTCAGTTTAGACGATAAAAAAATCCGGTG
This sequence comes from Saussurea involucrata, assembly GCA_033807775.1. Classification (NCBI taxonomy): domain Eukaryota; kingdom Viridiplantae; phylum Streptophyta; class Magnoliopsida; order Asterales; family Asteraceae; genus Saussurea; species Saussurea involucrata. The sequence goes on along the minus strand of CM066314.1, from coordinate 215,624,464 downwards.
ATAATAATGAACGGTCGACAAAGTATGAGTTCTCTTTATCTGGAATTAAACCGTAGGATGCTTCAAAGTTGGTGTGCATGCAGTAGCTTCAGGTTAATATGAATTACGTCGACGATGAGGTGAAAGATGGAGGAAAATGACCAATATGAATTGGTTATGAATTATCATCGACTCAGTTGTGAATGGAATTGAAAATCATCGTGGGTCGGTGTTTTAATAACTTTTAATCTTATTGGTCGTCGACATGGATGATTCAGGTGATGAATATGAACCCAACTTCCGTTGATAAACTTGAAGGTCTTTGGTCGACGATAACGTTGAAGTTTCCCTGCCTAACACTTTGTAACAACCGGGTTTTCTATGGCAAGAATGAAAGTTCAGTGTCTTTTGTCTAAGGAATGAAAGTATACTTAGAGAGCCAAATTGGAAATTTGAGAGAAGGTATTTAAAGGCACAATTCGGGTTAGCTGAATTTCATTCCCTCTTGGTGGTGTTTGGCGGCTATAGAAGAAAAGGGAAGAAGAAAAGTGTCTTTGGGAAAGAAATCAAAGGGAGAAGAAATCAGCAAGGTAATCCATTCTAATTTTGTATTCCTTGTTGTGTTAGTACTTCTTTCTTAATTGGTTTGGATTCTTAAGTCTGAATGTAGTGATTCAATGAGTTTTCACCCACTTTTCCTTAAAAGTGTGTTTTGAGGGTTTTTGTCATGGTAATTCGATTTAAGGGATTAAAAATGGATTAAGTGGACGTTTTATGGTTGGGAAATGAACCCAGTTATGTGCTCAATCAACTCATGGGTAGAAATCAGGTTTTTAATCACTTTTGGGAATCAATTTTCATCCAGACCGTAGTTTCCGGACACTTGAAGTTCGTGAGGTTTCAGTAGTTTCCGGATAGTATGCTGGTGTCCGGGTAGAGTTTGCTTGAGAGTTACCAGATGGGTCTCCTTCCGGATAAGTTGAGATTCCGGGTGTTAGTATCCGGTAAAGGGCGTGTCCGGGAAGTTGGGGGATCCGGACAGTTCGGGTATCCGAGAAGTCGAGGTATCCGGACTGTTGGGGTATCCGGAATGTGTTATGGGCAAAGAGTGTACGGATGTATAGTGACAGTAATTGTCAAGCTAAAAGTGACAGCTAGTGTCGTAGTGATGTGATGTTAGAGAGAGAGGAAGCATCAGATAGAAGCCTTTTTGGGGTTTCGGTTGAGGTGTACGATTTGTTAATCGGATTGTTGGGGCACGTAGGGTATAAGTTGACGTTGTGGTACGATTATGTTCGGGATAGAATGACGGAGTGGTGGTGGGTGGTTACTCAAAGGAGAAACCAAGTGTTTTTAGTTGTAAGAGTCGTTAAGTAAGCATATTTTGGGATCATTGGAAGTTTAAAGAAGATGATGGGTGTATTAGTCAAAATGTGGTGGAATAGATGTGAAATCCTTAAAGAATGTGAGTTGCTGCTTATGTGTGAACGAATTGTCTGAGAAAGTAAAAGTTGGAGATTAAAGAATGTATAGTGACGTCGAACACTGGTGTCAGTTCGAGGTGAATTGGTCGAAAGCCTTAAGTTGGAATTTTAGTGCAACCGTTTGGTTATGTATAGTAATGAGAAAGTATTTTTAGATTGGGAATTGTCGGAAGAGAGGGGCGAGTAATGTTGGTGAGCAGTGCTCCACGCTAACGTGGGGAGGTGAAGATAGTATGTCGGAATAAGTAAGTAAATCGGAAGTAGTAAGCTTGACAGTAATGCCGATAGGTGCAGTGTTGTGTAGATTGTCATTGATAAGTGTGCGAACTTTTGGAAAGAGTATGGAGGAAGGAAATTGTGTATGATTTTATGCAGGAAAGAAGTGGATAAGACAACTGAATGGGTTAAGTTAGTGACTTTGTGAGAAATGTTTGAATGATTGGGTCGTGCAGTGATTAAGCTAGTGAGAATAGCATGGTGTGACCAGGGTTACTCCTCCCAGTAGAGTGAGGATAACCGGAGTTATGTTTTATATGACTTAATGAACGTGGCAATCAGCGAAGAATTGATGTACTTCAGGATAAGTTTAATTCGAGTAGGTGAACACTTCCACGATGGGTTTGGAGGTTCTTACTCTTAGTTACGTATAAGTATGGAGTGGTGAAGTGGTGAGGATGCGAGTAATGGTTGACGAACTGTGGCCGAGATGGTCCGAGAAAGGGAAATGTTATTTGCATAGAAGATTGTTGGTTGGGAGAAGTAATCTAGAATTGCTTGTATTACGATGAAGGAACTCTGGGTTGCGAGTTGTCGGGACGTACAGGGTTGGCCTTGTGCCAAGATGTCAAGTGAGTGATTGTTTCTTAGTAAGAGAACCTCGTGTTGTAGCGGGGGATTCTGTCAAGTTCCTGCTTAAAGGAAGTAAAGATGCATGAGAAGCCTTATTTAATCTTCTATTGTCTAGACCGACCGAGTAGGAACAGTAGCCTACGAGTTAGAGCACCGTAAGAACTGAAGGGAATACACCCATTGTTCCAGGTTTCAAATTTAGAGAGGTGGTTGACTGAGTCAGAATGTGGCTTTACTTTGGAGAAGTGTCAGTTTTGCTGTGGGCAAGATACCCGCATCTTTTCCCAATAAGGAATTCCGGGGACGAAATTCTTTTAAGGGGGGAGTGTTGTAACAACCGGGTTTTCTATGGCAAGAATGAAAGTTCAGTGTCTTTTGTCTAAGGAATGAAAGTATACTTAGAGGGCCAAATTGGAAATTTGAGAGAAGGTATTTAAAGGCACAATTCCCTAGGGTTAGCTGAATTTCATTCCCTCTTGGTGGTGTTTGGCGGCTATAGAAGAAAAGTGTCTTTGGGAAAGAAATCAAAGAGAGAAGAAATCATCAAGGTAATCCATTCTAATTTTGTATTCCTTGTTGTGTTAGTACTTCTTTCTTAATTGGTTTGGATTCTTAAGTCTGAATGTAGTGATTCAATGAGTTTTCACCCATTTTTCCTTAAAAGTGTGTTTGAGGGTTTTTGTCTTGGTAATTCGATTTAAGGGATTAAAAATGGATTAAGTGGACGTTTTATGGTTGGGAAATGAACCCAGTTATATGTTTAATAAACTCATGGGTAGAAATCAGGTTTTTAATCACTTTTGGGAATCAATTTTCATCCAGACCGTAGTTTCCGGACACTTGAAGTTCGTGAGGTTTCAGTAGTTTCCGGATAGTATGCTGGTGTCCGGGTAGAGTTTGCTTGAGAGTTACCGGGTGGGTGTCCTTCCGGATAAGTTGAGTTTCCGGGTGTTAGTATCCGGTAAAGGGCGTGTCCGGGAAGTTGGGGTATCCGGACAGTTCGGTATCCGGGAAGTCGGGGTATCCGGACTGTTGGGGTATCCAGAATGTGTTAATGTCCGAAGTGTGTCAACTGCACAGTAGGGTCAGACCGTCTGAACTGATATGAATCTAATGCACTTAGGTGTTCGATTGGTTTAGCTTGGAGATATTTAAGAAGTGCGTTCTACGTAAACCAGAGGTGAGTTCCCTAAACCTTTTTACGACGTAAGATGTTAAATGCTTTTTAACTGATTATGGTTCTTTACGAGCATGAAATGTTTACGAACTGATGTGCATGTTTCCCATGAAAAACACTTATTTTATCTAAAAGAATATTTGGCATGATGAGATGAGAATGATGATTTACAAAGAGTCAAAGTTGTACATTTTATGAAATGAATAATGTGCTATGTGGAGTCGGTCTGCACTGTGGGGCCAGAGAGAGATCCTCGGGATCTGATGATCCCTTGGATATGTATGACAGACCGGTAGGTTGGAATTCGTTTCCTCCTATTCGGGTAGAGGGGAGTCTGCGTAGGCTCCGATATGAATTGAGAGGGGAGTCTGCTGGGGCCCCGATCGCGGAATGTTTATGTGATCCTATACACAGTGCAGTACCATGCTTGATGATATGTTAAGGTTTACGATGAATCTTTTATAAATGTTTTCATACTGTTTTACATGTTGTTTTCTGAGGGAATTCACTAGACCTTTTGGTCTAACCCTCGTTTTTCAAAACTAAAACCTTTTCAGGTAAGCATATAGTAGAAGGCTCAGGTAAGTGAGCAAGAGCAAGATAGAGTACAGATGCAGCTAGAGACAGTGCATGCCACTTGTAGAAGCTAGATTATTCTCAGTTGTGTATAGGTTGTTTCCGCCAACCTCAGTTTTAGAAGTAATGTAATGAAATTTTGGGACCCAGATTTGAAATGTTTATGAGTTAATGCTATGTATCTCCTATTATGTTTTTGGGATGTTACAAATGGTATCATAGCTATAGTTTAAGGGATTTAGGTGACCGGACGAGCCTAAACTTAAACTTGGGAGTAGAAATCACAACAGAGAATCAAGAAATGCGTTAGGAGGGCACTATTGTAGATACAGGAAATGCGTTAAGAGGACACTATTATAGATATAGGACTAATAAGGTACTGAGGACTGTCATGTAAGGTAAGTTTGAGATTCCACCTGGCCAGTGTAATTGCAAACTTACAGGTACATGTATGTGCTTAACCTGCCTTATTAACCTGCCTTATTATTCTGAAGTGGTAGTCAGAAGCTAGTGTTTATGTCGTGTTCCAGTACTTTAGAATGTCAGCAAGATCCCTGAGGGGTAGATTGAGACCCCTTGTTGGGGAAGTTTCATGAGAAGTCACTTATGATGTGATGTATGTATACATCATAGAGAAGAAATGCTGTATAGAGTGTTATGAGTTGTCTAGAGGTAGCTCTTCGTGAATTCGGATAGGATGAATGTTTGAGTTTGAGTAAGACTCCTGTTTCGGGAGAGTCCTAGTTCTAGAAATCATGGGATAGATCAGTCAGGATGGTAAGGAAGGACAGTGTCGAAATCTTGAAAGTGTCAATGGAACCCTGACTTCGTAGTCGATCTTTTCAATGGCAGGGTAAATGAAATAAGATACCTATAGTGAAATGAAAGCATGTAGAAGTGGAAAGTGAGATAGTTGATCAAAACGAAATAGTATGAAAGGGTCGAGTAAGTGAGATGTGGAAAGCGTGTTCAACAAGTTATTGCATGACCGAGTGGGCGACCATTGGTCGTAGGTGGAGTGCCAAGGATAAGTTACGTAAGTAAAGCGGTTGACCTTGTTAGGGTGAGTAGCCTTCAATTGCAAGTAGAGTCTCATGCATGGCGATCTTTTATGTAACATGAAATTTTCACGATTTAAGTTAAATGTGTAAATATAAATTTTGATCGAAAATAAGTCATAATGTGCACGCGTATGTTTAAATAAAAGGTGATTTCATTCACATCACACATTGAAATTTTGAGCTTAACGATTTGCAAAATATCCCACTCTTTTCATGATAAGTTAAGTTGTTACAAAAAGATCGAGAAAACGTTTGTCAGCAAAACTTTTACAATCAAAATGAGTTTTAACCTGTTGATATCATAAAAATAAGTGAGAGAACCGACTGGTTTATTTGGTATCGGTAATTTCTTTCAGAATTGTGATGTATGAAAAGATTTTCATTTCAATATATCACTGTCGTAATAACATCGTTCGGATTGAGTAAGATTAAGGTTCACGTGAAGATGCATGCAAGCGATCCTCGAATCGTTGTGCAGGGCATAGAAGTTATAATAGTAATGGGGTCGTGGGTACCCAAGTTGTTTCCAAATGTTGTTTATTTAAAATGTGTGGAATGATTTATTTACTGTGTGGTCATGCATGAAGGCTATGAACTCACTAGGTCGTAAGATATTACATGTAAGCTAAGGAAGAACTTCAAGAGTGGAAAAGTGTCGAACAAATCAGGAAAGAATGTGGTAGCTTTAGTATTTGTGTTCAAAAGAAAAGGGTGAACAGTGGGAGAATCGGAGGTGGACCTTGGTACCGGTTGGGTGAAGGTCTGTACCCTTGTGCAGTGACTGGAAATACAGTTGCCGAGGGACGATGGTGTCCGTAGGAAGGACTAGAAGTCATCAAGGTGTTGATTTTAGCAACTCGTTATGAGTAGTGTTGTGAGGCAGAAATGAAAAATCCACGGTGTGGGATATGAGTTTGGAGGTGAGCTTGTAATAAGGATGTTACATGAGTAAGTCTTGAAATAAGGGCGATGGATTTTGAGGGTGATCATGATATGTTGGTAGGATTAGGTTTCGTAAGAGAACCCATGTTAAAGAATAGGTTAAGAAAGTAGTTACAGGTCGGCTATTGATGCTGAGGTCGGCAATCATGCAAGATGGTTAAGGCCGAAGGCTTGAACCAGAAGAGCGAAAGTTGATAGAACACCTTGTGGGGGTGCTAAGTTAGTGAGAGACCGCTATTGTTGAATAAGCGTTCTATTTTCGAAGTGAGAAGGGTCTGTAGAAGGATAAGGTGTGTAACACATACGGAGTGAGTGTAGACTATATCAGTCAGTAAGAAAATGTGCGTGTCTATGAAAGGGCTCGGATCGTAAAGAGCTAGCTAGGATGATTGTGTTTAAGCCAATTGAGAACTCGTGAGTTATAGTTCAACAAGTTGGGAAAGAACTAAGTAACGAGGTAGACTCGATTATGTATACGGGAGGATATGAAGGCAAGTTCGAATTGTGTGAATGATCATGAGAGATGTGGTCTGCAGTGTGATGTTATGGGCAAAGAGTGTACGGATGTATAGTGACAGTAATTGTCAAGCTAAATGTGCCAGCTAGTGTCGTAGTGATGTGATGTAAGAGAGAGAGAGGAAGCATCAGATAGAAGTCTTTTTGGGGTTTCGGTTGAGGTGTACGATTTGTTAATCGGATTGTTGGGGCACGTAGGGTATAAGTTGAAGTTGTGGTACGATTATGTTCGGGATAGAATGACGGAGTGGTGGTGGGTGGTTACCCAAAGGAGAAACCAAGTGTTTTTAGTTGTAAGAGTCGCTAAGTAAGCATATTTTGGGATCATTGGAAGTTTAAAGAAGATGATGGGTGTATTAGTCAAAATGTGGTGGAATAGATGTGAAATCCTTAAAGAATGTGAGTTGCTGCTTATGTGTGAACGAATTGTCTGAGAAAGTAAAAGTTGGAGATTAAAGAATGTATAGTGACGTCGAACACTGGTGTCAGTTCGAGGTGAATTGGTCGAAAGCCTTAAGTTGGAATTTTAGTGCAACCGTTTGGTTATGTATAGTAATGAGAAAGTATTTTCAGCTTGGGAATTGTCGGAAGAGAGGGGCGAGTAATGTTGGTGAGCAGTGGTCTACGCTAACGTGGGGAGGTGAAGATAGTATGTCGGAATAAGTAAGTAAATCGGAAGTAGTAAACTTGACAGTAATGCCGATAGGTGCAGTGTTGTGTAGATTGTCATTGATAAGTGTGCGAACTTTTGGAAAGAGTATGGAGGAAGGAAATTGTGTATGATTTTATGCAGGAAAGAAGTGGATAAGACAACTGAATGGGTTAAGTTAGTGACTTTGTGAGAAATGTTTGAATGATTGGGTCGTGCAGTGATTAAGCTAGTGAGAATAGCATGGTGTGACCAGGGTTACTCCTCCCAGTGGAGTGAGGATAACCGGAGTTATGTTTTATATGACTTAATGAACGTGGCAATCAACGAAGAATTGATGTACTTCAGGATAAGTTTAATTCGAGTAGGTGAACACTTCCACGATGGGTTTGGAGGTTCTTACTCTTAGTTACGTATAAGTATGGAGTGGTGAAGTGGTGAGGATGCGAGTAATGGTTGACGAACTGTGGCCGAGATGGTACGAGAAAGGGAAATGTTATTTGCATAGAAGATTGTTGGTTGGGAGAAGTAATCTAGAATTGCTTGTATTACGATGAAGGAACTCTGGGTTGCGAGTTGTCGGGACGTACAGGGTTGGCCTTGTGCCAAGATGTCAAGTGAGTGATTGTTTCTTAGTAAGAGAACCTCGTGTTGTAGCGGGGGATTCTGTCAAGTTCCTGCTTGAAGGAAGTAAAGATGCATGAGAAGCCTTATTTAATCTTCTATTGTCTAGACCGACCGAGTAGAAACAGTAGCCTACAAGTTAGAGTACCGTAAGAACTGAAGGGAATACACCCATTGTTCCAGGTTTCAAATTTAGAGAGGTGGTTGACTGAGTCAGAATGTGGCTTTACTTTGGAGAAGTGTCAGTTTTGCTGTGGGCAAGATACCCGCATCTTTTCCCAATAAGGAATTCCGGGGACGGAATTCTTTTAAGGGGGGAGTGTTGTAACAACCGGGTTTTCTATGGCAAGAATGAAAGTTCAGTGTCTTTTGTCTAAGGAATGAAAGTATACTTAGAGGGCCAAATTGGAAATTTGAGAGAAGGTATTTAAAGGCACAATTCCCTAGGGTTAGCTGAATTTCATTCCCTCTTGGTGGTGTTTGGCGGCTATAGAAGAAAAGTGTCTTTGGGAAAGAAATCAAAGAGAGAAGAAATCAGCAAGGTAATCCATTCTAATTTTTTATTCCTTGTTGTGTTAGTACTTATTTCTTAATTGGTTTGGATTCTTAAGTCTGAATGTAGTGATTCAATGAGTTTTCACCCACTTTTCCTTAAAAGTGTGTTTGAGGGTTTTTGTCTTGGTAATTCGATTTAAGGGATTAAAAATGGATTAAGTGGACGTTTTATGGTTGGGAAATGAACCCAGTTATATGCTTAATAAACTCATGGGTAGAAATCAGGTTTTTAATCACTTTTGGGAATCAATTTTCATCCAGACCATAGTTTCCGGACACTTGAAGTTCGTGAGGTTTCAGTAGTTTCCGGATAGTATGCTGGTGTCCGGGTAGAGTTTGCTTGAGAGTTACCGGGTGGGTGTCCTTCCGGATAAGTTGAGTTTTCGGGTGTTAGTATCCGGTAAAGGGCGTGTCCGGGAAGTTGGGGTATCCAGACAGTTCGGTATCCGGGAAGTCGGGGTATCCAGACTGTTGGGGTATCCAGAATGTGTTAATGTCCGGAGTGTGTCAACTGCACAGTAGGGTCCGACCGTCTGAACTTATATGAATCTAATGCACTTAGGTGTTCGATTGGTTTAGCTTGGAGATATTTAAGAAGTGCGTTCTACGTAAACCAGAGGTGAGTTCCCTAAACCTTTTTACGACGTAAGATGTTAAATGCTTTTTAACTGATTATGGTTCTTTACGAGCATGAAATGTTTACGAACTGATGTGCATGTTTCCCATGAAAAACACTTATTTTATCTAAAAGAATATTTGGCATGATGAGATGAGAATGATGATTTACAAAGAGTCAAAGTTGTACGTTTTAAGAAATGAATTATGTGCTATGTGGAGTCGGTCTGCACTGTGGGGTCAGAGAGATATCCTCGGGATCTGATGATCCCTTGGATATGTATGACAGACCGGTAGGTTGGAATTCGTTTCCTCCTATTCGGGTAGAGGGGAGTCTGCGTAGGCTCCGATATGAGGCGAGAGGGGAGTCTGCTGGGGCCCCGATCGCGGAATGTTTATGTGATCCTATACACAGTGCAGTACCATGCTTGATGATATGTTAAGGTTTACGATGAATCTTTTATAAATGTTTTCATACTGTTTTACATGTTGTTTTCGGAGGGAATTCACTAGACCTTTTGGTCTAACCCTCGTTTTTCAAAACTAAAACCTTTTCAGGTAAGCATATAGTAGAAGGATCAGGTAAGTGAGCAAGAGCAAGATAGAGTACAGATGCATCTAGAGACAGTGCAAGTGCCACTTGTAGAAGCTAGATTATTCTCAGTTGTGTATAGGTTGTTTCCGCCAACCTCAGTTTTAGAAGTAATGTAATGAAATTTCGGGACCCAGATTTGAAATGTTTATGAGTTAATGCTATGTATGTCCTATTGTGTTTTTGGGATGTTACACACTTAGGCGATAAAAACACATCGAGCGACAAACATGATGTTTTGTCGCTCAACACAGGCGACAAACTTGAACATATGAACAGCAACCGGCGATAACGATGAACAACATGAATTTGCCGAACATAATTTTTCACAAAAACCAAATTTGTCGATAAAATGAATTCTTTAACTTGTTATATGTATCAAAACACAAATAAAATGGATCTGTGAAAACTAATCGGATCCAAAAACAACGAATTTCCAAAATCGATCAAAATATCTAAAGAACCCGATTTTTCTCAAAAAATCAAATTTCAATAAAAAAATCAATTCAAAAATGAGAATTTGATTGACTAATCGATATAGAACGATTTAAGAATGGTCAAATCTTTAAAACGAATACGATTCTGACCAAAAATTTCAAATTCTTGAAAAATTCAAGAAATTTTATAAAACCCAAAATACTTTCAAATCCTCAAAAAATTGATGAGATTTCTTCGAATCGTTGCACAAATCTGATCTGTTAGGCTCTGATACCAATTGAGAATTCAAGTAACGATGAACCACAACTTGATCTTGTATTAAGAAGAGAGAAATGTACAAGATTAGGAATGATATCCACTTTCTCTCTCTAGTTTCTCTCTCTAGAAACTCTCTCAATGTACAGGATGAACTCCTAGGTTAATCTCCAAGCTACACTCTCTAAACTAGGACCTATTTATACATATGACTTTTACAAGACAATTAACTAGAGTTTGACTTTCTTTACAATTACAAAGACTTTGACTAACACAATGACTTGGACTAATTCTTGAATACAATTATGCTCAAACTAGGAATTTGTCTTAACAAATCACATGTAGAGATATTGATAATACACATAGAGTTAATTTATATGACTCCTATAGATGGTCCAATACTGAATAAACGAGTATATCCTCTAGATGGAAGAATATTCTATTTGAAAAGTAATTTGGTACCATCTGCTAGAGTTTGAAGAATTCCCAAAGGTCCTACATATTTAGGGCCAATACATTACTGTATACCCGTGTTGAGCTGGATGGGTGGACTTCCTCCACCCTCAAATTTGGATCTTTTATGCCTTTTGTTACACCTTATTTGATTGGACACTTAGGGTTGGATGGTGGTTTACTGACTTCTTTTTCTACTGTCTCTTCCTTAGAGGTCATGGTTTTGGGCTCTAGATCCTCCAAAGGTTGAGATGGTTCTTCAGCAATGGTGGGTAATGCTGTAGCATTGGTTTTAGACATTGAGCTTTTTTCAAAATCAGTTTTGGTCATTGGTCCAAACTCTTTGCCTAATGCTACATCTAAGTCTCTTCCACTCCTAAGTGTCACAACCTTCACATGTTCTTTTCCTAAAGGTCTTGGGACTTCAGTGTTACTTGGCAAAGTCCCTGCAGGTCTGTTACTTTGGTTAAGAGCAATTTGACTGATTTGTGTCTCAAGATTTCTTATTGAGGCTTGAGTTTGGGCAATTATGGTGCTATTTTGTGCCATATAACTTTTCACAAGTGCCTCAAAGGAAGACTATGATTTTGCTTGTGAAGAGGATTTGTTTTGAAAAGGAGGTCTGTTGTTTTGGAAATTCTGATTTTGATGACTTTGGTAATTTTGATTTTGATGACTTTGGTAATTTTGAGAACTGCCAGCATGCTGCTGAGATTGAAAATTGGAATTTCCTTGTTGCTTAGGTTCAGTTGGACTTAAACTTGGGCTGTTCCATGAAAAGTTTGGATGTTGTTTCCAACTGGCATTGTAATTATTGGAGTATGGACCATTTATGTTATGAACATAGTTAACTGATTCAGAGTTATGAGGACGATGTTCATAAGAGTGTTCCCCACTACAACAAACACATTGCACTGAGAGGACTGCTGGAGTGGGTGTAGTGACAGTCTGCTGTGTTCCTTGACCAGTAGTCATGTTTTTAAGCATGTTGGTCATGGAAGCAAGTTGAGCTGTCAATGCAGTATATGCATCTACATCATGCATTCCAGAAGTCTTCTTTTGAGTTGGAGCCCTTGGATCGACCCAATGGCCATTGTTTGTTGAAATCTTTTCAAGAATTTCGTACCCGGTATTATAGGTATTGGAAGTAAAGGCCCCTCCTGATGTCGCATCAAGCATTTGTTTTGCATTGGAATCAAGTCCATTGTAAAACGTCTCGAGTTGAATACAGTAGGGAATTCCATGGTAAGGGCATTTCCTTAATAATTCCTTAAACCTTTCCCAAGCATCGAGAATTGCTTTATCGTCCATTTGTTTGAACATACAAATTTCATTTCTGGACTTAGCATTCTGGGTAGGTGGAAAATATTTTCACAATTTTTTTTCCAGCCATGTCAATCCATTATGGCACAGAACCTGGTGCCAGTGAGTTAAACCAAACTTTTGCTCGATCCCTTTGTTAATGCCAAAAATCGTCCAGAAGGATAACTTAAGGTTGATTGTGGAGCTTAACAACTAAAGATAGAAATCGTTCGACAAAGCAATGCAACGAAGACAAAAATGTAAACGAGACGCAAGGAATTTTGGTGACGTGGGAAAAACCTCAACAAGGAAAAAACCCGCGGACGACTGTGGATGTCGTCGCTGCACTATGGTCGCCAAACAGGGGCGATGTCCTTATGTTTCAGATGTCGAGAGTACAATGGTTACAATACAAATGAAAGAAAGACTTTAAATGTAAAGTAAACGGGTGTATCGAATGTAAAAACAAGTGCGTCGTGTATAAAAGCTATGCGTCGTGCGTCGTCTGCTTCGAGAGAGAGTTTTGTTTCAAGTGTTTTCGTTGTGTGATTCTTGGGAGTTCAGTTGTGCCCAAAATGATGTTGAGCCTTCATATATATAGCCTTCGAATGCTTTAATGATCTTCATGAATGTCGGAGTAACGGTCGTAACGGCCTTTGAGAGTTAATGCTCGTAATGACCTTTGTCGGTTATATCCGTTGGCCATTAATGGTGTTGATCCTGCATTAAACATAGAAATCATAACAGTTGTCTTACGTTAGTCGGTCGAGGTCGTAAGGTCTCTTACGATGGTCGTGTAAGCTAGACTACTTCATGGTCGAGTGTTGTGAGTAACCTTTAATTCAAACTTTAGGTCTGATAATAAAATGTGATTTTGGCTTAAAAAAGCATCGTGTAAGAAATATGTGTTCTTTTTCCCGGTCGTGGTCGAGATTGGTGAAATTTTACCCAAACAGTTTGCCCCCAAAATTTAAAATGAAAAAGCAATTTCAAATTTAAAATTTCAAATTTTTGTCAGAAGAAAATCTTTTGAAATCCTCGTCTAAGGGAATGTGAAGAGTCGTGACATGTGTCGAAAGTCGTTGGTTAGGAAACTGAATCGATTTGATCCTAACTAAAGGGGAAGTTGAAAAGGGGATATGATCGAGACGTCATGCTGACGTGCGATCATGCGATCGTGCCTAACAGCTGCAAACGCCAGGTGTCGACGATCTGTCGAGTCTTCGAAAAGGTATTGACACGTGTCGTTCATCGAGCGACTCGACCTGACACGATCAATTGCATAAATAGCGACCCTTAGTGGATCTTTTCCAGTTTACGCTTTCATAAACTTCTTAGAGTTATTTTAGTCTTCTATCCTTGCTTTCTTTCGGCCAATCTTTTCCAAACCTGCAAAAATCTTTGACCCGATTAGAGTTTTCGAGGTTTAGAGCGCCTATATAAGGTACGACTTTTCATCCTTTGTATGCGTTGTAAGTCTATCGCTAGAAAACCTAGGAAAAACTGGGATATTTGGGATTTTTCATACCTGCAAATTTGGTTAACAGGGTTAGAAATGTCCACTGAGCCTGCTAGTTCCATTAGAGATCAAGATGATCTCGACGACCTTAGAAGTTTAGCAACAATCCCTGCGGGGATTACACTGAGCAAGGCCGGTCAGATTCGACCGGAGATGTTTCTTGCTGGGTACGTCGTGATATACGAGTACCCATTTAAGATAGGTTTTGAGTGGCCCTATTCGCCTCTGGCCAAGGCATTCATGTGCGAGTTTGACCTCTCACCGGGGCAACTGATGCCCCAATTCTGGCGCGTTATCCAGGTCATCGAGCGACTTACCAAAAATTGGGAGTCGCCAATGAACGTGAATGACCTCTTGACGGCTTACCAGGTCAAGATGGACGGGTACCGTCGTTATAGCCTGTTCTCAAAACACAAGGGCGATCGTACCTTGGTTCTGAAAACTGCAGTCAACGACCTGGACCCTGACAGCGACTGGATTAGGTCCGGATGGAACATGACGGGTGAGTTTTTAGCTTTGGTCGAGCGTTTTTATTACCTTTATTGCTTTGTTTCAACTAATCTTCTCTCTTTGTGCCTTCAGACATTAAATTCGAAGACGTGAAGCCCAAAGATTCCAAGGCTAAGATCGAGAAGTTTTTGGAACTCAGCACCGACGACCGATCGTTCGTCACACGACACTTGATCGACGAAGACGACGAAGTGAGAGAACCGAGAGAGACGAGAGGAAGAGGTGACAGAGGAGAAGGAGAGAGAAGAGTCGAGAGAAGAAGAAGAAGAAGAAAAAGAATAAGAAATGACCTATAAGTGTTCCTTCGACTTTTCTACTCGACCTAGTCTTTCCCTTATCTCGATCGTCTGATCGTTCTTTTTTCTTGTTTTACAGGAGAATCTCAGGCGAAAGTATCGTCTGTGGCTGCTAAGAAGGCAGCCCAAGCTGAGCTTGCCCGTTGGGACAGAGAAAAAAGAAAGGGGACCTCGACCACCGGGTCGGGTGTCCTAAAGCAGACCAAGATGACGGTCCCGAAGGAACCATCTTCAAAGACGGGCGGCTCGTCGAGAATCGTCACGCCTGAGAAGGCGAAGGTGTCAATCGTGTCCCCGGAGAAGACGAGGACATCTTCAGATGCGATTGACGCGGAGCCTGTTAGTTCTGCGCCTCCGGAGAAAACGACGGTGTCTCCATCCGCAGCATCGACCCCTTCATCGGCCGACAAGGGCAAGGGTCATGCGACTGGAGAGGCTGAGGTCATGACGGTCAACTTTACGTTGCCGTCAGACTTCATGGCTGACAATGTCCTAGACGGGACAAAAATTTTCCCCCATCTGGGGAAATATCAGCTCCCGTCTTACAAGGAGCGTTTCCGAGGGGTCTCCGTCGAGGAGACGGGATCGCATGTTGCCGGACTGGCGTTATGGTAAGTCTTTCTTTCAAGACTTGTCTTTTGTTTCGTATAACTTGTCGAGCGTTTGCTAACATGCTCCTTTGTGTTTTACAGGCGTTCCAGTCCTCCCTGGCTCTGCATGCCGAAACGGAGAAGATAGAAGGTCTGGTGTCCTATGCTCTCGAAAGAGAGAATGCGGTACTGGACAAGTAAAAGGCGGCTCTAGCGCGGGTCGAGGACATGTCGATACGACTTGATGACGCCCAGAACGAGTCGGAGGCCGTCGGGCGTGCAAGGGACGAGGCGAACTATCGTCTGACGCAGTCCCTGTCCCTGATCGCCGAACAAAGGACGTCAGTCTGGCAACATGCTCCTTTATGTTTTACAGGCGTTCCAGTCCTCTCTGGCTCTGCACGCCGAAACGGCGAAGATAGAAGGTCTGGTGTCCTCTGCTCTTGAAAGAGAGAATGCGGCACTGGACAGGGAAAAGGCGGCTCTAGCGCACGTCGAGGACATGTCGATACGACTTGACGATGCCCAGAACGAGTCGGAGGCCGTCGGGCATGCAAGGGACGAGGCAAACTATCGTTTGAAGCAGTCCCTGTCCCTGATCGCCGAACAAAGGACGGAGCTGGACAAGACTAAGGAATCCTTGGCTGTGAGTGAAAAAGATGCCGAGGAGTCCAACTCCAAGGTGGCAAGTTTGGAAAAAGAGGTGAAGGAGCTAAAGGACGAGGCTATGTCCGTCTTCTCCTTGGCTCGATTGACCTCTTGTGCGGCGATAATGAGGCAGCATCTGTCGGGGAAGAATCCCCTCGCCTCAGCGTCGGACGAGTTGGCGTTCTTCTTGTCGACTGTTGGGACCGAGAGGGACCTCGACTCAGACGATGAGAAGGAGGTTGAGGAGGAAGAGATGGACGAGGGCTTCCAGGGCAAAGCCTCGGGCAAGGACGCGACCGACGATCCTTCTCAGCCTTAGAAGATTTTATTCTTAGTTTTGCTGTTATCGCTCGACCGTTGCTGGTCGAGCCACTTGGATGTAATCGATCATTTAATGAATGAAATTTACCTTTCTGTTGAACTTGTGCATTATTTCGACTTATACATTTCGTGACTAGATACAATATCAATTATGAAATTCATTAAGTACAAAATGAACAAGAAGACGTGCGACTTAGGCATCCACTGTAATACAATGATTAGAACATAAGTCGTAAGACTTTTATATTTTTAAATCGTGTAAGCAAATGTAAGTACGTGCGACTTAGGCACTTATCCAAAACATGAAATTCGTTAGGCCTTATGTTCGTACGATTAAAACGTGCGACGAACTTGAGTCGTGCGCTCCTGTAATAGTACAGTCAAGTCATCTAATAGACCCGATTGCTTATGTCGTGCGATCCTGCGAAAGTTTACTGAAGTCGTATGATAGACCTAGTAACTTGTGTCGTGCGATCCTGCGATAAAACAATGTCAGAGATTGGTCGTTGGCTAACCAACGACCCTCCGATGATTAAGTCAGTAATCGTCGTGATGAATAAAAACCGTATGAGAAAAAAGGGTTTAGAAGAAATACCTTTTCAAATGTGTTACATTCCAGCTACGTGGGATATCTCGATTGTCGAGGGTTTAGAGCCGATAGGCACCTTTACCCACGACTTCTGAGATACGATAAGGACCTTCCCACTTGGTGGAAAGCTTACCTGCATTGAGCTCTTGAGTGCTCTGGAACACTCGTCGGAGGACGTAGTCGCCTTCT
Source organism: Saussurea involucrata (assembly GCA_033807775.1). Lineage (NCBI taxonomy): Eukaryota > Viridiplantae > Streptophyta > Magnoliopsida > Asterales > Asteraceae > Saussurea > Saussurea involucrata. The sequence continues at coordinate 215,607,735 of CM066314.1, read as the reverse complement.
CGGAAGACTTTAGCTCTGACGTTCTTATTGAAATGTCGCTCGACCGCTTGTTTCTGCGACGCCATTCTGATCAATGCTGATTCTCTAAGTTCTTCCAGGGCGTCGAGGTCATAACTTAAATCAATCAGGTTATGGTCGACGGAAGTATGCCTCGAGGTTGGGAGTTGGACGTCGACCGGCAAAACTGCTTCACAACCATAGACCAAAGAGAAAGGAGTTTGTCCTGTGGACGTGCGAGGTGTCGTGCGATTCGCCCACAGGACCGAAGGGAGTTCTTCGACCCACTTTCCCTTTGCAGCTTTTAACCTTTTCTTGATCGAAGCAATGATGGTCTTATTGCTCGACTCAACAAGTCCGTTTGCCTGGGGATACCTGGGTGTCGAGGCCGTTAGCTTGATATTGCGGTCTTCACAGAACTGTCGAGTCCTATTGCTTATGAAATGGGATCCATTGTCGCAGACAATTTAAGATGGAATCCCAAACCTGCATATGATGTTAGTCTGGATAAAAGAGACGAATTCCTTGTCCCGAACTTGGGAAAAGGCAGCTGCTTCTACCCACTTAGAAAAATAATCTGTAAGTACGAGAAAGAATACCTTTTGCTCGGGGGCAGGTGGTAACTTACCGACAATATCCATCCCCCATCTCATGAAGGGCCATGGGATTAATGTCGAATGTAAAGGTTCAGAAGGTTTATGAGACGTACCTGAATGTCGTTGACAGGGATCACAGTTCTGGACATACCTAATGGCGCCTTGTCGCAATGTTGGCCAAAAATACCCGTGTCGAGAGATACGATTAGCCAAACCGCGACCTCCTGAGTGATTGCCACACTCCCCATCGTGCATTTCTTGAAGGATCTTCTGAATTTGACTCTTACTGATGATGCATCTCAGGTTTAGGCCTGTTGATGATCGTCGATAGAGTCTATCTCTGATCACGACATACCTAGATGCTTTGAACTTGATCTTCCGAGCTTCCATCTTGTCTTCTGGGAGTTGGTCGTGCATAAGAAAATTTCGGATGTCGCACGACCAATCATCTTCTTGGTCTTCGATTTGGACGACATCGTCATTCTCGATGGACGACGTCGCCAGGTGGATCATGGGAATGCTGTCGAATATTGGTTCGACAAGAGCAGACCCAAGATTTGCTAAAGCATCGGCCTGAGTATTCTGGTCCCTTGGAATCTGTTCAATAGAAAATGATTTAAATTTTTCTGATTTTTCTTTTGCTAACTTCAGGTACGCTGTCATCTTTGAATCTTTGGCCGTGAATTCTCCATTCATCTGGTTCACGACCAGGAGAGAATCGCTTTTAACATGTAGCGCGGTTGCCCCCGAGTCGTGGGCCATACTCATTCCCACGACCAGGGCTTCATACTCGGCTTCGTTGTTGGTTGTTTTGAAGTCGCACCTAACGTTGGATGACCCAACGACGTCTAATCCTGAACCCCTAACGTTGGATGACCCATCGACGTGTAAGGTCCAAGGTACGTCGTCGTGAGTCGCCACAGTGAGTACTTCGAGCTCTACTTCTTTTTCCAACTCAGGACTAAAGTCGGCGATGAAATCTGCCAATGCTTGCGATTTAATTGCTGTCCTGGGCTTGAAATCGATGTCGTAACCACTGAGATATATGCTCCATTTCGCCAATCGACTTGTCAACTCAGGTTTCCTCAAGACAGCCTTAAGAGAAAAGTTAGTCACGACAGTAATAGGATGCGATTCAAAATAGTGTCGCAATTTCTTTGCGGCTGTAACTAACGACAAAAGCAATTTTTCCAATGAGGAATACTTGGTTTCGGCGTCCAAGAGAGATTTACTTACATAGTAGATCGGCAGTTGCTGCTTTTCATCTTCTCGCGTCAGTACGACACTTACGGCATTAGGACTAACAGCCAAATATAGCTGCAAGACATCATGATCGTGAGGCTTCGACAGCAAAGGCGGTGACATCATATACTCTTTTAATTTTTGCAGTGCTTGCTCATGATCGTCGGTCCAGTCGAAGCCTTTATTTTTCCATCATCTTTGAAGGACTTCTTTGGCCATCGGATGGTCGCCTGGACGGTCTTCAGGGCCTCGATCAAGTCCTTAGTAGTCCCTTTGAACCCGTAGGAGGATATCTTAGGATACTGAGGAATTTTGGTCGCGGTCGCGGTCTTGAACTCCGCCTTCGTCTTGAATCGGACGTTCGATATTTGTCGTGTAGGCTACGACTTGGATACTGCCTTCGTTTTAAACTCTGGTTTCTTTACACTTAGCGACCTCTTATCGTCAGTGTGCTTTCGACGAAAAGCAGCGTCGTCTTCCACCCTTATATAAGCCAGGGTTCTTGCTCGGACATCTTCGAAATTCTCTGGAGGGTATTTGGTCAAATCGGTGTACATACCTGAACTGTCGTCTAGACACGTTTGTAGGCTTCGATCGCAGTCTTGACGTCGCAGTTGCGGACACTGATCATTTCTGCGTTGAACCTGTTGAAGTAACTTCGGATGGATTCGCCGGTCTTCTGCACGACATAATATAAGCCGCTGGTCTGCCTCTCCATCTTGCGACTACTGGCGAATTGCTGGGAGAACTGGTTGACCAACTCAGCGAACGACCCGATGGATTTGGGGTTGAGGTTAATCAGCCATTGGAGGGCAGGACCCGTGAGCGTCGCCCCGAAACTCTTGCACATGCAAACTTCCTGGTACATATGCGGGATCGAGACCGTCCACATTAATTGCTTATACTGCGCAATGTGCTCCGTTAGATCGGTTATCCCCGAATACTTGGGCGTGAAGGCGGGGATATTATACTTCTTCAGGACGTCGACGGTCGCTATCGTGTCAATGAAAGGCGACGCCTGATACCCTGAACGAGCTTCGACGTCGACGGGCACGGCTGTCCCCGGTAGCTTAGCGAGTAAGGACAGGACTCGCTCATTCTGGTCTTCCAACATCTTCAACCGCTGGGCGACAGGATCATTGGGATCGGAATTCACACATGTTGGAGGGTTAACCACTGAACTGGTGCCATTTCCGTACGACGAGCCATTGGCGTCCCCATTGAAAGGGACGAAGTATGGCTGAGACCCATTGTTCATGGGTGGTGGCCTCAGATGCTGAGGAGGAATCGGCCCGAACTGGGGATTTGGGATGAATGATCCATGCTGCTGGTTTTACATGAATGGACCTTGCTGCTGACCCTGACCGAACGGTCCTGGTCCTGGATTCTGAACGAATGGACCCGAACCTAGATTCTGGACGAAAGGAGCGGATCCGGGATTCTGGCCGAAGGGAGCGGATCCTGGATTCTGGCCGAACGGTCCTGGACCTGGATTCTGGCCGAACGGTCCTGGACCTGGATTCTGAACGAATGGTCTTGGACCGTTCTGCGGTCCGAATGGATTCCTCAGTCGCGCGATTTCCTCAGCTGCCCTTCGACTTTGCTCAGCAAGGGCATCGATCTGACAGCGCGCATTTTTAAGCTCCCAATGCATCTGGGCGATGATCTGCTCTTGGTTTCCATGATCTGCCATTTTCCTGAAACAGAAAAAAGAGGAAACTCTAAGAAATCGTTAGTAAGACGCACGTTTGTCGAAGACTTTCTCTAGATGGGGCCCCACAGTGGGCGCCAAACTGTTAATGCCAAAAATCATCCAGAAGGATAACTTAAGGTTGATTGTGGAGCTTAACAACTAAAGATAGAAGTCGTTCGACAAAGCAATGCGACGAAGACAAAAATGTAAACGAGACGCAAGGAATTTTGGTGACGCGGGAAAAACCTCAATGAGGAAAAAACCCGCGGACGACTGTGGATGTCGTCGCTGCACTATGGTCGCCAAACAGGGGCGATGTCCTTATGTTTCAGATGTCGAGAGTACAATGGTTACAATATAAATGAAAGAAAGACTTTAAATGTAAAGTAAACGGGTGTATCGAATGTAAAAACAAGTGCGTCGTGCGTCGTCTGGTTCGAGAGAGAGTTTTGTTTCAAGTGTTTTCGCTGTGTGATTCTTGGGAGTTCAGTTGTGCGCAAAATGATGTTGAGCCTTCAAATATATATATCCTTCGAATGCTTTAATGATCTTCATGAATGTCGGAGTAACGGTCGTAACGGCCTTTGAGAGTTAATGCTCGTAATGACCTTTGTCGGTTATATCCGTTGGCCATTAATGGTGTTGATCCTGCATTAAACATAGAAATCATAACAGTTATCTTACGTTAGTCGGTCGACGTCGTAAGGTCTCTTACGATGGTCGTGTAAGCTAGACTACGTCATGGTCGAGTGTCGTGAGTAACTTTTAATTCAAACTTTAGGTCTGATAATAAAATGTGATTTTGGCTTAAAAAAGCATTGTGTAATAAATATGTGTTCTTTTTCCCGGTCGTGGTCGAGACTGGTGAAATTTTACCCAAACACCCTTAAAGAAAATGGGAACAAGGTGAGTCTTAAGGCATCAGAAAAACATCGGTGATCTCTTTAAAAGATTTTAAATTTGAGTGTGGATCTTTCGATGGTAATCCGGAAAATTGACCATTGGCTTGCAACATATGAAACATGATGGGTTCTGGTTCAAAACATATGACCATTGGCTTTACAATTCCTGAGTTTAATTGCTCAAAGTTAGGAATTGCATAATCCATAATTCGCCCATTTTTTGAGTTTGCAAGATCAATGATGTTAAGAGGTTCATTTTGTTCATTGTTACCACGAAATTCTTCATCATCATTTTCATAATGGATTGGCTGTTCTGGAAAAACATGAACTGGTGGATTTCCAAAAATTGGTAGGTTTCCAAAATTTGGCGGTGCTCTAGGGTTTTCTAAAATTGGTGGTTTGATTTGATCCCCTAGAGGCGGTGGTCTCATTTCTAAGACGGGTGGTCTATGCTCGAAACCCGACGGAACATCCATATCGGGAGGATTCATTGAGTTTGAGGTTCTTTGTATCCTCCTTCTATGGCGAAAGGTTCTTTCTATGTCAGGATCTAACTCGAAAAATTCCCCTCGTTGGATTCTTGGCATACACCACAATTACAGTATGATTCGGACGGTGTTAGAAAAATAAAATCTTTAAAAATACTTTTATAGACTTTTAGCGTGCCAATCCCCGGCAACGGCGCCAAAAACTTGACAGTGCTTGGAATACACTTAGACTTGTGATAAATAAACCTCAAAGCAAGTATACAATGAGATCTAATATCGTCAATCAAGTAATAAAGTGGTGAGAACCACATATCGTCCCACAGAGATTGGAGAAAAAGTGCAATAAGAGTTTAAGAAAAGAAATGATTTTAGATGACGAATTCGAAGATATTGTTTTGTTTGGAGTTATGACAGATTATATTGACCAAATAATAAAGAAAGCAAGGGTGCAAGATGTTTGGGGTGAAGCTTAAATACAAATTCCAGTGGACCAATGCTGTAGCATTGCTACAACATTTGTCCAACAATAATTAGTTTCACCATCTACTTTTTGGGAGGTCCTTCCGAACTCTCATCATTGTAGTATTGAATCTGGTTTTCAAACAACACATTCATGTGATTGTATCAGTACCATCAAGAGTAACCAATGAAGCCTTCCAAGTATATGGATCAACAAATACCTTTGTTAAAAATCACTCTTCCGAGCCGATTCCCATATCATTTAAGTTGATGTGTTCTAAGTGGTGACCAACTTATCGAGAATAATCAATTTAGTAAACAGAGGTAACAAATGCCTTTGTTAGCAACTCTTCCAAGTATACCTTTGTCATCTGAATTGACGTGCATATCAATGGCTCATGCCTGAGTCCATGGCACTTTAACATTTTCAAAGTGATCAAAACGTTAAGGATTATTTTGGTTTTATAAAACTTAAGATGAAATGGTGGAACGTCATTATTGAGAAACAAGTTCCACCTTTCTTTGATTTAAAACTTCACCCTTTTATTTCACACCCAAGCTATTAAACTAGATACTCATACTTGAAAGTAAATGACAATAATGTAAATGACAGAAGTTAAAGACATAAATTAAATGACATAAGTGTAAATGACAAGTATTTAAATGACAAGAAAGTAAAATGAAATAATTAAAAGACAAGAGAGTAGTGCAACAATGCTCAAGCAATGCTGCAGTAACTCATAAATAGGAACAAGAATATGAATAAGATGAAGAACATAAATTAAAGTGCATGCATTAATTTAAAGATGAGAAAGTTTCCAATCAGTTGTGAGAACTGATCCAAAAGAGTCTATCTAAAAACAAGAACTACCTCCATATTTATACTAACTAGGAAGTAAGGTAAATTTGTAATTAAAACAAAAGATGGTACCAACTTCACTATTCAAAGTAGAAAAGGTATGGCACGCCCATCCCTATAACAAAACTACTACAAGTTAACTAATTGTTGAAACTAGACAAAGCATTGATCTGCATTCTTCTTGTAAGATGGCTGGACAAAATGACTAAGTTGACTCCCAAAAGTTATCTCCATCATCTTTCTTCATTCCAATGCACAATCTTCAATGTTGTAGCAATGGTCAGTGGTTGCACATAATTAAAATTCACAATTAACCTTCTTATTTAAGTAAAAGACAGGTAAATCACAAACTTAGCTCCATGAAACAAATGGTGAAAATAAGTAAATAAAAAGGACTCAAATGTTGGGATAAATAAAATAATGTAGCTAAAATGATAAGAAAAAGGTACTTTATGCATTAAATAAATAATGCATATCAACCCGCATATATTTATCTTTCTAACCAAACAGTTGCTAGTACACCTATTATGATTCCTAATATAGGAGTAAAAACAAGGATAAGCGTCCATATGATTCCAATCTAGAAAAAGAATTGATAGCTTGTACGCATGTTGGATCAATTATCATTTTAGTGATCAACTTCCTAGTATCGACATAATATCAGCCAATGCATTCTTTTAACTAACCGAGAAAGAATTTGCAAGTTAATAAACCCCAGTGGGCGAATTTAATACCTCCTAGGAAAAACACCCTTATCCTATCATAAAAATGCTTTATTCAACCTTTGGTGCTTCGACTCTCGCATAAAGTTCTCGCTTCGACAATTCAAAAGTCGGAGAGAGTCTTTTACTAATGAATTGATAGTCAAACTCATTCCATACATTAACTTTTACTCTATCAAAGCAACAAATTTATAAATTTTCATAAGGCCCTCTAGGAATTCTTTCTAGAGCATGTTGAATAATTTTTATGGATTCTGTCATTTCACCGATTCATACTAAATAACGAGCTAATGAACCCCCCCTATTTTTTCCATTGGACTTCCCAATCAAATTCGTTGTTAACACTCATAATGATTAACTTTACGAAGATCCCATTGTACTCTGGAAGCTCGTAGCATTCCCGACAAACCCCAATTTATTGCTTCCTCTCCACCAATAATGTCAATTCCTTCAACTCATTCTAAAAATGGGATTCCGTGTAATAGGCTTTGGATATTCAAAAATTCCTGTTAAAAAGTAATAGCAAAAATCCAAACATTTATCTATCCAACCATGAGGTAAATCAACAGTGACTCCTCCAATACGAAAAAATTGTGCATCATTCGCATACCGATGGCAGCTTGGAATAAGTCATATATCAATTCTCTTTCTCGAAAAATATAGAAAAAGAGTTTGTGCCCCAATATCGGCCATAAAAGAGTCGATCCATAGCAAATGTGATGCTATCCAACTTACCTCTAACATAGTGAATCTGATATAACAGGCCCTTTTTAGGCACTTGAATATTGTCTAATTGCTCTGGCGTATTTACAGTTATTACTTCTGTGAACATAGTAGCTAAATAACCCCAACACGCTACATACGTCGGAAATTGAATAATTGTTCAATTTTCTGATTTTTTCCATACCTAGATCTATGTAGATAACCCAATATTGGTTCACACACACACACACACACACACATAGCCCAAAAAGGATCTTTCGTGTATAATCATGCACAATCTAGAATGTTCTTAGTTCCGGTACGTAGACCAAATAATACAATTCAAGCAAAGGTTCTGTTAGGGTAGAATTTATGTTGATTTTAAGTTCAAGGGGTTGAATTGTAATTGTTTAAACTTAGTCCATAGTGAACGGGCCGTGGGCTTGTTACCACGGGCCTAGCATATATAAAGTGCAATTAGCTTAGAAAACTAGCTAGTTGTCTCATTTAGCTTTTCTGTTTTACACTGTAATTCTCTCTAATTCAATAGCTAAGTGGGCAGCCTTTGTGAATCATATCAACTGTTCTTATTTGCTTATTCACAAACATAATCGTTGCACGGATCTGGATTCAACAATTGGTATCAGAGCAGACGGACGGATTCGATTCAAAGCATCTCTAGTGATTTCCGGTAAGATTTTGACTTTTCCCGTATGTGTTCATCATGACTTTTTCGAAATCTTGATTCTGGCTAAATTGTTCAATTCTATTTATTGGGTTGTGTTAGCATTATACTTGTGAGTAATTCTGCAAATTTTCGCATTCCAATTCGATCGTTTGAGTGGTCAATTTAGCAATTTAAGATCAAAAGTTTTGGTAGTGTTCTTGAAAAAGATTCGATTTTTTTACCATCAAAACTTGTTGTTTTTGCATTGAAATCGATTGGATTAGTGTTATTTTTGTGTCTTGCATTGTTACTAATCTTCCAGGATCAATTTTGGGCAACCCTAATCGAAAAGTCGATCGATTTAAGCAAACAGCCGCAGAGTCCGGATAAAACAGCCGACTTTTCCGGACAACTTAAAGGTGTCCGGACGTTTGTGTGAAATTCATCCGGACAACTCCAATTCCATCCGGACTCCTCATTTTTCCGGGTAAGTTCTATAATCCGGGTAAGTCACTATTCCTTATATTATCCGGGTAACATTTGTATCCGGAAACCCAATGTTTCCGGACATATCTTATCCGGACAATCTATTTTACCCGGAAACTTCATTGCATCCGGACAACTCAAGTTATTCGGACTCTTCATCTTATTCGGACATCCTCGTATCCGGACATAATTTTTACCCGAACTCTTTAGTTATCCGGTAAGTCGCAGGAGGGGGACATTTAAGTATTCGTGAATCTGTGCCATCCGGATTCTTTGTTTTACCCGGACACTTTGTGATTTATTGAACTGTTCTTAATTGATCTGATTCGGACACTTCCTGACCAGACCCTTACTTGGATTCCTATCCAGTAAGATCACTCTTAGTTCATACCAGTCATAGAACCTGCGTTAGGATTCCACTCTTAGTGCCTTGCGTTAGTTTTACACTTTGAATCAATCTACACGTCTGACGATCACTCCAGTGCAACTGAAGATGTCTCCTGCTGAAGAAGACATGAAAAATCCGTGTCAGGTATGTGAACCTATCTTTTCAGAACTTTATGACCGAGTGAAACCTTTTGCTGAACGGGTAGTTTCCTTTAAGGCCACCTCTAAAGAACAACTGCTTGAGATTAGGTCTCTAACCGAAAAGCTAGATGTTCAACAAAGATTAACTGAAAAATACAAGTCTGAAAATGCTATGTTAAAAGAAAAATGCAAAAATCTTTCAATAGCACCTAAAGACTTAAGGGCCAAGTTATCTGAACTTCAGTCTCAGTTTGATCAGTGCATGAATGAGAAAGAGGATATTGTTTATCAATGTTCCTCTCTTCAGATTCAGCACAAGGAGTTTGTTGCGAAAATTCTTGATCTTGAAACCAAACTCCACAAAAGGGGTCAAACTGATCAAACCATCTTTCTGAATAAACCCAAAGAGTTCACCTATTTCAACAAAGAATGGGGAATCGGATATGATAACCCACATTATTTGAAAAAGGGAAGATGGTTTACACCAACTTTGTATGATTTTGCTTGCTTTGGGTTAGATAAAAAGTATCCGGAATATGCAATCCAATGGACTGGTCCTCTTGAACCTGAGAAGGAATAGGAAACCGAGGAATATAAGCGCAAACACAAACGAGGAATTCAACTTCCATTTTGTTATGAGCCTTTAAATTATTCTTATAAAAAGGACAAAAAGTACCTCTCCAATGACTACTTCGACCCTTACAAGATTGCTACGCCCAAGGATTCCTCTAAGAAGGATGAGGACCAAGCAACCGAAACCAAGACTGAGACGGATGAGTTTAAACTCTATGTTCCCCCTCTCATCTTGGAAGCAAAGATAGTCGAGTTGGAGGAGTCATTTGAGAAAGAAAGGCAAAATTTTCAAATGGAAAAGCAAGCTTTAATTGAAAAACTTGAGAATCAACAATCGGTCAAAACCGAAGTTGTGTCTGATGAAGGACATGAGATCCTTCGGTTTGAAATCAATCGACTCACATCACAACTGTCCGCTTTGGCAACAGAAGTGATGCAAGAGAAAGTGAGTAAAAGTCAACTACAAAAGCAGTTTGACCAACTCCAATCTGAAAAGAAGATTTCACCCAATTTTTCCTCTAGCTCATCGGACACGTCTTCGTGTAAAGCTTTCTTTGGAACAACCTCTTTCCCAACTGACAAAAGATCACAAGAGGGTTCTGATTCTCAAGATAAGAGTGTTTTAAGGAATTTGAACTCTGATTTTTTCCTAGCTTCCGCACCAAATTCCCCAAAGCACACAAGCACAACGTGTTCCTCGCCTTCCTCGACCGATCCAAGTCCTGTAATTCCGGATGTCGATTTTTCTAAATACATGAACTCCGAAGGCAATTCTGAGGAAGAGTATGAGTCGTTCCCCTTCGACAAACCTCTTCCGAGTCATACTGATTTTCTGTCACCAGTAGTCAATCGGCCGGTCAATTTTTTAAAGGGTGCATGTTCAAACACGAAGACCCCGGCTGTGATTAAGATTTCTCAACCTAAACCTGTTTCTAAAACCCAATCACAGCCGAGGCAAAAGACCGTGCGATTGCCCAACAAAAATCCTACTCCTTCGAAAGTCACTGACCGCACTGTCCTTGTTGGTTCTGATAAAACCGGTCGCGCTAAACCAGACAAACCAAAGTGGCCAGCTAAGGAATATGTCAAGAATGCTGCATCAAAGTCGTTCAGTACTGTCTTTCATCCTAGGATGAACAAAAACGATTGTGCCTGGAATCATAGGAATAATTTTGTTAATAGAGATGTTAATTTTCCGATGAAAATTTATTCCATTCAACAATTGATTCAATTATCACACGATCGTTTGTGTTGTTCTAGTCGTGGCTGGAATGATTTTGATGACATTGCCAATAATGATTGGTTTGGGTCATATCAAATGTTTAATCATACACCCAAACGCAAACTCCGTAATAACCAGCAAAGAGACTATAAAAAACGGGGTTACCAATCAGCGGTTAAACCACAGCGGGAGACCAAACCTGCTCCTAGATGGGTTGCTCCTACTGAGGTTAAACCAGCACCCAGGTGGAAAGCTGCTACAAAACCTGTTCCTCCTAAAGGTGTAAATTCTGCACCGAAGAGGAAACAAGTGCCAAAACCAGTTCCCTCTAACGGTGTAAATCCTATATCTAAAGGGAAAACTGGGACAAAGCAAGCTTCCCCAAACGGTGCCAAACCTAACCCTCCGGGACCCAGGCAAATCTGGGTACCCAAGGTCCGCTAAACTTATTTTGCAGGACGGTCATGTGTGATACTTAGACACTGGTTGCTCCACACACATGACCGGAAGGAGGGAGCTGCTCACGATCTACAAGGAATAATATTGTGAAGACGTGAGGTTTGTCTATACCTGTGCTTTAACATGTTGCTCATGTGTTTAGGGAGGGCATGATCAGCTATCAGGTATGTTACTCTACTGTTGAGGGGGAGCGTCACACATATTTTTTCTTAAATATGTTAAATAGTTTTTTTTTGTGTGTGTGGATACTCCCGTGTGCACTTCACTCTACGCGCACATTCTGAGGGGGAGCAAAGCCATCCCCATGCTCAGTCTGAGGGGGAGCGAGAGAAGGGTCATTTTTATCCAAACAGTCCTATTTTGGCAAACTCTACAAGACCAGAGCAATTTTTGTGAACATCCCAGAGTATCCGGACAGTCCTATTTGTCCGGAATCCTCAACATTATCCGGAATCTATCCTGCCATCCGGAAACTGTTGCTGTCCGGACACCTTTTGTCCGGATACAATGGTTTGTCCGGAAACTATTGTTTTCCAATATGTTGTCCGGACACCTCTGTGTTTGTCAGTCCAGTACCTGTTTCATCACTACATGTCCTCAATCTGTATCAGATTGAGCCACTTAATGCAAAGGTACGCACCGGAACTTGTTTATCCGCCTCAGTTTCGAACTTTGGGTCTTTTTACAGATATTCCATGGTGGATCAACAACCTCAATCAGAGGGGAAGAATCACACTGTTTTCTTACAAAGTCTAAATATTTTTTCTTGTGTTGATATCACTCTCACTCCGAGGGGGAGCAAGTCAATCCCCATGTATGTTTTGAGGGGGAGCAAGATAATATCGGGGCTATGCATATAGACGAGAGTTAGGGAATCCCATGGTCCAGCCAGAGCCGGAGGGACCTTCCCCGGGACATAGAACATGTGAGAAGGAGGGAGTTAAGGTCGAAAGCGAACCAAGAAAGATTGAGTCGTAAAGATAACGAGGCTCCTGAGCGAAACCAGCCACGTCATATCCGGGTAGCCACATCTGCTATCCCATCTCATTTGTTGGGACGGGGTATTGAAGAAGCCTCCGTGGACCCAGTGGAGCAATTGCACGACCCCCTCATCCACTCATCCGTCTCACGACAGACGGATGTTTCAATATTACACGGGGAACAAGCACAACTTCCACCGGCCTCTCATTCGGAGAGTGTTGGTGTTGAAATAAGAGACCAGCAGCCCCCGGTCTCGCCTTCATTTCGTACACCATCTAGTCTAGCGCCTTTTGATATTGAACATTCTTTGGCTAGGACACTCGAAGCTGAGCAACACCAAGTCGAGACTCTTCGTGACTCGACCGGAACCACCGTAGTGTCTTCACCTCTTGGTGAAACACAAGGATCGGCGGGAAATCCTACCACAGCTAACATCACGCCAACTGTGAACGTAGGTGGCTCTACCCCCGTGGTAGACGCTTCAACGGGTAACCTAAGTGGTCCCGGAGTTATTCACCCCGACTATGTGTCGCAAGGGTCCCTGGACAGCACCCTCAAGGCTATCCGCGAGGCACTGGAACAGCATGTCACCGACGAGATCGCCAAAGCCATCAAAGGCAAAGCAAAGTTCGTTGAAGCCGAAACCGCACCACCACATCCACCGACATTTGTTCAACCTATCTATTCAGTGGATACCTTAAAGACAATGCTTCTGGCCCAACTGCTCCAGGAATCCGATACAACCGCCTCAACCGAAGCAGACCTGATCTCAATTCTTCGATCCCAGGTCACTGCTCCATCTTCGTCCATCACCTCACGCCTTGACGCCATTGACTCGACCCTCAACGACTACAACAAAGCGCTTGCCACGCTGTCTGAGAGGGTCCGCTCACTAGAAGACACTTGTAAGAGTCAAGCCGGCGGTCTCAAACGCAAACACGATGACCAGGATGATCCTGATCACCGTGACGGGGAGAAGCGTCTACGCCAAACCGAGACCGTCCAGATCGTGACTGCCGAAATTACAACAGTGGTTCAACAGGAACCCCCAACTGTGGCAACTTCAACAGAAACACCCGAAGCCGAGTTGCCATTAGCACAGATGGTCATCGACATGGATATTTCAGATGACGAAGCCCCAACGGTTGAAAAGCCCGAGGGTACAACACATGAATTGGTCGCACAAGAACCATCAGACATGCCGACGCTCACCATGATTGATCCTGCATGTGAAACCAACCCGGAAACCGAAGACGCATGGTACGAAAAAGCTGCCAGAGCCGTAAACTTCGAGGTAAACTTGGTGTTTCCTACTGATGAAGACGACAACGTTGATTACAACCAGTTTCTGCTTCAGAATTTCTATGGTACGCCTCCCGTTCACTCGACTCAACCCGCTACGACTTCAGATCAACCCGAAAGCTCAAATGCAGAAATCCCGACATCTCCTCAGCAGACGACAGCTCATGATCTTTCTCCCCCTCCTCAGCAACAAAACCGTTAGGAGAAGATCAAGGTCCTCATTCCTCATCTGGAGGAATCTCTGAAGAAGCTGTTTGTTCACCGAATTCGCCCAATCGAGCCGACCTTCTGTCTTGGCATCTACAGTCCTGATCCAGCACGCCAACTCCGATACGTAGAAGCCATCAAGCGGTGTCTCCCGAGAGACCAGGTACGAACTAAGCATAAAATTTCAGAGGTGCTAAAGATTCAGTCAAACAAAATTATGAAGATCATCTTTCCCGTATTCACTGTTCGACGTGAAGACGGAAAAGAATGGATTTTTTCTGAAGCTGACTTTAAGCATCTCCATCCGTTCGACCTCCTGGTTATTCTGAGAGACCTTCGCACCAGAACCATCCGACCGCTGGCTGTAACAAAGGCGCTCGAAGCGGTTCGTCGTCCGTTCTATTATGATCTCTTATCTTATGGACTTTCAAATGGCAATCGAGAACCGAGCGAAGAAGGTAAATCTGCTCAAACCGAATCTGAAAGCTCCTGAACTGTCAATGTATCCCGAGAATGCGATGCTGCTTCAACCGGAATTTGGGATCGTCTTCCTCAACGCTCAAAAAGAAAAGAAGTTTATGAGGTTCAGTCAGGTAGATCGATTTTGCGACGGCACACTGCTCAAAGTTCAAGACGCTCTTCGGAAGATCATCAAGCACGAATCCGAAAATCCAAAGGTATCCTATGTACCCAATCTGAATGAAAGAACTGCTCAGACTGCTTTGGATATGGTTGAAGAACGCCTCGACTACCGCCGCGCCATCAGATTCTTTAAGGCTCACTTCACGTTGCGCAAACGATACGTATTCAACTGGCAAGAGATCGAGCGCGAACTCGAACTTCAAATCAAAGGGGGAGATTGTTAGGGTAGAATTTATGTTGATTTTAAGTTCAAGGGGTTGAATTGTAATTGTTTAAACTTAGTCCATAGTGAACGGGCCGTGGGCTTGTTACCACGGGCCCAACATATATAAAGTGAAATTAGCTTAGAAAATTAGCTAGTTGTCTCATTTAGCTTTTCTGTTTTACACTGTAATTCTCTCTAATTCAATAGCTAAGTGGGCAGCCTTTGTGAATCATATCAACTATTCTTATTTGCTTATTCACAAACATAATCGTTGCACGGATCTGGATTCAACAGGTTCCTAGATTCATGGAGATATAAAAGAGCATATAAGTTATCATGCTTGCATATCCATCATTTGAGTCTCCAACAATTATTCCAATAATTACATATCTGATGAGGAATCCTCTTTTCGACTCTAACTCTCCCACTCCAGTCGTTGCTTTTCTTTCTGTTACTTCAAAAGTAGTTGCTTCAGCTACAACCACTCGAATTTTGGATAAATTACTATATGATATGATTTGTAATCGGTAAATGTAACACCCCACAAACTTGTAAGATTATAATATTCGTACCGGAATCAAAACTCTGTTTTAGCCCATTTTTATTTTTAGTAGAACCGACTTTTAATCTTGAATCGATGTGATGAAAAGAAAAAAACAAGTTTGGAAGCCTCAGTACAGCGGGTGCGACTGTGCCAGCAATTGTGACAGGGTGTCACTCTCACTGGGCACAATTGCTGGGGGTTGAGACCCCACGGTACAAAGTGTGCAATAGTTCCAAGCGAGAGTGCCCTGGTCACTATCGCGGAGCATTTTCGCGGGTTAGGTACTGAGAGCGCAGAGGAGCGTGCGACATTGCCAGCGACTGTGACAATGGTCAACATTGTGTGGCATAGTCGTCGGGCGAGGGATAAATTAAGAACGGGGCCAGACGCGTTTTTTCAGCATTGTGTCATTTGGACGCGTTTTTTCAGCATTGTGTCATTTTGGGAGCGTTTCGGGGAAATGTTATCTCCAAGTTTAGGTAACCTTCTTCTCCCTCATCTCTCTTCAGTTATGGCTTGATCTTTGGGATGGGCATTAAATTCCTTGTTCTTAGGTGTTGTCCATCCCTAGAGTATCCTCTAGCAAGTGGTGCTCAAGAATCAAGAGTCTCCATTTCTAGGGTTTCAATCTTTTGACCCTAAGGTGAGTTCATTCTCCTTTTATAAACTTTCTACATGTTAAAATGAGTATTTTGGACTTCTAAACATCTCCTTGATACACATTCTTGATTTGAATGAGTTTATCAAAAGCTTATTTTGGAGATTTTAGGGTTTTACTTGGATGGGATTGTTTATAAAGATAAATGGTGGCTATTCTTGGTTTACTTGTGATTTACTTACCTGTATAATTTATTTCTCAAATTTATGAGTTTGAACCTTTTAAGTCAAAATTAGGGGTTTTGACATATTTGGGGATTTTGATGAAACACTTGTAGAAATGGATTTCTTATGATAAAATAATGTTCAAAATGGTATTTTGGAAACTATGGAATATTATGATGCATTATTGAAGGATTTTAGTTGTAATGATATGATGGTGTTTTTTCATGGGGAAGTATTTGAAAGGTGACCATTTATGGTCCTAGCATTTATATAATTGGGAATTGATGTTTGTTGGTAATGAGTGTAATGAATTCATAAGCACTACAGTCTTTATGTTCGTTCAATGATGAGACGCTAGTTTTCCACATTGTAGCATGAAATAGATACCGAGGTAAGGTGTAAGTCCTATGTGCTAGTATGTTCTTGGATGTGGATAATTCAATGTATATACGTAGATGGGTTGAAGTTGATACTCCATGGGTGTACGCTATAAGTAGCCGAGCTCCACATCCAATACGTGTATAATTTATGTGATTGGCTTTACTAACATGTCAAGTGGCTTACTTTTGCGTTCCGTCACTTATTGTAACACCTCGAATTTCTGTTATATTATATTTTAATATGAATGGGGTTGAAATGTAATTTAGTCTAAGATTTGGATTATTTGTAAATATAAAACTCAAGGGTTGAATTTCGTAATTAACCCAAAGTTTAAGTTGATTGTGGAATCATGAACTTTGGGGGTTAGTTTGTCATATGTTGAAAGTTGATTTTGTATAAATAGAAGGGTCGGTCGAAGGTGATAATATTTTCACTTTCAATTCTTTGAGTCAGTTCAAAGAGGTGCAGGAAGAAAAGGGTTGAGTTCTTCACTATTAATCCGGTCTCTGATTTTGTTGGTGATTGAGAGTTGGATTTGATACTGACTTTGATCCTTCAACTGTGAAATTCTAAGGTGAGTTCAACTACTTAACTTTGTCAAATAAAACTTATATGTGTATTGAAATGTCAAATAAGTTTATTTGTATCTGTATGAGATGATTACCAGTCGAATTTTAGGAGTATTGAATAGAAACTGTGGGATTGGAACTGGGTTATATGAAATCCGAAAGATGAATAATCCGGATAGTACCGGATTCCGGATGTTTTCCGGATTGGTTCCGGATACCGAAATGAACTCGGATTCCGGATGGTTGTCCGGAATATACCGGATCCGGGATGTACCGGATTCCGGATAATATCCGGATGATTTGATACCGGATTCCGGATTGGTACCGGGTGGGTACCGGATCCGGGTAAGTTCCGGATTTGATACCGGATGGTTCCGGACTTTGAGTCCGGAATACTTTTCCGGATAGTTTCGGATTTGGGTTCCGGATAAGGGATTTTCCGGATATAGTTTCCGAAGGGGGGCAATTGATACTAAGGGTATGATAGATTATTTGGAATTCTAAATTTTGAGAATAGGATATGAAATGTTTTGTGCATTCGAGTAAATATGCACGTGTGTGAGTAAGTGTAACGTATCCATAGGCACTGACAGTATTTGTAACGTGGAATAGGCATAAAGTAACTTGTAATTCCCGTTGACCTGAAATGAGGAATAGGCATAAAGTAACTTGTAATTCCCATTTCGTATGGTGATGAGAAATGAGGAATAGGCATAAAGTAAGTTGTAATTCCCATTTCGTTTTGTGATAAGAAATGAGGAATAGGCATAAAGTAACTTATAATTCCCATTTCATAGGGTGATGTGAAATCGTGGAATAGGCATAAAGTAAATTGTAATTCCTGATTTCTATGGGAAGGTAAGAGATAGGCATAAAGTAAATTGTAATCTCTACTTCCACTCCAAAAAATAGGCATAAAGTAAATTGTAATTTCTTGGACATGAGCAATGATCTAGAATCTGTGATGATTCGTAGTAGGCTCTCGAATGTAATGATATGACTTACTAAGTGTAGTCATATCCATGGAATCGGGTATGTTCCCGTCATCGCAAGATGTGTATGTGTACAGTAAGAACGGTGGCAAACCAGGTTTGTTTATATGCTTTGTTTACATTGGTTTCCAAAGCTTATAGCGTTTTAATTTGAAAATGGATGTTCTCACTAGGCGTAAGCCTAATCGTTTCAAATTAAATTTTCTTACCAGGTTCTAGCTCGGGAAAGGATAAGCTGGGATGAGCGTCGAGAGGTTCCTGGGTTATGCTTTTGATGATATAATGGAGAAGTAAATGGAAGTATTGATGTTTTGAAGATTTTGTAGACAACCTTTATAATCTAATTGTGAACGTTATGAATTAGATTAGTAGGTTGTTTATAAAAGTTGGATGTATATACAAACCCTGTTGTGAACTCTCCATTTATGTATGAAGTTTTTTGGGAAATAGTTGTTGTGGACCTTGTAAAAGTAAGGTTTAAATTTGTCCTGGTTTTTGGACGTTTCACTTATGTTGGTAAGCGGGTCTCCCCCGTCAACCCAAGAGGTATTTGTATAAAAATGAATTTCCACACAAGGTTATTTAATTCATTATCCGTTCTCATTACGCCAAAATTTATTATTTAGTCATTATAATTGTCTGTTCTCACTAGGCTTTAGCCTAACACTTTTTCTTGAAATGACGTGTATAACAGGTCATCCTAGCGGTGGGACTCCTTGGGTTTGAGCGGAGAGTCATGAAAGGAAAGTAGCATCTTTTGGAGTACATAGAGGCGTACAATTTGGAAATAGTAATACTATATTTTTTTAGAAATGAGATAGCAACACCCGTCCATAATAAGCATTAACAGTTTAGATTAGTAGGTTGTTGAACTTTATTTCACTTATTTATTTGTATTGTAAACGCCATACAAATGTTCCCCTCTTTGGGTGATCGCAATTATTCTTAAATTTACCCCAATTTTAGGTTGTTACGAGTTGGTATCAGAGCAGTAGTTTAAGTGAACTGGGTGTGTTGTTAAGCTGCCTAGACTTATGGAACGATTAAGTATTGATTTGTGAGTTTTAGGGTAGAACTCCTAAGATAAGATGGTCTTAGAGTCGACGGAAGTACATAAGATGAAAGTTGTGACTATGGTAACGAGAATTCTTATGTGAATATATTCCTAATTTCAATTAGTTACAACTATTATGAATATATTGTTACGCGAGTATGCTTAGATTGCTATTGTTATAATGATTGATGCATGTAATAGTACGTTTCCTTATGTTTACTTCTCATAGCCTCTTTTCATCCCCATTCTCGAAAATGGTTAACACTCATAGTAGGTCGGATGGCCATGAAGCTACGGCATCCACGGCCGACCAACCAAGAGTGACGGCGACAAAAATGCCTCCACCTGGTACTAATATGTTGGGTGGTGGAACTGAGCACATACCCTAACATGAGCTGGAAACGTTTGATCCCGTTATAGAAGAAGTGACGGCCGAGACAGAGATACGAATAACCGTAGGCATGAAACGGTCGCTGAAAACTTCATAGTGGCTGGATCCGTAGGTACCAGAAATGAAATTCCTACAGATGGTTTGGGGACGACAGAAATCGGGCAAGTGGGGAAAGTTTGCTTCTTCAAAACCTTTCTTAGCTACATCCCACATTTATCGTTTTATTTATAGTCATTTTTAGTTAAATGCAACAAAAAAATATTAGATACGTTTCGTATTTAATTACAAAAATGCATCGCGAAAACACAAAAATAAGTATATTTTATATGTATTTTGTAGGTACGTAAGTACGGCATTATTTGAAGTCTAAAGTATGGATCTTGAAGGACGGATCACGGAACTCAAAGTGAAGACTTCGATATTTTGGGCCGATTGTTGGTGTCGTTATTTTGAACTTTTGGAAAAACCGATTTTTGGGCCTCGAATTATGCTACTAAACATCGAATTGGGCCAGCTGTTTTGTTGTACGTTTAGGTCGAAGACAATTAAACCTATGGGCCAATATTGTAAACATAGCTTGGGCCGATTGTCTAAAATCTCTGTTGGGCCGATGAAACCAGTTTAAGGGTCGGTTATTGTGACTTGCTAGATGGGCCGAAGGTTCAAGTCCATGGGTCGGATCTTATGACCCATGGAGCTCCATTTTACAAAACTTGGTCACCAAGAATAATTTCTAGTATAAATATGTGTATTAGGCTAGTTGTTTAAGTGTGCTTGGTGCTTGTTCTCTTTGTTACTTGGTTACTATGGACCGGTTTTAAGGCACCAAGCCGAACACCATTTCAAGACCCGAATGCCACGGTATTTTGTAGTTAAAACAACTTGGTTTGTGATCGTAATCTTAATCCCTTAATTCCATCTTAACGTTATTTGAATCTTAGTGTTAAAACTCTTTTCCTAATCTCTTAAACTCGTTTTCATAACTCTTAAACTCTTAACTCAACCTTTAATCTTTAAACTTGTCATGTCTTCAAACTCATCTTAGTTAAAGTTAATTGCTTTCCAAATCACGTTTTTAATTAATCTTGCAAACAACTCACGGTTCTCCTTTCTCTTCGTATTCTCGACTTTTGATAAAACTTGGTTTCTCGCGTAATCTCATTTACATTATAAGCCGGAAGTCTAAATTAATCACTTTGGATTCCCAAGTAAAATTGGTTCACGGTTTGGTAAGTGATTTCACAAAAGTTCCACTTTTTCCTCGTCTCAGACGCACGTTACATTTAGTTTCTATAATTAGTCCGTTAACAAACACGCAAAGAAATCAACAAGAACTCTTCGTCTTTAATTTACATTTAAAACAAGATTTTCCTCTTAGTTTAATAATCTCATTTTCGCAACTTTAGTTTTAAAATCAATGCTAAACTCTCTCATCAACTTTGTAGTAATTAATGTTAAATGCTTTCCAACTCTTTTCATAATTGTCATGATTAATTAATAATTTCTCTCAAAACTTTGGTAACTTGTGCAACAAGTCACGACGTTCCACTCAAGTAAGTTTCATTTAATTAATGCATTGTCCATTTCTATTATTTGTTTTAAAACTTGTACACGCTCTATAATTGGAAACAAAACGACGATGGGCTAATCGCCTTAGTTCGGGGTATAAAGAGAGATTGGGACCGAGACTAATAAAAAGATAAAAGATGTATCGTATGGTATGATTGTCTGACGTTATTTAAATCAAGGTTATATTTTGTGGTTGATCACAATTGACCAACTGACAACTAGTACGTTGTATCATGAAATATTCGACAATTGAGATAATTGAGGAATACTGTCTCATCTCAATATCTAATCATTAATCTAATCCCAATGGATCTTTATACCCTGTGCTTTCCTCTTATAATTGTTAATTTTCATTAGTTGTTAATCATAAACTCCCAACAAAAGATTACCTTCGCATTCGCCATTTGAAACCTGCTTTTAACAATTGGACTTTAAAGAGAAACTTTTCCACGCTTCCCTGTGGGATCGATATTCGGTACTTAGTACCATTATTACTTGTTATGAGACGATAATAGACTGAGATGTATACTTGCGTCATGGTTTATTTCAGACTGATATTGCTGATAATACTCTCTCAACTCACACTCTGGTTTGATACTCTCTTGATGCTAACACTCTATTGTTTCTTTTACAGGGGTAGTGTCAAATCAACCAACATGTTTTTGCAAAAACTTGTTGACTGTTTGACTCACCTTATAAAATAAAGTGTTTCGTTTAAAATAAATAAACCTTAACGCAAGTATACATCTTGGTCTATTATCGTCCTTAAACAAGTAATAATGGTACAAAAGTACCGAATATCGATCCCATAGGGAAGCGTGGAAAAGTTTCTCTTTAAAAGTCCAGTTCGTAAAAGCGAGTTTCAGATGGTGAATTCGAAAACAATATTTTTGTTGGAGGTTTTGTTAATAATTAACTAAAAATCAATTATAAAGAGAAGCACAGGGTATAAAGTTCCGTTGGGATGAAATTAATAAATAGATAAAAAGATGAGACGACATTCCTCGGTTATCTCAAGAGTCCACTATTTTATGATACAACGTACCGGGTGTCAATTGGTCAATTGTGATCCACCATAAAATATAACCTTGATTTAAATAACTTTGGACAATCATGCCATACGATACACCTCTTAATTTTTATTATCGGTCTCGGTCCCAACTTCACTTTATACCCCGAACTAGGACGTTTAGCCCATCATCGTTCGGTTTCTAATTATAAAAGATGTATAAACTTGAAAAGCAAATAATGGAGATGGACAATACACAAACAAACTACAATACTTATTAAAGGAAGTACGTAACTTGTTGTGCAAGTAACCAAATCTCGAGAATCTAATCATGGTTTAGAAAAACGATTTAACAATAAAAATAGGATTTATTAAATGAGAAGTTAACGACAACTTTAAATCACAAAGGGAAATTTGTTTCAAATGTGGAAATTCAAAACGAGACTTGCCGCGCAAGTAAAACGGATATCTTTGTATTAAAACCTCTACAACTCCAAGAAAATTATATTCAACCGTGAACCAATCTAGTTGGGAACCCGAAAGTATTAGTCGGATTTCCGGTGAATGATAATGATGGAATCGGATTATAATTAATAGTAAAGAATCCAAAAACGTTAAATAAATTATAAACGAAAACGTGACGTGCAAATAACGATTCTTTTTATATTAAAACTTCTTACAATTCTATGGACTATATTCAACCGTGAACCAATCTAGTTGGGGATCCAAAAGTATTAGTCGGACTTCCGGTGAATGATAGTTACGAAATTGAAATCGGAGTTAATATAAGTAAAACCGCAATTTACTTTTGAAAACCGAATGGATAAAGATTGTAGGAAGCTCGATGGAATCTGCAGCAAATAACCGAACACAAACACATACAGGTAAATAAAGATTAAGCAGTAACAGATAGAACGGAAATGTAACGTAACTTGATTAACTAACGAGAACCGACAATGGCCGACCCGAAAAGGATCAAACCGTGAGCTATAGCTTCGGTTGGTGAAACCGAACACTAGTAGATCACTTAAAATTCTACACTACTTGATCAATCAGTGTATTTGAGAGATGACTAAAATTGGTTACAAGAGCTCCATACTTATAGTAGGAAAAATACTTGTTCATCAAGAAATACCCATGGATAAGATCCATGGGCCAACAAAGAGGCATGGGCCTTAAAATCCAAGCCCATAAAAAATGCAAGTGTTCTTGAGCCCAAAATGAAGCTTTCGGTCCATATGCTAAGTTCGGCCCAACTGAGAGTTGGCCGGCCCACGACGTGATCCACAAAAATTGCAATCTCGGTCTACAAAAATCGGAGTCTTCGTTTTCGTCCAAAAGTTGCTATCCGCAATCTTCTTTAATATAGAGCTCCAAATGACCGTCTATAATTAGATTTTTGGTGCGACTTTTATGTGATTTTTATGTGTTTATAGCCAAATTAATACCCGGAAGTATTAATCGTTTATTTTACTTAAATAATACTAAAATAGATTAAAAGCGACTCAATGGGATAATAAAATGGCTCAAAAATTGGAATTATATGCCTAAAATAGGGTTAAATAAATAACCCTATCACAACTGCAAATTCGAACTGTTGCTTGTCCTCAAGCAACTTTATTAAAAACACAATTTTTGAGCAAACCCAAGTTGTTTCAAAAAGGAAAGCAAAAAATTCTTTGAAACTTTCAACGACCCAACATGCATGCATTTGTACCAACATGAAGAAATTGCAACTAACTTAGCTTAGTTGAAAAAAAATAGTCCTTCATAATCCAATGTTCCTCAACTCATACTTCAAAACACATCAAACCATAAGCTAGCCAAACAACTAATTGCCTAATTGGAAAAAAATTGCACGTGAAATGAACGTTTATGCATTCGACTTTTTCATTTTGGTGATGCATTGCCTTTTACCACTTTCTATATATGGCAATATTTGCCATCTTCTCATTTTGAGGAATTTCATTTGGACACATTGTTCTCTTGGTGTCTTTGACACTTGAATTGTATGCACAGAAAACATTTTTAGAGCTTTGCTCTTTTTTTAGTGTGTTTTCGCGTTTTGTGCAATTTTTTGAATTTTGTGTATATGTGGGTATGCATAGAGATAGGAGCAAAATGATATGGTATGAATAATAACCATATCTCCTCCCCAAAACTTTGAAGGGTTCAATGTTCTCATTGAACATTGAAAGAATCAAACCAAATTTGGTAAGATTTGTGGTATAGGTGTATGGTGTGCACAAAAATTTAATTCCAACAAAAATTGGTGAAAGCAAACAGTTTTAAGGCTAGTTCTAGTGATGTGTTCAAAAATAAAGTGAGAAACCAAAGAAATTATTGAGGCTATGGAACAACTAAACCAAAGTAGAAACAATTTTGCATGTGACACATTTTCATGGTTGCATGAAAATTGTAAAAATGAAACTTTCCAAATTTAGCAACACAATTCCCAGACTCAATAATTAAAGTTTACAACTAGACAATTTAAAGCATAAAAATAATAGGGATGATAAGAAGGAACCTGGCCTACTCAGAATGAGTAGGGTGCCTCTCAGCAGGCTGCCATAGCAGATGCATGGGAAATGGTGGTAGGGTCTTTAAGATCTCGGGGTGCTCTTTACTCCAAATATATTTTTGTTCTTTTTCGTTTTCTTTGACAAAATAAAGAAATATATATATATTTTTTCTTTTTCTTTTTAAGACAAACTGAATAAACAAACTTCTTTTTTTTCTCTTTTTTTTCTTTTTATCAAAAATAGTTTCATCATCCTGGATTTAATTAAAAACCCAAGAGTTCACCAAACTCTTTTATTTCGAGAGATGAACAAGAGGTTGTGTACCATTGCTGAAGGATCGAGAAAAGGTTTTACCCTTTGTCCATTCACGTTAAAAGTGGTCCCTCAACTTGATGTTTCTCTTTCCATTTATGCTTATATACTTTTCTTACCGCTCGCTTTACTACTTGATCACGACACAAGACATCGATTGCACAAATGGGCGAACGATTCATCACCTCACCAACAACATAACATGATTTTATAAACTTTCCCATTTCCTTAGATTGATCATCACGTCCCCTTTTTAAAACAACTTGAAGATTTTCTACAGAAATTTGTTGTAGGGATGTTACGGTATCTGTGGTATAGGTGTAGGGGTTAATGAAAATCGTGGCACTTTGTTGCAGCTCTTCATTATTTTGAAGTGAATAGGGGTTGCCCAAATGCTCAGGTGTTTCCTTGGAACTCTCTATCTTTTGAATCTTTTCCAAAATATTAGCCTCACCCTCATCCTTACCAATACACTCAAAATTTTCAATATCACTTGGTATAGGGATTTGGCTTTGCACTTTAAGTTCACTAATGATCTCTCCAGCACAAGTTGTTATGTTAATAACAACTCCTTGTACGTTCTGTAAGAAATCATTCATCAAAGTTTCAAGAGATTCAAAGTTTTCAACTTGTTCTAAAGGGGGCGCAGGGGGTAAAAGTGAGTTGTTAAAATCATCCCCTTGAAAAATCCCAGAAAAATCAACATGTTCCTCCCAAGATTGGTTAAAAATATTTGAGTAAGTGTTACTCCAATCTTGATAGGGAGGTATTGGTGATGTGATAGTGCCATGATCTTGACCATTTAAAAACAAATTAGGATGATCCTCCCATGATCGAGTGTAACCATTAAAGTGTGAGTTATCCCAATTACTATCTTCCATGAAATAACGGGATTCAGGGTTCGAAGGGTAACTGTATGAGAAATGATTTCCGCCACAGTAGTCACAGAAAATAGTTTCATACAGCCCAAACGAATGTCCCATTGAATCCATATTCACAGAAAGATATACTCAAAGATTTATTACTTGTGCACACATGGAGACGTATGACAAGCAACAAAGATGGTAGAAAAACTAACTTTTATAAACTTTACTTTAAAAAAAAACTTCTAACGTGCTTCCCCGGCAATGGCGCCAAAAACTTGTTGACTGATTTGACACTACCCCTGTAAAAGAAACAATAGAGTGTTAGCATCAAGAGAGTATCAAACCAGAGTGTGAGTTGAGAGAGTATTATCAGCAATATCAGTCCGAAATAAACCATGACGCAAGTATACATCTCAGTCTATTATCAACTCATAACAAGTAATAATGGTACTAAGTACCGAATATCGATCCCACAGGGAAGCGTAGAAAAGTTTCTCTTTAAAGTCCAATTGTTAAAAGCAGGTTTCAGATGGCGAATGCGAAGGTAATCTTCTGTTGGGAGTTTGTGATTAACAACTAATGAAAATTAACAATTCTAAGAGGAAAGCACAGGGTATAAAGATCCATTGGGATTAGATTAATGATTAGATATTGAGATGAGACAGTATTCCTCAGTTATCTCAAGTGTCGAATATTTCATGATACAACGTACCAGTTGTCAGTTGGTCAATTGTGATCCACCACAAAATATAACCTTGATTTAAATAACGTCAGACAATCATACCATACGATACACCTTTTATCTTTTTATTAGTCTCGGTCCCAATCTCTCTTTATACCCCGAACTAAGGCGATTAGCCCATCATCGTTTTGTTTCCAATTATAAAGCGTGTACAAGTTTTAAAACAAATAATGGAAATGGACAATGCGTTAATTAAATGAAACTTACTTGAGTGGAACGTCGTGACTTGTTGCACAAGTTACCAAAGCTTTGAGAGAAATTATTAATTAATCATGACAATTATGAAAAGGGTTGGAAAGCATTTAACATTAATTACTACAAAGTTGATGAGAGAGTTAAGCATTGATTTTAAAACTAAAGTTGCGAAAATGAGATTATTAAACTAAGAGGAAAATCTTGTTTTAAATGTAAATTAAAGACGAAGAGTTCTTGTTGATTTCTTTGCGTGTTTGTTAACGGACTAATTATAGAAACTAAATGTAACGTGCGTTTGAGACGAGGAAAAAGTGGAACTTTTGTGAAATCACTTACCAAACCGTGAACCAATTTTACTTGGGAATCCAAAGTGATTAATTTAGACTTCCGGCTTATATTGTAAATGAGATTACGCGAGAACCAAGTTTTATCAAAAGTCGAGAATACGAAGAGATAGGAGAACCGTGAGTTGTTTGCAAGATTAATTAAAAACGTGATTTGGAAAGCAATTAACTTTAACTAAGATGAGTTTGAAGAGATGACAAGTTTAAAGATTAAAGGTTGAGTTAAGAGTTTAAGAGTTATGAAAACGAGTTTAAGAGATTAGGAAAAGAGTTTTAACACTAAGATTCAAATAACGTTAAGATGGAATTAAGGGATTAAGATTACGATCACAAACCAAGTTGTTTTAACTACAAAATACCGTGGCATTCGGGTCTTGAAATGGTGTTCGGCTTGGTGCCTTAAAACCGGTCCATAGTAACCGAGTAACAAAGAGAACAAGCACCAAGCACACTTAAACAACTAGCCTAATACACATATTTATACTAGAAATTATTCTTGGTGACCAAGTTTTGTAAAATGGAGCTCCATGGGTCATAAGATCCGACCCATGGACTTGAACCTTCGGCCCATCTCGCAAGTCACAACAACCGGCCCTTAAACTGGTTTCATCGGCCCAACAGAGATTTTAGACAATCGGCCCAAGCTATGTTTACAATATTGGCCCATAGGTTTAATTGTCTTCGGCCTAAACGTACAACAAAACAGCCGGCCCAATTCGATGTTTAGTAGCATAATTCGAGGCCCAAAAATCGGTTTTTCCAAAAGTTCAAAATAACGACACCAACAATCGGCCCAAAATATCGAAGTCTTCACTTTGAGTTCCGTGATCCGTCCTTCAAGATCCATACTTTAGACTTCAAATACTGCCGTACTTACGTACCTACAAAATACATATAAAATATACTTATTTTTGTGTTTTTGCGATGCATTTTTGTAATTAAATACGAAACGTATCTAATATTTATTTTTGTTGCATTTAACTAAAAATGACTATAAATAAAACGATAAATGTGCGATTTAGCTCAAATTAAATGGAAAACAAAGCTAAAATAGGGTTAATAAAATAACCCTATCATCCCTCTAACCGAAGAAGGCACAAATGCTACTCTTGATAATGTTCAAGAATCCTATGCTCCTCACCCTCATACAACAAAGTGGACGAATGCTCATCCTATTCATCAAATAATAGGTGATCCAAATTCGCCAATTCAAACTCGTTCGTCTGCTACAGTAAATGAGTGTTTGTTTTCAATGTTTTTGAGCAATATTGAACCACTCACTGTTAAGGAAGCGTTAAATGATCCGGATTGGATTTTAGCTATGAAAGAAGAGCTAAATCAATTCAAAGCGTTAAAAGTCTGGAGGCTTGTTCCACGACCTGCTGATAAGAGTATCATAGGCACAAAGTGGGTGTTCAAAAACAAGAAAGATGAAGATGGCATCATAGTTCGTAACAAGGCGAGACTTGTAGCAAAAGGTTACCGACAACAAGAGGGGATAGATTATGATGAGACATACACTCCAGTCGCACGCATTGAAGCAATCAGATTATTTCTGGCGTACGCGGCCTACAAGAACTTCACGGTATATCAAATGGATATGAAGACAGCATTTCTAAATGGAATTCTCAAAGAGGAGGTATACGTCTCTCAACTTGAAGGTTTTGTCGACAAGGAACATCCAAACCACGTTTATATCTTGGATAAAGCCTAGTATGGATTGAAACAAGCCCCTCGAGCATGGTATGACGTTTTGTCACAATTTTTACTCGTCTCTGGCTTTGAAAAAGGTAAAATCGATACGACTTTATTTGTCAAGCGCGAAGATGGTGAGATGATTCTAGTACAAATTTATGTAGATGATATTATCTTTGGTGCGTCTAACCCTGGTTTAAATAAATGGTTTTCTGATCTGATGATTGCTAGATTTCAAATGAGCATGATGAGAGAGATTGACTTCTTTCTTGGATTGCAAGTGAAGCAGTTTTCCACGGGAATTTTCATCAATCAGTCAAAGTATATATTCGACATTTTGAAGAAATTCAAAATGGAGAATTGTACTTCAATCGGAACGCCTATGGCACCAGGTTCGAAGATTGGTCCGGATCCTCATGGTAAGGCAATAGATATACGAAACTATCGAGGTATGATCGGATCTTTAATGTACTTAACTTGTAGTCGCCCGGATATTATGTTTGCTACATGTCTTTGTGCGAGATTTCAGGCGAATCCTAAGGAATCTCATCTCGGAGCTGTCAAGTGTATCTTTACTTTGTTTCTACTGAATTTCAACTTGCCGGCTTGTTTACCAAGGCTTTGGATGAGAAACGTTTCACGTTTCTTGTTTTAAAGCTAGGCATGTTGAATTTGAAGGTTTGATTAATAATAATTTTACATTCAATATTTTGAAAATAATTCTTAGTCATTCAAATTTTATAAATTTGAGTGAAGAATACTTATTTTCATATTATTGAATATTCATTATGATTTGTTCAAATTTAAATATCTTTCATTATTTTACAAAGTTTATTTCAATTTTTATCTTTTTACCGTATGTACTTCAAGTTTATCAGTTTATACTCTTTGTGCAGTTTGATGTGTCTGCCCATGTGTTTAGGGGGAGCACTAAAGTAAATTGAGCATTTGTTAAGGGGGGGGGGGGGGGGGGCATAAACACAATGTGTTTGATCAACAAATCTACAATCCTTGAACAAGAGGTAAGTGTTCTACCTCAAATGATTTGTGCAAACCCTACATGATGGAAAAATATTTTGTCAAAACTTATGCATCTTTGTAGGGGGAGAAAAATGATTTTAAAATAACACTGTGCGAATTCGAGTTAAAAGCTGAACAGCTTTTAATTTGAAAAGCTCAATTTTTGAAAATGTTCAAGTTCTGGAGGTTGTCGTACAAGCTGTGTCCGACTACAAATTTTAGTCGTACACGCTTTGACCGACAACTTATCCAAGTCGTATAAGCTATGTACGACTAAAATGTTAGTCGTACAAGCTTCATCCGAGAGTTACTGTACAAAATGCCAAGTCGTACAACTCTTGTCCGACTTCTTTGAATCCTTTGTCGTACACTTCTTCGTCCGACAAAGATGAACTAATCGTACACTCTTTCGTACGACTAGTTGACGTGTGGTCGGTCAAACGTTTGGACCAATCATTGCATGCCACGTGTCACTCTAATCTGGGATGTTTATATAGAGCGGTTTTTCAAATGTTTCATTTTGTCGGACTTCTTTGAAACCCATATAATGTCAAAGTGTGAAATCGAATGTGTTGATCATTTGTTGCTGTTTTTGTTCATTTGGATTCATACTCGATTCAGGTTAGTAGTTCTATTCTCAGTATCGATTTTCATCCATTACATTATCAGTCTTGTTGATTTTAAGTTTGTTTAGAAAAGGGTTTTAGAAAACCTTTCATATTCTAGTCGAAATCATTCACTGTGTTAGATTTTGTGTGAAAAGATGTTAGGATAGGCTTCCTGATAGATATTCGCATCTAGGATATTTGTTTGATAAGCCTTATTTTCGAAATTCTTAGATCTGGGTTTGGAACTTCATGTTAGTTCGAAGTGTTCATAACTATCGTACAACACATGTTCTTCAAGTTATTTGTCGTATAAAACTGAAACTCATAACTGTCGTACAAAGCTTTGTCCGACAACTTTTGGTCGTACAACCTTTGTCCGACAGTGTGTATCATACGACTAAGTATTTGATGTGTTGTCCGACAGTATCCCAGACTTAGGATTTTTTTTTTTGGAAAATTTGGTGACTTGCAACTCATATCCCTATGGTCAAATTCTTTCAACCATAGATCATGGCACACATGCAAGAGCAGGGTGATGGAAATTCTTCTGATGAGAATACTGTGATTCCATCACATCATTCATCACATCCTTCGGTGAACGCACGGAATATAGATGATGAACTCATTCTTCCACGAGATAAATTGGAACTAAAGCCAAATAACTACACTTTTGATTCCAATGTCCGGATGGATTACCATTTAATTGTGGAAATACTCAAAGGTCACCCGCTTCGAACTGTTCTTGAAAAGACACAACAAGTCCCGAAGATCTACTTGCAACAAGCGTGGCATACCATTCAATTTGTACCAAGATCAGAGACTAACAACTTCTTTACTCTGAAAGTTGATCACTTTGATGCCAAAATTACGTTGAAAAGGTTGCGGATTGTTCTAGATCTTCCGTATTCTGCTAATTTTGAAGAAATGGTATCTGAAGAGGATGTGTGCCGGGATATTATGCTTATGGGATACAATGATCCAGTTCTTGGAGTTCTAACACGTGCATCGAAATTCAAGAGGAACTATCTACCGTCGATCTATTACACACTTTTCAGTGTGGTTAATAGATGAATGACTTCTAAACACACGGGTGTTGACACTGCCAGTATCTCAATTCTTCGAATGTTCCATGCAATTGTATTCACCTGCAAGATTGATTTTGCTGTGCTTATATGGAATGATCTGATAGAGGTCCTCACCGATAAGTCAAAGCCATCAAAAGCCAGATCGTTTGTACCGTTTCAGAGATATCTCCAGATCATTATTACTTACATTATGGAGGCCAATCAAGAGATACCAAGACGTGATGGAGCTGTTCTTGGTCCAACCAATTACATGAAGTATCTTCGAATTCCCAATGACTTACACTTTCCGACTGTAATGATTTTACTTGAAGCACTTCTCGCGTACTGTTAGCTTTAATTAGCTCCTAATTAAATGAATGTTTTATAAAGATATTTTAATGTTTTAGATATTTTGTAATAGATATTTTCTTAGATATTTTTGTCTAGATTTTAGATATTTTAAATATCTAATGTAAATATGGCCCTATATAAGAGGTGTCCATATGTCTTTTTAAGAAGTGAGAAATATGGAAAGCACACAAAAACACACATAGACTAGTTTCTTATGAGAGTCGATTTCATGTTTAGTGTGGTGTTCTTCAACATTTCTCCTCTCCATATTTAATCATCAATGAATATGAGATAAGTTTCTTTATGATTGTTCTTCATGTATATCTTATCTCTATATTTAAATATGGACTTTATATTTCTTCTATTGTTGCTCAAAAATGGGATCAACAATTGGTATCAGAGCCGATTGAAGAAACCTTTCTTCAAAATCGATCATCTATGCAACAATGGAAGTTTTAGATGGTTTAGTTTCTGATATACTTCATGTGTGTGTTTTGATTCTTTCTCATTCATTGGTTTTATTTGATAAGCACTAAGTAGATGGTTGATCTTTGATCTCATCCTTGTGTGTGCTTAAGTCCATAGCAATTCTTTTTGCATCTTGGTAGTAAGGTTGTTGATCTTTGTTTGATCTGACCTTTATTTTCAAGATTGGACTATCTTTGATCAAGATTTTGTTTGTCTTCCGCTGCTCATAAACATTTATATATGGATAACAAAATCATTTGGGTCATGAGAAAGTTGTTTGAGAAAGATTTGATGTTTTGTTACATGTTCAAAGTCTGATCTGAAACATTTTTTTAAAAAAACTTTAAGTTCTTCTAATTAGTTTTCTGACTTGATCAATTAGAGATCGAATTATTTGCACTCACGGTTTTAAAAAAATTATATGAAGATCGTCTTATCTTTTACATCAAATCAGATTTAATGACAGATTTGCGCTGCTGTATTAAACTGATCATATCTCATTCATAAAAACACCGATTGATGCGATTCAAAAGGCCCTGGATTCCTAAGACACAGATGAACAGATCTCGTGTTTTGAGAATTCAGAGATTCGAAATTTATAAGGGTCATATGCATCGTTGAAGTAGACAACAGTATGCTGATGGAAAGCTGAGAGCTGATGGCTGTCGCTGAAAGCTGAAGAAAGCCATCGCTGAAAGATGATAGCTGTCGCTGAAAGCTGAAGAAAGCCTTCGCTGAAAGCTGAAAAAAACTGTCGCTGAAAGCTGAAGGCTGAAACCTAAGTGCTGTCGCTGAAAGCTGGAGCTGAGAGCTGAAAACCATCGCTGAAAAAAAGCCATCGCTGAAGCCATCGCTGAACCATCGCTGAGCTGTCGCTGAAGGCCATCGCTGAGATCATCCATCGCTGAAGGTCAGCTGTCGCTGAAGTAAGCCATCGCTGAAGGTCAGCTGTCGCTGAAGTAAGCCATCGCTGAAGGTCAGCCATTGAAAGCTATCAGCTGTCGCTGAAAAGTGCTGTCAGCTTTGCACTGTTTCAGAAAAACGCGCATAACTTCCTACTCGGTACTCCGATTCGCATGAATCCAGTTGAGTTGAATTCCTAAGACACAGGTGAAACTTTTTCATGTTTTGATTTTTGTCTGAATCAGTGTGCTTAATGGTCAGAATCTGTGTCAAAGTCAATGGACTCTTGCTGCACCGAAAGCATCGCATTTCACTCATGCTCTTTCCGCTTTCAAGAACGGTGTTCTCTCAACGGTTCTTCATGGTGTCAAGCTACATTTGTCACATTTTAAATGTCACTCCATCCTCTGTTATTCACGTTTAAAGCTCGGTGGATGAGCCTACATTTGAGGGGGAGCACATGATGCTTTGAAGACTTGAGAACGGAACATCAAAGGTTCTAAAGAAAGCAAAGGGGAGACTATAAGATGATGCTTTCTTTATAAAACATTAGGGGGAGATTGTTAGCTTTAATTAGCTCCTAATTAAATGAATGTTTTATAAATATATTTTAATGTTTTAGATATTTTGTAATAGATATTTTCTTAGATATTTTTGTCTAGATTTTAGATATTTTAAATATCTAATGTAAATATGGCCCTATATAAGAGGTGTCCATATGTCTTTTTAAGAAGTGAGAAATATGGAAAGCACACAAAAACACACATAGACTAGTTTCTTATGAGAGTCGATTTCATGTTTAGTGTGGTGTTCTTCAACATTTCTCCTCTCCATATTTAATCATCAATGAATATGAGATAAGTTTCTTTATGATTGTTCTTCATGTATATCTTATCTCTATATTTAAATATGGACTTTATATTTCTTCTATTGTTGCTCAAAAATGGGATCAACACGTACGCTGACCAAGAGTCACCATTCTTGAGTGAGTATAGAGAAGAGAATGCACTTATGGCCCGTCCAGAGCCGGTAGGGCCTAACCAAAGTGCCAACCAGCTAGGTGAGAGTGGTGAGGGTCCAGTAGATAGTACGAGAGTTCAAGATACTGGGGTACCTGAACAGGGTGTGTTGAGTGGTAAAAATGATGTAAGGGGAAAAGGAGATGGGGGTGCTCTTGGTCAGGCGTCACAGATTTTTGAGGACGATGAAGAGATTCTTGGTTCTGACGACACTAAGGAAGACACAGATGATATTGATGCTGACATTGATGATCCAACAAATCTTGTTTATACTGCGAGTTCAAGTTCTGATGATGATAATGCTGATGATGAAAGAGAGGATGACAGTTCTGACGATGATAATAATAATGATGATCAAAATATGGATAATCTTGACTTTGTGGTTGAAAAAGTTGTTACTGATTCTGGTGCTCGAGGAGATATAAGGGGAATTGAGGGAGCATTAGTTGAAACAGAAAATGATGTGAGGATATGTGAAATGGAAAGAAAAAAATATGGTGAGAGTGAGAAAGAATCTGAAAAAGTTTTAACTACAGATTCTCCCCACACCGTGTCTAGCCGGGTAGCCACATCTACTGTCAGTGTGCGTCCGTCGCCACAAGACATTGAAGAAGCCGTAGTGGACCTAACTACGCAACGCACAACCTCCTTAAGCCACTCATCAACTTCTCAACAAGTTGGTGTTTCATTTTCACACGGGGGATTAGCACATACACTATCGGCAACACAATCGGTGTTCGCTGGTATTGAAACAGATAGGCAACTGCCCCGGCCATCGACTTCGCTTGTATGCACATCAAGTCTAGAACCTTTTGGATATACTTCCTTTCATAGGATACAAAGGCCACTTGTCACATCATCAATGGTGACATAAAACATTGGAGTTCTTCGTGACCCAACCGGAACGCCCCGAGTGCAGCCGCCATTCGTTGGTACTGTGCGAGGATCGGGCGGAAGTCCTGTCAATGTTAACACCATGCCAGCGTTGAACACATGCCATTTAGTCTATATGGCTGCAATGTCAACCAGTAACCTGCGTGGTCTGAGTGTTAGTTCCCGTGCTCCGAATTTACATGCTCTGATTGGTCCTCCTCCCCACAACTATGTATCTGTGAAACTGCTTGAAGTTGCCATTCAGTCTCTTAACAACAGTCACAAAACTCAAATAGCAGAACTGAAGGATGTTATTGGGAAATTGTCTGCCGATGTTCATAAAGTGATCAAAGGGAAATCTGTTGCCGAATCTTCTTCCACACCATCTGACACTCAACCAGAATCTCAGCCTAACCCGAAGGTATATCCTAACTTGCCTTTACATGAATTGAAATCGCAACTGCTTACACGTTTGTTAGAACAAGGAGATACCAATACTCAAGAAGAAGTAGACATAGTTGGTTTACTTAGACGCCAAACCGAACAACAAGCCATTGTACCGAATGAACTCAAAACCCTACAACAATACATATCCAATTTAACCGAAGCTATATATTTCGGCTTCACAACCCTTTCAAACCGAATAAAAGTTGTGGAAGATAAATGTGGTATTCAAGCCCAAACCACAAAACGTAGACATGATGATCAAGATCCTGATCCTGATCACCATGAAGGGGAGAGAAGTATAAGGTAAAAAGTTGGTAATTCTGAAAGAGAAAGAGAAAGTGATGATCAACAGAGCGTTGAAAGTAATTGAAGATAGACTGGAATACAGGCATGCACTTAGGAGATTTGAGATCATATTTGGAATCAGGAAAAGGTATATTCCACCGAAGCAGCTCAGAAGATGAATTTTACTTGGCTCACTTGAATACAAAGGGGGAGAATGTTAGTGTCCAATTTATGTTGTATTCAAGTTGAGGGACTAATTGTGTAACTTTTAGATCTAAGTATAAATAGTTTAGATCTCCTTACACTTCAAGAACAACACTTATCATTTTCAATATCATTCTCTGTGAAAACTCTCTCTACACTTGTAATTCATATCTTTGGAATTAATGAGAGATGAATGGATTGAATCATAGTTCTTGATCATATTACTTGTATTTTGGGATCACAAACGTCGATATCCTCATTTGTTTGCATAGCCTAAGATTTCAAGGACGAAATGGTTTCCAAGTTAGGGAGGATTGTAACACCGCGAAAACTTGTAAGATTATAATATTCGTATCGTAATCAAAACTCTGTTTTAGCCCAATTTATTTTGGTAGAACCGACTTTTAATCTTGAATCGATGTGTGCAAAGAAAAAAACAAGTTTGGAAGCATCGGTACAGTTGGTACGACTGTGCCAGCGATTGTGACAGGGTGTCACTCTCGCTAGGCACAATCGTTAGGGGTTGAGACCCCACGGTACAAAGTGTTCGATAGTGCCTGCCCTGGTCACTATCGCGGGGCATTCTCGCGGGTTAGGTACCGAGAGCCCAGGGGAGTGCGCGACATTGCCAGCGACTGTGACAATGGTCTCTATCGCGTACCATAGTCGCCAAGAGAGGGACAAATTAAAAACGGGGCCATACGCGTTTTTTCAGCATTGTGTCATTTTGGGAGCGTTTTTAGGGCGATTTCTCTCCAAGTTTAGGTAACATTCTTCTCCCTCATCTCTTTTCATTTATGCATGATCTTAAGGATTTATGGCCATTAAATGGCTTGTTCTTAGGAGTTGTCCATCTCTAAAGTGTCCTCTAGCAAGTGGTGGTCAAGAATCAAGAGTCTCCATTTCTAGGGTTTCAATCTTTTGACCCAAGGTGTCATTCTCCTTTTATAACCTTTATACATGTTAAAATGAGTATTTTGACCTTCTAAACACCTTCTTGCTACACATTTTTTGAATTGGATGAGTTTTCATCAAAACCTTATTTTGGAAATTTTAGGGTTTTACTTGGATGTGATTGTTTATAAAGATAAATGGTGGTTATTCTTGGTTTACTTGTGATTACTTACTTGTAGAATTTATTTCTGAAATTTATGAGTTTAAACCTTTTAGGTCAAAATTAGGGTTTTGACAAATTTGGGGATTTTGATGAAACACTTGTGGAAATGGATTTCTTATGATAAAATAACGTTGAAAATGGTGTTTTGGAAACTATGGAATATTATAATGCATTATTGAAGGATTTTAGTTGTGATGATATGATGGTGTTTCTTCATGGGGAAGTATTTGAAAGGTAACCATTTTATGGTCCTAGCATTTATATAATTAGGAATTGATGTTTGTTGGTATTGAGTGTAATGGATCCATGGGCACTAGTCTTTATGTTCAATGATGGGACGCTAGTTTTCCACATTGTAGCATGAAATAGACATCGAGGTAAGGTGTAAGTCCTATGGGCTAGTGTGTTCTTGGATGTGGATAACTCAATATATAGACCTAGAGTGATTGAAGTTGATACTCCATGGGTGTACGCTTTAAGTAGCCGAGCTCGACATTCAATACGTGTATAATTTATGTGATTGGCTTTACTAACATGTCAATTGACTTACTTTTGTGTTCCGTCACTTGTGCTGGTAAGCGGGTCTCCCCCGTCAACCCAAGATGTATTTGTATAAAAACGAATTTCTACACAAGGTTATTTATTTCATTATTCGTTCTCATTACGCCAAAATTTATTATTTAGTCATTATAATTGTCTGTTCTCACTAAGCTTTAGTCTAACACTTTTTCTTGAAATGACGTGTATAACAGGTCATCCTAGCAGTGAGACACCTCGGGTTTGAGCGGAGATTTAGAGGCGTACAGTTTGGAAATTGTAATACTATATTTTTTGAGAAGTGAGATAACAACACTCGTCCATAATCTAAGCATTAACAGTTTAGATTAGTAGGTTGTTGAACTTTATTTCACTTATTTATTTGTATTGTAAACGTCATACAAATGTTCCCCTCTTTGGGTGATTTGTCTATGTCAATTTTGTTGTATTTCGCAATTATTCAGGTTTAAATTTATCCCAATTTTTAGGCTGTTACATTAAAGACTAAAAAAAAGTGATACACAATGACACCAGAAAGGAATGTTAATGATGGAACATGTAGTAATAAAATAAGAAGGTTCGTTCCTTTTTTGCCTTAATAAGAAAAATAGCGAAATTGTTATCTATTACATACTTTTCTTTCATATTTGATCTAATTCGTACCCTTTCATTGATTATCTCTCTGAAGCAATTGAGAGATAGTATATTATACTCTTGAGGAGGGAAAAATGATTCTTTTTTCACTTTTTCTATAAAGAATAAACTATCCATCCAATATCGATCTAACAGTGATTCAATGCCTAAACACTCATAGATTCTCGCGTGTCTATATTTGATTCGCTAGTTGATGAGGCGACACGTGCATTTG
The DNA here is from genome assembly GCA_033807775.1 of Saussurea involucrata. Lineage (NCBI taxonomy): Eukaryota > Viridiplantae > Streptophyta > Magnoliopsida > Asterales > Asteraceae > Saussurea > Saussurea involucrata. The sequence goes on along the minus strand of CM066314.1, from coordinate 215,569,032 downwards.
AACCGGAGAAAAAAGATTTGCAGTCTCCCACCTTACCACTTGGCCAGGCCGCCAAAACTGTACATAATAGGAGTTTTTTTTGGGTTGGATTACTAAACTTTAGATTATTGTATTTTCAACTTGCATCCTTTTTTATCCTTTTTCTGAATTTAGAAAAACTAGAAAATAAACCTTTTACCCTTTTGATTGTATTTGATCCACCCCTTCGATTGATTGTATAGTATCTCAAAACGCACAATGCCGAAAACTTCCCCTCACCTTTCTATTGAATATTAAATGTATATTTTCATCCAAAAAGCCAAAATTAATAACAATTGAGAACCATTAACTATTCGTTGGCTGAGAACGGGAATGGAACTCTATGAGATCGAATCTCTCGTTATTCTTGAGTAGCTCAGTGGTAGAGCGACCTTCTGTTAACCGATTGGTCGTAGGTTCGAATCTTACTTGAGGAGATTCGAAAATCACGGTCAACACCTCGGTGTAGGTCCGAGATACTCCTGTGTTTCATTGCCATGTGGCTATTTACAACTATCAAATTAATAATTCTCAAATGTGCGAGTACTAGCAGTGCATCAAAGATGCAGTCACCGATTCTCCCGAGAGGCCACAATTGTCGCAGGCAAACATATTAATGAAGATGAACACTTTTTTGTTTGCTACCAATACTTGTACTTGCTCTGTTATTCTTCCCCATCCTACTTAAGGAAGAGTTACGGGTGTGTAAAAAGTATGTTGATGGGGAACAAACATACTATATCTAATGCTTCACTCATTTACGATGAATAATAAATAAAAGGACCATTCCATTTCTACAAAAGAGCCACACCTAAGTTCCATAGCTTTTGGCCCGCTATCCCGATCATGATTTTCCTACCCACAGAGGGAAAGACCCTTCCCTTTTGCGCCGGTTGTGAGCTATGAGGGCTTCGAAACCCCCGACACTGTGGTTCGTAGCCACATGCTTTAATCCTCTGAGCTACAGCCTCCACTCCCTCTCCACTGGATCTATTCCCAGGAGTAGCCTAAAATAAGGAACCCTGGCTCTCCCCAACCATTTCGCGTTAAGAAGATGTCAAATCCCCTTTATCTCTATAAGAACGGCACATTCCGAGGTATTAAGTGGGATGAGAAAAACTCTCAAAAACAAATTTTTATGCATCAAGTACTGTTTATTGATACATATTACTTAAAATTCAAGATCACAAGTAAATGATGCATGAGTACAACTTTTTAAAGTTGGATGTTTGAATTCACAACTAAGTGATAAACATAATTAAATACATGATAACATCTCCTTTTAAATATAAAGAATCTAAAGTATAATTAGAAGAATCATTGAATTCTAACTAAATACTCAATTACTATTTTATTAAAAACGTTACATTATTAACCTAAAATAAATTACATCATGATTAAACCTAAACCAAATCATAATATAAATTAACTAAACAAATTATAAAAAACATTATCGCTTTCTAAAAACAACACAAAATCGTATTATAAAGTCGACAAAGGCAGAAAAATAAAACAAAACATCAAAATGGAGATGTATCGCGTTACATTGTGTGAGTCCACTTCTAATTTTTTTAAATAGAAAATATATTTTACAGTTCTTAATTTAGGATTTATAAATTAGTTTTAATTATATATGTGTTTGAAAAATAATATAAACATAATAATATAGTGAGATAATTAAAAAATAAACTTTTTAATACAAAAAGTAGTATAAAAACATACAAGAAAGGAAGAACAATACAAAATTAAAAAAAATACTTTATACTAATTAATTTATATATTTTAATATCAATTTTAACTTATATGGTTAAGAAATAATATAACTGACAAATAAAAAATAACAGAAGAGGAATGTATTGTAATAACCATGATCTTTCTTTTTCAAGATGGCAAGAATAAAGGAGTTTTCGGAAAGATTTCAAGTTGGCGGGTCTAAAATGAATATAAGAATGAGGACCTTGGTGCAATTAGTGAAAGGTATAAAACCCTTCATTTACCCTAAATTCATTTGAGGTGTGTATGTGTGTGGAGATTGGAAGAACACGGAGAGAATCCCTGTGAGCACCGATCGCACCCAAATCAGGAGGAAATCAAAGAAGTGGGAATTGGAAGCCATTTGCTGCATAAATTGTTCCAGGTAAACTCATGAACTCAACCACATTCTTTTATTCTATAGATAGATTTAGGCTATTTGGGTCTCCTTGTGGAAGAATATTTGGTAATGATGCTATTAAAGGGTTTTTTGGGTTTTATCTATAAGTTTAGCAGTAAAGGGTTTGATAAGAAATGGTTAAGTATTGTTGTTAATGCATTTCTAATTGTAAAATCGAGTTTGAATGGGATTATAGGTGGATTCCGTACACAACAGTTCAAAAGAACCCGTGTCCGGTAAGTCGCTCTGTGCAGGTTTCCGGATCCCAACCCGGTATGTAGTATCCGGATGGGATTCCTTACGGACACTGTATCTGGGTGCGTTACCCGATAACCTGTTGTTTGGATGTGTATAGACTACCGATAACTCAACAAGGTGACAGCTAAGAATAAGTACCCGCTTCCGAGAATTGATGACCTCTTCGACCAGTTGCAAGGTGCGAGTTACTTCTCGAAGATAGATTTGAGGTCGGGTTATCACCAGTTGAAGGTGAGGGAGGAAGATGTGCCTAAGACGGCCTTCCGCACCAGATATGGACACTACGAGTTCCTAGTTATGCCATTTGGTCTGACTAACTCCCCAACAGTATTCATGAGTGTGTGGTTCATTGTTGGACAAGTGTGTAAACGTCTTCATTAATGACATTCTGATCTACTCCCGATCTCGGAGAGATCACGAGGAGCACCTTCGGGCAGTGTTAGAACTGTTGAAGCGTGAGAAATTGTATGCTAAGTTTGCGAAGTGCAAATTCTGGTTGAGAGAAGTTCAGTTTCTAGGTCATGTGGTGTCGACGGACGGTATCAAAGTAGACCCAACTAAGATTGAAGCAATTAAAGATTGGGAAACGTCGAAGTCGCCGTCGGAAGTAAGGAGTTTTCTCGGATTGGCGGGCTACTACCGGAAGTTCATTCAGGGCTTCTTACGAATAGCCACTCCGTTGACCGCATTGACGAGGAAGAACGTTAAATTCGTTTGGACCGAGGCTCAGGAGGTCGCTTTTGATAAATTGAAGGAAAGTCTGAGTAGCGCTCTGATCCTGTCGTTACCCGACGGATCTGAGGGATTTGTAATTTACAGTGATGCATCCAAGCTTGGGTTAGGATGTGTATTGATGCAAAATGGGAAGGTGATCGCTTACGCGTCTCGACAGTTGAAAGATCACGAGAGGAACTACCCTACGCATGATATGGAACTAGCGGCGGTAGTGTTTACTTTAAAGATTTGGTGACACTACTTATATGGAGCTAAGTGCCAGATCTACACCGATCATAAGAGTCTTAGACATCTCTTCGATCAGAAGGAGTTAAACATGAGATAGAGAAGGTGGATGGAATTACTGAGCGATTATGATTGTGAAATCCTTTATCACCAAGGTAAAGCAAATGTGGTTGCATACTGTTACGAGCTAGACTGAGTATCCTTTAAAATACAACGTCTTTTAATAAATAAACCTTGACGCAAGTATACATCTTGGCCTATTATCGTCTTAAAATAAGTAATAATGGTACAAAGTACCGAATATCGATCCCACAAAGAAGAGTGGAAAAGTTTCTCTTTAAAAGTCCAGTTTGTAAAAGCGAGTTTCAGATGGAGAATTCGAAAACAATATTTATTGGAGGTTTGGTTAACAATTAAACTAGAATCAATTATAAAGAGAAGCACAGGGTATAAAGTTCCGTTGAGAAGAAATTAATAACTCAGTAAAAAGATGAGACAACATTCCTTAGTTATCTCAAGAATCCACTATTATATGATACAACGTACCGGGTGTCAATTGGTCAACTGTGATCCACCATAAAATCTAACCTTGATTTAAATAACTTTGGACAATCATGCAGTACGATACACCTCTTTATTTTATTATCGGTCTCGGTCCCAACTTCACTTTATTCCCCGAACTAGGACGTTTAGCCCATCATCGTTCGGATTCTAATTATAAAGGATGTATAAACTAAAAAGCAAATAATGGAGATGGACAATGCACAAAACAAATTACAATAAATCTTAATGAAAGTATGTAACTTGTTGTGCAAGTAACCAATTCTTGAAAGTAAAGCAGTATTAAGTTTGCAAAAAACGTAAATGACAATAATATAATTGCAGTAAATAAATGACAATAAATAAAGTACGTAAATTACAGAACAATAAAAGTAAAGTGCAGAAAATGTAAATTACAGTAATTAAGCTACAGAAATTAAAGTGCAGGAGTTAAATTGACAGAATAATAAAAACATGAATTATCAGCTGAGAAGTTAACAACGACTTCAAGTTACACGGAAAATCTTGTTTCAAATGTGAGATTTAAAACACAAAGAATTCTTAAGTGAACCACCACCGGTCACGGTTGAAATAAATCTCAACCGTTAAGCTATGGATTTGATTACTTAAGAAGCCCGAGGATGATTATCACGAAATTAATATTATAAAAACGAAAGTTGATGAATTATAGAGCGAAACTTGACGTGCAAGTAAACGGATCTCTTTGTATTAAAACTTCTACAATTCCATAAATTATATTCAACCGTGAACCAATCGAGATTGGGAACCCGAAAGTATTAGTCGGACTTTCGGCGAACAATAATAATGAGATTGGATTAGAATTAATAGTAAAGAAACCAAAGAGCGCTAGGGAAATTATAAGGAAAAACTTGACGTGCAAGTAACGAATTTCTTTATAGCAAAACCTCTTACAATTCTATAAACTATATTCATCCGTGAACCAAATGAGACTGGGAACCCGAAAGTATTAGTCGGACTTCCGGTGAATAATAGTAACGGAACTGGAATTGAGATTGATATTGGAGAAACCGTAAATTGCAATAAAAAACCGTAAGGAATTGTAATGCAATCGATGGTAACCTTAAATGATAAGACAAGTAAAATAAGATGCGGAAAGGTAACGAGCAAGTAATAAACGATAAGATGGAAATGAAACGGAATTAGATAAGTAACCAACAAGGACCGAACCGAAAAGGTTCAAGCCGTGAGCCTTAGCTTCGGTTGTGGAACTGAAAACTAATGGTTCACCTAAGAAAAACTAGACTATTTGATCAATCAAAGAAGTGTTGAGAGATGATCTAAACAAGCATTAAGCACTCTATATATAGTGCTTAATGATGGGTTTGGGTTTTAAGCAAATGGGGGCCCATGGAAAGATAACAAAAATGGCCCAAAAATATGTAGCAACTACAAAGTGGAACCGGCCCAAGAGGCAGCCGGCCCAAGAGGCCAAAAATCGAGCCCAAAAACTATTGTTCATAAAACCTGAACTATGCACATGGCCCAAAACTGGAATTCCATCCGTAACGTCCAAATCTGCAGCCTGTTCTTTCTTTAACTGCATCTCCTCAAAAGTGGATTCCAAACGGCCTTTGTATCAAGCCTGCAATGTGTATATAAATATTTTAGATTTTCGTTGTATTTTTCTCATTTTTATTCTAAGATACTAAATCTTAATTTTATGCTTATAATTATAGAAATTAGTACGTAAATGACTCAATGGGGAACAAAAACTAGCTCAAAATTAGGAATAAACGCTTAAAATAGGGTTAATAAAATAAACCTATCACCGACGCGTTAAGTCAAAAGGAGAGAGGTGAGCCGACCAAAGTGGTGGCATTCAGAGTAGAGGCAACTTCAAATCTCCTGGACGAGATTAAGAAGTTTCAAGATGTAGCGATGTTAAAGGAAAATGTGAAAAGAGAACGAATAGTGGGGGTCGAATCCTCGCTAATTGCCAACAGTGGTGGTTTGAGATGTCTAAAGAATTGGGGGTGGGTCCCTAAAGTGGGAGACTTGAGAGGGAGCATTTTGGAAGAAGCTCATAAGTCGCGGTATTCTGTGCATCTAGGGACGAATAAGATGTATCGAGATTTGAGGCAGTTTTATTGATGGCCAGGATTGAAGAAGGACATCACTCACTTTGTGGAACGATGTGTGACATGTCTGAAGGTCAAGGCAAAGCCCCAACGACCACACGGAGAGCTCCAGTCCTTGGACATACCCGTGTGGAAGTGGGACAACATCACCATGGATTTTGTTACGAAATTGCCAAGGACCCCGAAGGGTCACGATACGATATGGGTGATCGTGGATTGTCTCACCAAGTCGGCACATTTCCTGCCAATTAGAGAATCAGATCTACTGGAGAAGTTAGCAAAGTTATATATTGATGAGATCGTGTCAAGGCATGGGGTGCCACGATCTATTGTGTCCGACCGTGATAGTCGGTTTACATCGTCGTTCTGGAGAAGTCTTCAGCGAGAGTTGGGCTCGCAACTGAAGTTGAGTACGGCTTACCATCCTCAGACCGTTGGTTAAAGTGAGAGAACCATACAATCATTAGAAGATATGCTTCGAGCATGTGTGATAGATTTTAGAGGTTCGTGGGAGGTGAATTTGCCCCTGATAGAGTTCTCGTATAATAACAGTTACCACGTGAGTATTCAAGCGGCACCATTTGAAGCATTATACGGAAGAAAGTGTCAGACGCCGTTATGTTGCAACGAAGTGGGGGAAAGACAACTAGCAGGTCCAGAAATTATGCAAATAACAGCTGATAAGATAGAAATAATCCGCAAGAAAATGAGGGTCGCACAGGATCGACAAAGAAAGTATGCAAACAAAAGAAGGAAACCTATCTAGTTCCAAGTTGGTGATAAGGTGATGCTAAAAGTCTCGCCTTGGAAAGGAGTAGTTCGCTTCAGAAAGAAAGGAAAGTTGAGGCCTAGGTATGTGGGGCCTTTCGTCATTATAGAACGAATAGTAGCAGTAGCCTACAAATTGAAATTACCTGAAGGATTAAAGGGAGTTCATCCAACGTTTCATGTTTCGAACTTGAAGAAGTGTTTAGCTGAGGCAGACGTGGCTGTTGATGAGAGGTTGACGTATGTAGAGGAACCAATAGAGATTGTGGACAGTAAAGTACGGAAGTTGAGGAATAAGGAAATCAAGTTGGTAAAGGTTCAGTGGAGGTATCATAAGGGGCAAGAAGCTACTTGGGAGGTTGAAGCGGACATGAGATCCAAATACCCTCAACTTTTCGACAATGGAATTCCGGGGACGGAATTCTTTTGAGGGGGGAGTATTGTAATTACCATGATATTACTTTTTCAAGATGGCAAGAATAAAGGAGTTTTCGGAAAGATTTCAAGTTGGAGGGTCTAAAATAATATAAGAATGAGGACCTTGGTGCAATTAGTGAAAGGTATAAAACCCTTCATTTACCATAAATTCATTTGAGGTGTGTATGTGTGTGGAGGCTGGAAGAACACGGAGAGAATCCCATGTGAGCACCGATCGCACCCAAATCAGGAGGAAATCAAAGAAGTGGGAATTGGAAGCCATTTGTTGCATAAATCGTTCCAAGTAAACTCATGACCTCAACCCCATTCTTTTATTGTATAGAAAGATTTAGGCTATTTGGGTCTCCTTGTGGAAGAATATTTGGTAATGATGTTATTAAAGGATTTTTGGGTTTTATCGATAAGTTTAGCAGTAAAGGCTTTGATAAGAAATGGTTAAGTATTGTTGTTAATGCATTTTTAATTGTGAAATCGAGTTTGAATGGGATTAGAGGTGGATTCCATACCCAACAGTTCAAAAGAACCCGTGTCCGGTAAGTCGCTATGTGCACGTTTCCGGATCCCAACCCGGTATATAGTATCCGGATGGGATTCCTTGTGGACACTGTATCCGGTTGTGTTACCCGGTAACTTGTTGTCCGGATTGTCCGCGTCCGGGAAGTTGTGACCGGATAGTTCAGCGTCCGGTAAGTTGTGACCGAATAGTTCAGCGTCCGGTAAGTTGTGACCGGATAGTTCAGCGTTCGGTAAGTAGTGACTGGATAGTGCAGCGTCCGGTAAGTAGTGTCCGGATAGTTTTGTATCCGGGAAGTGGGTATTCGGGTCTTCCATATCCAGGAGGTAGAATCTGTTCGTGTTGCCTCTTGAGGTCAGATTCCTTCTAGGAGTTAAGCGGAGTGAGGAATTAAGTAAGGGTCAAGGGTGAAAACCAATAGTATTCGATTAGCTTATTTTTCCGCATCGATTCATTCAGGTATTCCTTTTGGAGGTCAAGGGTGATAGAAGGATTCGAACAAAAGCATCAGGTGAGTTTTTCTAACTAATTACGTATTATTAAATGTGATTTCAAATGTAATAAATGGATATGAAACAATATGTTTATATTACATGAAAATGTATGTTCGGAAAGTTAACCTAAAGTGTATGCATACATTGCGTGTAGATGTGTATGGGCTAAGTCGGGGGGGGGGGGGGTGTCCCGGCAGTGCTCATACCGGGGGGGTGTGTCCCGTTTATGCCATGGGAGGTGTGACCCAGTAAGGCAGTGTGAGACTGACACGATGTCACTAATGTGTGACTTCAGTGTGCCGCTTACATGTGCTGCATTACATGAAAGCTTATTGTTTAAAGTTTTGTTGTTCATAATTGTTATGAAATGCTTTAAATATTTTGATGATGAAACTGTTGCCACTAGAGGGAGCTCACTAGACCTCATGGTCTAACCCGCGCATTTCCAATACTAAATCTTTTCATGGAAGCAGTTGGTAGGAAGCTCTGGCAAGGGCAGGAGAAGATTTAGAGCGAGGATGTTATAGACGATAGTTGTTCACTCTTGCTATTTAGTCTTTTAGTTAAATTTCTCAGTTGTGTATAGGTTGTTCCGCAAACCTAATTCTGAGACAGCTGTATTCGGTTAAATTTTGGGGCATTTTGGCTGATTGCTTTAATATTGAATGTTATGTTTATTTTAGTTTTGGGTTGTTACATGTATAGAGGAACTCGGTTTCTTGTTTAAGCATGTGGGTCCTAATAATAACATGTAACTAGATAATAATTAATATCCCACAATAGAGGTTCTTACAAAATTCCAACATAAACCTTAAAAGAAGCTCAATTGTGGATGCTCTTAAAGTATACATCAACGAATTTTAAGGATTCTAAGCAAGTTTTTTTTTTACTTCAACACAATTTCTAAAACCTTTCTGTATAAAGTGTGAAGTTCTCCGAATTTGAAGAACCCTCAAAATGATTGAGTAAGAACTAAGAAATACTATTTGTAGTATATTACCACCAATAAGAGACTATAAAACTTAATGTTTACAAGATAAAAAGTAATATTATTTTAAACGTATAAAATATTTTAATGATATAATAGTTACAAAAATGAGACAGAATCTAAAAATTTACCAAATTCACCACCATTTGATAGATAATTATAATATGGTATTAGTCTTACAGATCACCACTACCCATCGCCGCCACCACCACCATCGGCAGCCACCGGTAGCCACCGCCAACCACCGTCGACCACCTCTACCTATTCCTCCACTATAACAACTTCCTCCACCACCTCCACAACCATAGGCCATCGCCACCATCACTATCATCGTTGACCACCTCCACTAACACTGATCACCACCACCCCTGGCCGCCACCACCATCAGCGACCACCAGTAGCCACCACCAACCATCGTCGACCACTTCCACATCTTTCTCCACTACAACAGCTTCCTTCAACACCTCCACAACCACCGTCCGTCACCACCTCCACTGATCACCACCGCCCATTGCCGCCACCACCACCGACACTCACAGCCAACCACTGTCGGCCACCTCTGCCTCTTCCTCCACTACAACAACCTCTTCTACTATTGTCCACTGCCACCACCACTAACATCGTCGACCACATATACCTCCGTCACATCAACCACAACTACCTCTTGCACCACCATTATCCACCATCTTTCACATCCTTCACAACTACCATCGTTCACCAGCCACCCATCGCCTTTATGTTTACGTGTCACTGCAACTATGCCTCCACCAATTCATAAAGATCTTCCAAATTGAATCAAATATTATATTTTCTTTGTATGAATCGAAATTTTTTGAACTACCATCAATTATTTCATATTATTCATTCAAATTTCGTACTATTGTTTTTGTATGTATGAAATTGTGTAAAAAAATTAAGAATACTTTTTAATTAAATTATTTGAAGATATACTTTATTTGTGTCATTTAAAACTATTATATGATATATAAAAAATAAGAATGCTTTTGATTTTACCCTTTTGATTGTATTTGATCCACCCCTTCGATTGATTGTATAGTATCTCAAAACGCACAATGCCAAAACTTCCCCTCATCTTTCTATTGAAAATTAAATGTATATTTTCATCCAAAAAGCCAAAATTTATAACAAATGGGAACCATTAACTATTCGTTGACTGAGAACGGGAATGGAACTCTATGAGATCGAATCTCCTGTTATTCCTCAGTAGCTCAGTGGTAGAGCGACCGCATGTTAACCGATTGGTCGTAGGTTCGAATCTTACTTGAGGAGATTCGAAAATCACCGTCAACACCTCGGTGTAGGTCCGGGATACTCCTTTGTTGTATTTTGCTATGGCTATTTACAACAATCCAATTAAGAGTTACCAAATGTACGAGTACTAGCAGTGCATCAAAGATGCAGTCACCGATTCTCCCGAGAGTCCACAATTATGGAGGGCAAACATATTAATGATGATGAACACTTTCTTGCTACTTGCTCTGCTATTCTTCCCCATCCTACTTAAGGTGCGTAAAAAATATGTTGATGGGGGACAAGCATACTATATGTAATGCTTCACTCATTTACAATGAATAATAAATAAAAGACCATTCTATTTCGACAAAAGACCCACACCTAAGTTCCATAGCTTTTGGTTCGCTATCCCGATCATGATTTTCCTACCCACAGAGGGAAAGACCTTTCCCATTTGGGTCGGTTGTGGGCTATAAGGGCTTCGAAACCCCCACACCGTGGTTCGTATCCTCTAAGCTACAACCCCCACTCCCTATCCACTAGATCTATTCCCAGGAGTACCCTAAAAAGGTACCTTCGCTCTCCCCAACCATTTCGCGTTAAGAAGATGTCAAACCCCCTTTATCTTTATAAGAATGGCGCGTTCTGAGGTATGAAGTGGGATGAGAAAAACTCTTAAAAACACATTTTTAATGCATCAAGTATTGTTTATTGATGCATATTATTTAAAGTTCAATATCACAAGTAAATGGTTCATGAGTACAACTTTTTAAAGTTGGATGTTTGAATTCATAACTAAGTGATAAACATAATTAAATAGATGACAAGCATCTCATTTAAAATATAATTAGGAGAATCATTGAATTCTAATTGAATACTCAATTACTATTTTAGTAAAACGTTACATTATTAAACCTAAAATGTAACACCCCATATTTTATTCTTCTTGCAAGATTGGAGTAAATGAAGATTTTTGGTGGCCAAAGTGTGAAGAATGAAACTTTAGTGTCCAAGGGGTGAATCAAAGGAAGCTAAATAAGAGGAAAACCCTTATTCTCACCATAGTGTCGGCTGAGAATTTGGGAGAAGAGAGGAAGAGCTCATCCATGGTGGGAAGTGAGGAAGAAGGATAGCACCATGGAAGTGAAGACTTCATCTTCTTCAAGGTATGAACCTTATTTCTTCTTCTTCATAGTTGGGTGTGGTATTTTGTAGCTTGGGGTTTTTGTAATCTTTGGGATTGTGTTTTCTAATCAATGGAATAAGAAACAATTGATTTTGGGAGTGATTCCCTTAAGTTTTGGATCAGAACATTGGGAAATCTCTTCATATTTGTTTAAGAGATTGTCTTATGAGTTTTTGAGGGATGTTTTAGGGCATAATTAGGGAGTCTAATACCTCCTTTGTTAACCCCAATTCAGGTGTTCGATTGGTGTTTAAGTGAGCTCCGGTTAGTGTGTCGTTAAGCCGAGTATCAGGTGAGTTCCCTTAACCCATTTTGGTGCAAATGAAATGTTTTGGTAAAGGTTTCTTAACTGATTATGTTTTCAAGCATGATGACATGATTAAACGTTTTGGAAAGGTTTTATTGTGCATGACATGGAAATGTTTATAATTGCATACAAGTTGTTTATACGTACAGTTATGCGTGAATGTTGATTACATGCTGGTTTGGTTATTGCTATGGGTGGAGTCGGGTTGCACAGTGGGGGACTTCTTGAGTTGACGTGCCTGGCTTTGTAAGGTGTCGAGTTGCCGTGCCTGGCTTTGTAAGGTGTCGAGTTGCCGTGCCTGGCTTTGTAAGGTGTCGAGTTGTCGTGCCTGGCTTTGTAAGGTGTTAAATCGTCTATGCCACTGTGTACACCCTTGTTGAGTATATGTTTGATGTGTTACTGTCTCGTAATAGTACGTTTTCTTAAATGGCTTGTGAATACTTTTAAGAGGGAATTCACTAGACCTCATGGTCTAACCCTCGCTTTTCAAAAACTAAAACCATTTTCAGGTGACTGTCGTGCTTGGGATTTCATCTGCTGATGATGGAAGGTTGTGGGGTTGTAGAAGAGCTAGAGTCTAGTGAATACATGTAGATTACCTTTGGCTTTCCTGTAGCATCTCAGTTGTGAGTGTGTTATCCGCTGCGAACTTAGTGTAGAAGAAATTTTTAATTGTGTACTTTGGGGCCATTTTTGGTTGCATTGTTATAAGTTTTATTTTAGTGAAATTGGGTTGTTACAAATGGTATCAGAGCCATAGTTTAAGGAATTTAGGTGACCGGATGGGCCTAAACTTAAACTGTGGAGTAGAGTGGGACACAACTGAGATATAGGAAGCCATTAGGAAAGACCTTAATCGTAGGATGTCTTGACAATGGTAGTGAGAACCCCCATGTAAGGTAAATTCAAATAGCATCTGGCCAATGCTATTATGGATCTACAGGTGCATGGGTGTAATCAATCACTATTGTCGGGAGGAGTGGTGAGTGTGGCAGTACGTAGAAGGTTCTAACCTTGTGTTTGATAGCAAAGAGTTGATGTGTCATGGGAGACCCCTTGAGATGTGAGGTTTGTAGCTTCTAGAAGAAGTGTTGTCTGGAATGTTAATAAGCTGTCTAGAGGTAAACTCTCCGGGATAGGAAGTGAGAATTATGTTGGCATCTTGAAAACCTTCAATTCAAGATCGAGTGAGGGAATCTAGTCTTGGATTCCTTAGTCAAACGGTTTAGCGGCAAGGTTATTGATTGCAAGAGATCAGTGTTGTTTTGAGGAATGTATAAGAGTAGAAGGTGAGATAAGTGGTCAATTGTTAAACCATGTAGAGCGGTTGATCAGGTGGATTGTGGAGCACTTGTGCTACAAGTTGTAGCATAAGTAAGAAAGCGGTTGTTGGTCTTAGTGAGGTATCAGTGAAGAGTTGAAGTGAGTGCAACGGTTGACTTGGTTAGAGTGAATAGCCTTCAATTGCATATTAAATTTCATGCATTATGTCATTAAACTTATTACACGAGTTCTTTCATGTTAAAAGCATGTACGTGCATGACAGGTTTCTTGTTTGGAAAATGAGATGACGCGTGCGAGCGTGTGTTTTCTTTAAAGTAAAAGACAAACTTGTTTTCATTATACGAAAAAGCTTTGAACTTAGTGATCCACGAATTATTTCACGCTTTATTTGTGGAAGAAAACCTTCGTTCCGAAAATATTGAAAATGTTTTATTGCGAGGTTTTGTTTTATAAACAAAATGAGTGTTGGAGTTAACAGACCCACTTTGGGTAAGTGATTCCGTTCGAAAAAATTTCAGTCACATGTGAAAGGGTCTCATTGGAGACAACCGTAGTGTCGGCATCGATTTGGATGGACAAGATTACGATTTATCGTAAGAGTAACTGTGAGCGATCTTTGCAGTCGTTGTGTTTTACTATTCATCTTGAGTGGTGTTGATTCATGCGTATTCGAGCTTGTTTTATGATTTTGTATCTATTGCGTTTTTGAAAGAGTGCAAAATGATTTCAATCGTTGTGCTATTGTGCATGAAGGCTATGAACTCGCTAGGTCGGGAAGGGTATTACGATTGAGGTCAAGGAAAGGCTTTGGGAGTTGAATTGTTAGTTGAATAAGATGTGGTCAAGTTATGACCTTAGTGTTTCCGTTAGAGTAAGTGGGTGAATACCGGGAGTCTGGGGCAGTGAATTCGGAATGTTGGTATGAGTGTAGTTTGAACTATTGTCGGGTTATGTGAGAATAGTTTTAATCGCGGTAAAGTTGAAATGGTCAAAGTGTTTCTGTTGGTGGAATAGTAATCAGTAGCGTTACGTTACTTAATGTAATGTTTTCGGTTTTGAGTTGGAATACTGAGTTGGTTTGGCAATTAGACCTCGCGCTAAGAAAGATATTGTGTTTGTTTTCTCTCAAGTGGGAACGGTGGGGTATAAGTTGGATTTGATGCGTTGAATGAAGTGGGTTCTGTTAGGAATCCTAGATTGTCAGGGAGGAATGGAATTATCATCACGTAGTCCCTTGGTATAGAAGGTTGCGGCTATTTAACATGTCTCAATTTAGGGGTGATGTCAGGAGATTAAAACGTGAGAGTGAACCCGTTGGGTGTGAGTGGATGAGGTCGTTCGAACTGTGGAAGTGGTATGGTATAGGAACACCTTGTGAGGGCATTGGGGGAAACGGAAGACCACCAATATGGATGTGAGGTCCATTGAGGTTTTGATGATTAGCTTATGTGTAAGGTGTCTAGCACAGCGGAGATGGATTGCGAGGAGCTAACGAGGAACGAGAACTTGTTCGGGGAGTTAGGAGAAATAGATTCTTTCGAGGATCCTTGTCTGTCGTAAGGCGACTGGACAATTGCATGTCGATTGTCGATATCGAATCAGTGACCGTTCTGTTGGATAGTTGTCAGGAGGTTGGTATTGGAGAAGTAACTATAGTGCGGTTATCTTGTTGAGTTTTCTTGCAAAAAAAATGTAAGAAGTTGTTTGGAGAAAGGTAGGTATCCAACCTGACGTGTGACCACCTTGTGTGAATGTACAAAAGTAAGAGATCGCGATTGCTTAAGTGATTTTCTTATGGGGTATGATGATCCACATAAGAACGAAAGGTTAGGGTAATCGAAGCGGGTGTACCTTGAAAAGTTGACCTTGTCATGTGGTTCGTCTAGACCCGGGAAGGGCAAGTCGAGCAACGTTTTGGCTTCGTTTGAAATTGTGTTATGGGTGGCAGGGAGAAAGTAATATCTTCTGTGTATGTAAAGGCACCATGTGAGCTTGTTGCAATATAGTCGCGGGGTGCGATAGTGGCGTGGGGAAGTGGTAGCATTTGGTACCGAAGAAACGTGTAAGTCTTAGATGTAATAATGAATTACCGTAATAGCGGAGTAGTCAAAGGTAGTGAGTATGCTTGGTTGTAGTGTGTGGTTTTGCGGGCGGTATACGTTAATACTAGATTGAGATCAAGAGATTTAGTTGTGGTTGGTAACGGGATGTAAGGAGAACCCTTGCCCTTCTCGATCCCATTGGATTTTGGGTGAGTTTTCATACTTCACTTGATTGTCGATCAGGATATTGTACCCGTTAAGCTGTAGTGCTTCGTCGTGAAGTTTAGTCAGGAGCGTTAGAGTATTCCGTAGATGTAATGAATTATAATGAACGGGTCGGCGGTGTTGGAGAGTTAGGAACTCTTGGTAGTTCTTGGTGTTAAGTACCTTATGAGAACTTGGCTAAAGGTCTTGACTGGTAATTTTGGAGAAGTCGTTCTTTTAGACTGTAGCGGTGTGCGATGGGAAGTCTGTGTAAGCATGAGAGAAGATGATGACGGTATGACAGATCAAGTATAGACAGGAATGCAGTAAGAAGATGTCGTGGGACACTGGAAAGGCAGGTTATGATTAAAGAGAGATTATTGAAGAGCATGAGGAAAGGAATCATTGTGGATGCCATGGTTAAAGAGTTGAGAGAGCTAATATCATGCGACCAATCTAAAATCGGCTCGTGTTAGCGAACCATTCTTTTAAAGCATCTTATGGTGTCGAGTTAGAATGGGAACAAGTGGGCGAATGTGGTGCCCGGGTTGAGAGACCTTGGGATTAGATTCGGTATTGTCGGGAAGAATGTTTCACGTGAGCGTGGCGTTCAGTATTCGATTAGTTGGAGTAGTTTGAGTGAACTTGGTCACTCCTCCTTGTGGGAGAGCAAGCGAATTTTGGTGGTAGTTCCTAGTCAGTGGAACCATTCGGTGGATTTGGGCGAAGGATGTAACTGTGTATAGAATAGAATTACGGCTTAGCGATTGTTGTGAGTTTGGACCGTTGATTTGTAACTGTTGAGGCACGTGTGATCGGTGTGACTTTGAGGAAACGCAATTGTGCCAGGCGAACGCTATTTTGGTAGGAGGGCGTTCTTCCTTTGATATGAATGTTATGTGGTGGTGAGAATGCGGTAACGATATGAGAGTGATAGTGTGTAATGTCGACGAAGGGAGTGATTAGTCTTCGTTTAGAGATTCGGGTTATTGCGGTGTTAACTCGAGTAGAGTCGTTTTCTATTAAAGAGAGTATTTTGGATGAGTAGTATGTTTGGACGAAGAGATTGCAAGGGTGTGGCTGGGCATGCTACAGACCCGAGAATGTAGTTGTTGGCCTAGGAGCGATGTCAAAGAATATTGTATGTTGTCGGTGCTGATCAGGAGTGGATGGATAGATGAATGGAACTAAGATGACTGGATTAGAAGGTTTGAGCATTGTCAATCTCAAGTCGAGAGAACAGTTGGATGGGAAAATATTCCCATGATTTGGAGTAGTGTGTTTCAATAGGAGATTGAATTGGACTACATTGTAATGGAGTAGTGGCGGTTTTCGAAAGAACTGGGAATTATTGATTGATTTAGAGGCACCCGGTGAAAATTTGGAGTGCTTTTGGTATGTCTTAATCCTTGTCTAGGGAATGTTGGTTGGGAAGAAGTTTGGTGTAGCTTCATAGACAGTGTGAGTAATTGGGGGCGGATGGCTGAGAATTTGAAAGACAAAGAAGTTAGTCCTGTAGAGATGTAGTTGTAACTTCCTAAGAAATTTTGGGGCAAAATAGGTATTGGGAGTTGGAAGTTAACTCCAATTGCAGCATGTGTCCGGCAATGGAATTCCGAGGACGGAATTCTAATAAGGGGGAGGTGATGTAACACCCCATATTTTATTCTTCTTGCAAGATTGGAGTAAATGAAGATTTTTGGTGGCCAAAGTGTGAAGAATGAAACTTTAGTGTCCAAGGGGTGAATCAAAGGAAGCTAAATAAGAGGAAACCCCTTATTCTCACCATAGTGTCGGCTGAGAATTTGGGAGAAGAGAGGAAGAGCTCATCCATGGTGGGAAGTGAGGAAGAAGGATAGCACCATGGAAGTGAAGACTTCATCTTCTTCAAGGTATGAACCTTATTTCTTCTTCTTCTTCATAGTTGGGTGTGGTATTTTGTAGCTTGGGGTTTTTGTAATCTTTGGGATTGTGTTTTCTAATCAATGGAATAAGAAACAATTGATTTTGGGAGTGATTCCCTTAAGTTTTGGATCAGAACATTGGGAAATCTCTTCATATTTGTTTAAGGGATTGTCTTATGAGTTTTTGAGGGATGTTTTAGGGCATAATTAGGGAGTCTAATACCTCCTTTGTTAACCCCAATTCAGGTGTTCGATTGGTATTTAAGTGAGCTCCGGTTAGTGTGTCGTTAAGCCGAGTATCAGGTGAGTTCCCTTAACCCATTTTGGTGCAAATGAAATGTTTTGGTAAAGGTTTCTTAACTGATTATGTTTTCAAGCATGATGACATGATTAAACGTTTTGGAAAGGTTTTATTGTGCATGACATGGAAATGTTTACAATTGCATACAAGTTGTTTATACGTACAGTTATGCGTGAATGTTGATTACATGCTGGTTTGGTTATTGCTATGGGTGGAGTCGGGTTGCACAGTGGGGGACTTCTTGAGTTGTCGTGCCTGGCTTTGTAAAGTGTCGAGTTGCCGTGCCTGGCTTTGTAAGGTGTCGAGTTGCCGTGCCTGGCTTTGTAAGGTGTTAAATCGTCTATGCCACTGTGTACACCATTGTTGAGTATATGTTTGATGTGTTACTGTCTCGTAATAGTACGTTTTCTTAAATGGCTTGTGAATACTTTTAAGAGGGAATTCACTAGACCTCATGGTCTAACCCTCGCTTTTCAAAAACTAAAACCATTTTCAGGTGACTGCCGTGCTTGGGATTTCATCTGCTGATGATGGAAGGTTGTGGAGTTGTAGAAGAGCTAGAGTCTAGTGAAGACTTGTAGATTACCTTTGGCTTTCCTGTAACATCTCAGTTGTGAGTGTGTTATCCGCTGCGAACTTAGTGTAGAAGAAATTTTTAATTGTGTACTTTGGTGCCATTTTTGGTTGCATTGTTATAAGTTTTATTTTAGTGAAATTGGGTTGTTACATAAAATAAATTACATCATTATTAAACCTAAACTAAATCATAATATAAATTTTAACTAAACAAATTATAAAAAAACATTATCGCTTTCTAAAAATAACTTAAATCGTATTATAATGTCGACAAAGACAGAAAAATAAAACGAAACATCAAAATGGAGATGTATCGCACTACATTGTATGAGTCCAATTCTAGTTTTTTTAATAGAAAATATATTTTACAATTCTTAATTTAGGATTTATAAATTAATTTTAATTATATATGTGATTGAAAAATAATATAAGCATAATAATATAGTGAGATAATTAAAAATTAAACTTGTTAATACAAAAACTAGTATAAAAACTTACAAGAAAGGAAGAATAATACAAATTAAAAAAATATATTTTATACTAATTAATTTATATATTTTTGTATCAATTTTAACTTATATGGTTAAGAAATAATATAACTGACAAATGAAAAATAACAAAAGAAGAATGTATAGAGGAACTTGGTTTCTTGTTCAAACATGTGGGTCCTAATAATAACATGTTACTAGATAAGAATTAATATCCCACAATAGAGGTTCTTACAAAATTCAAACAAAAAGAAGCTCAATTGTGGATGCTCTTAAAGCGTATATCAATAGATTTTGAGGATTCTAACCTAGTTTTTATTTACTTCAACACACTTTCTAAAACCTTTCTGTATAAAGTGTGGAGTTCTCGGTCCGAATTTGAAGAACCCTCAAAAGGATTGAGTAAGAACTAAGAAATATTATTTGTAGTATATTACCACCAATAGGAAACTATAAAATTTAATGTTTACAAGATAAAAAGTAATATTCTTTTAAATGTATAAAATATTTTAATGATATAATCAATATTTTAACCACATATAACATTTATTGAAAGTTAAATTTTTTTAATTATCCGTTAAAAAAATAGATGCATCACGGTCAACCATGGCTTCTCATGCCTGAAAGAATATATTATTTTTTCTATTAATTAATTAAAATATTTTGGTAGAACTAATTTAAACACCCCATAAACCATTTTCATTATATATCAGACTAACAATAATATAACATTACTTATTTTAATATGAACTCATTTTATTAAAATATACTTTTATTCAATTTAACTTTTTGAAAATATATTTCCAAAATATATATTTCAGTCTTTGTACTATATAAAAAGTGTCTATTTTATAGAAATCTTTTTTTTTTAAATATGTCATGTTTCATATACATGTCCTATTTAGATAGTATTAAAATAGACAATTTTCACTACGACACGAAAGACTTTTGCCTACGAATGTTTTCTTCGAGAAATTTGTCGCTAAAGGGTGATTCGTCACAAAACCGTCACAAAAGTTGGTTAGTAAATTTTTCTAGGTAATGCAAATCAGTGACCGATTACCCATGGATTCTCTGGGTGATCCATGGGTATTTTTCTTGAAAAACATCGAATTCTACCGAACCATTGGTATTCTCCAAGTGATCTGTAGGCAGTGGCGGATCCATGATTTTTGCATAGTGGGGGCCCTTTTAAGGTAGGTTAAAGGTCCATAAAACCGTTCAATGTGTTTTTAGCTTAATTATACGGTTTTGAGACATTTTTGAAGTTTTTCGGTTGATTTCGATGGATTTTTAAGTTTTTTTGTCGATTTCGAGGGACTTTTTTGATTTTTTAGTTGATTTCAAAAGTTTTTTTTTGGTTTTTGGTTGATTTTGAGGTACTTTCTTTAATTTTTTAGTTGGTGCGGGGACATGCAAAAAATCACTGTGGGGAAACCGTTTTAGAACGTTAAATTTCTTTTGTTTTTAAGCTTGAAAATCAAGATTTTTTTATTTTAGTGGCGGGATGGGACCCCATCTTTGTCAAGCTGCATCCGTCTCTGCCTGTGGGTAATCATCGATGGAAATTTTTCTGGATAAATTTTGTGGATAAAAGTCATTTGTTTTGTAGTGTTTCGTATTATATATTTTCAAACAAGTCTTTAAAATGTATTTTATCATAGTATAAATTGAATAGAGAATACATACATTTTTTTATATAATTTACCTTTTTGTAAATAAGAACTAATTATTGAAAAAGAAAAGGAAAAGAAAGAGTAAAGAAACATTCTTGTTGGATGCTAAGAATAAATATTAAAGTAGATCGTTATGTTCATTCATTTCTTATTCTGACTTCATTTAAGGAAATGTCATGTTGTCTCCCACTTCATTCATAATGTTTCATAAATTGCTTAATTACCTTCATCTACCTTATTATAAGAAAAACATTTAAATAAGAAACCTTATTTGTAGCGCGACCGTTATCAGAAAACATGATCGTATTATGGGACCCAGTATTTGGATAACCATGATAATTATTCATTTATCTATTTATAATACAACAAATTCAAGTTTATAAGATAGAAACTGCCTAAATGTCTTGCTAGATTACTTTATAGTGTCATGTATAAAAATTTCTTAACGTTTTCACAAGCTTTTCATGATACTTTTTGAAACCATGCACTATAAAACAAATGATTTTTACCAACAAATTTCATCCAGCAAAATTTATGTCGATGAATAACCAGGGATCACCGAGAAACTACTAATGGTTCGGTAGAATCCGATGTTTTCGAGAAAATACACATGGATCACCGAGAGAATCTGGGCAATCTGTCACTGATTTGCATTATCCACCAAAAATTTACCCACCAACTTTTGTGATGGTTTTGTGACGAATAACCTTTTAGCGACAGATTTCATAGGGAAAAGTTCGTAGGTAAATGTCTTTCGTTTAGTAGTGAGGGGGCCGTGAACACTTATGCAGTACACTACAAAATGATCAATTAAAGGCCAATATGGTCCATTAAAGCAAACTAGGATCCATATAGGCCCAATACGATCCATTAAAGCCCAAACTGCTCCATAAGCCCAAAATGGTCCATTAAAGCCCATAACGATCTATTAAGCCCACAACGGTACATTGAAACCCACATGATCAATTAAAGGCCAATAGGTCCATTAAAGCAAACTAGGATCCATAAAACTGTGTATTCACCGATATGTTCTACGATAAAAAAATTAGGTTTGATTTATAATTAAAATTTTATTTTATTTACTATTTATAAAATTAAAAGTAATTCTAAAAAATATTTCGGCGGATTTTAAAATTTTATTTTTTTTAAAATATTTTCGGCGGATTTTAAAAATTATTTTTTTTAAATTAATTTCGGCTGATTTTCGGCGGATTCTTAAAAAAAATTATTTTTTATTTTTTAAAAATTATTTTCGGCGGATTCTTAAAAAAATTATTTTCTTAATTAATTAAAATATTTTCGGCGGATTTCCGACGGACCGTAATTTTAAAAATAATTAATTACATTCCGCCGAAAATCCGCCGAAAATATGTCGAGCATTTAAAAATAAATAAAAAAAATTATTTTTTTGGGATTTTCGGCGGAAGTCAACGGGGTTTGACTTTTTTTAATTTCCGCCGAAAATCCGTCGGAAAGTTTCAGGCGGAAAATCCGTCGGAAAATCCGTCGGAAAGTTTCAGGCGAAAAATCCGTCGGAAAAATCCGCCGAAAATCTGTGTTTGTTTAGTAGTGGTAAGCGCTTATGGGTGGTAAGAGTCTAAGCTATCACTTACCTTACTAAGTAAGATTCTAGTCCAACAAAACGGTATCATATGCAACAATTACCTGGTAAACACTGACCGGGTAAGAGTCGTCACCCTCACTTACCGGGTAAGACTCTTGGTCCTTGCTATAACTTTTACTAGGTAAGATTCTAGTTCCTTGCCTTGTTCATCCGGTATGAATGTATAGTAAGTGACTTGGTAAGCGTATATCAGGTAGATATTTGGCAAAACAACCCCTAAGTGTCGTAGAAAAATAACCTACTCGGACACTTAAAACACTTTTGGTGTCCTATAAACCCGAATTTGTTGTAGTGATAAATCACTAATTGACAATTTAAATAAATATACTTATATATATATATATATATATATATATATATATATATATAGAGTCCTAATAAATTGTAAACCATCATTTTCGTGTAAACCGTTTATTTCATAGGTTTTTTTGATGAATTTTTTTATGGATTTGTTTATTTTGATGAAATTGTTTTATATCATTCATTTCTTGATGATTTTTTTTATGAAATTTGTAGTTTCATAGGTTATTTTCATTCTTATGAAACTGTTTCATATATTTTCGTTTTCACCTATGAAACTACAAATTTCATAAAAAAATCATCAAGAAATGAATGATATGAAACAATTTCATCAAAATAAACAATTTCATAAAAAAATTTATCAAAAAAACCTATGATTTCGAGGGTTTACACGAAAATGAGGGTTTACAATTTATTATCCCTCCCTCTCTCTCTCTCTCTCTCTCTCTCTCTCTCTCTATATATATATATATATATATATATATATATAGGGGAGGTATCCGTTGCAAACCAGCCAGTTTGTGCAACTTAAGCGATTGTATAAAAAACTTGAGGAGAATTTGTTGTTGCTGATTGTATAAAAACTTAAGCGGGATATGATTTATGTTATAACCCTTGATGTATCTTGCTTTCATTTCTTAGATACATAATCTATTATTTCCATATATGTAGGTAGGATAGTGGTTGAACTCAAACCACTAGCTCCTCTAATATGTGTAATGATAATCCTTAACCATATACACTCTTGAATAATGTAGAGTAATATTCTTAAAATAGTTCGAGGAGGTATAAACAAGGGTTTGCTTAGTTTTACTTTCAAGTAATCAATGTTAGTACAAATATATGTTGACGACATTATATTTGGATCTACAAATCCAGATATGTGTAAAGATTTTGAAGAGGTGATGAAAAGCCGTTTTCAAATGAGTATGATGGGAGAGTTAAAAAATTTTCTTGGTCTCCAAGTGACACAGTCAAATGAAGGCATTTTCATTAATCAATCAAAATATATAAATGATATGCTTAAGAAATTTGAATTAAATTCCTCTTCCACCATGAAAACTCCCATGGCTACCGGTAAGCTTTTGAACGCTGATTCATCTGGTATATCAGTCGATCAAAAGTTATACCGAGGCATGATTGGATCTTTACTGTATCTAACGGCAAGTAGACCGGATATTTTGTTTGCAACATCTTTTTGTGCACGTTTCCAAGCAAACCCGAAGGAATCTCATATTGTGGCTGTAAAGCGAATTCTTAGATATCTCAAAGGCACAAAAAATTTGGGTCTTTGGTATCCTAAGGATTCTGGGTTTGAACTAACTGCTTACACAGATGCAGATCATGCGGGAAATATGATGGACAGGAAAAGCACATCTGGTGCTTGTCAATTCTTGGGAGATAAACTAGTAAGCTGGTCATCAAAGAAGCAAACTTGTGTATCAACATCTACGGCTGAAGCAGAGTATGTGGCCGCCGCTAGTTGCTGTTCGCAAGTAATTTGGATGAAAACTCAGCTAAAGGATTATGGATATATCTTCAACAAGATCCCCATTTATTGTGATTCCAAAAGCGCAATTGCAATAACTGAAAATCCTGTTCAACATTCCAAAACGAAACACATAGATGTCAGGTACCATTTTATCAAAGACCATGTTGAGAAGGGAACTATAGAAATGCACTTTGTACCAACAGAACTAGAACTTGCTGATCTTTTCACAAAACCTTTAGATGAAAAGAGGTTAAATTTTTTAATCAGCAAACTAGGAATGTTGAATCCTTAAGACATTGAGGGGGAGTTCGTGTTCTTGCTTACTTAAATCTATGATCATATCCTAACCCACTAGGACCCAAATGCCATTGGGTACCAAAATCTGCTTAATCTGTTTTGCAGGTTCTTCATGTGTTGTACTGAATTGTAGATACATACCACACACATGACTGAAAACAGAAGAGAAGCGGCGTATTTTTTGAAAAATATTTGTACCATTAAGGGGGAGACAAATATCAATGGCTTTTGAACATATCAGTTCAAAACCTGTGCTTCAACGACTATGGCTTCTGAACAACTCAGTTCAGGACCCGTACTTTAAAGACTAAGACTTCTAAACAAATCAGTTTAGAACTCACACTTCTCAGGTAATATCCTTAACTGCTATATATTTTTGTTTCAAGGAACAAGTGGCAAAAGGTAACATTGGATTATATTTGTTTCTACTGATTTGAAAACTTGAAACTTTACAAATTTAATTCAATAAGATGAAATTTTCAATTTTCATTCAATGAATTAAATGTGTGCTAAAGGATGATTTTACAAGAAACTTTGTACTATCTGAGTTAGATTTGTTTCAACTCTCACCTCTAAAATAAATCGAAAGGTCAGCAAAACATGAATGAAATTATGCTGAATGCTCAAAGTTATGTGAATCTGGATATATATAGAATATAATGCTCAAAAAGCCTATATGTCAGAATGATGGATGGAAATGAAAATATGGGCAAAGCACTATATTTTAGAACCAAGTGATTGAGATAAAATTGTTGCACTATCATTTAGTTTGAAAGTTTGTGCCTGTGGCCTTTCTGGTTTGGAAGAGTAAGTCCTAAAGGGTGCTCGACACCTAGTCCCTAAGATCAACTGGTCTGGGATCGGCTGACCCAAATCCTGCAATAGAACCAGATAGAAAGCCATGTTCTACTGGTACAAATGGGTTTAAGATATATCGATGTGGCCTTTCTGGTTTGGGAAATTAAGTTCTAAGGGGTGCTCGTCACCTAGCACCTAAGGCCAACTGGTCTGGGATCTGCTAACCCAAATCCTGCTATAGAACCAGATAGAAAGTCATGTTTAACGGTGTATCTTATTCTTACTAAACTTTTTGATCAAAAGATGCCAATGCGCACAAAATCAAAAGATGCCAATGAGCACAAAATCAAAAGATTCAAATGTGCACAATATTAAAAGATGCCAAAGAGCACACATCTCTTGAAACTTGGGGAAAATACAAAGTCGCGATAAACCCGTAAATTTATGAAATTCTGATTTTGGACAAATAGTGTGAGTAGAGCAAAGTATTCTTATATGTTTTAGAATTGCATACGCTTGATGCTAATCATATTTCGCATGTTAGCACACCAAATAGATTTGATAAAGGGGTTGACACTGAACAATTGTAACTTGATATGCAATGATGTCTTGTCCTTGAATCCAAACACATGCATTTGATTTCATTTGTTTGAAATATTGTTAAATTTCATTAAGTTGAATTTCTTTTGTAAAGCATTCAAATGATCAAATGTTAGTAGTTATAAAATGAAGTTCAATGAATTTTATTTTCCTTGTGTAAATTTTTTAAAATTTGTATATTGTGCGTTATTGAAATATATGCATACTTTCAGGGGGAGAAAATAAATTGCTCCAGAATTCTTATTTTGAGGGGGAGCAAGGTTATTCTGTAAGGAGGAGATTGTTAGCAATACTCAAAGACACAACTGAAATTGAAAATGGTTTTCGATGATTATGATGCTCACCATCATCGAAAAAGGGGGAGAAAAGTTTAATTTCAATTTCATGTCAAAGAGCTTTCAAATCAAAGATATTTCAAGTCAAAGATTCGTGAACAAAGACTGAAGATTGGGGAGAAGGATCATGTGAAGTCCAAATGTTACTGAATTTGGTTATCTTAGTTCTGAGTGGTTATCGGAATGCGCTTACACCTAAAAGTTCAACAATGTGGATGGTTTCACATCTTTCTGATCCAAACTCTAATCGTTTCTGATTTATCTTGTTCCGAATTGATGGTTCTATATAAAGATATGAAATCCATGTTCAAGACTTGAAGACAATCTGTTGAAGATTGTATTGAAGAAGGTTGATTTTTCAAAGAAAAAGACAATGACTTTTCATGTTTGTCTGAAGATTCTTCAAAGCTGAGTTCTTAAAGAGTGTCAAAGCATATAGTTCACCGTGAACTAGTGGAGATAAAGCTATTTGAAGATGGTTTGATAGAGTGTCTGTTTGAGAAGATTGACTTTACAAAGAGCTGAAGACTGCTGTCATATTTTTTTAAATCTTGAATCCAAAGGGGGAGATTGTTAGAGCATTGTTGTATTCAAGATTTACTGTAAAGTCAATGTACTGTATGAGTCTATACAGTATTGAAAATGCCTTTATACCTTGTATGTCATGGGTATAAATAGGCTTGTCTAGTTCATTTGTTAAAAAGCTTTTGTAATCTTTTAGAAACCTTTTGTAATCCTTTGAGCTCAATACATGGATGACATATTTGCTCTCTAGATTCTCTCTCACTACATTCATATCTTATTGCTAGAGATCTGGGATTTATCAGTTCCCTATGGTAATTTCTTTTCCAAATTGGGGATGACCTTCGTATGGGTCAGACATATACCTAATATCAACAAATACATACCAAGACATTAATTGGTTTTTCTACAAGGGCTAGTACTTTTCCTATTCACAATGTAAGTAGGTATTGAAGTTCCATTATCAATCCTTTTCTTCGTCGGGAAAGTATGAGCCCACGTCAATAGTTTCAGAAGATTACTTGGATATCATTCCAGTGACGTTGCATTAGCGCTAACAAGTTCACTGAGAAATACAATATACGGTCAAGTGTATTGTGTTGAGCACAATAATGCGCCTATTGTACTTAGGTATGGAATTCCATCTCCCAACACCTTTTCGTCCTCATCCTTTAGACGGAATGGATCTTTCCTTATATCCAACACTATGACCGATCATGGGAGTGCTAGCCGAATGCGCTTTGTCCATAATAAATCGCCTGATCAACTTTTTTTTGGACATATGCGGATCGATGGATTAGTATTCCACAAACTCAGTATCCTAGCTCAAGTATCTAGATAAAACCAAGTTTTTCCAAGATCTTTCATCTCAAAATCAGATTTCAAATAGCTCATGGTTTCTCTTATTTCATCAAGAGTGACTATTATGTTCATAACATTAACATATAGAGGTACTTTGAAAATCATAACTTGTTTTCGTAAATACATACGCAATGGCACAATTAATCGTTCTTATATCATTTCCCAATCAAGTATTCACTTAGGCGGGTATACCAATTACTTTAATATATAAAGTGATTGTTTCAATTTTTATGCAAAAACATTTTGTGGTTTAGAGTTACTTGATTTTGGTAATGCACTGTCATCAAGTACTTTTATATATCTCTGAATCTTGATCCCCATAGATATATGTAGCAACCACATTCATGAGCTGCATTTCCAGTCCTTCAGAAACTACTAGGCTAATAAATAATTCGGACGTCATAACATCCATCATGAGAGAGTAAGTCTCCTCATAGTCAATCCAGGGCGTTGTGAGAAACCTTGCGCCAAAGGAGAACCTTATACATTAGGACTTTATTATTCTCAATACGCTTTCTGACAAAGATTTAGTTATGTCCTACGGGCTTTACACTTGGTGGGTTAGCACTACCCAACCAAAGACCCGATTCTTTGTCAAAGGATATAATTCTTTCTGGATTGTTCTTTTACATTTAGGTCAATATGCTCTTGTTATTATTATTCAACCGAGCTTGGTTCGATGTCGTCGTGCTCTATCATCTTATGAGCAATAGTATATGCGAATAAATCATTAATGAGTATATATGATCTGTCCATCGACTCATATGTACTCTCATAGTTCATTTAAGATTTTCTTTATCTCTAGAATCAATATTAACTTCGGAGCGTCCTCCAGTGATGATTCATGGACATAATTATACTTAGAGATAATCTCATGAGAGTTTTATGTATTGATGATAAATGGATGTGCCTTACTATTCTCTTCCTTTAGAATATTCATCGAACCAAGTAGCTTCCACCACTTCCATTTGGTAGCTACGACCTCAACCATACCTCCACTATGTGTGATTGCAACGCACTTTCCAATGGCGTTATGCCCCTGTTGGGGACTTTTAACCTTACAGGTATATTAGCAGCTCGTATGTGTGATCTTGTCACTTCTTGAATACCATTTAACGTATCAGGTATCGAGTCTGATTCGTTTGACTTCAACTTTACGTTGTGAAGTTTGGGGATCAAAATGAGACAAAGTGGAAACATTCCATGACAGTTCATGTCGTTCCCTTTGAAAATACTTTTTTTCCTATCTCCCCCTAATGATAGGAAGACTGTCATCAAAGTGGTTGTCCGCAAATCATGCGATATTAGGATCACCCGTCAAAGGTTCTAAATAGCGGATAATTGTTGGAGATTCATATCCAACATATATACTTAATCGTTTTTAAGGACCCTTTTTGGTGCGCTGTGGGGGCGTAATTGGCACATATACTACAACCAAACATGCGTATGTAAAAGACCAGGCTTATATCCAGTTACCAACTGGTATGCATGATATTGGTTGACTAGTATTAGGTTTAAAATCAATTAAGTAAAGCTGCATGTAATATTGCATAACCCTAGAAAGATGTGGGTAAATTGGTGAACATAACCAATGCCTTAGCTACCATCTATATTCTTTTGATGATAACTTCTACAAGACCTTTTTATATACACATGGGGTATAGGAAACTCTACGTTAATCCTAATACATATGCAATAAATATCAACTCCTTATGATGTATATTCTCCAGCATTCCAAGTCATGTACACTTGATGATGTAACAACCCAAAAACACATAACATGAAATATAAGTCAAAAAGCCCATAAGGGTCCCAAGTACATCATAAACTCCAAAATGGATTACATTGTTTACGGTCCTCAAACAAATACAACCGAGATGCTAGCTAACCAAAAGCTGAAACATGACGGTCTCTAATCTCACATCGCCGCCTCAAACCTTCTCTTTTCCCTTTGACGTTGCACCTACACGATCCTTACCTGAAAATGGTTTTTAGTTTTGAAAAGCGAGGGTTAGACCATAGGGTCTAGTGAATTCCCCCGAAAATACGTTCACAAATCATTTACAGCAAAATATCTCTTTACAAAAACAGTAACGTATCAGATCATCTTTGCAACAACGGTATGCACAGCGGAGAGAAGACCATGGCAAACACCCTATAAAGCCGGGTACGGCAACACCCTACAAAGCCGGGTACGGCAAACCAAGTATCCCCCTCCCCCACGGTGCAACCCAACTTCACAATTGATAGTTCAATAAAAACATGCGATTTCACATACTTGAGGACAACCCTCCTTTATTTGCAAAACAAGACTTTTCATGCCAAGAAAACATACGTTCGTAAAGCTTGCGTAAACCAATTTCAGTCATACAAATCTTTGCAAATCATTTTAAATAAAAGTGGTGCATAAGGGAACTCACCTGATGCTCGGCTAAACGACACCCTACTCGGAGCTTACTTAACACCAAATGATCACCTGAATTGGGGTTAACAAAGGAGGTATTAGACTCCCCAATTATACTTTAAAACATTCCCCCATAACGTCCTAAGACAATCCCCTATACCAAGCCTCGAATCCAAGCCCGAACGACCAACGGAGCAGAAAACGAGAATCGCCCATCAGAGACTTACGCGGTTTGCCACGCGGCTTGCAAACCGCGTGAAAAGCCGCGTAACTCTCTGGTCGAGCATTCTCAGCTCTTCTCACCAGGGTCAGCTCGTAAAACCACTTAGATCCTCCAAAACTGATTCCAATTGATTGGTAACTTCCCAAAACAAAAGCTAAAACTACTTATACATTAAGGAGACAATTCCCAAAACTTAAATCCATCAATTCCTCATTCAAATCAACATGTGAAACTCTTTTGAAACACAAACCCCCAAAATAAATGAATCAAACTTAAGAACTTCCATTGGAAGGGTGGAATATCACCAAGAGTACACCAACTCCTCAAGGGATTCATCCAACACACCCTTCCACTTGGTTTTGATTCAAAATACTTAAAGAAGAAGATTGCAACAGATTCATACCTCAAAGCCCCATTTCCAAGACAAAACTAAGAGATTAAGATGAATGTATACCTTAGCAGCCAATTCCTTCAATCTATATCTCAATCACTTTCCCAAACCTTCAATGGTGGAACCTTGAGCTCCTTCTCCTCTCTTCAATTCCTCCAGCCGACATATGAGGAAACAAATAGGGTTTTAGGAGGTTTTTATCTAGTTCAGCTTTTCCTTTTTATCATCTAGCCACAGAACTTTGAGATTTTTGCAAAAGAGCCCCATAATTTCTTATTTATGCACTTAAGCCACAAGAGTTGAAATATGGGATGTTACATCACCTCCCCCTTAATAGGATTCCGTCCCCGGAATCT
Source organism: Saussurea involucrata (assembly GCA_033807775.1). Lineage (NCBI taxonomy): Eukaryota > Viridiplantae > Streptophyta > Magnoliopsida > Asterales > Asteraceae > Saussurea > Saussurea involucrata. Next base: position 215,538,357 of record CM066314.1, on the reverse strand, counting down.
CCTCACTGAAAAGGTGCGGGTACCTTGCCCTCATATCGGTCTCGGTTTCCCATGTTGCCTCAGAATTTCTTAGGAAGTTACAACTACATCTCTACCAGACTAACTTCTTTGTCTGTCAAATTCTCAACCAACATTCCCTAAACAAGGGTTAAGACATACCAAAAGCACTCCAACTTTTCACCGAGTGCCTCTAAATCAATCAATAATTCCCAGTTCTTCCGAAAACTGTCACTACTCCATTACAATGTAGTCCAATTCAATCTCCTATTGAAACACACTACTCCAAACCATGGGAATATTTTCCCCATCCAACTGTTCTCCCGACTTGAGATTGACAATGCTCAAACCTTCTAATCCCGTCATCTTAGTTCCATTCACCTATCCATCCACTCCTGATCAGCATTGACAACGTACAGTATTCTTTGACATCGCTCCTAGGCCAACAACTACACTCTCGGGTCTGTAGTACGCCCAACCACACACTTGTAATCTCTTCGTTCAAACATACTACTCATCCAAAATAATCTCTTTAATAGAAAACGACTCTACTCGAGTTAACACCGCAATAACCCGAATCTCTAAACGGAGACTTATCACTCTCTTCGTCGACATTACACACTATCACTCTCATATCGTTACCGCATTCTCGCCACCACATAACATTCATATCAAAGGAAGGACGCTCTCCTACCAAAATAGCGTTCGCCTGGCACAATTGCGTTTCCTCAAAGTCACACCGATCACACGTGCCTTAACAGTTACAAATCAACGGTCCAAACTCCCAACAATCGCTAAGCCGTAATTCTATTCTATTCACAATTATATCCTTCGCCCAATTCCACCGAACGGTTCCACTTTCTAGGAACTACCACCAAAATCACTTGCCCTCCACGAAGGGGAGTGACCAAGCTCACTCTAACTATCTCACTTAATCAAACACTGAACAACACGCTCGTGTGAAACATTCTCCTCGATGATACCGCATCTAATCCCACGGTCTCTCAACTAGAGCACCACATTCGACCACCTGTTTCCATTCTAACTTGGCCACATTAAGATGCTTTATAAAAACGTTTCTCTAACATGTGCCAGTTTTCCAGACCGGCCGCACGAATTTAGCTTTCTCAACCCTTTAATCATGACATACGCAACGATCCCTTTTCTTATGCCTTTCAAATAACAGTCCTCTAATTAAAGTCCGCCTATTTAGTGTCTCATGACATCTTCTTATCGCGAGTCCGTCTATACTTGATCTGTCATACCGTCATCATCTTCTCTCATGCTTACACAGACTTCCCATCACACACTGCTACAGTCTAAAGGAACGGCTTCTCCAAAATTATCAGTCAAGGCCTTAAGTCGAGTTCTCATAAGGTACTTAACACCGAGAACTACCAAGAGTCCCTAACTCTCCGACAACGCCGACCCGCTCATTGTATTTCATTACATCCACGAAATACTCCCACGCTCCTGACTAGACTTCACGACGAAGCACTACAGCTTAACGGTTACAATATCCTGATCGACAATCAAGTGAAGTATGAAAACCCACCCAAAAATCCAATGGGGTCAAGAAGGACAAGGGTTCTCCTTTCATCCCGCTACCTACCGCAACTTAATCTCTTGTTCTCAATCTAGTATCAACGTATACTACCCGCAAAACCACACACTTCAACCAAGCATACTCACTACCTTTGACCACTCCATTATTACGGCAATTCATCATTACACCTAAGACTTATACGTTTCTTAGGTACCAAAAGCTACCATTTCCTCACGCCACTATCTCACCCCGCGACCGCATCGCAACAAGCTAACATGTGGCCTTTACCTACACAGAAGATCTTACTTCCTTCTAGGATCATTCCCTCACGCATAAGGAACACTTTTCATTCTTTAACGGTTTCTCAATAACACTTTCCACGAACTCCCGAAATTCCATCTCATAAATCAAAACATGAGAATACAAGTTGTAAGTATCTCAGCACTTACCACTCCCTAATTATTCTTACCCCCAACACGACTACACCGACAGTTTCCGATCTCAATTGTGTCTCTTGGCTAGTGTAGTAAAACCACTGACCCTTACCGTCCCCAACAGTACAATTCCTTCTCTTTTTCACAAGCAACTATAACTTGACTCACTCATTTCAACTAATAAACTCCAATTTGGTTGCAATTCATTTCGTTCTAACACTCATAGGTTATCAAATTCAATCACTTAATGTCGTAACTTAGCATCACATCTCGATATGCTGGCATTCGCCACATCCTTCGGCCTAAGCCGACCTCTTAATTAACCACTCCACTGAGTAACTCTACCATTCACAACTTACCAAAGAATTTAAAATTTTCATATTCCATCATACTATTATCAACTTCTCACTTGCGGAAATACAAGACTTTTCTTAGCGTAAAGTTTAATTGTCAAAACATCTTAGTACTCCGACTCAAAGCCGATAACATTACATCAAGTAACGTAACGCTACTTATTACCATCACACCAACAGACACACCTTGATCATTTCAAACCTTACCGCAATAAAACCATTCTCGCATAACTAAGCAATAGCTCAAACTACTATCATACCGACATTCCGAATTTTCACTGCCTGAGACTCCCGGTATTCACCCACTTCCTCTAACGGGAACACTAAGGTCATAACTCGACCACCTCTTATCCAACTGAAAAAATTCCTCTCCCAAAGCCTTTCTTCAACCTCAATCGTAATACCCTTCCCGACCTAGCGAGTTCATAGCCTTCATGCATAATGACACTACGATTCAAGTCGTTTTGTACCCTTTTAAAAATACAATAGACACAAAATCATAAAACAAGCTTGAGTATGGATGAACCAACATCACTCAAGACGATTAGTAAAACACAACGATCGCAAGAATCGCTCACAGGCACTCTGACGATACTTCGTAACCTCGTCCATCCAACTCGATGCCGACACAACGGTCATCTCCAACGAAACCCTTTTCAATACGGCTAGAAAATTCAGAACGAAATCATTTACCCAAAGTGGGTCAGTCAACTCCAACACTCGTTTACATGAAAATAACGAGTCCGTACTCATTTTGTTTGTAAAACAAACCTCGCAATAAAATGTTTTCAATATTTTCGTAACGAAGATTCTCTCCACAAGAAAATTGTGAAATAATTCGTAAATCACTAAGTTCAAAGCTTTATCGTATAAATGAAAACAAGTTTGTCTTTTACTTTAGAGAAAACACGCTCACACGCGTCACTCATTTCCCAAAACAAGAAAACATATCATACACGTACATGCTTTTTAACACGAAAGAATCTCGTATAATACGTTTAACAACAAAATGCATGGGATTCAATATGCAAAGGAAGGCTACTCACTCTAACTAAGTCCACCGTTGCACTCACTTTAACTCTTCACCGGTACCATACTATAACCAACAACCGCTTCCTAACTTATGCTATAACTTGTAGCACAAGTGCTTCATAACCCACCGGATCGACTACTCTTACATGCATACCACAAAACAACACTGATCTTTTACAATCATTAACCTTGCCACTAAACCGCTTGACTAAGGAATCTAAGACTAGATTCCCTCACTCGATCTTGAATTGAAGGTTTTTCAAGATGCCAACATAATTCTCACTTCCTATCCTAGAGAGTTTACTTCTAGACAGTTCATTAACATTCCAGACAACACTTCTTCTAGAAGCTACAACTCTCACATCTCAAGGGATCTCCCATGACACATCAACTCCTTGCTATCAAACACAAGGTTAGTACTTTCTACATACTTCCACGCTCACCACCCATCCTGACAATAGCGATTGATCACACCCATGCACATGTAAGTCCATAATAGCATTGGCCAGATGCTATTTGAATTTACCTTACATGAGGGTTCTCACTACCATTGTCAAGACACCCTACGATTAAGGTCTTTCCTAATGGCTTCCTATATCTCGATTGTGTCCCACTCTACTCCACAATTTAAGTTTAGGCCCATCCGGGCACCTAAATCCCTTAAACTATGGCTCTGATACCATTTGTAACAACCCAAAAACACATAACATGAAATATAAGTCAAAAAGCCCATAAGGGTCCCAAGTACATCATAAACTCCAAAATGGATTACATTGTTTACGGTCCTCAAACAAATACAACCGAGATGCTAGCTAACCAAAAGCTGAAACATGACGGTCTCTAATCTCACATCGCCGCCTCAAACCTTCTCTTTTCCCTTTGACGTTGCACCTACACGATCCTTACCTGAAAATGGTTTTTAGTTTTGAAAAGCGAGGGTTAGACCATAGGGTCTAGTGAATTCCCCCGAAAATACGTTCACAAATCATTTACAGCAAAATATCTCTTTACAAAAACAGTAACGTATCAGATCATCTTTGCAACAACGGTATGCACAGCGGAGAGAAGACCATGGCAAACACCCTACAAAGCCGGGTACGGCAACACCCTACAAAGCCGGGTACGGCAACACCCTACAAAGCCGGGTACGGCAAACCAAGTAGCCCCCTCCCCCACGGTGCAACCCAACTTCACAATTGATAGTTCAATAAAAACATGCGATTTCACATACTTGAGGACAACCCTCCTTTATTTGCAAAACAAGACTTTTCATGCCAAGAAAACATACGTTCGTAAAGCTTGCGTAAACCAATTTCAGTCATACAAATCTTTGCAAATCATTTTAAATAAAAGTGGTGCATAAGGGAACTCACCTGATGCTCGGCTAAACGACACCCTACTCGGAGCTTACTTAACACCAAATGATCACCTGAATTGGGGTTAACAAAGGAGGTATTAGACTCCCCAATTATACTTTAAAACATTCCCCCATAACGTCCTAAGACAATCCCCTATACCAAGCCTCGAATCCAAGCCCGAACGACCAACGGAGCAGAAAACGAGAATCGCCCATCAGAGACTTACGCGGTTTGCCACGCGGCTTGCAAACCGCGTGAAAAGCCGCGTAACTCTCTGGTCGAGCATTCTCAGCTCTTCTCACCAGGGTCAGCTCGTAAAACCACTTAGATCCTCCAAAACTGATTCCAATTGATTGGTAACTTCCCAAAACAAAAGCTAAAACTACTTATACATTAAGGAGACAATTCCCAAAACTTAAATCCATCAATTCCTCATTCAAATCAACATGTGAAACTCTTTTGAAACACAAACCCCCAAAATAAATGAATCAAACTTAAGAACTTCCATTGGAAGGGTGGAATATCACCAAGAGTACACCAACTCCTCAAGGGATTCATCCAACACACCCTTCCACTTGGTTTTGATTCAAAATACTTAAAGAAGAAGATTGCAACAGATTCATACCTCAAAGCCCCATTTCCAAGACAAAACTAAGAGATTAAGATGAATGTATACCTTAGCAGCCAATTCCTTCAATCTATATCTCAATCACTTTCCCAAACCTTCAATGGTGGAACCTTGAGCTCCTTCTCCTCTCTTCAATTCCTCCAGCCGACATATGAGGAAACAAATAGGGTTTTAGGAGGTTTTTATCTAGTTCAGCTTTTCCTTTTTATCATCTAGCCACAGAACTTTGAGATTTTTGCAAAAGAGCCCCAGAATTTCTTATTTATGCACTTAAGCCACAAGAGTTGAAATATGGGATGTTACAGATGAGATAACCAGGGTGGTGAGTCCTTAATCGTATAGCTAGTGCTAGGAGTGCAGCATTGCATGTGGACAATAATATGACATGCGTTCATCGTGTCGAAACCAGAACCATAAAGAACTTTAATGGCCTGCATTCTGGAGGTTTATGTCCATAAATATCACCTTGTATTCGTTGTAAGAATGGAATATTTTGTTATTATGTCCTTAGCTTTAGGATGGTCTCATTCCTGTATTGGCTAAGAATCAGGGTATACAAAATTTCTAGGTATTCGAGACGGTATATTACAATGGTGGTGTTGCTTCTTGTACTGCAGAAGTCAATAGTTGCTATTTGGTTAATCGCCTTATTAAATCTTTCAATGGAAAGAGAATGTGTCTATGTGCGTTCTTCTCACATAGATCATTATGTCATGACCATGGTGTCTCACATGGTCATGTCAAAACATATATGTGTCATTGTCCCAAATTTCTTTTTTGGTGACAAAATATGATTTAATGGCCTAGATAATCCATTAATTTCTCTAATATATATTCATTTCATATAATTAGATTTGATATACCCATTTCCATTCTTATAAAATGATTTTCAATTGATACGAATATCTTAACAAGGTTTCTATTAATATGGTGTTTTAGTAACTATTAATCTTGTATTAACAAAAACACGACAGTTCATCGTCTACGTATTATTGGGGGGGGGGAATAAATATTAGTCTATATCTTAGGATTAAAGGTCCTAAAAAAATTCTCCTGGATACATTCCTACACGGAACGGAGAATATTGAGAGTTTTGTATTTGTTTTGATGTATTTCTTTACATCTATAATGGTTATATATTCAGGTGTATATATACGCAAATGCAATTAATTTGATAGTTAAAGTATATTCAAATAAACTTATACTTAACCAACCTTAAATATGACATAGTTCATTTATAACTTGTTCCATTTTCTATTAGGAGTTCGTTCCGGACTCTTTCCATGAATTTGACCCTTTTCCACAACCTTGTCCACGTGGTTCATAAATGCCATATGTGTGTCGATGAATATATTTAACTCACTAGTCTTTAGAGTTCTTTCCACCCTAACGCTTGCCTTATTAACCTCAAGAATTTTCTTTATCTGGGTATGTCTAGCGTTGTTAAAAAAAACTTTGTTAATCTCTTAGCCACTTGCATTAGGTTAATGAGTTTGTTAAAGGTTATATTGCAACTTATAATATTTCATTAATATGATTGGTAATATAGGAAAGATGAAAAGATGATGTGATTCACATAATCTTTTGTGAGTTCCTTGCCACAAAGATTAAGACGCATTTTGAGACAGGGATTCTTCGTTAAAATCAGTCACCTTCTTGTAATCAAGTAAGTAAGTTTCATTCAACTATATGATTAGTTTGGAAAATATATGGTATTGAATATTCCCGAATTTTCTTTTCGGGACGTCCCACGATTCTTGGGGGTTTCTAGTTATTCCCTCCGAAGGTTGTGACTGATGTATCGTCTCAAAAATTTCAAAGTATTACTTGTATCTTAACATCTAGTTTTTTTTTCTTAGGGTCAAAAGGGTTCGATGATTTTTACATATTTTCTTGTGTTTTTTCGAACATATCTTATGGTAATCAAATCCTTCTGTTTCAAAGATGTGGTAGAAAATGGAGAATATATTATTTTCTAAAATAGTGAATTATGGTTTATCATTATTATTTTATGCATGAAATTTTTCATTATCATAATAATATTGGAGTTTTGTATTCTTATATTTTGTTGATAATACTTCATCAATATTTTAATTTGCGAATAAAAACCACTCAATCTATTGGATCTCCAGGTAGTAGGGGAATCACGTGGATTTATTATGTCCCTACAAATCTTAGGGCTATTTTCACCCGTTTGACAAAATCCAAATCGATATCTTGCGATTTAATTAATTTGAATATAACATTGTTTATTATAGAGCTTTGGCAAGAGGCCAAAATGAATATGAGTTTGGCATATGAAACAAATTTCAATGTTCAATACATTAATAGCGTTTAAAAAGGTTTTGCCATTAGATAAATAAATATTAGCCTTGACATAAAGTCAAATTCAAACTTTTAACATATTAATAGTATTTTGGGAGTTTTTGGTAAAACACCAAACTTATGGGGGATGGAAGTGTAACTTCCAAAACTATTAATAAGACTGAAATTAATGAGTAGGAACTTATAGTCAAGATTAACATTTGAATTATAACAATTATAAGTTAAGATAAATAATTGAATAAAATACAACAATTGTATAAGATAAGCATTTATATAAGATAAACATTTAAATATTATATGATAAAATCAACAAGTTCACATAAACAAATATATAGATGATAATCACATGCTTAAAATTAATTATAATTATATTATTGAAAACAGATGACCTGAATCGAAAATTGGTTTTCAACATAGTATAATATAACAAATATATAATATAATGCATAAAATTAATAACAAATGGAGGAAAATGTCATTTTGATAAAAAGAAATTGAAACCACATATACAATAATATTTAAACATTTTCAGTTCATCTTCTATTATGGAGAAAACAAAAACTTTTATCTCCCCTCTCTAAGACCATGAGTACCGCTTCCTATCATACCCTCTGAACCCTAGTGTCACCTCAGCGCCACATCAGCTTTTCTCTTTCCTACCCTCCTTACCTTAAAGTGGAGTACCGCTTCCTATCATACCCTCTGAACCCTGATGCCACCTCAGCGCTACATCAACTTTTTTATTTCTTTTATTTATACATTTAATTATTTAACAAAATAAAAATATTCATATATTTTTTAATAAATAAAAATAAGATAAATAATAAAAATAAAAATTCATAACATTCATTAAAAATTTACAAATTACAAAATACAAAACACTAAAAACTAATATTAAAAATTATGTAATTTTCTAATTCTCTCTTTATTCGCCAAAGTAGCCCTCAAAATATCTCCCGTAAGGTGATCATGCGGGGCTATGAAAAACTCGAAGTCTTTATCAAATCGTTTTTCTAACTCGAGTTGCAACTGTTTTTCTTCGAGTTCAAGTTTTTTCATTTTGTAATCCATTGTATTGTCAGCCCGATGGTTGAACGAGCTTATTTGACTCAACAACTGAGTAACGCTTTCGTCCGGATTCGACCCGGTCGTATTACTCGTTGATGCCCTTTTTGCCTTGTTTCTCCTGATGGGTCGTTGAAGTTGCTCTATCTCGTCGACCCGACCATCTTCATCGTCATCATCGGAAGTTTTGCTACGTTTTGAAGCCCGGGATGTATTTGTCGACATCGTTGGAACCGGATTCCATTTTGGAGATTTTTTGAGGACCTCCCAAGCTTGTTCATGGATGAAAGGAACCCCATTATCCTCTCGGTACCGGTAGTGTGCCGTTTGTAAAATATCGGCTTCACTCATTCGGCTTGATCTATTATTGACGAAGTTGTTGTAGATGCCGGCAAAACACGTTATTTTCTTCTCTAGGTCTTTAAATTTGGTGTTCAGTTGATGAAATGTTCTATAATTTTGACGACCCACAATTTTATAAAACACCTTCTCGATTCGCTTCAAAAAGCTCTCTACATTTATATAAATTAAAGTATAAGAATAATAATAATAATAATAATAATAATAATAATAATAATAATAAGAATAATAAGAATAAAAATAGTACCACCGCTTTGTGCGTTATCGACAACGGGGTCCTCCGAAACGTCAACCCACGCCGACACTAACGCCACTTCCTCCTCTTTACTCCACATCTGTCGGGTTCCCGAACCCACTCTTACCCGCACCTAAGGCTGTAAACGAACCGAACGAACACGAACGAAGGCTTGTTCATGTTCGTTCGTTTAACTTAACCGAACAAACGAACGAGATTTTTTGTGTTCATGTTCGTTCGTTAAGAATTTTTGTTTGTTCGTGTTCGTTTATGTTCGTTCATTAAGAGATAAACGAACGTAAACGAACAAACTTAAATGAACGTAAACGAACGAACTTAATGAACATAAACGAACGAACTTAAATGAACATAAACGAACGAACTTAAATGAACATAAACGAATGAACCCAAATGAACAAAAAGCAACCACCATACTCATCATTTCGTTCGTAAAAAATACCTTAACAAAATAAAAAAACGGGTTAACTTGGGAGGTATGAAAAATAAGTTCTAAAAGATCAATTTACTTGATGATTTTACACATTAATTTCATATTATATAGACATGTTTATATATAAACAAGCATAAACGAACATAAATGAACATAAACGAACGAACATTAACGAACATAAATGAACGAACGTTCACGAACATAAATGAACGAACGAGACCATTGTTCATGTTCGTTCATTTAACTAAACGAACAAAAAAACGTGTTCATGTTCGTTCATTTATTAAATAAACGAACATAAACGAACTTCCCGCCGAACAGTTCACGAACGGTTCGCTGAACGTTCGGTTCGTTTACAGCCCTACCCGCACCCACCGAACCCGCAGTACCCGTACCGTGTACTCGGGCTACCCGCCCCAACCCGATGTGAACCCGGCCGTGGTACCCGATGGCGGTACGCACGGCCTAATAGCTACGGCTTCCAACCCAGCAGGAAAAAAAATATTATTCGGGCCAAACCAAAATTTTATCAACCAATCCAAATCTAGTTTGCAGGTTTAAAAATCACTAGGTTTAGGGTGTTGCATTTGCATAATATTTTTTTTTCAAACTCGTAAAAAAATTATCTGTATTTTTCTGACTACTATCTAATGAATATGAAAAAACAAGTCAACATGCGTATAAATTCTTTAAAATAGAAAATTGATCGAGACAGGTTTATGGTTCATGACATGAATATTACACCACATAATATTATACGTGTGTAAGAATTCTTACTTGGATTGTAGCATCGATGGAGGGATAGATTTATGAAGTTGGAAACCCGAAATTTGATCGACGAACTGACCGGTGGAGCTTTCGTGCTGATAACGTGTTAAAGGAAAAGAGAAACAGAACAACAGTAATTAGATAGAATGAAACTGTAATTCTCATTAATCATAAGCCCTTTAAATAGGGATGAGATACAAGTAGATAACTACGAGATATATAAGATCTAACCTATCTCTAATATGTTTATCTCTATCTATATCGTTATATCCTTTAGACGATGACACACTTATCCTACAACATCTTCCTTATATTAAGAATTTATCCCTGGAACTCCATAACCTTTGGGCTAGGAACCCGAGAAAAGCGAATGTTCAGAGCTTGAATCGACGTTAGAGACATGTAGGTTCACATATACATATGTCAATTGAGTTTTTCAATAATTTGCACATGAATCTTTTTAATCGTTCTTCTCTTACAATATTTAACCTTCTTTTTTGAATACTTCATTATATATACACACTAAATATACATTTGCGATCCCATCCGACATAAAGTTGTGAACAAAATGAGGAAAAATGAATTTGCTGAAAAAATCAGAATTATACTATATATTTTTTAATTATGACACCACCACTATGTTCTCGAAACTCATTTTACGAAGGAAAGGAATGAACGAGACAGATAGAGAGAAGTAAAAAAAACTCGTGTTTTTGAAACTTTTTTACGAAGGAAATGAAAAGAAAGAGATGGAAAATAATGATAAGTTTTCTTTCAAAACTTTTCTCTCAAATATGGGAGGAAATGGAAGGAAAAGAATTAATACCATTTAAAAAATTACTAAAATTACAAAACTATACAATCATTCATTCTAAATGATATAATTCTAAGTGACATATTAGTAAAAATGAAATCTTTCATTTCCTTTCTCTTTCTCTTCTGTTCAAAAACATGAAATTTTAGGTTTATTTCATTTCTTTTTTTTTATTTTTGAGAACACAAATAAAAAATTCTTTTCTTTTCTTTTTTTCATTCTCTTTCTTTTCCTTCCATATTTTTTTTTCTTTTCTCTACAAATTCAAAAACAAAAACTAAAAAAACAAGATTTTTATTTCTTATTTAAAGAGATTTACACATGTGTCTTCCTTTTAACTATGGATCCACAACAGCATATACGAACCATCATCCCATCAGTCTTTCTATAATTATGTAACCATTATTTTATAATGATCGAGGGTCGTTTATTAAAATTTTATCAGATAAATGCATACAAGTATTACTTATATTATTATGCGAGTTTGATAAGAACCAATAAATTTATCCAGTAAAAAGAACAAAGACTCTGCATCTTACCCAGTAAAATGGGGGAGATTGTTAGGGTCAAATCAAAGGTATTCATATGTTCCTAACCCGAATGAGACAACCGCTCGAAATGCCTTAGAAGTGATTGAAGAACGCATCGACTACCGCCGAGCCATCCGAATATTCGAGGTCCACTTTGCGCTCCGAAAAAGATATGTCGAGAACGGGCGCGAACTCGAACTTCAATTCAAAGGGAGAGATTGTTAGGGTCAAATCAGGTTGAATAGAAGTTCAAGGGCTAAACTGTTATTATTGTAATTTGAGCCTTAATTGTGTAAACGGGCCGTGGGCTTGTAGTCATGGGCCCATGGTATATAATGTTCATTAGCTTAGAAAAATAAGCTAGTGGTCTATTTCCATTTTCTGAACTCTATTGTAATTCTCTCTACATTGAAAGTGAATTGGATGACCAGTTGAAATCATAATACTTGTTTCATATCTATTGATTTCTATTGTTCGTTGCACTGATCTGGAACTCACAATTAGAAATAACAACCCTTTTTGTAATCTTAATTCTATAATAGGATTTAGATTAGTTGGTTGTTATAGTTCTTTCATTTGGATATATTTACCAATTAACTACTACGCATGTAATTTTCCCTTTTAGGTTGGCTCTTGCTATAGTAATTTATATACCGCTCTTTCGTGTTATGAAAATTTTTGTTTACCCCTATTTTTAGGGTGTTACACAAGAACCTTCAAATACAAAATGAAAACAATAACCTAATTCGAATACATCACATGAAACCCGTAATTAACCTAATATCCAAACACATCACCTGATTCATCATTTGGAAATATTAACCCAAAATCTAAATACTTCACCTGGTTCAACAGTACCAACCTTCAACACCATTGTGATGAATTTTGTTTTTTATTGAAACCGGAGAAGATACGTGGGTGAAGAGGAATGATGGGGTTCTTGACATCAACGGTGAAGATATGAATGATGCAACGGAGTCTAGATCTCGTCGAAGTCTAGGCATCGACGAAGTATAAGAGTCTATGCTTGTCTGTGTATTATATTGTAATAGATATTACATTTTTTAACAAATATTAAAATTATATATACTCTTTTCTTTATTTTTTAAAGCAAAAAAAGTGAACGGATAAAAATACTTTTGACTTACCGTAGTTACGATTAAAAGCGTTAGAGCAAGAGACCCAATCAATAACAAAAATGAAACCACGACAATCATACATATAATTATTTTATTTGTAGAACCCAATCGATATTTTCATATAACCTTAGGAATGATTTTGTAATTTACTCAAATATAAATGAATCATTAATTGCAATAGAGCCAATCAGAATGTGTGTAGTGTACTACCTTACAAGAAAAGCTACAATTTTGGTCCGTATGGTTTATATGAAATTACGAACAATACTAATGTATGTCAGTAAGAATCATAACGGTTATTATAGTTTGTAATTTTGCTTTAAAAGTAGTCATTTTTACTAACTCTATTATAAACTGTTTGTTAAAGGAAGAACACTTTAGTTTTTTTTTAACAATTTCCCTATTTCTTTACCAATAAGAAATATTATATATGTATATATATATATAATTTATGAAGATCGTCAACAACCTACAATTACTGATTACCGCTTTCTTCGACCGTAATTGTACCATCTTCTACCATTGCATCATCCTCTCCGACCACGGTACCTCTCACTTGTCACCCCATTTTAACCCCATCTAAATCTTCCCCATCCCTTTCTGAACGAGTACCTTTTGTGAAAGGGCTATTAATAAGAAAACCATTATATATCATGAGGCATTTGGTTGATATTGAGAAAAGAGAAAACATAGATGGTAATAAAAAGATTGGAAAAGTTTAAAAAACATTCAACCAACTATCTCGTTTAAATGATTAAATCCTTGAATTATTTTTTAATAAAAGAATCATTAAACTTTTTTATATTGAGTGATTAAGTTCTTAAACTACTTTTTAAAATAAAAAAAGTCAATAAACGTTCTTGTTTTAAATGGTTAATTCCTTAAACATTTTACTTTTAATTAAATAAACTATCAAAGTTTTTAAAAAAATTGTTACTTACATTTTTTAACCAAAAAAATTATCAACAATCGACTAAGAAAGTTTTAAAGTAAAAAACCTAAATCACTTTATTGTTCTTTAACCCTATATACTTTAAGGGTGCGTTTGGTACGTAGACAGGACAGAACGGGACAGGACAGGACAGGACAGAACATAATATGACAGAACATGACAGCTGTTCAGCGTTTGGTAAAACATAACTGGACTGGACATGACAGAACAGAACCGGTAAAAATGACCGATTTACCCCTAAATAAAAATTAACAAATAAACAAAACAACAGATCATGAACCAACAACAATAAAACAATTTGATGGAAATAAACTTAAAACACAAAACTTGAATAGTTGTATTTCATCAACACCCAGAAAATCGATTACATCAAACATAAAACAATTTGATGAAAGCATGAGGAAATTAGGAACATGAAGAAGTTCATCGACAGAATATTATACTCTTATTTATTCATTCATTCGTCTCTCAGCTTACTCAAATTGAGGGCTTACATTAGGAACTGGAAGAAGTTGCAGGTCCAAATCGACCTCAGTCTCCTCGCACCATTCGAAACCCTAACAAAAGTCACCGTGCAAGTTGCAGGTCCAAATCGAGAAATCAGCAAGTTGCATAGTTTCATTAATTGTTCTTCCCTGACTTCATCTGATGCCAAAGCAATAGGTGAAACCCCCAAATCGAGAACCCTAATTACATAAATGAATCGGAATTTGTGTACCTGATACGTAGATGAGGCAACGAGGTTGAAGCAGTGAACGGGAAAAGGAGAAAAACAGCAAAAAAAACGAGATCTGCAGAGTGTTCTTGACAAGTTTCAAAGAACGTGACAAGGAGAAATCGAAGTCGGTTCCAACTCTACAAACCAGGAGAGGCGTGAAAGAGAGCGAAGAAGATGAGGCTGAAAGAAAAACGTGTGTGTGGGTATAATGGTCATAAATTTCTTGTTCCACTTAGTTCCAGGGGTAAGGAGGGGACATGCGTGTCCCATGGTTGTCCAAGTTAGTTCCACCTTGTTCCACATATGGTCACACCAAACATGGGACAAGTGTGTTCTGTTCTGTTCCACCTTGTCCACCGTACCAAACGCACCCTAACTCCCAAACAAACATCAATATCACTCCCCTTCTGTCCTTCACCACTCCTCATTGTTGTTTGCGAGGGGTTTGAGAATGGTCCAACTGATTTAGGTTTCGTTTTCTTTAAAACCTTCATGTAGTCGGTTACATGTAGTTTTTTTTTAAATGTAAGTAACCAATTTAAAAAAAATGTTCAGAAACTTAATTATTTAAAACGAGAATGTTTGTAGATTTTTCTATTAAAAAAATATTTCAGGGAGTTAATCAATAATCAAAATTAAAAAGTTTAAAGATTTTTGTAAAAAAAATAATACAAGAATTTAATTATACAAAATAAGATAGTTCTTTGAAAATTTCTAAACCTTTTCCATCTTTTTATTACGATTTATATTTTTTCTCACAGTATCAACCAAATGCCTCGTGATACATAAATGGCTTTAGACAAGTATTTAAGGATTAAGGTGGGATTCGGTACTATATTCAGTTTGCAATAAAAATTGAAGTTAGAGGATAAGTACATTAAGCCTGCGTCATCTTAAATGTTTATTTATGTTGAATTAAATACAGATCAAATTCCAATTTAAAAAGAAAAGTAAAAAAAAATTTGAACTTTTATATTATGATTCTTTTAAGTGTTACTAGAGTACCCGCGCGCGATGCGGCGCGAAATATTTCGAGCCTAAAGCCGAGAATTCGAAAAAAATATTTTTGTTTCATGTTCATATTTATTGACTTTTAAATCGCATATCAGATGTATAAAATTATATGTCAATATGGTTAATTGGTCAAAAAAATTGAAAAATATTCGTTCGATAGTAGGGTCTTCAAACCCATAACATTTGTGCTCATTTTGAAGATTTTGATGAGACGGTTATAATGGTATAATTTGTAAAAAAGAAAAACATATTTGTTTAATGTATTTTAGCTAATGTATGTTGATATGATAAGGATGTAAAATAAAAAATGAAAGGAGAAGAGATATAAAGTAAATTAAATAACTAATTATAATGGTATAAAGTGTAATTTAAAAATAAAAAATAATTTTATTTTTACTTATCATGTTGAACGTGCGAGATTTTAAAGCTTTTAAACTTGTACATGATGTATTGAGATTTGTATTTCTTAAAAATTTAAGAATAACCGTAAATAGAATTATTTTTTAAGGAGTATAATAGATAAATATAGATAAAGGCGTAAGATGTACAAGTTTAAAAAAATCTCGATGCGTCATTCTTGAAAAATCTTGATACGTATTTAGGATATTTCACAATATTATTAAGTTAAAAAATATTCAATAATAAACTTATTTGAAATTATTGACGAGAATATTGTAATAATATAATTTGTAAAAAATGCATTTATTAATATATTTTAGTTAAACTATGATTATGTATTTTTAGTATTATAAGGGTGTAAAATGAAAATGAATAATGTAAGGGATATAAAACAAATTAATTAATACATGTTCATGATATTTAATAATATGATTAAATTCAAAAATATTCAATATTTGGCTCATTTCGAATGTATTGACGAGACGATTACCATTATTTGTAAAAAAGAAAAAATGTATTTTTAATGCATTATAGTTCATATACGATTATTTATGTTAATACGATAAGAATGTAAAATAAAAAATGAAAAAAATAAGAGATTAAAAGTAAATTGAATAACTAATTCTAAGTGTATAAAGTGTAACTTAGAAATTGAAATTGTTTGATTTTTGAGAGAACGTGGGAGATGTAAGCTTTTAAGGTTGTACATCATGCTTATTTTATTGTACCTCTTGAAAATAACAGTATCTTAAAAATAACCGTAATAGCCTTTTAATAAAGTAGTATAGATAATTAAACAAAAACTTCTATTACGTATTGACTTGGTAAATGTATTTAATGATAGAATGACAATCACTTATTGCTTAAATTTTTTAGTTTGGTCTTTAAAAATCATCAAAAGAACTTGAATTTAATAAAAAAATTATTTAGTAACAAAGTTATTAATTGTTTATATTTTAAGCGATTTTCAACCCTTATATTGATTAAACTAGGTTCGACCCCGTGTATTACACGGGGTAATTTTAAAAAATTAAATTACGCCAGAAAACTTATCTTACATTTATAAATTTATAATAAACATTATTTTCGAAAAATAAAATATATAAACTATGAGGTTGGATATGTTATTTCGCTTAAAATAACTTTATAAAATAACTTTTTTTAAACGAAAAGAGAATATATTTGGTTGAATATGATAATTAATTGATTATATGTCAAGGTTTTTAAGTAACTATATGTAAAGATTTGCTAGAAGACAATCATAAGAAAATAAAATACAAAATCTTGTGAGTTTTTAAGTCTTGAATCGATAAGGTCGGTATTTAATCATCCACAAATTATCAAAAATACATAAAAACGCTTGATTAAGGTGTCGTTTATCCAAACACTTACCCGTTAAGTGTTTATCGATAAAATCCAACATCACTTACTTAACGGATAAGATTTTAGTCCACCAAAACGGCATTGTATGTACAATTTACCCGGTAAGCACTAACCGTGGTAAGATTCTTGGTCCTTTTATATTCATCCAGTAA
The DNA here is from genome assembly GCA_033807775.1 of Saussurea involucrata. NCBI lineage: Eukaryota > Viridiplantae > Streptophyta > Magnoliopsida > Asterales > Asteraceae > Saussurea > Saussurea involucrata. Next base: position 215,520,704 of record CM066314.1, on the reverse strand, counting down.
GATGATGTAACTTGGTAAGCGTGTCGCCTTAAATATCTATATCAATCGTATACTTATATTTTATAATAATATCAATCTAAAAAAGTTATATAATTATAACCAAATCAACTATTACGAAAGATTAATTTAAAGTGAATTGACAGGAAGCATAACAAATTGACTTTGAAAATATCATTAACTAACCATCTATTGATAATTGATATTATGTAGTTCAATTAAAATTAGAGGAAATAATATAATCATGATTAAGAAAGTATAAATAATTAAATATACTATACTAAAATATTTGCATATTTATATTTTTGAAAAAGGTTCGAACTCATAATCCAAAAGTCAGTTGATAAGTGATATTTTTTTTCCAAGTAATTAAATCTCTTATGATAATTCTAAAGGTGTTTCGTTGACAGAATGGAATTTGATAGAATTGTAATTCGTCGAAGGAATTCGACTTTGAAGTAAAATTGATATGAAATTGCAAAAAGAAAATCACGACAATTTAGTGATTATTTGTATCAAACCCCATACTAATTTCAACAAATCTCATACTAATCACGACACATTAATTCGTATATATTTATGATATTTAATAATATAATTAAATCCAAACATATTCAATATTGGGCTCATTTCGAAGGTATTGACGAAGAGATTACAATGGTATAATTTGTTAAAAATAGAAATGTTTTTTTAATGCATTTTAGTTCATATACATTATTTATGTTTATATGATAAGAGTCTAAAATGAATAAAAAGTAAGAGATTAAAAGTAAACCACATACCTAATTATAAGAGTAGTAAATGTAACGTATAAATTAAAAAAAATTGAATTAAGGAGAGATTTAAGGAGGAATGGATGTGGTGTGCTAATTGAACTTATAATGTAAACTGCGTCCAGATACATGGTTAGGCGGGAAAATACTGAAGTCAACTCACCAGAAAATGACATGTGGCATGCTAGTTACTTATTTATTATATGTATAAATATAAGAATAATATAAAATTGAAGTTTTTTAGTAATAAATAAAATTCGAAGTCTTTTTTTAGTATTTCAACTCTTATATTAATTACATTGTTTGGTTTCAATTTTAGGAGTATGTTGGATAAATTTAATTTAAAAACTTAAGAAAATAATTAGTATGATTATTAGCTAGAGTGTAATAATGTAATAATTATATATATATATATATACATACATATATAGAGGAAAGATAATTTGAAACATTTCTAAAGTTTGAAACCCTTGAAACTCACTCACATCTTAACCGTTGACTTGATACTTTTTAATTAATTATAGCAACACCTCATTATGGCAACACCTCGTTAATGAACAATTCCATTTTATCAATCTACACTATAGTAATTTTAATTATAGCAACACCTTCTTTTACGGGATTTGATTCTTAATATAATTTTAATCAGAAAAATAGATAAGAATTTGGGAATTTGTGTTTTCCCAACTTACCCTTTAGCTTATTAGTTTTTGACAAAAAAATAAAGTTTTAATATAATTAATAAATTAGATTAGTTGACTTGATCTTAGCCGTTGGTTTTTCAATCTAAGGCCATAAAGTAGGTTTCAATGGTTTCAACCTTTTGAAGGGTTTCAAATTAAGGGACCCCTATAATATATATATATATATATATATATATATATATATATATAGAGAGAGAGAGAGAGAGAGAGAGAGAACCTCAAAAAAGGGGAAAACTGAAGAACACTCTGGTAACTCTTTATCTGGATGGTATGCATAAGTGCATAGATGTAAATTATGATGTTTTTTTTGTTTTTATGCACAAGTGCATTATGCACTTGTGCGTATGCACGTGTGCATATTACAAATTACTTGTATGCATAAGGGCTACCACGTGTGCATATTTTTTTTGGTAACCGTGGGTTTCCGGGCAAGCTACGCGAACCGACTAATCCCCGGGCGACCACAAATGGTCTGGAGTCATTGCATGTGAGCCTACATGTACACGTGTGCAAGTTACAAATTACTTGTGGGTAAATTATGATGTTTTGTTTTTTGGTTTTTATGCACAAGGACTATCAGGATGTTCTTCAGTTTTCCATTTTTTGAGGTTTTCCCTGAAAATGACCCTATATATATATATATATATACACGAGGAAAAGTTCAAACGAGAACAACTTCATTTTATGAAAATGCGAGAACACCTTTTATCATAGCCAATCACATGTGATACTATATTTCATCACATATGATAAACATGTGATACTAAATTAGAGACACTGACAACCTTTAGAGCGACCTAGGTTGCAGGCCAGATTGCATGCACACCATTAGGCTCCATCACGTGTATTATCACATGTGATAAAGATGAAATCGATCGTATGTGATACTAAATCACAGACCTTTGCCATGACCTAGGCCGCGTGACAAGTCGTCTGCACACCACCAGGATCCCCTCACGTGTATTATCACATGTGACAAGGGTGTTCTCGCGTTTCGCTAGACGAATGTGTTCGTTTTTTAACATCTATCTACCTACCTATATATATTGGGAGGTTTAAATAAAAAAACTAATTATCATGAAAAAGTAAAAATGGAAGGTTAATAAAAAGGTTCATATATGAATCATCAAAATGATTTGAAAAAAAAAGTTATTTGAAGATCTATATGTGAACCAATATTACATATTATATATTACATATTATTTATATGAGTTAACATATGAATATTTAAATGGATTTTTTCAAAAACTCAACATTTGTGAGTTCTATCATTCTCCACTAATTGGAGATAATTAATGTTATTCTTTAATTAAGACTGAAATGATAATTATGCAAACTTTTATAATTTGGATAACAATTCATTAATTAATTTTCTATACTCATAAAGACTTTAGTTATAATTTTTCTCTCCCACTCATAAATTAATTTATCTCTTATGAACCTTTCCTTTTCTTTTTCTTTTTCATGATATGCTAGTTTGTTGATAGATATATATTCACCCTATTTGTTACTTATATATGCATTGGTTTTTTCTTGTTAAAGTGTTGGTAACTGGCGGTGTCCTTTTTTTTTGTTAAAAATGTACTTCTTGGTCACAAGGTTCACATTGTGCTCACAAATTGATAGGTTTAGCTTTAATTATTAGCTTACTTGGTGTTCACAAGTTGTACCAGATATGATAGCTCCACAATATGTTCTTGTTGGTCTTAGATTAGTAATGAGTAACACATAAGGTGTTTGTAAAAGGAGAGTTTGAATACTAACACAATAGATTTTTCACTTTTTAAATTAATATATTTATTGAAAAAAAAGAATTACAGAATTGTTACGAAAGCTTGGGAGATAATACATGATCCTAAACAATTTGACTAGTGACAAATTTGCTAACAACTGAAAGATATAAAGGAAGAAGGTACTATTTCATATATGAAGAACTGATGTAGACCTTGAGATGGTTGACGCCGATTTTTCTAAGAAACTATCACTTTGGATTTCTTTGAAAATGGCTAAGTTGCAAAATATGATAATGATGACCTTTTATAGCCACCGTTACATTAAATGATGTTGTCCAACTTTAAAGTGTGTCTTAATCTGATTTGTTGATCAGTGCATGCTTGTACTCTTTATTTCAGTCTTCGAGATTGTTGTAGACTTTTGTTAACACACTCCATCTTTCTGTATGCAAAGCGAACAACAAAGGAAATATGTCACTAATAAATTAATGTATTAGAACATACTTTATCTGACATGCTAAACATGTACCCAAACTAGGAGAAGAGTTGGTGGAGCTGGTGAGCCAAACTTGTTGGTTAAGTCTGCACTCAGAATTTGGCTTGCGAGAAGTAGTATTTGTCAGCCTAATTCTCACTATATCTTGTACTGATCTTATTTTGGTTAGATGACAAACCAATCAGCTTTGGTGACTATCTTGACTTTTCTTCAATTAGTCTTCGATTTCGTTGAAGACATTTTGTTCTTGGATCAATATAGATAGTAATAAGACTTTTACAAGGAAAAAATCCTATCTATTATCTATGTGAAACATAAGCTATATTTCAAATTCTAGCTAGATTTTTTATGAAGTATTTGATCCGTTTGTTAAAACATAATATAGATTATTTTGTTTTGGTAACTTGATCTGGATGTTGGATCTAGATAAACAATTTGTATTCCACATTGTAACAATCGTTATCCTAAAATACATACTCTTGGGCAAGTTGGGCTGAAAGTTAAGAAAAGAAGACTTGGGGGTTTGGAATGCAATAAATGAAAGGTATAAAAAGGGGGTGAAATCCCTAATTTCATCTGTGCGACTGAATATCGAGAGCTGAGAGAGACGAAAAGTGGATGGACGGTTGTGGCAAGGGAGCTTGAAGAATTACTTGGGAAATCATCTACAAGGTATTCTGTGATTCCTTGCTAATCTTTGTGTTCATGAGTACTCCAGTTTAAAACTAGACACTATATGGACTCTGTATTCTTCATTTTGGAAATTTTGGAGTTATTTCATCTTTTGGGTTGTAAATGTGTTTAAATTGGTGGGAAATCATTATATTAAGTTAGTGTATTAATCTCCCCAAGTATTGGGTTGTTTTGGGGTGAAAATCTGGGTTATTGAATCGAAAATGGTATTAAAGTGGGGTTTACTGTTCGACACATCTGGATATCGGCTTGTTCGGATAATGGACGTGTCCGGATAAGGACTACGTGCGGATAGTGGGATGTCCGGATAGGGGTTGTATCCGGAAAGTGGCGTGTCCGGATAAGGACTACGTCCGGATAGTGGGATGTCCGGATATGGGTTGTATCCGGATTGGGTTTGTGTCCGGATAAGGGTGGGTCCAGAAAGTGCATGTGTCCGAATTAGTGTTTATCCGGGTAGCTAATATTTTGAGGATTTGGTTGGTAAATCTTAGGTGTTCGGTTCGTGTGGAAATGACGCGTGTATTTACTCTTGGTAACCAGGTGAGTTCCCTTATACGCCTTTTATGTGAAAAATCAACTTGAGCATGTTTTCAATAACTATGATATCGGCATTTTGTACACTGACATGAGAAATGTTATTTTATAACTATGAGATCGTTTTTACCGCATATTCATGATTTACATTACTTTCATGTTTATATGCTTGTATGTGGAGTCGGGTTGCACAATGGGGGATGATTGTACCTTAGATCCTTGAGGATCCTTGGGAGTTGGTGAACCGCGTGCCTTGAATTTATTTCTCGTGCACACGGATATGGCATCTACTGGGGGGCCATGGGGATCTACTGGGGCCCCAAGTGTGGACATCACGTGGAGGTGATGGACGTGGAGACCACTGTGCAAATACCCTTATGTGGCAATTGTTTACAAACCGTTGGTTTATTCATTCAGTTACGTGATATAAAGAGGAGATTATTTTAAACTGTTTTCTAGAGGGAATTCATTATACCTCATGGTCTAACCCTCGTTTTCAAAACTAAAACCATTTTTAGGACAAAGAGGTAGTGGTGCTTCCAGTAAGGGCAAAGCGATGGTCCGAAGGTAGTGGCAGAGGACTAGAGTTTAGAGGCACTCTAGCTCTCGTTAACTTAGCTTATTAGTATAGTTAGTTCTCGGTTGTGGAAGCTTGTTCCCGCTGCAAGTTTGTAACTCTGATTTTAATTGTCATGTATTTGGGATCCGTTTGGGATTTTAAAGTTATTGTATTGCTTGTTGGGTTTTGGGTCGTTACACACATTCATATGACAAACCCGGAAGAGGTAGATGCAATGTTTTTACCTTTAGTTTCTTGAAAGACATTTTTCCTAAGTACCTTAGTTTGCTCATAGTTGTATAAGGTTCCATACAAAGTATTAAGAGGCATATGATGAAGATCATTAGAAGTTTTTAAATACAAAATTATATTTTCCCAAAAGTATGGTAAAAAATCCATAAATGTACACAATACCTCAACATTATAAAATATCATGTCATGCACTTTAAGATCATTCAAGAGAGAATTAAACATGTTGTATACGTCGGTGAAAGATTCATTTTTTTTCGTACATAAGCAGTTCATACTGTCTGATAAGACTGATCTGTTTGCCCTACTTTACTTTAGAGGTTCCTTCATACAAAACAAGAGTGTTCCACATATCTCTTGCAGAAGTGAGAATCTTGATAGACTTATAAACATTATTAGGTAGAGAAATAACGATATGGTTCTAACCTTGGTATCAACTGCAACTTGTTTCTTATCATCACATGTCCACAAATCTGGAGATTTTTATGATCCGTCTTCCTAGACCAACAACTTTGTCATTTTCATCACGTTCACCAGGTAGAAACGTTGTGGGTACATATGGACCATTTTTTAGAACATTTGGGATTTAATTATCGACTCCTTTAAGGAATAAGTCATTCTTTTTTTCCACAAAGAGAAGTTATCCTTTTGAAACCGAGTTGGATGGGGAGCCATTACCGGTGTTTGTGGACGTCATTACAAATATTGTTTATAGAATCTAAATAAACTACTTTGATGGCACTTTTTGGGCCTGGGTTGGTAATGACTAACATAAAGTGTTTGAATGTAGGGGGGGGGGTCGAATACAAACAAAACAACTTTTTTATTTTTTAATTCTATATGTTTATTGAAAAAAAAAATTACATAATTGTTGCAGAATCTGGGGAGGTAATACCCGATCCTAAAACAATTGACTGGTGATAAGTTTTCTAACAACTAAAAGGGATAAAGGAAGAAGTTACCCTTTCAACTTTAAGAAACTAAGATAGCCTTACAGACAGTTGACACCGATTTTGCCTAAGAAACTATCACTCATAATTTCTTTCAAAACGGGTGAGTTGCAACGTATGCGAATAATGGCCTTTTATAGCCACCATTGTATTAAATGACGATGTCCAACTTTAACACATATGTTCATCTAATTTTGCTGACAATGCATGTTTATACTTTTCATTTAAGCATTTGTGATTGATGTAGACTTTTGTTAACACAACCCATCCTTCTGTAAGCAGAGGAAACAATAAAAGAAGTATGACGTCAATAACTTAGTGCATTAAAACTTTCTGTGTCGGAGATGCTAAATATGTTTCTATACGAGGACAAGAGTTAGTAGAGTTGGTGAGCCTAACTTGTTGTTTATGTTTGCACTTGCCAGAATTAGTGTATGTCAGCCTACTTTTTTTTATCTTGTATTGTTCTTCTTACGTCTAGATGACAAAAGAATCCCCTTTTGTGACTCTTTTGACTTCTCTTCAACTAGTCTTCAGTTTTGTTAAAGGCTGTTTGTTCATGGATTAATACAGATAGTAATAAGACTTTTACAAAGAAAAAAAAATCATATATGTTATCTATCTGAAACAAAAGCTATATTTTATTCAAACTACACTTTTTTATGAAGTATTTTGATATAGCTAGACTTTTTTTGTAACTTGATGCGAATGTTGGAACTTGATAAACAATCTAGATGCTAAATCCAGATGAAAATTCTGGATATCCAATGCAAATATAAACTCCATATTTTAAATCCAGATGAAACTAATTTCGATGTCAAATCGAAAAATACAAAACAAATGTCATCTTTGGAATTTTAGATGTTCATTTGGATACTCAATCCGAATGGAACTTTGGATATGATTTTAAAGCTAAACTTGAAGTTGTTACACATTTGGATTGGACAATCCGAATGGTTCCTTTAAGGTAAAAAGGTTGTGGGTACATATGGAACATTTTTGAGAACATTTGGGATTTGATTATCGACTCCTTTAAGGAATAAGTCATTTTGTTTTTTCACAAAGAGAAGTTATCCTTTTGAAATCGAGGAGGTTTGGATGGGGAGCCGTTAACAGTATTTGTGGAAGTCGTTACAAATATTGTTTATAAAATCTAAATAAACTACTTTGATACCACTTGTTGGTCCTGGGTATGACTAACATAAAGTGTTTGAATGAGGGAGGGGATTTGAATACAAACACAACAAAATTTTCATTTTTTAATTCTATATGTTTATTGAAAACAAAGAATTACAGAATTGTTGCAGAATCTAGGGAGGTAATACTTGATCCTAAAAAAATCTGATTGGTGATTAGTTTTCTAACAACCGAACGGTTTAAAGGAAGAAGTTACCCTTTCATTTTTGAGAAACTAAGATAGCGTTACAAACAGTTGACACCGATTTTGCCTAAGACTATCACTTAGATTTCCTTTGAAAATGGGTGAGTTGCAACGTATGCGAATGATGACCTTTTATAGCCATCATTGCATTAAATGTTGATGTCCAACTTTAACACATGTATTCATCTAACTTTGCTGACCAATAAATGTTTATACTCTCCATTTCAGCATTTGAAATTATAACCTTTTCTGCAATTATAGTTTACATTAGTTTATTTGTATTTTTCTTAAATACTAAATAGATATTTTTACAATATAGAATACTTTTATGTGGTATTATTAATATTTTCTCAAATGCTAACTAACATTTAGAAAATTTAAAACTCAAAGAATAATATGGCTGTGACAAGTCCTCATAATCACATTGTTTCTTTTGACAAGCTTAACCATTATAAAGATATATATATATATATATATATATATATATATATATATATATATATATATTATTAATGTTTTAACGACAAGATCTATTCTCGCTTTTTGCATGTACTAAAAAATTTAGAGTTGGACCAATTTTTTTCCGGTAGAGGCATAGGTGTGATGAGTATTGCAAAAGAAACCTAACTACAATTCTAGCGCTTGTGTGTGTTTGCACACACACACACACATATATATAGACTTGAGATCATGTGAGACCAGACTATTTCCGTGAGACCAAAAAATTAACACTAAATCTTCACAGCAAAAGACTGTGATGGTAAACCTTCATAGTGTTTTTCTGTGAAGGTTAGCTGTTTTTCTTACATTCACAATGAATTACTGTGATTCTGTGAAGGTTTAGTGTTCATTTCTTGGTCTCACGATCTCACGAAAACAGGTTGGTCTCACGTGAACCCAACCCTATATATATATAGGCTCACTATTTTGTAAACTTTTTTTCGTGTGCACTTTGGATTTCATAAGCTTTCTTGATGAAATTGTTTCAAGAAATTGTTTTATTTGATGAAATTGTTTCATATCATTCATGTAATAAACATTTCCAAATTGTGTCTATCTAAGTAAAATGGTGGCTAAACGTAAAGTTTAAGTCTTGAGGGACCAGTTTGTAAATATTAAGGGAGTATAAAAGGGGATGGAATCCCTAATCATTGACACATTTGCGTTGGGATTGCGGCTGAAAGCTTGGAGGAGGAGGAATGCGATTTCTTGACAAAGGGTGAAATAGAGAGAGAGCCTTGTAATTTCTTCAAGTAAGGTATGTGAATAATGCAATTCCTCTCTAGTTTCTGTCATCAATGGGAATTTTGGACCAGTAAAGGAACTTTGTAAATCATCCAGTGTGGAGTCGCCATTTTTGGTAGACACTTCGATCCCCTCAGGGTGACATCGGGACCTTCTAAGGTTGAGGATAGCTAAAATAGCTATTGGGGACTAAACCCCAAAGTATTTTGGTCTTACTTTTGGTAAAAGAATGAGATTCACTTACTAAAAGTCGAGTTCCGAGAGTTTGGGTTTCGTCAGATCGAACTTCCTGGATGATTCCCAGATAGTTGGCTTTCCCGGATGATTCCCGGATAGTTGACTTCCCGGATGATTCCCGGATAGTTGGCTTTCCCGGGTAGTGACCCCGGGAGTTTCCGGATGGTGGTTACCGGGACTTCCCGGACAGCAGATCCCGGATAGGTTTTTCAAATGGGATCTGGATAGTGGGTCCAGACAGTGAGAGTCTGGAAAGTGTGGTCCAGATAGTAGGTTCGGATGGCTGGGTTCAGACCGTGGTGAAATTACTAAGGAGAATCTGTCTGTCTTTTAGGTGTTACTACGAACGGACAGTTAGTGTGAGCGATGTGTTTCCCATTTTACACCCTTTTTACATGGAACGATATGTTAAACGTTTTTGTTTACTACTGATTATGGTATGAGCTGCGAGCATGTTTTTATTTATAAACCTTTGTAAATGCCTCACGTGAATGATGTGTTTTGAGAATGCTTATTTCGCATGCTATGAGTTATTTTATAAAGATACATGCATTGATATTGTACTCTTAGCCTTGCTTTGTATGCTTATCTGGAGTCGAGTTGCACAGTGGGATTAGTGTACCTTGGGATTCGACGATCCTTTGGGTGTTTAAATATTAACCCGATGTGCATGGAATTTTTTTCCTACACACGAGGGAAACGGGGAGTCCGCTTGGGCCCAGATGGCGAGAGGGGAGTCTGCTTGGGCCCCGATCGTGGTTGTTGACGAATATGGAGGTGGTCTACGAACACTGTGCAAATACCCCTGCTTGTTGAGAAATTACTTGTGGGCCTTAGGGCGGATAACGAAATGATTTTATGCATGTTTTTGTATAAACTGCTTTTCGAAGGGAATTCACTAGACCTCATTGTCTAACCCTCACTTTTCAAAACTAAGACCATTTTCAGGGAAGCGCATTAGTGGTGCTTCGTCTACGGGAAAGGAGAAGGCCTGAAGAATTGAGATGGAGACGATTCGGTGTAGAGCACTCTAGTTCTTAATTTAGTATTGCCTTAGCATAGCTAGTTCTCGGCTGTGGAAGTTTGTTTCCGCTACAAGTGTTGTAACCTCTGTTTTGGATTGTCATGTATGCACTGGGACCCTTGTTTTGGGATATTTTTCTTAAAATGTATGTTTTGGATTTTGGGTTGTTACAAATGGTATCAGAGTCATAGTTTAAGGGATTTAGATGACCGAACGGACCTAAACTTAAACTGTGATTTGAGGGACACAACCGAGATATAGGATGCCTTTAAGAAAGATCACTCCAGGTGTGCTAGAAAATAGGGTAATGAGAACTATCGTGTAAGGTAAATTTACATTACATCTGGCCAATGTAATTGCGAACTTACAGGTACATGTACGTGCTCAAATTACCTTATGATGCGAAGTTGAGTTTGAGTGGTGACTGTTTGCGGTTGTTCCAGTTCTTGTACTATATGGTAGGTTGTTATGGTTGAGGCAGTCTTTGGAGGAAGGTGATAGTAACATGGGTTTGTTATGATGTGTACGACTTTGTTATAATGCGTTAGGTCGTTCATAGTGAGATTTGTTGGCACTTTCTAGAAGGAGTGTGGTTCGAAGTGGTGATGAACCAATAAAGGGTGGAAATTCTAGGTTTAAAAGGGGATGAAGGACGAAATAGGGGTAAACTCCTAGTTTCTAGTGTGTCCCCATTCCTTGGTTCGATGGGTCGATCAATTGGGATTAGAACTGTGATGGAAGTCTTGTGAGCAAAAAATAAAATAAAAATCGGGTGAAGCAAATGAACCCTCGACTGTTAGTCAAACGGTGTAGTGGTCGGATTGGTGAAGGAAAGATGTAAGTAATGGATCCAAACATGTGTATGAGTAAGACATGAGATAACTGGTTGTTACTCGACCTTAAAGATTAAATTTGAAATCGCATGGTTGTGGATCTTTGGTCTATACGAAAATTGGAAGGGTTGTGAAGTAACTGCACCACATGTGGATATGAGAACGAGAAGGCGACCGATGGTCGAAAGTTGTGTTAGGGCAATATTTGATTGAATAGAAGTTCAAGGGCTGTTTTGTTATTCTTTATTTTGAGCCTTTATTGTGAACGGGCCGTGGACTTGTTACCACGGGCCCAACATATAAAATGTATCGTTTAGCCTTAGTTTTAGGCTAGTTATCTTTTTACACTTTCCTAAGCTTATTGTAAACTCTCTCAATATTGAAAGTGAATTGGATGACCAGTTGAAATCATACAAACTGTTTCTTATCTATTGATTTCTTATTGTTCGTTGCACGGATCTGGAACTCACAATTGGTATCAGAGCAGACGGACGAAACGATTCAAAGTGATTCTTGAATTCTGGTAAGTTTACTATTCAAAATTTTTTAGTCGACTGTGTTCTTGACACTTGAAATTCATATTTTGATTTACTCAAAATTGATCGTTTTCGTTTATTGCATACTGTTAGCATCATTCTTATTAGTGATTCTGCACTTTTTACAATCTAATTCGATCATCTTAGTGGTTTAAGCAAAATTAAGTTCATAAGTTCTTGGTTGTGTTCTTGCAAAAATCCAATTTTTACCATAAAAAACTTGTTATTTTGCTTCAAAATCGATTTGGGTATTGTTATTTTTGTGTTTGGCCGAGTTCCTAACCTTTCAGGAACGAGTTTGAGCAACCCTAATCGATTTCCAATTGACTTGAAAACCACAGCCGCAGTTCCTGGATACCACAGCCGTGTTTACCGGGTCCATACAGGTGTTACCGGGTAAGTTCCTTGTTTCTCGATTGTTACCGGGTAACTCCAAGTTACCGGGTAACATATCTCTTACCGGATAAATCTCAATCTTACCGGACAAGTTCCCGGTAAGTTCATTCGGTAACTTACATTCTCATCAGGTAAGTTATCTCATCCTGTAAGCTCTACATTTGTTTTATATTGTTATCGGTAACCTTTGTTTTATTTGTTTCATCCGGTAACTATCCACGTCCGGTTACTTTCCTCTCACCCGGTAAGATCATTCATCCGGTAAGCCTCATCATCCGGTAAGTTTTTCGACCATGTAAGTCTCATTTCTTTGCTCAGTTTTTATCTATCCGGTATCTTGTATCACCCGGTAACCTCTGTTATCCGGTAACTCAAGATCATCCGGTAACCTTCTGCAAAGTTACCTGTGTTTCATAATCTGATCCGGACACCTCCAGATCAGATAGCTTTCATCCGGATTCCTATCCGGTAAGCTATGTTTGGTCATTTCTTACCTGTTTCTAGTATAACTCACTCGTAGAACCTGCGTTAGGATATCACTCTTAGTGCCTTGCGTTAAGTTATCACTTTGAATCAAAAAATTGTCTGACGATCACTCTAGTGCAACCAAAGATGTCTTCACGCGACGCTCTTGCTATCGGCACCGATTCCAAACCACCTTGCCTCTACCAAGGTGAGTACAGCCAGTGGCGGGACAAATTTATAATCTTCATAGAGTCAAAAGATAACTTCGAGTATATCTGGCGAGCTCTAAGAGACGGGCCAATTCCTACACCCATGAAGACCATTCCACCAGCTGCAGCAGGTGACCTACCTCGTGTCGTGAAAAAGACACTCACCGACATGACTGACGACGAAAGAGGCATGCTTGAGGGAGAAAAGCATGCTAAGAGGTATCTTGTTCAGGCTCTACCCAACACGATCTACACTGCCATCGACAGCTACAAAGAGACAGCAAAGGGCATGTGGGATCAAGTGGAAAAGATGATGCGCGAGAGCGAAGTTGGGAATCAGTTGAAGATCAACAGCTCCATAACCAAGTTCGATGGGTTTAAGCAGCGCATCGACGAGTCTCTCTCTCAGACCTATGAACGCTTCTGTCTCCTTCTCAACGAGCTCCACAAGAACCAGATCACTCGTTCCAAAACGGTGAATGACTACCTGACTTCTGTCGGTATTTCGCAAACCTTCTCGGTCGCACGCACTCCTCAGCAAAACAGAGTGGTGGAAAGACGCAACCGTACCCTGGTCGAAGCTGCTCGCATGATGCTTTCTCAGTCCAAACTGCCGCTATTTCTATGGACCGAAGCGGCGTCTACTGCTTGTTATACGCAAAACCGCTCCATCATCAACAAGCGGTTCAACAAGACGCCGTACGAGATCATGAACAATCGCGTTCCGAACATCAAGTATTTCCATGCGTTCGGATGCACGTGCTACGTCCTCAACGACAAAGATGATCTCGGCAAATTCAGCCCTAAGGCGGACGAAGGAGTATTCATTGGATACTCCATGCAGGCTAAGATGTATCGCGTTTACAACAAACGGACTAAAACCGTTACCGAGAGTGTAAACGTGACATTCGACGAAGCCGCAGATTTGGCTTCTGAACACATCAGTTCTGAACCCGGTTTAACTGACGTGCTAGCTTCCAAACTTTCGCATTCGGGATCTGCACAAGCGATAGTAAATCCGAATCATGCATCTACGTCGAATGCTGATCTTTCAGATTTAGACTTACTGTTTCAATATTTCTATGATGATGTGCTTAATATTTCTACTCCTTGTGTCTCAGCGCAACCAAGAATTGAAGTTGTCCAAATCGAGGATTCGGCGAATCTATCCGGTCCGCCGCCCTCGACCAGCACTCCAACTCTCACAATGGAGACACCTCAACAGTCATCATCATCAACTTCGTCTGATACAATCATCCCCCCGAGGAACCAGTACTTAATCAAGAGATCACTCCTCAAGATTCGTCATCCGCTACAATCAATAGTCAGCCTATGAATTCCTCGAAACCAGAAGTTGTTCAACCCTCGACGAATTCTCCCCCGTCTCCTCCGAGAAACCAACCGGCAACACTTGAAGCAGTACAAGACCTTCCATCTGGTGATTACGTGGATCCGGACGCCTCACATTCAACTCAGCAGCCGCTTCCGCACACCACCAAATGGACGAGAGCTCATCCCTTACACCAGATCATCGGTGATCCCTCTACTCCGGTCTAAACGCAAGGCGCATCAGCCAATTTCTGTCTCTTCTCCGATTTCCTGAGTAAGATCGAGCCTACAACCGTCCGCGAAGCACTCGAAGATCCGGACTGGGTCATGGCCATGTAAGAGGAGCTCAACCAATTCGAGGATCTCAAGGTATGGCGACTTGTCCCACGCCTATCTCACAAAACGGTGATGGGCACAAAGTGGATCTTCAAGAACAAGAAGGACGAGGACGACATCGTAGTACGCAACAAGGCGCGTCTCGTGGCTGAGGGATACCGTCAACAAGAGGGGATAGACTATCACGAAACATACGCTCCGATGGCGAGGATCGAAGCTATACTGACGGGTGTCGAGCTGGACAAATAATAAAGTCCTAATACCTCAAATTACAACTTAAATTGTAATAGTGGCAAGTAGGGTCGATTCCACAGGGATTGGAAGTGAACGATGTCAAGTTTCTACGCTTTATGCAAAATGGGGGGGTTGGATTTATATACTAAACTAGGCATTAAATTAAAGCGAAAAAACAAGTAATTATAAACTAGCAATGAGTTTAGATCTTTGACCAGACCGTGTATCATAGACTTGTTGTGAAAAGATTTTTTATCATTATATTCCAGAATGGCTTGAGTATCGATACGCACCGATACACTGTTTGTCAAACATCAATTAGCACGAGAAGCCCAGTAACTAATTTCTAACCGGTTAATCTAATCTAGTTACGAACATAGAATTCAATTACCGGTTGCTTTAAGATTAAACAAACACCATTCCTAGCCAGTGATCGGACGCCGACCATTTAGACTAGATTAAGCAAACCTACACTACTATCAATCAACACGATTATCAATTTAAGCAATGTTTACTACCATAATAAAGCTAAGAACAATTACGGATTCAAAGCTAAACATAGTGATACACAATTAGGTTAAACAATTTAAGGGTACCTACTCAAATTAATCAACCCAAATATGATAATAAACAATAAAATCAAGGTTTGCATAAATGGAAATCAAACGATAGTAAAAAGTTTAACAAGTCTCAACACAATCCGAGCCAAATGATTATAAACTCATTGCTCTGACGTAAACGAACAACTAGGAAAACAAAAATTAAACTTAATCTAAAATACCTAATTGATGGAACAAAATAATAACGAATTGCTTCCCCAAAATCGTCTCTACTCTTCTCTTCAATTTCTGCTCGGATTCCCCATTGAAGAAAACCGTTCGAATGGTCCTTGCAACCGAACAGTAGCGAACGTCCTTTTGGAGCCGAGAGAAGTCGCACCATGAAAAACAATGGGTCTGGGCCGCATCTTCTTTTCTCTCTCTTCAATTTCTTGGGCTTTGTTTTATGGGCCGGAGAAAGAATTTTTGGTTGCTGTTTTGATGATAGCAGCGCCTACCAATGAAGACCAAAATAACCTAGATGTTGAAACTAAAAAAAACGAGAGGCGTGAGTTTCTTTTCAACAACTTTTATTTTTTTAGTCAACATTTCACTTTATATGCTTGGTCTAAATTTTAATCGATGAGTGCCCATATCAAATAAATACTTTGATTGTTTGAATCTAAAATCCATCCTTTTGGTACATACCAATAACCAAGATAAAGGGGTTTATTAGCAAATAAATCATCAATAAACACAAGGGTTTCGATATAAAAATAAGTTCAAATAAGCGTTTATCAAATACCCCCACTTGGATCATTGTCCGTCCTCGACAATGACATGAGTTAGCATGCAAACAGTACAAGTAGAATCAAACGAGAGTGTCACATACATAGCATATCATGAACTAAATATTTGCAACATAGTCTCGAATAGCAAACATGCACATGTCAAATTGACTCAATCTAATCTCAAGAAGTCTCACAAATGGTAAAGTTAAAACAAACACTCATGTCACTCTCTGGGTGTAAACTATATCGCTCAAACGTCTCTATACTAACATGCACTTGCCATAGGCTTGAAAAATCTCTCACTCTCCACTACTTAGATTAAAAGCATGCATATAAATCAAAAGGACTTTGATGGCGTAACATGTAATTCGGCTTTGGGTAAGGTTGGGATATGTATGGGAAAAAATGACTAAAAACCTCATGCCAAATGGAGAACTCCGATTGAACTACCCTTGAAATTTCAAGCTACACATGGGATCTTTAGATGTACTCTGTAAACACATTCCCATTAGATGACCAGGAATAAAGATGGGACGCATATATTCACCCGTAGCATCCTTCTTTGTCGTCTCGCTTTATTTCTTTTATTGACGACATATTTTCTTTTCTTCTATATATATTTTTCTTCTTTTTCGAATCTTTCTTTTTCACTTTTTTTTTCTTTTCTCCAACATATACTTTCCATTTTCTAGATTACGAGATTGTTCGGTATACTCCATCGGCAATTGGTCGGTGGGTAGTGTTTGGATAGGTTTTAAGCTTGGCTAAGAATGAATTAGGCTAAGGCACAAACTTGGTTGCAAATTGGGAAGATTAGCACAAAAGGGTAGGCTTAGGCTAGTTGGCTAAAACAATAATAAGCAAAAGATGGCCTTTATCATGTTTATTAGCATGCAAAAATCAATGTAATCTTAAGGAGAGATAAGTCAAGTTCTAGAAGTACAAAGCTAGGCAAGAGGTAATCACACAAAATGAAAGTGAGACTGATGCTAAATATTCAGTCAAAAAGGCTCAAAATCTCACAATGTTTAGGCTTTGTTCAAGAGATTAGCAAGGGTCAAAATTGACCGGTACACACCTACTAATCTACTTTATGCGCTATCATCAAGTTCATTCATGCTATAAATGCATCAAAACTCATCATCATCATCAAAATTTAAGCTTAAAAGCATGCTAACACATTGCCGGACAAACAATAATCCACAATTAAGCTCAAAAATTCATAAATTTGACCCCTCAAATTAAAACTTGCCCAATTCATGCAAATGATCCCACCCCACACCTAGTTCATACATTGTCCTCAATGTGTGCATTATAATTAGGACACTAAAAAACTTTAAAAAGCAAAGGGAAACGATAAACTCCCCTAGTTGGCGAGTGTTCCTCCAATGTATGAGCTAACGAGGTGGATGCATCCATTTAAGATTCATATCGAGGGTAGGAAATCCTGAAAAATATAGATAAGAGCTTAGACGACGATAGGGAAAACTACAAAAGGAAATAAATAATTAAAAGCAAGTGTAGAAATTTGAAACCGATGGGTTGCCTCCCATGTAGCGCCTTTCTTTTACGTCTTTGGCTAGACGTCTTCCACACATCTATCCCGTATCTAACAAATCACTGCCCCACACACGCTTCTTCACCGTGTATTGGGCCGCTTTGAAGTCCACCGGGCTTCCAAGCATGGGTCCTTTGCACTCTAGCGATATATTACTTTTAAGTTTTGCAAAGGTGTCTTCATAACCCGGGTTAACCTTCTCGTCATCAACCTTCGATTTTTCGAGTTTCATGAAGGTTTCCCAAGTATCTACACATTCCTCCTTTTCCTTGATGAGATCAACTATTGGTGTAAGGAAAGGAGGAGGCACTACCACCGGTTTTCGTTCTATAGCGTCCTCTCCCTTGATGTTACCCAACCGTGAGTCAAACGCGATCATTTCTTCATCCTCTTCATCTATGGAGGCTTGCAATTTTAGCTCATCAATGAATCTTGCCTCTTCTTCTTTAACTTCCCACCGACTTTGAGAAGATATGTACTCACTAATTTGCTTCTCCAAGCTCCGATTTTGAGCCCGTGTCTCCTGTTGAAATGAAAACAATTGCGTGTTAAGGGCTATTAGTTGGACCATCTCTTCAAGAGACATACCTGAGTTTTCAGAATAATGTTGTGTTGTCGGTGGTGTCGGTTCATAGTTTGGGAACGATTGCTTCTGCCATATGTACTCGTACTCATTCGGATTTGGATGGTCTTGCCATCCCGGATAGTAAGTGCTTGAGTATGAGTTGAAAAAATCTTGGCTCGGGCATGGAAATTCTCCGTAAGTGTAGACTAGCTCGGTGTTGTAGTGGGAAGTTGGACATATGTCCATTAGATGGGAATGTTGATCATATGTCTCAAACGCTCCCACCGATTGTGCCTTTCTACAAACCAGCTGTTTCACAATATCGGTTAAGTCGGGAATTTTTGACTCAAGTGAAGAGAGACGTACCTCAAGTGGATCGCATCCCGTGGTGGTGTATCGTGACCCATAATCATAAGGATGATATGCCATGATAGATATAGAAAACACTTAAAAACCACTGGGCATTAGGTTCACGATTTGTTTACAATAATAATAAAAAAATGAAAATTATAGACTAAAAAGGAAAAAAAACAATAAATAAAACGTAAAAATTAACAACAATCAAAGTTGCCAATCCCCGGAAACGGCGCCAAAAATTTGACGGGTGTCGAGCCCGAAAAATAATAAAGTCCTAATACCTCAAATTACAACTTAAAGTGTAATAGTGGCAAGTAGGGTCGATTCCACAGGGAATGGAAGTGAACGATGTCAAGTTTCTACGCTTTATGCAAAATGGGGGGGTTGGATTTATATAATAAACTAGGCATTAAATTAAAGCGAAAAACAAGTAATTATAAACTAGCAATGAGTTTAGATCTTTGACCAGATCGTGTATCATAGACTTGTTGTGAAAAGATTTTTTATCATTATATTCCAGAATGACTTGAGTATCGATACGCACCGATACACTGTTTGTCAAACATCAATTAGCACGAGAAGCTCAGTAACTAATTTCTAACCGGTTAATCTAATCTAGTTACGAACATAGAATTCAATTACCGATTGCTTTAAGATTACACAAACACCATTCCTAGCCAGTGATCGGACGCCGACCATTTAGACTAGATTAAGCAAACCTACACTACTATCAATCAACACGATTATCAATTTAAGCAATGTTTATGTAACACCCCAAATTAGGGGTTAACAAAAACTTCCATAAAACGGAAGAGTGGTACACATTACTAAAGTGAAAGTATTCATAAACATCGTTACCAAGACATTAAATACAAATATCTAGTTACTGTATAACTACCAAAAGACTACTTGCTTGTTTGCTCAATACTATAGCAATTCAAGATCAAAAGGATGTCGGGAAGTTCTAATGTAAATCTTCCAATTCTTTAACCTTCCAACATCAATCCCGAGCTCACACCCCGTACTAAACCTTCTTGTGTCCGGAACCACTAATATCTGTAACACATAAAACACATAGCAAGTGTTAGGCTTTTAGAGCCTAAGTGAGGTTTACGCAAAATACAAGGATTATAGTCACAACATGTAGGAATAACAATTTGATACATTCACTAATTGGATTCCATGGAGAAGGTCCATATCCCTGCCCAGTTACATCATAATCGAAGATATACCTTGATCAATACCCCACGGTATGGTCACAAGGCATAACACAACGGAAAACCCCACGGTATCCGAAGGTATGAACCAAATACACTTACCCCACGGTAGGTATGAATATATCCTCCAATGCATACTAGGTGCTCCTCCAATTAAGTGAATACCAAATATGTTAATCCAAATAAGATTCAAAGCATATTAAGCACTTTAACAATGGTCCAACCATTTATCATAATAAATACTACTTCCATGTAGTTCACATACATCCACATGTATTAATTTCCATTCCAATTGAATTCATTAATAAACCACCATGTTTACAATTTAAGAATAAGCCCATCTGGACCATTAAGCCACCAGCTCATCATTAAGACGTTTATTAAGCCATCATGTCAATTTCACATACCATTGATATATAATCAAACCAAACTCTTATCATCAACATTTATCATGGCATACCATGTACTAAACACAATTTATCCATATTGACTTACTTAAACTCTTCTTGTTATCATCTTAACCAATAAGAACATATAACTCAAGATTTTACCTTCATAATACAAAATCAAGACAAGAAATGGTAGATAAGTATAACAAAAACATTTAGTTACAGATTACTCACCTTTAGTTCTTTAATTGCTAACACCCTAACTTTGAATACTTGAACCTAGTTGCTCCAAGAAGAAGATGATTGATGCAAGCCCTAAGTAAAGTTTAATTGATAAGATTCTTATAACAATTACTTGAATTAGATTAGGATTAAAAGATGAAATTACCTTAGGTCAGATGAAGAAAATCGTCTGAGGATGAGAGCAAAAGCAGAAGTTCTATCTTAGAAGGATGAATGAATGACTAAGGGTAAAGGGGTGGGTTTATCCCCCTTTTGGCACGTCAGGTGCTCGACGCCGATCACCCGCGCCGATGCATCGGCGCCAACCCATCGGCGCCAGCTTCTGTTTGCCAAACATCTAAACTTTTACTAATTTAACCGTAACTTCTTCGTTAGAACTCCGTTTTTACCCCGGAAAGTACCATTGGACTCGAAATCAAATTACCCATCCAGCTAACCCATAAAATCTAATATTCCACTTTGTCTTCTATTTTTTCATAAATTTTCTTAAGAAATAAACTTACTGATTTCTATCGAGAATTATCAAATAGCAAGTCAAATTCACAGAAATTATTTAAGATATCAATCATAATCTAAAAGGTCGGAATATTAAGAAATATTAGACCTACTTTTACTTACGAGGATTTTCCGGGTGTTACAACTCTCCCCCACTTAAAATAGATTTCGTCCTCGAAATCTTAGGTTAAGAAAACAAATGTGGGTATCGCCGCTTCATATTCTCCTCCGTCTCCCATGTGATATTAGCTCCACGGTGATGTTTCCATTGAACCTTAACCATATTGATTTCTTTTCCTCGAGTTCTCTTAGTCAAACACTCCAAAATAGCTTAAGGTTCTTCTATACAATGCTTGTTCTCCACTCTTACTTCCGACAATGGTATCACATTTTCTTCATTACCAAAACACTTACGCAAATAACAAACATGAAAAGTCGGGTGGATTCCGTTCATTTCTGGAGGTAAGTCTAACTTGTAAGCTTGCAAACCTACTCGTTCCAAAATAGTAAACGGACCAAGGAAACGAGGACTCAACTTTCCCCCTTTTCCAAAAGTTCTTGCAACTGAGCCATCATCTCTTTTACTTCCAACGGAGCCAAGCGATAAGGTGTTTTAGCAATCGGAGACGCTCCCGGCATCAGGTCTATCCTGAACTCTACTTGACGATCTGGCGGTAAGCCTGGAAATTCTTCAGGAAATACATCAGGAAACTCGCACACTACTTTCACATCCTCCACTTTCTTCTTTTCCAACCTAGCATCAATCACATACGCCAAGAATGCTTTACAACCTTTTTGTACACATTTGCGCGCCTTCAACATAGTCATGAACGCCATTTCTCCCTTCCTCCGATCCCCATAAATAACAATAGGGTTTCCGTCAGAAGATGGTATACGAATTAGTTTCTTAGCGCACACAATTTCGGCTTGAATTTCTGCTAACCAATCCATCCCAACTACTACATCAAAATCCCCAATCAGAATTGGCATTAGATCTATCGGAAAGTCTTTCCCTTCTATTTCTAGCAGACAACCCCGCAAAACATCTCTTACCACTACATTTTCACCATTTGCTATTTCTACTACCAAAGCTTCTTCTAACCGACTAATAGGCATATTCAACTTTTGAACAAATGATAATGACACAAATGAATAACTTGCACCAGAATCAAATAAAACACGTGCAGGTACGGAGTTTAGAAGAAACGTACCCGACACCACATCTTTTGAACTTCTTGCCTCATCAGTCGACATCTGAAATGCCCTTCCCATTGCCTTTGGTGGTTCCGACTTGGGTTTTCCCGATCCGCCCGTCTTCAACCTTGGGCAATCTCTCTTCATGTGACCCGGCTCGCGGCATTCAAAACAAATTACTCCTTTTATGGAGCAATCCCGCATTAAGTGCCCAACCTTTCCGCATTTGCTACAAGTTAAAGGACTCTGAAATTGACGAGTGTTACACGGACCCGTATGAGATTTCCTGCACCGATTACACCATCTTGCTTCATCACGACTCTCTCCACCTTTATTTCCTATAAACGGTCTTTGTTGGCGAACATTACTCGATGGCCCTTCCCATTTCCTTTTCTCACCTACCGGTCCACTTTCTAACTTTCCTTGAACCATATCATCTTCTATTCGTAATGATTCTTCAATCGCTTCCTGTATAGTTAAAACCTTAGCATTCCTCAAAGCAATCTTCATATTTGCCGGTAGTCCCCTTTGATAAGTCTTTATCTTTGTTTTCTCGTCCGGAGCTAAGTGTTCGACCAAATTTAGCTTTTCTAAAAAAATCTAGAGTATTACATAATCGACATATCTCCTTTCTTCAACCCACGGAACGCATCTTCAATCTTGTCAAGCGCCCGCTCACTGCAATATTTTTCAAGAATTTTCTTTTTGAAAGCTGCCCATGTGAACTTGGCCAATAGTGCCGGTGCAATTGATGATCGGGTAAGATTCCACCATGTTAGAGCTTCACCCTTAAGGAGATGAGATGAAAATTTAACCTTCTGAGAGTCTTCACATTCACTTGCTTCAAAAGACATCTCTACCTCACGAATCCAATTCATACACTTAGTAGGATCCGTAGTTCCTGCAAACTCTGGAGGTCTACATCCCAAAAACGTCTTGTATGTGCATCTCCGTTCCTTTCTTCCTTCCCGAACTGTCGTATCTGTTTCTGTAATCATAGTATTCTCCAAATTACCTTGACCATTCAAAGCATTTTCTGCCATTGTCTCGCGTTGTCGAATGCTATTATCTCTGTCATCCAACATCTTCATAATTCGCTCTTGCTGTTGAGTCATAGCAGATTCCATATCTCGGAGCATACTATTCCTCAATCGAGCTTCAAGAGCGTCTTCTTCCGTTGCTGGGTTTGATGTACCAACGTTAGGTCTTGATACATTTTCTGCTCCTCCACCTAAAACACGCGGTCTCGGAGAAGGTCTAGTTGTTGCTTGGTTTTCAGGTTGATCAGCAGTAGATTCAGATGCTGACTGGCCATCACGCGGTTGCTGCACATGACTTCAGGTATTTACCATTTCAGTCTGTCAAGCACGCGAGAATAGAGTAAGAATTAGACTAACATTGTGCACTAATACACCTATCAATTACCATAATAATAGAGATCAAGTACACTTATATAACAACATATTCATAATAACATTAGCTAGATGAAATTATGAATAAGTAATATACAAGTATTCTTATTACCATCATTATAACATTTTGACCAATGTATTTTCACAATTCCTATCACTCTCCCATCCTATGTTATCTACCCTTTCTACAATATTTCAATCTTATTGTTCTCAACTTAAGTCTAGGCATTCTATAGTCATACCTAGTTCACTTAAACTAGAGCTCTGATACCAATTTGTAACACCTCGCTTACCACGACACAATATTGTCCGCTTTGCCCCACTGGCTCACGGCTTTGTTCTTGGTGACCTGGCGAGGACTTCGCAAGGACTTCCCAGGAGGTCACCCATCCTGGTACTACTCCCATCCAAGCACGCTTAACCACAGAGTTCCCAAGGAACCCGCATGCTTTTGGCCCCAAAACGCGTTGTGTCTGGTAAGGCCAAGGTTTTACTAATATACCCAGCATCTCTCTTGTCCACGGCCGATGTGGGATATTCCTAAGGTGATACACACACCCCCCTTAGGGACTCATCGTCCTCGATGAGGTTTGCCCCACCATCCCGAACGGCACAGGAGTGGCTCTGATACCAACTTGTAACACCCCAAATTAGGGGTTAACAAAAACTTCCATAAAACGGAAGAGTGGTACACATTACTAAAGTGAAAGTATTCATAAACATCGTTACCAAGACATTAAATACAAATATCTAGTTACTGTATAACTACCAAAAGACTACTTGCTAGGTTGCTCAATACTATAGCAATTCAAGATCAAAAGGATGTCGGGAAGTTCTAATGTAAATCTTCCAATTCTTTAACCTTCCAACATCAATCCCGAGCTCACACCCCGTACTAAACCTTCTTGTGTCCGGAACCACTAATATCTGTAACACATAAAACACATAGCAAGTGTTAGGCTTTTAGAGCCTAAGTGAGGTTTACGCAAAATACAAGGATTATAGTCACAACATGTAGGAATAACAATTCGATACATTCACTAATTGGATTCCATGGAGAAGGTCCATATCGCTGCCCAGTTACATCATAATCGAAGATATACCTTGATCAATACCCCACGGTATGGTCACAAGGCATAACACAACGGAAAACCCCACGGTATCCGAAGGTATGAACCAAATACACTTACCCCACGGTAGGTATGAATATATCCTCCAATGCATACTAGGTGCTCCTCCAATTAAGTGAATACCAAATATGTTAATCCAAATAAGATTCAAAGCATATTAAGCACTTTAACAATGGTCCAACCATTTATCATAATAAATACTACTTCCATGTAGTTCACATACATCCACATGTATTAATTTCCATTCCAATTGAATTCATTAATAAACCACCATGTTTACAATTTAAGAATAAGCCCATCTGGACCATTAAGCCACCAGCTCATCATTAAGACGTTTATTAAGCCATCATGTCAATTTCACATACCATTGATATATAATCAAACCAAACTCTTATCATCAACATTTATCATGGCATACCAAGTACTAAACACAATTTATCCATATTGACTTACTTAAACTCTTCTTGTTATCATCTTAACCAATAAGAACATATAACTCAAGATTTTACCTTCATAATACAAAATCAAGACAAGAAATGGTAGATAAGTATAACAAAAACATTTAGTTACAGATTACTCACCTTTAGTTCTTTAATTGCTAACACCCTAACTTTGAATACTTGAACCTAGTTGCTCCAAGAAGAAGATGATTGATGCAAGCCCTAAGTAAAGTTTAATTGATAAGATTCTTATAACAATTACTTGAATTAGATTAGGATTAAAAGATGAAATTACCTTAGGTCAGATGAAGAAAATCGTCTGAGGATGAGAGCAAAAGCAGAAGTTCTATCTTAGAAGGATGAATGAATGACTAAGGGTAAAGGGGTGGGTTTATCCCCCTTTTGGCACGTCAGGTGCTCGGCGCTGATCACCCGCGCCGATGCATCGGCGCCAACCCATCGGCGCCAGCTTCTGTTTGCCAAACATCTAAACTTTTACTAATTTAACCGTAACTTCTTCGTTAGAACTCCGTTTTTACCCCGGAAAGTACCATTGTACTCGAAATCAAATTACCCATCCAGCTAACCCATAAAATCTAATATTCCACTTTGTCTTCTATTTTTTCATAAATTTTCTTAAGAAATAAACTTACTGATTTCTATCGAGAATTATCAAATAGCAAGTCAATTTCACAGAAATTATTTAAGATATCAATCATAATCTAAAAGGTCGGAATATTAAGAAATATTAGACCTACTTTTACTTACGAGGATTTTCCGGGTGTTACAGTTTACTACCATAATAAAGCTAAGAACAATTACGGATTCAAAGCTAAACATAGTGATACACAATTAGGTTAAACAATTTAAGGGTACCTACTCAAATTAATCAACCCAAATATGATAATAAACATTAAAATCAAGGTTTGCATAAATGGAAATCAAACGATAGAAAAAAGTTTAACAAGTCTCAACACAATCCGAGCCAAATGATTATAAACTCATTGCTCTGACGTAAACGAACAACTAGGAAAACAAAAATTAAACTTAATCTAAAATACCTAATTGATGGAACAAAATAATAACGAATTGCTTCCCCAAAATCGTCTCTTCTCTTCTCTTCAATTTATGCTCGGATTCCCCATTGAAGAAAACCGTTCGAATGGTCCTTGCAACCGAACAGTAGCGAACGTCCTTTTGGAGCCGAGAGAAGTCGCACCATGAAAAACAATGGGTCTGGGCCGCATCTTCTTTTCTCTCTCTTCAATTTCTTGAGCTTTGTTTTATGGGCTGGAGAAAGATATTTTGGTTGCTGTTTTGATGATATCAGCGCCTACCAATGAAGACCAAAATAACCTAGATGTTGAAACTAAAAAAAACAAGAGGCGTGAGTTTCTTTTCAACAACTTTTATTTTTTTAGTCAACATTTCACTTTATATGCTTGGTCTAAATTTTAATCGATGAGTATGCCCATATCAAATAAATACTTTGATTGTTTGAATCTAAAATCCATCCTTTTGGTACATACCAATAACCAAGATAAAGGGGTTTATTAGCAAATAAATCATCAATAAACACAAGGGTTTCGATATAAAAATAAGTTCAAATAAGCGTTTATCATATACGTATGTTCCTTGCATACGCCGCGCACAAGAATTTCAAGGTCTTCCAAATGGATGTGAAGACCGCATTCCTTAACGGCGAACTCAAGGAGGAAGTGTACGTTTCGCAACCGGACGGGTTCGTGGACTAGAAGAAGCCTGATCATATCTACATACTAGACAAGGCACTCTACGGATTGAAGCAAGCTCCACGGGCCTGGTATGATACGCTAACAACATTTTTGATAAAATCAAAATTCACACGAGGTAAGATAGATTCAACTCTGTTTATCAAAACCGAAAAGGGTCACATTGTTTTAGTTCAAGTGTATGTCGATGACATAATTTTTGGCTCTACTAATCCTCAGTATGCTAAGAACTTTGCAAAGCTCATGGGACAATTTTTTAAAATGAGTATGTTATGTGAGATGAATTTTTTCCTTGGTCTTCAAGTTAAACAACTGTCGACCGGGATATTCATAAACTAGGCTAAGTACATTCGGGAAATTCTTAAGAAATTTTAGATGAAACAGTCCTCATCGATGAAAACCCCAATGGCACCCAGTACAAAGTTACACGCCGATCCTAACGAAAAGGATGTGGGCACTAAATTGTATCGGGGAATGATTGGTTCTTTGATGTACCTCACCGCAAGTAGACCGGACATCATGTTTTCAACTATTCTATGCGCCCGGTTTCAGTCAAAACCGAAGGAGTCTCATTTAATAGCTGTCAAACGAATTCTTCGTTATTTACGTGGTACTGCTGATCTTGGCTTGTAGTACCCAAAAGAGACAGGTTTTGAGCTGTCTGCATATTCTGATGCGTACCACGCGGGCAACATGATGGATCGGAATAGCACATCGGGGCATGTGCAGTTCTTGGGCGATAGCTTGGTGAGTTGGGCATCCAAGAAGCAGCAGTGCGTCTCCACGTCGACTGCCAAGGCGGAATACGTGGTCGCCGCGAGCTGCTGTTCTCAAGTAATATGGATGCGCACACAACTCAAGGACTACGGATTCACCTACGTCAAGGTGCCCATCTACTGCGACTCAAAGTGCGCCATTGCAATATCCAGCAATCCGGTCCAGCATACGAAGACAAAGCACATAGACGTTCGGTACCATTTTATCAAGGATCACGTTGAAAGAGGTACAGTCGAACTCTATTTTGTAAATACAGAACACCAGATAGCAGACTTGTTTACAAAACCCCTAGACGAAAAACGTTTCAATTATCTAGTGTCCAGGTTAGGTATGCTATATCTGACGACTTGATCTGATTGTGTGCCCAATACAAGTTCCATACATCTACGAGAAACTGTCTACTCATCACCAGTTGTTCCCACTCATGATGATTGAGCATACACTTTCTCGCACCTGTATTCTACTTGTATCAGCTACACAGTTAGGATGAATCTCTGTATTTATTAGGTAGATTTCATTTATTTACTTTCTTTCTACGTGTGTTTCTTTTATTTCATACTGTCGTCTAGTTTAATTGGTTTTTATATCTGTGCTTTCACAAGTGTTCATATGTTCACGGGGAGCACGACCAACTATCAGGTAAGTGATTCTATTGTTGAGGGGGAGTGTCACACACGTTCTTTAACTGCCAATTTTTTTTTGTGTGTGTGTGGGCATTCCCGAGTGCACTTCACATCACACTTTGTGCACATTCTGAGGGGGAGCAACATCATTGTATTCATCAATTGAGGGGGAGCGTCACATTGTTTTTCTTAAAAGGTATAAAAGTTTTTTTTGTGTTGATGTCTTCCAAAGCCCTCACATTCCTATTCCGAGGGGGAGCAAGGAAATACCTATGCAAAGGTCGAGGGGAGCGGGAAATTTCCTGAGAAAGGGTTCGTTTTATCATATTTTTGAGCTTTCGGTCACTTACCCGGTAAGTTACCGGGTAACTGTGGTTACCTGGTCAGCTTACTGGATCAGGTAAGTTACCGGATCACTCACCCGGTAAGTGTCCCCCACGTATATAAAGATCATCCGGGAACCTATATCTTCACTCTACCCGAAACCCATTTCAAAAACCCCACAAACACTCTCTCGCGACCTCGCACTCGGAAAACCTCATCTTCGCTCAGATCATCGGTTTTAGGTATCGACAATCTCAGGTACGACTCACCCTCACATTCTTATGGTATTTCAATCATCAGCAGGAACACACATCCATGTATCATCGTTGAATCACTCGATACAGTGACCTGACCGGGTTTTCTAAAACCCCCACCTTCGTCGATTCCATTTTGGATCGATCCTTAGTCTACAAATCATGGTGTGTGCCATATTTTACATGTCGAACAATCCACACCGTGTAGATTTAACTTTGGTGCGTGTTTTGGATGGATTTGGGTACCACAGTCTCGCACCCAGAAACCCTAGTTACCCGGTAACATTCATGTTACCCAGTAACTAGCTTGTTACCCGGTCACCTTCATTATATCCGGTAAGTACCATTTTCAGATCTTTCGGTCACCTTGATCCCCGGTAACACATGTCATCCGGATACCTGGTATCCGGTAAGTTCGACTATCCGGTAAGATCGGTGTCCGATAACCATCATGTTTACCCGGTAAGTACATTCATCCGGTAACCTCCATGTACCCGGTAACCCCTAACTGTCCAGTAAGTTTTTGCTTGTCCGGATACCCTGGTTATCCGGACACTGCTCGAGTCCAATTCCTTCGCATTCTCACACATTGGCAATCCCAATGTCATGCTTTTACAGCCCGTCCTCAATCAACCGCTGATTGAGCCATTAAAATGCTAAGGTACGCAATTCCGTTGGTGTTATTCCGTCCATGTTCTGATACTGTGCTTTACAGGTATTCTATATGGCGGACCAACAAGAGCAACAACAGCAGAACGTTCCTCCTCCTGAGGAGATTATAGACGACGAGGCTGACAATGCCTTGGTTCCCGAGGACCATGGCATAGAGATCAATCCGAACAACCACCACCTTGATGCGGCTGCATTCTGACCCGATCACCGAGTGGTGGTTGATATAATGCTCGGCCACCCGCTTCGCCGAGCACTGACCGCGACAACAGACGTACCGCTCTTATATGTACACCAGGTATGGCACACGGCGAGGGTGGTCACCATCAACAACATCCAGACCATCACTACAAACGTCGATCACTACCCATTCACACTCACAATGGAGTCCTTCCGACGACTCTTATCACTCCCGGAACCGAATGCCGGAGGCCATGCCGCATACGCACCCACCATAGACGACGTCACACTCTGTGCTGAAGTTCGTGCACTTGGATATCGCGACGACCTCGACCGCCCGTCCGCATTCAACAGGAAATACATCGCCCCGGTCTAGTACACACTATTTTCCATCCTAAACCGGTGTCTATCCTCCCGATGGAAGGGGATAGACCAATGCACCGTAGACTTCCTACGCCTATTTCACGCGGTGTGCTAAAATCGGCACATAGACTACGCAACAGTCATTTGGCGTGAAATGGTGCAAGCCATTCGACAGACTGGAGGAGCCAAAAAGAAGTTCCTCCCATTTCCGCGCTTCTTTGCCCTGGCCGTTCAACAGCATATGGATGCGAATCCTCCGAAACCACGCCGAATTAACCATCCGGTATGTCTTCTTCACAATTTACAATACTTGGTGATTCGTAACCCACCTAATACTCCCATCCATGCCTATTCTGGCACACGCGGACCCCAATGCACCGAGTGTGATAGAATATAGGCGAGAGTTAGGGAATCCCATGGTCCAGCCAGAGCTGGAGGAACCTCCCCAGGGACATAGAATTGAGGGACGAGAGGGTCCAAGGACTAGAGGTGGTAGAGTCCGGGCAGCTGGGGCTCCCGGACGGGCTGTGTTGAGAGTACGCGGGAGGGGAACAGGCATGGGCGGTGCATTAGATCAGCGAGCCAGTACTACCCAAGCCGGACCAAGCCATCAACCCATTCCCATCACCCGCACAACGACTGGAGCTGGAAAGTCCTCTAGACCGATGCTTCACCGGGACTCGGAGCCATAGTTATCTGATCATCCCTCACCGACCAGACAGGTTGAGGATGTGGCATCCGACTCTACCGAATCAGATACGGACCGAGCCATTCGCGCTTCCTTAATACCTACCAGTATCGGACCAAACCCAGATTTTACCGAAGGAATCCCATCCGACTCACTGACACCACCTCTAATCCCTACTACCTTGCCTGATACGGGAGTCATAAAGAGAGAGGAGGGAGTATTAGTTGAACAATTAGAACATGTGAGGTGGAGGGAATTGAGGTCGAAAGCGAACCAAGAAAGATTAAGCCGTAAAGATAAAGAGGCTTCCGAGAGACCCCAAACCAGCGTCATCCAAGTAGCCACATCTGCTATCCCGTCTCATCCGTTGGGATGGGGTATTGAAGAAGCCGCTGTGGACCGAGCGGCGCAAGTGCACAACCCCCCAAGCCACTCATCCATCTCTCAAACGACGGGTGTTTCAACTTCTCACGGGGAATTAGCACAACTTCTACCGATCTCTCACTCGGAGAGTATTGGTATTGAAACAAGAGACCAGCAACCCCCGGTCTCGCCTTCTTTCAAAGCACCATTGAGTGTAGAGCCACTTGTTGTTGAACATTCTTCGGCTAGCACACAAGATGAGATTCTACAAATCGAGGCTCTTCGTGACCCGATCAGAACTTCTGTAGGATTTTCGCCTTTAAGCGGAATCCGAGGATCGGAAGGAAATCCTACCACGGACACATCATTGCCAACCGTGAACGTAGGTGGCTCTACCTCTAAAGTAGATGCTTCAACGGGTAATCTAAGTGATCCCGGAGTTACGTTACCCGACTTTGTGTCACAAGGGTCCCTGGACAGCACCCTCAAGGCTGTCTGCGAGGCAATGGAGCAGCGCCTCACTGCCGAGCTCGATAAACTGAAAAGCCTGATCAAAGGTAAAGAGAAGGTAGTCGAAGATGAAACCGCACCAACACCTCCACCGGCTCCGGCTCAACCTACTTACTCGGTGGACACCCTGAAGACTATGCTTCTAGCTCAGCTGCTCCAGCAATCCGAAACCGATGCCTCTACCGAAGCAGACTTGATCTCTGTTCTCCGATCCTAGGTATCTGCTCTATCGTCATCCATCACTACAAGAATGGATCATCTTGACACGACTCTCAAGGACGTTCAACAAGCGCTCAAAACGCTGTCCGAGAGAGTCGCCTCCATGGAAGAAACCTGCAAGAGTCAAGCAGGCGGTCTAAAGTGAAGACACGATGATCAGGATGATCCTGATCACCATGAGGGGAAGAATAAAAGACTAAGATTATCCGAGACCGCCCAGATCCTCACTGAAACTACTGTGGTTCAACCGGAACCATCAACTGCGGCAATTGCAACTGAAGAAGAACCTGAAGCCCAGTTGAGCCTCGCTGAGATGGAAATAGATATGGACATCCCTGACTACGAAGACCCGACGGTTGAAAAGCCTGTGAGAGAAACACAGGAATTGGTCACACACTCCGCATCAGATAGGCCTGCACTCAACCTGATTGATCCAGATTCCGAGATCGACCCGGAGACCGAAAATGCATGGTACAAAAAAGCTGTCAGTGCAATAAATCTCCAGGTAAACCTGATCTTTCCTACTGATGAAGACGACAACGTTGACTACGATCAGTTTCTGCTGCAAAACCTTTACGGTACACCCGTTCACATAGCTCAAGCTCCCGAGACTTCTACAAGACCCGAAACTTCAACTGCTGCAAATCCGACATCTCCTCAACAACCGACAGGTTTTGATCTTCCTCCTCCTCCACAGCAACAAATCTGATGGGAGAAGATCATGATATTTATCCTCACCTGGAGGAATCTCTGAAAGAGCTGTATGTTCACAGGGTTATGCCCTATCGAGCCAACTTTTTGTCTTCGGATTTCCCACTTTGACGCGGAATACCAAGACCAGCACGTAAGAGCCATGAAGCGGTGTCTGCCAGTTAGCCAAGTCCGAACCAAGCACAAGATTACTGAAGTGCTCAACATCCAAACCAACCGAATCCTTAGAGTCATGTTTCCAGTTTTCACTGTCCGCCGCGAAGACGGTAATGAATGGAAAATTTCTGAAGCTGACTTTAAGAATCTTTTACCGTTTGATCTACTTGCTATACTAAAAGATCTCCGAACCAGAACCATCCGACCTCTTCATGTGACTAAAGTGTAACATCCCCAGTCCACTGTACACGATATTGTCCGCTTTGCGGATACCCTCTTCATAACAGCATGCTGGCACCGCTAACGGTTTTGTTCCTGCCCGCACAGGCATACGCGGGACGCACCCAGACCGCACCCTGTGACAGGCAAAAGGCCTCATGCAAGGAAGGTATCCATCCACCCTTATAAGGAGGACTTCGTTCCCCCTCCTAGCCGATGTGGGATCTCACAATCCACCCACCTAAGTGGGATCAGTGTCCTCGCTGACACATCGACCCGATGACCAGCTCTGATACCATTCTGTAACATCCCCAGTCCACCGTACACGATATTGTTCGCTTTGCGGATACCCTCTGCATAACAGCATGCCGGCACCGCTCACGGTTTTGTTCCTGCCCGTACAGGCATACGCGGGACGCACCCAGACCGCACCATGTGACAGGCAAAAGGCCTCATGCAAGGAAGGTATCCATCCACCCTTATAAGGAGGACTTCATTCCCCCTCCTAGCCGATGTGGGATCTCACAATATTCTGTAACATCCTCAGTCCACCGTACACGATATTGTCAGCTTTGCGGATACCCTCTGCATAACAGCATGCCGGCACCGCTCACGGTTTTGTTCCTGCCCGCACAGGCATACACGGGACGCACCCAGACCTCACCTTGTGACAGGCAAAAGGCCTCATGCAAGGAAGGTATCCATCCACCCTTATAAGGAGGACTTCGTTCCCCCTCCTAGCCGATGTGGGATCTCACAATCCACCCACCTAAGTGTGATCAGCGTCCTCGCTGACACATCGACTGGATCTGATACCATTTTGTAACATCCCCAGTCCACCGTACACGATATTGTCCGCTTTGCGGATACCCTCTGCATAACAGCATGCCGGCACCGCTCACGATTTTGTTCCTGCCCGCACAGGCATACGCGGGACGCACCCAGACCGCACCCTATGACAGGCAAAAGGCCTCATGCAAGGAAGGTATCCATCCACCCTTATAAGGAGGACTTCGTTCCCCCTCCTAGCCGATGTGGGATCTCATAATCCACCCACCTAAGTGGGATCAGCATCCTCGCTGACACATCGACCCGGTAACCGGATCTGATACCATTCTGTAGCATCCCCAGTCCACCGTACACGATATTGTCCGCTTTGCGGATACCCTCTGCATAACAGCATGCTGGCACCGCTCACGGTTTTGTTCCTGCCCGCACAGGCATACGCGGGACGCACCCAGACCGCACCCTGTGATAGGCAAAAGGCCTCATGCAAGGACGGTTTCCATCCACCCTTCTAAGGAGGACTTCGTTCCCCCTCCTAGCCGATGTGGGATCTCACATAAAGCGCTCAAAGCTGTTCGTCGATTCCTGATCCATACCATCATGATGTCCTATCATACATACTTCCAAATGGCAATCGAGAACAGAGCAAAGAAGGTAAACCTGATAAAACCGAATCTGAAAGCTCCCAAACTGAAGATGTATCCCTAGAACGCACTGCTTCTAGAACCAGAATTTGGGATAGTATACCTCAACGAACAGAAAGAAAAGAGGTTTCTCCGCTTCAGCCAGGTAGACAGATTCTGCGATGACACGCTCTTCAAAGTCCAGAATGCTCTTCGAAACTTCATCATTTTCGAATCCGAAAACCGAAATCTCTCGTATGTTCCCAATCCCAACGAGATAACTGCTCAAAAAGCCTTAGAAGTGATTGAAGAACGCATCGACTACCGCCGCGCCATCAGAACGTTCGAGGTACACTTTACGCTCCGTAAAAGATATGTTCATAATTGGCGCCAACTCGAACTTCAATTCAAAAGGGGAGATTATTAGGGCAATATTTGATTGAATAGAAGTTCAAGGGTTGTTTTGTTATTCTTTATTTTGAGCCTTTATTGTGAACGGGCCGTGGACTTGTTACCACGGGCCCAACATATAAAATGTATTGTTTAGCCTTATTTTTAGGCTAGTTGTCTTTTTACACTTTCCTAAGCTTATTGTAAACTCTCTCAATATTGAAAGTGAATTAGATGACCAGTTGAAATCATACAAACTGTTTCTTATCTATTGATTTCTTATTGTTCGTTGCACGGATCTGGAACTCACAAGTTGGATGTCGACAATAAGTTACTGTAGGAGTAATGATGGACCTTATTAGAGTGAATAGCCTTCATTGCAATGTTAGTTTCAAGCATGGTGTCTCTCTTAAATGATTTACATGGATTCTTATTGTGTTAAGAATGTTTACGAGCATAATGAGCTTCTTGTTTTTGGAAAATGAGTCGACACGCGCGAGCGTGTGTTTAAAGAAAAAGATAGACATGTTAGAACATACTATGATATTTTGAACATAATGATTTGTGAATTATTTTTACTTTTTTCGTGTGGGGATAAACCCTGTTGTGAAAGTCACGAAAATGTTTTACCACAAAAGTTTTATAACCGAAATGAATATTAATGCTTTTAACATACAAAAGAGTGTGGGAGCCGACTAACTCGCTCCGTAAAAGTGATTTTGTTCAGAAATTTTAAATCGTATTAAACACGTTTTATTTGGACCGATACGGGTTTGGTTGACTAAGTCGCAAATTTATCGTAGGGTGGCATGTGAGCGACCATAGAGTCGCTGTGTTTACATTTCGGCTTGAGTAGTGACGTGTCGTGTATATGCCAATTTGTTTCTCATTATCGTATCTATCGAACTTTCAAGTGTGTAAAATGATTTAAAGTTATTGTGTCGTCATGCATGAAGGCTATGAACTCTATAGGTCATAGCGGATGGTACAATTAAGAACAAGGAAATGTTCAAATGGAAATTGTTCGGTTGACTTGATTGTGGCCGAGTTATGGCCATAGTGTTTCAGTTAGAGGGGAACGGACTAGCGGGAGTCTTGGGCAATGAAATTGTTAATGTTGGATAACGGGTGATGTCATTGCCCGTGGAGCGGGCATACGCATGTTGAAACCAAATGATATTGAGAAACTCTATGTAGTAGCATGTTAATAAGTATATAAGGTTCCCTAATGAAATGCTTTCAGATATGAGCCAGAGTGGTGAATGGTACAGTAAATAGACTTCGTACCATACGATTCTTATTCTTTTTGTGTAAGGACCATAGGGCACGAAGTTAGTTGCGGTGCGTGGGAGGTGGTGGGTTCCATTGGGAATCTTTGTGTGTCGGTGAAATGGTGGAAACTTCACCGCGTTAGTTAGGGACGCTAAAGTTGTTAACGGTTAAATGTGTCCAGTTTTGAAATCTTATCAAGAGGCTGAGATACGAGAAGGAATTCTGATGCGGCTAGTTCACAGAATTTATTCAAGGAAATGAGGGTTGTCGAAAAAGATGTATACGCGGTGAGATGTTGGACCACTACGTATGGGTGTGTTGAACGTGAAGCAGTTGACGTAGCTATGTGTGCCCTAAGGTATATGATGACCTGTATAGGAATGAGGCAGTCAGCACAACCAAAGCTGGTGCATGGAGTAATCAATCTGTAAGGGATTGTGCTTTGTCGTTTGGATGACTTTCGTGGAGCTCAAAATGGTCTGTCAAGGGACGTATATTTGAGCAAGTACGGGAAATCGTGAGTGGTGGTTTGTCTAAATTCAGAGATAGGCAAGTTGTGAGACAGACTTGGTTATTTATGAACTTAGATGGAAATGAAAGCAACATTGTTATGTGTGAAAATGGCTGGGAGCACCCGATCTGCGGTGGAAGTGGTGAGTGAAGATTGTGTGGATAAATTAGTGATATCCTTTGCCAAGGTAGTTGCACAACACAATGTTATAGTGATGTGTTGTAAAGAAGGATAAATACAGATGAAAGTCTTTTCGGAGGTTGTGGGTGAGAGTACGAAGTATTAAGCATGTAGTTGGGATGCATGGATTGTAAGTAAGGGTTATAACATGGATATTGTCAGAATAAAACGGTGGTTGGGGGTTGCCCAAAAGAGGAACCATATGCTTTTAGTGGCATGAGCCACTGAGTGAGTTCATGTTGGGATCAATAAAAGATCGATGAAGATATTGGGTTGGTTAGTTTACGAAGTGACATAGTCGATATGGGATTCCTGAGGAATGTAAATTGCTCTTGGTGCACGAAGAAATTCTGGTGAGTATATTGACTCTGTTTGGGAAACAAGAAATGCATGGTGGTGTCGAACATTGAATGTATTATAGTAGGACCTGGTTGATTATCTCAAATTAGAACTGTGGTGAAAGCGTTGGTTGGGCTTAGTAACGCTAAGTGTGGTGTTCATGTTTGTAACGATCGGGAATGAAGTGGATGCTGATAGACGGGCAATGCCCAGGCTAGCAAAAGGAGGTTAAGACGATATGTTCATAGCGATGCTAATGACGGGTATTTGAAGTACTCGTGTGGTTATGAGAGGGTGGCATTTCGGTGTATGTCTTGGTTCAAGCATGGAGAGACTCGTATGAGTCAATAAGTCTTTCCTTGAAGGAATGTGATCTATGCCTTTGGAAAGGTATGGTATAAGTGGATGTACGGGACACTTAAAGTGTAAGACCGTCAGATTTAAATAAGTGTTGGGTGTTAAATATTCTGAAGTGAACGTGGGGTTCAACAATGTGTTACTTGTAATAGTTTGGAGTAGGCATGGTCGCTTCTTTTAGTTGGACGTCTGTTGGATGCAGTAAAAATGCGAATGTGAATCTTCAAGGTTATGTATTCCTTGCCCCAGATGGCGGGTTGGGGAAGTCTTCTGCTGTTAGTAGTGTACGAGTATGGAGAGAGGACGTAGCGGAAGCTCATGTAACGGTATATAATGTTGAGTTGTGGTCAACGTGTTTTGAAAGAAAGAAATACTTTTGTGTTAAATGCTAGTCGTGATAGGAAGGTGAATTGGAAAATTCAAGACCAGGTCTGTGCTAAGGTTTGGCGAATTGAGTGGTTATATTTCGGCAAGGAATGCATGTTGTTGCGGAATATTTTTGGTAAAATCCTTCTTTAAGGAAGTGATTGGTATGTGAAATTCATGATTAGACGCGTTTTAAAACCGTGAGTCCAGGTGTGTACACAAAGCGGACTTGAGTCGAGAGGTTGGCCGGGATGTTGACCTGGGATGCTATATGTCTAGTATAAATTGTCGGAAAGGCTACAAGTACATTATGTGAGTATTCCTAACCTAAGAAAGTTGTGGTCCTGAACAAAAATGCTTGGAAGGTCAATTGGGACCGAAGTTGTTAAACTTGGAAGTGCAAATCGTGAAACTTTTGGTTCGGTTTGGCTTGGTTTGGTTCAGTTCGGTTTGGTATGGTTTGGTTTGGTTGGTTCAGTTCGGCTTGGTTGGTTTGGTTTCGTTTGGGTTGGTTCGGTTTGGTATGGTTTGGTTTGGTTGGTTCAGTTCGGCTTGGTTGGTTTGGTTTGGTTTGGTTTGGTTTGGGTTGGTTCGATTTGGTATGGTTTGGTTTGGTTTCGGGATGTCGGAAGAAAAGAGGGTGGAGCCACGTTTTACTAAGTCGGTTGTATCTTGTACAATGGATTGAAGGATTTTCCTATGGATTGAGTGTGCTGGTGGGATTTGCAATGTGTTTCACGCCTCTACCTTAGAGAGCATTGGTTGAAAGCTAATAGGGTTGTGTCATTGCAAGTGGACAAGAAATTGTTGGAACTCGAAGCTGTCATCGACCGCAAGATCAAGGAACAAAAGACTAAAGAGGTTAGTCACGTGAAGATTCCGTGGTGAAGCCACAAAGGATAAGTGCTAGCATGAGAAATGCAATCAGAGGGGAGGGCCGAGCATCCGCGCCTTTCACCAAGGAATTTCGAGGAAATAATTCTTTTAAGGGGGATGTGTTGTAATAACCATTTCCAAATTGTGTCTATCTATGTAAAATGGTGGCTAAACATAAGGTTTAAGTCTTGAGGAACCAGTTTGTAAATATTAAGGGAGTATAAAAGGGGATGGAGTCCCTAACCATTGATACATTTGCTTTGGGATTGCGGTTGAAAGCTTGGAGGAGGAGGAGTGCGATTTCTCGACAAAGGGTGAAATAGAGAGAGAGCCTTGGAATTTTTTCAAGTAAGGTCCTCTCTAGTTTCTGTCATCAATGGGAATTTTGGACCAGTAAATGTGTAGAAACCAGGATTCAATCTTACAATCAATTAAGATCAATCAAACAGTAAATGATAGAGATTTGGATCAACACACTTGTATTCAATTAAGAACAGATTACAGATCTAGAGAGAGAATCTCTCAAAGATTACAAAATCTGAATACAAAGATATGCGGAAAGTTATGCCAAAGATTAGTTAGCTTACAGTTGCTAACTCCTATATATATACTGTAAAGAAAAGCTAAAGCTACAGTACATATGAGAAACAGACTAATAGAACAATTACACATGTCCTAATTAGTAACAGAATATAACTGAAAGTATCCAAGACATAAGTTCTGAACAACATGTTCAGAACTTCTAAACATTCTTCTGATTAAGCACTTCAGAACTTCCTTCAAGTACTTGTGCTATTTTCTTCATCATTCTCAGAAGTTCTGAGTCTCCTACTCAGAACTCTGACTCTTCAGTTCAGACTTTCATACTTGTAATCTTTTCGAGACTTCTCAGATCAGAACTTCCGAGTCTTCTAACTCAGAACTCTGAGTCTTCAGTTCAGATCCAACACTTGTAACTTTTGACAAAACTTCAGATCTAACAATCTCCCCCTTTTTGTCAAATAGTCCTGTACTTCTCATCATCATATTCTTTTAGTGCTGGAACAATCTTCAAAACCAGTACATTTCTCAGAGTAAGCCTTCTGTTAATCTTTTCTATGATCTCTTGAATCTCTTCAACTTGTTTTCCCTTTTGTAACTTTTTCTCCAGACTGTGCTTGATGAACCCTAAAGTTCCTGAACAGTACTTTGCCACTTCTTCTGTTTTGAAGAAAATCTTTTCATTTCTGTCATTTCTTAAGAAGACTCCCAACTCTGGATATCTTGTAACATTTCCACTTTTCAGAAGATTCAGATTTTCATGCTCATTATTTGGATTTGAGAGATATAAACATGGCTTTTGTAAATACAGAGCAATTTGAAAATCTGTATATGAATGCCATCTAAGAATATAATACATAGCCTCTCTCACTGCAGCCAATGCTCCTCTTTCCTTTTTCAGTTTACTGCAGTCTTAATTTGACAAAAGACTATACAATCTGTACACATCTGTTACTGAAATCTTTTCAAAATCTGCTTCAGTAAAGTAGTAGACTTTTCCATCTTCTCTTAAGACTTCAAATGAGTAATATTCATGCTTCATGAACTTCTTCTCTTTTAATTCTCTAATTCCTGTGATTAAGAAATCTGAGTATACTGATTCTTTTGGTTTTCCTAATCTCTTTGACATTTCATCACGAAGACATTGATGTATCCCTGTTCTGTCTTGATAAACACTTAGAAAGTTTACTTCTCTTGGTTGAAAGAAATAAGGAAGAGCATACTCCAGAAAGTAACCATTAACATCAACAGGTATTTCTTCCTCATTAGCCTCAGACTTTTCTGGTTGATCAGCATCTTTCATTTGAACATCTTGTGAAGTCTCATCTTGAATATCTTCTTCCACTTCTTCTGAGTAAACTCCATTTACCTCATACTCAGCAGGAAAAACAAAATCTCTGTGTAACATCTTCTTTGGATTTACTTCTGAAAGTAACCATTCATTGCAATTTCTGATTTTGATTCTGAGTTCAAGTCTTCTAGTGACATATCTGATATATTTTTCTTTCACAGACACTCTGACATTCTCAACATAAGCTTGCATTTTCATTACTGTCTTCTTCAGAGTAGCATCACTATACTTTACTAGATCATTCAATCTGAATAGAGTAACTTTGTTGAATTCTGAATAAATGAATCTTTCATTTCCAACTTCTTCACTCACAAATCCATCAAAGTTGCTTATTACTTCAAGAGTGTTGATTGGACTTGTCAAGTTACATTTCTCCTTCCTTGACTCGATTGCCAACTGAAAATCATACAAATACATGTTTCTGACATATATTCCCAGAACTCTTCTGCATTCAAGTTCTATCCAAGCATCTTCAGTACCAACAAAGAATTTCACCAAGAAAATTTGATCTTCCAAGAACAATCTGTGAAAATCAAAACTTGTCATGTTTACTTTCAAGTTTCCTTCTTTCAATACATTCAGATTAACATATCTCAGACCATCAAATTCTTCACTTAGAAAATCTAACACCTTCACAATTCTTTTCTAAACATGAAGATTTTCATCAGTCTTTCTTAACCTATTTGAAGCTTCCACATATGTCATCTGAATCCTCCCATCCAAGAATCCATCAATAAAATTTTCAATGTCAACAAACTCATCATCTTTGCAGTAGACAGATTCATAATTGTCTTCAGGGAAAATATTAGCATACAAGTTTCTTGCCAATGGTGTATCTTCTCTTTCAACAATACGGTCACATAAAGGTTCTTCAAGAATGGATAACTCAATTCTGGGAATCACAATTGGCCTTCTGTAAGTGTAGACAGGCATAAAGAAGTCTTCAACTTTCACAAGATCTTCTTCTGATACATCTTCAAAGAAATATTCTACAATGTCTTTAACAAACTTCTTTGTGTATCTTACAGAGTGATCTTCTTCTCCCAACAAGTCAATTGGCCTCATCAATCCGATAACTTTTTGAA
The DNA here is from genome assembly GCA_033807775.1 of Saussurea involucrata. Lineage (NCBI taxonomy): Eukaryota > Viridiplantae > Streptophyta > Magnoliopsida > Asterales > Asteraceae > Saussurea > Saussurea involucrata. The sequence goes on along the minus strand of CM066314.1, from coordinate 215,478,975 downwards.
CATTCTGAGTGTTAAGAGCTCTGACCAACTCACTATGCATTCTCCTTATCAAAATATCATTCAGTCTTCTCTCTTCAAGTTCAGAATTAAGAAGTTCCCTTCTGGTATAAGGAACTATCTCTAAACAAGTGTTAATATCAGAACTTTCAACCAATCTTTCTTCAGAAATATCTGCCATTGTTATTTCACACCATTCTTCAGAAGAATCTGTCATTTCATCTGATCCAACAATATCCATCTTTTCAGTCTCATCATTCTGATCAGTATCTGCCATAATAACTTCAGTTTCATCAGAATTAATCTCCATCTCTGTATCCAACACCAATTCCTCTATTTTACTTGAGTTTTCACCTCCCATCTTTTCCATTTCCATCTCTTCCTCAGTATCTGAACTAATAGTCTGAACCTCAACCAACTTCTCAACTTCTGTTGATTTTTCCACTTCTGCTGATTCATCAACTACTTGAATATTTTCTGAATTTTGAACCTCTGCAACTGCTAACTGCATATCAGAAATCTCAAAATCTGTTAAGTCAATATTAGCCGACTTTTCTAACTTATCAGTGCTTTGTTCATCAACCTCAGAATTATGCTTTTGCCTTTTTGTTAGTCCCAAAGCATCTGATGTAAAAGTATTGAAAATAGTTCAAGTTAGAAGACCAACAGAGATCAGACAGAAGACCTGGAAGATTCATCAAAGACCGACCGATCCAAACAGAGCTCATCAGAGCTCTGTCGAAGAATTCCAGCAAGAGAACAAGTATTTCAACAGAAGATCAACAGAGCTCTTGCAACAGAGCTCTGTGGAGAAAAAGACCTCTGTCAGTCTAAGTCTCACAGGTAATGAAGTGTCAGACACGTGTCCACAATTTCCACGTATGCCCTAAAGATTGGAGACACACTTTCCACGTGTCATTCAGGGGTACGACAGTACACTGTCTACACTTTATCAGGTCTATAAATAGCGAGGTAGTGGAACAACAATTGTAAGCTTTTGGAAGAATAGTTTTCCACATTTGAAAAAGCACGCACTGCAGTATTTCCATAGCACTACTTCGTACGATACTGTCCTGTGAGATTTCCGAACACTCTCTTGAACATATTCTTGGAGTGATTCATTTTATCAATATACGAGCAGTGTTCTTTGTTTGATTTCATTATCATTTTACTGTTCTATATTTTGATCTTCACAGTTCAGTTATTGTTTACACAATCACTCACTTTAATGGCTTTGCTTAAAATGCTTCCGCTGTCTAATTATTTACCATTATCGTGATACAACGTGAATCTGGGAACCTACAATTGGTATCAGAGCCTCTTTGGTTTTCTTAAGCCAAAATGATCCAATCTACCAAGGTTGATTCACTGTTGTTGATTGTGTCTGTGTGTTCTTAAAAGCTTATCTGTATACTCTGTTTTTTACTGCTCTCTAGTCCAGACAAGTCTTCATAGCTCATATAACTTTGTTTAAAGCTTTCCAGTTTAGCTTAAGATCTTCTCAAAAGTTACTGTTCCATTGGTTTCTGTTTGAAACTCTGTTTCTAGCCGAAAATCATTTTGCTATAAACTGTACTCTATTTTTCTTTCAAAATGGCTAACAACGGTATAAATGCTATCTATACTGCTGGCTCTTTAACAAAACCTCCTACTCTTCTGAGAGATGAATATCCTCAATGGAAAATCAGGATGGTTAATTTTTTCGATGGTATGGATAAAGACCTCATGCGATCTGTCACGGATGGACCATTCCAACCCATGGTTTTTGTTCCTCGTGTACCCGCAACAGGAACTACTGCTGAGATTCCAGCTCATTATGAAGTTAAAACCACAGGTTTTACTGATGAGGAAAATCTAAAAATGGAAAATGATCTTAAAGCAGTTAGACTACTGATTATGGCCATTCCAAACGAAATATTTCAAGAACTAGATTCATGTGTTACTGCTAAGGAAATCTGGGACCAACTTCTTAACCAACTTGAGGGTGGTATCAAGACCCAAAAGAACAGAAGGACCCAATGTATAAATGAATACAATGATTTCAAGGCACTTCCTGAGGAAACCTTACAGCAAACCTACAACAGATTTAATGTGTTGATCAATAAATGCAAAAAATGTGGGGTTGTTAGGTCGAAGGAAGATAACAATGTTCTGTTTTTGAAAAGTTTGAATGATGAATGGTTAAATCTGTCCATGTCTTTACAAGCTAACCATGACTTAGATGTATGGTCTTTAACGGATGTGTATGGCACTTTGGCCGCACAAGAAAAGGAGGTTGTCAAGCAAAAAGGCAAATCCATCAGTGCTGGTCCAATCGCCTTAGTTTCTGATTCCAAGAAAACCACATCTGAAAAGTCCAACAGAGAAAGTTCAAGTAAAGAGAAAAAGAAAGAAAAATCTGATAAGAAGAAAGGAAAGAAAAGTTTGATTGCAGAAAGTGAAACAGGTGAAAGCTCATCAGAGGATGATGACATTCAAGCCTTTGCCCAATCTCTTGCTTTAATAACTCAACAATTTAACAAGAGATTTGGCAATAAGTTCGACAGAAGAGGCAGATATGAGAGAGAAGGAAGGGAAGACAGAAGAGGATATACAGCACCAGAGCAAAGTTTCAACAGAGTTGCCACAGAAATAGGAAAACCTCCACAAAGAAGATAAAATCCACCAGCACAACAGAAGGCCGATGCTGCCCAGCCCATCAATCAAAATGATGGACGCTGCTTCAGATGCGGCAAACCTGGACACTTCTCTGTTAATTGTAGAGGCAAACTGGTAAAAGACCAGGACTACTACAAAAACAAATACAAGTACAACTACAGAGAAAGAAGTTATGTTGCTGAAATGGAAAATTGGGTCTCTGACTCATCTTCTGATGATGAACCAGAACAAGCCAACTTCTGTGGAGTCGCTGTGGATGATGAGAGTTTAGAAGAAACTGTTGACTGGATGACTGGAGAACCAGAGATAACAAAGGGAACAACAGAAGAAGAAGATTTGGCTCATGCATTTGCTCTTACCACGACAGAATCTGACGACAGAGCGCTGGAGACCACCAGACCCAGTGCCAAGGTATGCTCATCTGAATCTAAATCTGACTCGGAATTAGAAATGCATGTTTCCATGTTGAATGAGGAATTTCAGCTTCTAAAACAAAAACTTTCTGAAGAAAAGGAGCTAAGAAAACTAGCTCAGAAGGACCTATCTTTTTACAAGAGAGAAAAGACTCTCTTGGAACAAGAAAAGGAAGAAATCTTCAAAGAAAAATCTGAGCTAGAAATCTTACAGAAGAAGAAGGAAAGTCTGTTTTCTGAAAAAATAAAATCTTATGAAAATGATTTAAAACAGAAGTCTGAAAAGTTGAAACAATCTGAAACAGAGAGACTTAACTCTGTTGCTCTAACTGATTATTTTCAAAGAGAAAGGGAAATACTTCATCAATCCCTACAGAGAAAAGAAATTCAGATTAAAAAATACCAAGATGCACAAGATGTGCACATCAAGATAAATTCACAGATGGATACGCAAGGTCTTGGTTTCTCTGACCTTACTCCCTACAACGGAAGGAAGAAGACATCCCTGTCCTCCTCCTTTTGTATTGGGAAAATCCAAGAGGACGTGATATCTGGTAATGCTGTTTTCAAAAGATCTAAAACGTCAGATGTTTTCTCAAAACCAAGAAATCTCGACTTTAGGAATATTAGCTATGACTCCTTTGATCATGAAAAGGTTTTGAAACCATCCTCTGAGTTTATTCTTGATCAAGGAAAAGCTAAAATCATAATTCCTAATTCTGTCAAGGACTTGGATACTAAAGAGATTTTCAACTTTAATTCTTTCAAAGGACAGAAGTTTGCGTCTTCTGAGACAAAGTCCTCTGTTGAAATGCCACAGAGCAAACTTAATCCAGAAGCACCAACTTTCTCTCCTACCTCTGAATCAATAAGAACGTCTTTTGAAGAAGATTTATTGAAAGTTATTGAAGAAAATGCTATCTCTGATTCTTTAAAACCAAAGTTGAGGAAGTTCAGATCTGTTAAAACAAATATCCCTTTCATACCCATTGAATCGAATTCCTCCAACAGAGCCACTAGAGACTTTCTAGCCTCTAATTGTGACTCTGACTCCGAGGTAGATGAACAGATCTTCTGTGGTCAAAAGAACATCTTACACAAGTCAAAGAAACTACCGGTCGGATCTCCGGATCTAAAAGAGGATGTTTCTTTCTTTAAGAAACAGTCAAGATTTATACCGGTAACAAGCTTTAACAACAAAGATTTCAAGATTCTTGCTTCTAATGCAGTAGAAGTAGAGAAGAAAGAGAAAAACAAAAGTGTCTTGGTAAACTCAAATGTTCCTCTTGCTTTCAAACCTGTAAGATTCACACCAGAACAGAAGGGAAAGTGGATAGCTAAGTCTGTTCCAAGTTCCGGTGTAAATCAAGGAAGAAATTCTTTTCGTTCAAATGAATCCATTTCCAAGAATTTCATGTCAAAAGAGGCTACTTCTAAGAGTAACAATTTCAAAAAGCAAAACCAGGACAGATTGTTTTCAAAGGCGTATGATTCAAAAAATTCTCAGAATCAAGCTCAAATCAAACAGTTTTTGAATAAAAACAATGTGCATCAGTCATGCTCCATCAACTGCAATTGTATTCAACTGTTATTAAAATTACAAAATCATCTGAATGGTCCTCACTGTTTTCTGAGTCGTCCTGTTCAAAAGAAAAATTCCACGACCACTCCGAACACACAAAGGAAAACCTCTGTCGCACCACCAAAGCCTAACAAGAAAGGACCCATTATGAAATGGGTACCTAAAAGGAACTAATCTGTCGTGCAGAAACCTCATGTGCAGATCTGGTAGTTGGACTCAGGATGCTCCAGGCACATGACGGGTAATAAGGAGCTGCTAACTTCTTTCAAAAACAAGATGGGAAGTGCGGTAACCTTCGGCGGAGATAATGGCGGACAGATTAAAGGTTATGGTACATTAGTAAATGGTGGTGTTTCAGTCTCTGAAGTTGCTTATGTTGAAGGATTAAATCATAATCTTCTCAGTATAAGTCAACTCTGTGATCACGGTTTCGATGTCAATTTTAGGAAGAAGTATTGTTTCTTACTACTTTCCGAGTCTGGTCAAGAACTCTTAAGAGCTGACAGAAAAGGCAATCTTTACAAAATGAATTTCGAACCAAACCAAAACACTACAACATAAATACTCTGTTTAGTGTCTTTGAATAATGAAGATGCCTGGCTCTGGCACAAAAGATTTGCTCATTTAAACTTTCGAAATCTTGACAGACTTGTGAAACTGAAGTTGGTAAAAGGACTTCCTTCCCTGAAATTTGACAAAGACCATCTCTGTTCTGCTTGTGAACTTGGAAAGATGAAAAGATCTTCACACAAAACAAAGAGTGATCATAGTTGTCCCAGACCCTTGCATATGCTTCATGTGGATCTCTGCGGTCCAATCTCTGTGCAAAGTCTGTCGGGCAAAAAGTATATCCTTGTATTAATTGATGAATATTCTAGATATACCTGGATCGAGTTCATCAGATTAAAATCTGATGTCCCAGAAATTCTGATAAGTTTGTTAAGAAGGATACAGGTTCTGTTAGACTTAAAGATACAAAAGCTAAGAAGTGATAACGGGACAGAATTCAAGAATGAAAGAATCAATGCATACCTAACAGAGGAAGGTATCTCCCAAAACTTCTCAGCTGCCAGAACCCCACAACAGAATGGAGTTGTGGAAAGAAAGAACAGAACTCTGGTGGAAGCCGCCAGAACCATGTTGGCTGGCTCGGTCCTTCCAATGAACTTCTGGGCAGAAGCAGTCTCAACAGCCAGTTTTATCCAAAACAGAGCTGTAATTGTAAAAAGATTCAAGAAGACTCCTTATGAACTCATTAACAACAGAAGACCAAATGTGAAATTCTTTCATGTCTTCGGTTGCAAGTGCTATATACTGAATGACAGAGAACATCTGGGAAAGTTTGACAAAAAGGCAGACGAAGGAATCTTTATTGGTTACTCATTGACCTCTAAAGCCTACAGAGTTTACAACACCAGATGTCGGGTCATTCAAGAAAGTGTAAATGTGTCCTTTGATGAAAGCATATCAAGCTCCTCTGATCAAAACTCAACAGAGGGGACACAGACAGAACAAAAGAAGATAAATTCTTCTAGATCAAGGGAAGAAGACATCAATCTCATGTTCAATGATTTCTTCGATGATGATTCCTATGATAACATCAACAGAGGAGATCAAGCTCAAAACTCAACAGAGGAGATCAAGCTCAAAACTCAACAGATCAAAATCTGACAGGTACATCTCTCACTGGTCCCTCTAATACTTCACCATCTACTTCTCTGTCTACAGGAGTAATTCAGAGAAATGAGGAACCACACCAGAATGAAAGAGAACCTGAACAAGAGCCTTCATCACCTCTGATGACAAATGTTGGAAGAAATTCCTTGTTTGAAAGTTTACCATCACAGAGTCCTGTTAATATCTCACAGAGCAATGAGGACACTCTCCAAAGTGTGCCACAGAGCCCTGGTCCAAACCTACAGAACTCTGATACCGAAGTTCGTCCTTTCCCATCAGAAGCACAAACGCCACCCGTTGTCCATGCTCCCATGACACGATGGACAAAGAATCATCCTCATCATCTTATCATTGGTGCTGCTAAAGATGGCATAAAGACAAGATCGGCCACAATCAATGAAGCCTTCTTTGTAAATTTCTAAAGTATGATTGAGCCGAAAAAGATTTCTGAAGCCCTAGACGACACAAACTGGATCGAAGCCATGCAAGAAGAACTTCTGGAATTCGAGAGAAATAAAGTTTGGTCCTTGGTTCCACTCCCAAAAGGCAAAGCGGCCATTGGAACCAAGTGGGTGTTTAGAAACAAGAAGGATGAAGATGGGATTATCATCAGAAACAAAGCCTGTCTGGTTGCAAAAGGATACAGACAGGAAGAAGGAATTGATTATGACGAAACTTTTGCTCCAGTGGCTAGGCTAGAAGCAATCAGAATCTTCCTAGCCTATGCTGCTCATAAGGGTTTCAAGGTCTACCAAATGGATGTCAAGTCTGCATTTCTGAATGGCAAACTACAAGAAGAAGTTTATGTCCAGCAGCCACCTGGTTTTGAATGCTCAGAGTTTCCAGACCACGTTTACAAGCTAGACAAAGCTCTCTACGGTCTTAAGCAAGCTCCCAGAGCCTGGTATGAAACTCTGTCCAAATTTCTTTTGGTCAATCACTTCGAGAAAGGTACCGTCGATAAAACTCTATTCTTCAGGAGATATAAAAATGATATACTTCCGGTACAAATATATGTTGACGACATTATCTTTGGGTCTACACGGCAAGAGTACTGTGATAAGTTTGAAACCTTAATGAAAAGTGAATTCAAAATGAGCATGATGGGAGAACTCTATTTCTTCCTGGGTTTACAAGTCAAACAATCTGACAGAGGGACTTTCATAAGTCAGTCCAAATACATCTCTGACATGTTGAAAAAATATAAGCTCAATGATTCAAAACCAATGAAAACTCCTATTGCCACTGGAGTTAAACTTGACTCTGATCCTAATGGTGAACCAACAAATGTCAAGCACTACAGAGGCATGATAGGGTCACTTTTGTACTTAACCGCCAGTAGACCTGATATAATGTTTGCAACCTGTCTCTGTGCCAGATTTCAGGCAAATCCTACCGAGACTCATTTAACAGCTGTCAAACGTATCTTTAAATATCTGAAAGGGACTCAATTTTTGGGTCTCTGGTATTCTCTTAACTCTGGTTTTGAGCTTGTAGCATATACAGACTAAGACTATGGAGGATGCAAGAACGACAGAAAGAGTACCTCTGGTAGCTGCCAAATGCTTGGAGAAAAGTTGGTGAGTTGGACATCCAAGAAACAGAACTGTGTTTCAACCTCTACAGCAGAAGCGGAATATGTTGCTGCTGCTAGTTGTTGTTCCCAAGTAATTTGGATGAAGACACAACTAAGAGATTATGGCCCGGAGTATGGTAAAATTCCAATTTGGTGAAAAAAAAAGAGGAGGATCATCTGTCGAGGGGAGCTTATAAAGGGAAAATGCATGGTTTTAGGGGGAGCAAGTCAATAATCAAATTTCCAAAACCAAATTGACTTTGCTTTTTGAGCTTAAAGCTAAATCTTTTGGAGAACAAGTCAGAACTCTGACATATCATCAGAGCCTCTGTTGTTTCTCATCAGAACTCTGTTTGATCATGTAAAGTTCTGACCATCTGACATCAGAACAAGTTCTGGTAAAGGTAACGGTAAGAAATGGAGGCCACGCAACAGAAGCAACTTAACACAACTCCATCAGAGCTCTAATAGCTTGTTCTGCCACATCATCAGAAAACACGTCATCAGAGTGCGGGTCATTTCTAAACGTCAACCACTTGTAACCCACACATCTCTAACCGCGACGGTTTACTTGAACAAAAGTGGTCAGAACAAATCCACGTGGCAATCTCTGATTGAAAGACAAACCGCTAGCTGTTCCCACGTTCTCACTGTAGCAACTGTTCCACTGATCAACTCTCGAGTACCTACAGTACCTATGACTGTGATCCAGCCACACATTTTCCATATAAATACCCATTTCCTTTAAACCTTTCCATTTCTTACGCTTTCTAAGTTCTCCAAAACCCTGTTCACCTTTCCTCCTCATTCTAACCTTCAAAACCCTAACCTGCAACAATGGCAAATCCTCAACACTCAGAAGATTCAAGCCGTATTGGTCCCGTCGACCAAATCGTTATTCTCCCATACGAGTTTGCTGAAAGCAACCATCGTTTAGATCCAAACCCTGCTCTCTATCTACCCACATACCACATATTTCTGGAGTTCTTCAGAAACTCAGAAATTTTCAAAGCCCTAACAGACTTCGACGACAACATTCCTGAGCTCTACATCAAGCAATGGTGGACTACTTGCCAACACGTAGAAGAGCTAAACGGAATCATCGGCAACGTGGATTCTGGACGAGATGGAGGTTCAGGAACGATCAGAATCAGAGCAACTACCCTGCGGAGAATCCTCAGAATGAAGAACAAGCGACAACTCGACATAGAAGCTTTCGAGAAGCCACCCAACACTGCTGTTCTTCTGGAGTTTGTACGATTTCTAGGCTACAACAAGGACATCACTCGCATCGGAGCATTCAAAAGACAGAATCTACCACCAGTGTGGAATTTCATGTTCTCCACACTGAACCGAACCCTCACAGGTAAAACTGGTAGTCAAGATCAAGCTAGCATAGAAATCCTACAGATAATGTATGGATTGTTCTTTCAAAGAAACCTTGACTATGCCAGTATTCTCTACACCGACCTTCTCACTGTTGTCAATCTCAAAACCTCTGCCATCGCCAAAGGAGGAGAAGTTGGGCAACACAAATTTCTGAAAAACATCAAGTTCCCAAGGTTTATCGGGTTGGTGATTAGAAGAGCATTTCAGAGTCTGGAACTGACTCAACAAGGCAATACGTTCAAGAACTGGGTCATGACCAAATTCAATCCAACCACCTCAGGAGAATATCCCCTCATTTGACGCGTTCCAGGTACAATGCTCGCTCTGATAAGCCCAGATCATATTTCTATCCAAAACTATAGACATGCTGCTCAACCTCAAGAACCTGAGGTGAGAACCCCAGCATACCTAGGCTCTGAGCCATCTGAGGAGAGTTCGAGTGAGGAAATAGAAGTGGAAGAAGGAAATAGACCAGAGGTAAGAGTACCCGAAGTGGGGTCTTCCTCCAGAGTGATGGAGGAGGAAGTAGAGAACAGAGCATCCACTATGGAGGCTGTTCATGAGGAAGTACGGGAGTCACCAGAGGTAGAAGTTCTTTCCTCTGATACTGGTGAGAAAGAGGATAACAGAGAGGAACCCGAGTGTTCTACAGCCCTAGGTACCGAGGAAAATGTGAGGTTAGAAAAAGATGTCCAAGATGACACATCTGAGGGAAATCCTAGCCAACATCCCAGTCCTTCCACACATGCTATCCCTGATGATCAAGACCAGAGGGATATTGAAACAGAGGTGCACACCTCGAACCCTAACCAGCAAGAACCGCCAGAAGCAACTCTTCATGCTTCTGGTATGCACGAAACTGGGGAATCCATATTATGTAATGATGTCATTTTGCCCCACGACATCGATAGGTCACCTCCACACGATGATGCCTCTGTGGCTCATTTAGACTCGTCCCAAAATAGACCTGAGATCTTTGTAATCTCACGTAGCATCTGTCCAACTCAGGGACAATGGGAGACCATAGTCGAACGAGGGCAAACTTTGCTTGATCCAAATGCCCCTCATCATATCAGATTTCTTTCTTCAGAACCTGAGCTGGAAAAGGAAACTCTGATCAGAACATGAAAGTGCAGGATCTATTCTTACAATCAATATAGAAAGAAGTAATTGAGAAATTGTATGATCAAGCCCAATTGTATTCAATGATGCACAGAATTACAGATCTAAGAGAGAGATAACCTCAAAGATTACAAGGAATGAATACAAGTAATATGGGAAAATCAATCAGTTAGCAACGAAGTGCTAACCACTCTATTTATACTGTAACGGATATATTAAAGCTACAGTACAAATAAGAAAGACTAATAAGAACAAAACACGTGTCCTAATTAGTTTACACATTACTAAGTAACGAAACTCGTCATAAGTTCTGAACAGGTAGTTCAGAACTTCTGAACATTCTTCTGATCACGCTTCTCAGAACTTCTGACTTCTCTTTCTCAGATCTCTGACTCTTCTTCTCAGAACTTCTGACTCTTCTTCTCAGAACTTCTGAACCTTCTTATCAGATCTTCAACACTTGGTTTATTGACAAAACTTCAGATCTAACAGAACACCTGTAGATACTTCTCCTCAAAGAGAACATAAAGGATCGGGTGGAAGTCCTGCAAGAGCCAACTCAAAAACAACTCTTGAAGCAGGCACCTCTGAACTCGAGGCTAACTTGGAACCATGTGTTGGTAACAAGGTTATCCCCGTTGACACTATCACACGAGCAGAGTTCACAAGCTTCTGTGACAGTATCAACAACTCCTTGAATGAGTATAAACTTATCAACGATCAAAAGGAGGAGCTGATCCGCAAGGATAATGCTTCTCTGCAGGAAAAGGTTCAGACATTAGCGTAGATGTATGGAACTTGTAACGGGCACACATTCGGATTAAGTCTTCAGGTTTAGCATACCTAGCTTGAACACAAGAATTTTGAAACGTTTTTTGTCCAAGGCTTTGGTAAACAGGTCTGCTAACTGATGCTCAGTATTTACGAAGTAGAGTTCGACTGTACCTCTTTCGACGTGATCCTTAATAAAGTGATACCGAACGTCGATGTGCTTCGTCTTGGTGTGTTGGACAGGGTTGCTTGATATGGCAATTGCGCTCTTCGAGTCACAGTAGATCGGGACTTTGACATACGTAAAGCCGTAGTCTTTGAGTTGCGTCCTCATCCAGATTACTTGGGAACAGCAGCTTGCGGCGGCTACATACTCTGCCTCGGCAGTTGACGTGGAAACGCATTGCTGTTTCATCGAAGCCCAACTTACCAGGCTGTCTCCCAAGAACTGAATGTGTCCCGAGGTGCTCTTGCGGTCCATCATGCATCCTGCGTGATCCGCATCAGAATAAGCGGATAAGCCAAAACCTGTCTTTAGGGTTTGACTGATAACGAAAAATTCGTTTAACGGCATTGTGATGAGACTCTTTAGGGTTTGACTGATACCGGGCGCAAAGAAATGTCGAAAACATGATGTCCGGTCTACTGGAAGTTAGGTACATTAAAGAACGGATCATTCCCCGATACAATTTGGCGTTGACAACCTTTCCGTTAGGATCGGCATCAAGCTTTGTATTGGTTCCCATGGGAGTTTTCATTGGTGAGGACTGGTCCAATTGGAATTTCCGAAGAATATCCCGAATGTATTTGGACTGGTTTATGAAAATTCCTGTCGACAGTTGTTTAACTTGAAGACCAAGGAAAAAGTTCATCTCACAAGGCATACTCATTTTAAAAAAATTTCCCATGAGAGTGGCAAAGTTCTTTGCATATAAAGGACTAGTAGAACCGAAAATGATGTCATCGACATATACCTGGACTAGGATGATGTGACCCTTTTCGTTCTTGATAAACAGAGTAGAATCAATGGTACCTCGAGTGAACTCGGATTCTAACAAGAACTTTGACAGTGTGTTGTACCATGCTCGCGGAGCTTGCTTTAAGCCGTATAGTGCCTTGTCTAAGATGTAGACGTGATCAGGCTTCGAGTCATCCACAAATCCGTCGGGTTGCGACACGTAAACTTCCTCTTGGAGGTCGCCGTAAAGAAAGGCTGTCTTCACATCCATTTGGAAGACTGTGAAGTTCTTGTGCGCTGCATAAGCGAGAAACATACGGATTGCCTCAATGCGTGCGACCGGAGCATAGGTCTCATCATAGTCGATCCCCTCTTGTTGTCGGTACCCTTTGGCCACAAGACGCGCCTTGTTGCGAACAACGATGCCGTCTTCGTCCTTTTTATTTTTGAAGATCCATTTGGTGCCGATTACCGTCTTGTGCTTAGGACGTGGAACCAGTCGCCATACCTTTAGAGCTTCAAATTGATTTAGCTCTTCTTGCATGGCTATGATCCAGTCTGGATCTTCGAGCGCTTCACGTACGTTCGTCGGCTCAATCTTGCTCAAGAAGCCGGAAAATAGACAGAAGTTGGCGGAAGCGCCTCGTGTACGAACAGGAGTCGAGGGATCACCGATGATCTGATGTAGGGGATGGGCCTTCGTCCATTTGGTGGAGTGCGGAAGCGGCTGCTGGGTAGAGTGAGATGCGTCCGGATCCACATACGAACCAGGGTGAAGGTCTTGAACCGCTTCAAGAGTAGCAGTCTTGTTTCTTGGAGGAAGTGGGGGAGGATTCGTCGATGGTAGAACAACTTCTGGTTCCGAGGAGTTCAGAGGTTGAGCATCGGATGTAGCAGATGACGAATCAGTAGGAGCGATCTCCAATATTATAGGTTCCTCCGGGGGGGTTACAGTACCAGGTGCATGCGTATCTGAAGACGACGGTTGAGCTGTCTCTAGTGTTGTTGATGGCGTGCTCGTAGAAGGAGGCGGACCAGATAAAGCGGCCGAATCCTCATTGCGAGCAGCTTCAAGTCGCGGTTGCGCTGAGACAGGAGCAGAAGAGTTAAGTATGTCATCATAGAAATATTGAAACAGTAAATCTAAATCCGAAGAGTCAGCATTCGATGAAGATGCATGATTTGGATTTACTGTTGCTTGTGCAGATCCCGAACTCGAAGGTCCGGAAGCTAGCACTCCAGTTAAACCGGGTTCTGAACTGAGTTGTTCAGAAGCCAAATCGGCGGCTTCGTCGAATGTCACGTTTTTTGCTTTCAACAACGGATTTGGTCCGTTTGTTGTAAACACGATACGCCTTAGCCTGCGTGGAGTATCCGATGAAAACTCCTTCGTCCGCTTTGGGGCTGAATTTCTTGAGATCATCCTTGTCGTTCAGCACATAGCAAGTGCACCCGAAGGCGTGAAAGTAGCCGACAGTTGGAACGTGATTATTCATGATCTCGTACAGCGTCTTGTTGAACCTCTTGAGAAGGATAGAGCGGTTTTGCGTGTAGCATGTCGTAGACACCGCTTCAGCCCAGAGATGTAGTGGTAGATTTTCTTGGGAAAGCACTGTGCGGGCAGCTTCAACGAGAGTACGGTTCCGTCTTTCCACCACTCCGTTCTGCTGAGGAGTGCGTGCGACAGAGAAGGTGTGTGTGATGCCCACTGACCTCAGATAGTCATCCACCTTTTGATTCTTGAACTCCGTCCCGTTGTCAGTTCTAATGAACTGAACGTGTTGAAGCTTGTTCTTCTGGACAGTCTTCAGGTGATCAATAATGAGCTCCGGAGTTTCGTCCTTCGAGCGTAAGAACATCACCCAAGTGTAGCGTGAGTAGTCGTCCACCATCACAAGCACGTATTTGCGCTTATTGATGCTCGGAACACGCATTGGAACACACAAATCCATATGAATGAGTTCGAGGGTCCGGGACGTGCTCGGAGTTGCCTTCGGCGGATGTGATGCGCGCTTCATCTTTCCCTTTTCGCATGCCCCACAGAGACGATCCTTCACGAACGGAAGTTGGGGTACGCCTCTGACGTGTTTGCCTAACACCAGTTGATTGATACTTCTGAAGTTGAGGTGTGAAAGACGTCTATGCCAGAGCCAAACTTGATCAGAGTCGGCTTTTGACAAGAGGCAGACAGGTTTGTCGGATTTGATTGCTGCGAGGTCAATGGTGTAGATATTGGTCTTTCGAGTCCCAACCAGTTGCTCTTCTCCGTCGTTGTTCAGGATTCTACACCTTGTGGCTTTAAAGCTGACCTCGAGATCCTTATCGCAGAATTGGCCGATGCTGAAGAGATTGTGTCCTAATCCTGCGACGTGGGACACCTTCTTGATTGTTATCTTGTCTTGTACGATGTCACCGTAGCCCACGATCGGCGACTTCTCGTTATTCCCAAATCTCACATGTCCGCAGTATTCTTCTTTGTAGTTCGTGAGAAGCTCCCTTCTTCCGGTCATGTGCTTGGAGCATCCAGAGTCTAAGTACCACACATGACCGTTCTGCAAAACAAGATTAGTGACATTTAGGTACCCAAATTTGTTTGGGTCCGGGGGGGTTAGATTTGGCACTGCCTGGGGAAGCTTGCTTTGTCCCAACTTTCCCTTTAGGTGTAGGATTTACACCGGTGAAGGGAACTGGTTTTGGCACTTGTTTCCTCTTCGGTGCAGAATTTACACCTTTAGGAGGAACAGATTTTGTGGCAGCTTTCCACCTGGGTGCCGGTTTAACCCCAGTAGGAGCAACTCATGTAGGAATGGGGTGAGTCTCCCGCTGTGGTTTAACCGCTTGTTTGGTACCCCGTTGGGACTGGTGTTTTTGCTTATTATTGTCGGGTTTTCGCTTATGAAATAAGTTACCAACAAAATAAGGCGCATACCAATCATTATTGTGAATATCATGAAAATCATTCCAACCACAATTAGAACAACATAAACAATCATGCGATAACCGAATCAATTGATTAAGAGAATTAACTTTAACGGGAAAAGAAACATCAAAATGGTTCCAATGATTCCAAGCATAGTTGTCTTTGTCTATTCTATAATTAAAAACAGGTGGGGAAGACTTTGACGCATCCTTCTTGACAGATTCCCTCTTTAGCCACTTTGGTGTTTCTTTATTAGCGCGACCATTTTTATCTGAAACAACATGGACAGAATGATCAGTGACTTTAGGAGGAACAATATTGTTGTTTGGCAAAGATCCGGTCTCTTGCCTCGGCTGTGATTGCCTTTTAGAAACTGGTTTAGAAGTTGGTTTTGATTGAGAAATCTTGATCACAACTGGGGCTTTTGTGTTAGAACATTGACCTTTTTTAAAATCGACCGTATGATTCACCACAGGAGATAAAAAATCAGTGTGACTTGGAAGAGGTTTGTCAAAGGGGAATGACTCAAACTCTTCATCACAGTTACCTTCGGAGTTCATGTACTCTGAAAAATCTATCTTGGGAAGTACTGGACTAGGATCAGGTGAGGAAGGCGAGGAACTCTTTGTGCTTGTGTGCTTTGGGGAATTTGGTGCGGAAGCTAAGAAACAATCAGAGTTCAAATTCCTTAAAACACTCTCGTCTTGAGAATCTTGACCGTCTTGTGAACTAAAATCTTGCCTAAGAAAGCTTTGCACGAAGACGTGTCGGATGAATTTGAGGAAAGGTCGGGTGAAATCTGCTTTTCAGATTGCAGTTGGTCAATTTGCTCTTGAAGCTGACCATTTCTCGTGTACTCTTTCATCTTTTCTGTTGCCAAGGCAGACAGTTGTGATGTGAGTCGATTGATTTCACTCCGAAGGATTTCCTGTCCTTCACCAGACACAACTTCGGTTTTGACCGGTTGTAAATTCTCAAGTTTTGTAAGTAATACTTGTCTTTCCATTTGAAACCTTGATCTTTCTTTCTCAATGGACTCCTCCAACTCGACTATCTTTGCTTCCAAGATGAGCGGGGGAACGTAGAGTTTAAACTCATCTGTCTCAGTCTTGGTTGCAGGTGCTAGGTCTTCATCCTTTGTGGAGGAATCCTTGGGACTAGCTACCTTGTAGGGGTCGAAGTAGTCATTGGAAAGGTACTTTTTGTCCTTTTGATACGAGTAGTTTAATAGTTCATAACAAAATGGAAGTTGAATTCCTCGTTTTTGTGTGCGTTTATGTTCCTCGGTTTCCTCCTCCTTTTCTGTTTCAAGAGGACCAGTCCATTGAATTGCGTACTCTGTGTACTTTTTATCTAACCCAAAGCAAGCAAAATCATACAGGGTTGGAACTTGATATCTTCCCTTTTTTAAGTAGTGTGGGTTATCATATCCGATTCCCCACTCTTTGTTGAAGTACGTGAATTCTTTAGGTTTGTTCAAAAAAATGGTTTGATCAGTTTGACTCCTTTTGTGGAGTTTGGTTTCAAGATCAAGAATTTTGGCCACATACTCCTTGTGTTGAATTTGAAGAGAAGAACATTGATAAGTAATGTCTTCTTTCTCATTCAACACTGATCAAACTGACGTTGGAGATCAGATAATTTGGCCCTTAAGTCTTTAGGTGCTAATGACAGATATTTGCATTTAATGGTCAAGTTAGCATTTTTAGACTTATACTTCTCAGTTAATTTCTTTTGAACATTAAGCTTTTCAGTTATTGAACTGATTTCAAGCTTTTGTTCTTCATTTGTGGCCTTGAGGGAGTTTGCCTTTTCGGTGATAGTTTGTGGTTGAAGTATGAAGTTTTGTAGGCAAGAATCACATACCTGATTTGTTGTTGCCTTTTCTTCATCCGTAGACGATTGATATCCAATGAAGGCATTAGCACCTTCATGATCGTCCTCATCATCAGATCTTCCTAGCCAGTACTCATTTTCAACGAACATTACCTCCCCAGCCTCCTTCTGTCTGGCCAGTGCACGCTTAGCCTCATAGTAGTGAGAGTTCTTCACTGTAGGCTGACGACAGTCTTTAGCGAAGTGACCGTGTTTCCCGCAGTTGTAGCATTTCACAGGTTCATCTCTCTTCTTCCGGTCACCTTTCTCTGTCTTCTCCTGCTTCTCAGATTGATCTTGCTCTTCTACCTTCTTCTTTCCTTCATACTGATCCTTATAGTCATGACACTTATTGGAGGAAGTGGAGTAGCGTTGACTATTGGAAGATGGCTTCTTGTAGAACTGTTTTTGTTGAAAGGATTTCGTCAGAAGGGCAATAGCTTTCATTAAGTCTGATACTTCACCATCAGCATCACCGTCTTTCTCGTCTTCAGGTTCTGACTCGGAGGAGCTTTGCTGTGGACCGCGTCTGGATTTGCTGCTCGAAGATTTCCCTAGTTTGGAAGTCATGAGGGCAATAGGATCAACAAATGGTTTTGGCCATTCTTCTTCTCTCCCAAAAGCTCATTCACTTCATCTTCGTCTTGGAGAAGTGTCTCGTACAGTTCATTAATGTTGATGTTCTCTATCAAGTTGTTGTGCTTGACATGAGAAGCATACACTTTCCATTCAGGTAGCAAGTTGTTGAGGAACTTTAGTGCGTTCTCAGTATTGGAACGAACAATTTTATTCTTGTTCAGTTCATTGAGGAGTAGACAAAATCGTTCATAGGTCTGGGTGAGGGATTCACCGTTGCGCTGCTTGAACCCATCGAACTTGGTTATCGCGCTATTTATCTTCAGCTTATTTCCTACAACGCTCCCACGCATCATTCTGGCTACTTGGTCCCACATGCCTTAGTCGTCTCTTTGTAACTATCTATGGCAGTGTAGATGGAATTAGGAAGAGCTTGAATCAGATATCTCTTTGCATGTTTTTCACCTTCAATCATGCCTCTTTCAAATTCTGTCATTTCAGCAAGAGTCTTGTCCTAACGTCGGGCTACTGCAGTTGAAGTTGCAGCTATGTCCTTCATTGGCTTTGGAATTGGGCCATTATCCAGAGCTCTCTTGATGTACTCATAGTTGTCCTTGGACTCTATGAAGATCATGAACCTATCTCGCCATTGGCTATACTCGTTCGGATAGAGACACGGTGGCTTGGTGTCAGTGCCAATTGCGAGAGCATCACGAGAGGTAGACATCTTTGGTTGCAACGGAGTGATCGTCAGACGGGTTGATCGATTCAGAGTGTAAACCTAACGCAATGTACTAAGAGTGATGATCTAACGCAGGTTCTACGAATGATTGGACTAAACTGAACTTACTGGATAGGAATCTAAATAAGTGATCTGATCTGGAAGTGTCCGGATCAGATTTGATGCAAGTAGATCAATGAAACAAAAGTGTCCGGATAAGATGAAGTGTCCGGATAACTTGAGTTGTCCGGTTAACCAAGGTTTCCGGATGGCTTAAGTTACCGAATAGAAAACTGAAACAAAATGTTTCCGGATACACTGAAGTTTCCGGGTACCTTGAGTTATCCGGGAAAAATGATTTACCGGACACTTTGGGGTTTCCGGATGCAATGAAGTTTCCGGGTACAATGGATTGTCCGGATAAGATATGTCCGAAAACACTGGGTTTCCGGAAACAAATGTTATCCGGATAGTATAAGGAATAGTGACTTACCCGGATTGCAGAACTTACCCGAAAAAATGAGGAGTCCGGATGGAATTGGAGATACCCGAATGGAAATCACACAAACGTCCGGAAACCTTGAAGTTGTCCGGAAACGTCGGCTGGTTTATCCAGACAAGTCGGCTGTTTGCTCAAATCGGTCAAATTTTCGTTTAGGGTGGCCCAAAATCGATCCTGGAAGATTAGTAATAATGCCAAACACAAAAACAACAATAATCAAATCGATTTCAATGCAAAAACAACAAGTTTTGATGGTTAAAAATCGTATTTTTATCAAGAACACTACCAAAAACTTTTGATCTTAAATTGCTCAATTAAACACTCAAACGATAGAATTGAAATGCGAAAATTTGCAGAATTACTCACAAGTATAATGCTAACACAACCCAATAAACAGAATTGAACAATTTAGCCAGAATCAGGATTTTGAAAATTCAAGATGAATACATACGGGAAGCGTCAAAATCTTACCAGAAATCACTAGAGAGGTTTTGAATCGAATCCGTCCGTCTGCTCTGATACCAATTGATAAAACCAGATCCGTACAACAATATAGAAATCGAATATGATAAGCAATAAGAAATATGATTTCAACTGGTCATCCCTTTCATTAACTTTCAGAGAGAATTTTACAATAAGAGTTGGAAAGCTAAAGAGATGATTAGCTTGTTTTTCCAAGCTAATCACACATTAAATACATCGGGCCCGTGGTTAACAAGCCCACGACCCGTTCACTAATAAGCTCTAATTTAAACAAATACAATTCAACCCTTGAACTTTAAATCAACTATAAAACCTGCCCTAACACATTTGCTTTTCAAGTTCATCCCACATTTCTTTTGCTGATGTTCCACTATCAATTCAATTAAAAACCTCATTGGGAACTGCCAAAGTCAACAGCGTAACAGCTCTTTTGTCAATTGCATGTCTGATTTTCTGTGCTTCTGTGTACTGTGAAAAATTCTTCTTCACCTTGGTAGCCGAAATTTCTGGAGTTGTATCAGTTGCAGGTGTAGCTTGAACATCGACATAAACTTCAATTGGACCTTCTCGTATTGAAATCATCAAATTCTCATTGATATTATCCAAGAATTGTATCATACGAATCTTCCATTGCTGGTATTCGTTAGGAATAAGAACAAGTGGCTTCGTTTCAGATCCCATCGAGAGAAATTCTTTCGAAGACATGATTAGTAAAATTGAATTTAGTCGATTCAACAGAAAGACAAATCGAATTTCTTGAACAAATGTAAAACGAATTCAAGAATTACAAAGAATTCAAGAATTGTGAGTAGCAGCGGAATCAATTGACGAATTGATCAAGAAATCTTCAAGAACATGATTTCACGAACATGATCTTGAACGAATTTGTTTGTTGAATAGCTCTGATACCAATTGTAGAAACCAGGATTCAATCTTACAATCAATTAAGATCAATCAAACAGTAAATGATAGAGATTTGGATCAGCACACTTGTATTCAATTAAGAACAGATTACAGATCTAGAGAGAGAATCTCTCAAAGATTACAAAAACTGAATACAAAGATATGCGGAAAGTTATGCCAAAGATTAGTTAGCTTACAATTGCTAACTCCTATATATATATTGTAAAGAAAAGCTAAAGCTACAGTACATATGAGAAACAAACTAATAGAACAATTACACGTGTCCTAATTAGTAACAGAATATAACTGAAAGTATCCAAGACATAAGTTCTGAACAACATGTTCAGAACTTCTGAACATTCTTCTGATTAAGCACTTCAGAACTTCCTTCAAGTACTTGTGCTATTTTCTTCATCATTCTCAGAAGTTCTGAGTCTCCTACTCAGAACTCTGACTCTTCAGTTCAGACTTTCATACTTGTAATCTTTTCGAGACTTCTCAGATCAGAACTTCTGAGTCTTCTAACTCAGAACTCTGAGTCTTCATTTCAGATCCAACACTTGTAACTTTTGACAAAACTTCAGATCTAACAAAATGAACTTTGTAAATCATCCAGTGTGGAGTCGCCATTTTTGGTAGAGACTTTGATCCCCTCAGGGTGAAATCGGGACCTTCTAAGGTTGAGGATATCTAAAATAGCTATTGGGGACTAAACCCCGAAGTATTTTGGTCTTGCTTTTGGTAAAAGAATGAGATTCACTTACTAATAGTCGAGTTTCGAGAGTTTGGGTTTTGTCAGATCGAACTTCCCGGATGATTCCCGAATAGGTAGCTTTCCCGGATGATTCCCGGATAGTTGACTTTCCCGGATGATTCCCGGATAGTTGGATTTCCTGGATAATTCCCTGGTAGTGAACCCGGGAGTTTCCGGATGGTGGTTACCGGGATTTCCCGGACAGCAGATCCCGGATAGGTTTTTCAAATGGGATCCGAATAGTGGGTCCGGACAGTGAGATTCCGGAGAGTGTGGTCCGGATAGTAGGTTCGGATGGCTGGGTTCAGATTATGGTGAAATTACTAAGAAGAATCTGTCTGTCTTTTAGGTGTTACTACAGGCAGACGGTTAGTGTTAGCACTTTCTATGCCGATAATCAGGTGAGTTCCCTTTTACACCCTTTTTACATGGAACTATATGTTAAACATTTTTGTTTACTACTGATTATGGTATGAGCTGCGAGCATGTTTTATTTATAAACCTTTATAAATTCCTCGCATGAATGATGTGTTTTGAGAATGCTTATTTATTATGCTACGAGTTATTTTATAAAGATACATGCATTGCTATTGTACTCGTCGCCTTGCTTTGTATGCTTATGTGTAATACCCCGGGTAAGTCAGTTAGATAAATTCCCTATCAGTTAAAATATTTAACCTTAAGATTTAATGTTTAGGGTAAGTTGGAGGTAAGTTATAAGTTCAAGGGTGTTTTGGTACTTATGGAATAATTTAAGCCAAAAGTGTAAATTGTTATATATATACCTTATAGGTATCAGAGCAACCCTCAGTTCCCAAAAATAGAAAAGTGTCTGTGTGTGCGGAGGTGAAAAGGAGCAGAAGGCGAAAGTACGGTTGCTACATCAATCATGTAAATTAGAATCGATTTGGAGGTAAGTCCTTTACAATTTGTGTCAATAATCAGTAGTATTAGACTTCTATCGGTTTAGAATTTCTAAATTCGTGACTTGAATGGATTTCAATCGATTTCTGGGTAATTGGAAACCGACTGTGTTCTTAGAGAGTCCCGGTGAAATCCCGGTAGTGTGAGTCCCGGTATAGAAGACTCCCGGTAGTGTACTCTCGGTAGTGTGAGTCCCGGTATAGAAGACTCCCGGTAGTGTACTTCCGGTAGTGTGAGTCCCGGTATAGAAGACTCCCGGTAGTATAAATCCCGGTATAGCAGACTTCCGGTAGTGGAGAGTTCCGGTAATGGGAACTCCCAGTATAGGAACTCCCGGTACCAAGAGTCCCGGTACTGTATAAGTCCCGGTACCCTGTGTAGTCCCAGTAGTGAGTTAAGTACAGTGTGTAATGGGATAGTTGAGGATGGGAAATTGTTAGGCTTTATGTGTTTGGTTAGTAAAGCAATGTGTGTGTCTTAACTCGTTTCAGATTCTGTGGAGTCGTGGTAAGAGATAGAATCGTTTTGAAAGAAGCTGGCGAACGTGGGTAATAACCAAAACAGGTGAGTTTTACTTTGAAAACGTTTTTAACTGGAATACGTATATGTGTGGAATTGGGAATGAAATTATTGATAATTATGCGTTGTATGTGAATTATAATATAGAAAGGTATTATATTTACATGAGTATTATAAATGTGTTATAATACGTTGACCGGGTTTAGGACCGGTGTGTTTGGCTATAGAATCTGTATAGCGTTGTTTGGCTGTAGATGTTGTACATCGTTGTATAATATTAGTTGGCTTGCTACCACTAATATGGCCAGGAGGAATAAATAGGGAAAGCATAAGATATGTGAGTTTAATTGGATGTATACGATTGTGTTGCGTGAATTATATGAATAAAGTTTATATAAATGGCTTTTAAACTAACAGGGATTTCTCACTTAGACCATCAGGTCTAACCCTCATTTTGTTTTAAAAATATGTATTCCAGGTGGAGGTTCAAGTAAGAGCAAGTAATTAGAGTAACTGATGGGTGGCTTGTGCGACGAATTATAGAATCAAGATTTTGGGTTGTTTAGCAGTTGTATCGCAATATTAAATGTTATGAATGTAAATAGTACAAGGATTGTAGTAGAATAGTTTTCTTCCAATTGTAAAAGACTAATGGACCGTACATGTAATGTGAAGTTCGTTCGTTATATGAATGTTATGTTACATTATGTGAATTGTTGTGTATATTGGATTTGGGTTGTTACAAATGGTATCAGAGCCTTAGTTTAAGGGATTTAGGTATTTGTATCTGTACCTAGACTTAAACTGCATGTGAAGTAGGATGTCCTTATCATGTTAGAACCTTGGGATGATGAAGTATAAAAAGGTAGAAGGAACATCATGTAAGGTAATTTCATATTACACCTGGCCAGTGTAATTGTGATCTTACAGGTACATGTTTGAACTGGAATACCTTGTTATATGGGGTATGTGCTTATGTGTATATTAATCTTGTTTAAATCTACAGAATGGCAAGCGGTACACGAAATTCGTATCGAGGAGGAGGAAGAAATCCAAGTAGAACTAATCCGCCAATAGGAACAGGAGACAGGGGAGGCAGAACAGGGGGCAGAGTCGGGGGTAGAATTGGGGGTAGAGCTAGAGGTCGAGCCGGGGGCAGAGTCCAGCCAAAAAGTACAGAATTCGTTACCAGGGTTGATCTAATGGCGGAAATGGGAAGAATGTAGGCTAACATACAAACAATGTTTGATCGAAGTCGTAATAATGAAGCTGATAGACCAGATCCGGAACATGAAGTTGAACTACCAATCACCCCTACAGTCTTACCAGTAATGAGAAAATGTGATTACAAGATGTTTCTTAGTTGCAGGCCTCCTACATTCTCAGGAGATCGGGATCCAGTGAAAGCAATGAGATGGATGAAGGAAATAGAAGCCATTTTCAAAACAAGTAAGTGTGCGGATGAAGATAGGGTATTGTACGGGGCAACAATGTTAAAAGGAAATGCATTGTATTGATGGGAATCTTTTATTCATTCTAAAGGATCTGATGTTTATTCTACCCTCTCTTGGGAAGAATTTGTGATAGCCTACAAGAACGCATTTTGTCCCCAAGCAGCCGTCAAACAATTGGAAGGGGAATTTATGAACTTACAACAAGGAAACTTATCCGTTCGAGACTACACCGCTAGCTTACTGGAAAAGTCTCGGTTCACAAAATACTACGTTGCTACGGAGGCGATGAAGACGGAAAGGTTTATCTTCGGGCTGAACTCAGAGGTTAGAAGACTAGTGACTGCAAAAGGACCCGATACCTTCTCAGCTGCAGTTGATGCCGCGGAGAATGTTGAACGAGATATGAGAAGAGATGCTGGCGATAAAAGTATCGGGAAGAGAAAGTGGGAAGGACCACAATACGATCCGAAGAAGTCCCGATTTCAGAGGTATGATAACCGTCCGCCGTTTCGACCAGCGGAAAGACCATGTCAGAAGTGTAACCGTGTCCACCAAGGAAATTGCCGAGGTGATTTACGAGCATGTTATAAGTGTGGGAAGACCGGACATGTCATCAAAGATTGTAAGGTAACGCGGCTATGTTTCTTATGTAATTCACCAGATCACCTTCAGTCAGACTGTCTGAGGGGAAGGATACAGCAAGGTGGATCTTCAGGCAGGCCAGCGATTGTTAAACCAGTAATACCAAGACTGGAACCGCCAGTAACCAGGGGTCGTGCATTCCAAATGACTGAGAAAGAAGCGGAAGAAACTCCGGACGTGGTTACAGGTACATTTTTGATAAACTCTACACGTGCTAAGGTGTTATTTGATTCCGGTGCAAATCGATCGTTTGTGTCTCCTACATTTGCTGCTTGTCTGTGTTTGAAACCTAAAATGCTAGAACATGCTCTATCAGTAGATACGGCAAATGATAATCAAGTGTCAGTTAAAGAAGTGTTTGATAACTGTGTGATAAATATAGAGGAGTGT
Organism: Saussurea involucrata; assembly: GCA_033807775.1. Lineage (NCBI taxonomy): Eukaryota > Viridiplantae > Streptophyta > Magnoliopsida > Asterales > Asteraceae > Saussurea > Saussurea involucrata. The sequence continues at coordinate 215,454,169 of CM066314.1, read as the reverse complement.
AAAGTTCCGATACAATTGTTTCCTATGACTTTGATAGAGTTTGACGTCATAGTGGGAATGGACTGGTTACCCGAGAATCAGGCTAACATAGTATGTGATAAGAAGTTAATAAATGTGGTATTACCTGAGAAGGGACCAGTAGTGATATATGGTGATCGTAGGAATCATCAGTCTAGCCTAATATCTATGATAAAAGCCCGTAAATGTGTTAGCAAGGGTTGTCAGAGTTACTTAGCCTATGTGATAGATAGTAGGCCTGAAAGGAATAGGATGGAAGATATTCCTATTGTTAGTGAATTTCCTGAAGTTTTCCCTGAAGACTTGAATAGTCTTCCTCCGGTTAGACAAGTGGAATTTGGTATCGACTTAGTTCCTGGAGCCACTCCTACTGCTCGTGCACCTTATCGTCTGGCACCTCTAGAGATGAAAGAGATGATGGCACAATTGCAAGACCTATCCGATAAAGGCTTCATCAGACCTAGTTCTTCACCGTGGGGAGCACCAGTGTTATTTGTGAAAAAGAAGGATGGTTCGATGAGAATGTGTATCGACTACCGAGAATTGAATAAGTGCACGATAAAGAACAAGTATACGTTACCTCGAATTGATGACCTCTTCGATCAGTTAGTTGGAGCTTGCTATTTCTACAAGATTGATCTAAGATCCGGTTATCACCAGTTGAAAGTTAAAGAAGAAGACGTTCTAAAGATTGCTTTTCGTACAAGGTACGGCCACTACGAATTCTTAGTGATGCCGTTCGGACTGACGAACGCTCCAGCTGCCTTTATGGATTTAATGAATCGGGTATGTAAGCCGTATCTTGATAAATTCGTTATTGTATTTATTGATGATATCCTTATCTATTCCCGATCCAAAGAGGATCACGCACAACATCTTCGTTTAGTTCTGGAGTTGCTGAAGAAAGAAAAGTTATACGCTAAGTTCTCTAAATGTGAATTCTGGTTGCGAGAAGTTTAGTTTCTGGGGCATGTCGTTTCTGAGAAAGGTATACAAGTTGATCCGATGAAAGTAGAAGCAGTTGAAAAGTGGGAACCATCGAATACAGCAACCGAAGTACGTAGTTTTCTGGGTTTAGCCGGCTACTATCGGAAATTTATAAAAGACTTCTCTCATATAGCAACGCCTTTGACTAAGCTGACCCGGAAGAACCTGAAGTTTGAATGGAAAGCAGAACAAGACGAGGCATTCCGGATATTGAAAGAGAAATTGTGCAGCGCGCCGATTCTATCACTACCTGAAGGTTCGGAAGATTTTGTTGTTTATAGTGATGCGTCAAAACTGGGTTTGGGATGTGTACTTATGCAGCAGGGAAAGGTTATTGCTTATGCTTCTCGTCAATTAAAGGATCATGAAAGGCAGTATCCTACGCACGACATGGAGCTTGCCGCAGTCGTTTTCGCGTTAAAGATTTGGAGACACTATCTGTATGGGTCCAAATGTCAGATATATACCGATCATAAAAGTCTCCAACATCTCTTTGATCAGAAGGAACTAAATATGAGACAAAGAAGATGGTTAGAATTGCTGAATGATTACGACTGTGAAATCCTGTATCATCCGGGAAAGGCAAATGTGGTAGCTGATGCATTGAGTCGTCAAGAAAGGAGTGGGACAATAAAAGTTATTTCTCTACGAACTGAACTTCTACCCAACATATTCGACGAATTGCAGAAGTGTCAAGTGGAGGCATATCAGGATGAACATCTGAAATCAGAACGGTTAGCAGGGATGTCAGCATTGTTAGTAACAGATGATCGTGGGTTATTGTGTCTGGGAAACAGAGTGTGGGTACATCGTTTGGGTGGGTTACGTGATCGTGTTTTACAAGAAGCCCATCAATCCCGTTTCTCTATTCACCCAGGTACAAACAAGATGTATAAAGATTTAAAGCAATTCTATTGGTGGCCGGGGATAAAAAGAGGGATTGCACAGTATGTGGAAAGATGCGATACTTGTAAGAAAGTAAAGATCGAACACCAAAAGCCGTTTGGTGAACTACAACGGCTAGAAATACCAATGTGGAAATGGAAGCAAATTACCACAGATTTTATTACGAAGCTACCGAGGACTCCGAAAGGATTTGATTCTATTTGGGTGATCGTCGACAGATTGACAAAGTCTGCACACTTTCTACCGATAAAAGAAAACCGATTCGATGGAACGATTGGCTAAGCTATACATTGACGAAATAGTAACTCGACATGGAGTTCCAGTCTCTATCATTTCTGATTGTGATAGTCGTTTTACTTCATGATTTTGGAGAAGTTTTCAAAGGGAAATGGGGACTCAGATAAAGTTAAGTACGACGTATCATCCCCAAACAGATGGACAGAGTGAACGAACAATTCAGACCCTAGAAGATATGCTCCGGGCTTGCATTGTGGATTTTGGGGGATCGTGGGATAAGCATTTACCATTGATTGAAATCGCTTACAACAACAGTTATCATTCCAGCATACAAGCAGCACCGTTCGAAGTACTGTATGGTAGGAAATGCCGAACGCCTCTATGTTGGAAAGAAGTGGGAGAGAAACAGTTAGCGGGGCCGGAAATAGTTCAGTTAACCGCAGATAAGGTTACTCAGATTCGTGAACGATTGAAAGTGGCTCAAGACAGACAGAAAAGCTACGCTGACCGACGCCGAAAACCATTGGAATTTTAGGTTGGGGATTTCGTAATGTTAAAGGTTTCGCCGTAGAAAGGAGTCATCAGATTTGGACGACAAGGTAAACTTAGCCCTAGGTATATTGGACCGTTTGCAATAACAGAAATGATCGGTGAAGTCGCTTACCGATTAGATCTTCCGCCAGAATTGAGCAGAATCCATAATGCGTTTCATGTATCGAACTTCCGAAAGTGTTTGGTCACTCCAGACTAGGCAGTCTCTCTACCAGATATCCGAGTCGACGAAAAACTGAATTATGTGGAAGAGCCGGAAGCTATAGTTGATCGTAAAGTTAAAGTGCTGCGGAATAAGGAGATCAGGCAAGTGAAAGTTCAGTGGAGACATCATAGAGGTCAAGATGCTACGTGGGAATCAGAGACGGAAATGAGAGCCAAATACCCTCATCTTTTTACTTAACGGAATTCCGGGACGGAATTCTTTTAAGGGGGAGATGATGTAATACCGCGGGTAAGTCAGTTAGATAAATTCCCTATCAGTTAAAATATTTAACCTTAAGATTTAATGTTTAGGGTAAGTTGGAGGTAAGTTATAAGTTCAAGGGTGTTTTGGTACATATGGAATAATTTAAGCCAAAAGTGTAAATTGTTATATATATACCTTATAGGTATCAGAGCAACCCTCAGTTCCCAAAAATAGAAAAGTGTCTGTGTGTGCGGAGGTGAAAAGGAGCAGAAGGCGAAAGTACGGTTGCTACATCAATCAAGTGAATTATAATCGATTTGGAGGTAAGTCCTTTACAATTTGTGTCTATAATCAGTAGTATTAGACTTCTATCGGTTTAGAATTTTTAAATTCGTGACTTGAATGGATTTCAATCGATTTCTGGGTAATTGGAAACCGACTGTGTTCTTAGAGAGTCCCGGTGAAATCCCGGTAGTGTGAGTCCCGGTATAGAAGACTCCCGGTAGTGTACTCCCGGTAGTGTGAGTCCCGCTATAGAAGACTCCCGGTAGTATAAATCCCGGTATAGAAGACTCCCGGTAGTGTACTCCCGGTAGTGTGAGTCCCGGTATAGAAGACTCCCGGTAGTATAAATCCCGGTATAGCAGACTTCCGGTAGTGGAGAGTTCCGGTAATGGGAACTCCCGGTATAGGAACTCCCGGTACCAAGAGTCCCGGTACTGTATAAGTCCCGGTACCCTGTGTAGTCCCGGTAGTGAGTTAAGTACAGTGTGTAATGGGATAGTTGAGGATGGGAAATTGTTAGGCTTTATGTGTTTGGTTAGTAAAGCGATGTGTGTATCTTAACTCGTTTCAGATTCCGTGGAGTCGTGGTAAGAGATATAATCGTTTTGAAAGAAGCTTGTGAACGTGGGTAATAACCAAAACAGGTGAGTTTTACTTTGAAAACGTTTTTAACTGGAATACGTATATGTGTGGAATTGGGAATGAAATTGTTGATAATTATGCGTTGTATGTGAATTATAATATAGAAAGGTATTATATTTACATGAGTATTATAAATGTGTTATAATACGTTGACCGGGTTTAGGACCGGTGTGTTTGGCTATAGAATCTGTATAGCGTTGTTTGGCTGTAGATGTTGTACAACGTTGTATAATATTAGATGGCTTGCTACCACTAATATGGCCAGGAGGAATAAATAGGGAAAGCATAAGATATGTGAGTTTAATTGGATGTATACGATTGTGTTGCGTGATTTATATGAATAAAGTTTATATAAATGGCTTTTAAACTAACAGAGATTTCTCACTTAGACCATCAGGTCTAACCCTCATTTTGTTTTAAAAATATGTATTCCAGGTTGAGGTTCAAGTAAGAGCAAGTAATTAGAGTAACTGATGGGTGGCTTGTGCGACGAATTATAGAATCAAGATTTTGGCTTGTTTAGCAGTTGTATCGCAATATTAAATGTTATGAATGTAAATAGTACAAGGATTGTAGTAGAATGGTTTTCTTCCAATTGTAAAAGACTACTGGACCGTACATGTAATGTGAAGTTCGTTCGTTATATGAATGTTATGTTACATTATGTGAATTGTTGTGTATATTGGATTTGGGTTGTTACATTATGTGTCGTCGGGTTGCATAGTGGGATTAGTGTACCTTGGGATTTGACGATCCCTTGGGAGTTTAAATATTAACCCGGTGTGCATGGAATATGTTTCCTACACACGAGGGAAACGGGGAGTCTGCTTGGGCCCCGATCGTGGTTGTTGACGGATATGGAGGTGGTCAGTGAACACTGTGCAAATACCCCTGCTTGTTGTGAAATTACTTGTGGGCCTTAGGGCGGATAACGAAATGATTTTATGCATGTTTTCGTATAAACTATTTTTCGGAGGGAATTCACTAGACCTCATGGTCTAACCCTTGCTTTTCAAAACTAAAACCATTTTCAGGGAAGCACATTAGTGGTGCTTCGTCTAAGGGAAAGGAGAAGGCCTGAAGAATTGAGATGGAGACGATTCTGTGTAGAGCACTCTAGTTCTTAATTTAGTATTGCCTTAGCATAGCTAGTTCTCAGCTGTGGAAGTTTGTTTCCGCTGCAAGTGTTGTAACCTCTGTTTTGGATTGTCATGTATGCACTGGGACCCTTGTTTTGGGATATTTTATTTAAAATGTATGTTTTGGATTTCGGGTTGTTACAATTCATTTCTTGATGAAATTGTTTCATATATTTGTGTTTTTTTATGTAGTTTCATTTTTTTTTCATTCCTATGAAACTTTTCATATATTTTCTCAGTTTGATGAAACTTTGTTGTTTTTACATAAAAAACACAAATATATGAAACAATTTCATCACGAAATGAATGATATGAAACACTTTCATCAAAATAAACAATTTCATGAAACAATTTCATCAAGAAAACCTATGAAATCTAATGTTTACAAAGTTTACACACATTTAGAGGTTTACAACTTATCATCCCTATATATATATATATATACACACACACACACACACATATAGTTTACGTTAATTATGACGATTAATAACAAATTAAAATAATATGCGTTATAGACATAGATGAACAGTTATGAACATGAGTATATTTGGAAAAAAAAAATTGTAACGTTCATGTCTGTGTAAGTTATTTTTCTGGTAATTATTCCATCATTTCGTTACCGACATCAATTAAATATTAGGGATGCTTAATATGGATTGTGTAGCTTATAAGTTGTGTGAACCAATGAACAATTGTCACATCTGAACATTGTTCAAACATAACATTTGTATTGATCACTAATTATCATATATGCTAGAGGTAGGATTTTTTGTTACCAATTCAATGGTCTTGATCACAACGAAACTTTAAAAAACCGATATAGAGGGTGTTTGGGATTGCTTATTTTTTTGACTTATTTTCTTATGACCTTTCTACACCGCAAATAAGCTATTTCTAGTGTTTGGATTGGAAAAAAAGTGCTTATGACTTTTCCACACCGCAAATAAGTTGTTTTTGATAAGTTACCCCATCCTAACTTATTTGAAACTCCTTATCAACTTATTTATCCAAATTACACTTATACCCCAGCTTTTTTTTAACTTAATAGATAACACAGATCTGCTCATGCCTCCCTTCACCATCGCCTCATCATCATCGTCTCCACATATCTGCTCTCCTCTAGCTCGTCTCCTCCATACCTGCTCGCCTCGTCATCTCTCCTCGCAGGTATGCTCCTGCTCTCGCCTCTCATATGTTGTCGTCAATCGATCTTGTTTTCTGGTTTCTGCTGTGATCTTGTTAGGTCAGACACGGGTGTTCGTTTTCTGAGCAAAAACCATTTTAACACATTTCTGCTGCGATTTGGCTGAATCGTTTCTCTTTGGAACACATTAAACGACCTTGTTCAATTTTTGAGCAAAAAATCGTTTTTTGGAACACATTAAACGATTTTCTTGTTCGTGTTCATGATTTGCAACTTTGTGATATGTGTATGTTGCATCCAAAAAAATTAGAGAAATGCACCTCTTTTGTGATTTATTGGTTAATCCAATTAGAATAACCTTGGCTGGTTAGGGCTGTTAAGGAGTATTAAGGGACTGTTAAGGGGTTTAAGGGGCTGTTAAGGGGTTGTTTTCGTCTGTTCATTTTGTTGGTCTTTCGTTGCTTGGCTCTGTTTGTTTTGGCTGGTTAGGGGCTGTTAAGGGGCTTTTAAGGGGTTGTGCTTAAGTTGAGTGTAAACATCATTAAGCCAAATGCAACTTACAACGAAGATGTACCCGTACATATTTTAAACAACCCTCGTTATTATCCAATGTTCAAGGTACTTCTTATATTTTGCTTCGTATTTGATTGTAACATTTTAATTGATTAATAAATTATGTTTCTTTATATTTGTAGGATTGTATTGGCACTATCGATGGGACACATGTAAGGGCATTAGTTCGAGAACATGAGCAAGCGAAATACAATGGTAGAAAAGGATACACGACTCATAATATCATGGCAGTTTATGATTTTAATATGTGCTTTACGTTTGCATGGGCTGGATGGGAGGGAACTACTCATGACACAAGAATATTCTACGAAGCTTTACGTAGACCTGAACATAAATTTCCACATCCAATCAGTCGTTAGTATTTTTTTGTAGTAATAGCAACTTTTATGTTTTCATACCATTAGAAACGAATAACAATAGTTTCTTTATTTTTCATGACAAATAAGTATTATGTTGTTGATGCCGAATATCCAAATATGAAAGGGCATCTTGCTCCATACAAAGGAATAAATATTCATTATCACATACCTGATTTTCGTCGTGGACAAACCGCTGCAATACGGGCTCCAAAAGAAGGAAAATAGACATTAACTATCATCACGCGTTACTATTGAAAGGTTATTGAATGGACTTTTGGAGTATAGAAAGCTAGATGGGCAATACTAAAAGATATGCATGTCAATTACTCCTACGAGACACAAGTAAATATTGTGCTAGCGTTGATGATAATTCACAATTATATCACACTAAACGGTAGTGTTGATCCAAACTCTCTCAGTGATTTGATAATGACCCTTAAAATTACTTTGTGAAAATTGCATTTGACTTGTAAATATTAGTGTTTCACCATCAGCGATAAACACACTGATTATGTTCAGTATCGCTGATGGTATCTAATGTATTAATGTTTTGCTATCAACGATAAGCCTACTCAGTGTGTTCAGTACTACTGATAATATCTTTTGTAACAATGTTAAATGTAATCCCCGAAGACAAGCTTCGCGACAAAGAGTTCATCGCTGACATTGAAGACGAAGCTGAATGAACAAGTGACAAGTCTACTAATGATCTGATGCGAACATCAGTGAAACCAAGACAAATCCACACACGCGACATTTCAAGAAGAAGACTTCAGCGATAGCTGACTTACATCAGCTATTCTTTGATGGAAGACCTACTCAGCGATCGCTGATCATGAAGCTTCTACTTCAAGAAATGTTTGTCTTATTTCTTTGCACACATCGTACGAAATGTCAGAAGATACATGCTTTTGTCCTAGATCGTACAACCACTCTGCCACTACACTGTTCAACATTACGGCCCAAAGCATGTTGCTAAAAGTCAGAATCATGCGCCCAATCAGACGCTGACACGTGTAAAGTCCTCCTGCCATGCATTAAATGCAATAGGTATAAATAGGAGGAATGTCCCTTCAGTTTGAAGGTGGTCTTCCCTGAACTACTTAGTATATAGAAAAATATCTTTGTTTTTCTATATCCTCCTTTCTCTCTATTCTTGTGCAAGAACACTTAGTGATTCTCAAGTTTGTTTAGATTAGGTTTTACTTAATCTTATTTCACAACAAACTATAAATTGTATTTGATTTATTAATAAACAATTTAGAAAACCAAAAACTTGTGTTTGTATTCAACCCCCTCCCCCTTCTACGAACTGTATACTTGTATCGCCCCTTCGGGACCAATAAGTGGTATCAGAGCAAATTGTTTAATCCCATAAACAAGATATTGCTTATACAAATTTCTTCCTTGCTATTCTTCAAATGGCACAAACACACAAACCCAAACTATATCGATAATGGTTCTCTTGCAAAACCTCCTCGAATCTGTAGAGATAATTTTAATCTCTGGAAGAATCGAATGATGCTATTTCTAGTAGGTGTAGATCCCAATATGCCTTACTATGTTGAAACTGGTCCATATGTTCTTTATGTTCTTTCTCCTGTTGTTCCTGCCACTACCACCACTCCAACCATTCCTGAAAGTGAGCTCATTAAAGAAGTCTCTAGATGGACTGGTGATGAAAAAAAGAAGGTGGCCATCGATACCAAATCCATATCAATAAAATCTATGGCTCTACCTGATGAGGTCTATCATTCTGTCATGAACCTCAAAACTTCCAAAGCCATGTGGGACATAATATGTGTTCAATATGAAGGTACATATGAAGTATAAGTGTCCAGAAGAATAAATCTGGTAAAATAGTATGATTGTGGTAAGAATGAAACATTATTTGAAGTGCACCAACGTTTTAACTGCTTATTAATTGACCTAAAAACTGTTGGTAGGACCTACTATAACTCTTAGACCCTAACAAAATTCTTGGAATGTCTTCCTGAAAGTTGGGACAGTTATACCATGTGTCTTAAACTCTCAAAGGATCTCAAATATATGACCTTAAGCACTCTTTATAGCACTTTGCTCAATCATGAGCAATCTTGTCAGCTTAAGTAAAATCTTGTAAAAGATTCTAAAAGCACACCTGTTGCTTTACTCTCTTCAGAGATCATGCCCGCTCAACGATCCTCTGTCAATATCACTGAGTTGGAATCAAACTCTGAGATTCATAAGAAAATGACCCATCTGAACTTGATGAATCACTGGCACTCTTGACAAACTCCTTTCGGAGATTTGCAAGAAAGAGTAACTGCAGAAGAAATAAACCTCTCACTATCACTGACAAGCCAAAATCATCTCCTATTGATAAGGCTACTGCAACTTGCTATAACTGCGAAAAGAAATGAAATTTTGCAAGTAAATGCAGGTCAAAGAAAGTCTTCAATCCTTCTTCATCTCTCAAACACTCCTCATCCTCTTAATCTAGAGATGACAAATACCTTAAACTTAAGGAAAAATACCTGAAGTTGAAAAACTATCAGAAGAAAGGTAAAGGTCTGATCGCTGAAGAACACGATTGGGCTGAATCTGATGAAGAATCAGATTTTGATGAAGAATATGAGGCCAATCTCTGTCTTATGGCCGAAATCCAAGAAGTAAAGGAATAACCCGCTTATGTTCTCTCTACATCCTCCACTCCTCAGGTATCAACCTCTTCTAGCCCATATCTCATTGACTCTGATTGACTTCGTGCTATCGATTCGCTGACGATTGATTTATATGATGCCCTGAACGGCAAAACACAAGCTGAACAACTAAATCTAGATTTAACTAAACAACTTAAGAAATGTCATTTAAAGATCCAAGAACTATCTAATCTAGAAGAAAGTTTAAACGATCAGGTTTTTGTAAATCAAATAATCAACATTGAACGCGAACAAGCTATCGCTGATTTGAAAGCTGAGAAAGCTACTGTTGAAGGGTGGTGTAAATCCTCAGCGAAGATCACTGAGATAATTGGTGCTCAGATCCCTGTCAATGACAGAAGTGTTCTTGGTTTTATTGTTGACCAAGAAGAACCTACCAAAGATCGTTGCATGCTTAAGTTTGGAATGTTCGTTTCTTCCATCCCTGACACCACATCATCTCAGTACTCTTCTTCTAATACTCCCACCCCTGAGAAAAATCTCCTTTGAGGCCCAAACATAAAGATAAAGGAAAAATCATTTTACAAAATCCTCAGAAGGGTACCAAAGTGCCTAAGTTGAAGAAGACTAAACCTTCAGCTAATCAACCTTTTGTTTCAAAAGTTAAGATCAGTGAACATGTTCAGCGATCAACCCCCAGAATAATGGTTGACGTAATAGCTAAGAAATCTGAAGAACCAAAGGTTCCTTCGATATCTGATGACAAAGTTATTCTTGGTACAGGCCCTACTTATTTAAACATTTCAAATGTTTATGCCTATGGTCCTAATGCTACTTTCAGCTATAGGAAATGCTATCACTGCGGACTTATTGACCATATTGCTAGTAAGTGCCCCATAGCCACCAAAGCTGAGAAATCAGCTAAGGTGAAGATGACTGCCACCAAGGCAAAGAAGATCACCCCAGGTGAAAAACAAGCCAAGGTGAAGAATACCACTAAGGTTAAAAATTAACCAAGGTGAAGGTTACCACTGACGCTAAATAATCAGATGCTGTGAAGACTGCTGAACCTTCCACTTCCTCTTCCACTCACAATTGTGGACCATTGTTAAGTGGGTACCAATTCAAAAGTAATCTTCCTTATGATTGCAGCTCTCGAAGGGTATCTGATATCTTGATAGTGGATGCTCTCGACACATTACTAGAGAAACGAACCTGCTCTCTGAATACGAGGAAGAGAAAGGTCCCTCAGTGCCCTTTGGTGGTAATGGAAAAGGCTATACCCGAGGGTTTGGTGTACTTACAAATGGTACAACTACCTTCAGAAGAGTCGCTTACGTAGAAGGACTGAAGCACACTCTTCTTAGCATCAGTCAACTATGTGATAAAGACTTCAAAGTATGCTTTACAAAGAAAGCATGTTTTGTCACTAATAAGTAAGAAAAGGTTTCTCTCAACGGTTATCGTCTGGAAAATGTTTATGTCATAAACATGGACTCAACAACCACTGAGAACATTTGTTTTCTATCCAAAGCCTCATCAGATTTCAACTGACTATGACATAAGAGGCTCTCTCATCTCAACTTCAAAACGCTGAACATTCTATCCTCAAAAGAACTAGTCGTTGGTTTGCCTCAACACTCATACAAAATCCCTCTGCTCAGCGTGTGAAAAAGGAAAGCAAACTAAAGCTAGTTTCAAATCCAAGCAAGTATCATCAGTGACAAATCCTCTTCAACTCCTCCATATGGATTTATTTGGCCCTGTCAACATACAATCCATCACTGGAAAGAAATATAGTCTCGTCATAGTAAATGAACTCTCTCGCTATACCTGGGTAATGTTTCTCAGATCTAAGAGTTACACTCCAGAAAAACTCATCTCATTTGTTAGGAAAATGGAAGTCCTGAATAATATGACGGTTCGCTCAATAAGGAGTGATCATGGAACTGAATTCAAAACAATTCTCTTGATAACTTCTTTGAAAGCAAGGGCAGTTCTCACAACTTCTCAGCGGTGAGAACACCTCAGCAAAATGGAGTTGCTGAAAGAAGAAACAGAACGATCATCAAAGCTGCTTGATCTATGCTCAGCGATTCTCATCTTCCAACTCAATTCTGGGCAAAAGTTGTCAACACTACTTGTTTTACTCAAAATAAGTCGCTCATTGTTAAACGATTCAAAAAAATTGCCTAAAAACCTTTCCATGGGAGAAAGCCATCTATCAGTTTTCTTCATATCTTTGGTTGTCAGTGCTTCATCTTAAACAACAAAGATACTCTTGGAAAATTCGATCCCAAAGATGACGATGGAATCTTCCACAGATACTCCTTAGTGTCCAAAGCCTTTAGAGTCTTCAATAAAAGAAGAGAAACCGTCGAAGAAACCATTCATGTGACTTTTGATGAATCCCGTTCAGCAAATTCTAGACCTACTGCTGAAAACGAAGAATTGAATTAGTGGATGTTTTCTCACTATAGGGAACAGAAGAAAATTTCAATCTTGACCCACACGTCAACAACCCAATCGCTGATGATGATCCTATCATTATTCCTAGCATGCAAACAAGTGAAGCTGAATCCTCGTATTGGGTAACAGCTGTTCCCATAAACACTTTGCCTCCTTCTGAACCCTCAATCTATGAAAACCCATCCACTTCTAATCAACAACCAGTGAACGAAACAATATCCGAACCTCAGCAATTATTGCCTGACATACCTGAAGCTATCACTGCTTAAGCCTCTTCTTCAACACCTCCAGAAATCCATTCTGAGCCAGAGATTCATGCTCCTGCTCAGAGATGGACAGTAAATCACCCAATCGAGCAAATTCTAGGTGACCCAAATGCAGGTATTCAGACACGACGAAGTTCAGGTATTTGTCTATTTGTTAATTTGATTTCACTGATTGAACCAAAAAGAATGATGATGCCCTCAAAGATCCAAACTGGGTCACTGCTATGCAAGAAGAGCTGACTGAGTTTAAAAGAAACAAAGTTTGGAATCTTGTCCCAGACCATCTGACAAAACTGTTATTGGCACCAAGTGGGTGTATCAAAAAAAGTTAGATGAATTTGGAAGTGTAAGCCGCAAAAAGCTAGACTAGTTGCTCAGAGATACAGACAAGAGGAAGGCATAGACTATGATTAAACCATTTCCCCAGTAGCAAGAATCGATGCATTTCAACTTTTCTTAGCTTATGAAGTTCACAAAGACTTCAAGGTTCACCAAATGGATGTTAAATCAGCATTCCTCAATGGAAAGCTGAATGAAGAAGTTTATGTTGAACAACCACCAGGATTCACTGATCCTAAGCATCCAGAGTATGTCTATAAACGGGATAAGGCACTTTATGGTCTAAAACAAGCACCTCATGCATGTTATGACACTTTATCCTCCTTTCTTATCGCTGAAAAATTTGATCGTGGTAAATCGATAACACTTTATTTTTCAAAAAGGTTAAAAGTCATATTATGTTTTTTCAAATATATGTCGATGATATTATATTTGGTTCTACTAACCCATCTCTGTGTACTCGATTCGCTGAATAAATGAAGAATGAATATAAGATGAGTATGATGGGTGAACTAACATACTTCCTTGGCCTTCAGATCAAATAGAGCGATAAAGGTATATTTATCCATCAAGGTAAGTACGCTAAAGATATGCTAAAGAAATTCGATCTTACTCAAAGCTCAGCTATGAAAACTTTTATGGCACCTCCGCTGACACTTAACAAGGATCTCTCTGAAACCTGTTAATGTCACTGCCTATAGAGGAATGATCGGATCTCTTCTCTATCTTACAGCGACCGTCCTGATATCATGTATTCTATTTGTCTATGTGCACGATATCAATCTGAACCCAAAGAATCACATCTGATCACTGTAAAGCGAATTTTCAGATATCTGAAGGGTACACCCAACCTTGGTCTTTGGTATCCCAAAGACTCAGGGTTCGATCTAACTGCCTGATCAGATAGTGATTTTGCAGGTTGCAAACTGGATAGAAAAGCACCACATGAGGCTGTCAACTCCTGGGTGGAAAGCTGGTGAGTTGGACAAGTAAAAAGCAAAACTTAGTGTCCAACTCAACCACTGAAGTTGAGTACGTAGCCGCTGGGAGTTGTTGTGCTCAGGTCTTAAGGATGAGAAATCAGCTCATAGACTATATGACCTTCAGCTATCAAAAATTCCTATCTATTGCAACAACACTAGTGTCATCGCTATAGCAAACAACCTAGTGCTACACTCAAAGACCAAACACATCGAAATTTGATATCATTTTTTCAGAGATCATGTGACGGAGATATAAAACTTCATTTTATACCCACTGAATATCAGTTAGCTGATCTATTTACCAAACCTCTTGATGAGACAAGATTCAACTTTCTCATCAGTGAGTTTGGAATGCTAAACTTGAAGAATAAATCTTCAGCGGTCAAGCATTTTGTCAGTTATAAGTTTCTATCTCTGATACTCATCTCTTAATCTCTAAATAAATGTTCTCTAACACTAAGGTATGTTCTCTATCTTAAACTCACTGAAGTTCTATTCAGCGAGTTGTCTTTCAAAAGAAAAACCTATCACTGACATTTTTCTATCAGTGATCCTTTAAAAAAAAGAAACTCATTAGTGACATTTCTCATAAGTGATTCCTAAAAAAACAAAATCCAATCCTGATACTTTTCACTATTAGGGATGCCTATTGAAAAACGAAAAGACAAATTTTCTTGTGACGTCATCCGAGAGGATAACCCACGACGCACCTTTTTGTCTGACACGTTCGTCCGTTACACTTCTTGTCCAATCACCTTCGTGGGTCGTGTCCGTGTCATGATGACTGTATTTCCCGCTCATCAACCTTTGTCTCACCTCTCTCATTCCTATATAAACAACCCTTGTTTATAATTTCTCTCTTTACGCGCACAAAATTCTCTAAAGGCAAGAACTTCCTTTGCATTTGAACGAACTTAAGAAATCACAACCTCGAACTCGAAACTTTCAAGAATCTAGGTTCACATTCTTAAACTTTTGCCTTTTTAAACAAAAACTTCCTTTTTGATCTTCAGTCTTTGCTAACAAAGATAAAAACCATGTTTTCTTTCTTAAAGGTTATCTTTCTTCATGATTTTCTTACGAAAACTCTAAAAAGTTTCTAAAAGTTTACAATGTTTTTTAAAAACTTTCTCTTTCATCTTAGATATGTTTTCCAGATTCTTTCCTGAAAAGGAAACTGGTAAAACATAGTTTTCTACCATTTTCAGTATCTTTTAAACTGGCAAAACCTCTTTAAAAGTTTCTTTCCTTAAAAAGAAACTGGTAAAAAACCCTAAATCTTATCTATGGAAACTCTTTCCATACTAAGTGTTAGGACCATAAATTCCCTATTAAAATAGAAAGTTATATAAATTATTAAAGCGTTGTAAAAGCCTTTCAATGTTAATGTGCTTAGTTTAGTGTTTATGGGCCATGGGCTTTAGGCTCTAAGCCCTTGGTATATAAAGTGGTTTTTGTTTAGAAATTAGGTAAGAAGCTTTGAGAGGTTAATCGTGCGCCTAATTGTTAGAGAGAGAGAGAGAGTTTATTCTTCAATCCAATCTTGTAACTATCGTCAATCATTCAATGAAACTTAATCGATTCGTTTATTCATTGTTACTTGATCAAACTGGGATCTACAAGTGGTATCAGAGCCGAATCGGTGATTTGAAGAAGTAGAAGAAGCTTTGAGAGATTAATCGTGTGCCTAATTGCTTAGAGAGAGAGTTTATTCTTCAATCCAATATTGTAACTCTCGTCAATCATTCAATAAAGCTTAATTGATTCGTTTATTCATTGTTACTTGATCAAACTGGGATCTACACTAAGAAATCCTTGTTCTTCTTCTCCTTTGTTCTTTGTCTCCCAGAAATGGCCTCCCAAGCAGCTACTCTCGTCAAGTCGAAGAATGTCAAATTCGAACTACACCAAGTTCAATTTGTGGGCAATAATCATTTGGACCTCCTAACATTTCCTAAAAAGAAGCCATGTCTGCACCTGGCAGAAGCAGTAACCCTACTAAGGAACTCTCCTTTGTGCTACGCACTGACCGTAGCTCCTCTTGCTCACAAATATTTACTTCAACAGTTTTTATATACTACTAAACGTGCCGAAGTAACCCTGGGGAAGTCAAAGAAGTCAGTGATCGTAATCTCCTTCCAAACTGAGCTTGGGGTTGGCAACTTCACTGCCAATGGGAATTGCTCAACTCTCCAACTACACGTCGCACCTTTCACTGAACCACCAACTGACAATGAACTGATCCAATTCTTGGATCACATGGGATACGAGTGGGACACCAAACCCAGGACTCAAATCCTATAGAATAAACTCACCAAAGTGCTGAAGGCAAAAATTCCTTCAGAGTTGAACTACATCTTCTCTCACATCATTCAAGCGATGAGTGGGAAATTTGGTTCTCACGATCAGGCCAATCGGTATCAACTTCAGATGGGGTACAACCTCATCACTGGGCGTAAAATCGACTATGTCCGCATTATATTCGATGACCTGATGGTAAAGGTCGAGAAAGTTGATCAAGAGGTGAAGATTCCTTACAAACGCTTTATCTCAGCTCTCCTCTAATTCTTTCTCAAGGAGGAATATCCGGCCGAGGGTGACTATCAACTTCCACGACTTGGGGTTCGAATCCTCGATGTGGAAAGAGCTAACAACGAGGTAAGTCTTTCTTCCCTAATACAAACACTTTCCTCTACTACTTCTTCTTCTTCTTCGGCAACGATGCCCAAGGTTAATTCCACCGTGGCTCCCTAAGCGGCCACAATTATCTCCTAAGCGAAGAGGAAACAATCTCAAGCCCCTCTTGGTCAATCTAAAAAGACCAAGAGAGTTTCAAAGGATAAACCCCCCTAACAACAACCGGTAACAACGTCAGGGGTGGCCTCTTCACAGGCTACCCTGGAGAAGTTCGTGGTCCGCTCCACCACACCTGACACCACAACAACTGCCTCAATGCGTCTCAGCACTAATTCAACGCTGGCAACTTCCGCAAAACTCTCAGTGCCTCTAAGCATTGACGAGATTATTTTGTCACCGCTAGTGCCACTCCGCCTCACTGCACGACCTTCTCAACACCGTTTGCTTCTCCCACCATTACTTTCGTCGACACATCATCTACACCAGCGACGTCTCTCGCTGACTCACAAGAAATGCTGCTGCAAGGACTCATGCGCACCAACGTCATAGGACCAAATGGTCTCCCTCTCGAGGGCTCTCAGCAACCACTCGTGTCATTGACTCCTCTAGAGCATGACATGATGTATTTTGGAGGAAGTAGTCACTTTGACCATTTCCCAACCATCAGGTATTCCACCATCTCTACCCATCTCTTCTCACCCATCTCACCCTTTTGGGCTTTCCTTTGTTCAAAGTTTTTATTCTCTTGCATGTCCTAATTTAGGTACGATCACCAGCTCAATCAAAAAGGTCAGTGACCGAGTGGATTCTCTCTCCACCAACATCTCCAACGCCACTACCGTCGTGAACTCTACCGACGAAACATTGTAGGAACTCTCCACCTCCCTCTCCTCAAAGGCTGACAATTCTCAGCTTTCAGCTTTGAAGGAAGAGGTTTCCCAGTTGAAGACTGATGTGGCGACCAACTCTACATCCCTGCGGTCGCTGAACTCTACAGTCAACTCTCTCAACACTGCAGTTGGTTTGCTGCATAATACGGTAAACGGCCTCTCCTCCAAGCTCGACAACACCAACTCCCTCCTTGCTGATATCCTCAGCAAACTGAAGGAACCAGTCGCTGCCCCTCCCCATCCTTTACTGCTGACAATCGCAACAAACTAGGGATGGCGGTTGATTTTGTTCTATCAGCCATTGAAGCGATCTCTGGCGTAGAAGCTAGAGTGGACTCTGTTAAGGCGACCCCTGCCTCAACCTCAATGATTCCTGGCCAAGAAGGCAAGAACATTGTTGTTGCTACTGCTAAGCCAAACTCTCCCTCCCATGTTGATGATGACAAAGAGGGAGAAGGAGATAAAGAAGACCCTCCTCATGCTGAGGAGGAGGGAAATGCTAAAGACCTCCCTCAAGCTAGGGTGGAGGATAAGGATACCCAAACTCCTCCTTCTTCTTACACTCACAATGTAACATTCAATATTCCCTTTGATGAGGAAGAAGAAGAAGAAGAATTGGAGGAAGGTGAAGAAGTGGAGATCTTCGATGAACCCTCCAAGGATGAGGGCGCTGATAATGATGATGAAGATGAATCAGGTATCTGGTTCACGCCAACACGCCAACACCCATCAGCATTCCTGCCCTTAAGGGTATTACCATCAATGAAGCAAAAAGGGATCGCTGCTGTTGGGAACCTAAAGATTTTCTTTGCTGAGGGGGGGCCACCTTCTCAGGTATGCCTCTCCATCATCCCATACTCTGCTTCTACTCACTCTTACTTAAAACCCCTCCTATACACTAAACCATTTTTTTTCTATCTTTTCTTCCCTCAAACCTAACTCTTTTCATTTGTATTCAGCTAGTTCTCTCCCTTTATTAAAGTACAAGTGACCAACACATAATCCCAGCAACGACTGTTGAAGACCTAGCAATAATCCCAGTCTCAGTGATTGAGACTGATGAACAAGATGAAGAAGAAGAAACATTGTTGAGTCACCCAAAAAAACCCTCACGTTCAATTCAAAGGTCCGAGGATGAAGAACAAAGATGAAGATCATCAATGATTCAACAACTAGAGGAACAACGCCTCAAAGTTCCCTCTCAACCAGGACTTGATTTTCTAACCCCTGAAGGAAGAGAATAATCAATCAGAGTTGAGCAATTACTCGCTGCATGCCTAAAGGACACTCAAGTTACTCTTAAGGTAGCGCAGGTCTCAGTCTTAGATAAGAAGCGAAAAACACATCCAATCAGGGTTCAAGAACAACTCTTGAAAAATGTTAAGAAGGAAGCCCACAAAGAGAGAGCAATCGTCAGTGATTCCATGTTGGAATGGTGCCGAATCATCGATGTGAACCTAAAGGGAAAGAGTGTAAAGAAGACATTGCTGGTGGAAGTCACTATATTTAGAGAGAACGACTCGTCACAAACTTTCTACATGTCAAAGTTGGAGCTTTTCGGTCTTGATGAATGGCTAGAAGTCAGGAGTGCCATCCAAAAGTCTAAGTCCAAGTTCAAATCCCATGTGGAGAAGTTTTTGAACTTACACATCAACAAAGTCACATCTAGAATGGATCAGCCTCCTCCTCTAGCTCTTCTTCAGAATCAAAGACCTGCACCAGCTAAGAAGGCAAGCTTCGACCTCTGGTGGGCCTTTCATTCGAAATGAAACATGTATCGAATTCTCAAGAGAGACAGTGCTCGGACCACCACCTGATCTTTCAACACTCGACTTATCACTGCCACCAGGAGGACCTTTCAAACCTGGCCAAGTGATAAGTGACCCTTATGGTATCATCTTCCCTAACTGGGATGGTATAATACGCTTTCAACGTTTCTCATAGATCCCTATATGCCCAGTCGAACAACTCAGAGATCTAGTCCACTGATGTAATCAATCAAGACCAGGCCTCTTCCTTAAAACCCATGTCCTCAAGGAAGCAAAACTCAGAAGACAACAAGAACAAAAGGTACCTGACTGGATGATCCCTGAAACTGACTCATTCGACGAAATGCTCTTCAAGGACGAACCTCTAGAGCTGATAGATTCCTCACTTGTAATCTTTTGTAATTTATCAATAGTTCTTTTATTACTTGTAATATCTCTTTCACTTGTACTTGTAACTTTCAATTTCCCTTGTAATCTTCTTATGAAATTAATGAAAGTTTCAGTGAAAGTACTTTACTTCATCAGTACTAGAAAAGATCTCTGAGAACAGTAAAAGGGACATGCATCTATGAGTCCTTTTTATCCTTATGTTTTTATACTTAGCAATTTTCTTATGTTGCTTTGTCATCATCAAATAGGGGAAGATTGTTGATCCAAACTCTCTCAGTGATTTGATAATGACCCTTAGATTTACTTAGTGAAAATTGCATTTGACTTGTATGTATTAGTGTTTCACCATCCGCGATAAACACACCGAGTCTGTTCAGTATCGCTGATGGTATCTAATGTATTAATGTTTTGCTATCAGCGATAAGCCTACTGAATTTGTTCAGTATCGCTGATAATATCGTTTGTAACAATGTTAAATGTAATCCCTGAAAACAAGTTTCGCGACAAAGAGTTCATCGCTGACATCGAAGAAAAAGCTGAATGAACAACTGACAAGTCTGCTAATGATCTGATGCGGACATCAGTGAAACCAAGATAAGCCCACAAACGTGACATTTCAAGAAGAAGACTTCAGCGATAGCTGACTTACATCAACTCTTCTTTGATGGAAGACCTACTCAGCGATCGTTGATCATAAAACTTCTACTTCAAGAAATGTTTGTCTTATCTCGTTGCACACATCGTACGAAATGTCAGAAGATACATGCTTGTGTCCAAGATCGTACAACCACTCTGCCACTACACTGTTCAACATTACGACCCAATGCACGTTGCTAAAAGTCAGAAGCATGCGCCCAATCAGACGCTGACACGTGTAAAGTCCTCATGCCATGCATTAAATGCAATGGGTATAAATAGGAGGAATGCCCCTTCAGTTTGAAGGTGGTCTTCCCTGAACTACTTAGTACATATAAAAATATATTTGTTTTTGTATATCCTCCTTTCTCTCTATTCTTGTGCAAGAACACTTAGTGATTCTCAAGTTTGTTTAAATTAGGTTTTTACTTAATCTTATTCCGCAACAAACTGTAAATTGTATTTGATTTATCAATAAACAATTTAGAAAACCAAAAACTTGTGTTTGTATTCAACCCCCCCCCCCCCCCCCCTCTACAAACTGTATACTTGTATAACCCCTTCGGGACCAACAAGTAGTTTTGACGAAGCATTTGACAAGGCACAACAAGAATCATACAATCCTCGTATTGATGTTGATGATGAAGGATGTGGTAACAATAATGAAGCACATGAAGGAAAAGTTCACGTCGTAGGAGTGGCGATCTATATATGAGTGCAGTAAGATATATGATTGCAGAAGAAATAATAAGTCGACATAGATGACGAACTACTATAAATGACGATCTATTTTTTTTTGTTCTGAAGATCTTTTATTTTTGTTATAAATTGTTAATGTTTTTGGTATAAATATTTGTTATTTAAGTTACTATTATTATTTTTAAAATTATTAATATCATTTAAGTTATTTTTAAAAAAATTATTAATGTTATAAGTTATTATTATTATTTTTTTAAATATTAATATTATTGATATAATTTTTTGTCAAAAATATAAATATAAATGATGAAAATTAAATGGTTATATGTTAAAAAAACAAATAACTCAATAATATAGAAGAATGTCCCTTTTGGTCATTTTACATATATTAGCAAAATTTGTCAAACACTTAAAAACTCCTTATTAGCTTATCACGTTTTGGTACAACAATAAGCTAATCCAAACACTTTTAAAAAACTTATTTTGCTCACCATATAAGTTGATAAACACTTTTAAAAATAAGCATAAGTTGTTTTAAGGGAAATTAATTAAAATGCCAAAAGTCAAACATTGAGTTATCAAAATGCCACAAAAATTTCTAAGTTTACCAAAATGCCCTAAATACCCGCGATGGAGCCCGCGATCGCGGGATAGGGCTGACGTGGCACGAACTTTGGCCACAAATGCCCCGCGGAGCCCCTCAACTTTGGCCGCGGTGCACATTTGGCCCCTGCCCGCGATCGCAGCCCGCGATGGAACAAATATTTTCAGTTTTGGCCCCTGAAAATTTACAATTTTGGTCCCTGTACTTAGACGAATCTTGCATGCTTTTACTGTTTTTTTCCACAATTATTGTACTTTGAAGACCGATTTGTGGTTGAAATTCATTTGCATGTTTGAGATTTCATCCATAAATATCAGTAATATGCAATTCACACTTCACACTTGTTTATTGCTTTCTTTCTTGATTTCTCTCTTGCTTTCTTTCTTTGAATTGCTTTCTCTCTTGATTTCTCTTCTCTCATTTCATCCACAAATGGCATCGTCATTAAACCCTAAGTCTACTCCTGAAAAAATGCCACCTCAAATCGAGGTCGCCATAGCAAAAAAGGAAAGGAGATAGATGAACTAACAGAAGAGTGGAAAAAAATTATGGACAGGAAGGCAGTCCATTTGAGAAAGATCAAAGAGGAAGACAGGGAGATCAAAAGGATGAAAGGGGATATAAAAGCTCGGGAGGCTCGTGTTCGTCGAGAACAAGAAGCAATTCACCATATTCTGCAAGACTTCGCAATTATTCAAGCGAAGGTAAACGAGAAGGAAGCTTGGATTGATGAAACTAAATCAATTTTTAAGTAGGTGGTGGTTGTTTTAGTTGTTTTGTATTTTTTTACTGTGTTGTTGTTTGTAATTTTTTTACTGTGTTGTTGTTTTGTATTTTTTGTTGTTGTTAATTTCTCTGAAAAGTAGTTTTTAAGCCGCTGAACCACGGTTAGGTTGGATACATCATGCAAGGTCAAGTCAGAGGTTACCTCATTCGGATAAACAAACATGGGGTTTTGTTTGTTAATGATGCTAGATTTTGGTAGCCGTACTCTATCCACGTAGGCCTACTCCTCTTGTAGAATATATGACAACCCTCAACTCATTTGCTAAAGTGTGTCCGGGTTGTGGTACACAATGGCCATACGTGGTTGCAAGAGCAGAAGCCGTTGAAGAAGGGTCAGAAAGATTGAATATGAAGAGCATGTTGGATGGAATACAAACTAGTTGTGTTATCAATGTTCATTTAAAAGCATATGTATGTGTGTATATATAATATGAATATATATATCATTTACAAACTAGCTGTGTTATCAATGTTCATTTAGAAGCATATGTATGTGTGTATATATATAATATGAATATATATATCATTTACAAACTAGCTGTGTTATCAATGTTCATTTAAAAGCATATGTATGTGTGTATATATAATATGAATATATATATATATATATATATATATTTTACAAATCAGCGTTCAGATCAACAGTATCATATGTGTTTGTTCCATATGGTTCAAGCTGTGACGGGCCCGGGGTGTGACTGACTGAATGTCTCCTTGGCACGGTTGAAGGGGCGGGATTTGGACACTCTCCACGAGTGTTTCCTACGCATTGGCACCGAGTACATCTTCGTTGTATCGAACTTTCACCACGTGATGGACGTCGGTCGTTCTTTCTCGGTCTCCCGGCTCTGTTCTTATCCATTAAAGGTGGATAGCATGGCGGAAGCGGGTCGGGTGGATACACCCATGCTGCAGGGGGTCCAGCTGGGTTTATTACCTCCACGTATGTTTTCCGGTAATATTCGGACGTGAAGAAAGGTACAGCCAAGTCGCTGCAATCTGTACGACCCATATATCTTGCTGCAGCGATGGTATGGCCGCACGGTAACCCAGATTTATCCCATTCGCGACACGAACAAAAGTGGTCTTCCATATTCACAATCGCGTGAATATAGTCATCATGCACCTCGTACTTCCCATACCCGATTGCTCTTACCGGCCATGTCGCCACACGACGCGCCCTGTACTGAACGATATTCTCCGCCGTTGGTGTGAGTGCATTTTGCATCTCAGCTCCTTTTAGGCGTCGAATTTGGTACCACTCTTGTTGAAAGTCCCGAAAGTAGTCCATAAGATTAACAATCGGACATCTACGCGCAAAACGGGAGAGTGCATTCACAGACTCTGCACTATTCGAGGTCAGAATGTCATACCGTTGTCCAGGAAAATGGGCAGCGAACCACCTCTCCGGTCCAGCATCGTCAAAGACTTTGGCTGCTTCGTCGGCACTATATCGTAGCATATTCATGTACTTGTTAAACTTCCGATCCGTATATGCTCTGCATGCCGCCCAATAGACATCCTTGTAGGTGGTAATACGTTTGTCCCTGGATTTGGCGTTCATCTCCAAATGTCGACAGCATATGGCGTGAGGGGCGTTTGGGTACATGGCAGAGATTGCGGCGCTTATGGAATGAGCCCTGTCAGACATAACACCAACCCTTGCGGGTCTCCGATAGCTTGTCTCAACATGGACATAAACCAAGTCCACTCGTCCCCGGTTTCAGACTTGCCTACGCCGAAAGCTACTGGAACGATGGAGTTATCCACGTCCATGGCAACCGCCAGGAACATCATACCCAAGTAACGGCCCTTTAAATGGGATGCGTCTATTATCAGGACACGACGTAGATTTGCCAGAAATGTGCGGATCTGCAAAAACATAGGTGGTTTTCCTTTGTAAATGTTATAGTTTATAATGTGTAAACATATGACGTGTTAAAATACGTACCGCGGGTCCAAGGGCCACGAAGCACACATCTCAAACCGTCGACGTGAATCGGTCTGTAGCTGCGTGACAGTACCAGGGTTCTGCAGCTGCAAATTATATAAATATGTCGGGAGTCGTTCATACGACTCCTCGAACGTGCCTCTCACCATAAACAGTGCATGGCATCGTGCACGCCAAGCTTGGTGGTAATCAATCGTGATGCCGAACTGCTGGTGAACATCGTGGATGATGTCCTTTGGACGCAATGACCTGCTAACATCAAGAAATTTGTTTTTCAGCATCGCACCCAAAGTCTTTTTGCCGGCTTGTTTGTGGTGAGGATTAAGTTGCGTCCTCGTACAAGTGTGTACGTCGTGCAACTTTTTAATCATTATCGCCCCTCCTTTGGGACCCGTGTGAATCGCGTACAACCTCCACTCACACTTTTCTCTGGCACATTCAACTACGTATCTGCTTTTGTCAGATTTCCGCGCGTGACTTTGGAAACCCTCTTCCAAGAACTTGAGTCCGATCTGACTTGCCAAGAGATCCTTCGAATCGAATATCTGACCTGCTTTTAACCTTTCACTGCGAATATAAGGTGTAGGTTCGTAGGTTTGTGTCTGGGTATGGGAGTCTGGAAGAATAGGGGGCATATCAAAAAAGTCATTTATCTGACTACATGATTTTCTACTAGGGGTATATTCTTCGTGATCATCACTATCGGTGTCTGATCTGTCTATTTCAGAATTACCCGTTCTGAAAACGTGGGTTTCGTCATCAGCAACTCCAGCAGTACGCCCTTCGTGTGGTTGTGGTGGTTGTTGTTGTTGCGTCTCCGGAATACAGTCATTAAGACCATATGAATGATCTAAATGAACCGTTGGGGCGTCGGACGCCTGAAATTGAGAATCAGGTTGCTCTATTTGGAGGTCTTCGTCGTCACCGTCGTCGTCGTTTTCGTCGGATACGGCGGGATACACAAAAAGTAATGGGGCCTTTCTGAATCGAGGGCAAAGTGCAGAAAATTAGAGATATCCCCATCGTTGGATAAATCAACAAATGACCCATCGCCATTTTTATACACTAACTTGCAAACAGCAGAAGGGTTGATTCCACATTTTTGCATGGCGTATGCAAGAAATTTCTGATAAGTATAGTTTACTGGCAATTTTACACCATGCTTAGATTTATAAGCAAAATTCCACTCATTGTTATCTTGCTCCCATTCACCATCAAAACAGAAATATAGCTTAGCTTTTGCAACAGATGAACTCATTTTTTCAGTAGTATCTCAAACACAAAATATTGCAGAAAGAAATCAAGAAGGAAGTATGAAATCGGTGTGTGGATTATGGATTGCATTTTACATCTATTTATCAATGAAACAACCAACATTGATGACAACCAATCTCTCATTTCATCCACAAACTGGTATTACAAAAACACTGATTTAACATTGATTCAAACATGCAAATGAATTTAAACCACAAATCGGTCTTCAAAGTACAATAATTGTGGAAAAAAACAGTAAAAGCATGCAAGATTCGTCTAAGTACAGGGACCAAAAGTGTAAATTTTCAGGGACCAAAACTGAAAATTTTTGGTCCATCACGGGCTGCGATCGCGGGCAGGGGCCAAATGTGTACCACGTCCAAAGTTGAGGGGCTCTGCGGGGCATTTGTGGCCAAAGTTCGTGCCACGTCAGCTCTATCCCGCGATCGCGGGCTCCATCGCGGGTATTTAGGGCATTTTGGTAAACTGAGAAATTTTTGTGGCATTTTGGTAACTGTTGGTCAAACTTTTGGCATTTTAATTAATTTCCCTTGTTTTAATAAGCAAGATCCCAAACTCCCTCATTATTAAAATACCTTAAATCATGGAATCATGTCTACATTGTAACGATAATTTAAAATCATAAAAGACGGATAAAATCGAAAATTATCTAATCACCCTCAATTAATACCTACATCATTTTAAACAACCTTGTTTAAAATTGGTTTCTTATTGGTTTAATGTAGTTAATAGAGTTTACATCCATGAATTTAACAAAAGATACTACCTATATATATATAGGGGTTAAATAATGCGAGGACAAAAAATAGGTTAAGAACCTTGAGGACTAATCTAATACATAGATTTGATTAAATCAAAGGTCATTAAAGAAAAAAGCCTTTTTGAAATAAAGTGGTGAAAAAGGGCATTTTTGTCAAATTAGAAGTAAACTGAAAGGGTTTTTGTGCTTTGTATTATTTAAATCAAATCAAATCATCTTCATCCTACATGCTCGATCCCTTCCCCTTCTCGTCAAATCTCGACTGTAACTCGACGACTTCTTCCCCATCTTACGAATCAAGTCTGATTTGCTCAATCTCCTCAACGACCTTGTCGCCTACTTGCTTGGATACATAGGCGTTAATCCTCGATTCCAGGAAGATGATGTATGACTCGTGGATCTTTTGATTATTCGATTCAACGATTCGCTCAATCGACGCCATAGATCATCCAATCAGATGTGTTTCATCTGCTTCGTCGAGTATGACAACGATGATGTGGATATTGCAGATAGGGTTGTTCAAGAACTTCCCAACGAGAATGGCTTCAATGATAACGATGATATCTTCGACTTCAGTAGTGTTGATAATCGGCCTGAAAAGGTGGAAAATGATCCTCTTGAAGATGAACAAGAGTTTGAATTTCCTATTGTTTGTGGAGAATCTAATCCGTCTCCGACTTCAGCGAATCATCATGAGGTATTATGTGAAAGCACTCAGATATTGTCATGGTATCCGCTATTCGATAGAAGTTTGTTGTTATACGTCATCAATCCTGATTTCAGTAACGCCGTTGATTGTTCGGAGATCGAGGATTTTTTGTGTTTAATTTTCCTGATTTGGTGAATATGTGTATTTCACCTGGTGAATATGTGTGTTTCATATGGTGAATTCATTTATATTAAATCAAATGATTGGTTCTAAATGGACTAGGTTCATATGGTGAAATGTGTTTCATATGATGAATATATGTGTTTCATATGGCGAATCTGTGTGTTTCATCTGCTGAATCCGTATATTTCATCTTGAAAATCATTGTTTCATCTGGTAAATTGTGTGTTTCATATGGTGAATCTGTGGTTTCATCAGGTTAATCCAAAACATATGGAAAATCATTGTGTTTCATCCGGTGAATTGTGGCTTTCATATGGTGAATCTGTGTGTTTCATCTGAAGAATGAATCTGTATGTTTCATCTGGTGAATCTTGTTACCAAAATGATGATTATGCCATTTTTAGTTAAAAACAACTTTTAATTAAAACAATAGGATCAAAACAAAATTAAGGCTTAGATCAGTCCTCACGGTTCTTAACCTTTTTGTGGTTCTTATTTGATTATTCATAGTTTTCACTAAGTATTTCTAACGGTCATCATCAAATCACTGAGAGAGTTTGGATCAACAATCTCCCCCTATTTGATGATGACAAAGCAACAAAAGAAAATTGCTAAGTATGAAAAACATAAGGATAAATGAGACTCATAGATGCGTGTCCCATTTACTGTTTTTAGGTATCTTTTCTAGTACTGATGGAGTAAAATACTTCACTGAAATTTTCATTAATCTTCGTAAATAAGTTTACAAGGAAAGATGGAAAATTATAAGTACAAGTGAAATAAAAAATTACAAGTACTAAAAGATACTACTGATAAATACAAAAGAAAAATACAAAAGGGATCTATCAACTATTGAGGTTCATCTTTGAAGAGCATTTCATCAAAGGCGTCAGTTTCATGGATCATCCAATCAGGTACATTATGTCCTTGTTGTCTTTTGAGTTTTGCTTCGCTGAGCACGTGAGTTTTAAGGAAGAGGCATGGTCTTGATTGATTGCACCAGTGGACTAGATCTCTGAGTTGTTCGACTGGGCAGATAGGTAATTCTGAAAAACATTGAAGGCGTATTATACCATTCCAGTCTAAGAAGATGATACCATAAGGGTAACTTATCATTTGGCCAGGTTTGAAAGGTCCTCCTGGTAGCAGTGATAAGTCGAGTGTTGAAAGATCTAGTGGGGGTCCGAGAACTGCTACTCTTGAGAATTCGATACATGTTTCATTTTGAGAAACATGACCTTCAGCGGTAGAAGCTCGTTTCTTTTCGCTGGTGCAAGTCTCTAATTTTGAAGAAGAGCTGGAGGAGGAGGCAGCTCCATTCTGGATGTAACTTTGTTGATTTGCAAATTCAAGAACTTCTCCACGTAGGATTTGTACTTGGATTTGGACTTTTGTATGGCACTCCTGATCTCTAGCCATTCATCAAAACCGAATAGTGTCAGCTTTGACATGTAGAACGTTTGAGACGAGTCATTCTCTCTGGATATGATGACTTCCACCAGCAGTTTCTTGTTCACACTCTTTCCCTTTATGTTCACAACGATGATTCGACTTGGATGGTATCTATGATCAACCTTTTCTTTGCACCAATCTAATGACGAATCACTAACGACTTTCTTCTTATTAGATTCCTTTCCAATGTCCTTGAGCAGTTGCTCCTGAACCCGTACTGGAAATTTCTTCAACTTCTTATGAGAGACTAAGCTCTGAGCAACCTTAAGGGCAAATGCAGCATCCTTTTGGTTCTCAGCGAGAAGTTGCTCAGCTCTGACAGATTCTTCAAGTTCTTCGGGAGACAGGAACTCTAGGCCCGAAAAAGGAAGGACTTTTAGGTGCTGACTCTCTAGCTGATTGATCATTGCTTCTCTTCTTTTAACTTCTTCATCCTCTGAACTTTGAGGAGGTTGAGAGGGTCTGGATGGATGAGTCAGCAATTCTTCTTCTTTTTGTTGTTCTTTAGTCTCCAACACTAAGACTATGATTATTGTGAGGTCATCAGCATTGATAATTAGGATTATTTGTTGGTTAAGTGGTGGTTCTTCAGCAGGTCCCTCAAGCAGGGGAGAGGACTAGTTGAATCAAAAGAAATAAAAGTTAGTGTCTTTTGAGGAGAGAAAAGATAGAGAAAATGGCTAAGTGTGTATGAGGGGGTTGAGGAAAGGATGGATAGAAGCAGAAAAGGGGATTATTGAGAGGCATACCTGAGAAGGTGGAACATTCTCAGCGTTGAAGAGTATTTTCAGGTTCGCAGAGGTAGCAACTCCCTTTATGCTTGCCTTTGGAAGCCTTCTTCGCTGGAGACTTCTTCGCTGTCTCCCCTGCTTCATTTAGAACCACTCCTTTTGGCTCCGAAAGCCTGATGGTTGCTGGTTTAAACCAAAAGTCTGGTTCTTCATCATCATCATCATCTCCGCCTTCAGGGTTGTTGGAGAGTTCATTTTCAGGGATCTCCAACTCCTTGTCTTCTTCTTCTTTCTCATCCTCATCAGAGGCTATGAGGTCGATAGTTTGAATCCATAGAGAGGGTGGAGGAGTTGGATTTTTGTCCCCCTCAGATTGAGAGGGGTCTTCATTAATTCCATTCCCCTCAGCGTTAGGAAGATCTTCTTGAACTTCCTCCCCCTCAGCATGAGGGAGGACTTCTTCAGCGTTCTTCTCCCCCTCTTTGTCATCATCAACAAGGGGAGGTACAGGAGCTTCAGTATTTACACGCTCAGTGGACCTGTCTTCAAGACCAGGTGCCACTGAGGTAGAAGCATGAGCAACTTCTAACTTTTCCACTCTATCTTCGAGGCCAGAGATCACATCGGTGGCTGTTAAAATGAAGTCAGCCGCCATCCTCAGCTTTTAACGATCATCAGCTGTGAAGGATGGGGTAGGAGCCAACGATTCTTTCAGACGGTTCAGGAGGGAGGAGAGAAGGGAGTTTGTTGAGTCGACCTTGGTGGTGAGGTTACTCACCTGACCTCTGAGCGAGTCAACCTTGGTGCCGATATCAGTGACTGCTCCTTGTAGAGTTCCCACGGTAGTGCTGAGGGAGGAAACAGTGGTGTTCAGCGTTTGGAGTGCGGATGAGTTGTGAACCACATCTCTTTGCAAGGTTTTTACCTCCTCGCTGAGTGTTGAGAGATGAGAATTATCAGCTTTCGATGTAAGGGTGGTGGAGAGGTCTTTCAGGGAATCGTCGGCGGTGTTCACGGCGTTGGTGTTGTTGGTGAGATCCTTTGAAAAAAACTCCACCTGATCTTTCACCTATTTGATTGAGGCAGCAACTGGAGGGGGTTGGGGTTTCTCCTTAGTGATCCTCTTGGTCTTTTGAGAACCAAGGTTGGTATCTGGTTGTTTTCTTTTCAACGAGGATTTGGTGGTGGCAGCTTGGGTAGTAGCGGGGGGTTGGACCGCTGATGGAGCTGCCTCAAAAGACGGACAAGGAGGGAGAAGAAGTTGTTTGAGTGTAGAGAGACTTACCTCATTGGCTATGGGCTCGATGTCGAGGATGCGGACCCCAAGCCGAGGAAGCTGGTAATCTCCCTTCTCAGGATAATCCTTCTTCAGGAAGAAGGCAAGGAGTGCTGACACGAATCAGACATGGAGAACCTTCATTTCCCTATTCTCTTTTTCGACTTTGGTCATAAAGTCGTCGAAGATCATCCGGGCATAATCAATCTTCCGCCCAATGATCAGTGAATAGCCCATCTATAGTTGGTATTTGTTCTCTTTGTCCAGCAAACCAGTCTTTCCACTCATCGAGGAGATGATGTGGGAGAAGAAATAGTTAGGCATTGTTTGGCAAAAAAAAAACTAGCTTTTTTTGTGTACATGTTTGGATGACCATAAGCTAGCTTTTTGAAACCCTACTTGGAGTAGCGTTTCAGTAGCTTTTTATGAATATTCCAATATTGCCCCTTATTATTATTTACTAACTATTACTATTAATAAATATTAATTTTTTAAATTTAATTATAATTAATTAATTAATATTAACTGAAAATTATTAAATTAAATTTTAATTATTTAGTATTATTGTTAATCATATAATTTTTTTATAATATTAATGAATATATTTTAATTATCAATTAGTATTATTTTTTAATTATTATTTGATTATTTTCATATTGTATGTAACGGTTATTTAAAATCATAAGTTAATATTTTGTTTTTCTAAAACTTGTTTTAACAAATTCAAAATTTATAATATATATGTAATAATAAATTTTAAATTAATTTAAATTAACATATTATATTATATTATTTTTCTTTATTACAATGGTTGAATTAATTAACATATTGTATTGTTATAGATTTGTTTTAATTACATAACTAAATTTGTAATTGATAATTATTTAAAGATGGCCTTTTTGGTCATTTTACATACTTATAAGCTAATTTTGTCAAACGTTACTTTTTCATCAGTCAGCTTATCAGTTACCAGCTAGCTTATCAGCTAGTTTGCCAAACATAGCCATAAGTTCAGAAGGCATTTTTGACTTGAGGATCTTCGTCAGCTTTTTATTGGGCTCGTCAGGGTTGCGGGGCTTGGGGTCCCAAGTATACTTCATCAGATTAAGGAACCTGGTGAGTTCATCGTCAGTGGGGGGTTACTCGAATGGTCCGGCAGGTAGTTGGAGCACTGAGCGAATCCCATTCGCAGTGATGAAGCCTTCCCCAAGCTGAGTCTAGAAGGCGATGACGGTTACCACCCTTTTAAATTTTAGGGTTTGTACAGTCTTTTCAGTAGTGAACCAGAACTGTTGAAGCAAGTGTTTGTGCGCTGGGGGTGCAACTGTCAGGGCATAAAAGATTGGGGAGTTCCTGAGAAGTTCAACGGTATCAGCGAGATATAGACATGGCTTTTTCACAGGGAACTTGAGTAAAGTAAGGTGGTTGTTTGAGCCGAAGGTGATTTGGTTGAGTTCACCCTTCATGTTCTTTGATTTGATCATGGTTACTGTTGGGGGTGCCATTTATGTGATAAGGAGAAGATGAACAGACTTTCCAAGTTAGGAAATATTTTCAACAGCATGAAAATAGGGTTTTACCAGTTTCCTGTTAAGGCAATAAACTTGTAGGAAAAGATATTCCAGTTTTGAAGATGAGCAAAACTAGGGTAAAACAATGTTTTACCAGTTTCCTTTTAAGGAAGGATTCTGGAAAACGTATTTTAAGATGAAAGAGAAAGTTTAAAAGGAGTTTAAACTTTTTAGAAAAACTTTTGAAAGTTTTATGAAGAAAATCATAAAAGAAGATGATTTCTTAGAGAAGACGTATATTTTAATCTTTAAAAGCAAAGATTAAAGATCAAAAACATGTTTTTGGTGTTCCAAAATGCATTAGAGGAAGAGATAAGAACCTGTTACGTTTGATGTTTTTGGTGTTCCAAAATGCAAAGGAAATTTGTTCTTGCTTTGAGAGAGTTGTGAGCGCGTAAAGAAGAAAAATATAAACAAGGGTTGTTTAGATAGGAGTGAGAGAGGAGAGAGAAAGGTTGATGAGCGGGAAAAAGAAAAAAACTCATCATGACACGTGACACGTCCCACGAAGCTTATTGGACAAGAAATGTAACGGACGAACGTGTCAGACGAAAATCGTGTTAGGGTTTATCCGTTTGATGACGTCACAAATAAAAACCGTCTTTTCATTTTCAAAAGGCATTCCTAAGTGTATTTGAAAGAGTCAGTACTGCGATGATTTATGAAGAATCACTGATGAGAATTCTCAGTGATGAGGTTTTATCTTTTTCAAAAGGATCACTGAAGGTAAAGTGTCAGTGATCGAATTTTCCTTTTGAAAAACATCTTACTGAAGAAAAACTTCAGTGATCAAGGATAGAGAACATACCTTAGTATCAGAGAACATTTGTTCAGAGATTAGATGATGAAAATAGAATTTGTAGAATTGTATCGCGGATATAATGCATAGCCGCTGAAGAATTATTCTTCATGGTTCAGTATTCCAAGATCGCTGATAAGAAAGTTAAATCTTGTCTCATCAAGAGGCTTGGTAAACAGATCAGCTAACTGATATTCAGTTGGAATAAAATAAAGTTCTATGTCTCCATTCATCACATGATCTCTGATAAAATGATATCTGATCTCGATGTGTTTAGTCTTTGAGTGTAGCACTGGTTGTTTGCTCTAGCGATGGCACTCGTGTTGTCGCAATAGATTGAAGTGAGCAAAACAACTACCACCTGCTACATACTCAGCTTCAGCGGTAGAGGTGGACGCTGAGTTTTGCTTTTTGCTTGTCCAACTTACCAGCTTTCCACCCAGGAGCTGACAGCCTCTTGTGGTGCTTTTTCTATCCAGTTTGCAACCTGCAAAGTCACTATCTGAATAGGCAGTTAGATAGAACCCTGAGTCTTTGGGACACCAAAGACCGAGGTTGGGTGTGCCCTTCAGATATCTGAAAATTCGCTTTACAGCGATCAGATGAGATTCTTTAGGTTCAGATTGATATCGCGCACAAAGACAAGTGGAATACATAATATCAGGACGACTCGATGTAAGATAGAGAAGAGAGCCGATCATTCCTCTATAGGCAGTGACATTAACATGTTTTCAGAGGGATCCTTGTTAAGTGTAAGTGGTGGTTCCATAGGAGTTTTCATAGATGCACTTTGAGTAAGATTGAACTTCTTCAGTTAACAACCCGATTCCCAAACATACAACAAATAACATACATTGCATAACATTGTTACATAACAAGATACATCATATAACAAGTACGGTCCCTTAGTCTTTACAATCCAAAATACGGTATTCCATTACAAACTTTTGGTAACTAAATACATGATATCTAGTTATAAAATTAGAACAGCAAAACACGTCTTAGTCTTCATAACATCCTTCTTCCAAAAGCTAAACACATAGTACTCTTCTCATTTGCTCTTACCCGATCCACGACCTGGAATACATATTTTTAAAACAAAATGAGGGTTAGACCTAGAGGTCTAAGTGAGAAAATCCCTGTTAGTTTGAAACCATTTGCACAAACACCATATACATATCACAAGTATAAATACCAAATAGGACTCATGCATTGTGTACTTCCCTGTCTCATTTCCATGGCCATATTAGTTGGTTGCAAGCCAACTAATAAATTAACTCCGCTATACGACAATTACAGCCAACACCGCTGTACGAGTATTATAGCCAACACCACCGGTCCTAAGCCCGGCCAACGTATTCTCATATAAAGTATGCTCATGTAAATACAATATCTCAATATATTATAATTCAAACATAAACATATAATCACACCATCTACCATATTCCACCCCACACATATATGTATTCCAGTTTGAAAACATTTTAAAGTAAAACTCACCTGTTTGTTTATCAAAACTCTTTCCATCCTTTTTCCACAAGATTTAGCTTTCACTCCAAATTCACAGTATCTGAAACAATTAGATGCAAGTATCTTTTTACCAAATAGAACACATAAGACTTACTAGAGCTAAGAACTCTAGATAACTCAATTCCTCCAATGTTACCCCAAAGCCCGAACTTAAGTCCAGTCCACAGAATAGTCAGTTCTCATTCATTCCCTATCTAAGAATCAACAAAGCATAGGTTACTGGATACTCAAAAGCATTTGAACTCTCAAAAGTGACCAAATAGCTAAAAGTTCCCGGACACCCTAACTATCCGGACAACATAACTTTTCGGACAGCTCATACAACCCGGACAGCATAACCTTTCCGGACAACATAAATAATCCGGATAACACCTGAATACCAAAGCAGTCCGGACATCATCCGGTATCTCATTTTAATCGGAAACTTAAGGAAAAGTAACTTACCCGGACAATTCGACTACCGGGTACCTGCAAGGAAAACTACCAGACACCTTCAACAAAACTACCGGACATTATCAAAATCATCTGGAAACCTCTGTCTGTTTCCTAATTCCTACCCAGATTTTGACTGAATTTAACCTCAAACATGAAATTGACTATTCTAATCCGATAGAAACCTTCTAAATACAATTACAAACATAAAATACAAAGGAACATACCTTAATATTACTTCCAAGTACACCAATTTGAAGTCTTAGCCAACTAACCCTTCTTTCTCCTTCTTCTTGTCTCAAAACACACACACATATTCACTTTCTGGATATTTTCTGTTTTAGAAAATATCTGGATAATTCAAGAGATATTATCAACTTAATTTTTCCATTTAGACCTTGCACTTCTCAATAAAGACCCAAACACCCCTAAACTTATAAATTTATCCAAACTTACCCTAACATAAATTATAAAGTTAAATAAATTTAACGGAACTAGGATTTAACTAACGAACTAACCCGGGGTATTACATCATCTCCCCCTCAAAAGAATTCCGTCCCGGAATTCGGTTAAGCAAAAAGGTACGGGTACTTAGTTCTCATTTCTGATTCTGATTCCCAAGTAGCATCCTGACCCCTATGATGTCTCCACTGAACTTTCACTTGTCTGATTACTTTGTTTCGCAACACTTTAACTTTGTGGTCAACTATTGCTTCAGGTTCTTCCACATAATCCAGCTTTTCATCAACTTGTCTGATCTGGCGTAACTAGACACTTTTGGAAATTCGATACATGAAACGCGTTGTGAATCCTGCTTAACTCTGGCGGAAGATCCAACCTGTAGGCTACTTCACCAATCCTTTCTGTAATTGGAAACGGCCCGATATACCTTGGACTAAGTTTACCTTGTTTCCCAAACCGAATGACTCCTTTCCAAGGTGAGACTTTTAACATCACAAAATCTCCAACTTGAAACTCTAACGGTTTCCGGCGTCGGTCCGCATAGCTTTTCTGCCTGTCTTGAGCCACTTTCAAACGTTCTCGAATCTGAGTAATCTTATCCGCGGTTAACTGAACTATATCTGGCCCCGCTAACTGCTTCTCTCCCACTTCATTCCAACACAGAGGCGTTCGGCATTTTCTACCATACAGTACTTCAAACGGTGCCGCTTGTATGTTGGAATGATAACTGTTGTTGTAGGCAAATTCGATTAACGGTAAATGCTTATCCCACGATCCCCCAAAGTCAACAATGCAGGCCCGTAGCATATCTTCTAAAGTGTGAATTGTTCGCTCACTCTGACCGTCGGTTTGAGGATGATATGATGTACTTAACTTTATATGCGTTCCCATTTCTTTTTGAAAACTCCTCTAGAACCTTGAAGTAAAACGACTATCACGATCAGAAATAATCGAGATTGGAACTCCATGTCGAGTTACTATTTCGTCAATGTACAACTTGGCTAGTCGTTCTAACGAATAAGTTTCTTTTATTGGTAGGAAGTGAGCAGACTTTGTTAATCTGTCAACAATTACCCAAATGGTATCAAATCCCTTCGGAGTCCTTGGTATCTTCGTGATGAAATCTGTAGTAATCTGATCCCATTTCCACATAGGTATTTCTAAGCGTTGCAACTGACCAAACGACTTTTGATGTTCAATCTTTACCTTCTTACAAGTAGTACAACCTTCCACAGGATGAGCAATGCTTCTTTTTATTCCCGGCCACCAATAGAATTGTTTTAGATCTTTATACATCTTATTCGTACCTGGATGAATAGGGAAACGAGATTGATGAGCTTCTTGTAGTACACGATCACGTAAACCACCCAAACGAGGCACCCAAATTCTGCTTTCCAGACACAATAACCCCCGATCATCTTTTACAAGCAATGCTGATATCCCCACTAACCGTTCTGATTTCCAATGTTCTTCCTGATATGCTTCTACTTGACACTTCTTCAATTCGTCAAAGATGTTAGGTAGAAGTTCAGCTCGTAGTGCAATGGCTTTTATTGTTCCACTTCTTTCTTGATGACTCAGTGCATCAGCTACCACATTCGCATTTTGTTGATCCAAACCCTCAGTGATTTGATAATGACCCTCTCTTATATACTTAGTGAAAATTGTAAGTAAACAATATGTATCAGAGTTTCACTATTGCTGATAAGTACTAAGATCTTACAGTACCGCTGATAGGAACTATCGCTCTTTAGATTAAACATTCAGCGAACACTGTTCACCATAATGCTTTGAGTCTGTTCAGTCCTTATGGTGATCGCTGATAAGTTAGTTGTTTACTTATGATCTCTGAAGACAAGTTGCACGTCAACATAGGTTCTACGCTGAAGTCGAAGATCAAGCTCAAGAACCAGCGACAAGTCTCCTAATGAACTGATGCAGATCAGCGAAGACTCAGATTTGTCCACTCAACGTGAAGTATCAAGTACAAGACTTTAGCTATCGTTGAACTTTATCATTCGCTGATAAACAATGGTAAAGCGCTGAATCAACGAAAAGCTGATCATGAAGTCCTCCGTACAACATACTTTTGTCTTAACCACCCTTGCACGACTCTGTACGATATGTCAGAAAAGAACCTCCTTATTGTCTGAAATCGTACCACCACTCTGATACTACACTGTTCAAACATGCGGCTACTAAGGTTGTCTACAAAGGTCAATGACATACAACCAATCAGCTGCTGGCACTTGTAAAGTGTAAACTGCCATGCATTAAATGCATGCAGTATATAAGAAGGACTCCAGCTTCATTTTTGAAGCACTTGCTAACTCTGGACAAGTCATCTTTCTTATCTTGAGATAGGTTATTATTAGTAATTTTCTTCTCTTTTCTTAGTGCAATAAACTTAGTGTTCCAACTTGTTTAGATTTAGGTTTATCCTTAATCTTGTTCCACAACAAGCTGTAAATTGTTAATGATTTATCAATAAACAATTTAGAAAAGTAAAATCTGTGTGTTTGTATTCAACCCCCCCCCCCCTTTCTACAAACTTGTATAGCCCTTCGGGACCAACAAGTGGTATCAGAGCAGATTTGTTTAATCTCATAAACAAGATCTGATCTATACTAAGATTTCTCTTCCTTGCTATTTCTGAAAATGGCTACCAACCCAAACACAAACTATATTGACAATGGTTCTCTTGCAAAACCCCCTAGATTCTACAGAGATAATTTTAATCTATGGAAAAATAGGATGATTCTCTTCTTAGAAGGTGTAGACCCTACTATGCCTTATTATCTTGAAAACGGCCCATATATTCCTGTAAGAATTGATGCTGCAGTTCCAGCCGCTGAAAATAGACCTGCTATTCCAGAAAGGCTGATTCCTAAGGAAGTTCATATGTGGACTGACGAAGATAAGAAGAAAGTGGCTATCGACACCAAAGCCAGATCCATACTATCCATGGCTCTTCCTGACGAAGTCTACCATTCCGTCATGAACATGAAAACCTCAAAAGCTATGTGGGACACAATCTGTGTTCAGTATGAAGGTACTTCTGAAGTCCAGGACTCTCGAAAGATAAACCTGGTAAAACAGTACGAAAGTTTTATTTGTGGTAAGAATGAAACTCTCTCTGAAGTTCACCAACGTTTTAACTGTTTAATAATAGATCTAAAAACTGTTGGTAAGGAATATTCTAACTTTGAAGTGCTGACAAAGTTTTTAGAATGTTTACCTGAAAGCTGGGACAGTTATTCTATGTGTCTCAAGCTGTCAAAGGATCTAAAATCAATGACCCTTTCTACCTTATATGGCACGATGCTGAATCATGAGCAATCGAGTCATCTTAAGAAGAATCTTGTAAAAGATTCCAAAAGCACCATTGCTGCTTTAATCTCAGAGGAACCTTCCACTCGGCGACCCTCGGTCACTATCACTGAGTTGGAAAGTAACTCTGAAATGTCATCAGACTCTGACTCTTCAGATGATGATGAATCTTTGGCTCTCCTCACTAAAAAGTTCAGGAGATTCGCCAAAAAGAAAATGTTCAGAAAGAATAAACCTCTGTCCATTACTAACAAGCCAAGATCATCAACTCCTGTTGATAAGGCTACTGCTACTTGTTTTAACGACGAAAAGATAGGACATTTCGCTAACGAGTGCAGGTCTAAGAAAGTTTCGAGAAACTCAACGTTTCCCAAGAAATCCTTTATTCCCAGGAATAAAGATGACAAATACGCCAAGCTGAAAGAAAAGTATGCGAAGCTGAAAAGCTTTAAGAAGAAAGGCAAAGGCCTGCTGGTTAACTATGATTGGGCTGCCTCTGATGAAGAAGAATCATCATCTGACTCTGAAGATGATGAAGCCAATTTCTGTCTTATGGCAAAGATTGAAGATGAGGAAGAAAGTTCAGACATTCCCTCCACTTCAACCTCTGCTACTCAGGTATCACCTTTCTTCTTTACAAATATTGCAAATATTGATGAAGCTGATAGTCTTCGTAAAATCGATCTCTTGACTAGAAGTTTATATGAAGCCATGAATGGCAAAACTGTAGTTGAAAATCAAAACCTTGATCTCGCTGAACAGCTTAAAAACTGTCACCTTCAAATAGAAAAGCTTTCTAAAATTGAAGAATATTTTAAAGATCAAGTGCACTTAAATCAGCTAGTCAAAATCGAGCGCGAAGAAGCTATCGCTGCATTAAGAGCTGAAAACTTGGTACGTGCGAAATATGTGTTTTAATCGCAGTGGGTTGCAAACTGTCCACAGTGGGAAGTGCAAGTGTACACTATCCACTATGATCGTCACAGCATGTAATAGTTGGTAAAATACCAGAATCGAATCCACAGAGACTGGACAATCAAGACAATACGGTTCTCATGAGCTCCTTTTACAGGTTTCAATTAGAGAGGAAAATAATACTTCGGTTTGTTTGGCGAAATAGTTACTTTGACGATTTTACTAAGGTTTTAAAAGGAGGAATGGAGGTTAGATTTTCCCTAGATTTTATACTAAATACTCGGTCCTAAAAGTGGTCCTTGTATTCGAGGTAGGCATTTTCGCTAGAAAAGCCCGGTTACAAAATACTCACATCGTTAGATAAAAATCCCATACTCTTAATATGTATTGTTTTGTCAATGGAAATCTCAAAAATGGACCTTTTCAGGTCTCGATGGAATGTGTAGAGATAAATACTCTTAAGTGTTTTTAATACACAAAATAGCTTACCTACTACTCCAGTGGGTTGAGATTAGCTCACTGTGCCGACCTCACTTTCGTAAGTGTCATAAGAATTCTTTCGAATCCCCTAGCATCATTCAAGCTCGTGTCACTGCGTTCTTCTTATTTCTAAGTTATGAACTAGACTTTAGATCCTTGAAAGTGATCGGCTTGTTCGCATCCTTGGGTAAATATCGAGAATGAATGACCAAAACAATAAATATTCTAAGTATAAAGATTACTCAAGCATTTTTAATAAAATCCAGGTACTTCTCCTTCCTACATCCCAAAGGATGTTTAGCCCATAACTAAAGTAAAGAAAACAAAAGAGTAGAATTTGCACATAATTAATCTGAAAGTGACTTGAATAGAACTCACAGTGGGGAACGAGGGTTCGTCCCTGTCACTGTGTACTTCGAATTACAAATTAAACTAAGAAAGTAAAATACAGATGGGTTTTACACAAATAGGTCTAAGAAACTAATATGGTAGTTGAGAGAATTTAAGACCAAGCCAAGCATCTATTAAATGGCACCCAAGTGCTCCTTTATATACTAGGGGAAAGAGTTGGGTTTTACACAAATAGGTGGGTTTATCTAATGGGTAAAAACTGCAGTACTATGGCAGAAATCAGCATTTTGGACAATCCTTTTACCCAATAGACCCTTTACCAAGTCAATCTCTAAGTACAAGAAGGTGTCCTTGTTGTCATCTTTAAGGAAACTACTTTGTACTTCTCCAGCCCATATTTTCCTGCCATTTGAACCTTCTAAACTCCAGAATAGTTGCATCCCAACTACTAGTTTCTTTTATCTTCTTGCTCTGCTCGAGTAGTGGGGAACCGGAGTGGGCACAACAGTGGTCACTGCAGGATAAAACGTGAAAAACACCCAAATTCCACCAAATAATTTATTAAAGACTATGGTTCACTCCTTTTGCTCATTTTCGTGAAATATACCAAGAATTGGGGTTTTGAGAGGTGAAATGGCTAAAATTGACGAAATAAAATGTAAAATAAAAGGAAATAATAACTCTAAAAATAGAGTTATCAAAAATCAAAACCTTGATCTCGCTGAACAGCTTAAAAACTGTCACCTTCAAATAGAAAAGCTTTCTAAAATTGAAGAAGATTTTAAAGATCAAGTGCACTTAAATCAGCTAGTCAAAATCGAGCGCGAAGAACCTATCGTTGCATTAAGAGCTGAAAAAGCTATTGTTGAAGGATGGTGTAATTCTTCAACAAAGATCACTAAGATAATTAAGTCTCAGATTCCCCTTAGTGATAAACGCGGTCTTGGTTACAAAGCTGATCTTCTAGAACCAACCACTGATCGTTCCATGCTCTTATTTGGAACTTTCGTATCCTCAATCGCTGATACTTCTTCCTCCTAGTGTTCCTCTTCTAGACCGCCTATCCCTGAGGAAATTTCTACCTCTTCAAAAGGTAAAGAGAAAATGGTTTATTCAAAACCTAACTCTGTCTTTAAAGACAAAGGTAAAGGAATTGCTTTTAACCAAAATCCTCAGAAGGGTACCTCTGTACCAAAGCTGAATGCTTCTAAAGCTTTAGTGATTCATCCCTCTGGATCAAGGAATCAGATCTCTGGATCTACTCAGCGTGGATCTATTCAGCGATCTACTCCTAGAATCAGAGTGGATGTCTCTGGTAAGAAATCCGAAGAACTGAATGTTCCTCCCATTTCAAAAGCCAATAGCTTACTTGGTACTGGTACTTCTATTTCAAAATCTAAAGCTCAGCATTCAAATGGTCCTAGAACTACTTTTAGTTATAGGAAATGTTATCACTGTGGACTTACTGATCATATTGCTAGTAAGTGCCCCACAGCCACCAAAGCTAAAAAGATAGCTAAGGTGAAGATCATTGCCCCCAAGGCAAAGAAGACCACTGAGGTTAAGAAATTAACCAAAGTGAAGACTGACAAGGCTGAATCTTCAAATGCTGCGAAGATTGATGAACTTTCCGTTCCAACTACTTCCACTGACAAATGTGTACACATGGTTAAGTGGGTACCCAAGAAAAACTAATTTTCCTTTGTAATGCAGGTTAAGAAGGGTATCTGGTATCTAGATAGCGGATGCTCTAGACACATGACTGGAAAGAAAAGCCTGCTCGCTGAATATAAGGAAGAGAAGGGTCCCTCTGTGACTTTCGGTGGAAATGGAAAAGGACATACCCGAGGGTTTGGTGTACTCTCTAATGGTACAACAACCTTCAGAAGAGTCGCATATGTTGAAGGGCTGAAGCATAATCTTTTAAGCATAAGTCAGCTTTGCGACAAGGATAACAAAGTAATCTTTACGAAGGAATCCTGCTTTGTCACTGACAAAAAGGAGAAGATCGCTCTCAGCGGTTATCGTTTGGAAAATGTTTATGTAATAAACATGGACTCAACAACCACTGAGAACTCCTGTTTCTTCTCAAAAGCCTCATCTGATGTCAACTGGCTATGGCATAAGAGGCTCTCTCATCTGAATTTCAAGACACTGAACACTCTTTCTTCAAAAGAGTTAGTCACTGGTCTACCTCAACACTCATATGCCAAAGAATCTTTATGTTCAGCGTGTGAGAAAGGGAAGCAGACCAAAGCAAGCTTTAAGTCAAAGCAAGTCTCCTCAGTATCATCTCCTCTACAACTTCTCCATATGGATTTGTTTGGCCCTGTTAACAAACAATCCATCGCTGGAAAGAAATATACACTGGTCATAGTTGATGAATTCTCTCGTTATACATGGGTTATGTTTCTCCGTTCCAAGAGTGACACCCCTGAAGAACTCATCACCTTTGTTCGGAAGATGGAAACCCTGAACAACTTGACCGTTCGCTCAATAAGGAGTGATCATGGGACTGAATTCAAAAATAGTTCTCTTGATTCCTTCTTTGAAAGTAAGGGTATTTCTCACAACTTTTCTTCAGTGAGAACACCACAACAAAATGGAGGTGCTGAAAGAAGAAATAGAACAATTATTGAAGATGCACGTTCAATGCTCAGCGATTCTCACCTGCCTACTCAGTTTTGGGCAGAAGCTGTCAACACTGCTTGTTTTATGCAAAACAGGTCGCTGATAGTCAAAAGATTCAATAAAACAGCCTATGAACTTTTTCATGGGAGAAAGCCTTCAATTAGCTTTCTTCACATCTTTGGATGTCAGTGTTTAATACTGAACAACAGAGATGCCCTTGGAAAGTTTGATCCTAAGGTTGATGATGGAATCTTTCTTGGATATTCTTCAATCTCCAAAGCATTCAGAGTCTTCAATCGAAGAAGACAAACTGTAGAAGAAACTATTCACGCCACGTTTGACGAATCTCGTTCAGCGAACTCTAAACCGTCCGCTGATACTGAAGAACTGAATCAATGGATGTTCTCTCATCTTGGTGATTCAGAAGATATTCCCACTCATACTCGTACAGTTAAAGATGATAGTCCTACTATCATTACAAACATGCAGAATAGTGAAGCTGAAACATCATGGGTCTCAGTTGTTCCTTTAAACACTATACTTGCTTCTGAACCAAATGTCTCAGACATTCCATCTACTTCTCAGCAATCAGTGAATATAATGACAACTGCACCCATTCCTCTCTTGGCTGATACTCCAGAAGCTGCTGAAGCCTTATCTTCAGCTCCTCCAGTTCAGTTTGAGTCAGCGTCTCACGCTCCGGCTCAGCGATGGACTATGAATTACCCAATTGATCAAATTCTTGGTGATCCAAACGCTGGTGTTCAGACTCGACGAAGTGCAGGTAATATTTGTTTATTTGTTAACTTTATTTCTCTGACTGAACCAAAGAAAGTAGATGATGCCCTCAAAGATCCAAACTGGGCCAGCGCCATGCAAGAAGAGCTGACTGAATTCGAAAGAAACAAAGTTTGGAAACTTGTTCGAAGACCAACTGACAAAACAGTGATAGGCACTAAATGGGTCTATCGAAACAAGTTGGACGAACATTGAACTGTAACCCACAACAAGGCTCGTCTTGTTGCTCAGGGATACAGACAAGAGGAAGGCATAGATTACGACGAAACATTTGCTCCAGTAGCAAGACTAGAATCTATTCGTCTATTCTTAGCATACGCTGTACACAAAGACTTTAAAGTATATCAGATGGATGTTAAGTCAGCATTTCTAAATGGAAAGCTGAATGAAGAAGTCTATGTGGAACAACCTCCAGGATTCTCAGATCCTAAGCCTCCAGGTTAGGTTTATAAACTGGATAAGGCACTTTATGGCTTAAAGCAAGCTCCACGTGCATGGTATGACATTCTCTCTACTTATCTCCATATCGAACAATTTGAGCGTGGTAAAATCGATAAGACTCTATTTTTCAGGAA
Source organism: Saussurea involucrata (assembly GCA_033807775.1). NCBI lineage: Eukaryota > Viridiplantae > Streptophyta > Magnoliopsida > Asterales > Asteraceae > Saussurea > Saussurea involucrata. Next base: position 215,409,654 of record CM066314.1, on the reverse strand, counting down.
AGTAAAAGGTCATATCATTCTTGTTCAGATATATGTTGATGACATTATATTTGGTTCTACTAACCCTGATCTTTGTACTCGTTTCGCTGATAGAATGAAAGATGAGTATAAAATGAGCATGATGGGTGAACTAACATATTTTCTTGGTCTTCAGATAAAGCAAAATGAAAAAGGAACTTTCATTAATCGGGAAAGTATGTTAAAGATATGCTGAAGAAATTCGATTTAACTCAGAGTTCAGCTATGAAAACCCCTATGGCACCACCGCTGACACTAGACAAGGATTTAAAAGGAATACCTATTAATTTCACGCTGTACCGTGGGATGATCGGCTCTCTTTTGTATCTTACAGCTAGCCGACCCGATATTATGTACGCAGCCTGTTTGTATGCACGATATCAAGCTGAACCTAAGGAATCTCATATGACCGTTGTAAAGCGAATTTTTCGATACCTTAAGGGTACTGCGAATCTAGGTCTTTGGTATCCCAAAGACTCAGGGTTCGATCTTATCGCCTATTCAGATAGTGATTTTGCAGGTTGCAAATTGGATAGGAAAAGCACCACAGGATGCTGTCAGCTCCTGGGTGGAAAGATGGTGAGTTGGACAAGTAAAAAGCAAAACTCAGTGTCCACCTCCACAGCTGAAGCTGAGTATGTAGCCGCTGGAAGCTATTGTTATCAGGTCTTGTGGATGAGCAATCAACTACTGGACTATGACCTACAGCTCTCAAATATTCCAATCTATTGCGACAGCACAAGTGCCATCGCTATAGCCAACAATTCAGTGCTACACTCAAAGACAAAACACATCGAAATCAGGTATCATTTTATCAGAGATCATGTGATGAATGGTGATATAGAACTTCACTTTATCCCAACTGATTATCAGTTAGCTGATCTGTTCACCAAACCTCTTGATGAGACAAGATTCAACTTTCTCATCAGCGAGCTTGGAATGCTGAACTATGAAGAGTAAAATCTTCAACGGTTCACATTTGATCAACGATAGGATAAAATCAAATTGTATAACCCATTCAGTCATTTCTCTCTGAATAAACTTGATTCGCTGATATCAAGGTATGTTTTTCTCTCACTGACAATCGCATGTGAATGCAAGATTTCAAAACAAATTGCATCGCTGAAATTTCTATTCAGTGCTTCTTGTTTTCAAAAGTGTCCCTGAGTTTTCAAAACCTCAGAGATATCCTAGAAAATGAAAGGACAGTTGTGACGTCATTGCAACGGATAAGCCCCGTCACGTTCTTTTTCTGACACATGTTTGCACGTTTCATTTACCTTCCAATCAAATGCAAACACGTGTCCGTGTCATGATGAAAAACTTTCCCGCTCGAGTTTTTCTCTCTCTCTAATCTCACTATATAAACACTTTTTGGGTTTATATTTTTTTCTTTTACACGAAAAACTTCTCCTCCAAGCAAAAGAAAATTACTGTTGCATTTGTGCTCTCAAGTTTTTCAAGAACTTCTTCTTCTTCAACGAACCAGGTTAATATTTCTGTTATTTACCTGTTTCTTAAAACTTGTTAATGATCTTCTCATTGTTTTTACAAGATCAAACAAAAGAACTTTTTCAAATAAAATCATTTCTTTCATGGTTTTATGAACACAACCTTTCATGGTTGTTCTTCAAGTTTAAACGCAAAATCTTAAACATATTCTTCATACGTTTCTCCAAAATCCTAATTCTCAAAGGAAACTGGAAAACAAGATTTTTTTGGTTTGCATTTCTTTTTCAAAACCAAGAAAAACCCTAATCTTCATTAAGACATTTTTGTCTGAATGAAATGGACAAAATTCGAACCATCTTATTGGAAAATCTTTCCACATTAAGATTATTCTTATATGTTATATCTTTGGTTGAACTAATAATACAGAAATGGCATCTACTGACATTTCCACTGCTAAGAACACCACCGCTGAGAACACTGTTGCGGCTGCTGAGGAATTAGAAATCATCAAGGCTCCTCAGGTCAAGTTCACTCTTGAAGAACTTGATTGGACAAAAACCAACAACCTCTATGCGCTTCTCAAGTTTCCTCCTCGAAAGCGAGTCACACATCTGAATGATGCTGTGAATTTCCTGAAAAACTGTTGCCTCTCTACAGCCCTGACCATAACACCTCCTGCACATCAGCTACTACTTTCTCAGTTCTGGTATTCTGCCAGACACTCTCAGCTACCATCAACCAAAGACTCTTCAAAGACAATTGATTGCATCCTCTGTGATACTGATTTTGGCATAATAAAGATCACCCATGCCATTATCCGCAAAGCCCTGAGCCTTCCCATCGCCTCTAAAGAAAAACCGTTTGTTCCCCTCCCTGACCACAAGAAACACTCAGATAGGGAAGCCATCACTGCATTCTTTGATGCAATGGGCTATGTATGGGAAACTGGGAGGGACAAGAAGCCTGAGAAGAAGCTGACCCTCATCAAGAAGTCAAAAATGCCCAGCGAGATAAACTTCATCTTTGCTCACTTAATAAGCTGCATGACTGCAAAGACCGGCTCCTCTGATCAAGACGCTCAACCTCAGCAAGTAATGGGATATGCATTGCTAAAAGGTCTACATATAGACTGGGCATCGATAATCTACGATGATCTAGTTCTCAGAGTAGACTCCGCCGCTGACCGATCTCCATGGGTTCCATATCCAAGATTCATCAGCGCCGTCTTCCAAACAGGCCTGAAGGACAACTACCCAAAAGAGGGTGACCTGAAACTCTCTCAGGTTGGCCCTAAAGTACTCGACTTCAACCCAGTGGAAAACGAGGTACGTCTCTCTACACTCTTAACTCTTCTCAACCCTACTTCTTCTACTTCTGCAGCTCCTTCAGCGGACAAACCCATCGCTGATACCCAAGCTGCAACCTCCATTCCTTCTCATAAAAGGAAACACTCATCTACCCAACTTAGTTCAAAAAGAACTAAGAAAACCAATGAGCAACCCCAGCAATCTCTTGCTGAAGACTCCTCAGCTCATCATGAAGAGCTGAAGGAACGTTTAGTGGTACGCTCTGCCACAGCTGAACAAGCCACCCATTCCATCCCAGCTTCAGCGTCTCTAAAGGTTGAGGTTATACACTTGGAATCTACCCAACCTCCTTCAGTCTCTCCACAGACTGAAGAAGTGATTCTCAGCGGATCCAACGCTGAACCCCGCACCTGTAACGACCCGGTTTCCCAAACATACAACACATAACATACATTTCATAACTTCATTACATTCATAATAAAAGGTACATCACAAACCAAGCACGGTCTCAATAGTCTAGACATTACAAAACATATAAAAGCTTCCTAATCAACATCCGTCAAAAGCTTCCTACACTTCATCCTCTCCTGCCGATCCTTAACCTGGAAAACATATTTTTGAAAACAAAATGAGGGTTAGACCAAACGGGTCTAGTGAGTTAATCCCGGTCCTTTCCAAAATCAATATAAAACTCTTTTCACATAATACTTTGTATCAAAATAGTTTACATAAAACCTTTCGTATAAGCACGCATATACCACACGTATATAAATACCACATTAGGACTCGTGCACCGTGTATCTCTCCTCATCTCATCTTCTTTCCCCTGGCCACATTAGTCGGTAGCAAGCCAACTAATCATCGTCACCGTACAATACAGTCGACTCCACTGTAATTACATACAGCCCCGCTGTAATTACCTACAGCTCCACTGCCATTTCATGCAGCCCCGCTGTATTTCCATACAGCCCCGCCGAACAATAATTTGGCTCACTTATACTCGTTTAGTGCAATATAACCATAACATATATCTCAATATATTATCAATCATGTACACCATACATATAAGCACATTAATCACTAATTATCACATTCCCAAACCATACGTATGTATTCCAGTTGAAAATACTTTTAAAGTAAAACTCACCTTGAATGCTTAAAATACGCTTCCAAGCCTTTCTCCGAGCTATCCGTTCCTTTATCCAAATACCTCAGAATCTGAAACCATTTACATACAAATATCTCCTTACCAACTCATGTATAAGACTTACTAGCAGGTTATGGACTCTAGATACATCTACATAACTTTTATCCTCAAAATTACCCAAACAGCCAAGTTATCCGGACAACCCAAACAACCCGGACAACATGACTTTTCCGGACAACCTCAGTAATCCGGACAGCAAGACTAATCCGGACAACACGACTTATCCGGACAACACAAGGAATCCGGACGCCATCCGGACTCTAAATCACCCGGAAACTCTCAAACAAATCATCCGGACACTATCAATAAACTACCCGGACACCACCCAATAAACTACCCGGATACCTTCATATTATCCGGACACCTCTGACTGTTTATCCCATTTTTACCCAGAAATCGGCTGAATCATTAACAGAAGTAATTCTAACTATTCTACTCCGATAGAAACATTCAGTTATCAATTATACACATAATATGTAAAGAAAACATACCTCAAACACTTCCAAATGAATCAATTTGATTCCTTTACCCTTCTTTTCTTCTTCTCCCTTTTTCTCTCAAAACACACACATACACCTACTGATTTTCTGCTGATGTGAGGATAACTTGACACCTAATCAGATATTATTAACTTAATTTACCCATCTAGCCCCTAAACTCTTCATTAAAGACTAAAACACCTTTATCTTATAAACTTATCCAAACTTACCCTAAATAGTAACTTTAAGGTTAAATAAACTTAACGGAATTGAATTTTTAACTAACGGATTTACCCGGGGTATTACATTATCTCCCCCTTAAAAGAATTCTGTCCCGGAATTCGGTTAAGCAATAAACGAGGGTAACTACTATCATGTCCTATCCAATGGTCCTTCACTCTGATCATTACATTCGACTACTTCCTCCCATTCTCTTCTCAACATAAAACACGTTTTCTCCAAGGATAGCACACTAGAAAGTACTCACTCTTAACAGATCCTATAAGCTATCTTTCTTTCGCCTCCAAACCAATTGCACGCACCTAATTTCAACAACTATTATACTTTACTAACAACTTCACCATACCTCATATCAGAAGCTTAATCGAGTCAATCCGAAATCATACTCAATGCTCAAAATAACTTCACATTTTCCATTTCTCAAACGGTAATACCCTATTCTTTAGCTAACTATCTACTGCCACTCCATTCTCTTATTCTTGAATAACACTACTACACACCGCCTAGACATCCATACCTCTCCCCACATACTTTTAACACCTTCACACAACTTACAAACAAAATTCCGAGCAGAGGTTTCCACTTATACTCACTCCATATCCTCACAAATCCACCACTTAATCTCACGAAATTCATCACTACTACACCTCGCACATTCACTAATTATAAACTGCCACCATCTTATCCACATTACCCCACACATTTAAACAATACCTTTCTTGATAGCGTCAACGATCACATTAAGTATAATCTACATAACATACTAAATTGTCGCCTTCATGACTAGGTCAAGACTTTACGCACTATTGTTACCTTCCACACACAATTCATCACGTTCTACATACCGCTATTATTCTTTACACTCAAGCCATCACACTCCACACTAACAGATTAGAACAACAATAATTAAACACACTCTTCTATATCTCTAACACAATTATCAAATATTTTTCTAACACAAATAATAAAATTGAAAACACAAAAGAATAGGTTTGCACCGAAGTCAGATAACACTTTAGCACGTATAAAGTTTATAGAAATATACCTGTCTTCATCTCTATCCATACGTCGAGTTCGACTTGCCACTCTGTTGATTTCAACAAGGTTAATATACACGTAAGCACATACCCAATATAACAAGATATTCCGGTTCAACATGTACTTGTAAGTTCCCGCTTACACTGGCCAGGTGTAATTTGAACATACCTTACATGATGTTCCTTCTACCTTTTTATACTTAACATCCCCAGGTTCTAAAATAATAAGGACATCCTACTTCACATGCAATTTAAGTCTAGGTATAAATCCAAATACCTAAATCTCTTAAACTAGGGCTCTGATACCATTTGTAACGACCCGGTTTCCCAAACAAACAACAAATAACATACATTGCATAACTTCATTACATTCATAATAAAAGGTACATCACAAACCAAGTACGGTCTCAATAGTCTAGACATTACAAAACATGTAAAAGCTTCCTAATCAACATCCGTCAAAATCTTCCTACACTTCATCCTCTCCTGTCGATCCTTAACCTGGAAAACATATTTTTGAAAACAAAATGAGGGTTAGACCAAACGGGTCTAGTGAGTTAATCCCGGTCCTTTCCAAAATCAATATAAAACTCTTTTCACATAATACTTTGTATCAAAATAGTTTACATAAAACCTTTCGTATAAGCACGCATATACCACACGTATATAAATACCACATTAGGACTCGTGCACCGTGTATATCTCCTCATCTCATCTTCTTTCCCCTGGCCACATTAGTCGGTAGCAAGCCAACTAATCATCGTCACCGTACAATACAGTCGACTCCATTGTAATTACATACAGCCCCGCTGCAATTACCTACAGCTCCACTGCCATTTCATGCAACCCCGCTGTATTTCCATACAGCCCCGCCGAACAATATTTCGGCTCACTTATACTCGTTTCGTGCAATATAACCATAACATATATCTCAATATATTATCAATCATGTACACCATACATATAAGCACATTAATCACTAATTATCACATTCCCAAACCATACGTATGTATTCCAGTTGAAAATACTTTTAAAGTAAAACTCACCTTGAATGCTTAAAATACGCTTCCAAGCCTTTCTCCGAGCTATCCGTTCCTTTATCCAAATACCTCAGAATCTGAAACCATTTACATACAAATATCTCCTTACCAACTCATGTATAAGACTTACTAGCAGGTTATGGACTCTAGATACATCTACATAACTTTTATCCTCAAAATTACCCAAACAGCCAAGTTATCCGGACAACCCAAACAACCCGGACAACATGACTTTTCCGGACAACCTCAGTAATCCGGACAGCAAGACTAATCCGGACAACACGACTTATCCGGACAACACAAGGAATCCGGACGCCATCCGGACTCTAAATCACCCGGAAACTCTCAAACAAATCATCCGGACACTATCAATAAACTACCCGGACACCACCTAAGAAACTACCCGGATACCTTCATATTATCCGGACACCTCTGACTGTTTATCCCATTTTTACCCAGAAATCGACTGAATCATTAACAGAAGTAATTCTAACTATTCTACTCCGATAGAAACATTCAGCTATCAATTATACACATAATATGTAAAGAAAACATACCTCAAACACTTCCAAATGAATCAATTTGATGCCTTTACCCTTCTTTTCTTCTTCTCCCTTTTTCTCTCAAAACACACACATACACCTACTGATTTTCTGCTGATGTGAGGATAACTTGACACCTAATCAGATATTATTAACTTAATTTACCCGTCTAGCCCCTAAACTCTTCATTAAAGACTAAAACACCTTTATCTTATAAACTTATCCAAACTTACCCTAAATAGTAACTTTAAGGTTAAATAAACTTAACGGAATTGAATTTTTAACTAACGGATTTACCCGGGGTATTACAGCACCCAACCAACATTCTCAACCTTCGCTTCTCCCTCTACTCCATTGGACTCTAATCCAGTTGTCACCACTGGAGCACCTATCATTCCTCCAGAAGCTAAAGTTGATACTCCTCAAGGAATGATGGATGTAGGACCTGCAGAGATGACCATGCGTACACGCACTCTAGTTGACGACATGAACTCTTCTCAGGACACAGAGATTTTGACGAATTCATCAATCCTCCTGCAGGTATACACCAACCCATAAACACTGTAACTGAACCCCAAACTTCTGAGCTTTCCTCTGTTCACAAGTACTTATATGTTACAGGTCCAAATTTGGGAGACATCAACGCCTCTCTGAAGAACCTAGAGACGAAGCTGACAGGTCTCACCACTACTCTCTCCGACAACTCTTCAGCTGTAACAAATGCTGGAGAGAATCTCACAAAGCTGACAACAGTGGTTGAAAAGAATGCCTCCAAAGCTGACTTGGAGATGGTTGATAAAACTCTTGGTGACTTTGCCAAAGTTCTTGCTGACATCTACACAGACTACACCTCCCTCAAAACATCAGTTCAATCCATGTCCAGCGAGTTTACAACGCTGAAGACATCGGTTGGAAATCTTCAGGGAGAGATGACTGCTGTAAAGACTGAAGTCAGTTCAGTAAAGACTGACATGACTTCTGTGAAGACTGACGTCAATTCAATAAAGTCTGACGTGACTTCAATGAACACAATGATGCAGCAGATCCTGAACAACATGACCGCCCCTGCCCCTGCACCGACACATTTTACTACGGCGGATCGTACTGAACTCTTGAAGATCAATCCTGCTATTACTGGCCTAGAAGACAGAATAGCAGCGATTGAAGATTATATGGGGATCCCTGGCCAAGAAGACAGGGAACCAAAACCAACTGCTGAGTCATCCCATTCCTCCCCCACTCATCATGAGGAAGGGGGGGGGGGGAGAAGAACTCTGAAGACCTTCCCCATGATGAATCTATCAAGGGGGAGAAGACTGAAGACCTCCCCCTTACTGAAGAGGGTGAGAAGACAAATGAAGAAACAACCGCTGACCTAAGGGAGATGAAAACCCTGAGAGAACCGAGAAGCTTACTTATGTATCTGAGGGGGAGCAACTCGAAGAAGATGCTGAAGAATCTGAATCGGAAGCTGAAGATGAAGAAGCCATCGACTTGTCTGATGAAGAACCATCCTCTTCTCCAAAGAATGATGATGATGACGATGATGATGATGATGATGATGATGATGACTCCTTTATCGTCAAGCCTACTCAGAGGACTACAGCTCTTAAAGGGATCGTGATAAACGAACCTTCAGGGGAGCGGACCAAATCAAAGCCTTCAGCGTCTGAAGCTGACAAAGGCAAAAGCAAAGGCCTTGCTGAAGAAGACAATCTGGCGATCTTGCTTCCAAAGCCAGTTTTTCAGGTAAACTAAATCTTCCTTACACTACATCCCTCCTCTATCTATACAAATTCAGCTCTCCTCTCCACAACTTCTATACACAACCACATTCTTTCTCTATCTCTGTTCTACCCAAGTTCTTACTCGTACGATCGCTGTGTTTCAGCTAGTCCTCTCCCCTGTCTGAGGATATCACTGAAGTTCCTACAGCTGCGACTTCACCAACAATAATCCCAGCTCCCAAAGCTGAAGAAATAATCCCGGTCTTAGATTTGATCTCTGAGACTGATGAACCTGAAGAACAGATGCTCTCTCACAAAAACAGGCCTTCCTTGGTTCCTCAAAAACCAAGTGAAGAGGATCAGAAAAGAAGAGAAGAGATAATAAAGAAGTTCGAGGCTCAGCCAATCATTCTGAAGCGTGATCAACTTCCTTCTATTCCTCCAAAGTTCAGACTTTCTCAAAAGGAATACAAGGATCACCTCAGAGCTGAACGTCTAATCGCTGAAAGAAGGGAAATTGAAGAAAAAGACAGAAAACTCGCCATCCGGCTTACTCAACAATCAGTGAAAGACCCCAAGTGAAAAAGAACTCCAATCGAAGTTCAACGTCAGTTATGGGAAGACGCCAAGAAGATCGTTGAAGAAAAGAGAACTGTGTCTCAATCTACCTTAATCTGGTGCAAAGAAAAGGTACACTTCAGATATCGACCTTCCAGAATCATCAAGGTACTCATCGCTGGAAGATCAACCCTCAAAGTTTCAATCGCTGAAATCGAGATATTCAGAGAGAATGGACAGTATGAAAAATTCTATGTTGAAGCCATCACGAAGTACGGTCTCTCAGAATGGTTGGAGATCAGATTAGCCATCCATAAGTCTTAGTCTAAGTACAAGGATCATGTTGAAAAGCTGATAAACAAACAGATCGACTTAGTCTCTTCTTGTGTGGATATTCCTCCTCCTCCTCTCGAAAATCAGAAAAGAAGGGCCTCTGCAAAGAAAAAGTCTAAATCTTCAGATGATGGTCCTCAGATACGGAACGAAACAGGTAATGGTTTTTCTCTTGATGAAGTCATTGGTCCAGAACCTGACCTTTCTGCACTTGACACATCTCTTCCTCCTGATGAGACTTTCATCCCTGGGAAAGTCTTAAGAAAACCCTATGGGATATTCTTTATCGACTATGATGGACGAAAGCGTTTTCAACGTATCTCTGAACTACCCATCACTCCCATCGAACAGCTGAAAGATGTCATCTACTGGTGTGATTTCAAAAACGACATTCAGGCACGGCATCTTAAACCCTTGATTTTTGAAAATGCGCTGAACAAAAGGAATCAAGGAGTAAATGTCCCTGACTGGATGATTCCCACATCAAAGACCCTTGATGAACTTCTCATTAAGGAAGAACCTTTATAAACTGATAGGATCGCCTCATTCTTCTATTGTATCAGTTATTCTTTTGTACTTGTAATTTATTTCGCTTGTACTTGTAATCGTTCCACTTCCTTTTGTAATCTGATTCGAAGTTTAAAGAAAGATTTCAGCGAAAGTACTTTACTCCATCAGTACAGAAAAGATCCCAGAAAACAGTAAAAGGGACAAATATTTTATGAGTTCTTTTTATCCTTATGTTTTCATTAAATAGCAATTTTCTCTGTTGCTATGTCATAATCAAATAGGGGGAGATTGTTGATCCAAACCCTCAGTGATTTGATAATGACCCTCTCTTATATACTTAGTGAAAATTGTAAGTAAACAATATGTATCAGAGTTTCACTATTGCTGATAAGTACTAAGATCTTACAGTACCGCTGATAGGAACTCTCGCTCTTTAGATTAAACATTCAGCGAACAATGTTCACCATAATGCTCTGAGTCTGTTCAGTCCTTATGGCGATCTCTGATAAGTTAGTTGTTTACTTATGATCTCTGAAGACAAGTTTCACGTCAACATAGGTTCTACGCTGAAGTCGAAGATCAAGCTGAAGAACCAGCGACAAGTCTCCTAATGAACTGATGCAGATCAGCGAAGACTCAGATTTGTCCACTCAACGTGAAGTATCAAGTACAAGACTTTAGCTATCGCTGAACTTTATCATTCGCTGATAAACAATGGTAAAGCGCTGAATCAACGAAAAGCTGATCATGAAGTCCTCCGTACAACGTACTTTTGTCTTAACCACCCTTGCACGACTCCGTACGATATGTCAGAAAAGAACCTCCTTATTGTCTAAAATCGTACAACCACTCTGATACTACACTGTTCAAACATGTGGCTACTAAGGTTGTCTACAAAGGTCAATGACATACAACCAATCAGCTGTTGCCACGTGTAAAGTGTAAACTGCCATGCATTAAATGCATGCAATATATAAGAAGGACTCCAGCTTCATTTTTGAAGCACTTGCTAACTCTGGACAAGTCATCTTTCTTATCTTGAGATAGGTTATTATTAGTAATTTCCTTCTCTTTTCTTAGTGCAAGAAACTTAGTGTTCCAACTTGTTTAGATTTAGGTTTATCCTTAATCTTGTTCCGCAACAAGCTGTAAATTGTTAATGATTTATCAATAAACAATTTAGAAAAGTAAAATATGTGTGTTTGTATTCAACCCCCCCCCTTCTACAAACTTGTATAGCCCTTCGGGACCAACACCTTTCCCAGATGATAAAGGATTTCACAGTCGTAATCATTTACCAGTTCTAGCCATCTTCTTTGCCTCATATTCAATTCTCGTTGATCAAACAGATGTTGAAGACTCTTATGATCGGTATAAATTTGACATTTAGAGCCGTGTAAATAATGTCTCCAAATCTTCAACGCGAAAACAACTGCTGCAAGTTCCATGTCGTGTGTAGGATACTGTCTTTCATGATCCTTTAGTTGACGAGAAGCATAAGCAATAACCTTTCCACGCTGCATAAGTACACATCCCAATCCTAGTTTGGAAGCATCACTATAAACAACAAAATCATCAGAACCTTCAGGTAATGACAAAATCGGCGCGCTGCAAAGTTTCTCTTTCAATATCCGGAATGCTTCATCCTGTTCTGCTTTCCATTCAAACTTTAGATTCTTTCGGGTCAGCTTAGTCAAAGTCGTCGCGATACGAGAGAAGTCTTTTATAAACTTTCGATAGTAGCCGGCTAAACCCAGAAAACTACGTACTTCGGTTGGCGTTCTCGACGGTTCCCACTTTTCAATTGCTTCCACTTTCATCGGTTCGAATTGAATGCCTTTCTCAGAAACTACATGCCCCAGAAACTGAACCTCTCGTAACCAGAATTCACATTTAGAAAATTTAGCATACAACTGTTCCTTCTTCAATAACTCCAAAATCAAACGAAGATGTTGTACGTGCTATTCTTTGAATCGAGAATAGATATGTATATCATCGATAAATACAATAACAAATATATCGAGATACGGCTTACATACCCGATTCATTAAATCCGTAAAAGCAGCTGGAGCGTACGTCAGTTCAAACGTCATCACTAAGAATTCATAGTGACCGTACCTTGTGCGAAAAGAAATTTTCAGAACGTCTTCTTCTTTAACCTTCAGCTGATGATAACCAGGTCTTAGATCAATCTTGGAGAAATAGCAAGCTCCAACTAATTGGTCGAAGAGGTCATCAATTCTGGGAAGCGGATACTTGTTCTTGATCGTACGCTTATTCAGTTCCCGATAATCGATACACATTCTCATCGAACCATCCTTCTTTTTCACAAACAAGACTGGTGCACCCCACGGCGAAGAACTGGGTCCGATGAAGCCCTTATCGGATAGGTCTTGTAGTTGTGCCATCATTTCTTTCATCTCTGGAGGTGCCAGACGATACGGTGCACAGGCTACAGGTACGGCTCCAGGTACGGCTCCAGGAATAAGATCTATACCAAACTCTACTTGTCTAACGGGAGGAAGACTATTCAAGTCTTCTGGGAAAACTTCCGGGAATTCACGGACAACAGGAATATCTTCCAACTTATTCTTTTTTGTCTTAATATCTATCACATAAGCTAAGTAACTCGAGCAACCTTTGCTGACACACTTACGAGCTTTTAACATAGATATAAGGCAAGATTGATGAGTTCTATGGTCACCATAAATCACTACCGGTCCCCTCTCAGGCAAGACAACATTTATCAACTTCTTATCACAAACTATGCTAGCCTGATTCTAGGCTAAACAATCCATTCCCACTACAACATCAAACTCGATCAAAGCTATAGGAAATAGTTGAATAGGTACTCCACACCCCTCTATATTTATCACACAACTATCAACAACCTCTTTAACGGATACTTGATTATCATTTGCAGTATCTACCATTAAAGCGTGGTCTAACACTTTAGGCTTTAAATGCATATAAGCAGCAAATGAAGGAGACACAAACGATCGGTTTGCACCAGAGTCAAATAGCACTTTAGCACGTGTAGAGTTTATTAAAAATGTACCTGTAACCAAATCCGGAGTTTCCTCCGCTTCTTGTGCTGTCATCTGAAATGCACGGCCCCTTGCTCTTGGTTGCTCTGGCCTTTGTACTACAGGTCTAACACCCGCTGGTTTCCCCGACGTACCCCCTTGTTGTACTCTTCCCCTTGGACAATCAGACTGAATGTGATCCGAAGAACTACATGAGAAACAAAACCGCGTTACTCGACTGTCTTTAGCAACATGTCCAGTCTTCCCACACCTATAACAAACCCGAGTATCAACTTGACAGTTTCCTTGGTGGATACGATTGCATTTCTGACAAGGTCTTTCCGCTAGTCAGAAAGGCGGACGATTATTAAACCTTTGAAATCTGGATTTCTTTGGATCATATTGTGGTCCTTCCCACTTTCTTTTTCCCATACCTTTATCACTAGTGTTTCTCCCTTTATCCTGTTCCACAGTTTCCGCGGCGTCTACTGCGGCTGAAAAAGTTTCTGGTCCTTTAGCAATCACCAGACTTCTGACTTCTGAATTCAACCCAAAGATAAACCTTTCAATCTTCATTGCCTCCGTGGCAATGTAGTATTCCGAAAAAAGAGACTTTTCCAGAAAACGAACGGTATAGTCCCGAACTGATAAATTCCCTTGCTGTAAGTTCATAAACTCCCCTTCCAATTGTTTAACTGCTGCTTGGGGACAAAACTGTTTCCTGAAAGCTATAATGAATTCTTTCCAAGAGAAAGTAGAATATATGTTAGATCCTCCAGAAGAAATAAGAGCTTCCTACCAGTATAGAGCATCTGCCCTCAACATTGCTGTTCCATATAGCACTCTATCTTCATCAGCACACTTACTGGTCTTGAAGATAGCTTCTATCTCCTTCAGCCACCTCATAGCTTTCATTGGGTCTCTATCTCCTGAGTAAGTTGGAGGTTTGCAACTTAGGAACATTTTATAATCACACTTCTTCGTCACTGGTACGACAGTAGGTGTAATTGGCATCTCGTCTTCATGAGTAGGATCTGGTATTTCCGTTTCCGTATTATTAATTCGGTTGAACATAGCTTGGATATTTGCCTGTAATCTTCCCATTTCAGCCGTTAAGTCGTCTCTCGTAACAAATTCTGCACCTCGCGGTTGAACCATGTCGCCTGTTCTGCCTCTACCTCTTTCTCCCCCTCATCCCCTTGTCCCAACTGTTGGATTCATTCTATTAGGATTTCCTCCTCCCTCTCGATTCGTTTGTCGAGTACCACTTGCCATTCTGTAGATTCAAACAAGGTTAATATATACATAAGCACATACCCCATATAACAAGGTATTCTAGTTCAAACATGTACCTGTAAGATCATAATTACACTGGCCATGTGTAATCTGAAATTACCTTACATGATGTTCCTTCTACCTTTTATACTTGATCATCCCAAGGTTCTACAATAATAGGGACATCCTACTTCACATGCAGTTTAAGTCTAGGTATAGATACAAATACCTAAATCCCTTAAACTAGGGCTCTGATACCATCTGTAACAACCCGATTCCCAAATATACAACAAATAACATACATTGCATAACATTGTTACATAACAAGATACATCATATAACAAGTACGGTCGCTTAGTCTTTACAATCCAAAATACGGTATTCCATTACAAACTTTTGGTAACTAAATACATGATATCTAGTTATAAAATTAGAACAGCAAAACACGTCTTAGTCTTCATAACATCCTTCTTCCAAAAGCTAAACACATAGTACTCTTCTCATTTGCTCTTACCCGATCCACGACCTGGAATACATATTTTTAAAACAAAATGAGGGTTAGACCTAGAGGTCTAAGTGAGAAAATCCATGTTAGTTTGAAACCATTTGCACAAACACCATATACATATCACAAGTATAAATACCAAATAGGACTCATGCATTGTGTACTTCCCTGTCTCATTTCCATGGCCATATTAGTTGGTTGCAAGCCAACTAATAAATTAACTCCGTTGTACGACAATTACAGCCAACACCGCTGTACGAGTATTATAGCCAACACCACCGGTCCTAAGCCCGGCCAACGTATTCTCATATAAAGTATGCTCATGTAAATACAATATCTCAATATATTATATTTCAAACATAAACATATAATCACACCATCTATCATATTCCACCCCACACATATATGTATTCCAGTTTGAAAACATTTTAAAGTAAAACTCACCTGTTTGTTTATCAAAACTCTTTCCAGTCTTTTTCCACAAGATTCAGCTTTCACTCCAAATTCACAGTATCTGAAACAATTAGATGCAAGTATCTTTTTACCAAATAGAACACATAAGACTTACTAGAGCTAAGAACTCTAGATAACTCAATTCCTCCAATGTTACCCCAAAGCCCGAACTTAAGTCCAGTCCACAGAATAGTCAGTTCTCATTCATTCCCTATCTAAGAATCAACAAAGCATAGGTTACTGGATACTCAAAAGCATCTGAACTCTCAAAAGTGACCAAACAGCTAAAAGTTCCCGGACACCCTAACTATCCGGACAACATAACTTTCCGGACAGCTCATACAACCCGGACAACATAACCTTTCCGGACAACATAAATAATCCGGATAACACCCGAATACCAAAGCAATCCGGACATCATCCGGTATCTCATTTTAACCGGAAACTTAAGGAAAAGTAACTTACCCGGACAATTCGACTACCAGATACCTGCAAGGAAAACTACCGGACACCTTCAACAAAACTACCGGACACTATCAAAATCATCCGGAAACCTCTGTCTGTTTCCCAATTCCTACCCAGATTTCGACTGAATTGGAGGTGCGGAATTCACAAGCCATAAATTCCAACAATTTTTAGCAAGTAAAGGAATTATTCATCGACTGTCTTGTCCCTATACACCACCTCAAACGGTCATGCGGAACGCAAACACCGACACATTACCGAAACCGGCCTCATTATGCTTTTCCACTCCAAAGTACTGCTTAAATATAGGTTCACGGCGTTTGTATCGACTACTTACATAATTAATCGAATACAAACTCCCATCCTACAAAACAAATCACCATATGAGATCCTCTTTAAAAACGCTCCCAATTACGCACTTTTTCGACCATATGGGTGTCAAGTTTTTCCATGTCTACGAGATTACACCAAGAATAAATTTGAAACTCGAACTCGAACATGTATTTTTTTGGGTTATAGTTCGAAATATAAAGGGTACCTAGGCCTCGACAACACCACATCCCTTATATATATATATATATATATATATATATATATATATATATATATATATATATATATATATATATATATATATATATATATATCACACCATGCTAAGTTCGATGAGAACCATTTTCCTTTCATCAAACCTACCAAACCCACCAACCTTGAAACCTTAGACTACTCCACCTTTCTCGACCCCCAAACCGAGCCATCCGAGCCTCAAAAACCCGCACCCATCCACTGCCCGAAACACATCACAAATCCATCCACACACATGACCCCTACTGCCGAAAATCTAAACAACACAACACCCTATCAAGGTAATCACACTGTCATAGTTGGGAATAATCAATCACTTCCGATCACTCAACTCACACACCATCACATCACACCATCTATTATTTTACGTGACATATTGGTCGTTCCTAATTTAACCAGGAACCTCCTATCTGTTAGTCGCCTCACACATTTTTAGGTCAATATCACCTTCTTTGATAAATCATTCGTCATTCAAAAACAGAGGGACAAAACACCAATCGCAACCGGGAAACATGATGGTGGTCTATACTGATTACATCAAATAGATCATATTATACGATGTAAACCAACCGTTGCTTAAAGGATCGTTTCACTTGTGGCGCTCCCGATTGGGACATGTAAACAACGATGTAATCTCGGTTTTAAATAAACAAGGTCGACTAGCCGTCTCATTTCTTTTACCAAATCCTATGATATGTGAACCATGTCAAGTATTGAAAAGCCATAAATGAACCTTTCTTGTTGATCACAAACGTGCGTCAAAACCACTCGAAATCATACACTGCGATATTTGGGGACCGACCCCCGTCACCTCCTCGGAAGGATATCAATATTACATCATATTTATCGATGATCACTCCCGATTTACGTGGTTTTTCCCATTGCACCTCAAGTCTCAAAATTTTGAATTTTTTTTACAATTTCACACTTTTGTCACAAATCAACTTGATGAAACCATCAAAATCTTTCATAGTGATGGAGGTGCGGAATTCACAAGCCATAAATTCCAACAATTTTTAGCAAGTAAAGGAATTATTCATCGACTGTCTTGTCCCTATACACCACCTCAAACGGTCATGCGGAACGCAAACACCGACACATTACCGAAACCGGCCTCATTATGCTTTTCCACTCCAAAGTACTGCTTAAATATTGGTTCACGGCGTTTGTATCGACTACTTACATAATTAATCGAATACAAACTCCCATCCTACAAAACAAATCACCATATGAGATCCTCTTTAAAAACGCTCCCAATTACGCACTTTTTCGACCATATGGGTGTCAAGTTTTTCCATGTCTACGAGATTACACCAAGAATAAATTTGAAACTCGAACTCGAACATGTATTTTTTTGGGTTATAGTTCGAAATGTAAAGGGTACCTAGGCCTCGACAACACCACATCCCTCATGTATATATATATATATATATATCACACCATGCTAAGTTCGATGAGAACCATTTTCCTTTCATCAAACCTACCAAACCCACCAACCTTGAAACCTTAGACTACTCCACCTTTCTCGACCCCCAAACCGAGCCATCCGAGCCTCAAAAACCCGCACCCATCCACTGCCCGAAACACATCACAAATCCATGCACCTTATGTCTCCCAAAACCAAGCACGACCCAAACACCCTCGATTCCCTAACCAAACCCACCACTCATCGACCCCCCCGACCCCCGATTCGACCCTACCAAACTCCCAATCGAACCCCCCACCACAACCAACACCTCCCATGCAACCACCCATACCCCCGACACCTTCTACACACCCCATGCAAACCTGTGCAAAGTCTGGTATTTTTAATCCCAAATACCCGACCTTTATCTCCGAACACCAAAATGGCATTCTTCCTGCTCTTTTAGCCACTTCCGTTCCAAAAGGATACAAATCGGCCGCTAAAAATCGTGCTTGGATCATTGCCATGGACGAGGAAATACATGCCTTAAAATCGAACGATACATGGGAGCTAGTCCCACGACCCCGAGACACAAACATGGTTGGCTCAAAATGGGTTTTTCGAACAAAACTCAAATCCGATGGATCGATGGAAAGACTCAAATCTAGGCTCGTTGCACAAGGCTTTACACAAGTACCCGACCTAGACTTCAACATAATTTCAGTCCAGTAGTCAAATCCGCTACCGTTCGTCTAATTCTAAGCATCACGGTCATGTAAAAGTGGAAAATACGACAACTTGACATTTAAAACGCCTTTATTAACGGCCTCTTACATGAAACGGTTTACATGGAACAATCACCCGAATACGTAGATGATCACCATCCTTCCCATGTATGTCGCCTAAAAAAGGCGATTTATGGCCTCAAACAGGCCCCGAGAGTGTGGTTCAGATGAGTCAACAATTTTTTCACCGGCATTGGGTTCCACAACAGTCATGCAGACACTTCTCTCTTCATATACAACCGAGGTAAGTCCATTCTCTACGTTCTCGTATATGTCGACGATAATATCGTCACCGATAATGATAATCATCTCATTCAACGACTATTAAATCATGTGCAAAAAGTCTTCGCAATCAAGGATTTAGGCAACCTTGGTTACTTCCTCGGACTAGAGGTAACCTACACTCCAACCGACATTTTTCTCAGTCAACAAAAGTATGCCCATGATGTTCTGGTTCGAGCCCAATTACATGGAAGCAAACTGATCAGCACCCCAATGATTGTTGCTCAACATCTCAGTCAATCTGGAAGACCGTTCAAAGACCCAATACTATATTGATCCTTTGGTTGACGCACTCCAATACCTTACGATCACACGTCCTGACATCCTATGCCGTAAACACCATAAGTCAATTCATGCACACACAAATGGATGAGCACTTTCAAGCTGTAAAACAGATGCTTCTCTATGTAAAAGGAACTATTACATCCGGCCTCACCTTCTATCACTCCCCGTCGTGTACGCTATCCGCCTTTTCCTACGCGAATTGGGGAGGATGTCCCGACATTTCGCGATCAATATCTATGTACGCTATTTTCCTAGTTCTGAATCTCGTTACAAGGAGCTCGAAGAAACAACACACGGTTGCTCGATCAAGTTGTGAATCCGAATATCGTGCCCTCGCAAACACCGTTGTCGATACTGTATGGCTCACGCATCTTCTTACCGAGCTACGAGTGCCATTCACAAAACCTCCAACTCTATTTTGCGACAATAAAAGTGCACTATTTATTAGTCAAAGTCTGATTGGACATAAACGAGCTCGCCACATTGCATTCAATTACCACTTCATTCAGGAATTAGTTCAACATGACCACCTATCTACAAAGTTCGTCCCAAGAAAGCTAAATGTTGTTAATCTCTTCACCATAAGTCTACCAAAACCACTATCCTGCTTTTTCGGTCCAAGCTTTGCGTAGTTCAAAGAACCCACGTCGCGCTTGAAGGGTGGGTAATAGCACTTCTAATCAAGATAGGCTTAGTGGTCTCCATGTTTAGCTACAACACTAGGTTGTTAGAGTTGCTACACAAATCCAACTAGAGTTAGTCTCCTACTATAGTTTGTAAACTATGATTATAAATTGAATGTATATCAATCCCTCAATAATCAAGAGGGAAAGCTAAAATCATAAACTCTCACCTTTTAACCCAAATATAACCTAATCTGATATACCCTTTTACCTAACAGATGATATCATCTATATTCTCTATTTCTCTGTCTTCTCCATCGCGACACCTATTCCCCATTGCACGTTCGATTTCTCAATGCTTGATTTCTCTCTTTTGCGATTTCCTTTTGCATCTGCTAGCTTACTCGATTTCTCTTTACTCAATTTCTTTCTACTCGATTTTTGTTTGCTCGCTTTTCTATTTCGAGTTTAACGGTTTTTGGAACATTTTCGATTTCTAGTTTAACTGTTTATGGTTTATGGTTTATGGTTATATTTGAGTTATGTACTTTATATTGTTTTACACATTAAATGATTATTTTATTAAAATACTTTTAGTTTAAAAATTAATGTTATCAAAAAAATGATATTTTGGTCATTTACCAACATATCATTCCAATTACAAGCTACATTCTGTGAATCAAACAAACAAGTTTAAATTTCTGTAACAAATTCCATTCCAATTTTACCAACCAAACAAATGGTCAAACCTGATAACATTTTATTCCAATTTTTCAAAGTCAAATCCCTATGAAATATTCCATTTCATCCAAAACGAACCAATACAACACTACAACAAATGGTTTCCTAATATAGTGTTTTATAGGACCTTAGTTTATAGGACGAAACCAAAAAGCATTTTATCTAAAAGTGTTACAATAAGTTTATAGGACGCTTTTGAGCGTCGTAACAACGTTTTTAGGACATTTTCAAAATAAAATGTCGTATTAGCTAATTTTATAGGTTGCTTTTGAAAAGTGTCCTATAAACCCATATTATTAGAAAACACTTGTGTTTATAGGACACTTTTTCAAATATTTTCCTATTAAATAGTTAATAGCACATTGTATTTGAAAAATGTTCTAAAAAACTTGTCACCACGCCCAAATGTGTCCTAAAAACTTTTTGTAACACTTTTAGATAGGACGTTTTTTTGTCCTATAAACTTTGGCCCTATAAGACACACTATTAAGACTAAGGTTCTAAATGGCGTGAGGCGTGGCGTGGCGGCGAGGCCAAGCCTTAGGAGCCACAACGAAGCCATATGGCGTTTTCAAGGCGTGCCTTATGGCGTCAAATTTCTAATTCATATATAATATTATATATAAAAATATATGTTTTGTAGTGTTACTCAATGAGTCAATAGTAATAAACAAGTTAAATTAAGTTATATATTAACAAAACTAGCAAATAAGACATCAAAAACGTAAAGAATATCAAATATCACATTACGAAAACTGTGCATTAGGTCATGACGTGCCACAGGCTTAACTGGCGTAAGCCTTGGTGCCATGGCGCGCCATGGCGGCTGTACGGTGAGTTTTTTAAAACAGTGATTAGGACGCTTAATTATTTTAGGCGTCCTATAAACTGAATTTTGTTGTATTGCAACCTAAATGATCAAGGTAAGAATTCATTACCATGTTGATGTTTTAATGTATAAATAGTAATATATTGTCATATTAAATGATTTGGCATATAATATATTGGGATCGAAAACAAGAATTAATGAGGCCATAAGGCCATCAATTTAATTAGAATTGAGGTTTTAGTGATCATGATGCAATTAGTGAATTAACACATGCCAGTACACTGTATGTAAAAATAATGAAGTAAATCAACCTTATAATATTGGGTTAGTTAGCCTAAAATGTTCATCGTTCAAGTACAGCACAACCATTGTGCATCGTATGTGAGGTTGAACACATTAATAAATGGAAGAGCTTTTACCTATCAATTTTTCTTTGGGAAATTCATCGCTAAAAAAGTGATTCGTCAGAAAATCGACACAAAAATTGATGGATAAATTGCTGGTGAGAAACTCAAATCAGTGAGAGATTACACAGTCCCTGATTTATTTATTTCCTTAAAACGCATCGGATTGTGCTTAGGGGTGAGCAATACCGGGTACCCGACCAATTTTCAAGGAATCGGAACCGGAACCGGCGGTTCCTAGAAAGAAAGAACCGGAACCAGTCGATTCTCTTTTTGGGTGTAATAAAATAAGATCAATACAGAATGTTAAGTCAACTCCGTATATGTGTTTAACGGTTAGTACCATTACCCAAATTAGAACATGCCATGACTTGTGTAGATAGTGTGCAAGTTTGATCAGACCAACAACACTTGTTTAAGTTGAGTTTTATATGATTTTTTTCAATGTAGGGTACATATAAACCTATGTATGGTTTTTGGTATATTTCAAGATTTTATGCACACCACACGTACACATACAATATTTTTATAAAGTATGTTCATGTATATATATAGTGTTTTGGCAATGCATGTAGGTTTATGTAGCATGAAATTAAACCAATATAGACAAGCACTAGCAGGACACCACAAAGATGCATAGAATCGGTACATTGAATACGTTTGTACTTGATATGTTTAGATTTTTTTGAAATATAAATATTTATATCTCTTAAATTAATGACTTGCACACAATCCTCGCAGCTAGTGAGGTTTAAACCCTTAGGTGGCGTTTGGTTCGCATAATGTTTTTGGATGGAATGGAATATGTCAAATGAATTTGACTTTGAAGGAATTGGAATGAATATTGTCAGGTTTGACCACCTGTTTGTTTGACATAAATGAAATGGAATCTGTTAAAGGAATTGAAATTTGTCTGTTTGGTTCACAGAATGTAGCTTTGGAATTGGAATGAATTTATTATAAATGACCAAAATACCCTTTTTGATAAGTTAATTTTTTAAAACAAAATTTTTTTTAATAAAATAATCATTAAATATATTTTTTTCACTAAAAATACTTTAATAAAATAATTTTTAAATACTTTAATGCGCAAAAAAATATAATATACACAACTCAGATAAAATATCTTGTCAAGGAAACAAAATTATATTTTGAAAAAATAAAATATATTTCGAGAAAATAAAAAATGTATTAAATTATATTATATAAAATTAAATTAAAAATAAAATATGAATATGAATATAAATATAAAAATAAAATCAAAATATAAAATATAAAATAAAAACCTAAAGTATTAAATTAAATTATGTTATATTTAAGTTAAAGAGTATATTTGGAATTATGAAAATACAACATTCCATCAATTTCAATTCCATCAAAATCCTTTAAGATTGCTAAGGAATGTCAAATTCACTTATTTATGGAATCCGATTGAATTGGACATTCCATTCCGTCGAAAAGAATGAACCAAACGAAGGAATGGAATTCGGTCAATGGAATTCGACATTCCAATTCCATCAGATTCCATCAGAATCCGTGAACCAAACGCCCCCTTAGACTTCTTAGGAGTCTGTGCTCTACCAATAACCCAAATACCGCTACACCATAGCCTCTTTGAATGTGTTCAAATGTACGTTACTGGTACATATTGTGGTCATTGTATTTGGTAGGTACATTGTTAGTTCCAGTTTGACAGGTAACAACGATTCAATGAGAAACAACAAGAACCGATAATGATTTCAACTTGTCATCACTCTCATATTCAATAATCAAGATAGTTACAAAAGGTTTGAATGGAAAACAAACTATCTCTCTCTAAACAACTAAGCTCTCGATGAATATGTGAATCGATTAACCTAATTCAAGGTTAACACTAACCTTATATACCAAGGCCTTTAAACAAACAAGGCCTAAGCCCATTAACCTAATCTAAGCCCTTTTATGATTAAAAGCTTATTACAAATAATTAAATAAACTAATTAAGCACTATATAATTATTTATATATCTTTCTAATATGTAGGACATTTATGGTCCTAACAATCTCCCCCTAAAGATATATAAATAAAAATCTGTCTTGAAATCTTCAGATCTTGATCTTCTCTCCTTCTTTTGAATCATTGGAAGACTTCGGTGTTGCTTGTCTTCATGTCTTTTCAGCGCTCCCCCTTGAATAAAGCTCTTGGTCTTCATATCTTCAACTTTGTAACCAGATTTGCTGAACAACG
Organism: Saussurea involucrata; assembly: GCA_033807775.1. Taxonomy (NCBI): domain Eukaryota; kingdom Viridiplantae; phylum Streptophyta; class Magnoliopsida; order Asterales; family Asteraceae; genus Saussurea; species Saussurea involucrata. The sequence goes on along the minus strand of CM066314.1, from coordinate 215,385,315 downwards.
AATTTGTCTTTGAACCACGAGTTGACTTTGCTTTCAAGTTCAGCTTGTAGAACCAATATGCTTGACGGAGGAAATAGATATTTGTAGCGAACACCACTTGATGAAGGATGAGAAGAATTTACCACTTGTAGGCACTTTGAACTGCTTCTAGAAACGGAATTTATGAAATTCATAACTGCTAAAGCAACAGTTACTCCCCCTCAGCTGCTAACTCCCCCTCAATCAAAAATTAATTTACTCCCCCTCGGCTTTTGCTAACTCCCCCTCAACTTGATAATCCGTGTCTTTGAATCTGTACCCTTTCTCCCCCTCATGATGAGTAGGAGCATCCGGAGCATCATGTACGTTCAAAGACAATAGTAACGAGTAGCAAACGAACCAGATAAAAACATTAAGTAACCAGAACGGGGTAAAACGCTAACACAGAAACACGTTAGTAACTGTTATCACAACAATTTTAAGAAATTGTGTGGCCTATGTTCAGAGTTGGCAATTGGGTATCTCTGATAGGACTTCCAGTTACCACTGAAGAAAAATTTGAAAAAATTAACTTCTCAACCTGTTCCGGCAATATCACAAAGATATGCGATGGGAATCACAAAGACTCGTGCATTTGTAAAAGAAAACAAGTTCTATCTGTTAGGCTCAAAATATTGATTTAACTCGGGACGCAAGTTAAAATCAATTGACACAGTGAATAGAATATGAAGTTCGGAGACCGGAGTTGATGTCTTCCTGTTTCAATATCTAAGACCTCCGAGTGAGGAATAGATAGATTATGTGCTAAATCTCCGTGAATATCTGAAACAAGCATCTGTTGTGAGATACTTGAGTAGTTGGGTGGGGTGACACGAGTTATCGACACTGGGTCCATGTCTGTTTCAATATTCATCTCTAAAGAACGAGAATGAATAGATTATGTGGTTACCCGGATAACTGACTCGATTTGGTAAGGACCAATATTTCTTTTAAGTCCTGTCACATCCTCACCATATTCTTTTCACTCCAAACTCATCTATCAATCTAGACCCTCACTGTTGTCTATATGGGATGTGTTTCTTGGGTAGGTCCTTCCGGTTTTGGCTTAACCATAGAAACAAAGTAAGACCTAACACTCCTTTCATGCATCGAGTATAACAGTTTAGGAAAAACAGTTAAAGTACGAGTTCTAAACTGAATTGTCTAGAAGTCAAAGCATTTAAGAACGAGTCCTGATCTGAGATGATCAGAAGTCATAAAAATTAAGTCCGAGTTCTGATCTGAGATAATCAGAAGTCATAGTTGAAAGACCAGAATTTCAGAAAACTGATTCAAACGCAAAACAGAATGACTCAATAAGCACAGTATTTGCAAGAAATGAAACAATGATCAGAAAGTTTAATTGTGAGGAACAAGTCACAATTAATATAACAGATAAGAATTGAATCATTAATATGAAATGATGAACTATGAACACTAAGTGGAATTCAAAACCGGGTGTATTTCCATCGAAAAATCAACAAACATTTGATACATGGAAATAACTAAATCAAGTAAGTGTTGATCATGGCAAGCATGGAAGTTAAACTTAGATAATAACAAACGCAAGTAAGTTATTCAGAATGAATTGCCATGGTGTTTGAATTCAGTTAGAGTTCACATACCTTGCATAAGATAGTACTCCCCCTCAAAATTGGCATAACCTTTGAATGCTCGTCATGTGATGTGAGTAATAGGAATTAAAGCCGCACATGACATTCCTGCAAAACAGATTAGTAGGATTTTGGTATCCATCCTTTGATGGATCCTTGACGGTTAGGTGCCCTATGACTGTGAGGACCGAGGATACTATAAGTACCATACCAATACATAGCATGGTCTTTCTTCACAAAGTCATTTGTTCCACAATAAGAGCAACACAGCTTCTGTGTAGATAAGCTGATCAGTTTATTAACAGAGTAAACTCGATCAGTTTTCACAAAAGGTTTAGCATGGAAAGCTTTGTTGTTCTTGGCATTCTTTACAGGGACAAATGGTTTCGGAGTAGGAGCGGATCCTTTAACTCTCCAAACCATGTTTACTTTCTTGAAAATTGGATTATCTTTCTTATCAACACGAGAATTATAGAAAAGGTTGGAAGGTCGAATCTGATCTTTTGGAAAATCATTTGATTTGACAAAAATCTTTGAATCAGATTTAACCATTTGTTTCTTCAAAGTTTCGGTTGCTAATCCAGATAATCTTTGTGTAAGTTTAGAAATCTCGGACTGGAAAATCTTTCTCTCTCTTGAAAAATCATCTTTTAAACATTTTGATCTAAAACCTTCAACTTTCCCTTTCTCAGACTCTTTGATTAGAACGTCTAATTCTTTTTCCAAATCAGATATTTTCAAAGAAAGTTCTCCATTCTTTTTAGAGAAAAAATGGCGTTCTGGTTCAAACTTCTCTCTTTCTGAAATCAAAACTTTTTCAAAGTCGGAGATCTGTTTTGAAAGTTTTAAACACATAAGTTCAAGTCTCTTCTTTTCTTCAAGAGATTTGGTTGAAAGACCAGACTGCTTTTGATTAAGCAATTGTCTTTCTTTTTCAAAACTTTCCTTTTCCTTTTCAAGAATCTTTTCAAGAGAAGTTAGTTTACATTTAAGCTCAAGGTTTTCACAGTTCAGGAGTTTACCTTTCTCTTCTTCTTTAGCCAGCTTCTCAGAACTTTTCCAGATTTGAGATTTCAGTTCCTTCAATTCTTTGACGTACTTGCTGATCAAATCATCTGCTTGCTTGACGTTCTTTTCATATCGTCTTTCTTGCTCTTTCTCAGTCTCCTTGTTATCATCTCGTGATGATAAATCAGACAACTTCTTTTTCAGCTCAGTGTTTTCATACTCTAATGTTGTTGCCTTTTCTTCAGATTTAGCGAGCTTCTGAGAATAATTCCAGATTTGAGATTTATGTTGCTTCAGTTCTTTGATGTACTTGTAGATTTAATCCTCTTTCTTCTCGATATGCGTTTGATGTAGTCTTTGATTTGCTTGACACTCCACATTAACGCAATACGACATTGTTACCTGAAAAATTGATCGTTAATCGATGTTGATTTTGAAGAATAATTTGCGGAAGAAAAATCAAAAGTTAAATTTGCAAAAACAAATCTAAAAATAAATTTGTTTCCAAAAATTAAGATCTGATTATTGACGAATTCGAACGAACGAAATCACTCTTCGAGAGTGAAATCTGCAAGATAAACAACCCAAGTTAGATCAAGAACGACGACAATAAATCACAAAAAATAATAATAGTTGCTATAAAGCTCTTGGAAACGCTCTCTCTAAATTGAAAAACAAACTATCTCTCTCTAAACAATATGCACTAGTGAATGATAATGAATCGCTTATCGAACGTCTAACCTAATTCTAAGGTTAAGACTAACCTTATATACTTAGGCCTTAGACAACAAGGCCCAAGCCCATTAAACACAAAGCTAAGCCCAAATAACCTAATCTAAGCCCTTTTATAATTAAAGGCTTTTAGAAAAAGATTAATTAAACAAATTATGCTCTAAACTAATTATTTATATATCTTTCTAATATGTAGGACATTTATGGTCCTAACAATCTCCCCCTAAAGATATATAAATAAAAATCGGTCTTGAAATCTTCAAGTCTTGATCTTCTCTTCTTCTTGAATCTTTGAAATGCAATGATGTTGCTTGTCTTCATGTCATTTCAGCGCTCCCCCTTGAATAAAGCTCTTGGTCTTCAAATCTTCAACGAATCTTTCTTTGAATCGCGATTTGAATTTGCTTTCAGCTTCAACTTTAAGAACTTGTAGAACCAATATGCTCGATGGAGGAAATAATTCAAAGCAAACACCACTTGATAAATGATGAGAAGAGTTGATCACTTTTAAGCACTTTGAAGTCTTTTCGGAATTTGGAACTTGGTCGTTACTCCCCCTTGGCTTTTGCATGGGGACTTCTTTACTCCCCCTCGGCTTTTGCTCACTCCCCCTCAACTTGATAATCCGTGTCTTTGAATCTGTACCCTTTCTCCCCCTCATGATGAGTAGGAGCATCCGGAGCATCATGCACGTTCAAAGACAAAAATGTCGAGTAGCAAAAGAATCCAGATAAAACATTAAGTAACCAGAAATGCGGTAATCCATAGAAACACAAAAGTAACTGTTATCACAACAATTTAAAAAATTGTGTGGCCTATGTTCAGAGTTGGCAAAGGGGTATCTCTGATAGGACTTCCAGTTATCATTGAAGTAAAATATTAAAAATTACCTCTCAAACTGTTCTGGCAATATCACGAAGATATGCGAGTGGAATCATAAAGACTCGTGCATGTGTGAAAGAAATGAATTATATCTGTTAGGCTCAAAAATTGATTGAACTTGGGACACAAGTTAGAAATCAATTGACACAGTGATAAGAATATGAAGTTCGGAGACCGGAGCTGATGTCTTCCTTTTTTTTCAATATCTAAGACCTCCGAGTGAGGAATAGATAGATTATGTGCTAAATCTCCGTGAATATATAAAACAAGCATCTGTTGGGAGATACTTGAGTGGCTGGGTGGGGTGACACAAGTTATCGACACTGGGTCCATGTCGTTTCAATACTCATCTCCAAGGAATGAGAATGAATAGATTGTGTGGTTACCCGGATAACTGACTCGGTTTGGTAAGGACAAATAATTCTTTTAAGTCCTGTCACAGCCTCACCATATTCTTTTCTCTCCAAACTCATCTAACAATCTAGACCCCTCACTGTTGTCTATAAAGGATGTGTTTCTTGGGTAGGTCCTTCCGGTTCTGGCTTGACCATAGAAACAATGTAAGACCTAACACTCCTTTCATGCATCGAGTATAACAGTTTAGTAAAACAGTTGAAGTACGAGTTCTAAACTGAAGTGTTTAGAAGTCACATTTTTAAGACCGAGTTCTGATATGATTTGATCAGAAGTCATAAAATTAAGATGAATTACCAGAATTTCAAGAAACAGATTCAAGCGTAAAACAGAATGACTTGGTAAGCACAGTATGTTCAAAAATCAATCAATGATTAGAAAGTTTAATTGTGAAGAACAAGTCACAATTATTATATCAGATAAGAATTGAATCATTAATATGAAATGATGAACGGTGAACACAAAGTGGAATTCAAAACGAGTGTATTTCCATCAAAAATTCGATAAACATTTGAGACATGGAAATAACTAAGTTAAGAAAGCTTTGATCATGGCAATCATGGAAGTTAAACTTAGATAATAACAAACGCAAGTAAGTTATTCAGAATGAATTGCCATGGTTTTTGAATTCAGTTAGAGTTCACATACCTTGCAGACGATAGTACTCCCCCTCAAAATTGGCCTAACCTTTGAATGCTCGTCATGTGAAAAGAATTTGCGAATTTAAATACACATGACATTCCTGCAAAATAGATTAGAGGGATTTTGGTATCCATCTTGTGATGGATCCTTGTCGGTTAGATGTCCTATGAGGATCAGGGATACTATATGTACCATACCAATACCTAGCATCGTCTTTCTTCCCAAAGTCACTTGTTCCACAATAAGAGCAACACAGCTTCTGTGTAGATAAACTGATTAGTTTGTTAACAGAGTAAACTCGATCAGTTTTCACAAAAGGTTTAGCGTGGAAAGCTGTGTTGTTCTTGGCACTCTTAACAGAGACAAATGACTTTGGATCAGGAGTGGTTCCTTTAACTCTCCACTCCATTTTCACTTTCTTGAAAATTGATTATCTGATTTGCCAACACGAGAATTATAGAAAAGATTGGAAGGTCAAATCTGATTTTTTGAAAAATCATTTGATTTGACAAAATTATTTGAAAAATGAATTGTAGAAAATGAACTTGAAGCATAAGAAGGTTGAACACCTTTGATCTTGCTTTCTAAGGCATTTCGTTCTTCGAGAATTAAATCAAATTTCTTTTGTACATTAGATTTAACCATTTGTTCTTTCAAAATATCGGTTGCTAATCCAGATAATCTATTTGTAAGTTTAGTAATCTCGGACTGCAAAATCTTTCTCTCTTTTGCAAAATCATCTGTCAAACATTTAGTCCTAAAACCTTCAACTTTCTCTTTCTCGGACTCTTTGATTAGAACGTCTAATTCGTTTTCCAAATCGGTTATTTTCAAGGAAAGTTCTCCATTCTTTTGAGAAAAAAATTTGCGTTCTATTTCAAACTTCTCTCTTTCTGCAATTAAAACCTTTTCAAAGTCGGAGACCTGTTTTGAAAGTTTTAAGCACATAAGCTCAAGTCTCTTCTTCTCTTCAAGAGATTTGGTTGAAAGCCCAGATTGCTTTTGAGTAAGCAATTGTCTTTCCTTTTCAAAGCTCTCTTTCTCCTTTTCAAAAACCTTTTCAAGAGTATTTAGTTTACTTTTAAGCTCAAGGTTTTCACAGTTCAGGAGTTTACCTCTCTCTTCTTGTTTCGCCAACTTCTCAGAACTATTCCAGATTTGAGATTTGAGCTCCTTCAGTTCTTTTGATGTACTTATTGCACAAGTCATCTGATCTCTTGATATTCTTTTCATGTAGCTTTGCTTTCTCTTTCTCAGTCTCCTTGATATCACCTCGTGATGATAGATCAGACAACTTCCTTTTCAGCTCAGAGTTTTCAGACTTTAATGATGTTGCCTTTTCTTCAGATTTAGCCAACTTGTCAGAACAATTCCAGAGTTGAGATTTATGTTGCTTCAGTTCTTTGATGTACTTGTAGATCAAATCATCTTTCTTCTCGATATGCGTTTGATGTAGTCTTTGATTTTCTTGACACTCCACATTAAAGCAATACGACATTGTTACCTGAAAAATTGATTGTTAATCGGTGTTATTTTAAAGAATCAAAAATGCGGAACAAAATCAAAAACTAAATTTGAAAAACAAATCTAAAAATAAATTCGTTTCCAAAAGCTCTTGGAAACGCTCTGATACCAATTGTGAGTTCCAGTTTGATCAGGTAACAACGAATCAATAAGAAATAACACGAACAATTGATGATTTCAACTGGTTATCCCTCTCGTATTCATTCAAAATATCGTTCAGAGAATATTACAATGAAAGTAAAGAACGATTTCTAAACAATATGCACTAGTGAATGATAATGAATCGCTTATCGAACGTCTAACCTAATTCTAAGGTTAAGACTAACCTTATATACTTAGGCCTTAGACAACAAGGCCCAAGCCCATTAAACACAAAGCTAAGCCCAAATAACCTAATCTAAGCCCTTTTATAATTAAAGGCTTTTACAAAAAGATTAATTAAACAAATTATGTTCTAAACTAATTATTTATATATCTTTCTAATATGTAGGACATTTATGGTCCTAACAGACATGATTGTATAAAATGATCCCAAAATGACGATTCAGATAATAGATTTCAAGTTGTTGCATTTGTGCAGTACATAACAATGTTCAACCTTATATTGTTGGAAATCAGTCCCTCCCCCACCTTTGAACTCACACCCCGAACACCACTGATCGGTCACACTAATCAAAACATCAACTAAACGACTCTCATGCGTATTTGGGGTTTTCACTGTGTGTATAATATTAAAGAGGAAAACTGATTACATATAAATTCATACATAGAAAAAGGGAAGACTACTACTCCTATTTAAAGCTGGAAGAGGTCCTAATAAACTGGAAATAAAATGGAACCAATAAGCCACGTTCTCCTAAACTTCCACCAAACTAGGTCAAACCAAGACTAAGTCAGAATTATAGTCTAACGCCCACTTCCTATTGCTGAAGCGGTCTATCTTGAAAAGAACTGACCCAGGACTGCTGACCCGCTCCATGACCCGCTGTTCCGCGACCCACATATTCATCTGTGACCCACAACCCGATTTGACTCATTAGTATTACCCAACATTCACCCCCGTAATCTTGATGATCATGACCCGAGCCTCTTACACGGTTCTTTCTCGTTCATAACACTTGTAACATGTAACATGGCATCACGTTGGACACGTTCATTACCATCTCGACTCTTCACGGACCCACGACCTCTTCCCCGACCACGTCCAAAGCCATCTCGGTTTGAACTTGCAACGCCATAATGTTCACACCGTGTTGATTCTCCATTGTTCCCGACTTTTCCCAGACTCACGACCTTCACCTCGGTCACATCCAAAGTCTTCTTTCAACCCCTTTTTGATAGCTCCTAACGTCTTCAATCAAACTTGTTCCGAGAGCCCTTTTCCACCGATCAAGAAGACAATGTCACACCCTCCTTTACCGTCTTCCATCATCCGCAAAACGAACCGACTCAAAAACCCAACTGTTTTGATGTCTTCCCGTCCGTTTATTCCGCAACCCCGGTTAGTCTCTCGCCAACACCGACCAAGAAAACAAGACGTCTTCTTGCACCTGCAACGACGAACCAAATCCAAAGCCACCTGCTTTGACGGATCCTTTCCGTTCGTCTGTTTTCACGCACCTCGGTTATTCTCTCGCCACACGAACAAGCTGATCAAAACACCCCACAGCCCCTTCAACGAGCCTTGGGCTCTGATACCAATTGTTGGAAATCAGTCCCTCCCCCATCCTTGAACTCACACCCCGAACACCACTGATCGGTCACACTAATCAAAACAGCAACTGAACGACTCTCATGCGTATTTGGGGTTTTCACTGTGTGTATAATATTAAAGAGGAAAACTGATTACATATAAATTCATACATAGAAAAAGGGAAGACTACTACTCCTATTTAAAGCTGGAAAAGGTCCTAATAAACTGGAAATAAAATGGAACCAATAAGCCACGTTTTCCTAAACTTCCACCAAACTCGGTCAAACCAAGACTAAGTCAGAATTATAGTCTAACACCCCACTTCCTCTTGCTGAAGCGGTCCATCTTAAAAACAACTGACCCAGGACTGCTGACCCGCTCCATGACCCGCTGTTCCGCGACCCACATATTCATCCGTGACCCACAACCCGATTTGACTCATTAAGATTACCCAACATATATAATCTTATTTATTCATAACACTACTTATTTTTATGCATATGTATAGATTTCACGCTTCATGTATTTGTGTCGGTACTTTAATTTTTTTTTTGACAGCAAGAAATAACCAATATATTTCCAAGCAAAAGGGGCTAGCGAGAGGCTAGAAATACAAAAGCTAAGACTTAACGTCCAAGGGCTTTTTAACCCACGAATCCCAACACATGACCCTCCCAAACGTGGAACGATACTTGATCCAATCAAACGCAAAAAACTGCACCAAGTTGGCAATTTCCGCCCCTTTCAACGCCTTGTTGTTAAATACCATATTGTTTCTATTCATCCAGATAACCCAAAAGAACGCTATGACCACCACCTCGAGCATCAGACTCGGGTTTTTCAAAAGCCCCGCGGAATTCGCCACGTCGACCAGCTCCCCAGTTGCACCGACCCGAGCAGGGAATTTGTCCCACCAGATGTGTAAAATTGCAGCGGACTCCCACACGGTAGAGCACTCGGTAAATATGTGTTTGACAGATTCCTCTTTAGAGTTACACATCAGACACAGTCCCGAGACTACTCTAACCCCTCTTTTGGCCAGGTTATCACGCGTGGGGAGTCTTTCCAACCGAGCCCTCCAATAGAGAATGTTTGACCTTGCATGGCACCCAACGATTCCATCGAGTCTCTCGTTATCCCCATGGACAAGAGTCACTTCGTCGATCAACGTTCGCAAGGAAGCCACCGAGAAATGCCCACTATCTTCCAATAACCACCTCCATTGGTTGGTATTTTCGTCCTTATCAAACAGGTTCCTAAACGGAATCCCCATAGCTTCAAGGTATTTATGCGTATTGGCGATCCGCCCCAAACACCCCCGATCTTCCTTGTATGCGATCCTTCCTCTAGACTTCCCGCGATAATCCCACATGTTTTATAAAATTCTTTGATAACATTGGAGTGTGATACCATGAACTTACTGAAGTGCGAATTAAGTAGTGTGTGCCTTAAATTTAGGCAGTTGAAAGAGTTGCTCGAAAGCTTGACGAAGAAGCGAAAAAGGCCTATATATTCTTTTTTTAGTACAAGGGCTTTCCAGAAGGAAAGTAGTCCAACTCAATGTCTTACGCACCAGTGGCATTTGAGTGAAAGCAGTAAGTCAGCTGCCAAGAATCATCGATTTTGAAGACATTAAAGAAACAAGAAAATATGTAGCTCTCTGGTTCAGATCTAGCATGGTGTTAATATTGAGGCTATCTTTAGCTTGCACCATGTTTCATTTTACTTGCCTTAGTATGCTTTAGAATTTAATATCAGTATTAGATTGCTAAGTTGTCAATATGATTAGTAGTATATTATGAGTGTCTCCTTATAATTGATTAATTAGTAGTATATTATGTAGTTCTTCAAATTAATGTTGATTAGTAGTTGCTACAACTTACAAAACGCTGGAAAATAGTGACAACTCAGTATCATAACATTAATTTAAGATAAACAAGCTATGAATTAATCTAAGTTTAAACTATAAAAATCGAGATTTTAAAGACCAATTAATGAACGTAACCTAAGTAAGGGGCCGTTTACCAAACACTTACTCGGGTAAGCGCATACCAAGTCGCATTACCTACCGGATTGATATGGCAAGGACCAAAATCTTACCCGGTAAGAGCGAATGAAAGGACCGAGTCTTACACCGGTGAGTGATGGCGACGATTCTCACCACGGTTAGCGCTTACCGGATGAATTGTTGCATACGATACCGATTTGGCGGACTAAAATCTTACCCGGTAAATAAGTGATAATGTTAAATTTGACTGGTAAGTACTTACCCAGGTAAGCATTTGTTAAACGGCCCCTAAGTGCATAAAGTATCAACTATCAAAAGATCTGTTATCACATATTTGAACACCATACCTTAATATTATATAAACATGACTTACTCTTCAAATGCTGCATCATTTCAGGAAGCTGATTCTTACGCACCACCCATAACCTCTAGCAACCAACAAGGCAACAACCAATGGAATAGACACACCATTATATATGTTTATATATAGGTTTACATGAAATTAGATACTGTTTGGATGTTTTTTTTTATAATTCAAGGTAGTATATATGTTCTTTCACATTTTGTGAACGACAGATATTTAGTGCTAAGAGGTTTGGCTTTGGTTTTTTTTTTTGGAAACGACAATCCTTATAAAAATGCATAGGCAGAAGCTATCAACGAGGAGAAACGTTACACGGGACCAAGACAAGAAGTGGGAGATGTACTCCACTCGGCGAAGTTTTCTCGACTCCCCTTATGTAACACCTTCTAAATTGGAAGAGCAGCTAAATATAAACTTCGATTAAAAAGACAAAAGGTGATGAAATTTTTACTACGAACCATCCTTGAAATCACCTCAATATTTAAAACGTCACAACTCCAACATTAACCATAATCTAAGTCATACATTAAGACCAAATAAAGGCGGGTATTACTTAACACAAATACAAGTTGCTATCCCTGAAATAAATGCGAAGACTTAACTAAGCACTTTACTCCTCGAGCACCCTACTCGCACTCATATCTTCACAGTGTCACTAGAAATATTCCCAACCGGACCTGTTGCACATGTCGACAAATAAAAAGGTTAGGCTAACGCCTAGTGAGTTCTTTATCATGATTGCGTAAATCAATAAACGGGTAGGATGTAGCTTGAAAACATAATTTTCCCAAAAGAATTTATAACAATTATGTAAACAACTCCATTTCCAGACGCACACAAATCTTGAGCCGAAAGCTTTCATATGAAACATTTTTCAAAAATAAACTTACTCCACAACTTACTCAAAATGGGCTTTCACGTTAAATATCCCGAGTAATATAAACATGAATAAAACTCCAATATTTAAAACATCCAATAAGGATGAGGCATAGAACCCGCGAATAAACCATGGGAAACAAATCATATAAATAAAATACGTCACCGAAAATATGGATAAAAGTAAATACCCAAAAACAACACCTATTGGTGACGGGGGAGACCCGGTTCCATCGAATGTGACAGGCACACAAAGTTAGGTCACTTATGATGTTATTGGATTACACCTTAAGTCCCGGTTTTAGTTCTCATGCCATAAAGACATCACAACCTCAAACCATACACATGCCTTTATTGCCTACACCGTCGAGTTACTCCTCAAGGACTTAAGGGACCATATTATCTATCCAATATAGACGAGTTACACCTCAAGGACTTCAATGTCCCCCATTGCCTACTCGCTAGTAGCCCCGAACGGCCTACCGTATATAACCATGCGTTCCAATAGTCCACTCCTCGTGCACAAAGAGATAGACACCAAAATAACTCATAATCCCGGAGTACAACCCATAACGGTTCCTCTCAACAAAAGGAACGAGACATCAACGACGTCAGTTTGGCATAAGCCCCAAAGTGAGAATATCAAGACTCGTCACTATTAAGTATGACTGACTTACATGCCTATAGATCCAATGCATTACAGTCTAAAACGCTACATGACTCAAAACAAATGAACTAATGCATTCAAAACATGTAACTTCCAAATAAGATGCAAATAAATGCGTAACACAACCAAAGCTCCATCTCGAGCTATTAAAACTGGGCAAAAGGCCCGAGACTCATTTGAGTATGATTCAAGCCTAGAAAGGCAAAACAACGTTTGGCTAACTACATGAGCCCATACAGTTATATAACCAAAAACATATATTTACTCAAATCTTTGACTCATAAAACACAATTGGCCCTCGGCCCAAATCTAAAAGATTTTCAATTCACAATGTCCATAAAGTCGAGATTGACCAAACTTTAACAACTTACACCTTTGTATTTTCCAAAACGTACCGTATCATAGTTTGTGCATAATCAAGCCAACAGTAAAAGCACGTTTTTACCCAACAACATTCATTTGTGAAAATAAGTTAAATAAACACCTTCAATCATGATTTACTCAGCAAAATGTCTAAAATCCCAAAAGTGGGTGTTTTATAAGATTTTAAAAAGTTAAAACACTTTCATAATCAAAACCCACCAAATAGCTCCACAAAGGATCATTTTCATGTAAACACATAATCACTCTAAAAATGACATTTTGGCATGTACAACGTTTTCACAAATCAACTTGAGCCCACCTTGCTAGATTTAGGCTAAATCTAGATTTTCCCCAAAATTGAGCTCCTTTGAAGAAACTTGAATCTTCAAGCCCAATCCTCCAAAACCTAGATCCATAAGTTTTCAACCATCAAAAACCATATTCAACCATACGAAATCGTTTCCCAAGTCATTTTCATCCATAATCTCAACTTACACCCAAAACCCTAATTTTTCCAATAATGAAGAGAAAAGAATATTTACCTCAATCGCCACATGAATCCACCAACCAAACACTTCTAGGGTTATCAATATGAGCTTCAATCTTTATATCATCCAAAGAAAGGGAAGGGTTTAGGTGAGGGTTGGGTAGAACCCTAGAAAGCTTAAAAAACACCTAAAGAGAACAAGAAGGAGATCCCCATTTCTTAACTTCCAAATCTCTTCTTCAAACTAGATGGAATCACTTTAGAACTCCAAGATTTGTGTAATTGAGGCTCCAAAAACTGAAAATGGGGGAGGGGTTAGGTTTGGGAGAGTTTAGAGGAAAAATTATGGGGTAAAATGAGAAAAATGGGTGAAAATTGTGGGTTTTAAGCTGACTGGGGCCCGACCGCGACTATGCCCGGCGACTATGCCATTGGCATAGTCGCGCGTCACTCTCGTGCCCAAAGTACCGAAGCCAACCAAGGGTCGACGACTATGCCCAGCGACTATGCCCTCTTGGCAATGTCGTGGGCAATGTCACGCCAAGTGTACCGAGGGCGGTCTTATCCTCGCGAATATGACACGGCGATAGTGACCATGTCACTATTGCCCAAACTGCCCCAAAGCTTGTTTTCGTTCCTGCTTAACCCGAAATGCATCCGATATGCTGAGTTCCTTTCGTAAACATTTTCCCGACTTTAAACCTTCATAAAAAATAGATTATTTATCTTAATGAAATTCCGGGTGTTACAATCCTCCCAACCTTAAAGAGATTTCGTCCTCTAAATCTAATTCCCGTACTTCCAACGGTTACTGACCTCAAACCTATTCATGTCCCCTCAGTTTCCAACTGAGATTCAAATTGTCCTTCTTGACCGAACTGCCACGAAAGTCTTTGCATCGATGCTCACACTCAATATCCCCTTAGGCTCATTACACTTACATTCGAGTAACGCTTAACTTACTAAGGCAATTTATAACCACAAGACTTCGGTTGTCTCCCAACCGTAAATGTCCCAAACTTCCCCCAGCGATAGATCCCGGTTTCTCAATCACTCCGGATCCACACGCTTATAAACTATTCTCTCCAACCAATATGAGGTTCAATCACTACTGAAACCAACCAAGTCCTCCACTTCCCTGTTCCCGCTGTTGAATTGACACTTAACTCTAACAAACACTATCAAACCCCAAAACAGGCGGTCGTCCCTGACCCAACGATCTTACAACTCCCATAATACGTCCAATTACCAATCATCCAATCGACAATTTCCTTTACTATCAAGAAAAGTCATCCCTCTAAATCTACTTATCACAGACTAAACTTCGTAAGATCACTACAACCTATACCACCATCCCTTAAAATTTGGACTACAACCTCCAATTACACTAACGGTTCTTAGCCTCGAAATCCGGAAGTTGACACCTAATCAAAACACCAAGCTTTGAACCACAACAGAACTCCACATACTCAAGTTTCATTCGTCGAGCATCCCGACAAAACCGAGGTTATCCTACACGTTCTTTATGCAAAACTGGCAAATCCACAACAAGGTTGCCGAAAAGAACGGTTACAGCCATCGTTAACATAAGATAACGCGAGCCTCACCCGTCCGTTACAACGAAAATGCGCCGACCTTGCAAATGATACAATTCGGCTTATGGTACTAATACACGTCAGAACACCCATCCTTCCACCGATAGGATTCTATACGTCATTGCCTTTTAACCGGGGTTGCTTAACTTTCCCAAGCCTAATGAGTTCAATGTTTTTAAGTGACAGACTGAATAATTATGCAAATCGTAAATTTTATAGAAATTTTCAACACGAAGGTTTTCATAACAATCAATAGTACATGTAAAAATTTACCACCATTACCCGGTAGTTATGCAAAATAGGCACACTCGACCCACAAGTGGAAACTCGCTTTGGAAATTATTTGATCGTTACTCGAGTTACTAACAAGTGCAAAAGTAGACTTAACAAACTTTTAAAATAAACCGATACGGTCCTAGCATGAATGTATTTATGTCATGTACGTATAGTAATTTCCCGCAAAAAGATAGTGTGCAACATCATGTATGTACGAAACTTCAAAAGAGGAATTTAAACGACATCTGTTAGCTTCAATCTTCCTAATCATAGAAGTATTTAGAAGTAGTGAAAAATAGGCTAAGTGAAGAAAGCCTCTTACAGAGGCTCTGCCGAACTTACCGAGAGATCAAGGTCAAGAAACTACAGAAGCTAAAGAGGCGCCCTACAGAAGCTCTGTCATACGCGCAAAGAAGACCAAAGACTCGGAATCCGGTGAAGACTGCTCTTCTAAGGACCAAACCGCAGAACCTCTGTGGCACTTCACAGAGCCTCTGCGGTCTTCAACAAAGACGTGAAAGATATTTATAATATCTTGCTACTGTTACAGGACCTGTTCATCAACTTGCATGGTAGCATGCCCTGTCCAACTGCGACGTGTCAAACTCTGGTTGGATTCAATAGGGCTTAGTACATAATAGACGTCTGCTGCATTAAATGCAATACAGCACGCCCAACTGTTCATGCTATCCGTCCAACTATTCATACCGTCCTTTGTGAATAGTGGCATATGCTTTATGGTCCCCTTAGAGTAGTATATAAGGAAGACTCATGTTGAGTTCTTCCTATTAATCTATCAATCCATCGATCGATCAATCGAACACTTTGAGAGAAAAACATCACAAGAACACACAGCTTAAACACTTTGAGAGTCATATCTGTTTTAAAGCTTTGCTTACTCACTGTTCTTGAATCTGATCTTAATATATATATATATATTCAGTAAACTTTGAGATATTATTTCTTGTTCACTGTTTATTTATATTGTGTTCTAAATCTATCAAACATATCTGTTAGTTAAATACGCTTCCGCATCAAACTCAAACTTAAACTAATAGATATGATAATCTTGTTTAAACAAAAACGGGAACCAACAATTGGTATCAGAGCAAAGCTTGATTTTCAATATCAAGTGATCCTCGTTTTTACAAGATTAGTGATAGAAATCATTTTTTCCTATTCCTCATCTCTAGGTTAAAACTCCATTAAAGTGTACTCTGAGAACTGTTCAAACCCAGAAAACTTTCCAGATATTCAGACTCATACTTTTTAACCATACTATCTTTTCAGAACCTTAACAAATGACAAATACAAATAACTTCTTTACTGCTGGTTCACTCACCAAGCCTCCTACTCTCCTACGAGATGAGTATCCTCAATGGAAGATAAGAATGGTTCATATTTTTGAGGGTACTGAAAAAAATCTTGTACAATATCTTTACAACCTTCCTCCTGTTCCCATGATAGCAGTACCACGAGTACCAGCTACTGCTGAATCTCCAGAAATCCCTGAACATCAAAAACCAAAGCTAAAAGAAGAATGGTCAAATGAAGATAAGGCAAAAGATGAAGTTGCACAGAAAACAAAAAGAATCCTGATAATGGCTATCCCCAACGAACTTTTTCAATCCTTAGATGCATGCGAAACTGCGCACGATCTTTGGAAAGAATTAGAAAGACAGTTGGAAGGGGGTGCTAAAACACAGAAGAACCGAAGGGCACAGTACATAAATGAATATCATGCATTCAGAGCCTCTGCAACAGAATCTCTGCAAACAACGTACGATAGGTTCAACTCTCTCATAAACAAATGTAGAAAGTCTGGCATTCACAGAACCTCGGAAGAAAATAACGTCATGTTTCTAAAGAGTCTGAATGATGAGTGGCTTCAACTGTCTATGTCTTTACAAACAAACCAAGATCTAGACTCATGGACACTCTCTGATCTCTATGGAACACTAGTTGCACAAGAGCCTCAAATAGCACAGGCTAAAACAATAGCTATTGCACCATACGCATTGGTTAGTAAATCAACAGAGGCTACAGAGAGACCGAGAAATGAGAGAGCAACATAGGAGAAGAAGAAGGAGAAGAAGAAGATAGTGATGGTTGATAGCGAAGAAGACGAGCTGATAGAGGAAGAAATAACTCTTGCGTCATTAGCTAAATCATTGGCTCTATTGACAAGAGAGTTCAGAGGTAACCAAAGAAATTTTGGAAATGACAGATATAGCAGAGACAACCAGAGAGATAGAAGAGATGATGAAAGAAGAGAAGAATCAAGTGACCGACAGAGGTCAGACTACAGAAGTGACCGACAGAGGTCGGGCGACAGAAACTACAGAGGAAATTACCGACAGAGGTCAGATGACAAGGTAGGCCACACACAAGAATGCTACAAATGTGGTAAGCCTGGTCATTATGCAAACGAATGCCGAACAGAGAAAGGAGGAGATCAACAGAAGTCCGACGATCGAACTGGAAACACCTCCCAAGGTTGCTTCAACTGCGGCAAGCCAGGCCATTTCGCAAAAGATTGCAGAAGCAGACAAAGTCGCCCACAGAAGGACTCAGCTTTTTACAAAAAGAAGGCTGAATACTATGCACAAAAATCCCTAATGGCGAACAAAGGGCATTCTGAAGCAAATAAGGAGGACTTCGAGTCAGACTCTACCTCTGATGATGAATTCACCACCAATGCCCTATTCTGTGGCATGGCAGAAGTCGACTCGGGCACTGACAATGAGGTATCAATTTCAAACTCTACCTCTTGTATTAAATATGTAGAAAATGATTCAGTTAGACTTAACAATGAAATGATTGAACTCAAACAGATAAATGAAAGTATTCAGAAAATACTCACCTTTAATGAGAGAAAAGTAAGGCTTCTCACTCAAGAAAAAGCCAAAATTTTTGAAGAAAAGGAAAGAGTAGAAAAATATTGGAGCAAAAATGTAGATCCTTTAAAAAAGCAAATTTCTGAATTAACCTCTGCTTTAAAAGTCAAAACTAAAGAGCTTTCAGTTTCTAGGAGTGAAACAACTGACATAAGAGCTCTCAAAGAATACTTTCAAAAAGAGAGAGATTTACTTTGGCAAGATCTACTCAGAAGAGAGGTTTTACTTAAAAACTATAAAGATGCACAGAAGGTGTATGAGAAAGTAAACTCACAAATAAGAAGACGAGGTATAGGGTACGATGATATTACTCTAGGTGTTGAAAGCAAAAGACTTAAACCTCTGTCTTCTCTGTTTGTGATAGGAAAAACAAATAACCAATTTTTCCAAACTTACTCTCTGTAAGTAAAATGGTTAAAATCTCTGAAGAACCTCACTTGAGGAAACATACGAAGATGATCAATGTGTGGTTTGAAAAAACAGATTCATCATCTTCAACCTCTGTCAATAGAGGAATCAAACCAAAGAAATATCTGAAAACACAAGATCAGATTGGTATCTTTAAGTTTGGTAAACCAGAGACTCAAACACAGGTCGCTTTTGTCTGTATGATAGATGTCAAAAAGAAATTATCTGCAAAAGCTCCTGAGTTTAAACCCATCTTTTCAGAAGAAAATCTTAAAAGATCAATTGAAAAAGAAATTTTGGAAGTTTTGAAATCAAATACTTTAGAAAATCTCTGTACATCTTCTATAGATCATATTCTCGCTGAAGAGATCTCATCTGAAACCTCTGCCATCTATGAAAGTTTTTCTACAGAGGAAGAAAACTCGTACGATACATGCTCAGAAAATCCAGCCTCTGTCGAAAGAAATGAATCAACCTCTGTATATGAGGACGATTCATCCTCTGACGACTCAGAGACTGATTCTAAATCAGGGATAATTCACTGTGACACAGAGGATGTTAAATTCTCCTCTGAGGTTCTTAATAGAACAATTTCTCCAAAAGAGAAAATCACAGAGATACCTATCTGTCCAGATTTTCTAAAAATGTGTATACAAGTCAAAACCTCTACAGAGCTTGATAATTTGAAAAAGGCCTCTGAAAATCCTAAAAGCTCAAAATTTTCAAAACCTTTAAGGCCTGAAGCTAACAAATATCTTTCCTCTGTGACAGTGAAGACAGACGTTCACCACAGAAGAGACTCACAGAAGGCAGGACCTAAACAAGATTTTTGCAAAAAACATTCTAGTATTCATAGATCTTCTTGTAATAGGAAATCTAATGTTAAGAACGAATGTAATGCCTCTGTGACTCAGTTCAATGAATTAAATGAAAAGTTCAAACAAATCACATCTCATATTAAATACTGTCATTGTTTTGATCTTATGTTCAGATTAAAAAATCAATTCTCAAGTCCAGATTGCTTAATCTCCACTAAAATTCAAACTCCAAAGTCAAAACCTAGAGAGATACAATCTGATCTTTCTACAAAAGATAAAATGTATTTCAAGAATGCTAAGGCAAACTTGAAAAATTCTAACAATATTGGACCCATATGGATATGGGTACCTAAGTCTCTGTGATTGTCTTACAGAAGCGGTATGTGCCAATTTGGTATCTTGACTCCGGATGCTCAAGGCACATGACTGGCGACAGAAGTTTACTATCCACGTACAAAGAAACACACGATGGTGGATCTGTAACTTTTGGAGACAACAAGAAGGGACACATCAAAGGCTATGGAGTCATACAGAAGGAAAACGTCTCCGTATACAAAGTTGCATATGTGAATGGCCTTAAACACAACCTACTCAGTGTAAGTCAACTCTGTGATACAGGATTTGATGTCTTGTTCAAAAGGACTTTCTGCTCTCTGCAAAGTGAAGACACAGGAATGGAACTTCTGCGAGCCGAAAGAAAAGGTGATCTGTATCTGATGAACTTCTGTTCAACAACCAAGGACAAAGTTTGCCTTGTAGCTTGCGAAAGTAAAGAAGCCTGGTTATGGCATAACAGGTTCTGTCACTTAAACTTTCACACATTGGATAAACTGGTCAAACTTGATCTAGTTAAAGGTTTGCCAAATGTTAAATTTAATAAGGATCACTTATGTTCTGCCTGTGAAATGGGAAAACTCAGAAGAGCTTCCCACAGAGGCAAAACAGATGTGTCTTGCACTAGGCCTCTGTACATGCTTCATGTCGACCTCTGCGGTCCCATTGCAATACAGAGCCTAGGTGGCAAGAAATATATACTTGTCCTAATTGATGAGTATTCGCGCTTCACATGGGTTGAATTTATTCGAAAGAAATCGGATGTTCCAATCATCTTGATTAATCTAATGAAAAGAATCCAAGTTCTTTATGAATGCAGAATACTGAAGTTAAGAAGTGACAATGGCACAGAATTTAAAAACTCTGTCATTGAAGCCTATCTTTCTACAGAAGGAATATCACAGAACTTCTCTGTCGCACGTACTCCACAGCAAAATGGTGTAGTCGAAAGGAAGAATCGAACGCTCGTGGAGGCAGCAAGAACTATGCTATCAGCATACGGATTACCGATGAACTTTTGGGCAGAAGCAATTTCTACCGCTTGTTACACACAGAATCGGTCAACCATTGTGAAAAGACACATCAAGACTCCTTACGAACTGATCAACAAAAGGCGGCCAAACATCAAGTTTTTCCATGTGTTTGGATGTAAATGCTTTGTTTTAAACGACAAAGACTCAAGAGGAAAGTTTGAGGTAAAAGCTGACGAAGGCAAATTCATTGGATACTCTGCCACTTCCAAAGCCTACAGAGTATACCTTACATGATCTCGCAAAATCATTGAAAGTATCAATGTTTCTTTTGATGATTCATTCCAAATGACTTCTGAGCAAATCCGTTCAGAACTCGAACTTAAAAGGGAAACCTCTGGCATCTCGCAAACGAAAGAAGACTTCAATCTTCTATTTTTAGAGATGTTCCACAATGACATTGATCCTTCTGTTGGAACTATCAGAGTTTCTGAAGAACCATCCTCTGTTGGACAAAATCCTACAGGTATGACTCTAACTGGTCCAAATAATGCTTCATCTTCTTCTATAAATACTACAGATGCAAATGCCGTAGAAGAAAATGCAGAAGATAAAACATCAAGAAAAACGACCACAGAAGCTGCTGAAAAACAAACTCCACAATCCACAGAAGAACCAATTACAGAGGTAATTGAGGACCAAGACTATACGCCCTCAGAGGAACAAACTCCACCACTCATACCAATCATTCCACAAATGGTAGAATCTTCTACCAAGGTAAGAAGAACGACAGAGGCTATACAAGAAGAAGATCCACAAGAAGCTTCTGAAGAAAGGTTCGATGACATTGATGACCATCTTCCTCGCACCACTCAGTGGACAAAAAGCCATCCTCCAAGTCAAATAATCGGAGAACCTTCTGACTCAGTAAAAAACAGGTCTGCCACTGCTAATTTTTGTTTCTTTACAAATTTTATTAGTGTGATAGAACCAAAGAAGATTTCTGAAGCACTAGATGACCCAAACTGGGTAGACGCCATGCAAGAAGAACTTCTGCAGTTTGAGCGTAACAAAGTATGGACTTTAGTACCTCTGCCACGAGGGAAACAGGCCATTGGGACTAAGTGGGTCTACAAAAATAAGAAGGATGAAGACGGAGTGGTCATCAGAAACAAAGCACGATTAGTGGCAAAGGGTTATAGACAAGAAGAAGGCATAGATTACGATGAGACTTTTGCTCCTGTCGCACGGCTCGAAGCAATAAGAATATTCTTAGCCTTCGCAGCCCACAGAGGTTTTAAAGTCTATCAGATGGACGTAAAATCAGCTTTTCTCAACGGTGAAATCCAAGAAGAGGTTTACGTAAATCACCAACCAGGGTTTGAAAGCTCAAAATTCCCAAGGCATGTATACTACCTTGAAAAGGCTCTGTACGGACTGAAACAGGCTCCAAGAGCATGGTACGAACGACTTTCTACCTTTCTTCTAGTAAATGGCTACAACAGAGGTACAACAGATACTACGTTATTCTATAAACGTAAAAACAGTGAAATAATGCTTGTACAAATCTATGTGGACAACATAATTTTTGGGTCTTCTAACACAGAAGAGTGCAAAAGTTTTGAAAAACTCATGCAGAGTGAGTTTGAAATGAGTATGATGGGAGAACTAACATTCTTCCTCGGACTCCAAGTCAAACAAACATCAGAGGGAATTTTTATAAATCAGGCCTAATATGTCTCTGACATTCTTTTCAAGTATAGCCTCTCTGATACCTCTGCAATGAAAACTCCAATGGCCACTGGAAATAAGTTATCCTTAGATCCAGATGGCATCTCTGTAGAATGCACTCTCTACAGAGGCATGATTGGATCTCTGTTATACTTAACTGCAAGCAGACCTGACATTATGCATGCCACATGTCTTTGTGCACGTTATCAAGCTAATCCAAAGAAATCACACTATGATGCTGTGAAGAGAATCTTTAGATATCTAAAGGGGACCAAAAATCTCGGTGTCTGGTATCCACAGAACTCTGGTTTTAGTCTTAAAGCTTATACAGATTCAGACTATGGAGGATGCATGCTCGACAGAAAGAGTACCTCTGGGAGTTGTCAATTCCTAGGTGGTAAACTAGTCAGTTGGACCTCCAAGAAGCAAAATTGTGTCTCAACATCCACTGCAGAAGCTGAATACGTTGCTGCTGCTAGTTGTTGTTCTCAGGTTCTATGGATGAAGACTCAACTAAAAGACTACGGCCACATCCTATTCAAAATACCTATCTTCTGTGATTCCAAGAGTGCCATTGCTATCTCTGCCAATCCTGTGCAACACTCAAAAACCAAGCATATCGATATAAGGTACCATTTCTTGAAACATCATGTTGAATACGGTACAATCGAAATGCATTTCGTGCCCACAGAATACCAACTCGCGGACTTATTCACCAAAGCGTTAGACGAGAAAAGATTCAATTTCTTGGTGGGTAAGTTACGAATGATCAATATGACGTAAAAATCCTCTGTAAGTATAGGTTTATCTTCTGTAAATATGTATATATTTCTAATTATTTTTTCTTTAATTAATTTATTTCTGTATGTAAGTTCTCAATCTTAAATAGTTCTTAAAATCACAGAGCTTCTGTAAGTCTACTCAAAACCTATGACAACCCTTACAGAACCTCTGGAAAATACGACCTATGTTCTATGCAAAACTTATCATTCTTTGATCCAAGCATAGGTCAAGGGGGAGCAAAAGGAAAATTCCTGATCTACAGAAGTGATTAGATCAAGGGGGAGCAAAAAGGGATCCTAAAATGATCTACAGAGGTAAAACTTTCAAGGGAAAGCCAAAGAAGAATGTCAATGAATCTATATAGACAGAAGTCAGACATCACTGCCGAGAAAAGAAGAACCAAAAGGTATGACTATCGCACAAAAGGTTTTTTAAAACAGTTTTCTAGGACACAAATTGTCAAATATGTTCTAAAAATACTGTGGATAACATTTCAAAAATCAAAAGATCAAAAAGTTTGATAAAATGTGAGTTATGAGAAATTTAAGGTCATAGAGCTTCTGCTGAGCTCAACAGAAGCTCTGCCAGAAATATGCTCTGAGATCACAACTTTAACCTCTATCGATCTTTTGGAATGTTATCTCGGAAACCAAACAGACTCACCATGACCTTCTCGAACAAAACTTTTTCCATAACAATTTTTTCGGACACCAACTTTCAAATATGTCCTAAATATATCTCTTAAAACAAATCAAAAATTGGATGATCAAAAAAATTAATAGAATTTTCATTATGAGATTTTTTCCCTCATAGAGCTTCTGCTGGCCCTCACAGAGCTTCTGCAAGTTCCAACAGAGCCACAAAACCTCTGCGAGTAAAAACTCTTAACTAAAAATCCTATTTGATCCTCTCCAATGCCTTTACAAAACGTTTTGGTTAAAAAGGAACCCCACAGAAGTCATGATAACAATGAGGTATATGAGAAAGGGGTACACATCAAAGATTTTCAAATTCACAGAACCTCTGTAATCTACGGAAGTTCTGTCAATCTGTTACTTGGGCATTTCTGTAGTAATAACGGTTACTTTTACTGAGAGTGAATTACATGTGGCTAAGAATAACCCCACGCGCCTAGCATTAATGGGCCGCGCACGACGTCCTGTCATCCTCTGACATGGCCTACGTGTCCCATTTTCATTGGGCGTACATGGAACGTTTTCTGTGGAAAGTTGAACCCGCCGTTCTAACTTGAGTTCGGATTCCAAATTTTAATCCATTACCATATATTTTACTCTTTCGAATTCTACCGTTTTACCCTCCTATAAAAACCAAGCTCACCCTCTCATAAACTTTTTACAAACTCTCATTCTTCTCCGGCGAAACCTGGAAATTTCTTATTCTCAGTACCAAATGGCTTCATCTTCTCAAGCTATCTCCCCTGCACACTCTCCGGCGACCTCACCAGAACATTCACCTGCTCATTCTGAACATTCAGAAAACCCCAACCCTGCCCAAAACATTGAACTAGAAGATTCCGGCGATTCAGCAGACTTTGCTCCAACCACACATCTTCAAAACTTCATAGCAAAGGATCATTTCGAAAAAGTACTACCAATCAAATCCAACAATTGCTATTTAGTTCCCTCACCCACTGCTTTCGGCGAAGCCCATGCCATTCTTCTAAACATAATGGAAAATCATATCCTCTTCCCTTTACTCTCAAGAACCCCAAAGAAAATTCCAGTAAGATATCTGAACCAGTTTTGGCAAAGTTGCCGATTTGATAAAGATGATTCTCTTATCAAAGGATACATTTCAAAACCCGACAAATCTGAGCATCTGGAAATCAAGTTCAATAGAACAATGTTCTCACTTGAATTCAACCTACCAACGAGTGGTCTTCTTGGATTAAAGAAGTACGCAGAGCAACCAACAGACGACGAGATATGTCGTTTCCTAGAAATGCTTGGGTATAACACACCACTAAGGAAGAGAAATGACTTCCGCAGAGGCAGATTACCACCTCTGTGGAACACCTTGTTCTCAATTCTTAACAGATGCCTGACAGGGAAGATAGGCAGTATTGACCAGAGCTCACATCAGATTTTAACCATCATGTATGGGGTTTACTATGATCTCCCACTGGATTACGCGACCATAATGATGCAAGAGATCATTAACACCATCGACAGAAAGAACAACTCAAGAAGGGTCAAAGAGAACGATCCTAAGTTTCTACCACCTCTGCAATTCCAAAGAATATTGGGAGTCCTGTTCGAACCTCTGTTGCTAATACAGAAATGGCCAATGGAAGGGCCAATTCCCAAACAGTTTCCAATGAGCAAAAATATTCCCACTGATCATGTAGATGGCTACACACACTGCAGACCTTTGTCAAGGAAACTTCTGAAGTATGCCTCGAATAAAACCCTTAAGAAAGAGTATATATGCGATCATAGAACTCCTAAACCGAGTCCTATGACACCCCCGCGTTTAGGTGTCCCCCTAGGAACAATGATTGCAGAACCTCTTTCCACTCAAGAAGAAAAAAATAACAAATTAGCAAAACACATGGCTATTCAACTTAGCTTCATAGCCAAACGTGCAGAGCTCATGGGAAAGAAGTCCTCTTCAAAATCAAAAAGGAGGAAAACTGCAGAAGGCACCTCTACAAGCGCTGCAGAAGATCAACCTTCACCTCCTCATGCCACAGAAATTGGCTCCTCTGCTCCTCCCTCTTCTCCAAAACTGAAGAAGAAAAGAAAATCAAAAACCACATAGGAAGGGGCACCAAAACCAAAGAGGAGGAAATCCAAAAGGAAGCATGGTAAACCACTTGAAAAATTGGTTACCATAGAAGAGGAAGCAATCGCAGAAGAAAGAACTACAGAAGAAGAAGATGCAGAAGAAGAAATGACAGAAGAGGGATATCAATCGCCCCATCAATCCCCAGATCGATTTGCTCACCAAGGAAACATTAACGATTTCCTACAGAACCCCGACATTGCTAACACTTTAAATACAGCAGGGTGGACGGCACAACCTCTCGACCACCATTCGCCAGAAGAACAATACTTCTCTATTTCTGGCATTGACACACATCTGCAAGAAGATGATCAAACACCCAGAGATCAATCAGCTGAGACACCTATTATTCTACATAACCCCTTCATTCAGCAAGGATTGGACGT
Organism: Saussurea involucrata; assembly: GCA_033807775.1. Classification (NCBI taxonomy): domain Eukaryota; kingdom Viridiplantae; phylum Streptophyta; class Magnoliopsida; order Asterales; family Asteraceae; genus Saussurea; species Saussurea involucrata. Next base: position 215,359,021 of record CM066314.1, on the reverse strand, counting down.
TCACAGAAGGAGTCCAAGCCCAGCTTCAGAAGAAATAGGACAAACAGAAGCTCAGTGGAATAGAGATGAATTAACAGAGACAAGAATGGAGGTCTCAGAGGTAGATTCAGACGAAGAAGAAGTTGTATGGATACGGAAAGGTCTCTACCATCCACACGTCATGAGGTTATACGGCTCTCATCAAATGTATGACTTCTTAGGCACAGAGCAAGGAACTTCAACAGAAGATAGAGAAGAAGCTCCAAGCCATTGGATATCTACAGAAGCTGAAAAGATAGACAATGATGTAGTGCTTGGATCCTTAACAGCAGAGGAAACAAGAAAAGATGCCTGGATTAATAGAGGCACACAACCAAAACCAACTCCCAGTGCAACCCACACATCTAACTCCGCAGGTCTAGCTGCAGAGGGAGTTATTGAAATAGAGCAGCACAGCTCGATCCAAACCCAACCCAACCAGCCAGAAGTCACTCTTTCGACTTTTGCGCCCACAAAAACCGGGGAATCCATTCCTAGGGAGTCTCCTCAAAGAGACTCACCTATAGTTCGTGATCAATCGCCCCAGATCACACTAGAACACCCTACAGAGGAATTCGTTTCCTCTGCCACGCACGAAATAGGGCCAACCCTTCTTTCAGAGAGAAGTAGTAAGCACAACGACGAAGAGACTCTAGACAAGTCTCCGAGTCAACAGAAGGATCTAGTACCCACCTCTGGAGTGGATCTAGACAATGTCGTTCACAGAACTTCTATAGAGTTTGAAGCACTAGATGCTTCTGCTCGAAGATCAGATGGAAATCCTTCCACCCCCAACGTACAAACAAGTGTGAATGAAGGTGTCCCAGGAGCAGGGACTCACTCTGGAGACGAATGTGTTCCTCCAGAGGTTACACCAGGGACACAAGTATCAAGGGATGAGTTCCAAACCCTTGTCACCTCTGTGAACCAAACCATGAAAGAGTTGCAAAGCTCTTTCACATCTTTTGCAGAGAAAACATCAACGGACATGCTGAATCTGAACACCAAAATGGACAATCTGTCCACAGAGGTGAAAACAGCCATCACAGAGATGAAATCTTCTGCGCAAACAACTGCAACAACTACAGCCACTTCTGCTGCTAAAGATTTTGGAATTACCGCAACTTCTGCATTCAAGGAATCAGTAAAACATTTCCTTGAACAAATGAACAAGCAATCCAACAAATCAGAGAGCATCACACCCGCAGATCTACAGAAGGCTCTGCAAAACGTTCAAGCAGAAGCAATGCGCAACACAATACTGATGCAGCCTAAAGACTACATGACCAGAGCACAGCTAACAGAGCTCGGCCAGAATGTCATAAACCAGGTCACAGAAGTTATTGTCTCCTTCACTGCTGCAAATGGCAACTACGTCAAAGAGTTCAGAAAAGTGTCGGCAGAATGCGCTTCAACACAGAAGCAGAGCTTGCAACTCTTTTCGGCCTCTGTGATGATGTATGTGCGAAGTTGATGGCCGCAGGAGCAGAACTACCAAAGAAACCCAAAGCTTCCTGCAGAGCAGAGGGTACTTCTGATAAAAGTCAGGATGATTCTGATGATGACCATCCTGGTCCATCAGATAATCCTGAGGGGGAGAATATAAGGGAGAAAGCTACGACCAGAGGAATACAAACTCCGCCAATCGCAGCAGAACCAATCAGTCAAGCCCCTCCAGAACAAACCCAAGATCAAAAACAAAATCAACAGACCACAGAGACAACACCCATCTCTGTGGAATCATCTCCTGAAGAAACCAATATTCCATAAGTTGATCAGCATACCACAGAGGCAACAACCACCCCTGTGGTAATCAACTTGGAAAAGAGTCCTTCAACAAAATCAACAGAAAAACCCCAAACCATACCAAGAAGAAAGTCGATTGCCACCAAACCAATAAGAGCAACGACCTCTGCGACCTCTGCTTCTGATATTCTGAGAAAGATGCACAATACAATGACTGATCGAATGTCGCAGAGAGAAGAAGAAAGGCACAGGTTCACATTAGCTTTCAAAATGGCAAGAAGATTCGATGTCCAATCTTCACCAAAAGAAATAAAGCTCACAGAAGAAGTCACCAAAGAACCTCCAACAGAGGTTACAGAGCACATCAAGCCAACAGAACCATCGCCACAAAAGTCCTCTAAATCACAAGTGTCAAAACCTACAGAGGCAACCATCAAGCCAACAGAAGCACCAACCTCCAAACCTACAGAAGAAACAGGTTATGCACCTCCAAAAGCCAAAGACAAGGGCAAAGCAATACTGATAGAAGAGCCAAAGAAAAAGAAATCATTGCCCAAGCCTACAGAGAAATTGATGAAGAGCGCCTTTGATGCCTTCCAAACTCCAAAGCCTAAAGAAGTTGATTGGGCATATGGATTAAAGCCCCTATCAGACATTCCACTTACTGGCAGAGCTGCAGAAGTTGTTCAACAGATGGAGAGTCTCAGAAGACAAGTACCACAACCTGGTCCAACACATGAAGAGATGGAAGAAGTGGTATACAAATACCTCTATAAACAAACCTTTCAGACCAATCATCCAACAGATCATGTGACAGATTCAAGGATCAGAGAAGAATTTGAGAACATCTTCACAAGAACAAAGCCAAGAACCAAAGCAGATGTCTTCTCAATCCACAAGATCAAAAAGGTAATCTTCTGCAAGTTCTCCTTTACAAGAACCTATCCAAGGGTCAGGTACAATCTTTACAAAGTCAGAAGAGAAGACAATTCAGAAACCACCTTCGCTGATGCTGACCTAAGAAACATCAATCCTTATGATCTACCTGACCTTCTGCAATGGACAAAGGACAACTACAACACAGAGGCAAACACCAGGGCCTATCAAGTGTTAAGAAAAGCAATGAGGGAAAAGCTTCTGATCTTCAGTATGATAGATTTTCAACTGGGAAAGGATCTTGGTCTCAAACATCTAAATTTACGACCACCAGAAGATCGCTGCCCACCCGACGTCATGCCCAACTCTATCATCACAGAACCAAGATTCGGGTTAGTATTTCAAAACCCACAAGGCGAAATCAAACTATTTGTGTGCATGGATTGTCAGAAGTACGCAACTAGTACTCTGAACAAGTTCAGAGCAAGCCTTGTAAAATACAGAGGTACAGAGAAAATGGATAGAGATGCTGCAGATACTTTCATCCGAGAGATTGATGCCACAATTCGCCTAAGAGAACTCTGCATCAGTTTCTACAAAGAGATCAGAAGAATCGGAAGAGACAACAGAAGCTTCAACGATTTCAAAGATGCCAAAATCTGATTCTCAAACCTCAAATCTCTACAAACCAAGTCAAAAGTTTATCTTTCATTGTACTCAAATGTAAAATGCCTCTGGCATATTTTTGAATGAAAGAACTTTCGAGGTATTGTTTAACCTCTGTCTTATATAACTTAGCCTTACTAAACTCAAGTTAAATTTTTTATTTTTCACTACTTAGGGGGAGATTGTTAGCTTCAATCTTCCTAATCATAGAAGTATTTAGAAGTAGTGAAAAATAGGCTAGTGAAGAAAGCCTCTTACAGAGGCTCTGCCGAACTTACCGAGAGATCAAGGTCAAGAAACTACAGAAGCTAAAGAGGCGCCCTACAGAAGCTCTGTCATACGCGCAAAGAAGACCAAAGACTCGGAATCCGGTGAAGACTGCTCTTCTAAGGACCAAACCGCAGAACCTCTGTGGCACTTCACAGAGCCTCTGCGGTCTTCAACAAAGACGTGAAAGATATTTATAATATCTTGCTACTGTTACAGGACCTGTTCATCAACTTGCATGGTAGCATGCCCTGTCCAACTGCAACGTGTCAAACTCTGGTTGGATTCAATAGGGCTTAGTACATAATAGACGTCTGCTGCATTAAATGCAATACAGCACGCCCAACTGTTCATGCCATCCGTCCAACTATTCATACCATCCTTTTTGAATAGTAGCATATGCTTTATGGTCCCCTTAGAGTAGTATATAAGAAAGACTCATGTTGAGTTCTTCCTATTAATTTATCAATCCATCGATCGATCAATCGAACACTTTGAGAGAAAAACATCACAAGAACACACAGCTTAAACACTTTGAGAGTCATATCTGTTTTAAAGCTTTGCTTACTCACTGTTCTTGAATCTGATCTTAATATATATATATTCAGTAAACTTTGAGATATTATTTCCTGTTCACTGTTTATTTATATTGTGTTCTAAATCTATCAAACATATATGTTAGTTAAATACGCTTCCGCATCAAACTCAAACTTGAACTAATAGATCTGATAATCTTGTTTAAACAAAAACGGGAACCAACAACATCAATTTCCAAAATTCTCTTTTTAACCATAAAACGACATGAAGTGAAATTCACTAACAAAAAATCACATGTGTTAATTCATTTCGTAAAATGGCTTAATGATATATGTATATATATATATACGCCTTGGTTAAAAAGAGAAATGATTCGTACCGGTTTCAAGTTTAAAGCAAAATAACAACATGCTTTCGTCCTTTGAGAATATCGGCTAAAATATCGTGAACGAATATCAAATCGTAATATGCATGCAAATTTGTAACACTTTCCTAATAGTCTTTCTGAAATAATAAAACATGTAACAGGTAGTCCATACTAAGTTTTCAAAGTAGAAAGTTCATTAAATCAAATTTCAAAATATTCTCATTTAGTCATATAATGACATAGGAGTAAAACTTTTTGACAAGACTCATACACACATTAAAGTACTTTCTCAGATTTTAGGAAAACAGCAAGTGTATGCAATTTGGTTGACACTTAAAAGATTTTAAATCAACTTTAAATTTTGAACCTTACAAACGATGCGCATTAATGCTCCGAAAATAGTGGCTACAATGCTATGCATACCAAGAATTCAACAAAAATGCATTTGCGTGAAATGATAACCAAGAACCAATTAATCGAAAGTGCATAAAGCAAAACATTAAGATAGACTATTACGATGCGCCTATATGCATTACTCACGCCACGTATAAATCAATTTGCATCCTAATCAAGTTGTAACGTAATGTGCTGACACAAGTCTCAAAAGAGAAAACCATGTGACACCAAACCCGTAAAAGCTACTCCTTTTGGTTGCTACGCCATAAAATAATATTTTCCGGCAAAACCCGCATGAGACAAAGTACCCACTAAAATCCATAAATTAACGCACATGATAATTAAAGTATTCATATTTCAAGGTTGTACCCACGCGACACAAAACGTTGTAAAACAAACACCAAATTACCCAACAAAACTTTCATAAAATTCAATAAGGCTCAACGACATCCAATTAATCAAATAGTACCAAAATTTTCATTTCCAAAGATCAAATCCCATAAAACAAGGTTATGGCTAAAATGTCATAATTCCACAAATTCCCACTCGTTGCAATACAATATAAAGTAGTTCTTTAAAAGAAATCTCGTATGGGATAAAATTCTCAATAAAACCTAAAACCAAAATAGCGGGAAGCAACTCTCCGATCGACCTTAACATATGTGGAGGAGATCCGATGTTAAAGTCATATGTCGTTGTTACTTGTCCAAAATCTTAAACAACAATAATATATGGATAACATGGTATCCGAAAATAACATTGGACAACAGCAAAATAAAACAAGTCCCAATAAGGTTTGCAATTACTTGCAATAAATAATTTCATGCATGTTCAAAATCATGATTTAAATTTTGTGTGTGCTAAACGTTTTTAATACAACCCACATGATGGTTTGGAATACAAGAAACAATTGATGCAATTTTTTTAAGGTAAATTCCATGCATGAATTTAGTCGGCACTCAACGTCTCAAAACCACACTCCTCAAATTCTTTCGGTCACACTATCGTCGTCAAATGCTCAAACATCTTAAGGCATTAATCGAGAATCCATCGGTTCACTTTACAATTTCTCCTCGAATAAGGTCAATTCCAATAAGCCTATGGTTCAAATCCAACCATCGTACTTACTGTCACTCCAAGCGACCAATGCTAAAATTGTCGACCTCTTCGAGCAACCACTCACTTAGGAACTCTTTCCCCAACGATCCTCGCATCAAAGTAGTCCAAGTATACACATGTACTTGTAGGTTCACCATAACACTGGCCAGGTGCAATTATGAACGTACCGTACAGGATCATCCTTGCGACATTAGACGTGATTTCTCGTTTCTAGTGACTCCATCAATCTAAAAACATCCTATCTTAAAGTGCCTAGTGGTGAAATTTTACTATCAATCACTTAAAAGATCGCTAGCTTGAGTCTAGGTATCCAAAAATCAACACCTAATTCTCTCAAACTTATGCTCTGAAACTTATGCTCTGATACCAACTGGTAACACACTCGAAATTGGAAGAGCAGCTAAAAAAAACTTCGATTAAAAAGACAAAAGGTGATGAAATTCTTACTACGAGCCATCCTTGAAATCACCTCAATATTTAAAACGTCACAACTCCAACATTAACCATAATCTAAGTCATACATTAAGACCAAATAAAGGCGGGTATTACTTAACACAAATACAAGTTGATATCCCTGAAATAAATGCGGAAGACTTAACTAAGCACTTTACTCCTCGAGCACACTACTCGCACTCATATCTTCACAGTGTCACTAGAAATATTCCCAACCGGAACCTGTTGCACATGCCGACAAATAAAAAGGTTAGGCTAACGCCTAGTGAGTTCAAGAGTTTTATCATGATTGCGTAAATCAATAAATAAGGAGGATGTAGCTTGAAAACATAATTTTCCCAAAAGAATTTATAACAATTATGTAAACAACTCCTTTTCCCGACGTACACAAATCTTGAGCCAAACGCTTTCATATGAAACATTTTCCAAAAATAAACTTACTCCACAACTCACTCAAAATGGGCTTTGACGTTAAATATCCCGAGTAATATAAACATGAATAAAATTCCAACATTTAAAACATCCAATAAGGATGAGGCATAGAACTCCGCCAATAAACCATGTGAAATCATATAAATAAAATACGTCACCGAAAATATGGATACAAGTAAATACCCAAAAACAACACCTTTCGGTGATGAGGGACCCCCGTTCCATCGAATGTGACCGACACACAAAGTTAGGTCACTTATGATGTTATTGGATTACACCTCAAGTCCCGGTTTTAGGTTCTGTGCCATAAAGACATCACAACCTCAAACCATACACATGCATTTATTGCCTACTCCGTCGAGTTACACCTCAAGGACTTATGGGACCATATTGCCTATCCAGTCTAGACGAGTTACACCTCAAGGACTTCAATGTCTCCATTGCCTACTCGCTAGTGGCCCCGAACAGCCTACCGCATATAATCATGCGTTCCAATAGTCCACTCCTCATGCACAAAGAGATAGACACCAAAATAACTCATAATCCCGGAGTACAACCCATAACGGTTCCTCTCCACAAAAGGAACGAGACATCAACGACGCCAGTTTGGCATAAGCCCCAAAGTGAGAATATCAAGACTCATCACTATTATGTATGACTAACTTACATGCCCATGGATCCAATGCATTATAGTCTAACATGTTACATGACTCAAAACAAATGAACTAATGCATTCAAAACATGTAACTTCCAAATAAGATGCAAATATGCGTAACACAACCAATGCTCCATCTCGAGCTATTAAAACTGGGCAAAAGGCCCGAGACTCATTTGAGTATGATTCAAGCCTAGAAAGGTAAAACAACGTTTGGCTAACTACATGAGCCCATACGGTTATAAAACCCAAAACATATCTTTACTCAAATCTTTGACTCATAAAACACAATTGGCCCTCTGTAACAACCCGTCCCTCCACATAACAAATAACATGAAATATTATATAAAACAAATCACATTGGGGTTACACATTGGGGCCCATTCTAAAAATCTATACAACTCTCGAGAAAAGCAAACAAACTTTTTTTTGCTAATAATTCTTCATACAAAAGATCCACATAGCCACATATCAAAATCATACTTCAACTTTCTTCTCGATTATCTCCCACAAGATAAATCAAATAATGCAATCTCACATTATTAACTTTTCCTTTACCTTCTACTTTCTTCAATCCTGAAATGCATATTTTTGAAAACAAAATGAGGGTTAGACCAATTGGTCTAGTGAGATAATCCCTGTCATTTCAAGATCGTTATAAAACCAATTTATATAAAACCATATATTAAAACAGTTTATATAAAACATTTGATTAATTTATCCAATCATTGGCACTCAGGCACAACTCAACAATTCATTTCGTTGGCCTTCAAGCACAACATCTCACAATACACTCCGTTGGCTTTCAAGCACAACATCTCATAATATTGTTGGCGTTCTAACACAACGCGATAATAGTGAAGTTGGCGTTCTAGCATAGCGCGATAGTGCTGCTGGCGTTCAAGCACAGCGCGATAAGTGTAGTTGGCGTTCTAGTACAGCGCGATAGTGCAATACCGTAACATAACCCTTTATAACAAAATGTCACATACCATATCGTTCGTATCATATAATTAACCATTTTATAATAAATGCATTTCAATACAAAAATGGTTAAAAGAAAACTCACATCATTGAAAGAAGACTCACCTCGATAACGATATACGATAACACGAACTTAACCGGTAGCGAAACTTGAAACCGAACGAGAATCTTAGAGAGGTTGTTCTTAGCAAACCACCTTCAAGACCCTACAAATATTCCTCCAAAATCAAAGCTTGAAGAATTTGTTTTATTTTTCTTTCTCTTGACCGAACCTCACACAAGATCAACCAAACCCCATTAACACACACATACCAACACTTTAGGAAACAATAAGTATTTTCAATCAATATGAGGCGGTGATGGGGTTTAAATATCTCCTATTTATCAACCAAACCCCATAAACTAGGTAAAAGGCAATATAAACCCCTAAACCTTTTAATACTTAAAACCCGGTTGTCACAATATCTCCCCCTTAATGGAATTCCGTCTCGGAATTCAATCAATTCACCACTCAAAGTCGATTCAAATCTTAGAACAAACATAATCGGAACTCCACCAAATAATCCAATAACCAACAACTTTCAACATAACTCGATAATTACTTACTTCACAAAAATGCAACCGACGTTCACCCAACATTAATCCAAATAACATAACATTAGACATCATAAACACCCAAAATATTTTCCGCACTAAAACCAATTTAGGCCCAACTTCTTTTCACACCAAATGCTCTCAAGTCTATAATTTTACCAAACCTTTTCAAAAACGTAAATCATACAATGTCAAAATAAGATTTGCGAACTATCGATTTTCTTATAAATCAATCCCCCGACAATTTCTTACTTTCCTGAAAACACATTATTCCAACATATCAACTTCACTTTCTCATACCAATGATCACTCATCAAAACATAATAAACTCTCAACAAGATCAAGAACCAAAACCACAACATGCTTGATAGAGTAAGTCTATACAAACGGTTCCACTACAATCCAAAATCATATATTATCGACTATTCAAACACTCCAAATCCTCATGAAGAATACTTAATGATCTATAATACAATGCACTTCTCAATCTCCAAACGGAGTTAACCGAACCAATTATATTCCTTTACAAACAAGAACTATTTCAACTTTTCAAGTTGAAATTCTTAAACATATATTATACACAAATAACCAACCGAATTTTGGCATTTCATCTATGATCAATCGAAACAAAATAAATTTAATCATTCTTAAAAACAACACAATCAAATAATATTATGAATTTGCCACTTAAAAATTCACCAACTAACCACCCAAGCCTTAATTTCACACAATAACAAGAGCATAACATCAACTTCTCAATTAAATCTCATATCATAGCACATCTTGCAATAACAATCTCATGTCATTACTTAAAATATCGGTAAAAACTCAACGTCAAATTAAAAACTTACACGTCTACTTTGGCATACCACACCACAATCATCACCATGGTACCCTTAAGACATTTAATAGACGATGCTTTCTTCCCACCAACCAATACCTCGATATCAAATTTACATAGAGTCATATCGCAACTATTTTATTTAAGCTTAACTGAATACAAGTCTTAAATACCTCACCCATCCCAAGAAATATAACACCCGAGAGTCATACCGACATTCATCTTACAAAGTCGACATAACACCATTTATTAACATAACGACAAGTTTGTTAACATCCATTTCTTACACACATGACTTAATATAAAAATGTCGAACACCAAGTCTTAAAATCTAAATCACTTAAACTATTCCACAAAGAAAATTCATCAACTCTAACTTCACATCACATAACCGATAAAAACTCCAACTACTCGCAACATTAATATATAGTCATTTCACGACTTAAGTTCTTAGCTTAAAGGAAAGTACTAGGTAAACACACATATCCCTTAAATCATTTTTTTTCTAAACCAAGGAAATTCAAAAACATCAAATTCTTATCACATTACCGATAAAATTATCGAAAATGCCTCCAGCTTAAGTCTAGGCTATCAACAACCTAGTTCACTTAAACTATGGCTCTGAAACCATCTATAACAACCCGACCCTCCACATAACAAATAACATGAAATATTATATAAAACAAATCACATTGGGGTTACACATTGGGGCCATTCTAAAAATCTATACAACTCTCGAGAATAGCAAACAAACTTTTTTTTGCTAATAATTCTTCATACAAAAGATCCACATAGCCACATATCAAAATCATACTTCAACTTTCTTCTCGATTATCTCCCACAAGATAAATCAGATAATGCGATGTCACATTATTAACTTTTCCTTTACCTTTTACTTTCTGCAATCCTGAAATGCATATTTTTGAAAACAAAATGAGGGTTAGACCAATTAGTCTAGTGAGATAATCCCTGTCATTTCAAGATCGTTATAAAACCAATTTATATAAAACCATGTATTAAAACAGTTTATATAAAACATTTGATTAATTTATCCAATCGTTGGCACTCAGGCACAACTCAACAATTCACTTTGTTGGACTTCAAGCACAACATCTCACAATACACTCTGTTGGCCTTCAAGCACAACATCTCACAATATTGTTGGCGTTCTAGCACAGCGCGATAATAGTGAAGCTGGCGTTCTAGCATAGCGCGATAGTGTTGCTGGCGTTCAAGCACAGCGCGATAAGTGTATCTGGCGTTCTAGCACAACACGATAGTGCAATAACGTAACATAACCCTTTATAACAAAATCTCACATACCATATCGTTCGTATCATATAATTAACCATTTTATAATAAATGCATTTCAAGTCAAAAATGGTTAAAAGAAAACTCACATCATTGAAAGAAGACTCACATCGATAACGATATACGATAACACGAACTTAACCGGTAGCGAAACTCAAAACCGAACTAGAATCTTAGAGAGGTTGTTCTTAGCAAACCACCTTCAAGAGCCTTCAAATATTCCTCCAAAATCAAAGTTTGAAGTTTTTTTTCTTTCTCCTGACCGAACCTCACCACAAACAAGCACTTAACACACACATACCAACACTTTAGGAAATAAAAAGTATTTTCAGTCAATATGAGGCGGTGATGGGGTTTAAATATCTCATATTTATCAACCAAACCCCATAAAATAGGTAAAAGGCAATATAAACCCCTAAACCTTTTAATACTTAAAACCCGGTTGTCACACCCTCGGCCCAAATCTAAAAGATTTACAATTCACAATGTCCATAAGGTCGAGATTGACCAAACTTTAACAACTTACACCTTTGTATTTTCCAAAACGTATTGTATCATAGTTTGTGCATAATCAAGACAACACTAAAAGCACGTTTTTACCCAACAACCTCCATTTGTGAAAATAAGTTAAATAAACACCTTCAATCATGATTTACTCAGCAAATGTCCAAAATCCCAAAAGTGGGTGTTTTATAAGATTTTAAAAAGTTAAAACACTTTAATAATCAAAACCCACCAAATAGCTCCACAAAGGATAATTTTCATGTAAACACATAATCACTTTAAAAATGACATTTTGGCAAGCACAACGTTTTCATAAATCAACTTGAACCCACCTTGCAAGATTTAGGCTAAATCTAGATTTTCCCCAAAATTGAGCTCCTTTGAAGAAACTTGAATCTTCAAGCCCAATCCTCCAAAACCTAGATCTATAAGTTTCCAACCATCAAAAACCATATTCAACCATACAAAATCGTTTCCAAAGTCATTTTCATCGATAATCTCAACTTACACCCAAACCCCTAATCTTTCCAATAATGAAGAGAAAAGAAGATTTACCTCAATCGCCACATGAATCCACCAACCAAGCACTTCTAGGGTTACCAATATGAGCTTCAATCTTCATAACATCCAAAGAAAGGGAAGGGTTTAGGTGAGGGTTGGGTAGAACCCTAGAAAGCTTAAGAAAACACCCAAAAAGAACAAGAAGGAGATCCCCATTTCTTAACATCCAAATCTCTTCTTCAAACTAGATGGAATCACTTTAGAACTCCAAGATTTGTGTCTTTAAGGCTCAAAAAACTGAAAATGGGGGAGGGGTTCGGTTTGGGAGAGTTTAGAGGAAGAAATATGGGGTAAGATGAGAAAAAAGGGTGAAAACGTGGGTTTATAGAAAAATTCCAAAATCGTGGGTCCCACCGAGTTGAAGGAGGAGAACGAAAAATTCCACCGTCTTTGAATCCTTTCCCAAAACGCGATCACCCTGGAGCATTTATAGAAAATGTGATCAATCGTCTCTATCTCAGACTTGCAGAAAGGGCATAATGAGTTATCGAGGTCCACTCCTCGTTGATCCAATCTGTCTTTGGAAGGAATCCGATTGAGAAGCATTCTCCAAAAGAAGATAGTGATCTTTGTTGGAACCGGATTATTCTATAGGGTCTTATGTGATCCAATTCCAAGCTGTAATTTTTTAGTTTCTGTTCTCAAAGACTGAACTGAAAAGACCCCGTCTTGTGTGAGAGTCCACCTCCATTTGTCATTCGAGTCGGTGATAACAACTGACTTCAATATCTCTGACATTTGCTCCACCTCCGTCGATTCACGACCGCTTCTCGACGCCCTTCTCTAGTCCTAAATGTAACCGTGTGTGTCTAATTGGTCTGCAACAGTAGCTCTTGGGTTTCTATCCAATTCGAAGCTCTAGAGAACCTATCTTTGCAGATTCTGGTACGTGTCCAATTGTCCATCCAAAAGCAGGTGTTTCGTCCGTTTCCAACTTGTTTAGAGCAATAATACATCAAACTACATATCGAGATTAAGTAGCTTATTAATGGCAACTCCAACGTTTTGCCATAGTCGTTGGCCATCCACCTTGACACCATTCTGACAAATATCGAGCCCCCGTTCAATCTGTGTACTCGCTTTAACGACTTTTACCCAAGTTACAGTCGGGGCAGTTCGGAACTTCTACTCCCATTTGACAAGCAAGGCAATATTGATTGTTGAACCCTACTTTACTCAAGTAATTTTACTTTTTCCGTCCTCAAATCCCCATAAAAAGTATTTTCCCATTTTTTCAAGCTTAGCTAGGGGTGTTTGCGGTCCAGTTTAGGCGATTTAACCCCTCAGGCCACAAACCAAACCGTAAGTTATGGTTTATTAAATTTTCAAACCGAGCGGTTTGACATCAAGTGCCCAGGCCGGTCAAACCGGACCGCGGTTTAGGGGATGGGCCTTTTGTGGGCTAGAAAGCATAAACTTTAAAAAACATATATAATTTGGAGTTTAAAACTGTTAGGACACAAAATGTCCTAATTATATGATAGTTTTGTAAAGGTTATAATTGTAATATGGGCTTGGGTTGCTGTAATATGGGCTTTGACTTAAGTGACTAACAAGGGAGTATATATAGGATTAGTGTGTGTAATTAGGGTAAGAGATCATTTACAATGTAGATATCATGGTGTAGTGTGTGTGTTCTAGAGAGAGAACCATTCTCTCTCTAGGAAGTCGTCTTCATATGAATAATACACCATATTTTCCTTATATATCATCTTGTTACTATCTATCATGATTAATTGAATTATTGCTTGTTAATAATAGGACTAACAAGTGGTATCAGAGCCAAAATCGAAGAAATCATTCATCGATACGATCATTCTGCAACAATTCTGATTCTATAGCCCATTTTTGATGAAAGAGTAAGTTTTTTGATGATTTTGTGCGTATAACTGTGTTTGGATAAGTGTTGAATGCTAAGGATTGATCGAAAAGTATTTCTGAACATCATACGATCATCAATCCATCTTAGTTTGATCATTCTGGATGTTTTTGAGTTTTTAGTTCGGACTGAGTTCATATGTTCAAAGTTATTGCACAAGGCATATTCATCTTTATCGCACAAGGCATGTTCATCTTTATCGTACAAGGCTATATTCATCTTTATCACGCATCAAAGAAATTCAAGGTTATCGCACAAGTGGCGTGTGATAAAATAGGATGAACAGTGTTTTTATCGCGCAAGTGGCGTGTGATAAAATAGGATGAACAGTGTTTTTATCGCCCAAGTGACGTGTGATAAAATAAGATGAACAGTGTTTTTATCGCGCAAGTGGCGTGTGATAAAATAAAATGAACAATGTTTTTATCGCGCAAGTGGCGTGCGATAAAATAGGATGAACTTTGTTTTATCGCGCATGTAACGTGCGATAAAAGGCTTTAGGAGTTATCGCACAGGTATCATGCGATAAAATCAGTTCCCGCCCAAGTTATCACCCATTCAATAGCGGAACCCCCGTGCTAAGTCTCAGGAGGGGGGCATTGTTCATGGAATTTTAGCATAAATCGTGTGTGACATCATTCTTATATTTAGTTTGTCACATACTTCTAGCAATTGTCAATGTTTAAAAGAGCTCAAGTTTGTCAAGATTTTCAGAAGGTGGGTGTTGGAATTCAGTGTTTGATTGGATGATTAGACGTTTGAGCATTTGCAATCACTATTCTGGAGTTTTGTTGACGATGCTAGAACTTTGAGTGATCTTAATCATTCTTCTGACCTGATCAATCAGAATTGTGAGTGCTTGCAGTCATTGTTCTGGTGCTTTGGTTGTGATTCAGACTTTTGAGTTCTTATAATCATTCAGCTATTTCTTGAAGATTGAAGTTCTGGACTTTCATCATTCAGTGTTCTGAAGTATTTTGGAGATGAGCATTTTTCTATGGTTGCTGAACAATGTTACTTGTTTGGTTCTTCTAATCCCTACCTTGTAGTGTGTGCTTCATTATGTTTCCTTCTTCGAGCAAATCCGAATCAAGCTCTTAAGCCGAATTTATATTCAACTCGCGGTTTATCGACGGATTTGGTGTTATAAACTGAGATTGAACTTTGGTTTGTCACGCAACAACTCGCTCGTTATCTTTCTTGTGAGCTTATCGGTAAGAGCTAGAGTTTCAACATTTTAAAGATGTTTTTCGTGCACTCGGTCGAGGTTATGGCGCACATCGAATCCGATTTTCAATGTTGAAATATAAAGAGTAAGAGCTTATTTCAAGGGGGAGCCTAAACTACATTTGAAGAATTGCATCGCTATGGTTTTCTAAAGAAATCAAGGGGGAGAGGAACTGAAGATTTGAAGATCTTTCGAGAAGGTTGATTACTTTAAAAAACTATAGGGGGAGAATGTTAGGACACAAAATGTCCTAATTATATGATAGTATTGTAAAGGGTTATAATTGTAATATGGGCTTTGGCTTAAGTGACTAACTAGGAAGTATATATAGGATTAGTGTGTGTAATTAAGGTAAGAGATCATTTACAATGTAGACATCATGGTGTAGTGTAACGACCCCTCCAAAAGATACAACACATAGCATATTTTTTATATCATAATTTCATAACAAAAGATACATCATAAGTCATGTACGGTCCCTTAGTCTCAAAACTATACAATACATATTTGAGTATTAAATTTTCGCTAATAATTTACATTACATTTCATAGTACCATCCATGCAAAACAAAACATAAACACTTCTTAATCTCCGTCAGCTATCAACTGCATACTACACCTTATCCTTTCCTTTGCTATTAAAAGTTCCTCGACCTGGAATACATATTTTTAAAAACAAAATGAGGGTTAGACCAATTGGTCTAAGTGAGAAAATCCTCGTTAGAGTATAATCATTTGTAAAATACACACACACACACACATATATATATATATATCACATATTCGAATACCAATCATGACTCATATGCAACATGTACAATTCTTCCTCATGGCCATATTAGTTGGTTGCGAGCCAACTAATCAATTAACTCCGCTGCACTTACATACAGCCAACTCCGTTGTCCCTCCGTACAGCGAAACTCCACCGGTCCTAAGTCCGGCCAACGTGCACTTGTGTAGTGTGATGCTCATATAAATACAATATACATCTCAATATATTATATTTCAAACATAAGCACATAATCACATAATCACACTATATAACACATTCCCAATCAATATATGTATTCCAGTTTGAAAATGGTTTAAAGTAAAACTCACCTGATTGCTTATCAAAACTCTTCCAAGCTTTTCTCAAAAAATTCAACGATTCGATCTTTCACCAAAAGTCACGGAATCTGAAATGAATTAAATACAACCATCTCTTTACCAATCAAACACATAAGACTCTCTAACAGGCTAAGAATTCTAAATAAACCTATCAAACTCTTATCCTCAAATGCTCTTCTTCTAAAATTCTTATTTAGGAAAAGAATCCGAAATATCGATCCAAAATGAGATAATAAAAATAATAGGATTCGTATCCTAAAATTCTAACATAAAACTAAAATAAAAGAAAAGAAAACCTAAAGTAATCTAAACTCCATTAAAATAAACCAAACTTAATTTTACTAATTATTGGAATCCATATTGTAAGGCTTAGATTTAATTTGCTTAATAAATCCCAAACCCAAAACGTGAAGCCCACCTACCAAACCAACATTACCGGGAGATTAATTAAAAAGCATACCGAAACTTGGATCAAATAGCATACCGGGAGTTGGATAAAATAAACATATCAGGACTTTGATTTTAAAACATACCGGAAGTTTGATTTTAAAACATACCGGGACTTTGAGATTTTAAAACATACCGGGACTTTGAGATTTTAAAACATACCGGGACTTGATTAAAATTGCATACCGGGAGTTTAAAAGTCCAGTACCGGAACTTAACCCAATACCGAAACTCGTACAGAAAACGATACAAAACCAATTCAACCCAGAAATCGATTTCAATCGATACAAATCCTAAAATTGACAAATCTGAACCGATATAAATCTAGTACTATCATTTATAAACACAAAATGAGCAGAAATTTTACCTCTATAATGATTCCGAATGAACCCGATTGAAACCCTAGCTGAGCGATTCTTTCTCCTGTTTTCTCTCTGCTTCAACGTACACACACACTATTTGGAGACCGACTAAATGAAAATGGTCTGAAGATGTTGGTATCTATATTAAACCAAAATTGCTCCTAAGGGTTTGGACTTTACTATAATGACCGAAATACCCTTAAACTTATAAAACTAACTCAAGTTTACCTTAAACTATTAATGATAAAAATTAAATAGACCAATAACGTACCCGGTTATTACAACATCTCCCCCTTAAAAGAATTCCGTCCCGGAATTCGGTTAGGCGAAAAGATGAGGGTATTTAGTTCTCATTTCTGATTCTGATTCCCATGTAGCATCCTGACCTTTATGATGTCGCCACTGCACTTTTACTTGCTTGATCTCCTTACCATTCCGCAAAACTTTAACTTTACGGTCAACTATGGCTTCAGGTTCCTCCACAAAGTTCATCTTTTCATCAATCTGTATATCTGGTAGAGAAACTACCTGATCTGGCGTAACCAAACACTTTCGTAAATTTGAAACATGAAAAGCATTATGGACACTGCTTAAATCTGGCGGAAGATCTAACCTGTAAGCTACTTCACCGATTCTTTCTATAATGGCAAACGGTCCGATATACCTTGGACTAAGTTTACCTTGTTTCCCGAATCGAATGACTCCTTTCCAAAGCGATACTTTTAACATTACAAAATCTCCAACTTTGAATTCTAATGGTTTTCGGCGTCGGTCAGCGTAGCTTTTCTGTCTATCTTGTGCCACTTTCAATCGTTCACGAATTTGAGTAATCTTATCCGCAGTTAACTGAACTACGTCTGGCCCTGCTAATTGTTTCTCTCCCACTTCGTTCCAACACAGAGGCGTTTGGTATTTTATACCATACAGAACTTCAAACGGTGCCGCTTGTATGCTGGAATGATAACTGTTATTGTAAGTAAATTCAATCAACGGTATGTGCTTATCCCACGATCCCCCAAAATCAACAATACAGGCCCGTAACATATCTTCTAAAGTCTGAATTGTTCGTTCACTCTGACCATCAGTTTGAGGATGATATGTTGTACTTAGCTTTATCTGCGTCCCCATTTCTTTTTGAAAACTCCTCCAGAACCTTGAAGTAAAAAGACTATCACGATCAGAAATAATTGATATCGGAACTCCATGTCGAGTTACTATTTCGTCAATGTACAATTTGGCTAGCTTTTCTAACGAATAGGTTTCTTTTATCGTTAGAAAGTGAGCAGACTTTGATAATCTGTCGACGATCACCCAAATGGCATCAAATCCTTTCGGAGTCTTTGGTAACTTCATGATGAAATCTGTAGTAATCTGATCCCATTTCCACATAGGTGTTTCTAAACATTGCAACTGACCAAAAGGCTTTTGATGTTCAATCTTTACTTTCTTACAAGTGGAACAACCTTCCACATGCTGAGCAATACTTTTCTTCATTCCCGACCACCAGTAAAATTGTCGCAGATCCTTATACATCTTATTCGTGCCCGGATGAATAGAGAAACGAGATTGATGAGCTTCTTGTAGTACCCGATCACGTATATTACCCAAACGAGGCACCCATATTCTATTTCCCAAACACAATAACCCACGATTATCTTTTACGAGTGATGCTGATATACCCACTAACCGTTATGGTTTCAAGTGTTCTTCTAGAAAGGCTTCTACTTGACACTTCTTCAATTCGTCAAAGATGTTAGGTAGAAGTTCAGCTCGTAGTGCAATTGCTTTTATTGTTCCGCTCCTCTCTTGACGACTTAGTGCATCAGCTACCACATTCGCCTTCCCCGGATGATAGAGAATTTCACAATCGTAATCATTCACCAATTCTAACCATCTTCTTTGTCTCATATTCAGTTCTCGTTGATCGAAAAGATGTTGGAGACTCTTGTGATCGGTATAAATTTGACATTTAGAACCGTATAGATAATGTCTCCAAATCTTTAGCGCGAAAACTACTGCAGCAAATTCCATGTCGTGCGTAGGATACTGTTTTTCATGATCCTTCAGTTGTCTAGAAGCATAAACAATAACTTTTCCACGCTGCATTAATACATGTCCCAATCCCAGTTTGGAAGCATCACTGTAAACAACAAAGTCATTGGAACCTTCTGGTAGTGACAGAATCGGTGCGCTACAAAGTCTTTCTTTCAAAATTCTGAATGCTTTATCTTGCTCTTCTTTCCATTCAATTTTTATATTCTTTCGAGTCAGCTTGGTCAGAGGCGTAGCGATGCGAGAGAAGTCTTGTATAAACTTTCGATAGTAGCCGGCTAAACCCAGAAAACTTCGTACTTCTGTTGGCGTTCTCGGCGGTTCCCACTTTTCAATTGCCTCTACTTTCATTGGATCAACTTGAATGCCTTTTTCTGAAACTACATGCCCAAGAAATTGAACTTCCCGTAGCCAGAATTCACATTTAGAGAATTTGGCATATAACTGTTCCTTTTTCAACAATTCAAGAATCAAACGAAGATGTTGTGTGTGCTCTTCTTTGGATTGGGAATAGATAAGGATATCATCGATAAACACAATAACAAATTTATCGAGATATGGCTTACATACCCGATTCATTAAATCCATAAAAGCAGTTGGGGCGTTAGTTAGACCGAAGGGCATCACTAAGAATTCATAATGACCATACCTTGTGCGGAAAGCAGTTTTCAGAACGTCTTCTTCTTTAACCTTCAGTTGATGATAACCAGATCTTAGATCAATCTTGGAGAAATAACAAGCTCCAACTAATTGATCGAAGAGGTCATCAATTCTGGGAAGCGGATATTTGTTCTTGATCGTACGCTTATTCAGTTCCCGATAATCAATGCACATTCTCATCGACCCGTCTTTCTTTTTCACAATCAGGACTGGTGCACCCCATGGTGAAGTACTGGGTCTGATGAAGCCCTTATCAGAAAGATCTTGCAGTTGTGTCATCATTTCTTTCATCTCTGTAGGTGCCAGACGATACGGTGTACGAGCAACAGGAGCTGCTCCATGAATCAGATCTATACCAAACTCTACTTGTCTATCGGGCGGAAGACTAGTCAAATCTTCTGGGAAAACATCCGGAAATTCACGAACAACAGAAATATCTTCCAATTTGTTCTATTCTAGCTTAGTATCTATCACATAAGCTAAATAACTCAAGCAGCCTTTAATAACACACTTACGAGCTTTCATCTTAGAGATAAGGCAAGACTGATGATTTCTACGATCACCATAAATCACTATCGGTCCCTTCTTAGGTAAGACAACATTAATTAACTTCTTATCACAAACTATTGTCAGGATCGATTCTTAACAAGAATTAAACTTCTTAGAAACAGAATTTAGAGAATCTTGCGGAATAGAACTCTAAATCAATAAAGAACAATCAATAGAAATTCAATAAACTGTATATAGATCAAACAGTTATTACTCACAAGTTTTACACCAAACCTCAATCTTGTTGAACAGGCTCAACAAAACGATTTCTACTTCTCTAGAAATAGGATCTAAAACCTTGAGGTTAATTCACTCTTGAATATCGAATTCTGTATGCTAACTATCTTCTATTTTTCTCATGCTCTAATAGCTATCTATCAATACTATTTATACAAAAGTAATTACAAGATAACCTTAAAAAGTAACCTGATCTTCTGAATCTTCGTTAAGCATATCTTGATCAATTCCTTCTTTGTCTCCAAAAGTATCGCATACCATCTTTATCAACTCAGCAGTATTAATGAAGATTTGACTCAGCAGCATTAACAACCTTCAGCAGTATTAATCTTCACAGTCTTCAAGCAGTAGTAACTCAGCTTAGCAGTACTAACCATGTCTAGCAGTAGTAACTTGGACTAGCAGCACTAACTTCAACTAGCAGCATTAACTTCATCTAGCAGCAGTAACTTTGCCCAGCAGTAGTAACGAAGAACTGGCAGTAGTAATGGAGACTTAGCAGTACTAACCATCCTTGGCATATCTTCAGTTCCCAACAATCTCCCCCTAACTTGACTTTTTAGGAAAAGAAGTCAAGTTCTTCAGATGATGCTTCCAAAACTTAGTCATCATGTACACACAGATTAGGACTTAGGCCTAGACTCTGATTGAGAATCCTCTTTACCAAGAATCTACCCATTGCTGAATCCTTGTTGCAGGTCAGCTTAGTGTGTAGCATTCCCTGCAGCCTCTTCATGCTGTGATTGTATATTTCATCTACAAGATAGTATTCATGAGTTGCAGAGTCAAGGGAGATGACATATACTCCACAGTTTTCATAGAGCATCCAGTTGGTAATGACTTGAAACTGTGTGTTTAACCTATGCTGAACTGCTTCAGGTTTGAACATTTGGCACAAGAATTCAAGTACCATTTTAGAGATTGACATCCCTGGCTCAGTCAGCATGTTTCCATATATCTTCATCCCAACTTTGAACATCTCTTCTAAGTCTGATCTTGAGCAAGTTCTGACAATCTTTCCCCAAGTAGAAAATACTTCAAATTTTCCATCAGCTCTTTTTATCCTAATGAACTCCTTTCTACCATCTTTCAAAGTGTCCCAAAAGATGATTTCAGGAGCCTTAGATGATATTGGTTCAGCCTGAAGTGGAATTGGGTTAGATTCAACACTAGTGATGTACAAGTCACATTGGGCATCCGTTTGTGATTGCACATTGCCTGATTTCCCTGATGGAGTTGCCACTTCTTCTTCAGCAACTTTTCCATCAGATTTCACTGTTTCCTCCTGGGCCTTTTCTGCAGATGACTCCACCCTTGGTTTCTTTTCATTTTTCTTCTTTGTAGTTATGGGCTGGGTTCTTGGTCTTTTCTTGGACATCATCTTGGTTCTTTTAAGAGTTTTGACAGCCTCAGGAGTTGGTTCAGCTGCTTTAAGTTTTTCAGCAGCAATAACCATTTCTGCTGCTATGGCTGTTACTGCTTCTCTTAGTACCTGTAGTGATGCTGCTTCAATACAGTTCTTTACAATCCAGTAAATTTCTTCATCTATTTCAGCTTGAGTTGTAGTTACTGCTTCCTTCTCAGTTTCTGCTGCTTTGACTGTTTGGCCATCAGCAGCATTAACTGTTTCTGCTGCTTGTTCAACCTCAGCAGCATTAACAGTTTCTGCTGCTGTGGTTTCTGCTGCTGTGGTTTCTGCTGCTTTAGTTTCTGCTGCTTTAGTTTCTGCTGCTTTAACACACTCTTCCCCCTTTTCTGTCTCACTGGTCTCCCCCTTAACCTGTGCATAGTCCATTTCCATATCAGTCTCTATGTGAGTAGTCTCCCCCTCAATTTGTGGACCCTTCAGTGTCAGTTCTGCTTCTGACTCTGACTCCCCCTTTTTGGGAGCATCATCAGTTGAGGTTCTCCTTCTTAGCACAAACCTTGCCTTTTTCCTTTTGTTCAGCAACTTGGTGACCATCTTTTTGAGCTTCTCAATTTGAGACTGTTGGTAGGTGACCACAGTCTTAAGTTGCTCAATCTCTTTCTTTTGTGCCATGACATCCAAGTTGATATTCCCTAAGGTTTCCATCAATTCCTCATAGTTATATCTATCCTCACCTTGTTTAGAAGTATTAACCTTCTTTAAAGGATCCTTGGAAGTTTCAGCAGAAGCCTTCTGCCTAGCAGAAGCACTATCTGCCCCCTTGGTTTCTTGGCACCTGGGTCCTCCTAATGATTTCTCATTTAGAGTTGCCATGGGGAAGGTCTTATTTATGTTACCACTGTCCTTCTCTGTGCTAGCAGAAGTAGTGGCAGCCTTAGCACCCATATGGTCATCCTTCTCCTTAGAGACCACCTTCTTGAGGTTGGGAGACACCCCTGTGGTTTCCCTGTTGATATTCTCAATTGGAGAATGCTCCAATTGAGGGCTTAAAGGCGTTGGGCTTTGAGTAGGTACAACAAGGGAAGGAGCCTTGTGCACCTTTCTTCTTTGAAATCTTTTGGTGATTGTGGGAGTGGGCTGTTCAAGAATGGACTGTGGGATGTCTTTTGAGATGGAAGGTTGGGATTGGTCATCAGTGGGTTGATCTAATGAGAGCCTTGATCCTGATGCCATACCTTCAGAGGGGTGGGACACAACCATCATTGTAGAGAACAATGGTGTGTCAACTCCTTCCGAGTCCCTAGGAAGTCTTTTCATATTTGAAAAAACCTTCCCTTTAGGGGATTTGGGTACATATACCTCAGTGAACTGAGGTAAGTCCATCAACTCCTTGTTAAGAACTTCTTGCACAAACCTTGGATACATGAAAAAGGTCTTTTTGGATTCCAAGTTTGATACAAGATCAGTAAAGATCATTGCTGAGAAATTGTACTTTCTGGCAGTGGATAAGCAGACCAGGGCATATGCAATGGGACTGCTGAACTCACTCCATCCAGTAGTTTTCTTGGAAATACAGTGCATCAGGGTATGAACAAGAAATCTCCATTGGTTGAAAAATTTAGACTTGTAGAATTTAAAAACACCAATGGGACCTTCATACCCCATTCTTTGTAAAGTAGAAAAGAGTTCTTCATTGGGAATAGAAGTTATACCTGAAGCATCATTCAGCTGAAGGGAGATGCGAATAACCTCTTCAGTGACTTTCAAGGGTTTATCACAAACCCTTGTTCGAATGGTCTTCTGCCCTTCTTCAACACTAACAGTGGCATTCTCCCAAAATTGTTTCTGATGTTCGATATAGATTGTTGGGCTCACCGTGAGTGCATAGGAAATGTGCGAGGATTTGAGAAAATCGACTATATCGTGGAATCCCGCAGCTTGTTTCGGCTTCTGAAGCATGGCTATTTCATTGTGCTCATCCACGAACTCCATGATGCCTGAGGATTCTTGAAAGAAAAGCACAGAGATTCTGGAGAGTCTAGGTTAGAACGAGAGAGAAGAAGTAAATGCGAAGAGTCGTTATGAACATGGGCGGGCAAACAGGGGTATTTATATGCCCTAGATTATCAGAAGCAGTATTAACTACCTCGCAGTAGTAACCACCGAGCAGTATTAACTGCCAAGCAGTATTAACTGCCAAGCAGTATTAACTACCTAGCAGTATTAACTACCGAGCAGTATTAACTACCGAGCAGTATTAACTGCCAAGCAGTATTAACTGCCAAGCAGTATTAACTACCTAGCAGTATTAACTACCGAGCAGTATTAACTACCGAGCAGTATTAACTACCGAGCAGTATTAACTTCCAAGCAGTATTAACTACCTAGCAGTATTAACTACCGAGCAGTATTAACTACCGAGCAGTATTAACTACCGAGCAGTATTAACTACCGAGCAGTATTAACTTCCAAGCAGTATTAACTACACTAGCAGTATTAACTGTACTAGCAGTATTAACCACTGAGCAGTATTAACCACTGAGCAGTAGTAACTGCACAAGCAGTAGTAACTACTAGAACACAGACAGTAGTAACTTCTGTACTGGCAGTAGTAACCACACTTACACTTTTCTTTACTTGGTAATCTGAGGAAAACAGAGGATCCTGAGAAAGAAAGTTAGTAGCACCAAATATATGAAGAAATATAGGTATAAAAACAGAAAGTCATGAATTTATTCTAGGTTGATCATGCCCACACTTGTTACCAAAAAGGTGAATCTACCCACATCAAAAGCTTTTGTGAATAGATCAGCAAACTGGTCATTTGTATGAACTTTTGCAACCTGAATTAATTTCTTTTCATTGCAATCTCTTATAAAGTGATACCTTATCTCTATATGCTTTGTTTTTGAGTGTTTGACTGGATTATTAACAATGCTAATAGCACTGTTGTTATCAATGAAGATTGGTGTGTGAAGAAAAGTTACCCCATAGTCCAACATCTGATTCTGAATCCATAGAACCTGAGAGCAGCAGCTTGCAGCAGCTATGTACTCAGCTTCTGTGGTAGATAAGGACACTGTGGTTTGTTTCTTACACTGCCAAGATACTAGTCTTGTACCCAAAAACTGACATCCACCTGAAGTAGACTTCCTATCCATGTTGGCTCCTCCCAAATCACTATCTGAATATGCAAGCAGGTCAAAAGAGGATTCATGAGGATACCAGAGACCTAATCTAGGTTGCCCTTTTAAGTATCTGAATATTCTCTTGACAGCATGAAGGTGTGATTGCTTAGGAGAAACCTGAAATCTGGCACAAACACAGACTGAAAACATAATGTCAGGTCTAGAGGCTGTGAGATACATGAGAGATCCAATCATTGATCTGTAATGATGGACATCCACATCCTCCCCCTCAAGATCTGCAGTGATCTGTTTATGTGTTTCCATTGGAGTGCTTGCTGACTTTGAGTCTGATAAACCAAACTTGTCCAGGATGTCTTTCACATACTTGGATTGGCTAATAAAAATTCCATCTTTCCTCTGTTTTACCTGAAGCCCAAGAAAGAATGTAAGTTCTCCCATGGAGCTCATCTTGAAGCTTTTGTGCATCAATTCTTCAAACTCTTTACACATTTGATCATTGGTGGATCCAAAGATGATATCATCCACATAGATCTGAACAAGTAAAGTACCTCTCTTTCTCCTCTTGATGAACAGGGTCTTGTCAATGACTCCTCTTTCAAAGTCATTTATCAAGAGATAGGTAGACAAAGTGTCATACCATGCTCTTGGGGCCTGATGCAAACCATAGAGAGCCTTCTTCAGCTTGTATACTCTGTCAGGGTGCAATGGATTCTCAAATCCAGGGGGTTGACAGACATATACTTCTTCCTCAATGCTTCCATACAGAAATGCACTTTTGACATCCATTTGGTACACTTTGAACTTCATGTATGAGGCATAGGCTAGAAATAACCTGATTGCTTCAATCCTTGCCACAGGAGCAAAGACTTCCTCATAGTCTATTCCTTCTTCCTGAGTGTACCCTTGTGCAACCAGTCTAGCTTTGTTTCTGATTACAATCCCTCTGTCATCCTTCTTGTTTCTGAAAATCCACTTGGTGCCAATTGCTCTTTGACCTTTTGGAAGGTCTACCAAGTCCCAAACATCCTGTAATTTGAACTGTAGCAGCTCCTCTTGCATTGCCTCTATCCAGCTTGGGTCTTTCATGGCATCATAAGCCTTTTTGGGCTCAATCTGGGACAGAAAGCAAGTAAGAACAGTGTTAACTGTATTTTGCTGCTCTTGCAACTCTTGGAGTCTGCTTTGCTTTCTAGTCATCATGGGAGATGCAATATCTCCAATTACCAACTCAGGAGGATGATTTTTCTGAGTTCTTGTTTGATGACCAGCTTCCTCTTGTAAGTCCTCATCCAAATTAGACTCATTTAATTCTGGATTTGTTTCTGCTTCTTCAGTCACCTCAGATTCTCTGGAATATGAACCTGAAGACTGATTTTCCTCTGCTCTCCTCTCTTCTTCATTCTGAATAGGTTCAGTCTCCTCATGGTGTTCACAGAATTCCACAGGATCAATGGAAGGGATTGGAAATATCACAGATTGAATTCTGTGTTCTGATGATGGTGTATCCCTTTGTCCTGCATGTACATCACCACTGAAACCCAAAGAATTAGTGAGTGATTCAATGTCAAATAGCCAATTAGGACCTGAACCAATAGGATTTGGTGTGTTCTCATTGCATTTGACATTGTCACTTTCTTCAATTATTCTAGAAGAGGTATTAAAGACTCTGTAGGCCTTACTTTGAGATGAATACCCAACAAGAAAACCATCATCTGCTTTGCTATCAAACTTGCCTAAGTGAGATTTGGTATTGAGAATAGTACAAGGACATCCAAATGGCTTGAAAAATCCAATATATGGTTTCCTTTTATGGAAAAGCTCATAAGGTGTCTTGTTTTTAGGCTTTACAACTAAAACTCTGTTTTGAACATAGCAGGCAGTATTAACTGCTTCTGCCCAAAAAGTAATTGGTAACTTTGAGTCAGCTAACAGAGATCTAGCAGCCTCAATCAGTGTCCTATTCCTTCTCTCAGCAACACCATTTTGTTGTGGAGTCCTAGGAGCACTGTATTGTCTCTCAATTCCTTTTTCTTCACAAAAGGTGTTTAGATCAGAATTTTTAAACTCAGTACCATTATCTGATCTAATGACTTTCACTCTTTGATTTGATTGGTTTTCAATTTTGAGAATGAAAGATTTGATCAGTCCACTTGTCTCATCTTTAGTTCTCAGAAAATATACCCAAGTAAATCTAGAATAATCATCAACAATAACTAAGCAGTATGATTTCTTGCCAATACTCATCACATTGGTAGGACCAAACAGATCCATATGTAACAGTTGAAGAGGATTTGATATAGTGTTTATCTCTTTGGACTTATGAGAAGTTTTGTGTTGTTTGCCTTTGAGACAAGCAACACAATGATCATCACATGAATATACTTTGGATGGCAAACCCCTTACAAGGTTGTTCTTAACAAGTTTATTTATTGTTTTAAAGTTCATGTGACACATCCTTCTGTGCCAAAGTGATGATTCATCTAAAGAAGCTTTTGAAACTAAACAATTTAGAGATGAATCAGATGAAACACTTTCCAAATCCAAACAATAAACATTATCCTTCCTTGGAGTTCTCAGAAGTATCATGTTTTCATCAACCACTTTGTATCCAGGAGCAAGGATAATACATTCAGAGTCTGTAAACAATATACTATGCTTCTTGTCACAAACCTGTGATACACTTAACAGGTTGTATCTTAATTGTTCAACATAGTATACATCTTCAAAGGTCATCTTACCCTTTGAAACATCACCCTTACCACTTATCTTTCCACCAGCAGGATTATCCCCAAATGCAACATGTCCTCCATCAACCTTTTTGAAATTTTTGAGGCAGGACATGTTACCTGTCATGTGCCTGGAGCAACCACTATCAACATGCCAAATGCTCTTCCCCTTGAGCTGTTGGTTGCCCTGCACATCAAGATAAATCAGTTAGTTTTATTTGGAACCCAAGCCGAAGTGGTCTTGGGTCTCCCTTGCTCATCAAAATACTTACACTTGGTTTTGATGAGATTTTTAACTTTTGGCACTGCTGTGCTGGAATACTTTGTCAAAATTATTGGTGTAGCAGCACTTGCAGCAGTACTAATAGTGCTAGCAGTATTAACCTCAGAAGTACTAACAGAGGTAGCAGTATTAACATTGGACTGAATACTAGCAGTATTAATATTGCTAGCAGCACTAACATTGGACTGAATACTAGCAGTATTAATATTGCTAGCAGTACTAACTTTGGAATGATTACTAGCAGTATTAATATTGCTAGCAGTACTAACTTTGGAATGATTACTAGCAGTATTAATATTGCTAGCAGCACTAACTTTTGAAGCAGTACTAGCAGTGTTAGCAGTACTAACACTGCTAGCAGCAGTATTGTTTTTAGTGCTTTTTGGAACCCACATAGTATCACATTCCTTTTCAGTCATTTTCTTTATGTGGCTTTTGGGTTTATCTTGTTTCTTTGCCACATTTTTCTTTGCAGACTTTTTATATCCACCATTCTTTCTGTAACCACCAGGTTTTTGAAAAGATCTTTGAGCATTAAACCTTTGGTTAACAGGATTGAAATAACAGTGTTTGGCTAAGTGATTTAGCTTACCACAGATGAAACAAGGTTTTGGCCTGTTGATTCTTTTCAGGTCAACTCCTTGTCTCATAGCCCACTGGTTATTCCAGTTCCTTTGATTTCCCCTCTGATTATCATGTTTTTGGGGCTTGTTCTCTTTGAATTTCCTGCAGGAACACTGTTTACAAGTATTAGAGTTCACAACTTTGGGCTGTGTGTAATGAACTTCCTTTTTCTCTTCAGTCCTTTTGATCTCTGTGTTCTTGACACATGGATTCTCACATTCCTCATCAGAGTCTACCTTGTCAGTCTCATCTTCAATAACTATTTCTTTTTCACAAGGATCTATATTTATCATTAATTCAGGTTCCTTTCTACCCTTGGTCTCTAACAAATCAGACTTAGGAGGTATGTAGTTGTTATTGTAGGGTGGAGGTGTGGCATTGTACCCTATCCCTACTTTCATCTTGTCATGGATTTGTGCTTTAATGATGGTGTCCATGGTTTTAGAAGCACAGGTAAACTTTTCAACATCAAGTTTAACCTTTTTCAGCTCTTCCTTTAACTTTTCATTCTCCTCCCCAGATACTTTCAGCTTAATCTCATACTCATTCTTCTCCCACTTCCAATAGTTAGTATCATAGTGGTGTTGAAGTTCATTAGCTTGAAAAGCTCTAATCTGTTCCTCAAACCTTTCTACAATCCTAACATAATCTTTCACATCTTTCTCTAGCCTCTTAAGGTCATCACACATACCCTGATTGTGATCCCTATATCTTTTAACAGCATCAATGCAAGCTTGAGAACAGAGTTTAGATTGTACCTCAGTGGGGATATCAGACACTTCTGCCATAAGAGCTTGATTCTGACAGGCTTCTTCAGCTTGATCACTCCAATCAAATCCCATTCCTTGTTGAGAAACAAGGGCTTGAGAGGAGCTTCTGTTTTGGTTTCCATTTGGAGTCTGTGATCCTCCACTTCTGCATTCTCTGGCAAAGTGTCCCATCTTGTGACACTTATAGCATTCAACCTTTGACTTGTCAAAGCCTGCACCATCTTCTCTTCTTTGGGAAAAGTTGTTTCTCCCAGTCCTTTTGATGAATTTCTTCACCCTCATTGATAGCATAGCCATCTGCCACTTGATGTCCATCTCTTCCAGATCATCAGCATTGATCTGCTCTAAATCATCATTGATTAGAGAAGAGTGGACATGACTAGAAAAGAATGCTTCTAGTACAGAATCTGTGGTCTTCTCTTGATTGGTTCCACTAGCAGAATTAACAGAACCTGCAGTATTAACAGAATCAGGATTAGCAGCAGTATCAGAGGATGAAGATAATAAAGCAGCATTATAAACAAATCCTGATGGCCTTTTCTTGGCTTCAACTTCAGCCTCAAATACTCTCAGATCATTGTAGAGGTCATCTAGCTCTTTGTCCTCCAATTGGTCATTCTGTCTGAATGAGACAGTGTACATGGTCCATTCTTCTCCCAATGATCTAAGGAACTTTCTGTTGACATCATCAGCATCCATGTGTACACCCACAGTTGCTAATTCTCCAATTAACTTGTTAAATCTGTCAAAAGTTTGAGTCATAGACTCATTCTTTGCAGACATAAAGTTTTCATATTGTTGCCTGAGAATAGCCTTTTGATTTCTCTTTGTGCTCTTTGTTCCAGTAAATCTTTTCTCCAGAGCATTCCACAACATCTGTGCATCTGTGCAGTGTTGGAATTGATGTTGGTACTCATTAGGAATAGCCAAAAGCAGAGTGCTCAAGGCCTTCATCTCTGTTTGTCTTACTTTCTTTTCAGCATCTGTCTTGGGAGGAGGTCTCTTTCCATCTGCTCCAATCTTCCCTTCATTACATGGGCCATTTTCTATAATGTCCCATATTGCATAATCAGTAAGAAGAATGTACTGCTTGATTCTTAGTTTCCACATGTCAAATTCATTGGGTTTGAGCATGGGAACCTTTGAAACAAGAGTACTGTGAGAATCCATTGAGTTGTCCATAATTTCTAAGATACCAAAGCTCTGATACCACTTGTCAGGATCGATTCTTAACAAGAATTAAACTTCTTAGAAACAGAATTTAGAGAATCTTGCGGAATAGAACTCTAAATCAATAAAGAACAATCAATAGAAATTCAATAAACTGTATATAGATCAAACAGTTATTACTCACAAGTTTTACACCAAACCTCAATCTTGTTGAACAGGCTCAACAAAACGATTTCTACTTCTCTAGAAATAGGATCTAAAACCTTGAGGTTAATTCACTCTTGAATATCGAATTCTGTATGCTAACTATCTTCTATTTTTCTCATGCTCTAATAGCTATCTATCAATACTATTTATACAAAAGTAATTACAAGATAACCTTAAAAAGTAACCTGATCTTCTGAATCTTCGTTAAGCATATCTTGATCAATTCCTTCTTTGTCTCCAAAAGTATCGCATACCATCTTTATCAACTCAGCAGTATTAATGAAGATTTGACTCAGCAGCATTAACAACCTTCAGCAGTATTAATCTTCACAGTCTTCAAGCAGTAGTAACTCAGCTTAGCAGTACTAACCATGTCTAGCAGTAGTAACTTGGACTAGCAGCACTAACTTCAACTAGCAGCATTAACTTCATCTAGCAGCAGTAACTTTGCCCAGCAGTAGTAACGAAGAACTGGCAGTAGTAATGGAGACTTAGCAGTACTAACCATCCTTGGCATATCTTCAGTTCCCAACAACTATACTAGCCTGATTCTCGGCTAACCAATCCATTCCCACTACCACATCAAACTCGATCAAAGCTATAGGAAATAACTGAATAGGCACTCCACACCCATCAATATCTATAACACAACTATCAAATACCTCTTTAACCGGTACTTGATTATCATTCGCAGTATCTACCATTAACGCATGCTCTAACAGTTTAGGCTTTAAATGCATAAAAGCAGCAAAAGAAGGAGACACAAATGATCGGTTTGCACCGGAGTCAAATAACACTTTAACACGTGTAGAGTTTATTAGAAATGTACCTGTAACCACATCAGGAGTTTCTTCTGCTTCTTGTGTTGTCATTTGGAAGGCACGACCCCTTGCTTTCGGTACTTCAGGCCTTTGTATCCCTCCCGGCCTAACACCCGTTGGTCTCACTGTCACACTACCCTGTTGTGCTTTCCACTGTGGACATTCAGATTGAATATGATTAGGGAAGTTGCAAGAGAAACAGAATCGAGTTACCCGACAATCTTTAGCGATGTGACCAGTCTTTCCACACTTGTAACAAATTCGGGAATCAACATACCAATTTCCCTGATGAATACGGTTGCACTTTGGACATGGTCTTTCAGCTGGTCTGAAAGATGGGCGACTATCAAATTTTGGAGATTTGGACTTCTTTGGATCATAATGTGGTCCTTCCCATTTTCTCTTTCCCATACTTTTATCACCAGTATCCCTCCCTTTATCTCTTTCTACATTTTCCGCGGCATCCACTGCGGCTGAGAAGGTATCTGTTCCCTTTGCAATTACTAGACCTCTGATTTCCGAATTTAACCCAAATATGAATCTTTCCATTTTGAGTGCTTTAGTGGCAACATAATATTCGGCAAAGCGGGACTTCTCCAGAAAACGTGCAGTATAATCCCGAACTGATAGCTTTCCCTGTTGCAGATTCATGAACTCTTCTTCCAATTGTCTTACGGCAGCTTGAGGACAAAACTGCCTTTTAAAAGCACTTGCAAATTCTTCCCAGAAAAAAGTAGAATACACGTCTAGTCCTTTAGAAGTAATGAGAGCTTCCCACCAATATAACGCATCAGCCTTCAACATCGCGGTTCCATATAACACTCTATCTTCGTTGGCACATTTGCTGGTTTTGAAGATAGCTTCTATCTCTTTTAACCACCTCATAGCCTTTACCGGATCTCTTTCCCCTGAATAGGTTGGAGGTTTGCAGCTTAAAAACATCTTATAATCACACTTCCTTGGCACCGGTATAACAGTAGGTGTAACAGACATCTCTTCTTCCAAAATAGGATCTGGTATTACAGTTTCAGTGTGACGAGTACGGTCTAACATAGCTTGTATTAGTCTGTAATCTTTCCATTTCTGCCATCAAATCATTTCTAGTAACAAATTCTGTGCCGTGGGGATGACCCCTACCTCCAGTTTCACCCCGACCTCGTCATGTACCTCTCCCTCCTGTTCCGGTCATCATTTCCTGGATATTTCTCATTCTTGGATTCGGCCTGATTGGGTTTCCTTCTTCATCTCTATCCATATTTCCATAACCACTCGCCATTCTGTTGATTTCAATAAGGTTAATATACACGTAAGCACATACCCCATATAATAAGGTATTCCAGTTCAAACATGTACCTGTAAGTTCACAATTACACTGGCCAAATGTAATTTGAAATTACCTTACATGATGTTCTTTCTACCTTTTTATATTTAACATCCCAAGGGTTCTAAAATTTTTAGGGACATCCTACTTCACATGCAGTTTAAGTCTACGTATGGATCCGAATACCTAAATCCCTTAAACTAGGGCTCTGATACCATCTGTAACGACCCCTCCCAAAGATACAACATATAGCATATTTTTCATATCATAATTTCATAACAAAAGATACATCATAAGTCACGTACGGTCCCTTAGTCTTAAAACTATACAATACATATTTGAGTATTAACTTTTCCCTAATAATTTACATTACATTTCATAGTACCATCCATGCAAAACAAAACATAAACACTTCTTAATCTCCGCCAGCTATCTACTGCATACTACACCTTATCCTTTCCTTTGCTATTAAAAGTTCCTCGACCTGGAATACATATTTTTAAAAACAAAATGAGGGTTAGACCAATTGATCTAAGTGAGAAAATCCCCGTTAGAGTATAATCATTTGTAAAATACACACATATATATATCACATATTCGAATACCAATCATGACTCATATGCAATGTGTACAATTCTTCCTCATGGCTATATTAGTTGGTTGCGAGCCAACTAATCAATTAACTCCGCTGCACTTACATACAGCCAACTCCGCTGTCCCTCCGTACAGCCAAACTCCACCGGTCCTAAGTCCGGCCAACGTGCACTTGTGTAGTGTGATGCTCATATAAATACAATATACATCTAAATATATTATATTTCAAACATAAGCACATAATCACACTATATAACACATTCCCAATCAATATATGTATTCCAGTTTGAAAATGGTTTAAAGTAAAACTCACCTGATTGCTTATCAAAACTCTTCCAAGCGTTTCTCAAAAAAATCAACGATTCGATCTTTCACCAAAAGTCACGGAATCTGAAATGAATTAAATACAACCATCTATTTACCAATCAAACACATAAGACTCTCTAACAGGCTAAGAATTCTAAATAAACCTATCAAACTCTTATCCTCAAATGCTCTTCTTCTAAAATTCTTATTTAGGAAAAGAATCCGAAACATCGATCCAAAATGAGATAATAAAAATAATAGGATTCGTATCCTAAAATTAAAATAAAATAAAAGAAAAGAAAACCTAAAGTAATCTAAACTCCATTAAAATAAACCAAACTTAATTTTACTAATTATTGGAATCCATATTGTAAGGCTTAGATTTGATTTGCTTAATAAATCCCAAACCCAAAACGTGAAGCCCACCTACCAAACCAACATTACCGGGAGATTAATTAAAAAGCATACCGGAACTTGGATCAAATAGCATACCGGGAGTTGGATAAAATAAACATACCGGGACTTTGATTTTAAAACATACCGGAAGTTTGATTTTAAAACATACCGGGACTTTGAGATTTTAAAACAAAGTCCACAAAAACTTATAAAATATGGGCATAACTTAAGTAAATGATATATAAAAAATAAAAAATATATGTATGCATTTGGCGGCCGGTTTGGTCCAAACCGCCTAAAAAAACCTCCAGATCGCAGACCGGACCGGACCGTCCGGTTTGACAAATTGTCAAACTAGACCGGACCACAAAACCGCTTAAACCGCCAAAAATGGTCCGATTTGACTTGATTCGACCGGTTTGAGTGGTCCAACATTTTTTAGAAGACCCCTGAGCTTAGCGATAACTGCTTTTAGGACCTTGGAAATAGACAGGAAAACATTGGTAAGCTACCAAAGACAACTTGAGAGAGAACCATTCTACCCCCAAAGGACAAAGCTCTTCACTTCCAATTCGATAGTCTTTTAACTTGAGTTTTTTGGGGTATCTTTTTGAAGTTTTTTTATTCACACAAAACAAAATGTTACCTTACTATATATGGGTGTAATTTTGTTATAATTTTGGCCCCTGAGGTTTAGTGAATGTTTGAAAGTGAGACCTGAACCTTGACAAGTCTAGAAAACATACTTTTGAGACCTTGTCAATAACTCCGTTTGTTTTCTCTATTAGAAGGACGAATATTTTAGTCTATTTCATTTTTTTTTGTCCTTTTCAGTTTTATATTTTTCTATTTTTGTAACAAACCCAAACTATAGGAGTAAATCCATAATTAACTTCTCTCTCTCATATATATATATATTGAGTTCATTTGCTAACCTTATATTTCATGCTAACTTTGTTAACCAAAATCTTAGTCATTCGTGTTAAAACTGATGGATGAGATCAAAAGTAATCACAACATTAATTATAAATTAGGTCATGT
This sequence comes from Saussurea involucrata, assembly GCA_033807775.1. Classification (NCBI taxonomy): domain Eukaryota; kingdom Viridiplantae; phylum Streptophyta; class Magnoliopsida; order Asterales; family Asteraceae; genus Saussurea; species Saussurea involucrata. The sequence continues at coordinate 215,323,394 of CM066314.1, read as the reverse complement.
GTAATATTTAATGAAATGAACATTAGTGTTCTGGGTATTTGTAGAAATTGGGCCATGTGTAATATTTAATGAGTTCATTTGATGTTAACACATTGGTTAACGATGAACAACACATGTTCAAATGTTCAATTTATCCACACATGAACAATTTATCCACACATGAACACACAAGAACTATTAACCCATACGACTAGATTACATGAAGACTGATAAATTTGTTTATATGAACTATAAACACAGGCAACACATAAACTATAAACTTATACAACCATATTAGATGAAGATCTGATAAATTTGTTCAACACATGTTCATAATCAAATTGTTCATAAATGTTCAACTTCAAATTCATAATCACGATGATCATATATACACATACAACAGTCCTTTTGGTTAGCATTCATGTAACAAATGAACTCACATGAACAATTTATCCACTAATGAACACACATGAACTATTAACCCATACGATCAGATTACATGAAGATCTGATAAATTTGTTTACATGAACCATATACCCACACATGAACACACATGAAAACTTTCCACAACATCGTTAAAAACACCGTGATTCATAATGTTGTTATCTATGTTCATGATGCAACAATATGAATTCATACACTAATTTGATACTAAAAACATACAAAATATTTAAGAATTAATAATATAGCTAGAACCAAAGAAGATTTGATGTTTGTAACTCCCTCAATAAATGAATGTCATAATACAAATACATGAATTTTCATTCATACCCCTATTTAATGGTTGGATACACATTTGTAACCACCATGTAAAATGGTTTCCTATTGGTTGATTGGAGTTAACAAAGTTAGCACAAGAAGTGAGGTTAACAAATGAACATAACCCTCTATATATATATATATATATATATATATATATATACACGGAGAGAGAGAGAAGACAAATCAAACACAAACTATTTAAATTAATATTACAAACCATACAAACCAATCGATTAAGATCTATATGAAAATGATGAAAGTTCATTTATTATAACTTGAATATTTATGAAATATGATTATAGTTCATTAATTATGATCAACTCTTTACATTAAAAAGCAATCGATATATTTATGAAATTAGATATTTGTTAGACTAGATGAAGAGTTGGAGATTGATTTGTATGATTCGTAACATTTATATGATTTGTATTTTAAGGTGGACTTTATATATATTTTATATTCTGATAATTAAAAACCCAATTCATTTATTTTATTCCTTTTATTTTATGAAATTTAAAAACCAATATATATATATATATATTGTTTTATTAATTAATAAATATTATATTTATGTTGATTAAAATCGTGTGATAGATGGAAGACAATTTAGCAAATTATAACATTATTGTCTCTTGGCCGACCCCAAGATATAGTTTTTATTCGATTGCTTTTTAAGTTTTATAAATGTCTTCCCAACATGTTACAAATAGTTTTTTTTTGTTAAAACAATATAGGTAACCAATTTTTTGATGTATAGATAATTTATTCCAAAAATATGTTCAAGAGATTAAAAATTTAAAATGAAGAAAACCAATTATTTTTATACTCTTCATCTGAACGGTATGCATTTATGCATATAAGTAAATTAAGTTATTTTTTGGTTTTTATTCCCTGAACCTCTCTCTCCTCTATATATGAGTTAATATGGTTTGGGTTTATTACAAAAAATACAAAGAAAAACAAAAGTCAAAAAGACGAAAAAGATGAAATAGACTAAATGCCACACTTTCTAACTACAAAAATAAATAGAGTTAGACTATGTTTGGCAAACTAGCCGGTAGCTGATAAGCTAGCTGTTGACTCATAAGCTAGCAGGTAGCTGATAAGTTACATTTGACAAAACTAACTTATAAACATGTAAAATGACCAAAATGGACATCTTCAAAAAAATTATCAATTACGATATTTAATTATATAATTAAAACAAAATTATAAAATATGTTAATTAATACAACAAATGCAGTAAAGAAAAATTAAATGATACAACATGTTAACTAAAAGAAAATTTCAACATCCATGGGATTTCTATTTTCGTCGTTATGGTTCTGAAATTACGATTTTCATCCCTATGATTTATAATTCATCACCTTTTTCGTCCTTATGATTTAAATTAATAAAATTTTCATCCTTATGGTTTACAAGTTATTTCTATTTTAGTCATTCATCCTTAAAAGTAGTGTTTTGACCTCAGGGACGAAAATGGAAATATGCAAACCATAGGGACGAAAAGTGAAAATTTGAAACCATGGGGACCAAATCGGCAATTATTAGCAAACCACAGGGACGAAACAGGTAATTTACTCTAAAATTTATTACTACATATATACCATAAATTTTTAATTTGTTAAAACAGATTTTAGAAAAAAAAATATATTAACTTATGATTTTAAATAACCATTACATATAATATGAAAAAAAATAATCAAATAATACTTAAAAAGATAATAGTAGTTTGTAATTAAAATATATTAATTTAATTCATTTTGCCATAAAATTGTACTTGAGAAAAAGAAAACCATTGTGGTAAGCATTGTATTCTTTCCAAATAAGAAATAAGGATATAATTAAAATATACTTAATTAATACGAATAATCCAACAACCTTGAATAGGATCCCAAGTTGGAATCATCTTTTTCCAAAAAAACAATAACAAAAAAAGTGAAATAAAAATGGTTGCACGGCTGCATCGATCCCATCCATAATCCACTTTACTTATATATTCCATCGTTTTTATTTTTATTCAAAAAAGTACATGCAAAACGAGGGTGACGATGACATAATCAAATCAAATCACTCGATCATTCCCTCTATATATACCCCTTCACTCCACCACCCCTTTACAATCAAAGTCCATAAACCAGAAGAAGATGGCGGCCACGGACATGGTGTTGTCTCGGTCATCAAGCGGCGGTGGTGGTGGCGGCAGCCGGTGGTGTCCGACACCCGAGCAGGTGATGTTGTTAGAAGGAATGTATAGAGGTGGTCTGAAAACACCAACGGCAACTCAGATACAACAAATAACTGCAAGACTCTCTCTTTACGGCAAAATTCAAGGCAAAAATGTGTTTTATTGGTTTCAAAATCATAAAGCTCGAGATCGACAAAAGCTTCGAAAGAAACTCATGAGTATTTATCAACACCAACGTCTTTACCCTCCTTATAACTCACCTTATAATCATGATCCTTTACCCCTTCAGGTAATCGACTCGGTTCTCTTTGAATGTATAAGAGCATCTCCAACAGCTTACTGAAAATATATCGGTTTTTTTTTTCTCAAGCCTTAATTAAAAAAGCTGATATAACAATCGTTTTAAACCTAATTAGGGTTTTAGATGTATGCGAATGGTCTAATTAAATCAAAGAAATAATCATGAAAGAGAATATAAAAGGCAAGTTTTGATAGTGATATATGTGAAAAGAAAATCAAGATATAAGAATGCATTTACCAGGGTTGTATTTAGTACACACCTTGTTTATTTAGGGTTTTAAGAGTAATGCTGTATAATATTATTTTATTTTAACAGACTTTAATAAAATCTAATTACCACTACCCATTTGCGAAAGTCTAAACATAACATGATTTTGTCAAAATCCATATAAAAGTAATTTTTAATATGATGTTTCCTAGCTAGAATAAAACGGTATGTAGTATATATTGAATCTATTGGGACATGATCAAATTTAATTTCAAGACAACTAATTAATATTTTGATGGTGCATGGTTAATTGGTCTTTAAAATTAATTTCAGTGGTTTAATTCTGCCATTTGGATTGGGACTGGGAGCATTGAAAATGGTTTATTTTTATGAATAATTATATATATATATATATATATATTTTGGAACATCAAGATGAAAGAGGGAGTGCCATTTATAATTGAAAAATTACTTCAATCTCGAACTAAAATTCTTGATTTATTTTGCAACAAAAGTATTAGGGCATGCGTGTCGTAGTATAATCTCTAGGTTTAACCAAAATAGTAAAATAATAATAGAAAATTGAACCAAATAAGTTATTCTTTATTCAATTTAAAGATCCATATAAGACGAAAAGGAATAACCCGAAACCATTTTGTTATTATTTGGTTTCAAAAAATTTCAAAACCCCTAACTGTGCCTCTAGCCATAAAAAATTCTGAATCCGCTAGTGTATATATTTCTGGCAAATTAAGTTTTATATAGTGTGTAGTTATCTTAATCTTGTGTGGTATATATATATATATACATACAGGTTGGTGTAGTTGAAGATATGTCAAGCTGTAAAAACAGGGTAAACAAATGGAAGATAGATCCCAAAGTTGATCAGACCTGCAACTTCAAGTGTGATTGCTCAGTCATGAGAGTGATGATGATAGAGAGTACAACTCCATATTGCACAAGAGTACCACCCAAAACTCTACAACTCTTCCCTATTACCACAACCACCACTCTCAAAGACGATCTGTGCTCCACCTCTAAAAGCTAGTCAACCTAGCTAGCTAATTGACATGGACATGACTGAAACCTTTGACATTAGGGCTAGGTTTTCAGATGATTTAAATAAAAAAAATTAATTAATTAAGCAATTCTTTCTTTGTTTAGCTAGCTCCCAGTTGTAGTGTAAGGTCTTTTTTGTAATGAGTTGTTGTATATCGTGTAATAAAGATTGTACCTTGACATATGGTGTGTGCTGTGACTTGTGGGTTTCTGTTATGTCACTAGACGTTTGCATGACAGTAAGTAGTACTATATAAAGAAACATGAAAGATCTGAATTGCTATAGAAGCTAGCATTTACTCATGGAATTGAAACGTCCATTTCACAGACTTGGGATATGCAGTGGGATTGCGGAAAGCTTCTGTGTTTGGTTCATTCGATTTTTGTTTTATATACATTCCTTTTTCTTTTTCTTTTTTTAAAAAAATACCCTTTTTCTTGATTTTTTTTTTCAAATTAAACAACCTCCTTTATGAAACTAGAACTGTATCGGCTCAATGTAGTGCGATACATTTCGATTTCAATATTTCTTTTTTTTTGCTAATTTTTATTATACGGTTTTGTATAGTTTTGAAAAAACGATAATTTTTTCATAAATTTGTTTAGCAGGTTTATTAATAACGATGTGAATTATTTTTATGTTTAATAATATAATGTTTTTTATAAAAAAATGAGTATTCCATTAGAATTCATACTTATCCTAAAAATATTTTATAAATAAGAAGTTTATTATGTATTTAATTAAATTTATCAGTTAGTTATGAATTTAAACATGCAGCATTAAACAGTTGTACTCATGCATCATTACTTGTAATCTTGGATTTTAAGTAATATACATCAATAAACAGTACTTGATACATAAAAACTTGTTTTTAATTTTTTTTTTCTCAAAGTATTTATAATATAGTATAGATTAAACTAAACCAACCTATTAAATACTGGATCTTATGTCTTTCATTACTATATAAATTCTAAACTTTGTAATTTACCAGAAGAAGAACAGTGTATTTAATTTAAAAATTGATTACAACATATCACTCTCTATAATATTAATATATAGACAAACAGTACCTGTGGATGCTGGTAAGGTTACAGATGGTGGATCAGTACTTTATGATTTGCATAGACATGTCTTGGGAAGAAGTCAGACCAAATTTACTTGTGTTACAAGACTGTCAGCAAGCAAAGTAAAGTCAAATTGCAATGCATGCAAAATTCAGCATACACCAATATCAGAACTCACCTACAAGGTGTAAAAACTTTTATTTCAATTAGAACTGTTTAATAAATTCGTTTTTGATTCTTTTAAAATAAAAAAATAATCTGATTTTGAGAGCCAGACAAACAATTATTGCAACAGGACTGTTTCTTGATGCTAAAAATCAAATTAACTATCCGTTTCGAGTTTTAATTACTACAATATTGATGTTTTAAACGGCATAACAAATTAACAATCATTTTGAAAACACATATATGTTCAAACACCCATTAAAGAGTAAATTGAACTAAAGTTTATTAGTATTTGAAAAAATATCATATATTTCTGAATCTAAAGATTTGATTATGTAAATATTTTAAAGATGATTATCGAATCATTTGAAGTATATAACTATTTATTTTTAGTCGGTGCAATTAAAATTTAAAAGTAAACTATAAAAAAAACCTTATTTTCGTCATGGTATTTTTAATATCTGAGTATATGGCGAATGATCGTGTTATAAGAAGAGTTAAGATGAGAATCGTAAAAATAAATCTTGACCTTTGATCTTTTTTCATATCGAACTCAACTATGAATCGTTCTTGATATGGAAATTTATCTGATAATTCATACACGATGCATCTTATCTTAATGTACCTCCTTCTAATATGCATCTAAGAAGAAAGATCCTTTCTTACGTTTCTTACTATACCATCCTTACTAGAACCTAACCTCTCAGCATATGTCCATCTTTAATAAGTGAGTGAATTTTAAAAAGGACAAATTTTTCAACATGCCTAGTTTTTGTGATGTGAAAGTTTTTACATGTGACCAATTTTTAATGATGATAATTGTTAAAACGTGATTCTGCTTTTAGGAAGAACCTTTTATGAAAACGAGATATTTCAATACATGAAAGATTTTCACAAGAGATTTACGTTTTCATCACTGTGGTTTGTTGAATTTCTATTTTAGTCCTTGATCTTCATTTAATATACTAGTTGTAACGACCCATCCCAAACATACTTCATATAACACAATATATATCATCATAAAAGAAACACAATACATATATATTATATCACATATGGTCCCTTAGTCCCAAAACTATACAATACATATTCAATACAAACTTTTCGCTAATATTTTACAATACAATCCATAAAACTATCCATACAAAACGATTTAGGAAAAACTTCTAAATCATAAACAGTCCTTGAAAGCCCATTACACTTTATCCTTGCATTTGTCTTTAAACGTTCTTTGACATGGAATACATATTTTTGAAAACAAATGAGGGTTAGACCAATTGGTCTTGTGATCCCAGAACAAGCATTCAATATATCACGATGAAGATTAATTGGTCATCCCTCTCATTAAGATCAAAATACCCTAAGTACAAAGTGATGAATTGTAGAGAGAAAGTGTACAAAGGTACTTGGTAGAATGGAATGACACACTGAGAAATCTAAGGACAAAAACACTATATAGTTTGTAAATAGGAAAGATTCATAAAAGACCATCTACTTGATACATGGTGCTAGTTATGGCACTAACAATCTCCCCCTTTGTATCAAAGTAGAGGCAGCAAATTTAGGCTTGTATCGGAGCAACGTATCTCTTTCGGATCCCAAAGATGATCTCAAAACGTCTTAGTGCATTCCGGTACTCTTGTCTGTACTTGATGGCTTCCAGGGCTTGATTGATTAGTCTGATTTCCTTCGGTTTCAGCTTGACTTCATTCTGATCGTTCAACTCGAGTTTGCTCTCCAACTGTATCCGAATAAGCTTGAACGTCCCATCACTGTATTAGTTTACTTCGGCGATTCTCAGAAATCGTTTCTTCTTCTCCTGATTGTAATATACGATTCCGAGTTCAGGCTTTTCTAGTACCGTGTAAACAGGCATACCTTGGATATCTGACAATCGTTTGTTGGGTCTTCGAAGGTTCACTCGGGTTTGGTTTGCTTCGAGTGCCATCTGAAAGTCAGTGAGGTAGGAAAACTTCACCATGTTTCTCATAAACCTTTTGACAGACTGGTAAGCGGCAAACCATTCAATCTTCTTATCGGGGGTGCGAGCAAGAATGTCATACATGCTTAACAGATCGTGTACCTTTAAGCTCTTGAAATCGGCTTCGGTGAAGAACCATTCTTTGCCAACGGATCTTCTGACAGTGAATTGAGGGTACCGGATATTCCGCAGTTTCTTTGACTCTATCTTTAAAACCTTCATAATTGCCTTATCTGACCTGACAGTATCCTTCTCCAGGTCTTTGTTCTTCATGACGTGCAAAAATTCAGTTTGATGTAGAGATGGCCACTTCTCTATCCCATTCAGTTTTTTCAGATCAATCCTCCGAACATCTCTTACGAACAGATCCTTTCTAACACTCTCCTGAAATGGAGTTAAAATCCGTACTCTTTCTTCTGTCCCAATATAGTTTGGTTCATCGTCAATCAGATCTTGATAAAATCTAAGTTCAACATCTGAGACGGGATCTCTTATCTTGTCATCAGTAGACACAAGAATATTTTGCGTTGAAGTACCAGTATCTGGATCATCCGGTTGTTGTTGCTGATTGTTGTCATCTTCAGAATCGGATTCAACCACTTGTGTTATCTGAACGGTTGTTCTCTCCGGTTCCTCCTATGAATCTATGTAAATATAATCAACAATTAAATCATCCTCCATCCTCTCTTCATCCGTTCTATTGTCACCACCTTGAGGCTTTTCAACCCTAGGTGTGTCATCAACTAGAACTTCATCACTATCAACCTGGACATATTCAGTACCTTGTCCTTCTGCCCCCTCTGTTACAATCTGATCTGATCCCCCAGTAGTTTCAACATTTACACCACTTGATTCTCCAACTCTAGCTCTCTTCTCCCCCTCATGTTGATCAGGGTCATCCTGATCATCATGCCTTCTCTTCCGTGTAGATTGTGCTTGAGAACCACAGGTTTGCTATAAGGTATCCATACGATGAGATAAGGATTTGAAGCCGGTAACTATGGCTTTTGTCATGTCTTGGATAGAGGCTTGGAGATTCTGGAAATCGTTGCTTGTGGGTAGTTGGGTTTGGGTCTCAGTTTGTTTACGGAGTAGGCCTACTAAATCTACTTCTTCATTGGTATTTTGGTCTCCTTGATCTAGTAATCGGACTAGAAGTTCAAATTTGAGTTGATGGGTTAGTATGGTATGTAAAGGTTATGTTGATGGTGGTTGAGATTTAGGTTGAGCATCGGATGGTAGAATATCTGGAATTGATGGGGATTATGCTATACCTTTCCCTTTGATGGCCCTGCTGACTTCAGTTGATAGCTTGTTTACAGTCTCTTGCATTTTATCTCTATGGAGCTTGTACGAATTGTTGATTGATGCCAAAGACACTCTCAGGAAGTCCAGAGTGATGTAATGCGGGGGCAGACCTAGCATTTCAACCAACTGATCAGGAGTAAAACGGCTAATATTACGACCCGGACCACATAGGTTACCGGTTGACGTAGTAGTTGTAGCAACTGTACAGCCTGTGCTCATAGTTGGCATGGTGTTAGCTATGACAGGACTTCCACCCCGTCCTTGCGAGGCACCAACGAATGGCGGCCTAACTCGGGGTGTTTCGGTTGGAGCACAAAAGCTTCCAACAAATGGTGGTACCGGCGCTCGTGTCCTAGGAAAAGATGTTCTACCAAAAGTCCCTAGACTCGATGTGCGGGGAATAAAAGTCGGTGGTCGGGGCAGTAGCCTACCTGTTTCAATATCAGCAAACACCGAATGTGTTCCCGATAGAAGTTGTGCTTGATCCCCTGTGGAAATTGAAACACTAGTCTGTTGAGAGACTGATGAGTGGCTTGGTGGGGCTGTGCTTTGCATAGTTGGGTCCACTATGGCTTGTTTAATGCGCAATGGCGACAGACGCGGTTTAGGGAGAATCACTGGTTAAAACTTTGTGTGATTCTGTCACAGCCTCTCCAATTTCTTTTCTCGCACTCTCTCGGCTCACTCTTTCAATATTTTCAACTAAAACTCCCTCATCCCGCCTTATGTCTCCAATATCACCTGAGTGTCCGATGTTCCTGGTTGAATCAACATCGGAACTCTCAACGTTAGGTCGGGGATCGACATGTCTTGGTATCAACTGTGCATCAGGGTCGTGATCTGAGTCGGAGTCTGAGTTGGAAGCACTATCAGCAGTATGTTTTGAGTGAGTAGAGGCCTCATCTTCGGAGCATGAGGCAGATATAACAACATTAGCAGCATCTTGGGAATCCCAAGACACATCATCATCGAATATTTGAGGTCGGGTGGCTTTAGAAGTAGATGCATGACCAACAGTCCTCACCACTCCTTCCCCCATCTCTCTTACATTTCTCCGCACCTCTCCATGTTCAAGAACCCCTTGTTCTTAAACCTGCTCGACCGGACCCTCACCTCCTAATTGGTTTGCACCGTGGGGAGGTCCCTTCGATCCTGGCTGGACCATCAGTGAATTTTCTAACCTATAAGCTCTAACAATAGGTGACTGCTGGTCCGCATATGCTAGAACGGCTTCGGGTATGATGGTAGTGTGAGCAAAGTCGATCTAGGCGGGCATCTTTAGGAAATGCATCCACTGTCGCGGTCCTTGAACTGAGTTTGGTCGTCGAGGAATTTCGGGATTAGAGTTCATGAGTATTTGCAGAAAACGCTGGTAGGGAACAAAATTGCGGGCTTTGGCTGGCTTGGTCTTGTCTCCGACAAGTTCTATCAGTTCATTCCAAATAATGACCGCGTAGTCGATCTTGTGGTTGAATGCAAAGGCATGAAATAGGCGGAGTGTGCCTATGTTGCATTCGTCCAACCCCGTGTGCTTCAGAGTCATACATCGGTTGACTATAGAAAATAGAGTATACCAAACTCTTGGAAGATACTTTCGTTTGAATTTCGAAGAGCGGGTAAGCATGACCCCATCAGCAGGCTGATATCCCAGACTATAGATGTCGGCACAAAGTTCGGCTTCAAGGACTTGGTCTTCAAAGTCATTATTGAATGGTAGATCAAGTGCAGTACGAAGTCGTTTTAGCGCGAGTCTTGTGTCAAAATGGTCAACCTTAGCAGTGAAATGTTGACCTCTGCGATGAACTGGATGGAATGTCAGAGTGTTCCAGAACTGTTGGAGGTAAATGACCGGTACGGTAACAGTTTTGGTCAATGCAGTTCTAAGCGGATGGCCTTTGATTATTTCCAAGATAATGCGGTTGTCGAAGTCAACACGAAGGTCAAGAGTGTGGTTGTAGTCAGATAATGCCAAGTGATACCTTTGAGGCAATAACTCCTCATCAAGATCCTGAGCGTTCACCGATAGGTGCGAAGATTGGTGAGATGGGATTACGGTGTTCTCATCTGACGAGTTACCATCAACATTTCTCACATGTGCCATCTGGATAGAGTAAAATCAGTAAAGTGCCCAAAAATGGTATTGATGAAAAACTTGTCAAAAATTTCCCAAGTATGGATTTTATCGCATGGGTCATCAAAGGGTTTATCGCATGACATAGGTTATCGCATGGAACTGTATGCGACAAAAATTGTCGCACACAGGCATGTGCGATAACATTAAAGATTAGATGCGTGCGATAAAGATGAACATGATGAACACAAGAACCCTGCGATAACTATGAACACGATGAATTTTTCTAAGTGTTCAACCCAGATTTCAAGATTTTTGCACAAAAGAATTTGTGAACTAGTACATTAGGCTCGCCTATATACCAGAAGCTTATCTTATCAATTTTAACTTTTAAAACATACCCAAGAGTGGATTTACAGGACGAATATGAAAAGACTCTTATGAATATCGGCCTAAAACCCTAAAAACATCATTGAATGTACTTAAATCATGAATAAAAACGATTAAAAAAGATAGAAAACAACCTCGAATGTGATCTGAATACAGTGAAATCGATTTGAACACCAAAAGCTTCATGAATCTCAGGATTGCAGAAATAGGCTTGGGAGGGTTTTTGGTTCGATTAAAAAATAAAAGTTTGAAAAACAGCTCTATAAATAGGAACCTGAGGATTATGACACGTGGCAATAAAGGATTGGTCCAACGGTTGACCTCCATCGTGTCAGTTTATCGTACGAAAGAGGGTACGACAAACATTCCAAGTTATCGTGCACAACATGGTGCGATAACAAGATGAGAAGTTTAATCGCACACGACGGGTGCGATAAACACTGTTCACAAGGTTTAATCGCACACCACAGGTGCGATAAAAAATGGTTGTCGCGGTTTTATCGCAAGCCACGAGGTGCGATTAAATAATTGGATGTTATCGCATGAAGGCACGTGCGATTAAACAAGTTATCGTGCATTACAGCATGCGATAACATCAACACTTCGACATTTTTCAATAAATTTCAAAGATTTTATCACATTTGAAAGATGTCCAACTTTCAATTGATTAAGCCCTTATGGTTTGAAAACATAGTTTTTCACTCCCCCTTAAATGATGCCTAGATTTTGAAAAATAATTTTCCATCATTTAAGAGTGTGATAAAAACATATTAGAATGCTTACCTTGGTGTCTTCAAATGTAAATCTCATGGCATCTGAACTCACAAATTGTGTCAGTTATGCACACTCCCCTTAGATATGTGCATATACATTGTAATACACTCCCCCTGAGACCATGAACACACCTTATGCAGACACAAGTATCATATATAATTACAAATAAAACATTTAAAAGAAAGAGATAACAAGTTGAATAAACATTTGAAAAACAACAGAATCATGAAAATTTAAGTAACATATATTGAGAATAGAATATGATGAAAATTTAAGTGTACCAATCTAGATAGAAATAGCTAGATTGAGATACAAATATTTCCATCTATTATATGATCAATATAGGAGAGTTAAACTTTCATGTTCAACATGCCCAGCTTGGATACTAAGAAATTAAAGCGTTTTTCATCCAAGGCTTTTGTGAAAAGGTCAGCAAGTTGAAATTCAGTTGTAACAAAGTATAATTCAATTGTACCTTTCTCAACATGATCTTTAATAAAATGATACCTTATATCTATGTGTTTCGTCTTGGTGTGTTGGGCAGGATTAGCAGATATGGCAATGGCGCTTTTGCTGTCACAGTAAATGGGGATTTTCTCATATTTGAACCCGTAGTCCATGAGTTGGGTTCTCATCCACAGGACTTGTGAACAACAGCTGGCTGCGGCTACATATTCAGCCTCCACAGTTGATGTCGATACACAATTCTGCTTTTTAGACGCCCAACTCACGAGCTTGTCTCCCAAAAACTGTATATGTCCGGATGTGCTCTTCCTGTCTAACATGCTTCCTCCATGATCCGCGTTTGAGTATGTGGTAAGTTCATATCCCGTCCCTTTTGGATACCACAGACCAAGATACAATGTGACTTTCAAATAACAAAAGATTCTCTTGACGGCGCCAAGGTGTGATTCCTTAGGTTTAGCATGAAATCTTGCACACAGACAAGTTGTAAACATAATATCTGGACGACTCACAGTTAAGTACATTAATGACCCTATCATTCCTCTATAATTCTTAAGATAAACATACTTACCATCAGGATCCGGAACGATCTTAGATCCCGGTGCCATTGGAGTACCAATCGATGTACATTTTTCCATCTTGAATTTCTTCAAGATATCAAACACGTACTTAGATTGATTAATGAAGATTCCTGTTGAAAACTGCTTGACTTGTAGTTCGAGAAAGAAGTTAATCTCTCCCATCATACTCATCTGAAATCTGGTCACCATAATGTTAGAGAACCAGGTACATAACGAAGGATTAGTCGAACCAAAAATTATATCATCAACATAAATCTGTACGAGAAGAATTTCACCTCCCTCATGCTTGGTAAAGAGAGTCGTGTCGATTTTACCTTTCTCAAAGCCGGATCCTAGTAGAAAAATGGATAAAACTTCATACCAGGCACGCGGGGCTTGCTTGAGACCGTAAAGAGCTTTGTCAAGGATGTACACATGATCTGGTTTATCTTTGTCTACAAAGCCTTCAGGTTGAGACTCGTACACTTCTTCTTTTAGTACGCCATTCAAGAATGCAGTCTTCACATCCATTTGGTAGACTGTGAAGTTCTTGTAGGCGACAAATGCTAAGAACATCCGAATGGCTTCCAAGCGAGCAACCGGAGCGTACGTCTCATCGTAGTCTATACCCTCTTGTTGTCGGTATCCTTTTGTTACTAACTGTGCTTTGTTTCTCACGACTATACCGTCTTCATCTTTCTTATTCTTCAGGACCCACTTTGTACCAATGACTGTTTTACCCTTGTGTCGAGGAACTAGTCTCCACACTTTCAAAGCTTTAAATTGGTTCAGCTCATCTTGCATCGCAATTATCCAATCCGGATCCTCCAAGGCTTGTTGAACTGTGGTTGGCTCAACTTGACTTAGAAAGAGCGCGGACAGAACTTCATTTGCAGTTGCAGATCTGGTCTTCATAGGTTCAGACACCTCACCAATTACTTGATTTAATGGGTGACTGCATGTCCACTTCTTTGAATGTGAATGTAGGGAAATAACATCTTGATTAGGGTCTACTAAGGTGGGATCTTTATCAAAGTTCAACTCAATTGTCAACGTCGGTTCCGGGTGTGAGGCTGGTTGTTTGTCAGAAGATACAACTGGCACTGCCTCGGGAACTATGTCAGTAGATGCCTCAGGTATGTTGACAGTACTCTGATCATTAACATTTGAAGTCGTACTTGATGAAGAAGCACCATTAGTTGATACTTGTTGTATTGCTTGTGTAGATGTCATGATTGGATTGCTTGGGGAAGATGCAAAAGTCGTTGCACCAGTATTAGATGATGTCGGTACCGTTGAAGGACTGACAATGTGGCTTGTACTGGATTTTGAGCAACTTGATTCCTTTCAGACACATTTGAAGATGAGTTATTACTTCCATAGAACTCATCATAAAAATTCTCAAACAAAATATCAAGTTCATTAGGATTAGAATTAGAATTAGAAGTGGAAGCTTGATCTTTGTTTGACTTAGTAGTCATTGGACGGATTTGTCCAGACGCTAGAACTCCAGATATTGCGGGTTCTGTACTGCTTTGCACAGAAGCCATATCTTCTGTCTCATCAAACTTGACATTTATGCTTTCGATCACAGTTCTTGAAGATTTGAAGTAGACTCTGTATGCCTTAGAGGTTGATGAGTATCCGATGAACACACCCTCATTTGCCTTAGGACTGAATTTGTTCAGGTTGTCCTTGTCATTTAACACGATACACCTGCAACCAAAGACATGAAAGTAGTTTATGACTGGTTTTCTATTATTTATAATCTCATATGGGGTTTTGCCAAACCGTCGGTGTATGATAGAACGATTTTGTGTGTAGCAAGCCGTTGACACCGCTTCAGCCCACAGAAACAAAGGAAGATCAGTATAGGACAACATCGTTCTTGCAGCTTCAACTAGAGTACGGTTTCGTCTTTTAACTATCCCGTTTTGTTGTGGTATTCTTGCCGTAGAGTATTGACGTGACACTCCCAATGGTTTAAGAAAATCATCTAGAGTCTTATTTTTGAATTCTGTCCCATTGTCTGATCAGATTGTTTGAACTGATTGTTGAAGATTGACTTGAAGCATCTTGATTAAGGATATGATCAATTCGGGTGTTTCATCTTTGGAGCGTAGAAACTTTACCCATGTATACCTTGAGTAATCGTCAACGACCAATAACACATACTGCTTGGCACTAATACTCTGAGTCTTCATCGGCCCACATAGATCCATATGTAGAATTTCCAAAACTTTGTGAGTACTGGGCTCTGGTTTTGGCGGGTAAGGAACTCGTTTCATCTTTCCCTTCTCACAGGCGGTGCATAAATTGTCTCTTTCAAACTGCAGAACTGGCAGACCTTTGACTAAATCACCTACCATCTGCTTTTGAATATAACGGAATTAAGATGAGATAATCGTCTATGCCACAACCAGCTCTTTTCCATAGATGCTTTAGACAACAGACACACGTCGTTCTTGGGTTTGATTATTGACAGGTCAATAGTGTAAAGATTTGACTTTCTCGTACCCACTAGAAGTTCATCTCCTCCTTCGGTTCGAACTGAACACCTTGTCTTCTTGAAGTTGACTTCTAGGTCTTTGTCACAGAATTGATCTATACTAAACAAGTTGTGTCCGAAACCCTCAACATAGTTAACCTTTGTAATCCTGACATTGTCTTTAACAATGTGTCCGTAACCCATTATCGGTGAATATTGATCATTTCCGAATTTTACTCGACCACCGTATTTCTCCACATATTTATTGAGCAACTCTTTTCTTCCAATCATGTGTTTCGAGCAGACCGAATCCAAGTACCACACATGACTAGGCTGCAAAAAGGGAATCAAGTGGTTTTAGGTACCCATTTATAAATGAGTCCTTTTGAGTTAGGAGATGGTACTTGTTTGGACTTGGTACCACTCTTTCGAAAACTTCTTATATGATAACCATTTGAATAAAAACGTTTAGGACCATGGACATCATCACCAAACCAATGAAAATAATCAGACTTGCTGATAAAATCATCCACACCACAATATGAACAACAAATTTGGTCATGTGCTAAATTGATCAATTGTTGCATTGAATAAACCTTGTAAGGAATAACAAGTTTTTGTTTAGTGCAAACAACTTGATTTCTTATAGCAGAAACAAAATTGTTTTTAATGGAATTAAAAGTAACGTGTGATGATTTTGTCTAGGCCACATCCTGTGTGGACTCTTTTATTATCCACTCAAGTCTCGTATTGTTTCTCAGATAACGATCTAAAATGCTAGAAAGATAAGAGTTATAAGCTTTAGAGTGTTGAGCTTGAAAAGATTTGTTTTTCTTATTTCTTTTTGTCTTGTTTTCTTTTTCTGTAACGATCTTTTGGATTTTGATTTTGAATAATAATCGTTAACGTGAGGTTTTTCAACATACCTTGAGGATTCACCCTTGAAGAAACTCTTCTTAGGTTCATCTTCTTTGATTATGAAGTCATAATGATCTAGAAGTTTTGTATTGAAATCAAATTGAACATGCACTTCACTTACACCTTTACCTATGTCGTCACAAAAATTCTCACTATCAAGATCAGACTGACTATCATAGGATGTATGAAAGATACCATAACACTTAGGATAGAGAAAATCATTTACATCTTTTCGAAAAGCTTTATCTTCTTCTGTAGGAAAATATTTCTCAGGAGAAGCATTAACTAATTGGTTTTCCAAGTCCCAAGATTCATAATCTTCTTGGTCATCAATAGTTGTGCTTCTGAAGATAGTATTTCTCATGAATGCCTTACACGAGGAGACATCTGTATCCGAAGAATGTTTTTCTTTTGAAATTTTCTCTTCAGACATTTCCTTATGTTTTGCTTTCAATTCATTTAAGCCATTTGAAAATACTGTAAGCAAAACTTCCTTCTCAATCTCGAAAGCAATTTTGTTGTCATTTCTGACGTCCTCAATTTTACTTTCTATCTTGCTTTCTAGATCAATAAGCTTTTGTTCAAGAACCATAGGTGGAAAATATCTCTTTGCCTCAAAAACAGGTTTAATTTCAGTTTCTTTTTGACTATTTTCCTTGTCCTTTGGTTGTTCAACAATGTAGCTTTGAAAATAATCATTAGGCAAAGATTTCTTGTTTTCCAATGCCTTCCTATTTTCAACGCCATAATAGAACGTAAGTTGCATCTTAACAATTGTTCTTCTTCACGTAAGTTGCATCCAATGCCTTCCTTGTCCTTTGATAACAAGGATGTAGTGAAGTAAGAACAAGCCATTGGAATTTATAAAGAGTAGGAGCTCTGGATAAGGCATTCTTCAGATAATGAGGATTGTCATATCCTAAGCCCCATTTAGAGTTGAAATATCTAAGTTCACTTGGCTTATTCATGTGGATTGTCTGTTCAGTTTGACCGATTTTGTAAAGTTTTTCCTCCAATCCTTTAACTTTATTACTAAGCTCAGTGTTTCTGTCTTTATAAGTATGTAAGAGTTTTTCAAACTCATTCTTCTTTGCTTTGGAACACTCAAATTTCTCAGACAATTCAGTCATTCTCTGCCTAAAATACGCTTGGTGGTCATCAAACTCAGCATTTTTCTTTTTCAAATTGTCAATCAGAATCACTTGTTCTTTCAATTCATCACTTTGATAAACAATTGATTCTTTTGATTTTCTCAGTTTTCTGTCAAATCATCTAACTTATTTTGTTGAACTTTTTGAAGTTGAAGAAATTTAACAAGAGGGTCGGGATGTACCTCATTTGTCTCTGACTGCGATTCTGTCTCAGCTTCCTCGGTGTCCCTACTCATGAAGCACAACTTTGTAAGAGCTGATGTTTCCTCTTCCTCATCATCATCGGTTTCATCCAACCAATACTCCTCTTCAGCCATTAATGCTTTCCCTGATTCCTTTTGTTTAGCAAGAAGCATCTTGTTCTTAAAATAATCCGAATCTCTAACCTTTGGCTTCGAGCATTCCTTTGCAAAGTGACCAGTTTTCCCGCAGTTATAGCACTTTGGCTCTTCTTCTCGTTTCTCAAACACTTTCTTTTCCTCAAACTTCTTATCCTCCCTTTTGCTCTCATCTTTTTTCTCACCAAATCTTTTCCTTGATTCTATCCGATCCTTGTGTTCAAGTATCTTGGAGCCTGATGCATATCTCTGATTGTTAGAGCCTGTCCTCTTAACATATTGTTTTTGAAAAGCCTTTGTTAAAAGAATCATTGCCTGTTTCAGACTCTCGGTTTCATCTAACCCAACACTTTCATACTCATCAATATCTTCATCAAACCCGATACTATATTTCTTTGAAGATCGTTTTTCGGACTTGCTGGACATCAAGGCGATTGGATCAATCTCTTCTTGTACTTCTTTCTTCTCTTTCTTATATTTCTTATCTTCCTTCCTCTCATTCTTTTCTTTCTTCCTCTTCTTCTCTCATTTTTCCTCTGCATCATCCTCGTCTTGTTTGAGCATATCAAACATTTGTAAGGGAAACTCATCCAACTTAGAATGTTGTTTCATCCGATGGGCATATTTCTTCCATTATGGTTGGAGAACACTTAGAAATTTCACGTTGTGCTCTATTACTTTCTTATAATTTTTTGTGTTTGTTCAACTCATTCAGTATAGTAGTGGACCTGTCATAGGTGTGATCAAGAGCTTCGCCTTCTTTTTGTTTAAAATTCTCATACTTATTGATAACGTTGGCAACTCTCAACTGGTTTTCAACCTCAAATCCTTGATAAAGTTTAACTAATTTATTAAACATTGCCTTTCCAGATGTATTTTTACTATCAACCTTCTAGTAGATGTCATTAGTTAAAGCTTGCATAACAAAGACCTAGATGCTTTGTATGCATTGTATTTCTTTGTTTGTTCTGCATCATAAAGATCAGGCGGGACTTCAACCTCTTCTCCCTGTACTCCACCCTCAGCAACTGGAACTGCTCTCTTTTAACAACACCCATAGGACCATTTTCTATGGACTTTACAATGTAATACCCACTTCTTGTCTTTCTACATAGTCCATGAACCGATCCTTCCAAATTTTAAAGCCTTTAGGAAAGAGGACAAGTGGTTTATCCTTAGAGCCTATGACTAACATATCCCTAGTCGTCGTTGTGAGAATACTTGTTTACGATCGTTTAGCAACCTTCTGATCAAAATACAAAATTACAACTCGAACACTGTTTTGTCGCACACAACAAATTATCGCATACCAACCTTTGTCGCACACCACACACGATAAAATATATCTCAAACAAATCGCATAACTCCCCTGCGATGAAAGATATCGCAAATCACACCTCACGATAAAAATAAAATATGTGTTATCGCACAAGAGGGGTGCGATAAAACACTGTTCACCCGAAGTAGTATGCGATAAAGTGGTTTATCGCACGTGATGTGTGCGATGAAATAATTTTACCGCACAACAAGTACGCGATAAAAAATCCTTGCGATAACAAGGAACAAGTATTGTTCGATAATGATGAACTCCCACACTTGCGATAAAAAGATAATCTGAGCAATCCTAAGTGCAATCCTCAAAACATGTCCAATCAATCTGAAAATTGGTACAAAGGTGTGAAATATAATTCTGGACACTTTTAATACTTGCGACTTTGTCCAAAAACAAGCAGAAACTGGAAATTCGATTACAAAACAGTGCCTAAGCTCATTTTCACGAAAAATTGACAAATCTATCAATTCTGGATTGGTTTGCTTGAAATTACGGAATGAAATCAAGTAGAAACAACCACCAATAAGTCTAGGATCAATTCTGATCCATTTGATGAATTCAAATAATCAAAATCAATCAAAAAGATAGAAAATGAAGAAAAACTCAATGAAGCTAAAAAATTCATGAAAATCTAATCTGGATCAGAATGAATTACTATGCTCTGATACCAATTGTGATCCCAGAACAAGCATTCAATATATCACAATGAAGATTAATTGGTCATCCCTCTCATTAAGATCAAAATACCCTAAGTACAAAGTGATGAATTGTAGAGAGAAAGTGTACAAAGGTACTTGGTAGAATGGAATGACACACTGAGAAATATTAGGACAAAAATAATATATAGTTTGTAAATAGGAAAGTTTCATAAAGGACCCTCTACTTGATACAAGGTGCTAGTTATGGCGCTAACAGGTCTAAGTGAGAAAATCCCTGTCAACTTAGTAATCATTTTGTAAAATACAGATATACCACACATATATGAATAACAAGCATGACTCGTATGCACTGTGTACAACTCATTCCCATGGACATATTAGTTGGTTGCGCTAAACCAACTAATCAATTTACTCCGCTGCACTAACATACAGCTAACTCCGATGTCCCTCCGTACAGCCAATACTCCACCGACCCTAAGTCCGGCCAACGTGCACTCGTGTAGTGTAATACTTATATAAATACAACATACATCTTAATGTATCATATTTTCAATCATAAGCACATCATCACACTACCTACCACATTCTCATTCAGTTTATATGTATTCCAGTTTGAAAATGGTTAAAGTAAAGCTCACCTGAAAGAAATAACGCAACTCTCACCTTCTCTTTGAAAATCACGGGGATTTACTTTTCAACAAACTCCACCAAATCTGAATTACATAAAATACATATAACTGTTTACCACATAAAACTCAATGACAGGCTAAGAATCCTAAATAAGCCTATCTTACCCTTGCCCAGAAAACACTCATAAATGCCCCTCTTCGGCAACGCCCCGAGAAAATTTTTAGAACTGAAAGAAGTCAGAAATCTTTCGGATAAGTGTTTGGGAAATTTATTCGGATAACACACCTGGACATCTCATCCGGAAAACCCAAATCCGGAACTCAAATCCGGAAACCAATCCAGAAGTCATTCCGGAAACCATCTATCCGGATAAAATACTATCCGAAAACCGGGAGAATCCGGTAAAATAAACACCCGGAAAACTAGGAATCCGGATACATTTGTACCCGGAAAACTAATGAATCCGGACACTGATCGAAACCCAGACTCGACCGAACGTCTAAAAATCATGAAATTGATAAATCTAAACCGATAGAACTCTACTACTATCGATTATAAACACATATTGAAAAGAAATATACCTCAAAAATGACTCCAATTGAAACTCCTTTGAGCCCTAAACGATCACCCTCTTCACCCCCGCTTCTCTCGACTCCAAACACACACACATATAGAAATTCAAACCGACTCCAAATGAATTTCAAGAAGGAGGCGGCTCTATTTATATGAGTCTTAAATTGCGATTGAGGGTTTGAACTTTACTAAATTGACAGATACACCCTTAAACTTATAAATCGATCCAACTCGCCCTAAATTAATAAACGAACATACCCGAGACATTACACTAGTGGTCACCGTTGTTTACATTTTATTTCCTTTTTCATTTTCAAGTCTAACGTTGTTAATTCCAAGTCTTTTTCAATCTACTTTGTTTTATTAGTCATTTATTTGTCTTTTTCTGTATTAAATAATTGACTCACTCATAGGCCCCACCTTCCCTTTCTTTCTCCTCTTTTCACCGGCGATGACTCACGGTCATCTTCTCCCCTCCCATCGTCATCTTCTCCAATGACTCAAAAAACAAAGGAACTCAACACTCTCCTGCTCAATCTCCTCCCCTCCCATCATCACAACTTCCTTCATTCCTCTCCTAGCCACTATAGTACTGACCACCACTTCTCTCACCTTAAACCCCCGTTTACTCCACCTTGACCACTATCGGTACAACGAAGCACCACCACAATCAAAACCTTTACCCATAATCTCCACTTATCATTGACCGCCTTCCTTCCTCGACCTCAACCCCTTTTCCCCATTGCACCTTTTCACCACTTCCACGACCAAACACACAATGAAATACATGGATACACACATCATAATCATACGTTGGAGCAACACACATGGTTTAGAATTTGAAAGTTTCTTTGGTTTATCAATAATAGTCCTAGTCTGTAAGAACTCTTTCAGATTAATAATCTAGACCTAGTCATCAATGTTAGTTGCTTTATCTTTGCTTTTCAGTTTCTTGTATTTGCTATATCATTGTCAGTGTAGAGTTAAGTTTTGCAAAATACAAACAACAACTATATCATTTTGTTCAACATTTAGTATCAGAGCCTCAAATAAAGAGAACTACTATATATATATATAGAGAGAGAGAGAGAGAGAGGAGAGGAACTATTTGAGATGAACATGATAGGAAGCATAAAGAGCAAGTATGGCTGAAGGGAGCAACAACGATACATTTGTTCAACATGCCATTCCAAAATTTGATGGCTTCTGTGAATACTGGGAAAAACTGGTGGAGAATATTTTTAGAGCGGTGTTCCGTTGTAGTCTGGTTGAAGAAGGGATTCATGCTACTCCACAACGAAGAGAGCCAACTATAGTAGAGGAAAATGTGATTGTCGGTCATCAATTAAAAGATAAGAAAGTGAAGAACTACCTTTATTAAGCCATGCATAGAGAAATCATGGAGACTATCCTAAATGATGAAACTTCAAAACAGATTTGGGACTCTATGAAGCAGAAGTACAATGGCTCTAAATGGGTTATGAAGGAAAGTGACACCACAGGAAAAAATATGAGGTTCTTTGTTCCAAGGTAAAACTATGTCGTATGTGTTGGGATTTGTTCAAAATACGATTTCTAGAATCATAACATATTGCAACGGAAGCTTAAAAATTTGAACAACATTAAAACATTTTAACACCCACCAAGGATCCATTTGCATGAACATGAAAGATTAAAACATACATAGGGGTTTTTTAGAAAATACAACCTTTATAGTCCTTTGCAAAATCTTCTAGTTGGAGAAGATGGAGATGGCAAGAACTCAAGCAAGGGTTCCTCTAGAGAAGTCCACCAACAAGCTCCAACACCTTGAGTATGCTAGTACCTCTTTGAAGAAAGATGCAAAAGAGAACTTCTTATTCAAGACTACAATAGACTTGAATTGAGAAGAAACAAAAACACTCCCAAGGAGGGAGGTTTCATCCGAAAGGGAGAGGAGGGAGAGAGTGAGAGCCAAAAAAGATACTTCCCTTTTTTTACCAAGTAAGTCTCTTCCTTATTCAAAACAAGAGACAACACAAGCATTTTCTATTGGACCATAAAAGGGTCCAATGTGGAGACAAACATTTTCTATTGGACCATAAAAGGGTCCAATGTGGTTTGAGCCTCCCATGCATAATTCCACTTAAGCCCCTTCTAGTTTAAATTTGTTAAAATCATTTATTTTTAACTATTTAAACTTACTACATATAGTCCCTCCTTTTAACTTCTAGTTAAATATGACCCAATCATATTAATTAATAAACTAGAATCTTTCATTTGCATCTAATATTATGAATTATATTCAATAATATAATTAATAATATTATTATCAAGAAATAATAATAATATTTATCAAGAATCAAATTCTTATAAATATTAATTCGGTGTCTACTTGTTGTTCGGTGTGACCCTATAGGATTATATATTACCGGTAATATTATTTTATAATCATTCTTGAGCATATAGAACCAACAATCTCCCACTTGCTCAAGATTGCATTATAGAATGATATAGACAGTGGTGGACGTCTAGCAACATCTCACTTCCCCCAACAATGTATGACTGTAAGTGCCATTCAACAACATCCAATTCCCATAAGCTCATAGCTTCAATTGATATATTATGTGTGGTATCAGTTATCCCTTTGTTTGGACATCATGTTGAACATGAGACATGGATCACTATCATTCTCATCTATTGTTCAACTTTTGGTAAGGCGCCTTAGATGTCTCACTCTTAACATATTTAGAGAAACAAATCCCATCTTGACTACATACGCCTCTCATGCAGTTCATGCCATGCCCAATAATGGCCTTTATAGCTGCCCTTTTTCAAGAACAACTGTTAACCATATCAAAGCATAACACTCCCAACACTTGAGTCCCAAATATGCATCTCAGGTCGAAGGATACAAATATACTACCTTTGTTCAAGAATCAGTTATGACGACGATCCATGAAGTGATCTTGAAACGGGTCAAGTCCAGTACTTGTTTCCTTAACAAGTACCTATGAACTTGGTTGCAACACTTTGCTACTTTTATCTTTAAAAGTCAACCAATCCAATTCATATTAGTCTTACTTCATGGTTGCTCCCACAACTATGATCGACTATGGACATTTTATAATAATTGGTTTATTCATGGATTAAAAACATGCTAATATAGAACACAACGAGTATGTAAAAGATCATATCCTATATATCTAACTTAAATACTTGTTGCTTAACTTGTTCCAATATCCGAATACTAATTCCAAAACAAATTGATTTGTGTGAACTTTGTGAATACTAACATCTCTATTTTTAACTTATTCCGAATATAGTTAAATGTTTGGAGTAGATGATTGGTACTCTGATGTGACATCGGGTCCTTTAGCTTGCGTAATGGCACCCACATACTCACAAAAGATTTTTAGGTGATCCTGAATGGGAGGCATCTACCTAGCTTTTCAATGAACTCTTTCATCCAAGCATATTTCTTTTGCAGCTTCTAAAGCAGCAGCGTATTCTTATTTTGTAGTGTATTATGCAATTTTACCTTCGCTTGGAACCTTTTCAAACGAACTACTTCTTCATTCATAATGAAGACATTTCCCTTTTTGTGGTCGAGAACCTTCTCGATCAGTGTAACATTTTACTATGATTTTCTTCCAACCCTCAGTTAGGGAACACTTCCTTAAATTGTTCTTTATAGTCATCCAATGACCTTACCTCGTATTTCGTTGGTATCTCCTTCTAATGCTCTAAAACATTATGATACACTCGATCTAGTGCATGTCATGGCATATATGATAGATCCAATTTCCGAAGTATATGGAATACCAATCATTTTATCTAGTTCAGACTTTGTGCTAGAACATTGAGACATGTTCAAAATGATGTTATATCATACTTGCAAGAAACTACCTTTAGAGCCTTGCATCTTGAACCTTTCAAGATCATGTCAACATATGCACTTTGACTTAAACCTATAAGTCGTCTTGATCCAACTTTAAAGATCTCTATTTCAAGAACAAAATTTGCCTTTCTAAGTCTTTTATTGAGGAAATACTATCCGAGTCTAAACATGATGTTTTGCTAAGTCGGAAAGTTAATTTCCAAATACTAACATGTCTTGCACATACAACATTAGGAATTTTACTGCGCTCCCACTAGCCTCTTAGTAAATGCATGGGTCATCTTTTATTTTGGTGAAAATTAAACCTTTAATTTTCCTGTCAAAATGAAGATTCCAGCTTTGTGATACTTGTACTGATCCATGAATAGATTTTATCTCAGTGTTCATGACTCTAAGCCACTCATCAGATTCAGAATCTGCCATAGCACTTTAGTAGTTGATGGGTTTACTAGAAACCTATCATACATCATTCTTCATTAGTCATTAGAAATCGATATTTCTTGGATTTCTGAATGATTCCACTAGATTTGTGAACACTTGGTGTTTTTACTAAGTTTCTGATCAATCAAATTGCTCAGTTTCAACAACCTTTGTTTGATAACTAGTGTCAACCAATAAGTGCATTAGGTTATGAGGTTCTTGATTCCCTTCAAGTTCCTTAAATCTCCCATTTGCCTTGCCCATTAAAAACTTGCTTTCTAAGAACTTGGCTTTGGAACAATAAACAATTTTATTGTTTGTGGGATTGTAGAATCGGTATATAAAACAATTTATAGTATATTCTACAATATATGCATTTGGTAGATTTTGGGCCGAGTTTACTTGAAGCTTATTGTCTTACATGAGCTTCATAAACCCAC
This sequence comes from Saussurea involucrata, assembly GCA_033807775.1. NCBI lineage: Eukaryota > Viridiplantae > Streptophyta > Magnoliopsida > Asterales > Asteraceae > Saussurea > Saussurea involucrata. The sequence goes on along the minus strand of CM066314.1, from coordinate 215,297,289 downwards.
ACCTTCAACTAAGACTAAGGATGAAAAACTTTCATACGAAATCTTATAAGGTGTCTTGTCTACCTTTTGGTTGGTGTCTTAAAGTACGGTTTACAGTAACTAGGGCAGAATTCCTAATTGATATAGGAATAGTACTTCTACTCATCATAGAGCGAACCATATTTAATAAGGTTCGGTTCATCCCTTCGGATATACACAATTTCTAAGATGATCCAAGAGTTCTTGGTTTAGTTACTATCCTCCTATATCTGAAAAGACTTTAATGGTCCTATTGAGTTGTTTTCTTTAGCTTCAATTTGAAACAACTTTGAATCATATCAAATGCTTCATGCTTATGTTTCATAAACATAACTTCAACGTTTGAAATCGTCAGTGAAGATATTGTATTACCTATCACCATATCTAGACTTGGTTTTTCTTAAAACCATATACATCAAAATGTATTATCTTAACCAAAGACTTTTCTCTTTTACTACAATAATTAGAGAGAAGAGCTATATTCAACTTATCAATAACTCGCATATGTCAAATGAAACATTATTATTTGCCTTCAAAATACCACACTTTTGAAGTGGAGATATGCGTTTAATGTTACTTGATTAAGTTGACTATTTCATGTGTAGATTTGATTCAAATCACATTTAAGTCTTATGGTGTTTATATAGAACTATGGTTTAGAAAGCTTTTGAGATTCACTTTATTATTCAATTAAGAGGACTAGTTCTCGAAATGGAATAATTCATTTTTGAATATGAATATAATCGTTTCCAAAACGGTTAAGTGAATTTCATTCAATCAATAAATATGTGACTGAAAAATAATAATTTAGTCAAACTAAATTTAAACATTGTTCGAAACAAACTTGTTTAACAATACAAGCAATATGGTTTCATAATAAAATCTCCTATAAGCTTGGTACGCATCTTGCTTCCTTGCTTATATGGATCACCATTTTGCTTGTCTTTCAGTCACTTACCTTTCTTGGTCATCTGTAACATATTACAAAAGTGAGTTCTACACTTAGTATCAAATACACAAGTGTAAGATAGAAAGGTAAAAGTTCTATCTAAAATATAGATACCTGAAGGACTTTCCTTCGTTAGAAAACATTTATTTATCAGAAGGACAATATCCTCTTCTATGACCAATGTTGCCACATCTATCACATGTAACTGTTACCATGGGAAGATTCCTTTCAGCAGTTTCTAGCATCGTATGCAATTCTGGGACTGAAATCTTCTCGAGGTCTATATTCAGATTCTCGACAAAAACATCAAATGCTTTGGTCAGAGATTTGAGGATCACATCTACGGCTTTCCCATTGGAATAAGGATAGCCAAGTCTATCCAAATAGTCTAGGTGCGTCATCATTTTGTGAATATGAGAGCTTACATCTTGGCCTTCCTCCATCTTTGTCCTGTGAAGTACCCCAATAGTATCAAAGCGTTCACGAACTACATGACTTTCATGAAGCTCCCCTAACTTGATTATCATCTCATGTGCCGTATATGAGAAATCCCCACTCTTTCCCGTAAGAGTGGATCCATAGTTTCAAGCATAAGGCGTGATATGTCGATTGAATCATCATTATGTTTCAACCAAGCCTTGTGAGCTTCAGTGGAGGTAAGAGGAGGTTCTTGACGAAGAGGTACGTTTAGAAGGTATGATTTGTGTTCACTTCTGAGAACGTGTCTCAATCTGTGAAACCAACTCGGGAAGTTTTGAGGGGTTAACTTTTCTGCGTTAAGAAAAGCTCTCAGGGATGTGTCAATCGTAGTGTTTGCATTTTGAGCCATCTACAAAATTTAACAAAGTTTAATATAGTATTTTCAATATTAATTTTAGCAAATTAATTACCCTTTAGTTTTCTAAAAAACATTAATTTGCATAAAATCTAGGATCCAAGGTTGCAAAACAAATGAAATGGTTAGGTGACCTTTATCCCGTCCATTTAATCCAACAAGGTAGATAACGTTTATCGATTACTTCCAAATATAATTCCTAGCGTTATGTGATCTTTAACAACGTTTGTTAATTGGTATGTTTGATCCCATCTATGCCTTGGGTTTCTAATGCTTAGGTGACCTTTATCACAAAAGATTCCCAATCAAGTCATCCTACTTGAAACAACGTGTGAAACTCACATCCATGTGGTTAGGTGACCTTTATCCCACAAAGACATAAGAATCACCTCATCCATCTCAAGACAATCCAAGTAGTTAGGTGACCTTTATCCCACAAGGGTGTCATAGTGACGTATTGAGTGTTTCTCAAAAGGACGACATAGCCTTGTATTTTAAAAGGGATTTAAATGTTTTACAATTTTAGTTTTGAAAATATTTTAGTATCATGTGGTTTTACATGCATTCAATAATGCATTAAAATCTTATTTCTCATCAAATGGTTCCTTTTAGTTAAATAAAATATTTATTTTATCAACCAAATTATTTGTGGTCAATTAATATCATATATTAACGTTTGAGTTTGAACACAATAAGAACCATTTATAGTCTCTTAATAAATACTTTTATTAAGACTATGAGTTTGTAAGAGTTTTGAAAAACTCCATTTTAAACTCTTTCATAAAATCTTAATTTTAGTCTTAAAACTCAAAGTACCATATTATTGCATGCATCCAATAATCAAGGTACTCCTTTTTAAAAACATATTTTTCTTTTATTGGTTCTTTTAGTTCAAAATAAAATCTCTATTTTATTAACTATTTCGTTGCGGTCAATTTTAAACTAATATCCTATATTAAAGTTTGAGTTTGAGCGCATTAGAACCAATTTTAGTCTTTTAACAAAACAATCTTTTATTATTTAGACATGGAGTTTGGATGAGTTTTAAAATCACAATTTTTACTCATTTTACCACTTCAAAATTTTAAGAGTTTTAGAATAAAACCCCTTTATTTTAAAAGCTCAAATTTATCATTTTACATTAAAATGTTATTTTGAAAAGCCAAACTCCAAAAGATGATTTACTTTTATGTTCAAAATATTATCTATCATGCAAAATCCTATTTCAACCACACATGATAATATCACATAAACATTAACAACATTATGCAAAAAGTGTATAAACCAAGCCAAAAATTCTAGTGCCAATTCTTGTGAACCAAACAAGAATGCCAAGTCCATTCCTAAGGGACTAAAGACCAAAACTTCAAAAAAGGTCTTCAAGCTCCCACTTGCCAAAACAACCATTGCATGCAAAATCTTCTAGGAACTCCATGGTGTGTGTGTTTGCTTCTTGAAAGTCTCCAAATGGTCTTCATTATTCAAACTTGTTACATTTTTATATAAATAAACTAATATAACATTAATCTATCTAATACAAAATTAACAAAAAAAGAATGCCTATTTACTATTACATATTTTATGAATAAATAAATATTACAACCATTTGAATAAACAACACAACCATCATCACAAGGGGTCATTGGCTTGTTTATACACATCATTTACATACAACAAAAATAAACAAACACTTTGTTTTTCTAAGGCAACTTTTATGACAAAAAATGCATGTAAATTTTGGTCACATTAAATAACAATTATAAACTTAAAGATGCCAAAGACGCTATGAATGAACTTCTTCATGCAGGATGAAAAATCACCCATGGCTTCCAAAAACCAAGTTTTTCATATAAACAAGAAATCTTAACATGTATGCAAAAGTGGCTCTGATACCACTTGTTTGGATTTGTTCAAAATACGATTTCAAGAATCATAACATATTGCAACGGAAGCTTAAAAATTTGAACAACATTAAAACATTTTAACATCCACCAAGGATCTATTTGCATGAACATGAAAGATTAAAACATACATAGGGGTTTTTAGAAAATACAACCTTTATAGTCCTTTGCAAAATCTTCTAGTTGGAGAAGATGGAGATGGCAAGAACTCAAGCAAGGGTTCCTCTAGAGAAGTCCACCAACAAGCTCTAACACCTTGAGTATGCTAGTACCTCTTTGAAGAAAGATGCAAAAGAGAACTTCTTATTCAAGACTACAATAGACTTGAATTGAGAAGAAACAAAAACACTCCCAAGGAGAGAGGTTTCGGCCGAAAGGGAGAGGAGGGAGAGAGTGAGAGCCAAAAAAAAAATACTTCCCTTTTTTACCAAGTAAGTCTCTTCCTTATTCAAAACAAGAGACAACACAAGCATTTTCTATTGGACCATAAAAGGGTCCAATGTGGAGACAAGCATTTTCTATTGGACCATAAAAGGGTCCAATGTGGTTTGAGCCTCCCATGTATAATTCCACTTAAGCCCCCTCTAGTTTAAATTTGTTAAAATCATTATTTTAACTATTTAAACTTACTACATATAGTCCCTACTTTTAACTTCTAGTTAAATATGACCCAATCATATTAATTAATAAACTAGAATCTTTCATTTGCCTCTAATATTATGAATTATATTCAATAATATAATTAATAATATTATTATCAAGAAATAATAATAATATTTATCAAGAATCAAATTCTTATAAATATTAATTCGGTGTCTACTTGTTGTTCGGTGTGACCCTATAGGATCATATATTACCGGTAATATTAGTTTATAATCACTCTTGAGCATATAGAACCAACAGTATGTTCCATAGAAGAGTCCAACAACACATAAACCTTGATTGTAGACGAGCTTCAAAAAAGCCTCTTAATTCATGAGCAGAGAATGAAGGAATTGGTCGAGGAAGAACAAACACATAAGGTATCTTTCGAAGGAGAAAGAGGTAGAAACAGAGGCATGTCATGAGGATGAGGAAAGGGGCAAAGCACAACAACAATTCAACAAAGCCTTAGTAGAGTGCTACATGTGTCACGATCTAATGAACTTTCAATATGAGTGTCCCAACGGAAAGAAGCAGACACACTATGCATAATTTAATGACCAAGAAGAGATGATGTTAATGGCACACACCAATTTAAGTCAATGAAAGAAAGAAGGATGGTTTCTTGATTCACGATGCTCGAATCATATGACCGCTAAGAAGGATTGATTTGTGCAACTAGACGAAAGCTTCAAGCATCCAATAAAACATGGAAATGACTCAAGGATGGACGTGATGGAACATCGTTATTGAATTTATAAAGTAGAGTCAAACGATAACTGATGTATTTTTTAGTATGGGTCAGCTTGAGGTCAGAGGCATAACTATTTTGATTGCTAATGGGGTGTGCAAGATGTACCATCCAAGAAGATGTTGTGTTATAGAGAGTGTTTTGAAAGCAAATCGAATGTTCACTATTGGAACAAACATTCTCACTAATGAGTCTGCTTGTTTTAATGCTAACACTACATAAGTGTTGTGCTTTGGCATTGGAGGTTTGGACATCTAGATTACAGAATCTGGCACTTCTTTCTAAGTTAGTGGAATGCCAACATTTAAGAGATCAACAAAGATTTATACACCTTTCATGGTTGGAAGCATAATCGATCACCTTTTTCAAGGAAAAACACGTGGAGAGCAACAAGATAGTTACAACTGGTACACTCAGACTTCTATGGACCATTATATCTCTCCGTAACCGCATGGAAATAAGAGATATATACTGACATTTACAGATGTGATCCCAGAAACAAGTAAACAATAGAATGATCAAGAATCACTGATCATCTCTCATTAATCATCAAAGTATAGTTACAAGGTATAGTGAGAAAATACAAGTGTCTTGAAGTAGTTGTTGTCAAAAGTTATCAAAGACAAGCTCTAACTATGTTATTTATACCTAGGCTAGAAACATACAAAGAAACCCCTTAACTTGGATACAATTTACATTTTAAGCACCATCTCCCACTTTGAATCCAAGTAAGAAAAATACAAAATTAGACAAGTTGCTCGGGAGGAATATACTTCTTCCTTATTCCAAAGATGATCTTAAATCTTCTAAGCGCATTACTGTATTCCAGTCTATCTTCAATTGCTTTCAGAGCTCTATTGATCAACATCTTCTCCTTATCTTTCAAAAGCACTATCTTTTGTTCATCCAATCTGATCTTTTCCGTTAACCGAATCTTTAACACCCTTAGCGTACCATCACAATACTTGTTGATTTCAATCAACCTCATAAACTTCTTCCTTTTCTGTTCGTTGAAGTAGATAACCCTAAATTCTGGTTTCTCCAACACTGTATAAACCAGAATGGCTTGAGCATCAGACAATCTTCTATTGGGCCTCAAAACGTTTACTCTGATCTGACCTCCTTCTAAAGCCATTTGAAAATCAGTCAAGTAAGCAAGTTTTAACAAATTCTTCATAAACCTCTTCACCGCTTGATAAGCCTCATACCATGTTTTGTTCTTGTTTGGATGTCTGGCAAGAATGTCGTATAGTTTGAAAAAGTCTTCACAGTTCAAAGACTTGAAGTCCGCTTCGCTGAAAGACCATTCTTTTCCGTCTGTTCGGTAGACTGTGAATCTCGGACACCAAACGTTCAGTATTCTTTCAGAATCGATCTTTGTAATCTTCACAATCTCCTTATCCGTTCTTACAAACTTCAACTCATGGACTTTGTTTTTCATCAAGTGAAGATATTCAATCTGGTGTAATGGTGGTAGCTTTTCAATAGAGTACAGTTTTATCTTGTCGATCGGTTGAACTTTGCTCACGAACAAATCATTTCTGATATCCTCTTGAAATGGAGTGATAATCCTTATTCTATGCCATCGTCTTTCAATCAAGGATTCTCTGTCAATTAGCATCTGAAATACCCTCATTTCTGCCTTGGATACTTGATCTTTTATCTTTCCTTTCGGTAGATCAGGTATGACTAGAACATCAATTACATGATCAGTAGGTTTTGGAACATCGGGAATATTTTCATCATCAGAATCAACTCCTCCTGGTTGTACATTCACCACATCAAATACATCATCAAGTTCATCCTTTATCTTGATAACTGTATTCTCGGGTTCATCCTCCGAATCCACATAGATGATATCCTGAATCAGATGATCAGCCATCCTCTCCTCTTCAGTTCTGTTATCACTTCCACCGGGATTTTCAACCGTAGGAATGATATAATCCAGAACACCAAGTACATCACTATCTTGTACATTTCCACCACCACCACTGCTTGTACCAATATCCAGAACAACTGTTTCAGTTTGCGTACCCGAACCACTAGTTTCCCCCACTTTCCGCCTCTTACTCATCTCCCCCTCATGGTGATCAGGATCATGATCTTATCATCATGCTTTCGCTTACTGGTTTGGGCTTGAATTCCACAAGTTTTTTCTAACACTTGATTCAGTCATAAAGGGTTGTAAAGCCAAATGAAATAGCTTCGGTCATGTCAAAGATTGACTTTTGTAGGGTTTGGATATCAGCTTGTGTTGGTCCCGAAGGGTTATACAAGTTTGTAGAAGGGGGGGGGGTTGAATACAAACACACGATTTTTACTTTTCTAAATTGTTTATTGATAAATCAAGACAATTTACAACTTCTTGCGGAATAAGATTAAGGACTAATCCTAATCTAAACAAGTTAAGAACACTAAGTTTCTTGCACTAGAATAAGATAGAAAGGAGATAAGGAAATTACGAGTAATAACCTAACACACAGTAGTAAGGAAAAATAAGAAGATGGCTGGGCACACTTCATTTCTGAAGTAGGGTTCTTCTTATATACTGCATTCATTTAATGCATGTCAGTATTGCTTTACACGTGGCAGCAGCTGAGTGGTTGCATGTCATTGACCTTTGTAGACAACCTTAGTAGCCGCATGGTACACAGTATAGAATCAGAGTTTGTTGTACGATTTTAGACAGAAGGGATGTCCGTTCTGACATTTCGTACGGAGACGTGCAAGGGGGGAAAGACAAAAGTAACTTGTAGAGGAAGACTTCATGATCAGGTTTCGTTGAATTAGTACTTTATCAGCGAATGATAAAGCTCAACGATTGCTGAAGTCTTCTACTTGTAACTTCACGTTGTGTGGACAAATCTTGGCTTCGCTGATATCCGCATCAGTTCATTAGTAGACTTGTCGTTGTTCTTGAGCTTGATCTTCGACTTCAGCGTAGAACATATATTGACGTGAAACTTGTCTTCAGGGATCATAAGTAAACAACTAACTTATCAACGATTATCACAGAGACTGAACAGGCTCAGAGCTACTGGATGAATAGTGTTCGCTGAACTTTAAACTTAAAGAGCGAGAGTTCCTATCAGTGGTACTATAAAGTCTTAGTACTTATCAGCGATAGATAAACTCTAATACATATTGTTTACTTAAAATTTTCACTAAGTGTTTCAAGAGAGGGTCATTATCAAATCACTGAGGGTTTGGATCAACAATCTCCCCCTATTTGATTATGACATAGCAACAAAGAAAATTGATAAGTATGAAAACATAAGGATAAAAAGAACTCATAAAATATTTGTCCCTTTTACTGTTTTCTGGGATCTTTTCAGTACTGATGGAGTAAAGTACATTCGCTGAAATTTTTCTTTAAACTTCGTAAAGATTACAAAGGGAAGTGGAAAAATTACAAGTACGGCAAATAAAATTACAAGTACAGAAGATATAGACAGATAAGGATAAAAGAATTATAAGAGAGATCCTATCCGTCAATGGGTTCTTCCTTAATGAGAAGTTCATCAAGGGTCTTTGATGTGGGAATCATCCAGTCAGGGAACGTTACTCCTTGATCCTTTTTGTTCTTTGCTTCTTCAAAAATCAAGGGCTTAAGGTATCGAGCCTGAAGGTCGCGTCTGAATTCAGACCAGTAGATGAGGTCTCTGAGCTGTTCGATGGGAGTGATGGGAAGCTCAAAGATGCGTTGAAAGTGTTGTCTTCCATCATAGTCTAAAAAGAAGATACCATAGGGTTCGCTTAAGACTTTTCCAGGGATGAAAGTTTCACCAGGAGGCAGAGAGGTGTCAAACGCTGAGAGGTCAGGGTCAGGACCAAGTACTTCAGCATGAGAAAAACCAATACCTGTTTCGTTCCGTATAGGAGGACCTGAGCCTGAAGGTTTCAGATTTTTCTTTGCAGAGGCCCTTCTTTGTTGAGTTGGAAGAGGAGATGGAGGAGGAATATCCACAGCAGAAGAAACCAAGTCGATATGAGAATTTACAATCTTCTCGACATGGCTCTTGAATTTTGAGCGAGATCGCTAAATGGCTATTCGTATCTCCAACCATTCAGAGAAACCAAACTTCTCTAATGAAGTAGCGTAAAAGGTTTGCTTGGTCTCGTCTTCTCTGAATACGTCAACTTCAACAGGAACGTCTATAAACGTTTTTCCTCTTATATTTACCTTGTTGATTCTGGATGGTCGAGATCGATAGTTCAGTAATTCGTTGCACTATTCCAAAGTAGAATCAGATACCTTGGTCTTTTCTTCAATGATCATCTGGACGTCTTCCCATAACTGACGTTGGACTTCGATGGGAGTTCTTTTCAGCGCTGGGTCTTTCACCGATTGTTGGGCAAGCTGGATGGCAAGAGCCTTATCTTTTTCTTCAGCTTCCTTCTTTTTGGCGAGTAATCTTACAGCTCTGAGGTGATCAGAGAATTCTTTCTTTGTCAGTCTGAACTTTGTAGGAACAGGAATTTTGTCACGAGGAAGAATGATTCGCTGATCTTCAAGTTGTTTGATCATTGCATCTCTCTTTTCTTGATCCTCTTCACTTAGCTTTTGAGGAGCCAAGGAAGGTCTGTTTTTGTGAGAGAGCAGCTGTTCTTCAGGTTCATCAGTCTCAGTGGTTAAATCTAAAACTGGGATTATTTCTTCAGCTCTTGTGGTTGGGATTATTGTTGGTGTAGTTGTAGGAGCTTCAGCGGGATCCTCAAACAGGGGAGAGGACTAGCTGAAACACAACGATTGTTTAAGTAAGAACATGGGAATAAAGAGATAGAGAAAAGAATGGGGTTTAAGTGTATAGAGGTTTTATGGATAGAAGGATTGAGATTGAGAAGGGATAGAGAAGGGATGCAGTATAAGGGAAGAGAAGATATTGTACCTGACAAGTTGGCTTAATCTGAAGGATAGCCATATTGCCTTCTACAGCGAGGCCTTTGTTTTTGCCTTTGTCAGCTTCAGACGCTGCAGGCTTTATCTTGGTCGTCTCCCCTGAAGGTTCATTTATCAAAATCCCTTTCTCAAGGGCCTTCTTGGGCTCAACGAAGAAGAAGAAGTCATCATCACTGTCATCATCATCATCTTTAGGGGATGATGATGGTTCTTCATCATCGATATCGATGGGTTCTTCGTCTTCAGCTTCTTCTTCTTGTTCAGACTCGACCTCATCAGCGTAAGGTACGGTCACATCAGCAACGACTTCTTTGTGTTGCTCTTCGAGTTGCTCCCCCACAAGTACAGAGGGAGGTTTCTCGGTTCCCTCAGGGTTTTCAACTCCCTGTGGTTTTGAAGTAGAAGCAGCAGTTTCATTTTTCTTCTCCCCTTCATCGTTATGCGGAAGGTCTTCAGCTCTCTTCTCCCCCTCTTCCACATGATGAGGATGGGAGGCAAGAGGAATATCAGCAACATCAGCAGCATCAGTAGTATGAAAATCACTGTCTTCTTGCCAGTGAGTCCCATACAAAGTTCAACCACTGCTAATCTGTCGTCGAGGCCAGATATAGCAGGGGCAAGTTTTCGAAGATCCTCTCTATCGACCTGAGTAAAGTGAGACTTTGGGGCGTCAAGGCGATTGAGTATCTGCTGAAGGAGAACTTTGACCGTGGTGACCTCGCCCTTAAGAGTATCTGTCTTCAATGATGTGACTTCATTGGACAGAGTGGTGAAGTTTGTTGCGAGGGTGGTGTTGGTGAGGTTGAGATTGTTGACGTTGGTCGAGGTTTCAGCGAGGGTGGTAGCAAAAGTTCCTATGTTGCCATCCACCTTCTCCATATCAGCTTTGGAGGCTTTATTTTCAACAACCTCGGTCAGCTTTTTGAGGTTCTCTCCAGCGTCTGTAACCGCTGAAGAGTTTGTGGAGAGAGTGGTGTTGTAAGATTCCACCTTTGTTTCCAGGGCCTTCAGAGAGGTGTTGATATCCCCCAAATTAGGACCTGAAACAGTTATTAACTTATGAACAGAGGAAAGCTCAGAAGTTTGTGGTTGAGAGAGAGAAGTGTTTGGGATAATGTGTAAACGTGCAGGCGAGTTGGCAAAGTTGTCGAAGCCTCGTAACCCTGAGAAAGTTTCATAGTCGTCTTCAATAGTTCCCTGACGACTGGAAGTACCTGCAGGTCCTGTATTTTGTCCTATCATCCTCTGAAGATGTTCAGCAGTAGTGTCACTGAGGAAGATGTTTGTTGAGGAGAATAGGGGAAGAGTTTGAGTGACCAAAGGAGAGGTGGGAGGAATGATGGTTGAGAAAGTGGGCAGGGTGCGGGGTTCAGCGTTGGATCCGCTGTCAATCACTTCAGTCACTAGAAGGACTGAAGGAGGTGGGTTCTATTCCAAGTTTATAACTTTAGCGTTTAGAGACGCTGAAGCAGGGATGGAAGGGGTGGCTTGATCAGTTGTGGCAGAGCGTAACACTGAACTATCCATCAGCTCTTCAAGATGAGCTGTGGAGTCTTCAGCATGTGAATGCTGGGGGGGGGTTGCTCCTTGGTTTTCATGATCCTTTTGGAACCAAGTTGGGAAGTAGATTGTTTCCTTTTTCGAGAAGGAGTGGAGGGTGCAGCTTAGGTATAAGTGGTGGGGATTTCCACTGAATGAGCCGCAGAAGTAGAAGAATGAGGATTAAGAAGAGATAAAAGAGGAGTAAGACGTACCTCGTTTTCCATCGGCTTGAAGTCGAGCACGTTAGGGCCAACCTGAGAGAGTCTCAGATCACCCTCTTTTGGGTACTTGTCCCCAAGTCCCTGTTGAAAGACGGCGCTGATGAATCTGGGATATGGAACCCATGAAGGTCTATCAGCCATATCTACTCTGAATGCAAAGTCGTCATAGATTATCGAGGCCCAGTCAACATGTAGACCTTTCAGAAATGCATAGCCCATTGCTTGCTGAGGTTGAGCAACTTGATTAGAGGAGCCACTCTTCGCTGTCATGCAGCTTATCAGGTGTGCGAAGATGAAATTCATCTCGCTTGGCATTTTGGACTTCTTGATCAGGGTCAGTTTCTTCTCAATCTCCTTGTCCCTCCCTGTGTCCCATGCGTAACCCATTGCATCAAAGAATGTAGTGATGGCTTACCTATCAGCATGGTTTTTGTGGTTTGGGAGATAGACAAAGGGTTTTTCTTTGGTGGCAGTGGGTAGGCTGAGTGCTCGCCTGATAATGGCAGGGTTGATTTTGGTTGTGCCAAATTTGGTGTCACAGAGAATGACATCAAGGAGTTTCTTAGGGTCTTTGGATGAAGGAACCTGACTGTGTCTGGCAGTATACCAGAACTGAGATATAAGGAATTTATGGGCAGGGGTACAAAGGTTAAGGCTTTGAATAAGCAGCAGGTTTGGAGAAAATTCACAGCTTCATTCAGATGTGTGACTTGCTTTCGAGGAGGAAAATCGAAAAGCGTATAGAGGTTGTTTGATTTTGAAAAGTCTACTTTCTCAAGCGTAAACTTTACCTGAGGAGCCTTTGGTAGAGTCAGTTTCTCCGTTGCAGGAGATTTCGCAACGGTAGGAGCAGCAGTTGAAGATGCCATTTCTGTTTAACATTTATAAACATGACGAAGAGATGAAGAACAATGTCTTAATGTGGAAAGAATTTCCAATAAGATGTTGTCGAATTTTGTCCATTTCATTCAGACAAAGATGTTTTGATGAAGATTAGGGTTTTTCTTTGTTTTGAATAAGAAATACAAAACAGTAAATGCCTTGTTTCCCAGTTTCCTTTAGAGAGAAGGATTCTGGAAAAACATATGAAGAACAAGTTTAAGATTTTGAGTTTAAAACTTGAAAAACAATCTCGAAGATTGTGTCCATAAAACCATGAAAGAAATGATTTCATTTTAAGAAGTTCATTTGTTTGATCCGTTAAAAGCAATAATAAGATCATAAACAAGGTAAAGTATGTAAATAATAAGAATATTAACCTTACAAACGTTGAAGAAGATGAACAATTTTCTGGAAAACTCGAGTTCAAAATGCAACAGTAGTTTTTCTTGCTTAGAGAAGAAGTTCGCGTAAAGGAAAAATATAAACTCGAAATAGTTTATATAGAGAGAATAGAAAGAGAAAATCTTGAGCGGGAAAAGATTTTCATGATGACACGGACACGTGTTTGCATTTGATTGGATGGTAAACGAAACGTGCAAACGTGTGTCAGAAAAAGAACGTGTCAGGGTTTATCCGTTGTGATGATGTCACAAACGTCCTTTCATATTTTAGGATGTCTCTGAGGTTTTGATAGCTCAGGGACATTTTAAAAATATGAAGCACTGAATAGAAATATCAGTGTTAGTTTTAGAAATTTCAAAGTATCGCTGTTAAGGAAGAGATATTCAGCGATGTGATTTGTTTTGAAATCTTGCATTCATTTGCGAACGTCAGCGAGTAAAGAAAGACATACCTTGATATCAGCGAATCAACTTTGTTCAGAGAGAAGATGATAGAATGGGTTATATAAGTTGGTTTTATCTGGTCGCTGATCAAATGTGAACCACTGAAGATTTTACTCTTCAAAGTTCAGCATTCCAAGCTCGCTGATGAGAAAGTTGAATCTTGTCTCATCAAGAGGTTTGGTGAAAAGATCAGCTAACTGAAAATCAGTTGGGATAAAATGAAGTTCTATATCACCATTTATCACATGATCTCTGATAAAATGACACCTGATTTTGATATGTTTGGTCTTTGAGTGTAGCACTGGGTTGTTGGCTATAGCGATGGCACTTGTGCTGTCACAATAGATTGGAATTTTCGAGAGCTGAAGGTCATAGTCTAATAGTTGATTTCTCATCCATAAGACCTGAGAACTACAGCTTCCAGCGGCTACATACTCAGCTTCAGCAGTTGAGGTAGACACTGACTTTTGCTTTTTACTTGTCTAACTCACCAGCTTTCCACCCAGGAGCTGACAGCCTCCTGTGGTGATTTTCCTATCCAATTTGAAACCTGCAAAATCACTATCTAAATAGGAGATTAGATCAAACCCTGAATCTTTGGGATACCAAAGACCTAGGTTCGGAGTACTCTTAAGGTAACGAAAGATTCGCTTTACAACGATCATATGAGATTCTTTAGGTTCAGCTTGATATCGTGCACACAAACAGGTTGCGTACATAATATCAGGTCGGCTAGTTGTATGATACAAAAGATAGCCGATCATCCCACAGTATGTCGTGACATTAACAGGTATTCCAGAAGAATCCTTGTTTAGCGTCAGCGGTGGTGCCATAGGGGTTTTCATAGCTGAACTCTGAGTTAAATCAAATTTCTTCAGCATATCTTTAACATACTTTCCCTGATTTATGAAAGTTCCTTTTTCATTTTGCTTTATCTGAAGACCAAGGAAATATGTTAGCTCACCCATCATACTCATTTTATACTCTGCTTTCATTCTATCAGCGAAACGAGTACAAAGGTCAGGGTTAGTAGAACCAAATATAATGTCATCAACATATATCTGAACAAGAATGATATGACCTTTTACTTTCCTGAAGAATAGAGTCTTATCGATTTTACCACGCTCAAACTTTTCTATATGAGATAAGTAGAGAGAGTGTCATACCATGCACGAGGAGATTTCTTTAAGCCATAAAGTGCCTTATCCAGTTTATAAACATAACCTGGATGCTTAGGATCTGAGAATCCTGGAGGTTGTTCCACATAGACTTCTTCATTCAGCTTTCCATTAAGAAACGCTGACTTAACATCCATTTGATAAACTTTGAAGTCTCTGTGTACAGCGTAGGCTAAGAATAGACGAATAGATTCTAGTCTTGCTACTGGAGAAAATGTTTCATCGTAGTCTATACCTTCCTCTTGTCTGTATCCCAGAGCAACAAGACGAGCCTTGTTGCGGGTTACAGTTCCATGTTCGTCCAATTTGTTTCGATAGACCCATTTAGTGCCTATCACTGTGTTGTCAGTTGGTCTTCGAACAAGATTCCAAACTTTGTTTCTTTCAAATTCTGTCAGCTCTTCTTGCATAGTGCTGACCCAGTTTGGATCTCTGAGGGCATCATCTATTTTCTTTGGTTTAATCAGAGAAATAAAGTTAACAAATAAACAAATATTACATGCACTTCGTCGAGTCTGAACACCAGCGTTTGGATCACCAAGTATTTGATCAATTGGGTGATTAATAGTCCATCGCTGAGCCGGAGCATGAATCGCTGACTCAACCTGAACTGGAGGAGCTGAAGATGAGGCTTCAGCAACTTCTGGAATATCAGCTAAGAGAGGAGTAGTGTTTAGAGGCTTCACAGATTGCTGACAAGTATATGGAATGTCTAGGACATTTTGTTCAGAAGCAGGCATAGTGTTTAGAGGAACAACTGAGACCCATGAAGTTTTAGCTTCACTATTCTGCATATTTGGGATGATAGTAGGACCATCATCTTCAACGGTATGAGTATGAGGTGTGGGAATATCTTCTGAATCACCAAGATGTGAAAACATCCACTGATTCAGTTCTTCAGTATCAGCAGAGGGTCGAGAATTTTCTGAACGGGATTCGTCAAAGGTGACGTGAATCGTTTCTTCTACAGTATGTCTTCTACGATTGAAGACTGTGAAAGCTTTGGAGATAGAAGAATATCCAAGAAAGATTCCATCATCAGCCATAGGATCAAACTTTCCAAGGGCATCTCTGTTGTTCAGTATGAAACACTGACATCCAAAGATGTGAAGAAATCTAATTGAAGGCTTTCTCCCATGAAAAAGTTCATAGGGTGTCTTGTTGAATCTTTTTACTATCAGCGACCTGTTTTGCATAAAACAAGTAGTGTTGACAGCTTCTGCCCAAAACTGAGTAGGCAGGTGAGAATCGCTGAGCATTGAACGTGCAACTTCAATAATAGTTCTATTTCTTCTTTCAGCGACTCCATTTTGTTGCGGTGTTCTCACTGAAGTAAAGTTGTGAGAAATACCGTTACTCTCAAAGAAGGAATCAAGAGAACTATTTTTTAATTCAGTCCCATGATCACTCCTTATTGAACGAACGGTCAAGTTGTTCAGGACTTCCATTTTCCTGACAAAGGTGATGAGTTCTTCAGGTGTGTCACTCTTAAAACGGAGAAACATTACCCATGTATAGCGAGAGAATTCATCAACTATGACCAGCGTATATTTCTTTCCAGCGATGGATTGTTTGTTAACAGGGCCAAATAAATCCATATGGAGAAGTTGTAGAGGAGATGACACTGAAGAAACTTGCTTAGACTTAAAGCTTGCTTTGGTCTGCTCCCCTTTCTCACACGCTGAACTTAAGGATTCTTTGGCGTATGAGTGTTGAGGTAGACCAGTGACTAATTCTTTATAAGAAAGAGTGTTCAGTGTCTTGAAGTTGAGATGAGAGAGCCTCTTATACCATAGCCAGTTGACATCAGATGAGGCTTTTGAGAAGAAACAGGAGTTCTCAGTGGTTGTTGAGTCCATGTTTATTACATAAACATTTTCCAAACGATAACCGCTGAGAGCTATCTTCTCCTTTTTGTCAGCGACAAAGCAGGATTCCTTAGTAAAGATTACTTTGTTATCCATGTCGCAAAGCTGACTGATGCTTAGAAGATTATGCTTCAGCCTTTCAACATATGCGACTCTTCTGAAGGTTGTTGTACCATTAGAGAGTACACCAAACCCTCGGGTATGTCCTTTTCCGTTTCCACCAAAAGTTACAGAGGGACCCTTCTCTTCCTTGTATTCAGAGAGCAGACTTTTCTTTCCAGTCATGTGTCTAGAGCATCCGCTATCAAGATACCAGATACCCTTCTTAACCTGCATTATAAAGGAAGATTAGTTTGTCTTGGGTACCCACTTAACCATGTGTACACATTTGTCAGTGGGTTTAGAAGAGGAGGTGGAAGGTTCAGCAGTCTTCGCATCATTTGAAGATTCAGCTTTGTCAGTCTTCACTTTGGTTAATTTTTTAACCTCAGTGGTCTTCTTTGCCTTGGGAACAATGATCTTCACCTTAGCTATCTTTTCAGCTTGGGTGGCTGTGTGGCACTTGCTAGCAATATGATTGGTAAGTCCACAGTGATAACATTTCCTATAACTGAAAGTAGTTCTAGGACCATTTGCATGCTTAGCTTTTGATTTTGAATTAGAAGGACCAGCACCAAGTAAACTTTTGGTATTTGAAATAGGAGGAACATTCAGTTCTTCAGATTTCTTACCAATGGTATCCACTTTGATTCTAGGAGTAGATCGCTGAATAGATCCACGCTGAATAAATCCAGGAATCTTATTCTTTGAACCAGAGGGATAAGTCACTGAAGCTTTAGAAGCATTCAGCTTAGGTACAAAGGTACCCTTCTGAGGATTTTGGTTAAAAGCAATTCCTTTACCTTTATCTTTAGAGACTGAGGTAGGTTTTGGATAAACAATTTTCTTTTTACCTTTATAAGTTAAGGTAGAGACTTCCTCAGGGATAGGAGGTTTTGAAGAGGAACACTGAGATGAGAAAGTGTCAGGGATAGAGGATACGATATTCCAAACTTAAGCATGGAACGGTCAGTGGTTGGTTCTAGAGTATCAACTTTGTAACCAAGACCACGTTTATCACTCAGGGGAATCTGAGACTTAATTATCTCAGTGATCTTTGTTGAGGAGATATACCATCCATCAATAGTAGCTTTTTCAGCTTTTAATGCAGCGATAGCTTCTTCGCGTTCGATTTTGACTAGCTGATTTAAATGAACTTGATCTTTAAAATCTTCTTCAATTTTAGAAAGCTTTTCTATTTGAAAGTGATAGTTTTTAAGCTGTTCAGCGAGATCAAGGTTTTGATTTTCAATAACAGTTTTGCCATTCATAGCTTCATATAAACTTATAGTCAAGAGATCGATCTTTCAAAGACTATCAGCTTCATCAATATTTAAAATATTGGTAAAGAAGGAAGGTGATACCTTAGTAGCAGAGGTTGAAGTGGAGGGAATGTCAGAATTTTCTTCCTCATCTTCAAGTTTGGCCATGAGACATAGATTGGCTTCATCATCATCTTCAGAGTCAGATGATTCTTCTTCGTCAGAGGCAGCCCAATCATAGTTAGCCATCAGGCCTTTGCCTTTCTTCTTAATGGTTTTCAGCTTTGAATACCTTTCTTTCAGCTTTTTGTATTTTTCATCTCTAGTCCTGGGAGTAAAGTTTTTCTTGGGAAAAGCTGTGGATCTAGAGACTTTCTTTGACCTGCACTCGCTAGCAAAATGTCCTATCTTTTCACAGTTATAGCAAGTAGCAGTAGCCTTATCAACAGGGGTTGATGATCTTGGCTTGTCAGTAATAGCAAGAGGTTTGTTCTTTCTGAAATTACTATTTCTAGCAAATCTCCTGAACTTAATAGCCAGGAATGCCAGAGTTTCATCATCATCTGAAGCGTCAGAATCTGATGAACGTTCAGAGTTAGTTTCCAACTCAGTGACAGTGATAGTAGATCGCTGAGTGGAAGGTAACTCTGAGAGTAAAGCAATAGGGGTGCTTTTGGAATCTTTTACAAGATTCTTCTTAAGATGACTTGATTTCTCATGATTAAGCATTGTGCCATATAAGGTAGAAAGAGTCATGGATTTTAGATCATTTGATATCTTGAGACACATTGAATAACTGTCCCAGCTTTCAGGTAAACATTCTAAGAATTTTGTCAGTACTTCAAAGTTAGAATATTCCTTACCAACAGTTTTCAGATCTATTATTAAGCAGTTAAAACATTGGTGTACTTCAGAGAGAGTTTCATTCTTACCACAAATGAAGCTTTCGTACTGTCTTACCAGGTTGATCTCGCGTGAGTCCTGGACTTCAGAAGTACTTTCATACTGAACACAGATTGTGTCCCACATGGCTTTTGAGGTTTTCAGGTTCATGAAGGAATGGTAGACTTCGTCAGGAAGAGCCATGGAAAGTATGGATCTGGCTTTGGTATCAAGAGCCACTTTATTCTTATCTTCATCAGTCCACATATGAATTTCCTTGGGAACCAACATTTCTGGAATAGCAGCTCTATTCTCAGCGGCTGGAACTTCAGGATCAATTCTTATAGGAATATATGGACCATTTTCGATGTAATAAGGTATAGTTGGGTCTACACCTTCTAAGAAGAGAATCATCCTATTTTTCCACAGATTAAAGTTATCTCTTGAGAATCTAGGGGGTTTTGCAAGAGAACCGTTGTCAATATAGTTAGTGGTTGTGTTGGTAGCCATTTTAAGAAATTGCAAGGAAGAGAAAAGATTATTATAGATAAGATCTTGTTTATGAGATTAAACAAATCTTCTCTGATACCACTTGTTGGTCCCGAAGGGTTATACAAGTTTGTAGAAGGGGGGGTTGAATACAAACACACGATTTTTACTTTTCTAAATTGTTTATTGATAAATCAAGACAATTTACAACTTGTTGTGGAACAAGATTAAGGACTAATCCTAATCTAAACAAGTTAAGAACACTAAGTTTCTTGCACTAGAATAAGATAGAAAGGAGATAAGGAAATTACGAGTAATAACCTAACACACAGTAGTAAGGAAGAATAAAAAGATGGCTGAGCACACTTCATTTCTGAAGTAGGGTTCTTCTTATATACTGCATGCATTTAATGCATGGCAGTATTGCTTTACACGTGGCAACAGCTGAGTGGTTGCATGTCATTGACCTTTGTAGACAACCTTAGTAGCCGCATGGTGCACAGTGTAGAATCAGAGTTTGTTGTACGATTCTAGACAGAAGGGATGTCCGTTCTGACATTTCGTACAGAGACGTGCAAGGGGGGAAAGACAAAAGTAACTTGTAGAGGAAGACTTTATGATCAACTTTCGTTGAATTAGTACTTTATCAGCGAATGATAAAGCTCAGCGATTGCTGAAGTCTTCTACTTGTAACTTCACGTTGAGTGGACAAATCTTGGCTTCGCTGATATCCGCATCAGTTCATTAGTAGACTTGTCGCTGTTCTTGAGCTTGATCTTCGACTTCAGCGTAGAACATATGTTGACGTGAAACTTGTCTTCAGGGATCATAAGTAAACAACTAACTTATCAGCGATTATCACAGAGACTGAACAGGCTCAGAGCTACTGGATGAATAGTGTTCTCTGAACTTTAAACTTAAAGAGCGAGAGTTCCTATCAGCGGTACTGTAAAAGTCTTAGTACTTATCAGCGATAGAGAAACTCTAATACATATTGTTTACTTACAATTTTCACTAAGTGTTTCAAGAGAGGGTCATTATCAAATCACTGAGGGTTTGGATCAATAGCTTGGGTTGGTAGGTTGGTTTGTTGTTCAGTTTATCGTCTAAGAAGACCAAGTAAATCCACTTCCTCTCCGGAATTATTGTCACCTTGCTCTAACAATCGGGTAAATAATTGAGATTTAAGCTCATGTAACGGAAGGTTAGGATATACCTTGCTTGGTGGGATAGGCTGAGATTTCAGATCAGGTTGAGCTTCAGTTGCGGTGGATGGAGTTTCCATAACTGATTTCCCTTTCACAGCTCGACTCACTTCAGCAGACAAATTTGAAACTATCTCTTTCAATTCTGCAGTTTGAGCTTTGTACGAATTATTCAACGAACTAATTTCTAACTCCAGCAATTTCACTGAAACAAAGTTATGGGGAGGAGGAGCCATCAATGATCTTATATGTTGAGCTCGAATCGGGGTAACATCCTAAATCACTCACTTTCATTATAGGTCCAAAAAACTAAAAAATGCCCAAAAATCCTCAAATTTTTCACCAAAATTGCTTGAATCTGCTTGCTCTGATACCACTTGTGATCCCAGAAACAAGTAAACAATAGAATGATCAAGAATCACTGGTCATCTCTCATTTATCATCAAAGTATAGTTACAAGGTATAAAGAGAAAATACAAGTGTCTTGAAGTAGTTGTTGTCAAAAGTTATCAAAGACAAGCTCTAACTAGGCTATTTATACCTAGGCTAGAAACTTACAAAGAAACCCCTTAACTTGGACATAATTTACATTTTAAGCACCAACAATGGAAAACTTCAATCACAAGATATGAGTTTATTTTTTAAGTGAAATAAAGAGAAACCTTTACAATTTTAAAAGTTTTCAAAGTTATGGTGGAAAGGGAGTCTAGCCATAAAATATATGGTTTGAGAACTAATAGTGGAGGGTGTTTAACTCCAAGGAATTTTCAGAGTTCTATACTACACATGGCATAAATAGGCAACTAACCACATGATACAAGCTACAACAGAACAGATTGGCCGAACGTAAGAATTATACAATTCTTAGTATGGTACATTGTCTTCTTGAAGAAAAAGTTCCAAAAGCCTTCTGGCCCGAAGCAGCAAAGTGGGCATGTCATATCATCAATAGAAGTCATACATCGGTAGTGAAGGACGAGATCCTAGAGGAGTGTTGGAGTGGTTTAAAATACATCATTGAGTACTTTAGGATCTCTGGTTGCCTAGGTAATGTGCATGTGCCAGAAGAAAATAGATTCAAATTTTTTGGGTCACTGACCAACATCTTCCTAAATCGAAACGTGGCGCTGGCTGCTATACTATATGGAAATGGGTTGCGCCTTCTCCATCAGCAAATGCTTTTGTCGTAGTGGTAAGCGTTTGGATCCTAACATGTGGTATCAGAGCAGGTCACGGGTTCGAATCCCATGGAATGTATTTTAATGCCAAAGGCATATCGTGCAACCGTTGTCTTCTAGCGATGCTCTTGTTAGTGCTGGCTGATGCTGGGGAGGGGGTTGCTGGTTCTTTGACCAACATCTTCCTCAATCGAAACATGGCACTGGCTGCTATGCTATATGGAAATAAGTTGCGCCTTCTCCATCAACAATTGCTTTTAGCGTAGTGGTATGAGCTTGGATCCTAACAAAATTAAATGCTAGAAGTCGAAAGCTTGTAATGATTCAGTACACTGAAGAGTCTAAAGGATACAAAATGATAAATCCCTTAGATATGAAAGGTCACAATCAGTGACGATGACGTATTTGAGGAGTAAGAATATTGGGATTGGCGAAGGTCAATGTGCAAAATATTAAATGTCACTCTTGATTGGGGAGAAGTACATGATAGAAATCTTGAAAATGATACTGACACTGAAAATGAAGAAGAAGATGAAAGAATTATGGAGGGTTTGTGAGTTCCAGATGCGTGCAACGATCAATAGATAATAATAAGAACGATATGATTTCCAATGGTCATCCAATTCACTTTCAATATGAGAGAGTTTACAATAGAGTTCAGAAAGTGTAAAAGACAACTAGCTTAATTCTAAGCTAATAAACACATTATATATGCTGGGCCCATGACATGTAAGCCCATGGCCCGTTTACACAAACAAGGCTCAAGAATAGATAATTAACATATTAGCCCTTGAACTCGATCACTACCTGGGCACAACTGAAAGCGTCCTTCCTCCAGAAATTCTTTCCACCAGGAAGAACCGCTCAATTAATGGCCGACATCACTCACTTCGCGCAATGGGATCAATAGACCTTATATGAAGCATGGGAGAGATACAAGGATATGATCAAGAAGTGCCCTCATCATGGATTGCAAGGCTGGGTCATCATCCAGACATCTTTGGAGGCCTTTACCCATAATTCAAGAATGACATCACAGCTGCAGCGGGTGGAGCATTAATGGAGAAACCATATGAAGAAGCTGTCACCTTGATCGAGAACTTGGCCGAACACAGTTTCTCTACTCCACGATCAGCTGTTAGAAGAGTTGCAAGTATTCAAGAGTCGGAGGAGCTGAAAGAAATAAAGGCTCAACTAGCTGCGATCACAAGCCATTTGAAAGGGGGTAGTCCACAAGAGCCCGAGCAAGTTCAGTTCCTACAGAACCGGAATCACCAGCCGAGAAACGATCCTTTCTCAAATACCTACAATGAGGGGTGGAAGAAGCACCCGAACTTCTCATGGAGTCAACCCGGTCAACATCCAGGTAATTCTTCTAATTTTTCCAATTCGTCTAATGCTAACAATGTTTACCGTCCTACAGGTTATAACCAAAGGAATCTCAATGAGGGACCATCTATGGAGAAGAAACCGGGGCTGGAAGACATGATGATGAAGTTCATGACCAAGATGGACAGCACAGTTGGAGAGTTAGCGAGCACGGTTAGCACAGTCAAGGCGGCAACTGATCAGAACATCGCATCGATCAAGATCCTTGAAAGGCAAGTGGGGCAAATTTTGGAAGCCCTACAAAACCGACCTCCAGGAACATTCCCGAGTATGACCGAAAAGAAACACCGGGAAGAATGTAATGCCATTTATCTGAGAAGTGGCAAGGAGCTGAATGGAGATCTTACAAGAGAGCCGTCATCGAAGGAAGTCGAGCCCGAAAGGCAAGATGTTGAGACCATAGAGGTGGACGAGTTGGAAACCGAGAAAGATATAGTGACTGAAGAGGCCAAGAAGAGTGAAGAGAAAAAGAGGCAACCACCAATCAACCCGTCGTTACCACTGCTACCATATCCGAATCGGGTGAAGGCACGCAAGGATGAGGAACAGTTTAAGAAGTTCCTCGATGTCTTCAAGAAGCTACACATCAACATTCCATTCGCGGAGGAACTTGCTCAAACTCCGACCTACCTCAAGTTCATGGAGGAATTCTATCCAAGAAGAGGGCGATCGATCACCAGTCCACCATTGCACTTACTGAGGAGTGCAACGCAATTATTCAGAACAAGCTTCCCCCAAAGCTCAAAGATCCAGGGAGTTTTTCAATCCCTATTCAAATGGGGAAGTTTTCTTTTGAAAAGGTATTATGTGATTTAGGAGCTAGTATTAATTTAATGCCTTTATCTGTTTTCAGGAAACTGGGATTGGGAGAAGTGCATCCGACGTACATGACGCTCAAACTCGCGGATAGATCGATCGTGTACCCGTATGGAGTGGTAGAAGATGTGCTAATCAAGGTCGACAAGTTCTACTTCCCGGTGGACTTTGTGGTGCTGGACGTTGATGAAGATGTAGAGGTCCCGCTCATTTTGAGGAGATCATTCCTGGCCACGAGTAGAGCATTGATAGATATGGAAGAAGGCGAGATGACTCTAAGGGTTGGTGATGAGAGCGCGGTATTCAAGATGTTCGAGAGGGTAAGAGATAGAAGTGAAAAGGAGTCTGACGGACAAGGAAAGCCATATGTGGAAGAATCCGCGAAGAACCGCAAGTGTGGGCGATTCGATTTCGCGGATACTGAGCCAAGTTGAGATCCACATAGTCGTGCCACGACTTTAACTACGACATTGGGTGGGAGGCAACCCACCGAGGTTAGTCTTCTTTTAATTTCCAGTTTTTGAGTGTGTTCCTAGTTACGAAAAACTATAAAAATGAAAAAAACGAAAAATCAAAAAATAGCTGAAACATGGACTTACGCGGCTTGTGCCGCGGCCTACAAACCGCGTGCCAAACCGCGGGGTCCTCTGTTTGTTTTCTGAAGCAGGGAGTTGTGCGGTATACCCCGCGACTTCCAAACCGCGTGGCAAACCGCGCGGTTTCCCTGATGCTTCTGGTGTGTTTCGTCTCTTTGTTTTCTTTCGCTTTCTGCTTTGTTTTCTTTGCTTTTGCATTCTCTCTCTCCCTTTTTCTCCGATATCTCTCGTCCGAGGTCGCTCCAATCTTTCAAGAGAATTTTCTCCGTCCGGGCAAACAGGTATGTTCTAAACTCTGTAGTTAACGAGTGATGTATGATGTTTTGTGCCCCGATTAGTTAACGAGACGCAACAAACCTAAGTTTCACTTAGGTTTGGGGTGCCTCATCTTTTCAACATCTACACACTCATTTTTAATCCTGTGCAAACCTCGGTTTCACTGAGGTTTGGGGTTGGCTTTTTTTGACAAACCTAGGCCACGACCTAGGTTTGGGGTGGCCATGTTTTTGAAAATGCTAGAATAGCTCTTTGTTGCTTCATGTTATACTATGTCTTGCATGTCTACTACCTGTAATAACCGCACAACAATACTTGTTTTAGTATCGCCTACGCCGACACTTGCACATTGGGGACACTGTGTGGGTAAGGTTTGGGGTTGCCCAATAGGGCCCACGTTATGCACGTAGATTTCCTGCACTTCTGAGTACCTAGATCACTTTAGCTAAAAGTTTTGTTTTGAATGATTGAGACCAACCATTGTAGGAAGAATCTTGTGATAGCGACGTGACCATTAGGGAAGGACCGGGAAAGGACATGACTAGGGACATTAGTGGAGACCACCCAATAGCGAGTTTTGAGCCTAAAAGACGTCTTTCAATTCGAGGGATTCATACACGAAAATTATATACACTTTTTCGAGTTCCTTGTCGTGAATATAGAATGGTCTCGCTATATTATTGCATTGAGTAGCAAAAACGACCATCGGGATATTGGGTAAGGGTGTAGTAGACCCTATCGTGTGGACCTTAATATGTGATTCTAGGCATGGTGTGTTTGTTTAACCCTGTTTTTATCTATCGTACCCTTTTCACCCATTTGTGTGCAACCATAGCCCCTTTGTAGCCATACACTCACCTTTTCATTTTAGACCCACCTTTAAACCCGAGCAGAAAGCCTTAGCCAACCCTATCCGAAAGTGTGTCAACTAGAAGCAGTAATGAACTATGAAAGATAGAGCGGAAAAGAAAATAGTACAGGCCAGTCATTGAGAATAAATTGGGTCAATGTAACCCAAGAAATAGAAAAGAGGGCTAATGCAGCCCCAATTTAATAAAGAGGACCATTGAAGTCCCAATATATATATATATATATATATATATATATATATATATATATATATATATATATATATATATATATATATATATATATATATATATATATATTTACAGTTTGTTAAATAGTATCTATAAGCAGCTAAATAAGAGAGTCAAAGCAACTCCAACAGTGACAAAGAGGGCCAAAAGATAGAATGTGAAGAAAGTTCAGAATTGCTAAAGTTTGACACACCAAGGATCTTTGAACCGTTTTACCCTTCACTTCTTAGCCATAACCTTAGCCCCGTTACAACCCGTGTAAAGACCTGGATGATCTTCTGGAAAACGTGATTACGGTACGCTACCACCTTTACTGATATTCCCTGTCTTGATACTTGATTCCTTTCTGAGATCGACTTTTTGGACATTTGTGCGTCTTTCATTAGAGTTGTCATGTAACTTTTGAGTATTCTTGTACATAACCTCCCTAAACATGACAACATGTGCGATAACCTAGGTTCGAGCGAAATGAGAGTATCCCGTAAGGTAGGGTCGAGGCAAAATGTTTTCCCTAGTATGTCTGGACCTAGTACGACTTTAATGGAAACGTAGCAGTCATGAGTTCAACTTACAATGGAAGGTCGTAGATCAAGCAAAATAAGGACGAGACGAGAGTGAGATAGGCACTCACGGGCATGGGAAATCACCAGTGCATCACGTGGTACCAATTGGGAGTTGTGCAGTTATTATTTCACTGATATGTGCTTTTACTCTATTTTATCGCTAATTTGCTTGGGGACAAGCAACGCTCGGTTTGGGGTTGTTGATAACGCCACTTTTTGGCGTTATTTTCAGTTCTCAAACCAATGAGATTGGCTTGTATTCTAGCAAAAAGGCGTAGATTTTATGGTTTATCGAGTGATTTATGCAGGTTATCTAAACGACAGTGTTCATCGAGAAAAGAAGCTAAAAAGAGCCTAAAAAGAGCCTAAACGAAGCCCAACGGAAGCCCGAGATCCAAGCCCAAGACCCGCGCCCGAACCATGACCCGAAGCTGACCCGGGGGCCAAAAAGAACACGCGCGACTTGCCACGCGACTTGCAAGTCGCACAGCAAGCCGCGTAACCCTCTGTTTCAGCATTATACTTTGGCGAATTTTCTGATTTTAGGTCATTCTCGAAATGACTCACACACGACGAACGGCAGCGACTGAGGGGCAATTTCTGGAGACTTTTCACGTCTTTTGGAGCCACGAGAGAGGATCAATCGAAGAGGAAGTCACGACGTGACGCGGATTAGAGCCGGGAGAAGGGAGTTTATCACTACATCTTTCACATTCACGTTTATCATGTTTACATACAGTTTTTCATCCCCTTTTCTTGAGTTTTTGTCCCCCAACATCATGAACTAATCTTTAGATGTTGGGGGTTGGAATGAATTTTATTTGAGTGTACAAACATGTAACTTGAGACTTTTATCAGTTTTTCCTATCTTAATGAAGCATGTGATTTGGATTTTAATGCTTTTATGAATTTGGCCAATTTACAATTGATTTGTTGTTTCTAATTAAGTTCGAGAGAATTAATTGTAACTAGAACTAGGAATCGCACGCCTAAGGTGAGAAAGGAGATAGAGATATTCCGAGTAAACCTTAGTCCCGTAAAATCTTGAGCTTAATGTATTTTGAATTTCATAGGTGAGATCGAGAGAAAAAAACTTGTGCTTTTCAAGATAAAACCCGTAGTTGCTCGAAAGAGAACAACGGTGATTTTAACAAGATTAGGTATTCATTATACCGAATAACTGGTAATTGTTGCGAGTCAAGTGTTTGTATACGAAGGTCTTAGGATTTCCAACCCTCAACTGTTTTCTCTATCATAGTTTCTTAAGCTATTTACTGTTCCGTGTTTGATTTAGTTTATTTGCAATTAGTAGTTTAATACCAACCACTCAATTTGCGATCGTTCAGTTAATAGAGTTTATAGTAATTGTGATACTTAGTTCCTAGTTCCTGTGGATTCGATACTCGTACTTCCGTACGTATTACTTGATTTCGACACCGTACACTTGCGGTTAGATTTAGGGGGGTGATAACCCGCCTATCAATGGCCATGACCCAGTCCGGATCTTCCAGTGCTTCGCGTACGGTGGTAGGCTTTATCTTACTCAAGAAGCCGGAGAAGAGGCAGAAATTGGCTGATGCGCCTCGCGTTTGGACTGGAGTGGAGGGATCACCGATGATCTGGTGTAAGGGATGAGCTCTTGTCCATTTGGTGGTGTGTGGAAGCGGCTGCTGAGTTAAGTGTGAGGCATCCGGATCCACGTAATCACTAGATGGAAGGTCTTGTACAGCTTCAAGTGTCGCAGGTTGGTTTCTCGGAGGAGACAGGGGAGGATTCGTCGAAGGTTGAATAACTTCTGGTTCCGAGGAGTGTAGAGGTTGATCATTGAATGTAGCAGATGACGAATCTTGAGGAGTTATCTCCGGGTTTAGTACTGGTTCCTCCGGGGGGATGGTAGTATCAGATGATGTTGAGGATGATGACTGAGGTGTCTCCACAGTAATGGATGGAGTGCTAGTCGAGGGCGGTGGACCAGAGAGATTCGCCGAATCCTCGATTGGAGCAGCTTCAAGTCTTGGTTGCACTGAGACACGAGGAGTAGAGATGTTAAGCATATCATCATAAAAATATTGGAACAACAAATCTAAATCTGAAAGATCAGCATTCGACGTAGATGCATGATTCGGATTTACTGTCGTTTATGCAGATCCCGAACGTGGATGTTCGAAAGCTAGCACGCCAGTTAAACCGGGTTCTGAACTGATGTGTTCAGAAGCCAAATCTGCGGCTTCGTCGAATGTCACATTTATACTCCCAGTAACGGTTTTAGTCCATTTGTTTTAAACGCGATACGCCTTAGCCTGCATGGAGTATCCAATGAAAACTCCCTCGTCCGCCTTCGGGCTGAATTTATCGAGATCATCTTTGTCGTTGAGAACGTAGCACGTGCATCCGAACGCATGGAAATACTTGATGTTCGGAACGCGGTTGTTCATGATCTCGTACGGCATCTTGTTGAACCGCTTGTTGATGATGGAGCGGTTTTGCGTGTAACATGCAGTAGACACCGCTTCGGCCCAGAGAAATAAAGGCAGTTTGGACTGAGAAAGCATCGTACGAGCAGCCTCGACGAGGGTACGGTTGCGTCTTTCCACCACTCCATTTTGTTGAGGAGTGCGTGTGGCCGAGAAGGTTTGCGAAATACCGACTGAGGTCAGATATTCATTCACCGTTTGATTCTTGAACTCCGTCCCGTTGTCGGTCCTGATGGTCTGAACTTGTTGTTGAAGGTTCAGTTGGATGGTCTTCAAATGGTTGATGATCAGCTCCGGGGTTTCGTCCTTCGTGCGTAGAAACTTCACCCAAGTGTAGCGTGAGAAATCATCCACCATTACCAGAACGTACTTACGCTTGTTGATGCTCTGAACGCGCATCGGTCCACACAAATCCATATGGATAAGTTCGAGGGACCTTGACGTGCTCGGAGCGGCCTTCGGCTTGTGCGTCGCTCGCTTCATCTTTCCCATTTCACATGCTCCGCAGAGTCTATCCTTCACGAATTGAAGGTCGGGCATGCCTTTCAGGTGTGCGCCCAGCACCAGTTTGTTGATACTCTTGAAGTTCAGGTGCGAGAGACGTCGATGCCAAATCCATGCTTGTTGAGTTATCGGTCTTCAGGGCTGCGAGGTCGATAGTGTAGAGGTTGGTCTTTTGCTTTCCAACCAGTATCTCTGTTCTGTCGTCGGTGAGAATGCTACACCTTTTGGCGTTGAATCTGACCTCTAGATCTTTGTCGCAGAATTGGCCGATACTGAACAGGTTGTGTCCCAATCCCGCGACGTGTGAAACTTTCTTGATGGTGATCTTGTCTTGGACAATGTCGCCGTAGCCCAAAATCGGCGCCTTGTCATCGTTCCCGAATCTCACGTCTCCGCCATATTGTTCCTTGTAATTCGTGAGAAGCTCCCTCCTTCCGGTCATGTGCTTGGAGCATCCAGAGTCTAAGTACCACACATGACCGGCCTGCAAAACGAGATTAGCTGACTTTAGGTACCCATATACGTATAGGTCCTGGAGGGTTAGGTTTTACACCTTTCGGAGGAACCTGTTTTGAAGCAGGTTTCCTCTTGGGTGTAGGTTTAACCTCGGTAGGAGGAACCCGTTTTGAAATGGGTTTCCTTTCTTGTTGTGGTTTAACCTCTGATTGGGAACCCCGTGTAGATTTAGATTTCGTTTTGTTTTTACGGGGTTTGCGTTTGGGTGTATGATTATATATATGATAGTCGCCAAACCAATCATTATTATTAATGTCATCAAAGTCATTCCAACCACAACTAGAACAACACAAACAATCATGCGATAATTGAATCAATTGCTGAATGGAATAAAGTTTAATCGGAAAATTAACATCTTGTTTAACAAAATCATTCCTATGATTCCAAGCACAATCATTTTTGTTCATTCTAGGATATAAAACAATAGTAAATGACTTTAACGCCTCTTTCTCGATAGATTCCTTAGCTAGCCACTTTTGTTTGCCCTGTTTAGCTTGACTTTAACAAAATCATTCCTATGAATTTAACAAGATTGACAGCATGGTCAGTGGCCTTTGAGGAAGCAGGATATATAGCAGTCGATCGATCGGTCTTTTTCCTCGGATGTGATTGTTTTTTAGAATCAGACTTGGTTTTAGAAATCTTAATCACAACTGGGGTCTTTGATGTGGAACAATCGCCCTTTAGAAAATTGACCGGTCGATTAACCACTGGTGAAAGAAAATCAGTATGACTTGGAAGAGGTTTGTCGAAAGGGAACGATTCAAACTCTTCATCAGAATTGCCCTCGAAATTCATAAATTCTGAAAAATCAATATCCGGAATTACAGGAATTCGATCGGTCGAGGAAGGCAAGGAACACTTTGTGCTTGTGTGTTTCGGGGAATTTGGTGCGGAAGCTAGGAAAAAATCAGAGTTTAAATTCCTTAAAACACTCTCATCTTGAGATTCTTTACCGTCTTTTGTAGAAGAGATTTTACCAATGAAATCTTTACACGAAGACGTGTCGGATGAGTTGGAGGAAGAGTCGGGTGAAATCAGCTTTTCAGATTGGAGTAGGTCAATCTGCTCTTTGAGCTGACCATTTCTCGTATGCTCCGTCATCGCTTCTGTTGCCAAGGAAGACAGTTTTGATGTGAGCTTGTTGATTTCAAACCGAAGGATTTCCTGTCCTTCATCAGACACAGCTTCGGTTTTGACGGATTTTAGATTCTCAAGTTCAGTGATTAGCGCTTGCTTTTCCTTTTGAAAACTGGACCTTTCCTTCTCGAGTGACTCCTCTAACTCGACTATCTTTGCTTCCAAGATGAGAGGGGGAACATAGAGTTTGAACTCATCCGTCTCAGTCTTGGGTTCGGTTGCTTGGACCTCATCCTTTTTGGAGGAATCCTTGGGCGTTACAACCTTATAGCAGTCAAAGTAGTCATTCGAGAGGTACTTCTTTTGATTTTTCTCATAATAATAGTTTAAAGGCTCATAACAAAAAGGAAGTTGCATTTTATACGTGTGTGCGCGCTTGTATTCCTCAGTTTCCTCTTCCTTTTCAGGTTCAAGAGGACCAGTCCATTTTATCGCATATTCCGGATACTTTTTGTCTATTCCAAAACAGCCAAAATCATACAGTGTATGTCGTTTGAATATACCCTTTTGCAAGTAATGTGGGTTATCGTATCCGATTCCCCATTCCTTGTTAAAGTAAGTGAACTCCTTGGGTTTATTAATATGGATGGTCTGATCAGTTTGACCTCTTTTGTGGAGTTTCGTTTCAAGATCAACTATTTTATTGACAAACTTCTTGTGCTGAATTTGAAGAGCAGAGCATTGATAAACAATTTCTGCTTTCTCATTCTCACACTGATCAAGCTGTGACTGTAGTTCAGATATTTTGGCCCTTAAGTCCTTAGGTGCTATTGAAAGATTTTTGCATTTTTCTTTTAAATTAGCATGTTCGGACTTGTATTTCTCAGTTATTCGCTTTTGAACATCTAGCTTTTCAGATAGTGATCTAATCTCAAGCAGTTGTTCGTCAGCGGTGGCCTTGTAGGAATCTATCCGTTCAGCAAGAGATTGCATTTGATCAAGGAAATCTTGATGGATAAGTTCACATACCTGATTTGACTTTGCTTTTTCTTCATCAGCGGGAGAGTGGTAGCCCATAAAAGCATCAGCACCATCGGACTCACTTTCATCATCAGAACGACCCAACCAGTAGTCGTCTTCAACAAATAAAGCTTCTCCAGCTTCCTTCTGTTCTGCCAATGCGAGCTTTGCCTTGTAATAGTGAGCATTCTTTACAACAGGCTTCCGACAATCTTTCGCAAAATGACCGCAGTTATAACAAGTCACGGGTTCGTCTTTCTTCTTGCGGTCATCTTTCTCTGTCTTCTCTTTCTTGTCAGACTGGTCGGGCTCATCGGCTTTCTTCTTTCTCTCATATTTGTCTTGATAATCATGGCGCTTGTTGGAGGAGGTGGAGCAGCGCTGATTATTAGACGCCGGCTTCTTATAGAACTTCTGTTGTTGGAAGGATTTGGAGAGCAGGGCCATTGCTTTCTTAATGGTAGATACTTCAGGATCAGAATCACTATCCTCTTCTTCTTCCTCAAGTTCTGATTCACTTGGCTCTTGGGCACGTTTGGAACGACAGCCAGACGATTTCCCTCGTTTGGAAGACATAAGTGCTAGTGGATCAGCAGCTGGCTTGGATGCAGACTTTTTCTCGTTCAGAATCTCCATCACTTCATCTTCGTCCTGCAGTAGCATCTCATAGAGCTCGTGTATGCCGACTTTCTCCATCAAGTGGTTGTGCTTGACGTGAGATGCGAATACTTTCCATTCAGGTAAGAGGTTGTTGAGAAACTTGAGCGCGGTCTCCGTGTTAGAATGAGTGATTCGGTTCTTGTGAAGCTCGTTGAGAAGGAGACAGAAGCATTCATAGGTCTGGGAGAGGGATTCGTCGGTGCGCTGCTTAAACCCATCGAACTTGGTTATGGAGCTGTTGATTTTTAGTTGATTCCCGACTTCGCTCCCGCGCATCATTTTCTCCACCTGATCCCACATGCCCTTTGCTGTCTTTTTGTAGCTGTCGATGGCAGTGTAGATCGTGTTGGGTAGAGCTTGAACAAGGTACCTCTTAGCATGCTTTTCTCCCTCAATGATGCCTCTTTCGTCGGCAGTCATATTGGAAAGTGTCTTTTTCTCGACACGAGGTTAACCACCTGCTTCAGTTGGTGGAATAGTCTTCATGGGTTCAAGAATTGACCCGTCTTCTAGAGCTCGCCAGATAAACTCGAAGTTATCCTTTGACTCAATGAAGATTAGAATTATGTCCCGCCATTGGCTGTATTCACCTTGGTAGAGACAAGGCGGCTTGGAGTCGGTGCCGATAGCAAGAGCGTCGCGCGAAGACATTTTAGTTGCACTAGAGTGATCGTCAGACGATTTGTTCGATTCAAAGTGATAACCTAACGCAAGGCACTAAGAGTGAAGTCCTAACGCAGGTTCTAAGAGCGATTTATGCTCAACTAGGTAAGAAATCAACTAGACTGAACTTACCGGATAGGAATCCGGATATAAGATGTCTGATCTGGAAGTGTCCGGATCAGATGTGTATGTAAGTGTTCAGGTTAGCAGAAGTATCCGGGTAACTTCAGAGGTGTCCGGATAACAGAAGGTTACCGGATGATTTGGGTTACCGGATAAAATGCTAAAGACAAAACTTACCGGATAGCAAGGGGTTTCCGGATGACAGAACTTACCGGACGATATTCCGGATAGAGTGACTTACCGGACGATATTCCGGATAGTATGGATTACCCGGAAACAAAACAAACACCCGGAAACTTAGAGATGTCCGGATAAATTGGATTTACCAGATACTTTAGGTTACCGGATGAGT
Organism: Saussurea involucrata; assembly: GCA_033807775.1. Lineage (NCBI taxonomy): Eukaryota > Viridiplantae > Streptophyta > Magnoliopsida > Asterales > Asteraceae > Saussurea > Saussurea involucrata. The sequence goes on along the minus strand of CM066314.1, from coordinate 215,263,510 downwards.
TTTGACCGGAAAGTAATGAATAAAGAGAACTTACCCGGAAAGATGAAACGAAGTTCCGGAAAGTGATGGAAGTGTCCGGAAACTACGGATGGGTGTCCGGAAACTGAGGCTGTGGTTTCCAACTCGATGGGAATTCGATTAGGGTTGCTCAAAAACTTTCCTAAAAGATTAGTAACTTTCCAAAATAGCAAAATAACAATTCCCAATTCGATTTTTCAAGCAAAAAACACGATTTTGAATGGTAAAAATATGAATTTTTCAAGAACAGAGGCTAAACCCAAGAAACTTGATTTTGCTTAAAAACTAGTCGGATGATCGAATTGGAATGCGAGAAATTGCAGAATCGCTAATAAAGATGATGCTAACAGAATGCAATAAACGAAAGCGAACAATTTTAACAGAATCAAAATATGAGTTTCAAAAATCAAGAACACAGTTGAAATTTTTTGAATGAATTCTTACCCGAAATCCAAATATCACTATGAATCGATTCGTCCGCTTGCTCTGATACCAATTGTGAGTTCCAGATGCGTGCAACGATCAATAGAAATCAATAGATAATAATAAGAACGGTATGATTTCCAATGGTCATCCAATTCACTTTCAATATGAGAGAGTTTACAATAGAGTTCAGAAAGTGTAAACGACAACTAGCTTAATTATAAGCTAATAAACACATTATATATGTTGGGCCCATGACATGTAAGCCCATGGCCCGTTTACACAAATAAGGCTCAAGAATATATAATTAACATATTAGCCCTTGAACTTCTATTCAACCAGATTTGACCCTAACAAGGTTCCAATTCGTCTTCCAGTGAAGAGGCATCCTCTCTAATATCTAACAAAAGAGAAAGAAGGATACCAACTTATCTCCAAGACTACACACGCAGAGAATTTTTTTCAAAGGAAGAGATACAAAATTTTCTGATGTTTATGTCGACTGAACCAATTTGGTATGAGGATGAAGTAAAATCAAAGAAATGAAGGGATGCCATGGATTTGGAGATAACTTCTAATTCAACCATCACATGGGGCGAAAATGATAGGTATAGAGTGGGTATATTGAACAAAGCTGAATGAAAATGGGGAAGTACGCAAATTCAAAGATCCTCTAGTGGAGAAAGGTTATGCATAAGAAAAAGAAGTAGACTTCAATAAAGTATTTTCCCTAGTTGCAAGGTGGGACACTATTCGAATGGTGATTGTGTTGGCTGCACGGAATGGCTGGAAGCTTCACCAGCTTGATGTCAGAGAGTGGATTTTTGCACGTAAACCTTGATGAAGTTGTATATGTTTCTCAACCACTAGGATATGAAATCAAAGGTAAAGAAATTAAAGTCTACAAATTAGTAAATGCTTTGTATGGCTTAAAGCGGGGTCTAAGAGCATGTTTTAGCATAACGTAAAACTACTTCACCATGGAAGGGTTTGAGAAAAGTCTCTTGGAGCACACTTTGTTCATCAAGAGAGAGGCTAACAAGATATTATTTGTAAGTCTTTATGTTGATGACCTTGTTTATACTAGCAAGTAATTATTAAAAGATGCTGCAGAATTTCAAAGACTCCATGAAAAGAGAATTTGAAATATCTGATTTAGGAATGAAAGATTTCCTAGGGGTTGAGGTGCAAAAAACTGAGAAAAGAATTCATAATTTCACGAGATTTAGTATGGGTAAAACCAATACCGTTACCCATGTCCACTTTGCTTCCTTTGGGAACTTCACATTGATATTTAGAAGAAGAAGAATTTATACCCTTGAATGTCTCTCCTTTAAGTTTATTTAGAGGCTAGAAATTAGATGTTTGCCCCCTTGACTAGGTACTTCTCTTCTTTAGCTGCCTCTCAACTTTCATGGTCATGTGCACCATATCCTCAAGTTCCACGACGTTGGAAATGTCACAATTTGGCCACTCAAAAACATTGTCATGGTTGCCTCCCTATATTCTTCAACATTTGCTCAATCATAGCAATCTCCAGCTCCTTGTAATAGTCCACAGATTTTGTTCCCTGACTCAAGGATTATAATTTGCAATACAAGTCTCTAGAATGATGAGAATGAACAAACCTCTTGAGCATAACCACTTTCATTTCATTCCAAGTAGAAATAGGTCTCTCACCATATCTCCTTCGGTTTGTTACCAACTGATCCCACCATACTATTGCATATTCCGTGAATTCAATAGCAGCTAGGTTTACCTTTTTTATCCTCAAAATAGTTGTTGTAATCAAATACGAGATCAGCCTTTTTTCCAATTCGAAATAAGCTTCTGGATCACTCTTCCTTCTAAATTGTGGAATTTTCATTTTGATGTTGCTAAATTCCCCATCGGCCCTTTGATTTTTTCTTCTATTACCATGCCTTCTTCTTTGATGTCATGGTCTATTTTCCGTACTCTTCTTCCCTTCGTATTCCTCTTCTCGATAAGATCATGACGCATGTGTTTCTTCTTCCTCTCTTCTTTCAATTCATGCCAATCTCTCATCACACCTTCTAATACAACTCCAAGTCATTGAAATTGTTGTTGCATGGCTTGAATAGTTAAATCATTCTCCCTTTCATCGTTGGATTGCTTTCCCAGTGAATTAACATATTTTTTCGACATATTTAGAGATTAGTATGAAACAAACTTTTGCCAAACCTTTATGAACTTAAAACTACAAATGGGCCTTGGTCTTTGCATATGGTAAAAACTAGAAAGAATAGGCTTAAGAACTAAATCTTGAAATTGGATTTTTTTGCGGTTATTTGATCAACAATAAGATGAACTAGAAATCCAACCAAAAATCTCTTTCTTTTTTGCATTTCTTTTTTTCAATTTTTTCTGCACTTATTTTTTTCTATTTTGTGGCTCTTTTTTTTACTTTAATGGATGTTTGTTAAGATAATAGAAGAAGATGAAGTAGTAGATATAAGAAGAAGATGAGAAAAAAATAGATATTATAAGAGAAAGAGAAATATTTCAATAGATGTAGAAGCAATGTTAGATTAAAAGAAACCAAACATTTGCTATGATACCAAATGATACGAAAACGTCGACCCATAAGCTAGAAACTTGGAACCTTCATATGAGATAGTTTAGGCAACGAATATCCCATATATAGAAATCTTCAACTAAACTAGAGCAAATCTTTGAACCGTTAGTTATATAAAACTAAGAACCAAAGGAATCCGAAAGGCCACAAGATTATGCTCACATTCTTGATTAGTTCTTGAACTATGAACGCCCTCGCAAATAATCACAACTCACAAATTAATGAGTTAAACTCAAAACAGAGTGTTTATATTTCTTGGATGATGATTTCAAAAGATTACAAAGCCTCCTATTTATAGGGTTCAAAAGACAAGACTCTTCTTAAATTCTAGGACTTAATTTCAATCAAGGATTAAAAAGACATACCTTTAATTCATGAATCTAGACATACTCTAAATCATTATTCATAGACTTTTAAGCGCCTAAAGATTAACATAGGCCTAAAAACTTATTGGGCTTTCTATACTAGTTTATTGGGCTCCAGTTCAACTTAAAACAAAGATATGGTTCAATTTGGGCTGCCAGAATAATGCACATGGATTTATTCATTGAAATGGAACAAAAGATTGTAGTCTTCAAAACAAATGCTTCTTTACGATCCATCATTGATACAAAGCTCCAATAAGCATAATATCGCATGTTACATGCAAATCTTCAATGCACTTGAATTCATTTACTCGAATCTTTGCAACTAAGCTCATCAAAGCTTCTTTGATCAGCTTCGATCTTGATCTTGTAACTATGCCATCTTGAATTTCCAAGGGACCTTTCATGTGGTTGGATGGTCCTCCATCATCAATTTATCATGATTTGAGGGGGAGCTCAATTAATGTTAAGTGTAAGTTTCTTCTGAACTCAAACTTAGATTACTTAAAAGACGGACAATTTTTAAGTATGAAAACATTTTCTTAAAAGTTCAAACCACTTCTCTAGCTATTCTCAAACAGATTTTGTCAATTCAAAAGCTGGGTTTTAAATGTTTTCATATCACTGTTCTGATGATCTTATTCTGACTGTATGTTTCCAAATTAATACTTGCACATTATATTTTCTATACATTCAAGTAATATACACATTGGTTCAGCCTCATGTTGAATTTGTCATTACCGCATATCATAACGAAGCATTTTCTTTTCGGTGGTAATACCCGTTTGTATTTCTATTGATATGGGCATCAAATATTTTTTCAAACTAAGCGGTTCATTCAATCTTTTTAATATTTGTTCATATAAACAACATTCCAATTTTTCATTCACCTTAGTCTTTCATGTTTATATCTGATAATATTTGATATTTCAGATTCTCAAACAAATATACAGAAATCATTTCATTCATTCAGTATTCTTGTTATGAGAAATCATCATGCTCACACATTGATAATATTCTGAGGAGCATTCATTCAGATGAAAATGTGATTCTAAATTTAAAACTATTGAACAACACAAATATGATTTAGGATATATTTTCATGGGAACAACGTAAGATTATAGAGTACTTCTATGGATTCAACACAGCTTATGGATCCTACCTATGAAGTTTTTATTGAGTGATTGAGGGGTGTGGGGTCATACGTCAAAGAGTGGGAAAGATAACTCATACGGTTAAGTAATCTCATTATGTTGAGCGGTAAAATGAAAATGAGAGTTTGGTTAGAAGTAAGAATATTCAAAAATAGACAGAGGTGTGAGAACTGAGTTAAAATAATAAGAGACCTCCGCACCAACTACTTCTAAGCCAGACATCTACATCTACTGATTGGTTCATAATTCATTGGTGGCCATCAATGAAAAAGGCGGTGATCCCATGTCAACTCTTGCTTTAACCCCACTAGCTACTAATTTCCTTCCCAATAAAGAAATATTTTCTTTATGGGGAAGCATCACGTAATCTATCTAATCTTCATTTGGAAGGTTTGCATGTTCAAAAAGAAGGAAGTCTGCCCCACCTTCGCACTTCAATCATGCACATTGAGTCTGTGGAAAGCTCCTGTCTCAACAATTTACACATTTTGAGTCTGATAAACCATAATATGCTTATGTTGTTTCTAACACATACACATTCCACAAGGAATATATTTTTCTATCTTAACATTCATAGAGATTCCCTTGTGTTCTCAATGAGTGAATGGAATTCCTGGGGAAGTGAACATCAAAAGACTATTTTTCAACGTACATGTGTTGTACTAAGTGGCAATATGCTGCTTACAGACATTATTCACTGTTTCATTCGTTGATTCACGGTTACAAATCATTCTGAATTTCAACAGGATTCAGAAACATGTTTTGGAATTCACGGATGATTCCTATGTCCAAGAAGATTTGGGAGATCGTAAGTTCACTAAAAGTTGACAACTTTGTGTTGATCGGAAATTGAAACAAAGTTTGATGATCATGGCGCTCATAATCACCAAAAGGAGGTGAATAATTGAATGTTTAATTTCTAAGAAGGAGAGAAGACAAAATACATGGAGAAGATATAAAGTTTGTTGGATTATCATGTTCAGGGAGAAAAATTGAAGGATATAACTTGAAGATGGTTCGAATTCTAACGGGAAGATTTGCAAAGATTGTTTGAGTATACCAAAAAGAGTATATATCAAAGCTAGAGATTTATGATCAGTTGCTGGAGAGTATTGAAAATATTGTGTTTCAAATTTGTGAAGAATCAAGACTGGGTGATGACTTGAAATAAAGCTACAAATTGTTATATAGTTTGAAGAGAGATAAGATAACTGGCAGAGATTGTTATTGAAAAACAAAAAGTTTGAAGAAAAAAGTGAGATTAATTCAGAGTCAATTCAGTGGTTTCAAAGGAGAAGATAAAGTTTTGTTCAAGACTTCTTGTAGATTTTTCAGAGCTAAATCAGAAGATTGTTAGTTTGAAAAGACTGATGTTTTAAAGATTTGGGGTTGATTATTTAATGAAGAAAAGAGCTTATCCAGAATATTATTTGGAAGAGATTTTTTATATAGGGAGATTTATAAAAGAAATAACATTACTGTTTTTAAAAGCACAGGGGAAGATTGCTAAAAGATTAAGTTTGATGTATAGATTTGAAGATATGAAAAAGAGTTAGAGATTTCAAGAAGAAAGAGCTGAAGACTGGTGTCATTTTTTTTAAATCTTGAATCCAAAGGGGGAGATTGCAAGGTACAAAATATTGTATTCAAGATTTAAGGATATTTGTGTAACTTTGTGAGAATGCCTTAAGGTGTTTTCTTGTAACACCCTTGCAATAAATAGGTCGAGTTAGTTGTTTTAGTTAAGATTTATCGTTCAAGTGTGTGCTAAACAAGAGTGCTCTACATTGTAGACTTCGTCAGGAAGAGCCATGGATAGTATGGATCTGGCTTTTGTATCTATAGCCACTTTCTTCTTATCTTCGTCAGTCCATTGAAAGATTTCCTTAGGTACTAGCCTTTCTGGAATAGCAGGTCTATTCTCAGCGGCTGGAACTGCAGCATCTATTCTTACAGGGATGAATGGACCATTTTCGAGATAGTAAGGCATAGTAGGGTCTACACCTTCTAAGAAGAGTGTCATCCTATTTTTCCATAAGTTGAAGTTATCTTTGGAAAATCTAGGGGGTTTAGCAAGAGAACCATTGTCTATATAATTTGTGTTTGTGTTGGTGGCCATTTTCAGATAATAGCAAGGAAGAGAAATATCTTAGATTAGATATTGTTTATGAGATTAAACAAATCCGCTCTGATACCACTTGTTGGTCCTGAAGGCCTATACAAGTTTGTAGAAGGGGGGGTTGAATACAAACACCCAGATTTTACTTTTCTAAATTGTTTATTGATAAATCATTAACAATTTACAGCTTGTTGCGGAAACAAGATTAAGGATAAACCTAAATCTAAACAAGTTGGAACACTAAGGTTTCTTGCACTAAGAGAGATAAGGAAATTACTAATAATAACCTATCTTGAGATAAGAGATTGAACTTGTCCAGAGTTAGCAAGTTACTTCAAAAGAAGTGGGTTCATCTTTTTATATACTGCATGCATTTAATGCAAGTCAGTATACACTTTACACGTGTCATCAGCTGGTTGGTTGCATGTCATTGACCTTGGTTGGCAACCTTAGTAGCCACATGGATGAACAGTGTAGTATCAGAGTGGTTGTACGATTTCAGACAGTCGGAGGTTCTTTTCTGACATTTCGTACGGAGTCGTGCAAGGGGGGTTAAGACAAAAGTACTTTGTACGGAGGACTTCATGATCAGCTTTCGTTGATTCAGCGATTATCATTTTCTATTCAGCGAATGATAAAGTTCAGCGATAGCTGAAGTCTTGTACTTGATACTTCACGTTGAGTGGACAAATCTGAGTCTTCGCTGATCCGCATCAGTTCATTAGGAGACTTGTCGCTGGTTCTTGAGCTTGATCTTCGACTTCAGCGTAGAACCTTTGTTGACGTGAAACTTGTCTTCAGGGATCATAAGTAAACAACTAACTTATCAGCGATCATCATAATGACTGAACAGACTCAGAGCATTAATGGTGAACAGTGTTCGCTGAATGTTTAATTTAAAGAGCGAGAGTTCCTATCAGCGGTACTGTAAGATCTTAGTACTTATCAGCGATAGTGAAACTCTGATACATATTGTTTACTTACAATTTTCACTAAGTATATAAGAGAGGGTCATTATCAAATCACTGAGGGTTTGGATCAACAATCTCCCCCTATTTGATTATGACATAGCAACAAAGAAAATTGCTATTTAATGAAAACATAAGGATAAAAAGAACTAATAAAATATTTGTCCCTTTTACTGTTTTCTGGGATCTTTTCAGTACTGATGGAGTAAAGTACATTCGCTGAAATCTTTCTTTAAAACTTTGAATCAGATTACAAAGAGAAATGGAAAGATTACAAGTACGAGCAAAATAAATTACAAGTACAGAAGAATAACTGATACAATAGAGAAAAAGGGCGATCATATCAGCTTATAAAGGTTCTTCCTTGATGAGAAGTTCATCAAGGGTCTTTGATGTGGGGATCATCCAATCAGGGACATCTTCTCCTTGATTCTTTTTCTTCAGAGCTGCTTCAAAAATCAAGGGCTTCAGGTGTCTAGCTTTGATGTCGCGTCTGACTTCACACCAGTATACGAGATCTCTGAGTTGTTCGATGGGAGTGATGTCTAGCTCAGAGATACGTTGAAAGTGATGATTTCCATAGTAGTCTAAAAAGAATATACCATAGGGATCACTTACAACTGTGCCAGGAATGAATGTTTCTCTAGGAGGTAGGGAGGTGTCAAGCATTGAGAGATCGGCATTAGGGCCAACAATTTCAGCACGAGAGAATCTAATGCCCGTTTCATTCCGAATATGAGGACCTGAACCAGAGGCTTTCTTTTTCTTATCAGAGACTTTTCTTGGTTGAGGAAGAGTAGGAGGAATATCCATAGCAGATGAAAGCAGGTCGATCTGTTTGTTTAAGATCTTCTCGACATGGCTTTTGAACTTTGAGCGCGATCCCTGAATGGCTAATTTTGTTTCTAACCATTCAGAGAGACCAAACTTTTCTAAGGTAGCAGCATATAAAGTTTGCTTGGTTTCGTCATCTCTGTAGACGTCCACTTCAACAACCGGAACTTCAGCGTACAGTCTTCCTCTGATGTTTGCCTTGACGATTTTGGATGGTCTAGATCGATAGGTAAGCATTTGTTTAGCCCATTCCAAAGTCATATCAGAGACCTTAGTCATTTCTCTAACGATCTCTTGAGCATCATCCCATAGCTGACGTTGAACATCAATGGGAACTCTTTTCAGCTTAGGGTCTTTTATTGATCGTTGAGTAAGCTTGATGGCGTATTCTCTGTCTTTTTCTTCAGCTTCCTTTCTTTCAGCGAGTAGGCGTTCAGCTCTGAGGTGTTCCTGGTATTCAGCTTTGGAAATTCTGAACTTTGGAGGAACTGAAGGAAGTTGATCACGCCTCAGAATGATTCGCTGATCCTCGAATCGCTTTATTATTTCCTCTCTTCTTTTCTGATCCTCTTCACTTAGCTTTTGAGGAGCTAAGGAAGGTCTGCCTCTGTACGAGAGTAGCTGTTCTTCTGGTTCATCAGTCTCAGAGATTAAATCTAAGACTGGGATTATTTCTTCAGCAGCAGCTGGTATTATTGGTGAAGTCGCAGTTGTGGAGCCTTCAGCGATATCCTCAAACAGGGGAGAGGACTAGCTGAAACACAGCGATCTTACAAGTAAGAACTTGGGTAGAATCAGATAGAGAGAATTGGTTCAAGTGTATAGGCTTGGGTAGTAGAACTGATAGTGTATGATAGAGGAAGGATTGAGTGAGAGATGTTTAACATACCTGACAAACCGGCTTTTCAAGCAAGATTATCAGATTGTCATCTTCAGCGATGCTTTTGCCTTTGCCTTTCTCAGCTCCAGAGGCTGAGGGCTTTGTCTTTGTCCGCTCCCCTGAAGGTTCATTTATCGAGATTCCCTTAAGAGCTTTGATCCTCGGAGCAGGTTTGACGATAAAGAAGTCATCGTCATCTTCGTCATCATCATCATCATTCTTTGGAGAAGAACATGGTTCATCATCAGGGATGTCGACGGCTTCATCATCTTCTGCTTCGGATTCAGTTTTGTCAGCTTCTTCTTCTAGTTGCTCCCCCTCAGATACAGAGGCGAGCTTCTCGGTTTCCTCAGGGTTTTCATCTCCCTGAGGTCCAGCGGTGGTTTCTTCAGTATTCGTCTTCTCTCCCCTGATAGATTCATCATGGGAAAGGTCTTCAACGCTCTTGGAGAGGTCTTCAGCGCTCTTCTCCCCCTCTTTTTCATGATGACTGGGGGAGGAATGGGTAGATTCAGCAGCGTTGGTAGGTTCTCTGTCTTCTTGGCCAGAGAGACCTATACAAACTTCAATCTTTGCTATTATGTCTTCAAGGCCAGAAATAACATCGGTCTTTACATAGCAGCTGCTCGATCATCGTTTTCATTGAACTAACATCGGTCTTTACAGAGCCTAAGTCAGTCTTCACAGTAGACATATCCCCCTCTAGATGTCCAACCGATGTCTTCAGCGATGTAACCTCGCTGGACATGGATGAAACTGAATTTTTGAGAGAGGTGTAGTCTGTGTAGATGTCAGCGAGCACCTTGGCGAAGTCGCTGAGAGTTTTATCCACCTGCTTCATGTCATCTGTGGATGCCTTCTTCTCCACCACCGTTGTCAGCTTGTTCAGATTCTCTCCAGCGTTTGTTACAGCTGTAGAGTTATTTGTAAGAGTGGTGGTGAGATCTGTCAACGTTGTCTCCACAACTTTCAGAGAGGCGTTGATGTCTCCCAAATTAGGACCTGTAACATATAAAAACTTGTGAACATAGGAAAGCTCAGAAGTTTGGGGTTTAGTCACAGTGTTTATGGGTTGGTGTGTACCTGCAGGAGGATTGGTGAATTCATCAAAATCACGGGTTCCTGAGTAAAGTTCCATGTCATCTTCAAAAGTGCCCATGGATTTCTCTGCAGGTCCTGTCTTCATCATTCCTGGAGAATCAGCTTTAGGTTCCGTAGAAATGATGGCAGCTCCAGCGAGATCTGGAGTAGAGACCAAATGAGTGGAGGGAGGAGCGAAGGATAAGAATGGGAGTTGGGTTTTGAGTTCAGCGTTGGATTCGCTGACAATCACTTCATCAGTCTTTTGAGAGACTGAAGGAGGTTGGGTAGGTTCCAAGTTTGTAACCTCAGCGTTTAGAGACGCTGAAGTTGGGATTAAAGGGATGGCTTGTTCAGGTGTGGCAGAGCGTACCACTGAACGTTCCTTCAGCTCTACAGAAAGAGCTGAGGAGTCTTCAGCATGAAATTCCTGGGGTTGCTCCTTTGTTTTCTTGATTCTTTTAGAATCAAGTGGGGTAGATGAATGTTTCCTTTTCTTAGAAGGAGAGGATTTTGTGGCCAGGGTATCAACGATGGGTATTGTCGCTGAAGGAGCCACAGAATGAGAAGAAGAAGGGTTGAGAAGAGACAAGAATGTAGAAAGACGTACCTCATTCACCATCGGTTTGAAGTCGAGTATCTTTGGGCCGACCTGAGAGAGTTTCAGGTCACCTTCAGTTGGGTAGCTCTCCTTCAGGCCATATTGGAAGATGGCGCTGATGAATCGGGGGTAGGGAACCCATGGAGGTCTGTCAGCGACGGTGTCCACCCTTAGAACTAGGTCATCATAGATAATCGATGCCCAGTCTATGTTGAGACCTTTCAGCAGTGCATACCCCATTGCTTGCTGAGGTTTAGCGGCTTGGTCAGAGGAGCCACTCTTTGCAGTCATACAGCTGATAAGATGAGCGAAGATGAAATTCATCTCGTTGGGCATTTTCGATTTCTTGATAATCGTCAGCTTCTTCTCGGCCTTCATGTCTCTGCCGATTTCCCATACATAGCCCATTGCATCGAAAAATGCAATGATGGCTTCCCTGTCTGAGTTTTTCTTGGGGTCAGGGAGGGGAACGAATGGTTTTTCCTTGGTAGCGATGGGAAGGCTGAGAGCTTTGCGAATAATGGCAGGGGTGATCTTCATGGTGCCATATTCGATGTCGCAGAGGATGCAATCGATTGTTTTGGAGGGGTCTTTGGCTGAAGGTAGTTGAGAGTGTCTGGCTGAGTACCAGAATTGTGAGAGCAATAGCTGATGAGCAGGAGGTGTTATGGTCAGGGCTGTGGAGATGCAGCAATTCTTTAGGAAATTCACAGCATCATCTAGATGTGTGACTTGCTTTCGAGGAGGAAACTCGAAAAGCACATAGAGGTTGTTCAACTTAGTCCAATCCAGTTTGTCAAGGGCAAACTTGACTTGAGGAGCCTTGAGGATGTCCACTTCCTCAGAATCAGCGGAGATGTTCTCAGCGGTAGCAGGAATGTTAGACGAAGCCATTTCTCTGTATTATCAGTTCAACCAAAGATGTTAACAAATAAGAATAATCTTAATGTGGAAAGAATTTCCATTAAGATGGTTCAAATTTTATCCATTTCATTCAGACACAAATGTCTTAATGAAGATTAGGGTTTTTCTTGATTTTAAGAAATGAAATATAAAACTCATTTATTCTTGTTATCCAGTTTTCTATGAAGAAATAGATTCTGGAAAAACGAATGTGTGAAGAACAAGTTTAAGATTTTCGCATTTAAACTTGAAGAACAACCATGAAATGGTTGTGTTTATAAAACCATGAAAGAAAATGATTTCATTTTAAGAAGTTCTTTTGTTTGATCTTGTTAAAACAAGGAAAAGATCAGAAACAAGTTATACGCATTTGGTAATGAATAAGAACATATTTAACCTTGATGTTTGATGAAGAAGATGATGAACAGTTCTTGAAGTTTTTGAAATCACAAATGCAACAGTGAATTCTTTCTTGCGGAGGAAGATTGAGTTCGCGTAAAAGAAAAATATAAACAAAGAATTTGTTTATATAGAGATTTTAAAAAGAGAAAATCTTGAGCGGGAAAAGATTTTCATCATGACACGGACACGTGTTTGCATTTGATTGGAAGTTTGAACGAGACGTGCAAACGTGTGTCAGGAAGAGAAAACGTGCCGGGGTTTTATCCGTTGCAATGACGTCACAACTGTCCTTTCATATTCTTGGTTGTCTCTGAGGTTTTGAAAAACTCAGGGATACTTTTGAAAACATGAAGCACTGAATGAAAATATTCAGCGATGGTTTTAAGAAATTTCAAAATATCGCTGTTAAGGAAGAGATATTCAGCGATGCATTTTGTTTTGAAATCTTGCATTTTCATGCGATTGTCAGAGAGAGAAAACATACCTTGATATCAGTTTAACCAAGTTTTATTCAGAGAGATGATGATTGAATAGGTTATACGAGTTGATTTTATCCTATCGCTGATTAATGTGAACCGCTGAAGATTTTATCCTTCAAAGTTCAGCATTCCAAGCTCACTGATGAGAAAGTTGAATCTTGTCTCATCAAGAGGTTTGGTAAATAAGTCAGCTAACTGATAATCAGTTGGGATAAAATGAAGTTCTATATCACCATTCATCACATGATCTATGATAAAATGATATCTGATTTCTATATGTTTGGTCTTTGAATGTAGTACTGGATTGTTTGCTATAGCGATGGCACTTGTGCTGTCGCAATAGATTGGAATTTTGGAGAGCTGAAGATCATAGTCTAGTAGCTGATTTCTCATCCACAAGACTTGAGAACAACAGCTTCCAGCAGCTACATATTCAGCTTCAGCTGTGGAAGTGGACACTGAATTTTGCTTTTTACTTGTCCAACTTACTAGCTTTCCACCCAAGAGCTGACATCCTCCTGTGGTGCTTTTCCTATCCATTTTGCAACCTGCAAAATCACTATCTGAATAGGCGGTTAGATCGAATCCTGAATCTTTGGGATACCAAAGACCTAGATTCGCTGTACCCTTAAGATATCAAAAAATTCGCTTTACAGCTTTCATATAAGATATCTTAGGTTCAGCTTGATATCGTGCACACAAGCATGTTTCAAACATAATATCGGGTCGGCTAGCTGTAAGATACAATAGTGAGTCGATCATCCCACGGTACAGCGTGACATTGACAGGAACACCCTTAGTGTCCTTATCAAGTGTCAGCGGTGGTGCCATAGGGGTTTTCATAGCTGAACTTTCAGTTAAGTCGAATTTCTTCAGCATATCTTTAACATACTTTCCCTGATTAATAAAAGTTCCTTTTTCAGTTTGCTTCATCTGAAGACCAAGGAAATATGTTAGTTCACCCATCATGCTCATTTTATACTCATCTTTCATTCTATCAGCGAAACGAGTACAAAGCTCAGGGTTAGTAGAACCAAATATAATGTCATCAACATATATTTGAACTAGAATGATATGACCTTTCACTTTTCTAAAAAATAGAGTTTTGTCAATCTTACCTCGCTCAAATTTTTCAATATGGAGATAAGTGGAAAGAGTGTCATACCATGCACGTGGAGCTTGCTTCAAGCCATAAAGTGCCTTATCCAGTTTATAAACATAACCTGGACGCTTAGAATTTGAGAATCCTGGAGGTTGTTCCACATACACTTCTTCATTCAGCTTTCCATTCAGAAACGCTGACTTAACATCCATCTGATGTACTTTGAAGTTTTTGTGTACAGCATATGCTAAGAATAGACGAATAGATTCAAGTCTTGCTACTGGAGCAAATGTTTCGTCATAATCTATACCTTCCTCTTGTCTGTATCCCTGAGCAACAAGTCGAGCTTTGTTGCGGGTTACAGTACCATGTTCGTCCAACTTGTTTCGATAGACCCATTTAGTGCCTATTACTGTTTTATCAGTTGGTCTCCGAACAAGTTTCCAAACTTTGTTTCTTTCGAATTCAGTCAGCTCTTCTTGCATGGCGCTGACCCAGTTTGGATCTTTGAGGGCATCATCTACTTTCTTTGGTTCAGTTAGTTAAATAAAATTTACAAATAAACAAATATTACCTGCACTTCGTCGAGTCTGAATCCCAGCGTTTGGATCACCAAGAATTTGATCAATTCGGTGATTTATAGTCCATCGCTGAGCCGGAGCGTGAGACGCTGACTCAACTTGAACTGGAGGAGCTGAAGATGAAGCTTCATCGACGTCGGGAGTATCAGCCAAGAGAGGAATGGATGCAGTTGTCATTTTATTCACTGATTGCTGAGAAGTAGATGGAACGTCTGAGACATTTGGTTCAGCGTTAGGTATAGTGTTTATAGGAACAACTGAGACCCAAGAAGTTTCAGCTTCACTGTTCTGCATATTTGGAATGATAGGAGGACTATCATCTTCTACTGGATGAGCATGAGTAGTGGGAATATCTTCTGAATCACCAAGATGAGAAAACATCCATTGATTCAGTTCTTCAGTATCAGCGGACGGTTTAGAGTTCGCTGAACGGGATTCGTCAAACGTGACGTGAATAGTTTCTTCTACAGTTTGTCTTCTACGGTTTAAGACTCTGGAGGCTTTGGAAACTGAGGAGTATCCAAGAAAGATTCCATCATCAGCCTTAGGATCAAACTTTCCAAGAGCATCTTTGTTGTTCAGTATAAAACACTAACATCCAAAGATGTGAAGAAAGCTGATTGAAGGCTTTCTCTCATGAAAGAGTTCATAGACTGTCTTTTTGAATCTTTTGACTATCAGCGACCTGTTTTGCGTAAAACAAGCAGTATTGACAGCTTCTGCCCAAAACTGAGTAGGCAGGTGAGAATCGCTGAGCATTGAACGTGCAGCTTCAATAATTGTTCTATTTCTTCTTTCAGCGACTCCATTTTGTTGCGGTGTTCTCACTGAAGAAAAGTTGTGAGAAATACCCTTACTCTCAAGGAAGGAATCAAGAAAACTGTTTTTGAATTCAGTCCCATGATCGCTCCTTATTGAGCGAACGGTCAGATTGTTCAGGGTTTCCATCTTCCGAACAAAGGTGATGAGTTCTTCAGGGGTGTCACTCTTAGAACGGAGAAACATTACCCAAGTGAAGCGAGAGAATTCATCAACTATGACCAGCGTATATTTATTTCCAGCGATGGATTGTTTGTTAACAAGGCCAAACAAATCCATATGGAGTAGTTGTAGAGGAGATGACACTGAAGAAACTTGCTTTGATTTAAAGCTTGCTTTGGTCTGCTTCCCTTTTTCACACGCTGAACATAAAGACTCTTTGGCGTATGAATGCTGAGGTAGACCAGTGACTAACTCTTTTGAAGAAAGAGTGTTCAGTGTCTTGAAATTTAGATGAGATAGCCTCTTATGCCATAGCCAATTGACATCAGATGAGGCCTTTGAGAAGAAACAGGAGTTCTCAGTGGTTGTTGAGTCCATGTTTATTACATAAGCATTTTCCAAACGATAACCGCTGAGAGCTATCTTCTCCTTTTTGTCAGCGACAAAGCAGGATTCCTTAGTAAAGATTACTTTGTTATCCATGTCGCAAAGCTGACTGATGCTTAGAAGATTATGCTTCAGCCCTTCAACATATGCGACTCTTCTGAAGGAGGTTGTACCATTTGAAAGTACACCATACCCTCGGGTATGTCCTTTTCCATTTCCACCGAAAGTTATAGAGGGACCATTCTCTTCCTTGTATTCAACGAGCAGGCTTTTCTTTCCAGTCATGTGTCTAGAGCATCCGCTATCGAGATACCAGATACCCTTCTTAACCTGCAATATAAAGGAAGATTAGTTTTTCTTGGGTACCCACTTAACCATGTATACACATTTGTCAGTGGAAGTAGTTGGAATGGAAGATTCAGCAGTCTTCGCAGCATTTGAAGATTCAGCTTTGTCTTTCTTCACTTTGGTTAATTTCTTAACTTCAGTGGTAGGATTCACCTTGACCTGATTTGCACTAGGGTTGGTCTTCTTTGCCTTGGGGGCAATCTTCACCTTAGCTATCTTTTCAGCTTTGGTGGCTGTGGGGCACTTACTAGCAATATGATCGGTAAGTCCACAGTGATAACATTTCCTATAACTAAAAGTAGTTCTAGGACCATTTGAATGCTGAGCTTTTAATTTCGAATTAGAAGTGCCAGCACCAAGTAAACTATTGGCTTTAGAAATGGGACGAACATTCAGTTCTTCAGATTTGTTACCAAGGACATCCAATCTGAGTCTAGGAGTAGATCGCTGAATAGATCCAGAGATCTGCTTCCTTGATCCAGAGGGATGAGCTACTGAAGCTTTAGAAGCATTCAGCTTTGGTACTAAGGTACCCTTCTGAGGATTCTGGTAAATAACAATTCCTTTACCTTTGTCTTTAGAGACAGAGGTAGGTTTTGAATAAACCATTTTCTCCTTGCCTTTTGAGGAGGTAGGAGTTTCCTTAGGGATTGGTGTAATGGACGAGGAGCACTGAGAAGATGAAGTATCAGCGACTGAGGATACGAACGTTCCAAATTTAAGCATTGAACGCTCAGTGGTTGGTTTTGGAGTATCATATTTGTAACCTAAACCACGTTTATCACTCAGGGGAATCTGAGACTTTATTATCTCAGTGATCTTTGTTGAAGAATTACACCATCCTTCAACAGTAGCTTTTTCAGCCTTTAATGCAGCGATAGCTTCTGCTCGTTCGATTTTGACTAGCTGATTTATATATACTTGATCTTTAAAATCTTCTTCAATTTTAGAAAGCTTTTCTATTTGAAGGTGGCAGTTTTTAAGCTTTTCAGCGAGATCAAGGTTTTGGTTTTCAACCACAGTTTTGCCGTTCATGACTTGGTATAAACTTCTAGTCAAGAGATCGATCTTACGGAGACTATCAGCTTCATCAATATTTGCAATATTGGTAAAGAAAGAAGGTGATACCTGAATAGCAAATGTTGAAGTGGAGGGAATGTCTGAGCTTTCTTCCTCTTCTTCAATCTTGGCCATTAGACATAGATTTGCTTCATCATCTTCAGAGTCAGATGATGATGCTTCTTCATCAGAAGCAGCCCAATCATAGTCAGCCATCAGGCCTTTATTCTTCTTCTTAAAGCTTTTCAGCTTAGCATATTTTTCTTTCAGCTTTGAATATTTGTCATCTTTATTCCTTGGAACAAAGGATTTCTTTGTGAAAGCTGAGGGTCTAGAAACTTTCTTAGACCTGCACTCGTTAGCAAAATGTCCTGTCTTTTCGCAGTTAAAACAAGTAGCAGTAGCCTTATCAACAAAAGCTGATGATCTAGGCTTGTCAGTTATGGAAAGAGGTTTGTTCTTTCTAAACATTTTCTTTTTGGCAAATCTCCTGAACTTCTTAGTTAGGAGAGCCAAAGATTCATCATTATCTGAATAATCAGAATCTGATGACCTTTCAGAGTTACTTTCTAACTCAGTGATAGTGACCGAGGGTCGCTGAGTAGAAGGTTCCTCTGAGATTAAAGCAACAGGGGTGCTTTTGGAATCTTTTACTAGATTCTTCTTAAGATGGCTCGATTGCTCATGATACAGCAATGTGCCATATAAGGTTGAAAGGGTCATTGATTTTGGATCCTTTGATAGCTTGAGACACATAGCATAATTGTCCCAGCTTTCAGGTAAACATTCTAGAAACTTTGTCAGCACTTCAAAGTTAGAATATTCCTTACCAACAGTTTTCAGATCTATAATTAAACAATTAAAATGTTGGTGAACTTCAGAGAGAGATTCATTCTTACCAGAAATGAAGCTTTCGTATTGTCTTACCAGGTTGATCTTTCTTGAGTCCTGGACTTCAGACGTTCCTTCATACTGAACACATATTGTGTCCCACATGGCTTTTGATGTTTTCAGATTCATGACGGAATGGTAGACTTCGTCAGGAAGAGCCATGGATAGTATGGATCTGGCTTTTGTATCTATAGCCACTTTCTTCTTATCTTCGTCAGTCCATTGAAAGATTTCCTTAGGTACTAGCCTTTCTGGAATAGCAGGTCTATTCTCAGCGGCTGGAACTGCAGCATCTATTCTTACAGGGATGAATGGACCATTTTCGAGATAGTATGGCATAGTAGGGTCTACACATTCTAAGAAGAGTGTCATCCTATTTTTCCATAAGTTGAAGTTATCTTTGGAAAATCTAGGGGGCTTAGCAAGAGAACCATTGTCTATATAATTTGTGTTTGTGTTGGTGGCCATTTTCAGATAATAGCAAGGAAGAGAAATATCTTAGATTAGATATTGTTTATGAGATTAAACAAATCCGCTCTGATACCACTTGTTGGTCCTGAAGGCCTATACAAGTTTGTAGAAGGGGGGGTTGAATACAAACACCCAGATTTTACTTTTCTAAATTGTTTATTGATAAATCATTAACAATTTACAGCTTGTTGCGGAAACAAGATTAAGGATAAACCTAAATCTAAACAAGTTGGAACACTAAGGTTTCTTGCACTAAGAGAGATAAGGAAATTACTAATAATAACCTATCTTGAGATAAGAGATTGAACTTGTCCAGAGTTAGCAAGTTACTTCAAAAGAAGTGGGTTCATCTCTTTATATACTGCATGCATTTAATGCAAGTCAGTATACACTTTACACGTGTCATCAGCTGGTTGGTTGCATGTCATTGACCTTGGTTGACAACCTTAGTAGCCGCATGGATGAACAGTGTAGTATCAGAGTGGTTGTACGATTTCAGACAGTCGGAGGTTCTTTTCTGACATTTCGTACGGAGTCGTGCAAGGGGGGTTAAGACAAAAGTACTTTGTACGGAGGACTTCATGATCAACTTTCGTTGATTCAGCGATTATCATTTTCTATTCAGCGAATGATAAAGTTCAGCGATAGCGGAAGTCTTGTACTTGATACTTCACGCTGAGTGGACAAATCTGAGTCTTCGCTGATCCGCATCAGTTCATTAAAAGACTTTTCGCTGGTTCTTGAGCTTGATCTTCGACTTCAGCGTAGAACCTTTGTTGACGTGAAACTTGTCTTCGGGGATCATAAGTAAACAACTAACTTATCAGCGATCATCATAATGACTGAACAGACTCAGAGCATTAATGGTGAACAGTGTTCGCTAAATGTTTAATTTAAAGAGCGAGAATTCCTATCAGCGGTACTGTAAGATCTTAGTACTTATCAGCGAAGTGAAACTCTGATACATATTGTATACTTACAATTTTCACTAAGTATATAAGAGAGGGTCATTATCAAATCACTGAGGGTTTGGATCAACAAATCTCTCTCTAGATCAAATAATATGACATTGGGATTCTTACATCTTGATCTTGATTTATTATTTGCAACTTGATTCATGGGATCTACAATTTGCTCTTTAGCCTATTTCGATCTGCTCCTCGATCTTATTTGCTAGTCGTTCTACATCGTCAATGTTTGAGTAAAACCTTCAGATGGAAGATTTCTTTGATTTCAGGTGATCTCTTTATCAACTTTCTCTCTTTATTTTTTATATACTAATAGAGATAATTCATTTAAATGAACGGGAAAAATAGAAAAACAACACATATAACTATATAAGCATATGTATATAAATACATATATATACACATACACATATAGAAGAATATTCAAACGAGAACGCTAGCTATTTAAGAAAACAAGAGAACACATGTGCAAATCACATATGATTTTACACTAACATAAAAAACTGGACGCGAGCGACTTTGGCCACGACTTTGCTCGCGATCCAAAATCGCATGAATCATATATGATTTTGTACGTGAATCATGTATGATTTTGTACATTAACGACGTTTTTCTTGTTTTCTTAAATAGTTAGGTGGCGTTTGTTTTTCAAGTGGTGCTGAAGTCTGAAATCTGATTTCACTTCTGATTTTTAAGTGGTGGTGCTGAAGTCTGAAATCTGAATAAAAAAGACTGTTTGTTTTTGTAAGCTGAAAACATCTGAATATGTACTATTGTCTATTTTATCTCTGAAAATGTGATATTGTCGAATTTAATTAAATTATACTACTAAAATCAGTTTTCATAACTAAAATTTTGTGTGTACTAAAATAATCAAACAATCAACAGTTTATTTGAAATATTCATGTCTTTGCATTCTATATCAACTAGTAGTGTACCCGAGCAATGTGGCGGGAGTCGTAAATATAAACGATTTTAAAGCGTTGGCGGTTTTTTATTTTAAATAAATACATATTAATATTCACTACAAAACCACCATATTGTATCCCATTTGATACAAATTGGAATCCAAACCAAAAGCCAAGATAGACATGCATTATAAGTATATAACTACACCTAAAAAGTGTCATTAGACAATGGGCTGGCTAAGTTACCATTCAACAATTGCCACAATCCTTTCAACATTCAAAAAACATAACGTAGCACAATGGCTTAATAGCAAACTGTAATGAGAATTCTAAACCAAAAGCTGAATCATTAGGCACAAACCTTGAAGAACATCTTAGCCTATGAGGGGAAGAAGCTCCGATGGAGTTATCATCATCGAAAGTTGCCCCGTTCTCTGAGTCTTGAGCTTCAAATTGTCGATTTTGTTCTTGCACTGCTCGATACTGTTGTGCGATTGTTTATCGCCACTCTCGGCAACCAATTCAGCCACCACTTCCCAATCTTTCCCTCGCAAGTTACTCCGATTCAACGCCATGAATTTCTCCATGTACGAGTCCATGAGGATCGCGATGGCAGTATCACTCTACTCCTCCCGCTCCCTCGAGTGATCTCCGCCTGTGCCAGAGTCATGTTTTTGCTTCTTGCTCTGCCTTCCATTCAGAGTGATTTTGCTAGTTTTCGTTACGTCTTCACCGGTGCCTGAATCAGGTATCTTAAGTTATCCACAGAAGAAGACATACACAAGAAGACATATAGCTTAGCTATGACACTAGAAAATCGAATAGAAATAACAGAAAATAAGAATCAAACATCTGATGAAAAATCGAACCAAACGAGGAATCGGAAAATCAACTTGCAGATGGAGATGGAGATCGATCGAACTTGCAGATGGAGATGGAGATCGATTTGTGACGTCCCGATCTGGAGTCGCACTTTGGAGGGGATTTGGAGAAGAGCCGACATAGACATATGAGAGATAAGTGAAAAAAAAGTGATTGAGTTATAACTTTTTCGGTCAGTGAGAAAAAAGTGACAAGTGGGTCTGATTTAGTGATAAAAACAAACAATCTTAATCGGTGTACCTCTGACCGAAAAAGTGAAAAGAGGTATTTAAGTGCTTATTTCTAAAAAACAAACAACCCTTTAGCGTTCTCGTATGAACTCAGCTCTCTCTCTCTCTCTCTCACACACACACTCTCTCTCTCTCTATATATATATATATATATATATATATATATATATATATATATATATATATATATACTAGTGGTGTACCCGTGCGATGCAGCGCGGGTGAATCACAATTCAGAAACATTATTTTAATCTTGAATCATGTTTCTCTATCACTTTCAATTTTACATGAGTTTGCATGGTTGATTTGATATATAAAGTTGAAGGTTATTAGCAAGAAATTGGATAAATGTGAGCAAACATATCGATTACTATCGATTACAGATAAACAATTGTATTTGAATTTATTAGACAAAAATTAAGTCAATTAGAAATTTGTTTTTTATTTTCAATTTGAAATTTTGGTCAATACAAATGTGGGAATGTTATATCAACCATGATAAAATATGGATGAAAACACTCAACATTTAAGAATACATGTATTGTAGTATTATCCATTACATTTAATAAATGAGTGAAAAACAATCATTTTCTAGTCACATGGCAACATAAAAGGATGTTATTTCAGGCATTAGTAATTTACAAGCACAAACACTTGCCAAAGCACCTCCAAATCCACCTTCACTAACCCGCATATAGACCTATAGATTTGACAAAAACCAGATGTTAAAACACCATTATGAAAAATATATAACCAACAAGCAATAAATACCAAATAAAGTCCAGTAAAACAACATAAGGCACAAGCTTTACCTGTGAAAATCAAAACAAGTGGAAAAGTTGACAATAAAATGCATTGCTACAAAAGCAAGTCTCAAAAAAGTTACAGAAGCTAAAATTAGGTTAAAATTAAACATTAGAATTTACCTGCAATCGATGGAAACAAACCCATTGACTGCATTTTCTTTGCTGATTAATTATTTATAGAAACAAACCAACATTTTCCAACTTTTTGCAATCGATGGAAACACACCCATTTTTGCAAGACAGCCATATCCATACATCAACAACTTCAAGAAAATAAAAAAATAGAAGATTACCTTCAGGGTTCAAAATCCATCTAGAACAACATCTTCAATCCCCTTAAAACTAATAAAATTTGCTATAACAACCACTAAATTTCAACTATCAAAGTGGCTAAAAGCAAAGAGCCAACAATACCTGCATCCCTAATACCACTTTAATACAATAAAAAACATCAGAAGCAGCCTTTGTAACCAAGCATGGATGCATAGAAAACCACCCCTTGAACTAAAGGTCATTAGCAGTGTAGCCAGTGGAATCATGCACTTTAGCCAAGCACCAAAACCAACCACTGAATTGAAGATCTCAATGATTGAGAGCTTCATCACCATAATTTTCTCTTATTTCTACAACACCCTCGTATTTAATTATCATATGAGATTATTAATGATTGTACAAGGATATTTTTGAGTGAACTATCTAATATCCATTATAACAGAACCCGTTTTGTAGTTGCATTCAATTCACCGGTGCAACCAAATTAGGGGTTGTTTGGCCGTTGCTGAATAGTTTGGTGCAGAATGAAATATGGTTGTTTGGTAATTGTTTAGAATGAAATCAGGGTGTTGAATGGTTAAGGGAGGCCTAAGATGCTAAATCATTCAAAGGGTTTTAGAACCAATAAGAGGCAGTCATTTTTTTGCCAAACAGGATTTACCTCTTAACGATTCAGAGGTTGCCTCTTAATGGAACTATTAAGACGTAAACAAACAACCCCTTAGGTAGAGTTAGGAGTCGCCTACCAAACTCTTACCTAGTGTCACTTACCTTACCGATAAGCATGAAAATACCAATAAGCATGAAAAGTACCAAGAATCTTACTCGGTAATAGTCATAGCAAAAGGACCACAAATCTTACCTGATAAGTGAGAGAGACGACTCTTATCCGATAAATGCTTACCGTGTAAAAGACGCCTACCACAATCCATTTTGATGGCTGTGAATGTTATCTGACAAGGTAAGTGAGGGTGAGGACTCTTGCAGGTAAGCACTTACCCGATAAGTGTTTGGTAAACAACCTCGTAGTTACACCAACATACACAATTGAAAGTTTGTTACACACTTACACATTCATGGTTAATAACAAAAAGAAATTGACAAGATATTATCACAATGTAAATCCATTTTCGATTTTATAATGGGATTGTATAAAAATAATTTCTATAAAACCAACAAATGATCTAGTGACTAAATAGTTGCCTAAAACTAGATTTAGTGCAACTGCTATGCTAGATGTTATTCACAGAGGCCACTTGCAAAACTTAGAAGCAAGCAAAGAAACAATACCATATGAATCTCAAAACCAGAAACAAGCAAAGAAACAATACCATATAAATTTAAGAAGCAAGCAAATCAACAATACCATGTCCAAAGTAAGAAGCAAGGTATAATTAGATTCAAAGACCTCAAACAGGCTTGTAAATACCAATAAGAGTCATCCAATAGTACTGTTGTAGAGTTCTTATGTGCATACCGCTTACAGTGACAATGAAAAAACGAATTTATCACATAAACTGCTTCCAATTTTATAAAAGCTCTAATAAGAAACAAGTTAGGAAAATATCATAACAACAGAAGTTAGAAAAATCTTCACATTGTACAAATATTTAACTTCACTGACCAAATCAACAAGTAGATTTTTTCATCATCTTAACTTAAAGAACAGAGATGAGTAAAACAATAAAGTTACTTGATTTATAAGATGTTTTTGGCCAATAATTATTGTTGAACTTGGACATAGTAACACAGTTGGTAGATTCAAAATCTTATTTATTGAACAAAATACTTACCTGAATGGGGAACAGAAATATAAGCTGAATAAATCTAAGCATAAGAAATAAGAAACAAAAATCATAAATCTAATTTGGTAGATTCAAAATCTTTTTTATTGAACAAAATACTTACCTGGGAACAACAAACGAAATGAGGAACAAAAGTTTTTTGAATCAAACCCTAATCAACAACATGAATGGCCTCTCAAAGACTCAAACCCATTCAACCTTTGATCCTTAAAGAATATTTTCATTACTGTGTTTCTGAAATGAAGAGATGGAGAGAGTGAGGGATGCGAGCCATAGATAGAGAGGGATGAGATCAAGAAAATTTGAATCAAACCCTAACCAACAACATGAATGGCCTCTCAATTGTTTTATTAAAAAAATCCTTACTCTCTTTGAATATGATCCCAGTTAGTGTTGCAAGCCCTTCGTTTGAATCGAAGACCGAGATAACCAAAATCCCAAGATGAAGAGAGAGCCGATAGATGGACATTGATGAATCTGGAAATTAGGGAATGGATGAATATGGGTATTTACAATGCAGCGTCAAGTTTGAATTTTGAATTCCTTATCAGAATCAAATAGGAGTTGGAAATCACAATAGTCACGAGGGGAGAAAGAAATACACTGTGGATGAAAAAGAGAACCATGTACATTCCAAACTGGGTGAGAAAGTTGTAAATGGGGGGAAGAAAAAGGCTGGAAGGAAGAAAGAAAAATAGAAAGTTTCAGTTTTGGGCTAGGTGTATCAAGAAGTTGTACATCATGTTTTCTTCGTTGTAAATTCATAGTTTTTGTTAATTTATGCATAAAATGCTTGTATCATGTGCTTTGTGGGCAGTAATTAAGAGTTTTGACATGAATGCATTATAAGGTAGTAATAGATATATATATAGGGGTGGTATCGGGTACAAACCAAATAAATTGTACAAACCGTACAAACTCATCTCTACCAATCACGTAACTTCTTTTTTTATCCATAAGGGTATTTTAGGGCTTTTAGCATATTTTAATTTTTTTTAAATATATTATTTTACCTTTTGTAACTGTTAGATGAAAAACTAAATTCATCGTCCGGCACAGACGACCGGAAAATATAGATTGATGAAGCCAAATTATATATTCATGAAGCCAAAATATAGATTCATGAAGCCAAATTATATATTCATGAAGCCAGATTACAGATTCATGAAGTCAGATTGAGTTTGTAGGGTTTGTACAATCCATTTGGTTTGTATTTGATACCCATCCTATATATATATAGACTAGGGATTGTTAGTGCCATTATTTGTGTATTGTATCATGTTGAGGGGTCTAATCGTACTTTCTATATTTCCTAGTATAAATAGGATTTTACTTGTATTTTGTTATCATGTCATTCCAAGTACTCTATATTGAAAACACTCTCTAGATTGTATTTTTCACCTTTTGAGATTAATAGAGGGATGGCATCATTGAAAATTATATTGTGTTGATTACTTGTTCTGGGATCACAATTGGTATCAGAGCAAGACAATCACATCTGATCCAAATTAGTTTTCATGATTTTGAGCCTTTTTTGTGTTTATCGACTTTTTGCCATTTTTGATTGATTTTGATCATTTTGAGTGCTTCAAATGGATTAGAATTGATTTGGGATTGATCATAGATAGTTTCTGAGTGAATTGGTTCCGCAAATTCACAAGGAATCCAGATTTGGCAGAATTACCATTTTCGTAAAAATAGCTTCGAAATACTATTTTGGGATTGATGTACCTGCTTATGTTGGTTTTTGGAAAAAACATCAAGTATTAAAGTTGTTCAGAGTATTATCGCGTATAACCCTACAAATTTTCAGACTATTTGGAGTTGTATTGAGGTATTTCTTGAGAATTCATTTGAGATTCAAAGTTATCGCAGACTATGAGTTCATCATCCTCCCACGTAACTTTGTTCAAGTTAATCGCATAAACTTTTATCACACCCTTAGTGTGCGATAAAACCTTTGAGGAGTTTTATCGCGTTTGAGTTATACGATAATCTTTGTGAACAATAGATATTGCATCCTTATAGTGCGATAACTTTGAGACAAGTGTTTATCGCGTGAAGTTGTGTACGATAAACTTTTATTGCTGGTGTGGCATACGATGATTGAGAGATAATTTTTTATCGTGGGTTCTGTGTGCGATATACTTATAGTGCGACATAACAGTGTTTGAGTGAGATTTTGTTTTCTGATCAGAAGGTTGCTTATCGATCATCAACAAGTGTTCACACAATGACTACTAGGGACATGCTAGTTATTGGTTCTAAGGATAAACCACCAGTCCTGTTCCCAAGGATTTTAAAATATGGAAGGACTGGTTCATGTACTATGTGGAGAGACAAGAAAACAGATACTATATAGTAATGTCTTTAAAAGAAGGCCCTATGGGAGTAATAACGAGGCAAGGTCCAGTTAGTGCAGATAGACAGAAAGGACCAGATGTTGTTGTTCCACCTACTACTTATGATGAAGAGCAAACTAAGAGATATAATGGAGATAGAGCAGCTAGATCCTTAGTTATGCAAGCATCAACTAATGACATCTATCAGAAGGTTGACAGTAAAAATATTTCTGGAAGGGATATGTTTGAGGAGCTAGTTAAAATGTATCAAGGATCTACTGTTGAGAATCAAATGAGGGTATCGAATGCAATCAACAAGTATAAAATTTTCAAACAGAAAGAAGGTGAGACACTTGATAACACCTATGACAGATTCACAACTATACTGAATGAGCTAAATAGACAAACAATTACAAAGTCAGTGATAGAGAATAATGTGAAGTTTTTGAGTGTCTCCTACCAGAATGGAGGAAATACGCTCATCGGATGAAACAACATACTAAGTTGATTGAATTGCCCTTACAAGAAATGTTTGAAATGCTCAAACAAGATGAGGATGAAGTGGATGAGAAAAGAGAAAAGAAGAAGAAGAAAGAAAAGAAAGAGAAGAAAGATGATAAGAGAGAGAAGAATGAGGCAGAAGAAGAGGATGATCCTATAGCTTTGATGTCTAGCAGGTCTGGAAAGCGTTCTTCAAGGAAAGAAAGAAGGGATTGTTGGTCCCTTTTTAACTCAACAATGATGTTTAAACCAATTTATATAAAAACATAGTATAAATATTTGGGTGCGGAAGCGTTTAAAACAGATTGGTTTAAGAATGTTGGTAGAAAACACACGATGAGGATAATGAAGAAACAGTAAGTAAATAACAATAAGTGCCCAATGATTCATCTTCATTAACTCAAAAGAATTACATCGAGAACACCTAAAAGTGTGTGTTTTTCTCTTTAAGAAATCTCTCTCACTGGTGTGTGTGTGTGTTATGTGCTTCGTTACCACAAAAGGTAGAAAGGGTATTCTACTTATAGTGGGGCAGGGAACAAATAGTACAAGACAAGGTAGTTCCACTGTGAGTTGGTACAGGAAACATGATCATAGGACGATTAAAGGTACAATAGAAAGGCTGCCACCTTTAAGAGGATGACACATGTAAAGTTGATCATCGTGGGTTGTACTATTTGATCTTCAATATCTTCTTGCAGTAGAGGAACGTGAGAGGCATGCTTGTCTTGATCTTCAAGTTCAAGAACTTCAGCTCCATAGAGGCTCTGTGGTCTTGATCTTCGGGTTGAACTATTCTTCTCGAAGCATGATCGACAGAGGCTTCTGTTATCTTGGTGTATCCGGCAGAGGCTTCTGCCAGTCTTAAACTTAGCCTATATTTTTCAATAATTATATGAGTTGAACTATTGGAGCTAACAATCTCTCCCTATGTATTGAAAAATTAAAAATTACACATATGCATAGATCTTAGGCTAAAAGTGTAACACCCCGAAAATTGAAATACGGAAATTGGACTTGCGGACGTCCTTATGGGCGAAGGGCCGGACGTCCGCGTGGTGCGGAAGCCCGTGGGTCGTCCGCGGAAGCAACAGAGCTTTTGGGGGGTTCGGATCAGGTTGAGCCGGACGTACGCATGGGTTCTAGCCGGACGTCCGCGATGCATCTAACGAAATATTTTGTGTTTTTAAGATCCTTTCCCCTCTCTCCCCTCATTTCATTCCCAAACCCCAACTTAACCATTTCTCTCTCTCTAAGTCAGCTCCTCCCCAAGAAAACCCTAAAATCCAACCTCCTCTTCCTCATCTTCTTCACCCAAACTAAACCCATTTCCACCATTGTTGAAGGTATGGAAGCTTGGAGCTTTTGTGGGAGACTAGGAGCTTTGCTCTAAGGATTCAAGTGATAAAGGTAATATCTCTCTACCCAAAAGCTAGGGTTTGTGGTTTTCATCTTCTCTTCCATTATGGGCTTTATTGATGTAATTTTGGGTATGCTTTGTTAAGAATACCTTCTTCTTCTTCATCCATAAAATTAGGGTTTTGATATAAGTTGGGATTTGGATGTATAATGTTTGAGGAATGATTCTACATGTTTGGATCTGAATATTTATGGGTGGAACTTATGGATCTAGGTTTTTGGAAGATTTGGCTTGAAGGTTAAAGTTTCTTCAAAGAAGCTTACGTTTCGGGAAAATCTAGTTTTAGCCTAAATCTAGCAAGGTGAGTTCAAGTTGATTTGTGAAAACTTTGTACATGCCAAAACTGTTATTTTCCAAGTACTTGTGTGCTTTACTTGAAATTATCAATTGTTTAGTTATTTGATGAGTTTAACTCTTTTGAAGTATTTAACTTCATAAATGTTGTAAAACACCCATATTTGGGATTTTTCGATATCTTGATGTGTTGAGATCATAAATATGTCCTTAAAATATTTATTGCTAAAAATTAAGTTTATTTGATGGTTTAATCATATTGGTGAAATTGATTTTATAAACCATTGGGAAAATGCACAATTTAGAGTCAAGAGTCATTTTGAGAATTATAAGGGTATAGGTCCTTTTGGAAAAACCCTTTTGTTTAACCCGTGTCGAGTTTTGGGTTAATGATGAGTTTGTGGTACTTGTTTACCTAAACGATATTTAAATGCATTTTATGCTATGATGACCGTTATTTATGGGTCTATTGAGTTTTGAGCATTTTGCTCGGTTTTGACTTTGAGAAAGTATTGGGGATATTTTGTCCGGTTTTGATGACTCAATGTGGGGTCTTAATTATGGTTTGCATTTATTACATCATATCGCATATTATTGCACATTATTGATATTTACATGCCCGGGTGCATTAGTCATTCCAGGATGGGCATATTATTATAGACTGTGTTGCATTGGATCCATAGGCACGTAAGTCAGTCTTTGTTGGATGGTCTACTGGGTGTCGCGGGATTTGACCGGGCCCCATTTTTTATGACCTTTACTTTTCAAGGGTACACTAAGAGGCTTGAGTCCGACTGAGCTATCAGGTTGATTGACGGGCGTCTTATTGACCTTCGCCTTGTCGGGGCAATGCCTTGGTTGTATCCCCGCTTGTGCTGAGCCTTTGGTGGTATTCTTACTAATATTCCGCTAAGATCAGCTGTCTCTTTGGGTGTGTCTTGAAAGGCGTCGTATGGGACACTTGGGCTTTTATGCAGTAAAGTGTCGTACGATTAACATTGTTTGAGTGGCATACTGTTAGGGTCAATTTATGTTGATTTAAAGTTCAGGGTTTAAATTGTAATTGTTTAATTTGATCCTTATTAGTGAACGGGCCGTGGGCTTGTTAACCACGGGCCCGCCATATAAATAGATAGCTTAGCCTTAGAAAATAGGCTAGTTGTCTCATTTTCTTTCCTACTCGTATTGTAATTCTCTCTACTTTGAAAGCATAATACAGGGATGACCAGTTGAAATCATTATACACTATTGCTTATATGTTTGATTTCATAATCGTTGCATGGATCTGGAACTAACAATTGGCATCAGAGCAGACGAACATATTCGATTCAAAGCATTCATATTGATTTCTGGTAAGATTTGACTTTTTCACATCTGCCATATTCTTGAATTTTCTAATCCTTGATTCTAGTAAAATTGTTCGATTCTGCTTATTGGGTTGTGTTAGTATTATTGCCATTAGTGTATCTGCAAATTTTCACATCCCAATTTGATCGTTTGAGTGGTTAATTTAGCAAATTAAGTTTAAAGTTTTTGATAGTGTTCTTCATCAAAAATCGAATTTTTATCATCAAAACTTGTTCTTTTTGCTTCAAAATCGATTGGGTTAGTGTTAGTTTTGTGTTTGGTAGGGTTTCTAATCTTTCAGGAACCTTCTTGAGCAACCCTAATCGAAAATCGATCGAATTGGAAAAGGCAACCGTGGTTTCCGGACAACACAACCGTAGTTTCCGGACGTTTGTGTTATTTCAGCCGGACTTGTCCTCTTTCCGGGTACATCATACATTCCGGGTAAGTTCAGCATACCGGGTAAGTATTCTAAACTCCAATCTATCCGGGTAAAATTTGTTTCCGGAAACCCAAAGTTCCCGGTCATAATTTTTCCCGGATATCCTTGCACCCGGTAAGTGCTTTATCCGGAAACTGTTGTTATCCGGAAATCTTAAGTCAACCTGTAAGTATTACATTATTTTTATTCTATTCGGACACTTTAGCCATCCGGTAACCTTTGTTATCCGGAAAACTTAAGCTGTCCGGACTCTTCCACTTATCCGGACTCTTCTGCATTTTTGAACTGTTTTCACTAATTCTGATCCGGACACTTCCAGATCAGACTCTTATTTGGATTCCTATCCAGTAAGATCATTCTTAGTTCATATCAGTCGTAGAACCTGCATTAGGGTTACACTCTTAGTGCCTTGCGTTAGGTTTACACTTTGAATCAATCAACTCGTCTGACGATCACTCCGTTGCAACCAAAGATGTCTACTTCGCGCGAAGTTCTTGCTATTGGGACCGACTCCAAACCACCTTGTCTCTATCAAGGTGAGTATAGCCAATGGCGAGACAGATTTATGATTTTCATTGAATCTAAGGACAACTATGTGTACATCAAGAAAGCTCTAGAAGAGGGTCCAATTCCTTGGCCGAAGAAGACCATTGCAGCAACTGCAGCAAATCTTGAAGTTCGTTATGAGGACAAGACTGAAGCCGACCTGACCGAAGAGGAAAGTGGCAGAATAGAAGGCGAAAAGCATGCTAAGAGATACCTTGTCCAAGCACTTCCCAACCCAATTTACACAGCTATCGACAGCTACAAAGGTACGGCAAAAGGCATGTGGGATCAAGTGGCTAGAATGATGCGTGGGAGCGTTGTCGGTAATCAACTAAAGATCAACAGCGCAATAACCAAGTTCGATGGTTTCAAGCAGCGCAATGGCGAGACTCTCACCCAAGCATATGAACGCTTCTGCTTACTTCTCAATGAACTGAACAAGAACAAGATTGTTCGTTCCAACACGGAGAACGCGCTCAAGTTCCTCAACAATCTGCTACCCGAATGGAAGGTGTTTGCTTCTCATGTTAAGCACAATAACTTGATAGAGAACATTAGCATCAATGAATTGTATGAGACGCTTCTTCAAGACGAAGATGAAGTAAATGAACTTTTGGGCGAGAAGAAAGATGCAACCAAGCTAGCTGCTGATCCTATAGCACCCATATCCTCAAAGAAAGGGAAATCTTCAGGCCATCATTCTAAACGTGCTCAAAGGCAATGCTCTTCCGAATCTGAAAAGGAAGACAGTGACTCGAATGATGAAGTAGCTGACTTCAAGAAAGCTGTTGCTCTACTCACAAAATCTTTTCAACAACATCGATTCTATAAGAAGCCAACGTTTAATAATCAGCGCTACTCCACCGCCTCCAACAAGCGCCATGATTATCAAGACAAGCACGAGGGAAAAAAGAAAGTTGATGAGCAGGACACGTCTGAGAAGAAGGAGAAAGATGATAGAAAGAAGAGAGATGAACCAGTGACCTGCTACAACTGTGGAAAGCTTGGTCATTTTGCTAAAGACCGCACAAGGCCTGTAGTAAAGAATTCTCACTACTACAAGGCAAAACTCGCATTGGCTGAGCAAAAGGAAGCTGGAGAAGCTATGTTTGTAGAAAACGACTATTGGTTGGGTCATTCTGATGATGAAAGCGATACTGATGGTGCAAATGCTTTCATGGGCTATCACTCTCCACCTGATGAAGAGAAGACAAGTCAGGTATGTGATTCTTCCGAACAAGATTTCTTGAATAAAATGCAATCTTTTACCGACCAGGCAGATTCCTTTAAGGCCACAACTAAAGAACAAAAGCTTAAGATTAGTTCACTAACCGAAAAGCTAGATGTTCAAACAAGACTAACTGAAAAACATAAGTCTGAAAATGCTATGTTAAAAGAAAGATGCAAAATTCTTTCAATAGCACCCAAAGACTTAAGGGCCAAATTATCTGATCTTTAGTCTCAGTTTGATCAGTGCATGAATGAGAAAGAAGAACTTGTTTATCAATGTTCCTCTCTTCAAATTCAGCACAAGGAGTTTGTTACTAAAATTCTTGATCTTCAAACCAAACTCCACAAAAGGGGTCAAACTGATCAAACCATCTTTCTGAATAAACCCAAGGAGTTCACTTATTTTAACAAAGAGTGGAGAATCGGATATGATTACCCACACTATTTGAAAAAGGGAAGATACCAAACTCCTACTCTGTATGATTTTGCGTTTTTTGGGTTAGACAAAAAGTATCCGGAATATGCCATTCAATGGACTGGTCCTCTTGAACCTGAAAAGGAAGAGGAAACCGAGGAATATAAGCGTGCACACAAACGAGGAATACAACTTCCGTTTTGTTATGAACCTTTGAATAATTCCTATAAAAAGAACAAAAAGTATCTCTCAAATGACTACTTCGACCCTTACAAGGTTGCTAAGCCCAAGGATTCCTCCAAAAAGGATGAGGACCAAGCACCCACAACCAAGAATGAGACGGACGAGTTTAAACTCTATGTTCCTCCTCTCATCTTGGAAGCAAAGATTGTCGAGTTGGAGGAGTCGTTTGAGAAAGAAAGGTCTGTTTTTCAAAACGAAAAGAAAGCGCTAATCTCTGAGATTGAGAAACTCAATTCTGAGAAACTTGAGAATCCACAACCGGTCAAAACCGAAGTTGTGTCTGATGAAGGACAGGAAATCCTTCGGGAAGAAATCACGAAACTCACATCAAAGCTGGCTGCCTTGACAACAAATGCGATGCAAGAGTATGCGAAAAATGGTCAGCTCCAAGAGCAAATTGACCAACTCAATTCTGAGAAGCAGATTTCCCCCGAATCTTCCTCGAATTCATCTGATACGTCTTCGTGCAAAGTTTTCCAAGGTAAAATATCTACCACACAAGACGGTTATGATTCTCAAGATGAGTGTGTTAAAAGGAATTTAAACTCTGATTTTTTCCTAGCTTCCGCACTGAATTCCCCAAAGCACACTGATACTAAGTGTTCCTCGTCCTCCTCACCTAATCCAAGTCCTGCAATTCCGGAGATAAATTTCTCTGAATACATGAACTCTGAAGGTAACTCTGATGGAGAGTTTGAGTCGTTTCCTTTCGACAAACCTCTCCCGAGTCATACTGATTTTTTGACTCCAGTAGTCAATCGCCCGGTCAATTTTCTGAAGGGTAGCAGTTCTAAAACAAAGGCCCCAACTGTGATCAAGGTTTCACAATCAAAACCAACTTCTAAACTTGTTTCTAAAAAGCAGTCACAGCCGAGGCAAACGACCGAACAATTGCCTACCAAAGATACCGTTCCTTCAAAAGTCACTAACCATTATGTCCCTGTTGTTTCAGATAAAATTGGTCAAGCAAAACAAGAAAAACCAAAGTGGCTGAACAAGGATCCTGTCAAGAAGGAAGCATCAAAGTCTTTCCCTACTGCATTCAATTCTAGGATAAACAAAAACAATTGTGTTTGGAATAATTGGAATCGTTTTGAAGTTTCTTTTCCGATTAAACTTAATTCAGTTCATCAATTGATTCAATTATCGCGCGATTGTTTATGTTGTTCTAGATATGGTTGGAATGATTTTGATGAAATTAATTTAAATGATTGGTTTGGGTCATATCACATGTATAATCATAAACCCAAAAATAAACCCCGTAATAATACACAGAAACACTATAAACAACGGGGTTTCCAATCTGAGGTTAAACCACAGCGGGAGACCAAACCCACTTTTAGATTGGTTGCTCCTACTGAAGTTAAACCGGCACCAAAGAGGCAACCTGCTAAAAATCCTGTTCCTCCACAAGGTGTAAAACCTACACCAAGGAGGCAACCTGTGCCAAAACCAGTTTCCGCAAACGGTGTACAACCTGCACCTAAGGGGAAAGCTGTGTCAAAGCAAGTTCCTCCAACAGGTGCCAAACCTAACCCTCTAGGACCAATTTGGGTACCTAAAATCCGTTAACTCGATTTTGCAGCACGGTCATGTGTGGTACTTAGATTCTGAATGCTCCAAGCACATGACCGGAAGGAAGGAGCTTCTCACAAACTACAAGGAAGAATATGGTGGAGACGTGAGATTCGGGAACGACCACAAAGCGCCGATCGTGGGCTACGGCGACATTGTACAAGACAAGATCACAATAAAGAAGGAATCACACGTCGCGGGATTGTGACACAATCTGTTCAGCATCGGGCAGTTCTGCGACAAAGATCTCGAGGCCAGCTTAAAAAAGACACGGTGTAGAATCCTCAACGACGACGGAGAGGAACTACTGGTTGGAAAACGCAAGACCAACCTCTACACAATCGACCTCGCAACCCTCAAGATTGATAACCCTGTCTGCCTCATGTCAAAGGCCAATTCCCAGCAAACTTGGATTTGGCATCGACGTCTTTCGCACCTCAATTTCAAAACAATCAACAAACTGGTGCTGGGCGGACACGTGAAAGGCAAGCCCGATCTTCAATTCGTGAAGGATCGTCTCTGTGGGGCATGTGAGATGGGAAAGATGAAGAGAGTACCACATCAGCCGAAGGCAACTCCGAGCACGTCCCGGACCCTCGAACTTATTCATATGGATTTGTGTGGACCGATGCATGTTCCGAGCATTAACAAGCGAAAATACGTTCTCGTGATGGTGAACAACTTCTCGCGCTACACTTGGGTACTGTTTCTACGCTCAAAGGACGAAACACCAGAGCTGATTATTAATCACCTGAAGACTGTCCAGCTGAACAAACTACAACAAGTTCAGTCTATCAGAACCGACAATGGGACGGAGTTCAAGAATCGAACGGTGGACGACTAGCTGACGTCAGTTGGCATCTCGCACACTTTTTCTGCCGTACGCACTCCTCAGCAAAACGGAGTGGTGGAACGACGCAACCGTACCCTGGTCGAAGCAGCTCGCACCATGCTTTCCCAATCCAACCTTCCGCTATTTCTATGGGCCAAAGCAGTGTCTGCTGCTTGTTATACGCAAAACCGCTCCATCCTTAACAAGCGGTTCAACAAGACGCCGTACAAGATCATGAACAATCACGTTCCGAACATCAGCTACTTTCATGCATTCGGATGCACGTGCTATATTCTGAATGACAAAGATGATCCTGGCAAATTCACCCCAAGGCGGATAAAGGAGTTTTCATCGGATACTCCATGCAGGCTAAGGCGTATCGCGTTTACAAGAAACGGACCAAATCCGTTGTTGAAAGAATAAACGTGACATTCGACGAAGCCACAGATTTGGCTTCTGAACAAAACAGTTCAGAACCCGGTTTAACTGGCGTGATAGCTTCCGGACCTCCATGTTCGGGATCTGTACAAGCAACAGTAAATCCAAATCATGCATCTTCATCGAATGTTGACTCTTCTGATTTAGAATTATTGTTTACGTATTTTTATGATGACATCTTTAATTTTTCCCCAACTGTCTCAGCACAACCTAGAATAGAAGCTGCTCGTCACGAGGATACGTCGAATCTATCCGGTCCGCCGCCCTCTACAAGCACGCCATTCAATACTGTGGACACAGCTCAACCGTCATCATCGACCTCTACCGATACTACTGCTTCCCCGCAGCCACCTATTCTAAATCCGGAGATCACTCCAAGTGCTTCGTCTTCTTCTACAACCGACAATCAACTTCTGAACTCCTCAGAACCAGAAGTTGTTCAACCAACGGCGAATCCTCCCCCACTTCCTCTAAGATTACCGCATGCTACACTTGAAGCAGTTCAAGACATACATCCTGGTGATTATGTGGACTCGGACGCGTCTCACTCTACTCAACAGCCTCTTTCGCATACCACCAAGTGGACGAAAGCTCATCCGCTTCATCCGCTTCATCGGTGATCCCTCTAATCCAGTACAAACACGAGGTGCATCCGCCAACTTCTCTCTATTTTCCGGCTTCTTAAGCAACATCGAGCCGACAAACGTACGCGAAGTGCTTGAAGATCCGGACTGGGTCATAGCCATGCCAGAGGAGCTCAATCAATTCGAAGCTCTAAAGGTATGGCGACTGGTTCCACGTCCAAAACACAAGACGGTGATCGACACCAAGTGGATTTTCAAGAATAAGAAGGACAAAGACGGCACTGTGGTACGAAACAAGGCGCGCCTCGTAGCCAAGGGGTATCGTCAACAAGAAGGGATCGACTATGATGAGACCTATGCTCCGGTGGCAAGAATCGAAGCCATCCGTATGTTCCTTGCATACGCCGCGCACAAGAACTTCACGGTCTTTCAAATGGATGTGAAGACCGCCTTTCTCTACGGTAATATCGAGGAAGAAGTATATGTGTCGCAACCAGACGGGTTCATGGACGATTCGAAGCCTGATCACGTCTACATTCTAGACAAGGCGCTTTACGGTCTAAAGTAGGCTCCGCGAGCATGGTACAAAACACTGACTGAGTTTTTGATAAAGTCCGAATTCACATGAGGTAAAATTGACTCGACTTTATTTATCAAACACGAAAAGGGTCACATTGTTCTTGTTCAAGTGTACGTGGATGACATAATATTCGGCTCTACTAATCCCACCTATGCTAAGAACTTTGCCAATCTCATGGAAGAATTTTTTAAAATGAGTATCGTGAAGCAGTTCTTGGCCCCAACCCTGATCTCTCCGGACTCGACATATCTCTACCTCCCGCTGAAGACTTCATCCCTGGTAAGGTTATCAGCGATCCTTATGGCATTTTCTTTTATGACTTCACTGGTCGTGAATGCTTTCAACGCATCTCTGAGTTATACAAAACTCCAATCGAACAACTCAGAGATTTACTCTACTGGTGCGAATACAGATGCAGTCTACTTGGATCACTCCTAAAACCCCACATCTACCGCGAAGCTAAGAAAAGACGGGAACAGGGAGTCATAGTCCCTGATTGGATGATTCCAAAGACTGATACTCTTGATGAACTCGTCAAGAAATAACTTGAGTAGCTGATAAGATCATCTTTTGTAATTCTTCTATCTTGTATCAGCTTGTAAACTTTTTGTACTTGTAATTATTATTCGCTGTACTTGTAATTTTTCCACTTCCCTCTGTAATCTATACGAAATTAAATGAAAATTTTCAGTGAATGTACTTTACTCCATCAGTACTTACAAAGATCCCGGAAAACAGTAAATGAGACAAATATTTTACGAGTCCTTTTTATCCTTATGTTTTCTTACTTAGCAATTTTCATTTTTTGCTATGTCATCATCAAATAGGGGGAGATTGTTGATCCAAACCCTCAGTGATTTGATAATGACTCTGAGAAACACTTAGTGAAAATTGTTAGTACACAATATGTATTAATGTTTTGTCATCAAAGAAAATATACTAAGTCTGTTTAGTATCGTTGATGAAAACATACGCTTCAAATTTACTTATTCAGCGAACACTGTTCATCAATGAGCCCTGAGCCTGTTCAGTCTCACTGATGATCGATGATAGTTTAAGTTGTTTACTTATGATCCCTGAAGACAAGATTCACGTCAACCATGTTCTAAGCTGAAGTCGAAGATCAAGCCAAAGAACCAGCGTCAAAGTCTACTAGTGACCTGATGCGGATATCAGCGAAGCCAAGACCTGTCCACTCAACGTGAAGTTTCAAGTAGAAGACTTCAGCGAACGCTGAACTTTTTCATTCGCTGATAAAGAATCATTCAGCTGACGTTGATCATGAAGCCTCCTCTACAAGCAACTTTTGTCTTATCCCCTTGCACGCCTTTGTACGATCTGTCAGAACGGACATCCCTTTTGTCCAGAATCGTACAACCAACTCTGATCTTACAATGTTCATCATGCGGCCACTAGGTTGTCTACTGAAGTCAAAACATGCAACCAACCAGAGGCTGCCACGTGTAAAGGTGTACTGTTGTGCATTAAATGCATGCAGTATATAAAGGAAACCCTACTTCATTTGTGAAGTGCTTGAACCTTTCCTCTCGCTGAACTTACTGTGTGATAGAATACTCTCCTTAGTATTCTAGATTTTCTTAATCTCTATTTCTAGTGCAAGAACCCTTAGTGTTCTCATAGTTTGTTTAGATTAGGTTTATTCCTTAATCTTGTTCTGCAACAAACTGTAAATTGTTTGATACATATCAATAAACAATTTAGAAAGATAACAATCGTGTGTTTGTATTCAATCCCCCCTACTACAAACTTGTATGACCCCTTTGGGACCAACACAGAGTCATTCTCTGAGTCATCACAGGTTGAATCATCCTCATATTCTTCTCGTTCAAATTTATGTTGACAATATAATTTTTGGTTCGACTAACCATTCACTATGTACTTGGCTATCTAAACTAATGGTGACCAGATTCCAAATGAGTATGATGGGAGAGTTTAACTTCTTCCTTGGTGTAGAAGTCAAACGGTTCTCAACAGGAATCTTCATAAATCAGTCAAAGTATGTGTTTGATATCTTGAAGAAATTCAAGATGGAAAACTGTACGACGATTGGTACTCCAGTGGCACCAGAATTTAAGATCGGTCCGGATCCCGACGGTAAGAACGTTTATCTTAAGACATATAGCGGTATGATCGGGTCATTAATGTATTTAACTACTAGTCGACCGGATATTATGTTTGCCACATGTCTCTATGCGAGATTTCAGGCTAAACCGAAGGAATCACACCTTGGAGCTGTCAAGCGCATCTTTCGATACATAAAAGGCACATCATATCTTGGTCTGTGGTATCCCAAGGGGATAGGATACGAACTCACTGTGTATTCATATGCTGGTCACGAAGGAAGCCTGCTGGACAGGAAGAGCACCTATGCTCACATACAGTTTTTGGGAGACAAGTTCGTGAGTTGGGCGTCTAAAAAGCAGAACTAAGTGTCAACATCAACGGCGGAGGCTGAGTACGTTGCTGTGGCCAGTTGTTGTTCACAAGTCATGTGGATGAAAACCCAACTTGTGGACTACTGCTTCAAATATGAGAATATCATAATCTATTGTAACAGTAAGAGCGCCATTGCCATTTCAGCTAATCCTATCCAACACATCAAGTCAAAACACATCGACATCAGGTATCATTTTATTAAAGATCACGTTGAGAAAGGTACAATTGAACTTTATTTTGTTACAACTGAATATCAACTTGCCGATTTGTTCACAAAAACTTTGGATGAAAAACGTTTTCATTTCTTAGTATCCAAGCTTGGCATGTCGAACATGAACGTTTAAATTTCCTATATTGATCATATAATAGGTGGAAATATTTGTATCTCAATCTAGGTATTTTATCCAGATTGATACACTTAATGTTTCATCATATTATATTTTCAATATACGTTATTTAAATTCTTATGATTCTGTTGATTTTCAAATGTTTGTTCAATTTGTTATTTTTCTTCTTTCATGTTTTTATCTGTGATTCAATAAGATACTTGTTTCTGCATGAGGTGTGTTAATGTTTTCAGGGGGAGTGATTAGTACTTATATGCATAAGTCTGGGGGGAGTATGCATATTTGCTAAGTTGTGTGAGTTACACTTGAAGACAACAAGGTTAGTATTCTTATTTGTTTTTGCACTAACCCTTAATGATGGAAACTATTTTACAAACTTGTGCATCATTTAAGGGGGAGTAAAAACCTTGATTATAAAACCTTGAGAGCTTAATCAATTAAAAAGTTAGACATCTTTTAATGTGATAACATTTTTGGAATTATTGAAAATTATTTTGAAAATGTCTAAGTGTTGGTATTATCGCACATAGTAGTACACGATAACTTTTTCATCGCACGTGCCTTGTACGGTAACACATGCAGTTATTTTTATCGCATATGTGTTGTGCAATAAAAGCTCGACAACACTTTTTATTGTACATGTGTTGTACGATAAACCCCAGTGAACAGTGGTTATCGCACCATTCGTGTGCGATTGCCCATCGCCCATTTTATCGCGTGTTGAGGTGTACGATAAAATGTGGGTTATCGTTCCTTGATCGTACGATAACCTGGCATGTTGGCAGGTGAACCGTTGGACCTATCCTGTTGTGCCACATGTCATCATCTCTAGGGTCATATAAGTAGAGAGGTTTTTCAAAGAATAATTTTTTTCTCGAACCTGTAACCCTCTCGACCTTTCTTTGATTTTAAAAAGTTTTCGAAAATTCAAGCTTTTCATCGTTCACATTCCTTTCAAATCCTACTCGAGGTTGGTATTCTACATTCTTTCATTGTTTTTATCCATGATTTGTAGATTTACAGTCGATTTGTAGGGGTGTGTGAGTTGACTTTCACGAGACTGTTCATATTTGTTAATGCCAAAAATCGCACCAAAGGGACAACTTAAGGTCGATGTGGACTTAAACAACTAAAGAAAGAATATTTCGACGAGACGTGCGACGAGGATAAAAATAAGGAAACAAAGGATTTGATGACGCAGGAAAAACCGCAAACGAGGAAAAAACCTGCGGACGACAGGGGGTGTCGTCGCTGCACTATTGTCGCCAATCAGGGGCGACGTCCTTGGTACTGGCATCGGTCGTACGATGATTACAATACAAATGAAGGAAATACTTCGAAATGTAAAGTACAAGTGCTTGTTGTGTGTGAATACAAAGTGTAAATAACTGTTGGTCGAAAGCTGTCGTCGTACGTCGAGAGTGAGTTCTTCGAGAGAGAATGCTTCACTTGAATTTGCTGTAGAGTTCTTGCTGTCAGTACTTGATTTCCAGAGTTTGATTATTCTTCTTTGTGAACTTGGATGCTTTTCTATGCTGTTCGGTAATATTCGCTGATGATCGCTGATGTGTGTTGGATGTTAACTGATGGATCCTTAGAATGAGGCTTTAGCTTGCCTTTTATAGTCTTCGTGCCATTAATTAGCTCCTTGAATGCTTTGATTAACGGCTACAACGGTCGGAAACGGTTACCGGAGTGATTATCCATAATGCTCTTCGTCCGTTACGACTACTTGCTGTTAATGGCATTGACTCCTGCATTAAATACTTAACAAACGTAACAGACAAGGTTAACGTTAGCTTTGGTCGTAGGTGCAATGATCTTACGCGATGGTCGTACGGGACGGGCGATGCTATGGTCGAGCGTCATGGGAGACGTACGACTTACCTTTTAAGGGAGACGACGGATGTTTTCGGGGTTCTTGTCGAGACCTTATCTTAATACAAGAGTTGGATTATAACGTGCGTCTTACCTGCTCTGGACGTGGTCGTACGACGTGATTTTTTGCCCAGACAGTTTGCCCCCAAAATTTAAAAGAAGGATGGCAAATTCGAGTTTAAATTTTGTCAACCAGAAGCGTAGGGAAATAAGAAAAATTACCTTTTATCGGATAGGAACTAGGCTGGTCCATTTCCAACTAAATGAGAAGTCGAGGTCGTGACGTCATGCTGACGTACGATGATGCTTTCCAGCTGCCGAGGACAGGTGTCGAAGATCCGGGCAGGCATGCGAAAGGACGGGGATGCGCGGCGATCATCCAGGGATTCGATTTGATGCGATTATTGGTATCAATAAAGATCACGACGGATCTTTTCTTGCTATTCTTCGAAGTGTTTATTTGGGAAGAGATTTCGCCTTGATTCCTTTCCATTCTTCGTCCGAACTTACTCGAATCGTTGCAAATCTTCAAACCGCAGTTGAGAGCGTTTATATAAGACCTTGTTCTGTCCTCTGATTCACAATGTCGACGGAGCCTGCTAGTCTTATCATGAATCACGTAGACTTAGATGCTTTTAGGAGTTTAGCAAAAATTCCTGCAAATGTAGAATTGCGGTGTCCGGGGATTGTTCGTTCTAAAGATTGCCCTGAGGGATATCTCGTTTTGTACGAGTATCCTTTTAAGATAGGGTTTCAATGGCCGTTTTCTGGTTTAGCCAAGTCATTCATGCAGGATTTTGATGTGTCGCCGGGACAATTGATGCCCCAACTTTGGCGAGTTTTGTTGGTTATTGAGCGAGCGTCCGCGAAATGGGAGTCTCCTATGATCATGAATGATTTCTTGGCGGCGTACTGTTAATGCCAAAAATCGCACCAAAGGGACCACTTAAGGTCGATGTGAACTTAATCAACTAAAGAAAGGATCTTTCGACGAGACGTGCGACGAGGGAAAAAATAAACGAGACAAGGGATTTGATGACGCAGGAAAAACCTCAATCGAGGAAAAAACCTGCGGATGACAGTGGGTGTCGTCGCTTCACTATGGTCGCCAATCAGGGGCGTCGTCCTTGGTACTGGCGTCGGTCGTACGATGATTACAATACAAATGAAGGAAATACTTCGAAATGTAAAGTACAAGTGTTTGAATGTAAAAACAGGTGTTTGTCGTGTGTGAATACAAAGTGTGAACTTCTGGTCGAGGGCGGTTTTTCGTGCATCGAGAGCGATATTTGAGCTTCCCTTCGAGTGTTCTTGAGTTCGCTGTAAGGTTCTGGTTTTCAATACTTGATCTCCAGAGTTTGAATGTTCTGTGCTCTGAGTTTGGATGATTTTCTCTGCTGTTTGGTGATGTTCGCTGATGTATACTGGATGTTAACTGATGTCCCTTGAAATGAAGCTTTAGCTTGTCTTTTATAGTCATCGCGTCATTAATTAGCTCCATTAATGCTTTGATCAACGGCAACAACAGACTGGAAACGGTCGCCTAGATGAATGTTCATAATACTCTTCGTCCGTTACGGCTGTTTGCTGTTAATGGCTTTGACTCCTGCATTAAATACTTAACAAACGTAACAGTCAAGGTTAACGTTAGCTTTGGTCGAAGGTGCAACGATCTTATGCGATGGTCGTACGGGACGGGCGACACTATGGTCGAGCGTCGTGGGGAACTCTCGACTTACCTTTTATGAAGGACGACATATGTTCTCTAGGTCTTTGCCAGGACCTTATCTTAATCCAAGATGTTTTCCATGACGTGCGTCTTACCTGCTCTGGTCGTGGTCGTACGACGTGATTTTTTGCCCAAACAGTTTGCCCCCAAAATTTGAAAACTGAATGTCAACTTTAAGTTTTAAATTTTGCTTGTTGAACGCTTAGACTTGTGACCTGGGTTGAGGGACTTACCTGGTTGTCGTGGAACTGGACCGGTTCGCCTTTAACTGAACGAGAAGTTGAAAAGGGAACGAGGTCGTGACGTCACACTGACACACGATGATGCTTACCAGCTGTTGAGGACAGGTGTCGAAGATCCGGGTGGATATACGAAAGGACACGGACGCGGGGAAATCATCCAGGGATTCGACTTGATACGATTGTTTGTATAAATAAAGATCACGACGGATCTTTTCTTGCTATACTTTTGAAGTGTTTATTTGGGAAGAGATTTCGCCTTGATTCCTTTCCATTCTTCGTCCGAACTTACTCGAATCGTTGCAAATCTTCAAACCGCAGTCGAGAGCGTTTATATAAGACCTTGTTCTGTCCTTTGATTCGCAATGTCGACGGAGCCTGCTAGTCTTATCATGAATCACATAGACTTAGATGCTTTTAGGAGTTTAGCAAAAATTCCTGCAAATGTAGAGATGCGGTGTCCGGGGATTGTTCGTTCTAAGGATTGCCCTGAGGGATATCTCGTTTTGTACGAGTATCCTTTTAAGATAGGGTTTCAATGGCCGTTTTCTGGTTTAGCCAAGTCGTTCATGCAGGATTTCGATGTGTCGCCGGGACAATTGATGCCCCAACTTTGGCGAGTTTTGCTGGTCATCGAGCGAGCGTCCGTGAAATGGGAGTCTCCTATGATCATGAATGATTTCTTGGCGGCGTACCAAGTTAAAAAGGATAAGAACTAGCGTTATAGTCCTTATTCTAAGTTCAAGGGTGACCGTGCCTTGGTTTTAGG
Organism: Saussurea involucrata; assembly: GCA_033807775.1. NCBI lineage: Eukaryota > Viridiplantae > Streptophyta > Magnoliopsida > Asterales > Asteraceae > Saussurea > Saussurea involucrata. The sequence goes on along the minus strand of CM066314.1, from coordinate 215,218,788 downwards.
AACCGGCGTCAATGATCGTGGGTGGAGGTCGAGGTATGTATTTGTTCTTACCGAGTCGTTGGATTCCAGCAGCGATTGGATGCGGTCAGACTGGAATAAGACAGGTATGCTTCGTTTGTTTCTTAGTTTTATTTATCTTTATGACTTTTACTTACCATTTTATTCTTGTCGCCTTCAGAGATTCGGCTTGACAAAGTGAAACCGACCATGGATTCCCAGGATAAGATCAACAGGTTCTTGAGTCTTAGTGTTGATGACCGATCTTTCGTTTCGTGGCAATCGGCGGTCGAGGATGAGGATGTGATAGAAGAAGAAGATGAAGACGTACAGGAAGAGGCGACTGGTAAGTGTACCATAGTTTTTATTTTATTTTGTCTACTCTATCTGTCCGACGCTTCATGTATTTCCTGATCAGTGCCGACCGAGAGGAAATCAGTTTCTAGGGCGAGAGGAAAGCAGGTTATGCGTGCCCTTCGGGGTGAAAATGTTTCGACAGCTGGGTCGAGCGAGAAGAGAACCAAGAGGACAGTCCTGAGGGAACCGTCGTCGAGGGTTGATAACTCACCGGGAGTTGTTCTGCCTAAGAAGGCGAAGGCGTCATCTAGCCGTCCTGGCGTGATGGACGCGACACCAGCAAGTTCTGCGCTTCCGGCGACGGTGACGAAACCGGTGTCTCAAGTGTCGATCCCAATATCTGCCGACAGGGGCGAGGGATCGTCGACCGAAGTTATGACGGTCAATTTTACATTGCCGTCTGACTTTATGGCGGATGGTGTCCTAGACGGGACGACGTCGTTTCCTCATCTGGGGAAGTATTTGCTCCCGTCTTTCGGGGAGCGTTTTCGCGAAGTTCCGGCCGGAGAGATGAGATCTCGAGTTGCCAGTCTGGCGTTCACGGTGAGTGTCAATCTTTCATGACTTGTGTAATCTTTGTCGAATGTTCTTGAATGAACCTTTTATTTTTCACAGACGTTACATGCTGAGACGTCAAGAGTTGAAGATCTGGTGGTGTCTGCTCTTGAGAGGGAAGCTGCAGCGTTGGAAAGGGAGAGAGCGGCTTTAGATAAAGAGAAGTTGGCCATGGCGGGTGCTGATGAGCTAGCCGTCCAAATTTTCGATGCTCAATATGAATTGCAGGAGATTCGTGCGGTAGAAGTGGCGGATGGAGGCCCTCAAGTCGGGACTTCGAGCGGGAATACGACCAATGTTCCTCCTGTCGTCTAGAATTTTTTCTTTCCTTGTCGTTTTTGCCACTTGACCTATCGGGGGTTGAGTATGTATATGATGGTTTATTTAATGAATATATATCTTTTGCTTTCGAATCACGTTTGATTATAAAGTCGAACATAAGATACATATGAAATCATGCGACTAAGGCACTCATTGTAATACAATGACAAGAACGTAAAACAAATATAAAAACACTCGATTAAAGTATTTTCTAAGTTAAGAGACTTAGGGGTAAAATCGTTTAGATTCTGCGATCGTACGACCAGATCGTACAGTGAGTTTGTATCGTATGCCCCTATGGAGGGATGATTAAGTCACAGACCTAATCATGTATGTCGTGCGTCCCTGCGAATTTAAAGTCATATAGTAGACTTAGTTGTTATTGTCGTGCGATCCTGCGATAAAATGATGTCGGGGGTTGGTCGTTGGCTCACCAACGACCCTCCGATGCTTAAGTCAGTAGACGTTTTGTGAGAAAAAATCGTATGGGAAAGAGCTAGAGAACGTACCATTTCGAACTCTCTCTATTTGCCCCCTGTCATTTATTACCGTATCCTTTTTGGGAGGAAAAGATAGGTTTTAAATGACAGAATGAAACGGAGAAATATTGTCCTGCGGTCGACTATGTTGTCGTGCGACGAGGCACCATAGTAGATTTATCCCTGTGGAAAAAATATTAATTTAGAGATAGAAGAACGAACCTGTCGAGAACTTGATCTTGCGACTTCAGTTTATTTTCTCGGCTTCAAGGTAGACTTGTAGCATTCACGAGCGACATTTGGCTCACTCTTGATCTCCTGGATTCCCCATGGCGTCGGGAATTTCAACATTTGATGATACGTCGAAGGAACAACTTTCATATCATGTATCCATGGTCGACCTAAGATGATGTTATAGGCCGACGCACAGTCGATGACGCTGAACTTGGTCTGCTTGTTGATTCCTCCGGCGTAGACTGGCAAGATGATATCTCCATATGTGCTCGTCGCTTCTCCATTGAAACCGACCAAAGTTGTCGAACGTCGGGTGATTTCTGAGCAATCGATTCCCATGGCTTTGATAGTGTTGAGAAAAATGACATTTGCTGAGCTGCCCCCATCGATCAAGAGTCGACGCGTTAGACAGTTACCGACTGTGAGCTGAATGATCAACCCGTCGTGATGCTTCTGATACGAGTCGCCAAGGTCGACGTGGTCGAACACAATCTTCATGGCTTCTAGCTCCAAATCTCCTTTGGGTCTGGACGAGCGAGGAATAGGCCGATCATCGGGTGCCTGACTGGCATGACGCTTGGCCGCAGAATACGTCAGACCACATACGTCTGAACCACCGGTGATGCAATTGACGACTTTCGCGTGCTCGGGGGTCGACGGTCGATGGCTATTAGCTGGAACAGCGACATCATCGATGATATCTTTGAAATTTCCTTTCGGAAAATGATATGCTAGTGATAGGCGGGTTTACACCCCTCCTAAATCTAACCGCAAGTGTACGGTGTCGAAATCAAGTAATAACGTACGGTAAGTACGAGTATCGAATCAACGGGAACTAGGAACTAAGTATCACAATTACTACAAGCTCTATTAACTGAACGATCGAAATTTGAGAGGTTGGTTTATAAACTAATTGATTGCAAATAAAGTAAATCAACACAATCGGACAGGAAACAACTTTGGAAATTCAGATAGAGAAACTAGTTGAGGGATGGAAATCCTTAGGTTTTCGCATACAAACATTTAACTCAAAACAAATATTAGTTACTCCAGTTAATGAATACCCAATCTTGATCTCACCACTGTTCTTTCTCAAGCTACAACGATGTTTATTTGTAAAGCATGGTTCCTTCTCAAGCAACCATGATTTTTATCTTGAAAACACAAGTTAAATCTCTCGATCTCAACCTATGTAGTTCAAAACACATTAAGCACAAGATTGTAATGGGACTAAGGTTTACTAGGTATATTTCTATCCTTTCTTACCTTAGGCATGCAATTTCTAGTTCTAAATAACAATCAATTCTCTCGAACTTAATTGCTAATAACAAAACAATTGTAAATTGGCCAAATTCACAAAGGCATTAAAAACGAAATCACATACTTCATTAATTAAGGAAAACTGATAAATGTCATCGAATCATCTGTTTGTACACTTAAATCCAATTCATTCCAACCCCCAACATCTAAAGATTAGTTCATGATGTTGGGGGATTCAAACACAAGAGAAAGAAAAACGAAAGCGTATGTAAACATAATGAATGTGATCATGGTGAATGTGAAAGATGTAGTGATGAACTCCCTTCTCCCGTGATTGAATCTACTTTGCGTCGTGAACGTGTCCTCGATTGATCATCTCTCGTTGCTCCAAAAGGTGTCACACGACTCTGAAAATCGCCCCTGGAACTGCTCTGGCCGTCGTGTGAAAGTTGGATCCCGAAAAGTGACCTAAAATCTGAATAAAATAGCTTAAATTCGCAAAACCGTCTGTGCCGCGGTTTGTGCCGCGGTTTGCAAACCGCGCGCCAAACCGCGCGGTGGCGTGGAACAGTGTGTGCCGCGGCATGGGCCGCGGTTTGGGAACTGTGTGCCGCGGTTTGGAAAACTGTGTGCCGCGGCATGGGAAAAGTGTGCGCCGCGGTTTTGGACTTGGATCTCGGGCTTCCGTTGGCTTCGTTTGGGACTCGTTTTGGACTCTTTTTAGCTTCTTTTCTCGATGATTGCCGCCTTTTAGATTACCTGCACATTCCACTCGATAAACCATAAAATACTCGCCTTTTTTACTTGAACACAAGCCAATCTCATTGGTTTGAGAACCGAAAATAACGCCAAAAAGTGGCGTTATCAACAACCCCAAACCGAGCGTTGCTTGTCCCCAAGCAAATTAGCGACAAAATAGAATAAAAGCACATCTCGGTGAAATAATAACTGCACAATTCCCAATCGGTACCAAGTGATGCAACGGTGATTTCCCATACCCGTGAATGTCTATCTCACCCTCGCCTCATTCTTATTTTGTTTGACCTATTACCTTCCATTGGGGGTTGAACTCGTGACTGTTCCGATTACATTAGAGTTAGACTAGGTCCAGACATTCTAGGGAAAACATTTCGCCTCGACTCTACCTCACGGGATACTCTCGTTTCGCTCGAACCTAGGTTATCGCACGTGTTGTCATGTTTAAGGAGGTTATGTACAAGAATACTCGAAATATTACATGACAACTCTAACAAAAGACGCACAAATGTCCAAAAAGTTGATCTCAGAAGGAATCAAGTAGCAAGACAGGGAATATCAGCAAGGGTGGTCGTATACTGTAATCACGTTTTCCAAAAGATCATCCAGGTCTTTATACGGGTTGTAACGGGGCTAGGGTTATGGCTAAGAAACGAAGGGTAAAAGGATCAAAAGTCCTCGGCGTGTCAACCATTAGCAGTTTTGAACTTTCTACTTCACTTCTATCACTTGACCCTCTTTGTCACTACTGGAGTCGCTTTGACTCTCTTATTTAGCTGCTGCTAATACTAGCTAACTGTATTTATTTGCTTTTTGCTTTTTTTTTCAAGTTGGGACTTCATTGGTCCTCTTTATTTGATTGGGGCAGCATTGGCCCTCCTTTCTATTTCTTGGGTTACATTGACACATTTTATTCTCATGACTGGCCTGTACTCTTTCTTTTCTTCTCCATCATTCACTGTTCATTACTGCCTCTGATTTACACGCTTTCGGATAAGGGTTGGCTAAGGCTTATGGCTAAATGTTTAATGGTGGGTTTAGAAAGAAATAAAGTGAGTGTTTGGCTGCAAAGGGGGTTATGGGTACACATATAAAGGTAAAAGGGAATGATAGCTAAAAACAGGGTTAAAACAAAGCACACAATGCCTGGAATCATATCTTAAGGTCCACACGATATGGTCTACTCTACCCTTACCTTATATCCCGATGGTCGTCTTTGCTACTCAATGCAATAATGTAGCGAGGTCATTCTACATTCACGACAAGGAATTCGAAATAGTGTATAAGAATTAGGTGTATGAATCCATCGCAATGAAAAACGTCTTTTAGGCTCAAAACTCACTATCGGGTGGTCTCCACTAATGTCCCTAATCATGTCCTTTCCCGGTCTTTCCCTAACGGTCACGTCACTATCACAAGATTCTTCCCACAATGGTCGGCCTCAATCATTCAAAACAAAAATTTTAGCTACTATGATCTAGACACTCAGAAGTGCAGGAAATCTACGTGCATAACATGGGCCCGATTGGGTAACCCCAAACCTTACCCACACATTGTCCCCAATGTGCAAGTAAATTCGTAGGCGATGCGAATCGAATCATTGTGCAGTTATTACAGTTATCAAAAGGGATGGGCAAGGCATTAAATAGCATAGCAAAAGAAAACCCTCATTTCTAAAATGGCACCCCAAACCTAGGCAGTGACCTAGGTTTGCCAATAGAAGCCAACCCCAAACCTCGGTAAAACCGAGGTTTGCACAGGGTCAAATGTGAGTGTGTAGATGTGAAAGATGAGGCACCCCAAACCTAAGTGAAACTTAGGTTTGGTGCATCTCGTGTAACTAAGAATAGAATAGAACATCGTACACCACTCGTTTAGCAGAAAGATTTATAACATACCTGTTTTGTCCGGCCGGAGGAGATTCTTCTCAAAAGATTTGAGCACTTAGAGGAGACGGAGAGAGCATGCAAAACCAAAACATTCAAAGCAAAAGACAAAAGACAAAAAACAACAAAAGGAAACACACAAAGCAAGAAAGGAACAAAGATTGCACGAACAACGAACGAGACACAACAGGGGACTCCCGCGGTTTTGGCCACGGGATGTAAGTCGCGGGATAACCCGCGTATGTCCATGTTTCAGAAAACCAACAGGGTTCCCCACGGCTTGCTGCGCGGTATGCAAACCGCGTGGCAAGTCGCGTATGTCTCTGTTCGTTTTTTGCTTTTTCGATTTTTTCAAATTTTTTTTGGCTTTTCGTAATTAAAAACACACTCAAAAGCAAAAATGATAAAAGAAAACAAACCTTGGTGGGTTGCCTCCCACCCAGCGCCGTATTTAAAGTCGTGGCACGACTGTGTGGTTTCAGCTTGGTTCGGTATCCGCGGAATTAAACCGTCCACACCTACGGTTCTTTGCGGATTCTCCCATCTCTGCTTGACCTCGCACCTTCTCGAACATTTTGAAGGTGACCTTCTCGCCGCCAACTCTGAAGGTTATATCTCCTTCTTCCGTGTCTATCAATGCTCTGCTCGTGGCCAAGAATGATCTTCCCAGAATTAGTGGGACTTCTACATCTTCGTCTATATCCAGCACCACAAAGTCTACCGGGAAGTAGAACTTTCCGACCTTGATCAGCACATCCTCCACCACTCCGTACGGGTACACGATTGGTCGATCTGCGAGCTTCAGCGTCATATAATTTGGGCTCACCTCACCCAATCCGAGTTTCCTGAAAACAGAAAGAGGCATCATATTAATACTAGCTCCTAAGTCACACAACACTTTATTAAAATTAAAGCTCCCAATTTGGATAGGGATCGAAAAACTCCCTGGATCCTTAAGCTTCCGGGGAAGCTTGTTTTGGATTATCGCGCTACACTCTTCAGTAAGTGCAACGGTGGACTGGTGATCAAGTGCCCTCTTCTTTGACAGGATCTCTTTCATGAACTTCATGTAGGAGGGCATTTGTGCCAACGCATCTGCAAAAGGGATATTAATGGTTAACTTATTAAATACATCAATAAACTTAGAGAAATTAACATCATCCTTATGCTCTTTCAGTCTATTTGGATATGGTATGCTCGGTGCCGCCGGCTTGACCGGTGGCTGCTTCGGCTTCGCCTCTTCACACTTCTTCCCCTCTTCACCCTCCAAGTTCTCCTTCATTGCACATTCTTTATCAGATTCTAGTTCAGTAACTTTAATGATCTCGACCTCTTTCTCTTTCGGGCCGGTCTCCCTTGATGACGGCTCTCGTACTGGCTCTCCATTCAACTCCTTACCGCTTCTCAGATAAATGGCATTGCATGTTTCCCGGTTAGTCCTTTCGGTTTGACTGGGAAAGGTTCCGGGAGGTCGGTTTTGTAGAGCCTCCGAGATTTGCCCCACTTGCCTTTCGAGGATCTTGATGGAGGCGGTGTTCTGTTCGGTGGCCGCCTTGACTATGTTGACCGTGCTTGAAAGGTTGTTGACTGCACCGGCTAATCCCTCAACCGTGGTGTCCATTTTCGACATGAACTTCATCATCATGTCCTCTAATCCCGGTTTCTTCTCCCCGGATTGTCCCTCGCTCCTTTGCTAGAAACCTGGAGGACGGTATACATTATTAGTATGAGAAGAATTCGAAGAGTTAGAAGGATTACCTGGTTGTTGACCGGGTTGACTCCATGACAAGTTCGGATGCTTCTTCCACCCCTCGTTATACGTGTTCGAGAAAGGATTGTTTCTCGAGTGATAGTTCCGGTTTTGCATATACTGAACTTGTTCGGGTGCTTCCGAAATACCTCTATTCAGCTAATTTGTGATAAAGGCTAGTTGAGCTTTCAATTCATTCAGCTTATTACTTTCTTGCACACTTGCTACCCGTCTCACGGCTGATCTCGGGGTGGAAAAACTATGCTCCGCCAAATTCTCGATTAGTTCGCACGCTTCTTCATAGGACTTATCCATGAGTGCCCCACCCGCGGCCGCAGTGATGTCATTTTTAAACTGCGGGTGAAGGCCACGAAAGAAGGTCTGGATAATGACCCAGCCGTGTAACCCATGGTGAGGACACTTCTTGATCATGTCCTTGAACCGCTCCCAAGCTTCATATAAGGTTTCCTGATCCCATTGCACGAAATGGGTGATCTCGGCCATTTGTTGGGCGGTCCGACTCGGAGGAAAGAATTTCTGAAGGAACGCTGCCTTCAGCTGTGCCCATGTAGTAACTGAATCCGGCTGGATACTCTCGGTCCATGTCTCGGCTCGGCCTTTGAGTGAAAATCCGAACAATCTCAGCTTAATCGCGTCCTCGCTCAAACCATTAATCTTGAATGTATAGCACATCCTCTCGAATGCATGAAGATGTGCATGAGGATCTTCTGTCGGCGTCCCTCCATACTGGTTCTGTTGCACCATCACGATGGTGCTCGTCTTCAGCTTGAAGTAATTCGCCCCAGTCGCGGGCGCTTGAATGCCTATGCGTGCCGCCGCCACATTCGGATCGGCGAACGACCGGATAGGGCGTCTTTTCGGTGGTGGTGGTGGTGGGTTATTGCGTGGAGGTGGTCTCTCATGGCCCATATCGATCTTGATGTCCTTTTTGGTTTTTGATTCTTTGCGGAGACGGCGGGCGGTTCTTTCGATTTCCGGATCGTTCGGCTCGACTTCCTTTCCGCGGGTTTTGCTTGGCATAAGCCAATTAGTACCTGCAACGGAAATTAGACAAACTTAGCAATCCAAAAACTGAGAGTGATAAAATAAAACAACGAAAGTAAAATAAACAAATGCTCAATCTAATAGCGTTTATAGATGGTAGTGCTATTAGCTACAACTAGTTCCCCGACAACGGCGCCAAAAACTTGATAGGCGGGTTTACACCCCTCCTAAATCTAACCGCAAATGTACGGTGTCGAAATCAAGTAATAACGTACGGTAAGTACGAGTATCGAATCCACGGGAACTAGGAACTAAGTATCACAATTACTACAAGCTCTATTAACTGAACGATCGAAAATTGAGAGGTTGGTTTATAAACTAATTGATTGCAAATAAAGTAAATCAACACAATCGGACAGGAAACAGCTTTGGAAATTCAGATAGAGAAACTAGTCGAGGGTTGGAAATCCTTAGGTTTTCGCATACAAACATTTAACTCAAAACAAATATCAGTTACTCCGGTTAATGAATACCCAATCTTGATCTCACCACTGTTCTTTCTCAAGCTACAACGATGTTTATTTGTAAAGCATGGTTCCTTCTCAAGCAACCATGATTTTTATCTTGAAAACACAAGTTAAATCTCTCGATCTCAACCTATGTAGTTCAAAACACATTAAGCACAAGATTGTAATGGGACTAAGGTTTACTAGGTATATCTCTATCCTTTCTTACCTTAGGCATGAAATTTCTAGTTCTAAATAACAATCAATTCTCTCGAACTTAATTGCTAATAACAAAACAATTGTAAATTGGCCAAATTCACAAAGGCATTAAAAACGAAATCACATACTTCATTAATTAAGGAAAACTGATAAATGTCATCGAATCATCTGTTTGTACACTTAAATCCAATTCATTCCAACCCCCAACATCTAAAGATTAGTTCATGATGTTGGGGGATTCAAACACAAGAGAAAGAAAAACGAAAGCGTATGTAAACATAATGAATATGATCGTGGTGAATGTGAAAGATGTAGTGATGAACTCCCTTCTCCCGTGACTGAATCTACTTTGCGTCGTGAACGTGTCCTCGATTGATCCTCTCTCGTTGCTCCAAAAGGTGTCACACGGCTCTGAAAATCGCCCCTGGAACTGCTCTGGCCGTCGTGTGAAAGTTGGATCCCGAAAAGTGACCTAAAATCCGAATAAAATAGCTTAAATTCGTAAAACAGTCTGTGCCGCGGTTTGAACCGCGGTTTGCAAACCGCGTGCCAAACCACGCGGTGGCGTGGAACAGTGTGTGCCGCGGCATGGGCCGCGGTTTGAGAACTGTGTGCCGCGGTGTGGAAAACTGTGTGCCGCGGCATGGGAAAATTGTGCGCCGCGGTTTTGGACTTGGATCTCGGGCTTCCGTTGGCTTCGTTTGGGACTCGTTTTGGACTCTTTTTAGCTTCTTTTCTCGATGATTGCCGCCTTTTAGATTACCTGCACATTCCACTCGATAAACCATAAAATACTCGCCTTTTTAATGGCTAAGACCTATTATTCACGGGTGGTGGCCTTATGTGTTGAGGAGGAACTGTCCCAAACTGAGGATTTGAGTTGAACGGCCCTGGCTGTTGATTCTACATGAATGGGCCTGGATGCTGATTCTGCGCGGATGAACCTGGATTCGGGACAAATCGTCTAAGGCCATTCTGGTCGAACGATCTTGGAATTGGGTTATGCACGAACGGCCTAGGACCATTTTGAGGCCCAAGAGGATTTCTTAATCGCGCGATCTCCTCAGCTGCTCTGCGATTCTGCTCTGCCATTGCATTGAGTTGATTCCTGGCAACCTCGAGCTCCTGATACATCTGAACGACGGCTTGCTGCGGATTTCCAAAGGCTGCCATTTACTTGCAACAGAAAATAGAAGAAACTCCAAGAAACTATTAGTAGAATGCACGTTCGTCGAGGATTTTCTCTAGATGAGGTCCCACGGATGGCGCCAAACTGTTAATGCCAAAAATCGCACCAAAGGGACAACTTAAGGTCGATGTGGACTTAATCAACTAAAGAAAGGATCTTTCGACGAGACGTGCGACGAGGGAAAAAATAAACGAGACAAGGGATTTGATGACGCAGGAAAAACCTCAATCGAGGAAAAAACCTGCGGACGACAGTGGGTGTCGTCGCTGCACTATGGTCGACAATCAGGGGCGACGTCCTTGGTACTGGCGTCGGTCGTACGATTATTACAATACAAATGAAGGAAATATTTTGAAATGTAAAGTACAAGTGTTTGAATGTAAAAACAGGTGTTTGTCGTGTGTGAATACAAAGTGTGAACTTCTGGTCGAGGGCGGTTTGTCGTGCGTCGAGAGCGATATTTGAGCTTCCCTTCGAGTGTTCTTGAGTTCGCTGTAAGGTTCTGGTTTTCAATACTTGATCTCCAGGGTTTGAATGTTCTGTGCTATGAGTTTGGATGATTTTCTCTGCTGTTTGGTGATCTTCGTTGATGTATACTGGATGTTAACTGATGTCCCTTGAAATGAAGCTTTAGCTTGTCTTTTATAGTCATTGCATCATTAATTAGCTCCATTAATGCTTTGATCAACGGCTACAACGGCTGGAAACGGTCGCCGAGATGAATGTTCATAATACTCTTCGTCCGTTACGGCTGCTTGTTGTTAATGGCTTTGACTCCTGCATTAAATACTTAACAAACGTAGCAGTCAAGGTTAACGTTAGCTTTGGTCGAAGGTGCAACGATCTTACGCGATGGTCGTACGGGACGGGCGACACTATGGTCGAGCGTTGTGGGGAACTCTCGACTTACCTTTTATGAAGGACGACAGATGTTCTCTAGGTCTTTGCCAGGCCCTTATCTTAATCCAAGATGTTTTCCATGACGTGCGTCTTACCTGCTCTGGTCGTGGTCGTACGATGTGATTTCTTGCCCAAACACGTACCAAGTTAAAAAGGATAAGAACTGGCGTTATAGTCCTTATTCTAAGTTCACGCGTGATCGTGCCTTGGTTTTGGGAACTGGCGTCAATGATCGTGGGTGGAAGTCGAGGTATGTATTCGTTCTTACCGAGTCATTGGATTCCAACAGCAATTGGATGCGGTCAGACTGGAATAAGACAGGTATGCTTCGTTTGTTTCTGAATTTTATTTATTTTTATGACTTCTACTTACCATTTTCCTCTTGTCGCCTTCAGAGATTCAGCTTGTCGAAGTGAAACCGACTGTGGATTCCCAGGCTAAGATCAACAAGTTCTTGAGTCTTAGCGTTGATGACCGATCTTTTGTTTTGTGGCAATCGGCGGTCGAGGACGAGGATGAGGACGTGATAGAAGAAAGAGATGAGGACGTGCAGGAAGAGGCGACTGGTAAGTGTACCATAGTTTTTATTTTATTTCGTTTACTCTATCTGTCTGACACTTCATGTATTTCCTGATCAGTACCGACCGAGAGGAAATCGGTCTCTTCGGCGAGAGGAAAGCAGGTTATGCGTGCCCTTCGGGGTGAAGATGTTTCGACAGCTGGGTCGAGCCAAAAGAGAACCAAGAGGACAGTCCTGAGGGAACCGTCGTAGAGGGTTGATAACTCACCGGTAGTTGTTCTGTCTAAGAAGGCGAGGGCGTCATCTAGCCGTCCTGGCGTGATGGACGCGACACCATCAAGTTCTGCGCTTCCGGCGACGGTGACGAAACCGGTGTCTCAAGTGTCGATCCCAATATCCGCCGACAGGGGCGACGGATCATCGGCCGAAGTTATGACGGTCAATTTTACATTGCCATCTGACTTTATGGCGGATGGTGTCCTAGACGGGACGTCGTCGTTCCCTCATCTGGGGAAGTATTTGCTCCCGTCTTTCGGGGAGCGTTTTCGAGGAGTTCCGGCCGGAGAGATTGGATCACAAGTTGCTAGTCTGGCGTTCACGGTAAGTGTCAATCTTTCATGACTTGTCTCGTTCGTTTAGTCGTCTAATATTTTCTTGTCTTATTTTTCAGACGTTCCAGTCGTCTTTGGCATTACACGCTGGGATGTCGAAAGCTGAAGATCTGGTGGCGTCTACTCTTGAGAGGGAAGCTGCAGCGTTGGAGAGGGAGAGAGCGGCTTTAGATAGGGAGAAGTTGGCCATGGCGCGTGCCGATGAGCTGGCCATCCAACTTTTTGATGCTCAATATGAATTGCAGGAGATTCATGCGGGAGGAGTGACAGATAAAGGCCCTCAGGTCGGGACTTCGAGCAGGGATACGACCGATGTTCCCCCTATCGTCTAGAATTTTTTCTTTCCTTGTTGTTTTTGCCACATGACCTATCGGGGGTTGAGTATGTATATGATGGTTTACTAAACGAATATATCTTTTGCTTTGAATCTTATGCTTTATCATATTGATTTTAAAGTCGAACATAAGATACATATGAAATCATGCGACTAAGGCACTCATTTTAATACGATGACAAGAACGTAAAACAAATATAAAAACACGCGATTAAAGCATCCATTCAGGGTATGAAAGTTTAGAAATTTAGGGGTAAAGTCGTTTAGACTCTGCGATCGTACGACCAGATCGTACAATGAGTTTGTATCATATGCCCCTGTGGAGAAATGATCAAGTTAGAGACCTGATCGTTTATGTCGTTCGACCTTGCGATATTAAAGTCATATAGTAGACTTAATGATTACTACCGTGCGATTCTGCGATAATCTGTCGTGCGATTCTGCGATAAAACGATGTCGGGGGTTGGTCGTTGGCTGGCCAACGACCCTCCGATGCTTAAGTCAGTAGTCGTTTTGTGAGAAAAAATCGTATGAAAAAGAGTTAGAGAACGTACCATTTCGACTTCTCCCTCTATTTGCCCCCTGTCATTTATTACCTAATTCTTTTTGGGAGGAAAAGATAGGTTTTAAATGACAGAATGACACGGAGGAATATTGTCCTGCGTTGACTATGTTGGCGTGCGACCGGGCACCATAGCAGACTTATCTCTGTGAAAAAGATATTAATTTAGGGATAGAAGAAACGAACCTGTCGAGAGCCTGATCTTGTGACTTTAGTTTATTTTTGCGGCTTTAAGGTAGACTTGTAGCACTCACGAGCGACTTTTGGCTCGCTTTTGATCTCCTGGATTCCCCATGGCGTAGGGAATTTCAACATTTGATGATACGTCGAGGGAACGGCTTTCATATCATGGATCCATGGTCGTCCTAAGAGGATGTTATAGGACGACGCACAATCGATGACACTGAACTTGGTCTGCTTGTTGACTCCTCTGGCGTAGACGGGCAAGATTATCTCTCCGAAGGTGCTCGTCGCTTCTCCATTGAAACCGACCAAAGTCGTCGAACGTCGGGTGATTTCCGAGCGATCGATACCCATGGCTTTAATGGTGTTGAGAAAAATGACATTTGCTGAGTTGCCCCCGTCGATCAAGACTCGACGCGTTAGGCAGTTACCGATTGTGAGCTGAATGATCAACCCGTCGTGATGCTTCTGATACGAGTCTCCAAGGTCGTCGTGGTCGAACACAATCTTCATGGCTTCTAGCTCCAAATCTCCTTTGGGTCTAGACGAGCGAGGAATAGGCCGATCATCGGGCTCCTGACTGGCATGACGCTTGGCCACTGAATACGTCAGACCACACACATCTGAACCACCGGTGATGCAATTGACGACCTTCGTATGCTCGGGGGTCGTCGTTCGATGTCCGTTAGCTGAAATAGCGACATCGTCGATGATATCTTTGAGATTTCCTTTCGGAAAATGATATGCTAGTTCCTTCTTCAATGCGATACAGTCGTCTGTCGCATGACCATGATCTCCATGGAAGTCGCACCACCTTGATTTGTCTTTCTTAGCATCGTCCACGTCGGACTTCTTTGGCCATCGAATGGTAGCTTGAGCGGTCTTCAGAGCTTCGACTAAGTCCTTTGCAGATCCTTTGAATCCGTAAGAGGATATCTTGGGGTACTGAATGAACTTAGTCGCGGTCCTGGCCTCTGCTTTCGTCTTGAAACGAACATTTGAAATTTGGCGCACGGGCTCTATTCTGGAAACATCCTTTGTCTTGAACTCTGCCTTTCTGACGCCTAACGACTTTTTGTCGTCAGTGTGCTTGCGACGAAAGGCGGCATCATCTTCTACCCTCATATATGCTAAGGTTCGAGCTCGGACGTCTTCGAAAGTCTCTGGGGGATACTTGGTCAGATCGGTATATAGACCTGAACTATCGTCTAGACCACACTTATAAGCTTCGATCGCAGTTTTGATGTCACAATTGCGGATACTGATCATTTCGGCATTGAATCTATTTAAATAGCTTCGAATAGACTCATTGGTCTTCTGCACGACATAGTACAAATCACTAGTCTGCTTTACCATCTTACGACTGCTGGCGAATTGCCGGGAGAATTGGTTGACCAATTCGGCGAACGACCCGATAGATTTGGGTTTGAGATTGATCAACAGCTAGAGAGCTGGACCAGAGAGAGTCGCCCCGAAACTCTTGCACATGCATACTTCCTGGTACATGTGTGGAATCTAGATTGTCCACATGAGCTGCTTATACTGCGCGACATGCTCGGTTGGATCGGTCACACCCGAATACTTAGGAGTGAAGGCAGGAATGGTATACTTCTTTGGGACCTCGACGGTGGCGATCTCGTCGATGAAGGGCGACGTCTGATACCCCGAGCGAGGCTCGACGTCGACAAGCACGGCTTCCCCAGGCAACTTGTCGAGCAAGGACAGGACGCGCTCATTTTGATCTTCTAACATCTTCAAACGCTGGGCGATGGGATCGTTAAGATCAGGATTTGCCCCTGTCGAGGGATTGGTCCCTGGACTAGTGCCATTACCATGCAACGAACCATTGGTGCCCCCGTTGAACGGGAAAAAATATGGCTGCGACCCATAGTGGAATTGCTGCGGTCCATTCTGAAACGGCTGCGATCCTTGCTGGAAAGGCTGCGATCCACCGTGGAGTGGAGTGGCTGAGATCCACCGTGGAGTGGCTGAGGTCCATTTTGAAATGGCTGCTGAAATGGTTACGACCCCTGCTGGAAAGGCTGCGACCCTTGTAATGGCCGAGACCCATTATTCACGGGTGGTGGCCTTATGTGCTGAGGAGGAACTGTCCCAAACTGAGGATTTGGGTTGAATGGCCCTGGCTGTTGATTCTGCATGAACGGGCCTGGATGCTGATTCTGCGCGGATGAACCTGGATTCGGGACAAATGGTCTAGGGCCATTCTGGTCGAGCGATCTTGGAATTGGGTTCTGCACGAACGGCCTAGGACCATTTTGAGGCCCAAGAGGATTTCTTAACTGCGCGATCTCCTCAGCTGCTCTGCGATTCTGCTCTGCCATTGCATTGAGCTGATTCCTGGCGACTTCGAGCTCCTGATACATCTGAGTAACAGCTTGCTGCGGATTTCCAGGGGCTGCCAATGTTCCTGCAATAGAGAGCAGAAAAAACTCCAAGAAACTGTTAGTAGAATGCACGTTCGTCGAGGATTTTCTCTAGATGTAGTCCCACGGATGGCGCCAAACTGTTAATGCCAAAAATCGCACCAAAGGGACAACTTAAGGTCGATGTGGACTTAAACAACTAAAGAAAGAATCTTTCGACGAGACGTGCGACGAGGATAAAAATAAGGAAACAAAGGATTTGATGACGCAGGAAAAACCTCAAACGAGGAAAAAACCTGCGGACGACAGGGGGTGTCGTCACTGCACTATGGTCGCCAATCAGGGGCGACGTCCTTGGTACTGCTGTCGGTCGTATGATGATTACAATACAAATGAAGGAAATACTTCAAAATGTAAAGTACAAGTGCTTGTTGTGTGTGAATACAAAGTGTAAATAACTGTTGGTCGAAAGCTGTCGTCGTGCGTCGAGAGTGAGTTCTTCGAGAGAGAATGCTTCACTTGAATTTTCTGTAGAGTTCTTGCTGTCAATACTTGATTTCCAGAGTTTGATTATTCTTCTTTGTGAACTTGGATGCTTTTCTATGCTGTTCGGTAATATTCGCTGATGATCGCTGATGTGTGTTGGATGTTAACTGATGGATCCTTGGAATGAGGCTTTAGCTTGGCTTTTATAGTCTTCGTGCCATTAATTAGCTCTATGAATGCTTTGATTAACGGCTACAACGGTCGGAAACGGTTGCCGGAGTGATTATCCATAATGCTCTTCGTCCGTTACGACTACTTGCTGTTAATGGCTTTGACTCCTGCATTAAATACTTAACAAACGTAACAGACAAGGTTAACGTTAGCTTTGGTCGTATGTGCAATGATCTTACGCGATGGTCGTACGGGACGGGCGATGCTATGGTCGAGCGTCATGGGAGACGTACGACTTACCTTTTAAGGGAGACGACGGATGTTTTCTGGGTTCTTGTCGAGACCTTATCTTAATACAAGACTTAGATTATAACGTGCGTCTTACCTGCTCTGGTCGTGGTCGTACGACGTGATTTTTTGCCAAGACAATATTCATCTCTGAAATCCATTCATTTGTTAGTCTTTCATGTTAAATATGATAGTTATAGTCTTCTGGTACTTAGACGAGTCTAGGGTATTGTTTTTCCAAACTTGGTTGTGCGTATTTTAGAAATCTGGGCCTGAACACTTAGGTTATTTTCGGTGTTCATCTTTATCACACAGTAGTTGTATTCATACATTCATAGTTATCGCACGTTTAATTGTTCTTGGTTATCGCACATGCCTTATGCGACTACTTTTTGTCGCACATGTTCCATGCGATAACATGTGTTGTGCGATAACACCTTGATGCGGTGTGCGATAAGACCAGGATTTAGGGAATTTTTGGCAATTTTTTCAAAAGGGTCACTTTGGGAACTTTGGCTAATTTTCACTTTTACCGATCTTCACATCCTTCGGTGAATGCCTGGGACTTGGATGCAGAACTTATTCCTAGGAGAGAGCACCTTTCACTGTTAGACAACAACTACACTCTCGACCTGAGTGTCAATCTTGACTATCGTATCATCCTGGAGGTTCACAAAGGCCATCCTCTACGTACTGCCCTGACAAAGACCATCACGGTACCTGTTATATACCTACAACAGTTCTGGTATACACTTCAGTTCCATCCTGTCAATGACCGAAGCCAGTTCTTCACCGCTAAAGTTGACCACTTCGACACCAAAATCACCTTGAAACGTCTCTGATATGCTCTAGACCTGCCCTAGCAACCAGACTTTGAAGACTTAATCTTTGAAGCTGAACTTTGTGTTGATATCATGTCCTTGGGATATCAAGCTGATAATGGTGCAGTTCTCACTCGATCTTCCAAATTCAAGAGGAAGTTTCTACCGAGGATTTGGTATACTCTATTTTCTATCTTGAACCGATGTATGACACCCAAACACACGAGCCTAGACAAGTGCAATATAGGCACTCTCCGAATGTTTCATGTCGTGGCCTTCAACCGTAAAATTGATTATGCTGCCATCATCTGGAATAAGATGATCGAGATCGTTGGTGACAAATCCAAGCCTAACAAAACCAGATCTTTTGTACCGTATCAGATATTCCTTCAAATCTTGATCCATAGCATAATGGATCAAACGAGCAAATACCCCGACGCCCAAATGTTGAACGTGGTCCACGTCAATCGATACACTTCCTAAAGCTGTGTGCCCCAATCAACTTTGCCCATACTGTCGTATTACCTGAAGCCGTCTTGGCTTATGCTGACCACCAGTCACCGATAGTAGTTGAGTAAAGGTTAGAAAACGCACTCATGGTCCAGCCAGATCCAGAGGGACCTCCCTAGGGTTCTAACCAACTAGGAGGTGAGGGTCAAAACATCGAGCAGGTTCAACAACGTGGGGTTCTTCAATGGGAAGAATTGAGAGAAAACATTCAAGTGAGGGGAACAAGTGATAGGGGTGTTGCTGGTCATGCATCTAAGTCTGGTCTACATCATACAAACATCTTTGACGACAATGTATCTTGGGATTCACAAGATGATGCCGACTATGTTGTCTCTGCTTACAGTCTAATGATGAGCCAACTACTAATGGTGTTGGAACTGACAGTGATTCTGACTCTGAACATAATCCTGATGTGCATAAGATCCCTAAACATGTCGGCCCGAGACCGCATGTAGAAAGTTCTGATGTTGATTCCACTTGGAACATCAAGAACGTAGGCGAAACCGAAGTTATAAGGATAGATGAGGGAGTTCAAGTCAAAACATAAATATTTGTGAGCCGTGAGAAGGGGAGAAAAGAATATGTTGAGCATGAGACAGAGTCTGAAAAACAATTAAAGATAGACTTTACCCAAACTGTGTCAAGCCAGGTAGCCACATCTACTGTCAACACGCGTTTGTCGCTGTTGCACATTGAAGAAGTCGTAGTGGACCTAGCTACGCAATGCACACCCCCCCCCCCCCCCCCCAGCCACTCATCAGTTTCTCTACAAACTAGTGTTTCATTCTCATAAGGGGATATAGCACAAACTATATCGGCGACACACTCGGTGTCTGCTGGTATTGAAACAGATAGGCTCCCATCCCAGTCATCGACTTCATTTCAACACACATTGAGTCAAGCGCCATTTGGTCGAACATCTTTTCCTACGTCACGTACTCCGGTCATTACTCAGGTAGTGACACAATTAGTTGGTAGCTTCTGTGCACCAACCGGAACACCCAGAGTGAGGCTGCCATTCGTTGGTGCTTTGCGAGGACAAGGTGGAAGTCCTGTTAATGCTAACACTATGCCAACATTGAGCACAGTCCATGCGGTTGCTTCAACTGTCATGTCAATCAGAAACCTTAGTGGTCTGAGTGTTAGACCCAATCTTGCTACACAATTGCTTGCTATGCTAGGGTCGCCTCCTTACTATATCACTTTAGATTTTCTACATGTTGCCTTGGATTCGCTGAACGTGTCTTACAAGATTCAGACAAAGGAGATGCAACGGATTGTAAGTCAATTATCTGCAGAGGTGAGTAGAGCAGTTAAGGGAAAAGCAGTAATATAGACTCCATCTATCCAAACAACTCCTCCACCTGAATCCCAAACAAGATCAAGGCCACCTCCTACCCAACCTGAACAACCCTTACCCGTACATGAACTCAAATCCAAATTATTAGCTCAATTATTGGCTCAGGGTGATCAAATGATGCTGAGGAAGTTGAACTTGTAGGGCTCCTTAGGAAACAAACTGAACTCCAAACCCGTTTTCCCACAAGCTCCGATTTCCAATCGTTACAGCAATCCATCCAGGAAATGACCCATGCCATGACCTCTGGTTTTAAAGCCTTATCTGATAGAATTTCTGTCTTAGAACAAACTTGTAGCTCCCAAGCCAACTGTGCACACAAAAGAAAGCATGATGATCAGGATGATCCGATCACCATGAGGGGAGAAGAGAGCAAGAGATGATTTGATTGTTGATGATGAAGATGCTACTGCTGGTAGTTCTGATCAGATAGTGACTGATGTACAGGAAGGACAGGCTGGTGATACTGTCCAAGAGGAGGACGTTCTTGATGATGTCAATCTTAGGGTTGAACAGTCTCATGATGGGGACAATAGAATAGAAGAAGAACGGATGGCTGATGATATGCTTCTAGATGTTGTTTATATTGACTCAGAGGAGGAGCCAGACAGAACTGACTCTAAGATCAAAGAAGAGTTAGATGATGTTTTTGATGCTACTGGAGCCGTGCAATTTGAAGATTCGGATTTCGATGATGACAACAATCAAGCGCAACAACAAGATGATTCCATGCTAGGTATTCCCGAACTAAATATTCCGTTTATTCTAGATGGAAAGATTAAAGATCCCGTCTTAGAAGCTAAAATTAGCTACTATCAGAGTCTGATTGACGATGAACACAATTTTACTGGAATAGGGCACAGGGTAAGAATTTTAACTCCGTTTCAAGAAGATATCGGAAGAGATCTGTTTGTAAAAGCTGTACAAAGGATAGATTTGGTAAAGCTGTATGGCATTGAAAAATGGCCTTCTATTCATCAGACCGAATTCCTACATGTTATGAAGAACGAAGATCTGAATGTTGACTCGGTCAGAACAAATAAGAGTATTGTGAAGATCAAGAAGATTGAGTCAACAAAGTTGTTGAATGTGTGGTATTTGGAATTCACCCTCTACAGGACTGATGGTAAGGAATGGTTCTTCACAGAAGCTGACTACAAAAGTCTGAACCTTGATGACCTACTAAGCCTTTATGACATACTTGCCCGTAACCCAGACAAGAAGAAGGGGTGGTCTGAAGCCTTCCAGTCAGTTAAGCGATTTATGAAAAACATGGTGAAATTTTCGTATCTTACCGACTTTCAGATGGAACTTGAAGCTGGTCAAACAAGAGTTAATCTCCGAAAGCCTAACAAAAGATTGTCCGACATTCAAGGTATCCCGGTTTACACTATCCTTGAGAAACCTGAGTTTGGAGTTGTGTACTTTAATGAGCAGAAGAAGAAAAGGTTCTTAAGGTTTACTGAAGTAAACAAGTTTTGTGACGGGACCTTCAAGCTTATCCAGATCCAACTTGAGAGAAAACTCAGACCGGATAAAGATGAGCATGTCAAGTTGAGGCCCAAGGAGAAGAAGCTGATTGAAAAAGCCCTGGAAGCCATCATCAAGAGGAAAGAATACCAGAATGCACTGAGGCGTTTTGAGATCATTTTTGGGATCAGGAAGAAATATGTTGCTCCAGTCCAAGCCTAATTTGTTGCTTCACTTTTGATACAAAGGGGGAGAATGTTAGTGCCATTATTTGTGTGTTGTATCAAGTTTAGGGGTCTAGTCGTACTTTCTATATTTCCTAGGATAAATAGGATTTTACATGTATTTTGTTATCATGTCATTCCAAGTACTCTATATTGAAAACACTCTCTAGATTGTATTTTTCACCTTTTGAGATTAATAGAGGGATGGCATCATTGAAGATTATATTGTGTTGATACTTGTTCTGGGATCACAGGGATCATGTGAGAGCAAGTTATTTTTGTGAGACTACATTTTTACACTTGAGACTAAAGGTAACTTTCAAAACGTTTTTGCTGTGAAGGTTCATATTTTGTTTACATATTCACAGTGTTTTGTTGTGAAGTTTCAAGTGTAAAAATGTGGTCTCATGGGTCTCACGAAAACATGTTGATTTGATGTGAACCCAAACACACACACACACACACACATATATATATATATATATATATATATATATTTACATATAAGACGATAATCAAATGAGAACCACAAATATGTTGCAAATCCGTGAGAACCAATATAAATATAACTTTTACATGATTTATCTTCATCAAAACCTATGATTTTAATATATTATTTCACATATGTTCGTGTTCGCCTTGTGAAAATACTACTTGTAGAATTTTTTTTATTCACCTAATATATGTAAAAAAATTCACATGATGAAACAAATCCATGTGAAACCATCATATTATGAAACAAATATATGTGAAACAAAATATGTTTAATCCTAGCATTTGATGAAAAAATATCATGTAAAAAATATTTTTATATCGGTTCTCACGGGTTTATAACATATTTGTGTTTCTCATTGATTTAACCCTTATATATATATATATATATATAGAGAGAGAGAGAGAGAGAGAGATAGAGGTTCAGGGGAAAAACTCAAAAAAATGGAAAACTGAGGAACAACCTGGATAGTCATTCATCTGAACGATGTGCAGTTGTGCATACAAGTAATTTTAAATTGTTTTTGGTTTTATGCACGTATGCATTCTGCACATGTGCATATGCAAGTCTGCATGTTACAAATTACATGTATGCACAAGTGTTTATCGTCCAGATGAAGGGCTACCAGGGTGTTTCTCAGTTTTTCATTTTTTGAGGTTTTCCCATATATATATATATATATATATATATATATATATATAGAGAGAGAGAGAGAGAGAGAGAGAGAGAGAGATGTCCCTTCTTTTGCTAACCAACCTATTGGTACTAACCATGCCAACCATCAATTGACCAATCACAATTCTCCATTATTTTTGGTTTAAGTTCACGCCACTTTTATATTGTAGGGGTAAAATTGGGTTTTCACGTAATTAATATATATTTATTTATATCCACTAAGTTAGTTGCTTATTTCTCTCACAATTAACTCCACCCTCTCTCCCACGATTCATTCCTTCTTTTTCTCACAAATCAAAGACAATCAATTTCAATTCACATTCCTATTTTTCCTCACACTTAAAAAACAAACATATCCCATTCCTTGTTTACGAGATATACTTCATTTTAATTAATCTTTTGTTTTAAAATTAGATATCCATTTTTCAATATTACAATGTTTTGAGATTTTTTACAGTTATTATTTATTTTAACCGATTAAAAACCCATCAAACTCACACGATTTCTCCATAATCTTGGATAATAGTTTCAGTTTTTCTTTTGGTCGATTGTTCACAATGAGCAATCATGTTTCGCCTTTCGATGTTGATAAAGCGTTTGTTGGTGGGTCTACCATAGTCAAGGATCAAGTTTACCCTACAAGTGACGAGATTGATCCTGTTCAAACCGATAATACAGGGCTAACGAATGAGTTTGGTATTGATAATGGATAGGACGACATATTTGCAAACGATTTTAATATCGTCGATCGCCCGTCATCTAGTTCCGTAATGCATGAACCTAGTATCCATATTGATTGCGGTAATTTTTTATAATGTTTTTGTTGTGAAAATATGTAAGGTTGAATAATCTTGAACGGAGTAGTTGATTTTAAGTAACGACATATTCGATTTTAATCTTCAATAATACTTGTTTTAACTTTTGTGAAAAATTGTGCACATATGCACAATTTTCGTATTAGATCTGTCTAAGGTGTGATGTTCACATTATATATCAAAACACATTTCAAACTGCATTTTAGTTCACTTATTTTATTTTTTATTTTAAGTGATTAAAAAATATTCAAACTCACATTATGTAGTGTTTTTTGTTGTCAAACTATGTACATTTGATTAATCTTGAACCGAGTTCTTGATATTAAGTAACGTTTATTGACATATTCGATTTTAAATTGCATTAATAGTTGTTTTAACTTTTTGTGAAAATTGTGCACATATGCACAACCTTCATATTGGATCTGTTTGAGGTGTGATTGGTAACATTATATATATGTTTTTTTTGCAGTGGATGATTTGCAATACGATGTTGTCGAGTCTCCATCTGGAGATAATAAATGGATACCTAAGGTTTCTGATGATCTTAAACCGAAGTTGAATGATCATTTTTCGACTATTGATGCTGCCGAGTCGATGTACAGAAATTATGCGTACAAGGCGGGGTTTGAAGTTAGGTTGGATGCGAAGAAGACAAACAAGAATGGTTCTATTCAGACGCACTGGTTTGTTTGTAGCAAAGATGGTTATCCCAAGAAGAACTTTGACTCGCTCGAGATTCGTCCCGGTGATCGACGTGTACGGAACTCCAGTGTAAAACGGTCCGGGTGCCATGCTTGTGTGAAGATACATTTGTTAAAGGACAAGTCTGGATATGAGGTTTACGAGTTTGTTGAAGAGCATAATCATGTGATGTTTAATAGAAACGACCTTCGTTTTTTCCAAAAAGAATAGGAAAATGCTATACACTGACTGTAGGAATGTTTTGAATATCAATATAAGGTCGGTGCAACAAGGGCCCATCGAATACAATCTGTCTTGAAGGGTGGAGTTGAACATAACCGATGCACTGTGGTTGAATACCAGGATTATAAGAGAGATGTTGATAGGTTTGTTGCGAACAAGGATGCCAAGATGTTTATTAATAAGTTGTCAAACAGAAAGAAAATTAACGACGGTTTTTTTAGTATCTATATCATGAACGGGAGTTGCAAGCTATATTTTGGGCCGATGAAGTTGCTCGTCTTAATTATATAGAGTTTGGAGATGTAATTTCATTTGATGCAACGTACAGGACAAATGAGTGAGTATTTCTATTAGATAATTTAAATGTTCCTTGTAACATTTGATTTAAATTTATTTGATTATAATGTTGTTTTTTATTTGTAGGCACGCTTTGGCCTTTGTACCATTTTTGGCAGTTGATAATCACAAATGTTCGGTTGTGGTTGGGTCGGCGTTGATTGCTGGAGAGACGATTGAAAATTTTAAATGGGTGTTAAAGGCTTTTATGAAATGGTATGATAAACAGCCTGCGGTTGTCATTACTGGTCAATGTTCCGCTATGAAACAAGCGGTGCCATTCGTGTTCACCGAGTCCAGACATCGTTTATGTATGTGGCACATAATGAAGAAAGTTCCGTCCAATGTATTTTTCATATTGTAATATATAAATATCATTGTTATATTTTTTGATATATTAGTTTAAATTTTGTTTTTGCGTTTTTAGGTTAGCGTCGCATTAAATCAGGACCCCGAGTTCAATCGTGTTATAAACAAACTAGTATGGAATGTACATACTAGTCCTGAGGATTTTGAGACTGAGTGGCACAAAATGATTGTCAAATACAACCTTGTCCGTGACTCATGGTTCAATGATATGCATGACATTCGCCATTCTTGGATTCCAGCCTTTTATAAAGATACTCCGATGTCGGGACTTATGAAAATGACATCAAGATCTAAAAGTGCGAACGCCTTTTTTAATATATATGTAGAATGGCATTTTGACCTTGTCTTCTTTCTTAGTAACTACGATGCTGCAATTGAGAGGCAACGTGAGAAACAAGCTGTTAATGAGAACATAACTAGGACCACATATCCGCAATTGGTAAGCTCGTATCCAGTTGAGAAACATGCGGCTAAGTTGTACACAAGAAGTATTTTTTTTGATTTCCAAAAAGTGTTAAAGAAGGCTATTATTGCTTGCGGGATTGTTGTAGTTAAAGTATTCAGTGATTTGAAGACGTATACCATTAACCATAACAACAAGTTTTCAAGGACAAAGGCAATGTACAAGGTAATGTTCACGTTTCTTTTTAAATGATTAAAAATATATTGATTTACTTTTAAAACATATTTATATTTACCGTTGTGTGTAGGTTGTTCGTAGTTCTATTAATAACACGGTTGAGTGCGAATGCAATTTATTTGTACGAAATGGATACTTATGTTGACATGCGTTGACGGTTCTAACAAACGAAAAAGTTGATTTCATACCTGATCGGTATGCTGTTCGTAGATGGAGTCAAGAGTTGGTACATGTACAATTTCAATCTGCCAATGTACGATATGGTGAGGTTGATGCTGAGAAAGAGAAATTGATAAATGGCGTGGGTCGTCAGATTGATGAAATCGTTAGTCGCATTCGGAATGATAAAACGCGTTTACATAAGCTCTCTCATATCCTTGAAGAATTTTAAGCCGAAGTAGACAGTCAATTACCCTTTGAAGATCCAAACAAGCAGAGGATGGATGCTATGAATGAGTATTTTGGTGTTCCGGTCCCGGAAGATGTTGACATACACGCCCCTAGGGATTTTAGGAACAAGGGATGTGGTACCGGTAAGTGTTTGGTTGGAGTCTCCGAGAGGATCCAGGAGAAGAGTAAAAAGGCGAAACGTAAATGTAAAAAGTGTGGTCAGTGCACCGGACACGATTCGCATAATTGTCCGTTAGTCAATCGTTCTTGAAATGTGGTTCCATAATTTGTAGATTTTTATGTTTAGCAACAATGGTTGAGAATAATATGAATATTTGTTTTTTAATTGATTTCTATTAAAATTAGTCTTCCAGAATGATGGGTTAAGATGGTCCACTTGTGTATGTGCATATCTGCATGTATAAACATTTCAAATATATGCATTTTTTGGTTCAACTATATAATGTGCATATATGCTCTTGCATATGTGCATATCTGAACTTGCAAATATGCACTTGCATATGTGCACAATTTTTTTCCAAATATAATCTGTACACATATGCATTTGTGTATGTGTGTATCTGCATGTATAAACATTTCAAATATTGGGGCATTTTTGTTCAAATATATTCCGTGCATATATGCACTTGCATATGTGTATATCTTCATGTACAAACATTTCAAATATGTTCGCATTTTTTTCAAATATAATATGTGCATTTGTGCACTTGAGTATGTGCATATCTTCATGTATAAAAATTTCAAATATGGTTGTATTGTCTTCAAATATAATTTGTGCATATGTGCACTTTCATATGTGCATAAGTTCACATATGTTTATGATCCGTTTACGTTCGTATGTTAAGGTCTTGTCTCGTATTTCAATGTCAATATTATCAATCTCAGAAATTATGTAAAGGCAATATTAAACATTAAGATATAAAACATATGTAAAGGCAATACTAAACATAACGATAATCAATATAAGAAATTAGGAAATCTTTCAAAACAATATTATCATACTTAATGCGAGTCAAGTCTACTTTAATAAAGACCAACGGATATCAAAAGTCCCCAAAACACCAATTTATTCGACATTCATCTAAGATGCATTTACTCGACTCTTTCTTGCCTTCAAATCTTTCTCCGTCGCAAGATACCTTTGAACACTTAAAGGGATCGAATGTTTCCTTATGTTAACATCGTTGGTCAGCATCTTCATTATGTACTTGAAACGTAGACTTATTGGCTGATTCTTTTGTTTCATACTTTCCTTGTATAGACCGGTATACCACTTGGTATTATATTTTCCGTAGTACATCTCCAAGTTCCTCATCATGATGACACCCTTCGCAAATTTATTTTCTTTTGCCCTCCATCTCAACTTTAACACGTCTGTCCCAACGTCTTCAAACGCTTTCCAGCACGGATGATTATGTATATGGAGATGATGCGTCATCATTGTTTGCTGGTAAACAACAGTTAAAAGTAATAGTTAGTTATTGTATTATATAAAAACTTATTATTAATTTACGCTAATCTAATACGTACCAATGCTTCTGTCTGAAATTCGTACGAATCCTCAAAATTACCAGATCTCACTGTCTATTATTGTTACTGATGGCCTTTTTAAATTGAAGACAAAGAAGTAAAAGTGTAGGCATCTACATATGGGAAAAAGATCTGCAAAGACGATTTTTAATTACTAATTTGTAACCAATTTTAATTGCAATAATACGGAATTGTATTATAAGTTTATCATACCAAATCCAGATTCTTCATTGTTATCACCTCACGATAATATTTTCCCCACTTATCTACATGTTTTCCAAATACTTCGTACCTCCTTGCCGCGGGTAGTTGGGGTCCGTGGCCTCTTGATCTAGTTGTTTACACATTAGTTGTAAATAGTATTAGTTTACTATACCATATGTGTACACATATGCACATTTTTGTTCAAATGTATATTGTGCATATATGCACTTTCATAAGCGCACTTGCATATGTGCATATCATCACGTATAAATATTTCAAATATTGTTATATTATCTTCAAATATAATCTGTGCATATATGCACTTGCATATGTGCATATGTGCACATATAAACATTTAGAATATGTTAACCTTTAAATATTCCAAATATGTGCACAAATCTAATTGTGCATATGTGCACATATAAACATTTAAAATATGTTCACATCTTAAAATTCCAAATATGTGCACGTATAGTTTTGGTAATGTAAGTATGTTATGTGCATATTTGAACGTATAAACATTATAAATATGTGCACATATCCGAACCAACGCATTATATGCATTTGCGTATGTGTATATGTGCACATGGAAACTTGCTTACCGCAACATCAGTTGTGAAGAAAAATCTCCTTGGTGAATCATTGATGCGCAACCTCTTATCATAATTGAGGACTTTCACCCATCCGTCAATTATTCTCCTTGGAATATCTGTTTCTCCACCAAGAAACCGTATATCCATACGCTCAATTATCAAACCCATATTATCTAGAAACATATTTTCTCTGTAATGTACATTCCCAACAATATTATTGTGCATTATTTTCTAAGAATAAGAAATAATGTTTAAATCAATAAATATAAAAGCTTACATGCAGCCTCCTAAGCCATCCAAAACCCAGTCTCTTGTATCTATCTCATCTTTTGCCACGTCAAAGCTCACAGAACGCTTCACATATGGTGACCGGAATAAAGGAACCGACTTCTTTGTTCTCTTTGTAACTTTATCATTTTCAACATCCTTTTCTCCTTCTTCGATGTCATAATCCTTTGCGTCTCCCAATTGTGGATTTGGTATGCTTATTCCTATGTCAAAGGATGGTGCTGCAAAGTCAGCGAATCCAACTTTATTTGAATTCGATGTTGTATCTTCTTGTATCGACTTCCCTTTGGTTTTTTTGAATAATTTCCCTACCAAATATATATTTCAAGTGTTACTTTTCGTATATTGCGCTGAATAAAAAGAGCAAGATGATTCAAACTACTTTGTTCATCCACGTTAACAATTGGAAACAAATTGCATTTCGTACCTTGAGTACCTTTTTCCGTCCTTATCTTCCCGCATCGTCTCATCATCCTCTTTGTCTTTATCACGTTTCTTGTTTGACGCCATATCAACCTCTATATCAACCTCTGCATGTAAATCCTAGTTCTCCTAGTATGGTGATAGTGGTATACCAAATTGCTGTATTGATATTGGAGTACCTTCGCGTTGTGGCAGAACAATCACGGCTCTTTCGATATTCTCTGTTCGATTCACGGGTGAAGGATGTTTTGTTTGCACCGTGGCTAGAGAGATTATGTTCGATGGTGGGGGGTTCTCTTGCTCGCGTGCGTCACCATCTATTTCCTATTTGCTATCCTTGAATATGCTTGCTAAGTCCAGCCTGAACTTGTTGAAGTCTCTATCCCCCGAAAATTCAGCAATGGCTGTCGTTAGTTCTGCATCTGCTTCCCATCTTGAATAATTAATGTCCATTATCCTATCATCCAGCTTTTTCATGATAACCTATAATTTAAAATTATCATAAAAATTATCATTGTAATTAAATCAACATTTATCCACAACATCAATCAAGCAAAATAATCATATGCACAGTTTTATGTGCATATATGCACATAAGCAAATTGTTGAATAATTAAGTATGACAGTTTATGTGCACATATGCACATAACCAAATAGCGTGTATACCATAAGAATGATCAAACCAATAGGCCATAATAGTCATATGCACAGTTTTATGTGCACATATGCACATAAACAAATTGTTGAATAATCATGTATGACAGTTTATGTGCACATATTCACATAAACAAACAGCGTGTATACGATAAGAATAATCAAACCTACAGGTCTGAATAATCATATGCACAGTTTGATGTGCACATATGCACATAAGCAAATTATTGAATAATCAAGTATGACATTTATGTTCACATATGCACATAAACAAATAGTGTGTATACCATATAATTAATCAAACCAACAGGCCAAAATAATCATATGCACATTTTTATGTGCACATATGCACATAAGCAAATTGTTGAATAATTAAGTATGACAGTTTATGTGCACATATGCACATAAACAAATAGCATGTATACCATAAGAAAAATTATCGACAAAATATGTTACCTTCTTTCGATGTTGTCTATCTCGCTCCTTAGCTTCATCTGAATTTGAAGTGCCAGCCACACCATTTTGTACTTCTGCATCCATTTGAGTGCTTATAATTAGAGCTCACCCAAATCCTCCACCTTCTAATTCCATCACCTATCTACTCCGTAAATTATCTAGTGTCCATTTGCTCATCGGGTTTTCCTTGTTTTGTATTTGAAGCCCGTGACATTGTGTTGATTCAACGTACTAAATTTTGTTATTATTATTTTAATAAGATTTAGAATGTATTTGTATTTGGAGTAACCTTGAATTATATAGAGTATTATAATTCAATTAGGGTTAAAATACAAATGTTGAAAGTTTAAAGATTTCTTTTGAGAATATTAACTTAAGGGCTATTATTATGAGTTTTATTTATGCATGAGGTGTGTTATGTTATTTCTTTAAAGTTTGAGGGTTTATAGTGTCATCCTCTTAAAGTTGGGGGTTCATTTGGTAACATGCATTATGACTCATGTAATTAAGGAAGAGGTGTCAATCAACTAAGTCATTATAGACTAAGTGTGAGTGTGTGAAGTTGTGTGTTTCGGTTTGAAAAAAAAGCCGACAGAAAGATGGAGAAATCGAGAAAAGAGAAAGAAGAAAGGATTTGCTTGGAATTCTATAATCTGGTGTTGGTTTGAAGAATCAAAAGGTAATTATCTCATTGAATTCTTCATCTTATTAGTTAAAAGTTTTCTATGAAGTTTTTAGATGGGTTTTGGTAAATTTTGATGATTATGAGAATCTGAGTTTTTGGGTATGTTAAGATGAAGTTATTAAGCATATCTGCAAAGTTGTATAATCAAACATAGCTTAAAAGTACAAAAATCTGGGTTTAAGGATGAACAGAGTGGACTGAGACTTGGATGAACATCATCGAAGTCGCAACCTTGAGTTGCGACATTCATGATTGTCGCAATAGACCGTTGCGACTTGGCTTTGGAGTCGCAACAGTTGGTTGCGATTTGGAGTGAAATCGCAATGGTGGGATGCGACTTGGCACTGTAGTCGCAACAGTTGATTGCGATTTGGAGTGAAATCGCAATGGTGGGTTGCGACTTGGGGTGGGATCGCAACAGTTGGTTGCGATTTGGAATTGGAATCACAATAGGTGGTTGCGACTTCAGTTCATTGCGACTTGAGATGTAATTTTAAGAGATTAAGGATTCTTAGCTGTGAAGGGTTCTGTTTTATAAATAAATATCAGTATATATGTAAATTGGATATTACAGTAAACTGTGGTAGTGAAGAAAGGAGTCCCTACGAGTTTAAAAAGAATTAAAGGAAGTGTGATTTCATATCAGGTGAGTTTATTCAACTCTCTTTAAAATTCAGTAATTAATATTGAAATAAATGTTTTATATGTATGCTTGAATATGTTTATAAAGACTTGATTAAGTCAGAGATAAGTCCAAGAGGACGATTAAAAGTTATGCTATGTTGATCCTCGTGCTAAATTGCTATGAGGGGATAGTTAAGAAGTTGATGAACCAGGGTTATTAATATTCTTTATAATGAATATGATTATCTGTTATATGCAATATGTTATATGATTATGAACTCTAAATACGATTGTGAAGCCAAATTAAGATAAGTTATGAAGGCCTATCTATGAGTCCGAAAATGTAGATAACATTTGAGATGTTGATCCCCGTACTAGATTACAGAGAGGGGATAGTTAAGAGATTGAGATGAGGAGCTAATAATATTCTTTATTTTTGTATATATAGAATATGTTCAGAGAAATGATATATTGTATGCCAGACGCATATACTAGTATCGATTATTATATTTATATATTATGTGCTTTTACTAAAAATAGGCATCCGGTCATCGGGGGCATCTGGGTACGGTATAATGGGAACCGATTACTTGCTATTGACCAAAAAGGGATGTAATTTTTAGTAATTGGGTGTACCTTGAATCATCGAGGGCCCCGGTTGAGTATCGCGATATTATAATCCCATTGGGACCATTGATTCTGAGGTGGAATGTGGAACAAGCAGATTTTGATTTGTATTTCCCATTTCGATTTGGAAGATCGGAGATTTCCATTGTTTTAGGGAAGATCGGAGATTTCCCAGTGATGAGAGGAAGATTTGAGATAGGCATAAAGTAATTTGTAATCTCTACTTCCTGATTAAGAAATAGGCAGGTTTTGACTTGTAATTTCTTGTGTATGAGTATCAACTGTGAATCTGGGATGATTCATAGTAAACTCTTAAAATTGTTGTTATGATTAGATGAGTTAGTCGTAAGTATGGGAGTGGGGTAGATTCCCCGAATTGGAAAGGAGTTATCGTACGGTAAGATGGGTGAGAACAGGTTTGAGTTATCTGTTCATATTTTAATTATTAAATTTTATTTTGAATTGAGTATTCTCACTAGGCGAAAGGCTAATGTTTCAAGTTGAATCTTCTTACCAGGTACAAGCTCCGGGAAGTAAGCGGGAATGAGAGAAGAGAACTTTTGGAAAGATTCAGACTTAGAGATAACAAAGGATCTAGTTATTCTTTGAAGCTTTTGGGACGATTGTTTAGATAACTTGATTAATCTGATTGTTATGATATGATTAGATTAATAAGTTATTTAAGTAATGTAGTTTGTATATAGAAACCTTACATTTTGATCCTCAAGTTATATAAGTATGAAGATTATGATCATAACTTGTAGTAATTTTTAAGGTTTAAATTGACTCGGTTTTTAGGGTGTTTCAATATGGTATCAGAGCATTAGTTTAAGCGAACTAAGTATGAATTTGAGATACTTAGACTTAAGCTGAGATGAATTAAGTTATGACTTGTGAGATTTGGGTAGAAATACTAAAGACGGGATAGTCTTAGAGTCAACGGAAATACGTGAAATTAGTACTGTGATAATAGTAACAAGGATTCTCATGTATGATATGTTCACAATTTCAATTAGCTATTGTTATTATGAATATATTGTTACGCGAGCATGCTTATTTCAAAATTGTTACAGTGACTAACGATCAGTAAGGTACATTTTGTATAAGGGTATGTGCATAACCATTTCTTATGGTTATCCCTTTAGGTTATAGTAGAAAGTTGGTGATTATGCCACCAAAATCCTTTGGAGGACAGATCGGGAAATGATTGGGGGTTGGAAGGACAACCTGGAATTGGCGGGACTCATGAACGTCCGCCAAGGTAACCTTTAATAGGTGGTTGATGTGTGTGGAGATAGAATAGGAGATGTTTGATCAAGACGAAAATAGTATGACATGGTTGATACGTGAATCGTGGAATGCATGAATAGCAAACATCATAAGGCCGAGAGGGCGACCACCGGTCGGAGGTAGAATGTCAATGATAAGTTACGTAAGTAAGACGATTGACCTCGTTGAGTAATTAGCCTTCATTTGCAAGTAAAGTTTTATGCATGGTGTTTTAGTGTGTGTTATATGAATTTTCATGATTTCAAACCAAATGCATAAATAACAGTTTTAGTCAAGTTTGAATTAGTATGTGCAAGTGTGTATTTAAAGAAAAGGCAATCCCATTTACGTCGCACAACGAAATTTTGGAGTTGTTACAAAATATTTCTTACTTTACATGATTGGCCAGCAAAACGTTTAATAACCAACAGGAGTATTGATCTAATAACATCATATAAATAAGTGGGAGAACTGACTAGCTTTATTCGTGTCGGTAAAACATTTTTTTGAACTATTGTTGTATGAAAATATTTTTTTTATTTAATATATTACCGTCGTAACAACTTTGTTTTGGTTGAGAAATATTGAGTTTACGGAAATTTAGTATGCAAACAATTCTCGAGATCGTTGTGCAGTACATTGGAGTCATGTGAATGTTGGGGTCATGTGTGCCCAAGTTATTCTAAATGTTGTTATTTGAAATGAGAAAATGTGTGAATTGATTTATGTATCAAGTTGTCATGCATGAAGGCTATGAACTCGCTAGGTCATGGAGTATTACGCTTTAAGCTAAGAAAGAACTCCAAGAATGGAGAAGTGTTGGATAAGCCTGTAGTTTGGTAATTGGGTTAAAATGAGAAATGAACAGTGTGAGAGTCGAAAGTGGACTTAGTGTCGGTTGCATGAGAGTCTGTACCCTTGTTCGCTGACTAGGAATACAGTTGTCGAGGGACGGTTGTGTCCGGAGGAAGAATTAGGTTCCGTTAAGGACTTTAAGGTTAAGAAAATGTCGACATGTCAAGTATTGACTTTGAAGTCGATAGTTGTGTAAGGTGTACGAGACCTTTCGTCCGTCATTGGGTGCGGTCTGGGTGCATCCCGCGTATGCCCATGCGGACAGGAACAAAGATTGTGAGTGGTACCGGTATGCTGTTATGCAAACGGTATGCACAAAGCAAATATTATTGTGTACGACATGGTTAAGGATTTTGAGTGATTGACGAATAAATCACTAATGAAAGAAGTCTCGAATTATTGTTGCACAAGCGAAAGATATGTAGTCAAAATCACACTTTTAATATTTTGTGGATGTACAATATTTATGAGCTATTGCGTTTTAAAAATGTGAACATGTGAGTTGGGGGATTTTGGTAAATCCGACCATGTAAAGTTTTTAAGAGTGGTAAAACTTTGTTTTGGGGCCGATGGCCAATTAAGGGATTAAAAAGGGTAAAGAATTGGGTAGCAATGTATTTTGGTTTATGTAATCGTGTGCGTGACACATGTTTAACCAAACGTTTATTTTGGCCTTAAAGGCTTGATTGATATTCAAATGAGTCTTTTGAATGTTTGTCAGTTTTAATGACTCGAGATGGAGTCTTGGTTGAGTTATATGCTTAACTGCATTCTATTTAAATAAGTGTCGGTCTTAAGTGTAAAGACTGTCTGATAATTCTCGCGTTTTTTATACCTTTGGAACTAACGAACCTTGGCGGAGTATTTACATTGTGAAGTATATAAGAGTTGCATATACCTATATAAATTGACTTCGTTGGGAAAGTAGCAATGAAGGAGTCATAGATTTATCATGCCTCGGAACGTATGTTGCATAATGATCATTGATCCTTGGAGTAGATGGCTCGGTTTTGAACTCAGTTGAGTCTTGAGAGCATTGACCCGATTTAATAAGCTTGTTGTAGGCTTGGGTTGGGATTACATGGATTGTATTAAAATAGAAGTTTGCATGATGTGAATGTTTTGGGTATTCTTTTGGATTTAATTATTGTTAAGTCTTAAATCAGAAGAATAAAAGCTGAAGGACCACTTTGTAAGAGTGTTAAGATTATGAAAGACTGTTGTGTTATAGAAGTATTTTACTTGCGATGTGGATGGTTTACAAAGGAGAAAGTATTAAGTGCAAATGAAGTGAGGTATGGAAAATGTTGAGTTGTGAAGAATTGTACCATGTTTTGGTATTGGTTTGGAATCACAAGGAGCTAGTATGAACGAATAAGTTCAAGTTAGTTAGCAAATCGAGAGT
Source organism: Saussurea involucrata (assembly GCA_033807775.1). Taxonomy (NCBI): domain Eukaryota; kingdom Viridiplantae; phylum Streptophyta; class Magnoliopsida; order Asterales; family Asteraceae; genus Saussurea; species Saussurea involucrata. The sequence continues at coordinate 215,183,177 of CM066314.1, read as the reverse complement.
GGTAGTTCAACTAAAGTTGGGGAGGAGATATTTAGTGAAATAAACTCGAGTAATATGAGTATGAATGATTGTGAGAAACCTGGTCTGTGGTAAAAAGGTTATGTGTGGAGAATGTACGAGTGAGTATTGGTATCAACTGCCGAGATAAATGTGTCAACTAGTATGTATTATGAAGTTAGAACTAGGAAACATCTGATGGAAGTCTTTTCGGGGATTTCGGATGGAAAGTACCACTTTGTCATTAAAGTTGTTGGGGCATGTAGTTTGTAAGATGGGGTAAATGATATGGCTAATATTGAAACAGAATGTCGGAATCGTATTGGGTGTTTACCCAAAGTGATTTTGATTGTGTGAGTTGTTTCCTATGATTGAAAGATTGGACTTAAAAATGTAATCATATTGCAGGTTCAATAGAGTTATCACTTTTGATGTTCAATACTTTGGTGCTTGATTGTATTGTGGTGGTGCGATGAGATAGTGATGTGAGGAGGTGATAGCATTCTATACCGAAGAAATGTGTAAGTCAAGGATGTAATAATGGACTGCCGTAGTTATTGAAGTATTTAATAGTAACGAGTATGCTTAATTTATGGTATACGTGGAAATTTCAGGTAGGTACATGTTAATGTTATTTTGAGACCTGGAGAGTGAGTTGTGAAGATGATGGGGTAAAAGGAAGACTCTTGTTCTTCTCAATCCCATTGGTTTTAGGTGAAGAGAATACTGTAACCGTTAAGCTATAGTATTGGAGTATTCAGTAGATGTAAAAGAAATACATCGAATGCAGTTCTCGGTGTTACGAGGATTTGGCTAGAGATCTTAACTGACGTTTTTAGAAAAACTGTCCTTTTGGACTGTAGCTGTGTAGTGGATATTCCGTGTAAACAAGAAAGAAATGATAACGGTATGCTAGACTAAGAAGTAGTCAAACATGGATTTGATGATAACAATTACTCTAAGAAGATTGGTTTACAAGTTGGATCTTCTACCAGAGTTGGAAGGGGTTCATAATACCTTCCAAGTATGATATCTTCGGAAATATTTGGCCGAAGAGGAAAGATGTGATTTCACTCACTGATGCGAGAATAGATGAAAAGAGTCGCGGTGTGGAAGAACCAGAGGCAATCTTGGAAAGATCAGTTAGGAAGCTACGTAGTGGTAAAGAAGTAGCTATGTTGAAAGTTTAGTGGGAACACCATAGAGGTACTAATGTAACTTTAGAGTCGGAAGAGAGTATGAGGGATAGGTATCCTCATTTGTTTACCTGACTTTGATTTCGAGGGCGAAATCATTTTCAAGTTGGGGAGTATTGTAACATCCTAAATTTTGTTATTATTATTTTAATAAGATTTAGAATGTATTTGTATTTGGAGTAACCTTGAATTATATAGAGTATTATAATTCAATTAGGGTTAAAATACAAATGTTGAAAGTTTTAAGATTTCTTTTGAGAATATTAACTTAAGGGCTATTATTATGAGTTTTATTTATGCATGAGGTGTGTTATGTTATTTCTTTAAAGTTTGAGGGTTTATAGTGTCATTCTCTTAAAGTTGGGGGTTCATTTGGTAACATGCATTATGACTCATGTAATTAAGGAAGAGGTGTCAATCAACTAAGTCATTATAGACTAAGTGTCAGTGTGTGAAGTTGTGTGTTTCGGTTTGAAAAAAAAAAGCCGAGAGAAAGATGGAGAAATCGAGAAAAGAGAAAGAAGAAAGGATTTGCTTGGAATTCTATAATCTGGTGTTGGTTTGAAGAATCAAAAGGTAATTATCTCATTGAATTCTTCATCTTATTAGTTAAAAGTTTTCTATGAAGTTTTTAGATGGGTTTTGGTAAATTTTAATGATTATGAGAATCTGAGTTTTTGGGTATGTTAAGATGAAGTTATTAAGCATATCTGCAAAGTTGTATAATCAAACATAGCTTAAAAGTACAAAAATCTGGGTTTAAGGATGAACAGAGTGGACTGAGACTTGGATGAACATCATCGAACTCGCAACCTTGAGTTGCGACATTCATGATTGTCGCAATAGACCGTTGCGACTTGGCTTTGGAGTCGCAACAGTTGGTTGCGATTTGGAGTGAAATCGCAATGGTGGGTTGCGACTTGGCACTGTAGTCGCAACAGTTGATTGCGATTTGGAGTGAAATCGCAATGGTGGGCTGCGACTTGGGGTGGGATCGCAACAGTTGGTTGCGATTTGGAATTGGAATCGCAATAGGTGGTTGCGACTTCAGTTCATTGCGACTTGAGATGTAATTTTAAGAGATTAAGGATTCTTAGCTATGAAGGGTTCTGTTTTATAAATTAATATCAGTATATATGTAAATTGGATATTACAGTAAACTAAGGTAGTGAAGAAAGGAGTCCCTACGAGTTTAAAAAGAATTAAAGGAAGTGTGATTTCATATCAGGTGAGTTTATTCAACTCTCTTTAAAATTCAGTAATTAATATTGAAATAAATGTTTTATATGTATGCTTGAATATGCTTATAAAGACTTGATTAAGTCAGAGATAAGTCCAAGAGGACGATTAAAAGTTATGCTATGTTGATCCCCGTGCTAAATTGCTATGAGGGGATAGTTAAGAAGTTGATGAACCCGGGTTATTAATATTCTTTATAATGAATATGATTATCTGTTATATGCAATCTGTTATATGATTATGAACTCTAAATACGATTGTGAAGCCAAATTAAGATAAATTATGAAGGCCTATCTATGAGTCCGAAAATGTAGATAACATTTGAGATGTTGATCCCCGTACTAGATTACAGAGAGGGGATAGTTAAGAGATTGAGATGAGGAGATAATAATATTCTTTATTTTTGTATATATAGAATATGTTCAGAGAAATGATATATTGTATGCCGGACGCATATAGTAGTATCGATTATTATATTTATATATTATGTGCTTTTACTAAAAATAGGCATCCGGTCATCGGGGGTACCTGGGTACGGTATAATGGGAACCGATTACTTGCCATTGACCAAAAAGGGATGTAATTTTTAGTAATTGGGTGTACCTTGAATCATCGAGGGCCCCGGTTGAGTATCGCGATATTATAATCCCATTGGGACCATTGATTCTGAGGTGGAATGTGGAACAAGCAGATTTTGATTTGTATTTCCCATTTCGATTTGGAAGATCGGAGATTTCCATTGTTTTAGGGAAAATAGGAGATTTCCCAGTGATGAGAGGAAGATTTGAGATAGGCATAAAGTAATTTGTAATCTCTACTTCCTGATTAAGAAATAGGCAGGTTTTGACTTGTAATTTCTTGTGTATGAGTATCAACTGTGAATCTGGGATGATTCATAGTAAACTCTTAAAATTGTTGTTATGATTAGATGAGTTAGTCGTAAGTATGGGAGTGGGGTAGATTCCCCGAATTGGAAAGGAGTTATCGTACGGTAAGATGGGTGAGAACAGGTTTGAGTTATCTGTTCATATTTTAATTATTAAATTTTATTTTGAATTGAGTATTCTCACTAGGCGAAAGGCTAATGTTTCAAGTTGAATCTTCTTACCAGGTACAAGCTCCGGGAAGTAAGCGGGAATGAGAGAAGAGAACTTTTGAAAAGATTCAGACTTAGAGATAACAAAGGATCTAGTTATTCTTTGAAGCTTTTGGGACGATTGTTTAGATAACTTGATTAATCTGATTGTTATGATATGATTAGATTAATAAGTTATTTAAGTAATGTAGTTTGTATATAGAAACCTTACATTTTGATCCTCAAGTTATATAAGTATGAAGATTATGATCATAACTTGTAGTAATTTTTAAGGTTTAAATTGACTCGGTTTTTAGGGTGTTTCATTGGATAACCCTGATTTCTTGAAAATCCCCTCGCTTGGTTTTCGTCCTGCACAAACCCAAAATACGAATTAACCCTAATTGTAGTCATTTTATACAATGATCATTTGCTTGAAAATCAAAAATACCAACAATACAAATGAACCATAACAGAGATTATACAATGATTTCGAACCCTAATTGTAGTCGATTTATACGAATGAAACCTAATTGTAGTCGATTTATACGAATGAACCCTAATTATAGACGAACACTAACTATAGTCGAACCGTATTGTAGTCGATTTATACATAAGTGTACTCGATTTCGAACTTACCTCTGATCACTTCGTTCCCGACTTGGATGTGCGCCATGATTGTCGATTGATTCTTAGGTTCAATTATCCTAGTGATTTTCCTCTAAAATGGCGTTGATCGAAGATCTTCAAACACGATTTGGTGAATCCCTTCGAGAATGTCGTGATTTTTTATGCTCGTGATGTTCTTGAAGACGCGGTACGGTTTCTATGCCTGATATTTAGGGGATTCCATTGTTAAGTTTTGTTGTTTGACAAAAATGCCCCTCTGCACTTGTGCACAAACATCAACCCTCTCTTTTTTAATTTTTAATAATAGTATAATCCTTTATTTAATTATAACCGTTGATCTAATTAATCTGTGGTTGTGATTGGTTAGCATGGTTAGTACCAATAAGTTAGTTAGCAAAAGAAGGGGATCCTATATATATATATATATATATATATATATATATATATATATATATATATATATATATATATATACATACATATAGGTGGGTTCAAACGAGAATGTTAACTATTAAAGAAAACACGAGAACGGCCGTCCATGTACAAAATCATACATGATTCGCGCGACTTTCTCCACGACTTTTAAGTCGCGGCCAAAGTCGCTCGCGTTCTCGTTTGAACTTCTCTCTCTCTCTCTCTCTCTCTATATATATATATATATATATATATATATATATATATATATATATATATGGGAGGTATCCGTTGCAAACCAGTCAGTTTGTGCAAACTATACAAACCAATCTTAACCGTTGATCAAGTCTAATAAATATCTGATTTTATTATGTTTCCTAATCTAAAGTCATGATCATAATGAATGCATCTTATCATCTTCCATATATATCTCAGTCTTAATTAATGAATCATAATGATTATCCATAAATACATCTACTGTTTCATAATATAGTGGTTTGTATAGTTTGCACAAACTAAATGGTTTGCAACGGATACCTCCCCTATATATATATATATAGTCAGTTTCAAAGAAAAACACTAAATAAATGTAAAACTGAAAAATCATGAAAAAACAGATGAAAATTTATTAATATAGATGCCAAACTAACGAAAAATATGATCGATTTTTTGGTATAATTTGTTTAATTCGATTTTTTTTATCATATTTTGTATTTTTTTCAATTTAAAAAATAGGGAGGTGGGAAATTTTTTTAATTAAAAAAATAAAGTTGTAAACCGTTAATCAAATTCGTTGAATTAGTTAATCTAATGGTTGATGAAGCGTTTTTTGATTTTTCATCTGTTTAGGGTTTTTTCTTTGAACCTCCCACTTTCTAAATATATGATCTTGAATATACAATCGTGAGGTTTAGTTGCTCGTTAAAACACTATTTAGACAAAACTACAGGTGATGGGCAAACAAAATTAATTCATGAAGTTACATAAATAAATATTTTTCTATCAATTTGATTAATTCGTAAACTAATGCAAAATTCATGATAAACCTAACTACGTTGATCTATACATCCACCTAGACATATCGTTGGAAACCGGGGAAAATCTGATGGCCTACAAGTTTCTAAACTTTGACCTGAAAATTTATAAGTTATTATTATTATTATTATTTATTGCCTTTATTTTGTATTCTTCTTTTATCATATTTTAGTTTTCGTTTATCTGCAAAGATTTTATCTTCATATGTCTATATAGTTAAATGACTGCGTCAATTTTTTTGAAGTATATAATATTTATATACGGCAAATGCTGCAAATAAACTCATACACCTTCCTCACTTTTGATGAGGTTTGAATCCCTGACCTCCTAGGAGGAAAGAGGCTCATATACCGCTAGGCCAAAGGCCCTTTGGTTAATGTGTCAAATGGAATGCATAAAAATCATCTATGTTTTTCTTGAAAGGAGAGCGTTTAACTTTTGGCTATTTTAAAACTACGAATAAGTAAATCGTTAACTTAACCTCAATATTTTAAACAATAATATAGTTAGGGACTTAGGGACGCTATTTAGAGTAATAAATAGGAGGAAAAGAAAAGAGAGAATTGAACAAGAATAAGAATGAAATCTGTTCTTCTTCATATTGTTACCACAATACACATGGTGAATAGCAACATGGCAACAATGAGCAAGATGAAGGCAATGTATATCTTGGGGGATTCATCTGTTGATTGTGGAGAAAACACACTCTTTTTTCCTTTTCTCCTTAATAACCTCTCTTTACACCCTTGCGATGGTCCTCCTCCTTCCATTCTTCCACATCTTCTTGGTAATTCCTCATCTCATTTTCTTTATTTTTTTAGGGGTGTTTGGGATTGCTTATTTAAAGGTCTTATTAACTTATTTCGTTTTGTCATCGTTGATAAACAGTTTTTAGTGTTTGGATACAGAAAAAAAAAACTGCTTATAGTGTTTTGTCAGTGATGATAAGCAATTTTTAATAGGTTATTCCATTCTATGTTATCAACTTAATTGAAACAACTTATCTGTTTTTTTGGTTATTTTACATGTATAAGAAATCTCAAACACCCCTAAATAACAACTTATTAGCTTATTACGTTTTGCTACCACTGTAAGCTAATTCAAACACTTTTTATAAAACTACGTTTTAACACAACCTATAATTTGTTTTAAATAAGCAATCCCAAACACCATTAATTAGGTATCTTTTCTTGAATCTTTATCTCATCTTCATCAATCCCATTGCTTCATTTTCTCATGTTAATATAGCAAAAAAGATTGGATTGCCATATCCTATACCATTTTACAGCCAGAATGGATCGACGGAAGTGCTTCTTCGTGGCGTAAACCTAGGCTCAACCGGAGCCACCATCATGAGTAACCCGACCAACCCAGTCCTCCAATCCCTCAACCAGCAACTTCGCCAAGCATTTGAGATATTTCAGTTACTTCAACTAGAACTTGGCCAAGAAACTGCGAACGAATTCATCCAATCATCCACTCTCTTCTACCTCTCTTTTGGCAAAGATGACTACATTGATTTCTTCCGAAACAACTCTACCAAGGGTCCACGATCTGATTCAGAAACGATGGCCCGTGTTTTGGTGGATCAGATGACTAACGCTATTCAGTATCTTTATGGTTCAAGTGTGAGGAAATTTGTATTTATGGGGATACTGCCATTAGGATGTGCACCAAGGTTTTTGCCTTTGAAGAATGATTCAGTGAGTGGTGGTCATGGTGGAGATAGGGTGGTTTGTGCAGATGAGATCAATGATCTTGTTTCGGAGTATAATACTTTCCTTGAGCAACGTATTGTTAGCCTCAATGTAGAGTTAACCGATGCTGAGTTGATCTTTTGTGATACTTATCACCTGATGATGAACATCATAAATAACCCAATCGCCTATGGTATGATTGAAACTACATTTTTAACCTTTAAAATAAACCCTGAAAACTTTTTCTTCTTAATTTCTGAAATTTGGCTTAAAACTGTTTTTCAGAGCTATCTCCAACAAAAAAATAAGAATATTCGGATTTTGAGCTATAATTCAAAATGAAGAAAGCAAGAGAGAAGAAGTTTTTCTCCAAATACGAAGAAAACCCAAACAATGATTACTAAATGAGAGCAACAATAGAAATTTTTGAAAATAAATATTTAGAGAGAGAAAATAATATTTTAATATTATAATCAATATTTGTTTCTTCAAAATAGGAAATTTGTTGAGATGAACGTATTTTTTTTAAGATTTTGACTTTTAGTTTTTCATTTTAGAAAAATTTTGAGCAATCGGTTGGAGATGCTAACAAAACTTTAAAAGAAACCCTACTTGTTAAACCCTCATTTCGAATCTTTAAAAGAAACTCTAATTAAAACATCTTTATACTTTTGCTCAAATCAATCAAAGGATTATAACATGCATTTAATTTTTGATTAAATTTGCAGGAATAGAGAATGTGAAGAGTGCATGTTGTGGGATAAGCATGGATGGTGGGATGAGTGGGTGCATGTCCATGAATATGGTTTGTGAAGACCCTTCAACATATGTATGGTGGGATCTATTCAACCCTGGACACGTCGTAAGCTCATTGATTGCTGACTCAGCCTGGTCTGGCCAAACGTTGCGTGACATCTGTCGCCCTACCACTGTCCAGAAGTTGGTATCTTCTTCTTCAATGTGACTGATCTAAATTAAACGACTTGGATTTAAAAAGAAGGAAAAAATAGAGTTTTATGATCGATATTTGCTCTATTTTCTGTTTTCCACTCTGCGGGTAATTAAGTGCGTTTAATCTTCATTCTCCCCTTGTAATATAAATGGAACCAGCAGATTAATTTCTTCTTACCATTTATGATGGTTATGTTACGTAACACCAAGGGGATGAATACAATTAAGATAATTGAACTTAGGCCTAGATTATCACAATTAAGTAAAACAGTATTCGCTAAGATTATCACAAAAACATTACTTATCACCTCCCAGCAAGCAAAGCATGGGATTAACGCCAATGCGTAGCTTCGACCGCAAGAATTCAAATGTTGGCCGTGTCAAACTTTTCGTGAAGATGTCCGCTGGCTAAAGATGGGGGAACAAACTGTGTATGAATTTTTCCGGAACAAAATGGTAGTCGATACTTAACGAAAACTAGCAACAATCCACATATGTCGCTAATTAGCGACGGATTGGTCACGAAACGCATCCCTGACAAATCCATCACTAATTAGCGACAGACACGTGTTCGTAGCAAATTGGCGTCGGATTAACGACATAGTATCTTTTTTTTTTAATTAAAACGAAATTTCATGTGTCCATCGCTAATTAGCGACAAAATTATTTATTTTTTTAGTTTTCTCATTTGAATATGTTATATGTACACATGTGTATGTATACGTGTTAATGTATACATATGATATATTATATGTATCCATCGGTCCGTCTTTTATATATATATATATGTATAATATGTATGTGTGTTGGTTTCTAACCACGGTTGAATATATGTATTTTTTGTTGTAAATATGTTTATATGCTTGTGTATATATGCGAATGTATAGATAATGTGTGTATTGTTTGGTAATCGTATATGATACATGTATAATTGTATATATCTTTTGTATATATATGTATATATGCATGTGTATTGTTGATGTCAAATCAATACTTTTTGCTGATGTGACAATGAAAAGTATAACATTGTCACTTGTTCGTTTCCGATATAACGTATTGATAAAGGGCTTTTTTTACCTTTAACCTTCGAGGCTTTCCTTCCCCATGGGCGGGAAGAAGGAGTTGACACATACTCATAAATTGACGTATTAACATTTGAAGATGATTAAGTGTGATGACATCCTATATATTTTTATTCATCTCCGATCCCCTATCATCATATAAATCAGTAATTTGAGAAACCTTGTTGATTTCTTCATTTCTGCTCTTCACGCAACACCATCAACTTGATGATATAGACGATGATGTTGATTTACTATAATCATGCCTCAAATCTCTCATAACATACTTCATTAGTACGAAACTATCTCCAAAATCACATACAAGTACGTAATAGGTCAACAAATTATTATTTACGATCAGACTTGGTTGAATAGATTTGACAAAGATTTGGAGAAGAAAAAAATGACGATTAATGTAATATTTTTACTTTGTATTTAAATTTAATGTTTTATAAATTAAATATTTTAATTAATTAACTAGTTTTATTTTATTATAATTATTTAATGAATTAATTTAATGTTATTACTATATTAAATAAATAAATTATTTTATTAAATTATAATAAATAATATTTAATTGTAGTTTTGTTGTTACTTGATTAAAATATAGTTTTTTATGACTATGTGTCACTTTAGAAATCTGTTAAAAATCATTAGTCGGGGGTAATTTCAAGATAATTTCAAAGCTGATGTAACACTGAGATGACACTTGAGAAATTGCGTTGAAATTTCATTGTAGTTGATGGTCTCAGTGGACTTTAATGGATTTATAGGGTTTTATTCGGTTTTTTGGGCATTAATACGTCTTATTGGGCTTTAACTATTTGTATTGAGCTTTAAAGGGTCTGATTTGGGCTAAAATGGGTTTATTGGTTTTTATTGGGTTTTATTGGGCTTCAATGGATCTTTATGGACTTTAATGAATTTATTGCGCTTTATTTGGTTTTATTAGGTTTCAATTAAATCTATAGGGGTTTAAAGGGTTGTAGTGAGTTTTAATGATTTATTGGACTTTATTCAGTTTTATTGGACTTTAATGGGTTTTATCTCACTTTATTCGTTTTTATTGGGCTTTTATCGGTTAAGTCCAATTAAATTAGAGGTATATTAGTCATAGACCGTTAATATTCACAAACTATTTTTAATAATTTGATGATCCCATAAATAATAAATATTTAATAATTTATAATCAGTTATTTCTTTAGTAATTTACAATCAATTATTTCTTTAATAACTTATAATTATAGTTTATGTGATAATTTGTTAATTATTAATTACGGAATAATTAAAAATGATTTAATAATTTAATAAATAATAAGAATCTAATAATTGTTAATTAATTATTTTTTTTAAATTCTAATTATAGATTATTTAGTAATTTATTCTTCATTAGTTATTAATTAAAAAATATTTTAATAAAAAATACGGGAGATTAGCGATGGAATTTCAGTAAAAAAAATCCGTCGCTGTTCAAAATCATCTTATAAAATAGGAGCTCTAAAATTACACTAACCAATACGATTTTATTTAAATATATACTTAAAAAAAAATTAAAAATCGGGCCTTTCCCAAGCCCGGTCCTCTGCCGGCCCCGGACCGGGCCAGGCCCATTTAGCCATCTCTACCTCCACCACATCTCTCCTGCTGCACCGTCTCCCACCCGACTGTGGTGTCATTCTTTCAATCCCACCACACCGCCACCGTCAATAACTACCACACCACCACTTGTTGATAACCACACACTACCACCACCACCACTACAAGACAAACAGGTTTTTCCGACAGAAAAATGCGCCGGAAATCCATTAATTGTAATCTTATTATTTAATTGCTAATTACATTAATTAAGTAACTTAATTGTAAAAAAAGAAATATTTGTGACGGATTTGTGATGGATTTGTGTCGGTTACAATATATGTCACAAATTATTCACAAACATTTTCGAGAATATATAATTTCTTTTGTTAAAAGCCTTCAGTGACGGATTTGTGATGGACTTCCGACGGATTAACGCCTTTTTTACTTTTGTTGACTTTCTTGATTCGGCCGACAATCAGTCAAAAGTATTTCCGACGGAAAATCCGTCGGAAAAGGTCATTTGTTTAGTAGTGAAGTCTTGTCTCTTTTCTCAATCACTTCATAATAGCGATTTTGGCCCTGTTTTTTCTCCACTTTGTTCTTAGGAATCATGTTAAATTATTGAACCACATTTTGCTAACTTCGGTAATAATGTGATTTCTTGAAACGTATATTGAAACAAATATAACAACAATTAGTACAAACAAATGTATAATCTCAACAAAACTAACCTATTCTAACGTGAACATCTTCATAAGAATTGAAGATGTAAATCTAGAATGAAACCCTAAATGTTGAGCGAGAAAAGAGATAATATCTAAACGTCTGGAATGAAAAAATGAAATGAATTACACATTTCCTTGAGAAAGGAAAGTTTATATATTTATCTTCGAGTTACGCTTTGGTCCTCCATCTTTCAAATAAATGCTCCGCTAACCCTGGAGATCCACAAGAAGTGAGGCGCAGTCCTTGCTATCCTGAAGTATCATCTCCTTTACATTTTGACCCCTTAACTTCTGTAAATGACATAACAAATAAACAAAGTTAGAAAGATGACAAAATTGGTATTCAAGTTCTTACCTTTTCAACACCCTCCCTAAATCTTGACATCGGAATAGATCCAACATGTTTAACTTAGAACTGAGATAGTTATGTTGATTCACACCAAGTGACTTTGTGAAGATATCAGTTGCGTTTTCAGTTGATGGCACCTTCACAGTCTTCAACATACCAGATGAAATCTTGTTCCTCACTTGATGAATATCTATCTCAATGTGTTTTGTTCTTTCATGAAAAACAAGATTGTTAGCAATCTGAATAGCAGACTTGTTGTCACAATTTAAATTTACTGGAAGCAAATTTTCAATTATTAAATCTGTTAAGATACTAAGAAGCCAAATTATTTCACAAAGAGCAGCAGCCATAGCTCTGTACTCTGATACAGCAGAGGAGCGTGAAACAGTGGACTGTTTCTTACTTCTCCACAAAATCATACAGTTACCAAGGAAAAGGCAATACCAGTAACTGATCGTCTTATTGATAGGCACTTGCCCCAATCAACATCAACAAAACAACTGAGTTTAAAATCAGATAATGAACAAGAAGAAAACTTAACACACTTACCAGGAGAAGTCTTAAGATATCTTAAAACTCGAAGAGCTAACTTTAAGTGAGACTAACGTGGGGAGTGGATGAACTGACTTAAACAATGAACAACAAAAGCTATATCAGGACGAGTAGCTAATAAGTAGATTAATCTACCAATTAACTTTTGATATCCAGTAAAGTCTTTTAGAAAAGGATCTTTTGATGCTGACCCAAAAGAATCAGTTACAATTAAGTTCATGTCCATACGTGTACTAACAGGTTTGCATCCTAAATATCCAAAATCATTTAGCAACTTAAGACAATACTTTCTTTGAGACATACAAACCCCTTTGTCAGTTTCCAAAATTTCAATACGTAAGAATTTTTTTACTGAAACTCCCTAAAATCCGCAATAAATTTAAACCTTAAATTTACCAGAGTTTACCATAACATCTTCTAAACTTTCATTTACAACTGGAGATTTAGTAACAAGTTTCATAATTACAAATGAACTACAGTGAACAACCAACTAATCTAATCTAATGTCAACAAAATCAGATTATACGGTTGTCTACAATATCTCTAAAATATCTTCAATGACACTAATTTCTCCATTGCATTTCCAAAAGCATAATTATGTACCCCTCTTCACTCATCCCCTCGTATCCTTTCCCGAGCTAGTACCGGGTAAGAAAATTTAATTTGAAAAGATTACGCTTACGCCTAGTGAGAACATCAAAATTTCAAATCAAAATCTTTATAAGCTTTGAAATCAAATTTGTAACCAAAACATATAAATTAATCTGATCTCAATCTTTCTAACCGTACACATAACATCAATTATACCCGATTCCATGAGTATTACAAACACTAAGTAAGTCATAGCCTCATGTTCCAGAGCGCCACTACGAATCACCACTTATTCTAGATTTCAGCTCATGTTCAAAAAATTACAATTAAGCGCCATGCCTATTTCTTGGAGTGGAAGTAGGGATTACAATTGAGAGCCATGCCTATCCTTTATCTTCCAATAGAAATCAGGAATTACGATTAGTGCCACGCCTATTCCACGATTTAACGTCGCAATACGAAATAAGAATTACCATTAGAGTCCGGCTTATTCCTCATTTCAAATCAACGGGAATTACGATTAGCGTCACGCCTATTCCACGTTTATTACATCACAATACTAAATGGGAATTACCATTAGAGCCCGACCTATTCCTCATTTATCAAATAATGCTAGTGCCTATGGATCCATTACACTTCCTAGCATAAGTGCGTATCAAACCAAATCATACGTCAAATCATATCATACTTAAAATCGAGTTATAAGTATGTTCATGCTGCTCAGGTTGACATCCAAATAATCAATATGTTCCCTGTCAAAGTTTACCGGAAACTCACTAGTTACCGGATACTTTCGGAAAAACTATCCGGACTAAGTGTCCGGAACATATGTCCGGAAACTACGGGAATCCGGCAGCAGTACGGAACTTGTATCCGGAAAACACAACTTACCGGATACATTCGGAATACATACCAGAAACCCAAACAATCCGGATAACGTCCGGATACCAAGGTAATCTGGGTAATATCCGGATAACTAACTATCCGGGAACTAGGATTTTTTACCGGATACTACCAAGAATAAATTACTTGTCGGATACTTTCAGTATTAACATTTATCTGGACACTATTAAATTTAAGTTTACCGGACACTAAGAACTTACCCGGTATCTTCGACCTACACATCTATTAGCATCTCAAACCACTGTAATTCGATTCTCAATCAAATTCATACCATTACAGTTTTTCTAAAACACTTAGACAGTTCAAAATCATATAAATCATCCAATATTAACTACAATTAGTTGGAAAAAGTGAGATGAACTCACCTGATTGAAAAGTCGAAGCAAGAATCTGCAATTCCAAATTTCAAACCTATTGTACCAACAAATCAAACCTAGTTGGTAAGCAGATTAGTTTATGAATACTATTTCTTAAGGAAATCGATTTGTAGCAATCAATTTTGGTTTCTAACCCAACAAAATAGCTTCTCTGCTTGTAACCGACTTCCAGAACCAAAAATTGAGATATTCTCAGATCTAAACCGACTCCCCCATTATATACTTATAAAACTATCCACAAATGACAAAATCAACCGCAAAGTTCAAATCTTTATAACTAGCTCACCCACTTTCGCTAATTACTCTTTTGGCCCTTCGACAATAATTTATAACTTACCGATAAAATAACAATTTCTTAAATTTTAAGCGTTCCTTAAAAATGTACAATAATTATGGAAATTTCTAGGTGTTACAATTCTCCCCAACTTGAGAATGATTTCGTCCCCGAAATCAAAGTTAGGTAAATAAATGAGAATATCTATTCTTCATATCCTCCTCCGCTTCCCAAGTCACGTTAGCACCTCTATGATGTTTCCATTGTACTTTAACCATGATCACTTCCTTATGTTGTAGTTTCTTAGTCGCCCTTTCTAAAATTGCTTCAGGTTCCTCCACGCAACGACTCTTCTCATCCACTTTTATCTCAGAAAGTGGTATAACATTTTCTTCTTCGGCTAGACATTTCCAAAGATAACACACATGGAAAGTATTATGAATTCCATCCAACTCAGGTGGAAGATATAACTGGTACGCTTGAAGTTCCACTCTCTTGGTTATTGTGTAAGGCCCAAGAAAGCGAGGACTTAACTTTCCAAACTTCCCAAATCTTATAATACCTTTCCACAGGGATACCTTTAGCATCACCCGCTCCCCAACTTGGAGTTCTTTTGGTCTTCTTTTTGGATCGGCATAACTCTTTTGTCGATCTTTAGCCGCCTTCATATGTTTCCGAATTTCTTTCACTTTATCGGCCGTTTGTTGCACAATTTCAGGACTAGCAAATTGCTTTTCACCAACTTCCAACCAACATATTGGAGTTCTACATTTCCGTCCATATAAGGCTTCGAAAGGTGCCCTTCCAATACTGGAATGATAACTATTATTATACGTGAATTCCACTAAAGGCAAATGTGTATCCCAGTTACCTCCAAAATCAATTACACAAGACATGAGCATGTCTTCCATAGTCTGAATGGTTCTTTCACTTTGCCCATCTGTTTGTCGATGATATGCAGTGCACAAATTCACTCTTGTACCAAATTCTTCTTGTAGTGACTGCCAAAATCTTGAAGTGAATCGGCTGTCATGGTCGTAAGTATGGGAGTGGGGTAGATTCCCCGAATTGGAAAGGAGTTATCGTACGGTAAGATGGGTGAGAACAGGTTTGAGTTATCTGTTCATATTTTAATTATTAAATTTTATTTTGAATTGAGTATTCTCACTAGGCGAAAGGCTAATGTTTCAAGTTGAATCTTCTTACCAGGTACAAGCTCCGGGAAGTAAGCGGGAATGAGAGAAGAGAACTTTTGGAAAGATTCAGACTTAGAGATAACAAAGGATCTAGTTATTCTTTGAAGCTTTTGGGACGATTGTTTAGATAACTTGATTAATCTGATTGTTATGATATGATTAGATTAATAAGTTATTTAAGTAATGTAGTTTGTATATAGAAACCTTACATTTTGATCCTCAAGTTATATAAGTATGAAGATTATGATCATAACTTGTAGTAATTTTTAAGGTTTAAATTGACTCGGTTTTTAGGGTGTTTCAATATGGTATCAGAGCATTAGTTTAAGCGAACTAAGTATGAATTTGAGATACTTAGACTTAAGCTGAGATGAATTAAGTTATGACTTGTGAGATTTGGGTAGAAATACTAAAGACGGGATAGTCTTAGAGTCAACGGAAATACGTGAAATTAGTACTGTGATAATAGTAACAAGGATTCTCATGTATGATATGTTCACAATTTCAATTAGCTATTGTTATTATGAATATATTGTTACGCGAGCATGCTTATTTCAAAATTGTTACAGTGACTAACGATCAGTAAGGTACATTTTGTATAGGGGTATGTGCATAACCATTTCTTATGGTTATCCCTTTAGGTTATAGTAGAAAGTTGGTGATTATGCCACCAAAATCCTTTGGAGGACAGATCGGGAAATGATTGGGGGTTGGAAGGACAACCTGGAATTGGCGGGACTCATGAACGTCCGCCAAGGTAACCTTTAATAGGTGGTTGATGTGTGTGGAGATAGAATAGGAGATGTTTGATCAAGACGAAAATAGTATGACATGGTTGATACGTGAATCGTGGAATGCATGAATAGCAAACATCATAAGGCCGAGAGGGCGACCACCGGTCGGAGGTAGAATGTCAATGATAAGTTACGTAAGTAAGACGATTGACCTCGTTGAGTAATTAGCCTTCATTTGCAAGTAAAGTTTTATGCATGGTGTTTTAGTGTGTGTTATATGAATTTTCATGATTTCAAACCAAATGCATAAATAACAGTTTTAGTCAAGTTTGAATTAGTATGTGCAAGTGTGTATTTAAAGAAAAGGCAATCCCATTTACGTCGCACAACGAAATTTTGGAGTTGTTACAAAATATTTCTTACTTTACATGATTGGCCAGCAAAACGTTTAATAACCAACAGGAGTATTGATCTAATAACATCATATAAATAAGTGGGAGAACTGACTAGCTTTATTCGTGTCGGTAAAACATTTTTTTGAACTATTGTTGTATGAAAATATTTTTTTTATTTAATATATTACCGTCGTAACAACTTTGTTTTGGTTGAGAAATATTGAGTTTACGGAAATTTAGTATGCAAACAATTCTCGAGATCGTTGTGCAGTACATTGGAGTCATGTGAATGTTGGGGTCATGTGTGCCCAAGTTATTCTAAATGTTGTTATTTAAAATGAGAAAATGTGTGAATTGATTTATGTATCAAGTTGTCATGCATGAAGGCTATGAACTCGCTAGGTCATGGAGTATTACGCTTTAAGCTAAGAAAGAACTCCAAGAATGGAGAAGTGTTGGATAAGCCTGTAGTTTGGTAATTGGGTTAAAATGAGAAATGAACAGTGTGAGAGTCGAAAGTGGACTTAGTGTCGGTTGCATGAGAGTCTGTACCCTTGTTCGCTGACTAGGAATACAGTTGTCGAGGGACGGTTGTGTCCGGAGGAAGAATTAGGTTCCGTTAAGGACTTTAAGGTTAAGAAAATGTCGACATGTCAAGTATTGACTTTGAAGTCGATAGTTGTGTAAGGTGTACGAGACCTTTCGTCCGTCATTGGGTGCGGTCTGGGTGCATCCCGCGTATGCCCATGCGGACAGGAACAAAGATTGTGAGTGGTACCGGTATGCTGTTATGCAAACGGTATGCACAAAGCAAATATTATTGTGTACGACATGGTTAAGGATTTTGAGTGATTGACGAATAAATCACTAATGAAAGAAGTCTCGAATTATTGTTGCACAAGCGAAAGATATGTAGTCAAAATCACACTTTTAATATTTTGTGGATGTACAATATTTATGAGCTATTGCGTTTTAAAAATGTGAACATGTGAGTTGGGGGATTTTGGTAAATCCGACCATGTAAAGTTTTTAAGAGTGGTAAAACTTTGTTTTGGGGCCGATGGCCAATTAAGGGATTAAAAAGGGTAAAGAATTGGGTAGCAATGTATTTTGGTTTATGTAATCGTGTGCGTGACACATGTTTAACCAAACGTTTATTTTGGCCTTAAAGGCTTGATTGATATTCAAATGAGTCTTTTGAATGTTTGTCAGTTTTAATGACTCGAGATGGAGTCTTGGTTGAGTTATATGCTTAACTGCATTCTATTTAAATAAGT
Organism: Saussurea involucrata; assembly: GCA_033807775.1. Taxonomy (NCBI): domain Eukaryota; kingdom Viridiplantae; phylum Streptophyta; class Magnoliopsida; order Asterales; family Asteraceae; genus Saussurea; species Saussurea involucrata. The sequence continues at coordinate 215,164,931 of CM066314.1, read as the reverse complement.
GTCGGTCTTAAGTGTAAAGACTGTCTGATAATTCTCGCGTTTTTTATACCTTTGGAACTAACGAACCTTGGCGGAGTATTTACATTGTGAAGTATATAAGAGTTGCATATACCTATATAAATTGACTTCGTTGGGAAAGTAGCAATGAAGGAGTCATAGATTTATCATGCCTCGGAACGTATGTTGCATAATGATCATTGATCCTTGGAGTAGATGGCTCGGTTTTGAACTCAGTTGAGTCTTGAGAGCATTGACCCGATTTAATAAGCTTGTTGTAGGCTTGGGTTGGGATTACATGGATTGTATTAAAATAGAAGTTTGCATGATGTGAATGTTTTGGGTATTCTTTTGGATTTAATTATTGTTAAGTCTTAAATCAGAAGAATAAAAGCTGAAGGACCACTTTGTAAGAGTGTTAAGATTATGAAAGACTGTTGTGTTATAGAAGTATTTTACTTGCGATGTGGATGGTTTACAAAGGAGAAAGTATTAAGTGCAAATGAAGTGAGGTATGGAAAATGTTGAGTTGTGAAGAATTGTACCATGTTTTGGTATTGGTTTGGAATCACAAGGAGCTAGTATGAACGAATAAGTTCAAGTTAGTTAGCAAATCGAGAGTGGTAGTTCAACTAAAGTTGGGGAGGAGATATTTAGTGAAATAAACTCGAGTAATATGAGTATGAATGATTGTGAGAAACCTGGTCTGTGGTAAAAAGGTTATGTGTGGAGAATGTACGAGTGAGTATTGGTATCAACTGCCGAGATAAATGTGTCAACTAGTATGTATTATGAAGTTAGAACTAGGAAACATCTGATGGAAGTCTTTTCGGGGATTTCGGATGGAAAGTACCACTTTGTCATTAAAGTTGTTGGGGCATGTAGTTTGTAAGATGGGGTAAATGATATGGCTAATATTGAAACAGAATGTCGGAATCGTATTGGGTGTTTACCCAAAGTGATTTTGATTGTGTGAGTTGTTTCCTATGATTGAAAGATTGGACTTAAAAATGTAATCATATTGCAGGTTCAATAGAGTTATCACTTTTGATGTTCAATACTTTGGTGCTTGATTGTATTGTGGTGGTGCGATGAGATAGTGATGTGAGGAGGTGATAGCATTCTATACCGAAGAAATGTGTAAGTCAAGGATGTAATAATGGACTGCCGTAGTTATTGAAGTATTTAATAGTAACGAGTATGCTTAATTTATGGTATACGTGGAAATTTCAGGTAGGTACATGTTAATGTTATTTTGAGACCTGGAGAGTGAGTTGTGAAGATGATGGGGTAAAAGGAAGACTCTTGTTCTTCTCAATCCCATTGGTTTTAGGTGAAGAGAATACTGTAACCGTTAAGCTATAGTATTGGAGTATTCAGTAGATGTAAAAGAAATACATCGAATGCAGTTCTCGGTGTTACGAGGATTTGGCTAGAGATCTTAACTGACGTTTTTAGAAAAACTGTCCTTTTGGACTGTAGCTGTGTAGTGGATATTCCGTGTAAACAAGAAAGAAATGATAACGGTATGCTAGACTAAGAAGTAGTCAAACATGGATTTGATGATAACAATTACTCTAAGAAGATTGGTTTACAAGTTGGATCTTCTACCAGAGTTGGAAGGGGTTCATAATACCTTCCAAGTATGATATCTTCGGAAATATTTGGCCGAAGAGGAAAGATGTGATTTCACTCACTGATGCGAGAATAGATGAAAAGAGTCGCGGTGTGGAAGAACCAGAGGCAATCTTGGAAAGATCAGTTAGGAAGCTACGTAGTGGTAAAGAAGTAGCTATGTTGAAAGTTTAGTGGGAACACCATAGAGGTACTAATGTAACTTTAGAGTCGGAAGAGAGTATGAGGGATAGGTATCCTCATTTGTTTACCTGACTTTGATTTCGAGGGCGAAATCATTTTCAAGTTGGGGAGTATTGTAACATCCTAAATTTTGTTATTATTATTTTAATAAGATTTAGAATGTATTTGTATTTGGAGTAACCTTGAATTATATAGAGTATTATAATTCAATTAGGGTTAAAATACAAATGTTGAAAGTTTTAAGATTTCTTTTGAGAATATTAACTTAAGGGCTATTATTATGAGTTTTATTTATGCATGAGGTGTGTTATGTTATTTCTTTAAAGTTTGAGGGTTTATAGTGTCATTCTCTTAAAGTTGGGGGTTCATTTGGTAACATGCATTATGACTCATGTAATTAAGGAAGAGGTGTCAATCAACTAAGTCATTATAGACTAAGTGTCAGTGTGTGAAGTTGTGTGTTTCGGTTTGAAAAAAAAAAGCCGAGAGAAAGATGGAGAAATCGAGAAAAGAGAAAGAAGAAAGGATTTGCTTGGAATTCTATAATCTGGTGTTGGTTTGAAGAATCAAAAGGTAATTATCTCATTGAATTCTTCATCTTATTAGTTAAAAGTTTTCTATGAAGTTTTTAGATGGGTTTTGGTAAATTTTAATGATTATGAGAATCTGAGTTTTTGGGTATGTTAAGATGAAGTTATTAAGCATATCTGCAAAGTTGTATAATCAAACATAGCTTAAAAGTACAAAAATCTGGGTTTAAGGATGAACAGAGTGGACTGAGACTTGGATGAACATCATCGAACTCGCAACCTTGAGTTGCGACATTCATGATTGTCGCAATAGACCGTTGCGACTTGGCTTTGGAGTCGCAACAGTTGGTTGCGATTTGGAGTGAAATCGCAATGGTGGGTTGCGACTTGGCACTGTAGTCGCAACAGTTGATTGCGATTTGGAGTGAAATCGCAATGGTGGGCTGCGACTTGGGGTGGGATCGCAACAGTTGGTTGCGATTTGGAATTGGAATCGCAATAGGTGGTTGCGACTTCAGTTCATTGCGACTTGAGATGTAATTTTAAGAGATTAAGGATTCTTAGCTATGAAGGGTTCTGTTTTATAAATTAATATCAGTATATATGTAAATTGGATATTACAGTAAACTAAGGTAGTGAAGAAAGGAGTCCCTACGAGTTTAAAAAGAATTAAAGGAAGTGTGATTTCATATCAGGTGAGTTTATTCAACTCTCTTTAAAATTCAGTAATTAATATTGAAATAAATGTTTTATATGTATGCTTGAATATGCTTATAAAGACTTGATTAAGTCAGAGATAAGTCCAAGAGGACGATTAAAAGTTATGCTATGTTGATCCCCGTGCTAAATTGCTATGAGGGGATAGTTAAGAAGTTGATGAACCCGGGTTATTAATATTCTTTATAATGAATATGATTATCTGTTATATGCAATCTGTTATATGATTATGAACTCTAAATACGATTGTGAAGCCAAATTAAGATAAATTATGAAGGCCTATCTATGAGTCCGAAAATGTAGATAACATTTGAGATGTTGATCCCCGTACTAGATTACAGAGAGGGGATAGTTAAGAGATTGAGATGAGGAGATAATAATATTCTTTATTTTTGTATATATAGAATATGTTCAGAGAAATGATATATTGTATGCCGGACGCATATAGTAGTATCGATTATTATATTTATATATTATGTGCTTTTACTAAAAATAGGCATCCGGTCATCGGGGGTACCTGGGTACGGTATAATGGGAACCGATTACTTGCCATTGACCAAAAAGGGATGTAATTTTTAGTAATTGGGTGTACCTTGAATCATCGAGGGCCCCGGTTGAGTATCGCGATATTATAATCCCATTGGGACCATTGATTCTGAGGTGGAATGTGGAACAAGCAGATTTTGATTTGTATTTCCCATTTCGATTTGGAAGATCGGAGATTTCCATTGTTTTAGGGAAAATAGGAGATTTCCCAGTGATGAGAGGAAGATTTGAGATAGTCATAAAGTAATTTGTAATCTCTACTTCCTGATTAAGAAATAGGCAGGTTTTGACTTGTAATTTCTTGTGTATGAGTATCAACTGTGAATCTGGGATGATTCATAGTAAACTCTTAAAATTGTTGTTATGATTAGATGAGTTAGTCGTAAGTATGGGAGTGGGGTAGATTCCCCGAATTGGAAAGGAGTTATCGTACGGTAAGATGGGTGAGAACAGGTTTGAGTTATCTGTTCATATTTTAATTATTAAATTTTATTTTGAATTGAGTATTCTCACTAGGCGAAAGGCTAATGTTTCAAGTTGAATCTTCTTACCAGGTACAAGCTCCGGGAAGTAAGCGGGAATGAGAGAAGAGAACTTTTGAAAAGATTCAGACTTAGAGATAACAAAGGATCTAGTTATTCTTTGAAGCTTTTGGGACGATTGTTTAGATAACTTGATTAATCTGATTGTTATGATATAATTAGATTAATAAGTTATTTAAGTAATGTAGTTTGTATATAGAAACCTTACATTTTGATCCTCAAGTTATATAAGTATGAAGATTATGATCATAACTTGTAGTAATTTTTAAGGTTTAAATTGACTCGGTTTTTAGGGTGTTTCATTGGATAACCCTGATTTCTTGAAAATCCCCTCGCTTGGTTTTCGTCCTGCACAAACCCAAAATACGAATTAACCCTAATTGTAGTCATTTTATACAATGATCATTTGCTTGAAAATCAAAAATACCAAAAATACAAATGAACCATAACAGAGATTATACAATGATTTCGAACCCTAATTGTAGTCGATTTATACGAATGAAACCTAATTGTAGTCGATTTATACGAATGAACCCTAATTATAGACGAACACTAACTATAGTCGAACCGTATTGTAGTCGATTTATACATAAGTGTACTCGATTTCGAACTTACCTCTGATCACTTCGTTCCCGACTTGGATGTGCGCCATGATTGTCGATTGATTCTTAGGTTCAATTATCCTAGTGATTTTCCTCTAAAATGGCGTTGATCGAAGATCTTCAAACACGATTTGGTGAATCCCTTCGAGAATGTCGTGATTTTTTATGCTCGTGATGTTCTTGAAGACGCGGTACGGTTTCTATGCCTGATATTTAGGGGATTCCATTGTTAAGTTTTGTTGTTTGACAAAAATGACCCTCTGCACTTGTGCACAAACATCAACCCTCTCTTTTTTAATTTTTAATAATAGTATAATCCTTTATTTAATTATAACCGTTGATCTAATTAATCTGTGGTTGTGATTGGTTAGCATGGTTAGTACCAATAAGTTAGTTAGCAAAAGAAGGGGATCCTATATATATATATATATATATATATATATATATATATACATACATATAGGTGGGTTCAAACGAGAATGTTAACTATTAAAGAAAACACGAGAACGGCCGTCCATGTACAAAATCATACATGATTCGCGCGACTTTCTCCACGACTTTTAAGTCGCGGCCAAAGTCGCTCGCGTTCTCGTTTGAACTTCTCTCTCTCTCTCTCTCTCTCTCTCTCTCTCTATATATATATATATATATATATATATATATATATATATATATATATGGGAGGTATCCGTTGCAAACCAGTCAGTTTGTGCAAACTATACAAACCAATCTTAACCGTTGATCAAGTCTAATAAATATCTGATTTTATTATGTTTCCTAATCTAAAGTCATGATCATAATGAATGCATCTTATCATCTTCCATATATATCTCAGTCTTAATTAATGAATCATAATGATTATCCATAAATACATCTATTGTTTCATAATATAGTGGTTTGTATAGTTTGCACAAACTAAATGATTTGCAACGGATACCTCCCCTATATATATATATATATATAGTCAGTTTCAAAGAAAAACACTAAATAAATGTAAAACTGAAAAATCATGAAAAAACAGATGAAAATTTATTAATATAGATGCCAAACTAACGAAAAATATGATCGATTTTTTGGTATAATTTGTTTAATTCGATTTTTTTTATCATATTTTGTATTTTTTTCAATTTAAAAAATAGGGAGGTGGGAAATTTTTTTAATTAAAAAAATAAAGTTGTAAACCGTTAATCAAATTCGTTGAATTAGTTAATCTAATGGTTGATGAAGCGTTTTTTGATTTTTCATCTGTTTAGGGTTTTTTCTTTGAACCTCCCACTTTCTAAATATATGATCTTGAATATACAATCGTGAGGTTTAGTTGCTCGTTAAAACACTATTTAGACAAAACTACAGGTGATGGGCAAACAAAATTAATTCATGAAGTTACATAAATAAATATTTTTCTATCAATTTGATTAATTCGTAAACTAATGCAAAATTCATGATAAACCTAACTACGTTGATCTATACATCCACCTAGACATATCGTTGGAAACCGGGGAAAATCTGATGGCCTACAAGTTTCTAAACTTTGACCTGAAAATTTATAAGTTATTATTATTATTATTATTTATTGCCTTTATTTTGTATTCTTCTTTTATCATATTTTAGTTTTCGTTTATCTGCAAAGATTTTATCTTCATATGTCTATATAGTTAAATGACTGCGTCAATTTTTTTGAAGTATATAATATTTATATACGGCAAATGCTGCAAATAAACTCATACACCTTCCTCACTTTTGATGAGGTTTGAATCCCTGACCTCCTAGGAGGAAAGAGGCTCATATACCGCTAGGCCAAAGGCCCTTTGGTTAATGTGTCAAATGGAATGCATAAAAATCATCTATGTTTTTCTTGAAAGGAGAGCGTTTAACTTTTGGCTATTTTAAAACTACGAATAAGTAAATCGTTAACTTAACCTCAATATTTTAAACAATAATATAGTTAGGGACTTAGGGACGCTATTTAGAGTAATAAATAGGAGGAAAAGAAAAGAGAGAATTGAACAAGAATAAGAATGAAATCTGTTCTTCTTCATATTGTTACCACAATACACATGGTGAATAGCAACATGGCAACAATGAGCAAGATGAAGGCAATGTATATCTTGGGGGATTCATCTGTTGATTGTGGAGAAAACACACTCTTTTTTCCTTTTCTCCTTAATAACCTCTCTTTACACCCTTGCGATGGTCCTCCTCCTTCCATTCTTCCACATCTTCTTGGTAATTCCTCATCTCATTTTCTTTATTTTTTTAGGGGTGTTTGGGATTGCTTATTTAAAGGTCTTATTAACTTATTTCGTTTTGTCATCGTTGATAAACAGTTTTTAGTGTTTGGATACAGAAAAAAAAAAAACTGCTTATAGTGTTTTGTCAGTGATGATAAGCAATTTTTAATAGGTTATTCCATTCTATGTTATCAACTTAATTGAAACAACTTATCTGTTTTTTTGGTTATTTTACATGTATAAGAAATCTCAAACACCCCTAAATAACAACTTATTAGCTTATTACGTTTTGCTACCACTGTAAGCTAATTCAAACACTTTTTATAAAACTACGTTTTAACACAACCTATAATTTGTTTTAAATAAGCAATCCCAAACACCATTAATTAGGTATCTTTTCTTGAATCTTTATCTCATCTTCATCAATCCCATTGCTTCATTTTCTCATGTTAATATAGCAAAAAAGATTGGATTGCCATATCCTATACCATTTTACAGCCAGAATGGATCGACGGAAGTGCTTCTTCGTGGCGTAAACCTAGGCTCAACCGGAGCCACCATCATGAGTAACCCGACCAACCCAGTCCTCCAATCCCTCAACCAGCAACTTCGCCAAGCATTTGAGATATTTCAGTTACTTCAACTAGAACTTGGCCAAGAAACTGCGAACGAATTCATCCAATCATCCACTCTCTTCTACCTCTCTTTTGGCAAAGATGACTACATTGATTTCTTCCGAAACAACTCTACCAAGGGTCCACGATCTGATTCAGAAACGATGGCCCGTGTTTTGGTGGATCAGATGACTAACGCTATTCAGTATCTTTATGGTTCAAGTGTGAGGAAATTTGTATTTATGGGGATACTGCCATTAGGATGTGCACCAAGGTTTTTGCCTTTGAAGAATGATTCAGTGAGTGGTGGTCATGGTGGAGATAGGGTGGTTTGTGCAGATGAGATCAATGATCTTGTTTCGGAGTATAATACTTTCCTTGAGCAACGTATTGTTAGCCTCAATGTAGAGTTAACCGATGCTGAGTTGATCTTTTGTGATACTTATCACCTGATGATGAACATCATAAATAACCCAATCGCCTATGGTATGATTGAAACTACATTTTTAACCTTTAAAATAAACCCTGAAAACTTTTTCTTCTTAATTTCTGAAATTTGGCTTAAAACTGTTTTTCAGAGCTATCTCCAACAAAAAAATAAGAATATTCGGATTTTGAGCTATAATTCAAAATGAAGAAAGCAAGAGAGAAGAAGTTTTTCTCCAAATACGAAGAAAACCCAAACAATGATTACTAAATGAGAGCAACAATAGAAATTTTTGAAAATAAATATTTAGAGAGAGAAAATAATATTTTAATATTATAATCAATATTTGTTTCTTCAAAATAGGAAATTTGTTGAGATGAACGTATTTTTTTTAAGATTTTGACTTTTAGTTTTTCATTTTAGAAAAATTTTGAGCAATCGGTTGGAGATGCTAACAAAACTTTAAAAGAAACCCTACTTGTTAAACCCTCATTTCGAATCTTTAAAAGAAACTCTAATTAAAACATCTTTATACTTTTGCTCAAATCAATCAAAGGATTATAACATGCATTTAATTTTTGATTAAATTTGCAGGAATAGAGAATGTGAAGAGTGCATGTTGTGGGATAAGCATGGATGGTGGGATGAGTGGGTGCATGTCCATGAATATGGTTTGTGAAGACCCTTCAACATATGTATGGTGGGATCTATTCAACCCTGGACACGTCGTAAGCTCATTGATTGCTGACTCAGCCTGGTCTGGCCAAACGTTGCGTGACATCTGTCGCCCTACCACTGTCCAGAAGTTGGTATCTTCTTCTTCAATGTGACTGATCTAAATTAAACGACTTGGATTTAAAAAGAAGGAAAAAATAGAGTTTTATGATCGATATTTGCTCTATTTTCTGTTTTCCACTCTGCGGGTAATTAAGTGCGTTTAATCTTCATTCTCCCCTTGTAATATAAATGGAACCAGCAGATTAATTTCTTCTTACCATTTATGATGGTTATGTTACGTAACACCAAGGGGATGAATACAATTAAGATAATTGAACTTAGGCCTAGATTATCACAATTAAGTAAAACAGTATTCGCTAAGATTATCACAAAAACATTACTTATCACCTCCCAGCAAGCAAAGCATGGGATTAACGCCAATGCGTAGCTTCGACCGCAAGAATTCAAATGTTGGCCGTGTCAAACTTTTCGTGAAGATGTCCGCTGGCTAAAGATGGGGGAACAAACTGTGTATGAATTTTTCCGGAACAAAATGGTAGTCGATACTTAACGAAAACTAGCAACAATCCACATATGTCGCTAATTAGCGACGGATTGGTCACGAAACGCATCCCTGACAAATCCATCACTAATTAGCGACAGACACGTGTTCGTAGCAAATTGGCGTCGGATTAACGACATAGTATCTTTTTTTTTAATTAAAACGAAATTTCATGTGTCCATCGCTAATTAGCGACAAAATTATTTATTTTTTTAGTTTTCTCATTTGAATATGTTATATGTACACATGTGTATGTATACGTGTTAATGTATACATATGATATATTATATGTATCCATCGGTCCGTCTTTTATATATATATATATGTATAATATGTATGTGTGTTGGTTTCTAACCACGGTTGAATATATGTATTTTTTGTTGTAAATATGTTTATATGCTTGTGTATATATGCGAATGTATAGATAATGTGTGTATTGTTTGGTAATCGTATATGATACATGTATAATTGTATATATCTTTTGTATATATATGTATATATGCATGTGTATTGTTGATGTCAAATCAATACTTTTTGCTGATGTGACAATGAAAAGTATAACATTGTCACTTGTTCGTTTCCGATATAACGTATTGATAAAGGGCTTTTTTTACCTTTAACCTTCGAGGCTTTCCTTCCCCATGGGCGGGAAGAAGGAGTTGACACCTACTCATAAATTGACGTATTAACATTTGAAGATGATTAAGTGTGATGACATCCTATATATTTTTATTCATCTCCGATCCCCTATCATCATATAAATCAGTAATTTGAGAAACCTTGTTGATTTCTTCATTTCTGCTCTTCACGCAACACCATCAACTTGATGATATAGACGATGATGTTGATTTACTATAATCATGCCTCAAATCTCTCATAACATACTTCATTAGTACGAAACTATCTCCAAAATCACATACAAGTACGTAATAGGTCAACAAATTATTATTTACGATCAGACTTGGTTGAATAGATTTGACAAAGATTTGGAGAAGAAAAAAATGACGATTAATGTAATATTTTTACTTTGTATTTAAATTTAATGTTTTATAAATTAAATATTTTAATTAATTAACTAGTTTTATTTTATTATAATTATTTAATGAATTAATTTAATGTTATTACTATATTAAATAAATAAATTATTTTATTAAATTATAATAAATAATATTTAATTGTAGTTTTGTTGTTACTTGATTAAAATATAGTTTTTTATGACTATGTGTCACTTTAGAAATCTGTTAAAAATCATTAGTCGGGGGTAATTTCAAGATAATTTCAAAGCTGATGTAACACTGAGATGACACTTGAGAAATTGCGTTGAAATTTCATTGTAGTTGATGGTCTCAGTGGACTTTAATGGATTTATAGGGTTTTATTCGGTTTTTTGGGCATTAATACGTCTTATTGGGCTTTAACTATTTGTATTGAGCTTTAAAGGGTCTGATTTGGGCTAAAATGGGTTTATTGGTTTTTATTGGGTTTTATTGGGCTTCAATGGATCTTTATGGACTTTAATGAATTTATTGCGCTTTATTTGGTTTTATTAGGTTTCAATTAAATCTATAGGGGTTTAAAGGGTTGTAGTGAGTTTTAATGATTTATTGGACTTTATTCAGTTTTATTGGACTTTAATGGGTTTTATCTCACTTTATTCGTTTTTATTGGGCTTTTATCGGTTAAGTCCAATTAAATTAGAGGTATATTAGTCATAGACCGTTAATATTCACAAACTATTTTTAATAATTTGATGATCCCATAAATAATAAATATTTAATAATTTATAATCAGTTATTTCTTTAGTAATTTACAATCAATTATTTCTTTAATAACTTATAATTATAGTTTATGTGATAATTTGTTAATTATTAATTACGGAATAATTAAAAATGATTTAATAATTTAATAAATAATAAGAATCTAATAATTGTTAATTAATTATTTTTTTTAAATTCTAATTATAGATTATTTAGTAATTTATTCTTCATTAGTTATTAATTAAAAAATATTTTAATAAAAAATACGGGAGATTAGCGATGGAATTTCAGTAAAAAAAATCCGTCGCTGTTCAAAATCATCTTATAAAATAGGAGCTCTAAAATTACACTAACCAATACGATTTTATTTAAATATATACTTAAAAAAAAATTAAAAATCGGGCCTTTCCCAAGCCCGGTCCTCTGCCGGCCCCGGACCGGGCCAGGCCCATTTAGCCATCTCTACCTCCACCACATCTCTCCTGCTGCACCGTCTCCCACCCGACTGTGGTGTCATTCTTTCAATCCCACCACACCGCCACCGTCAATAACTACCACACCACCACTTGTTGATAACCACACACTACCACCACCACCACTACAAGACAAACAGGTTTTTCCGACAGAAAAATGCGCCGGAAATCCATTAATTGTAATCTTATTATTTAATTGCTAATTACATTAATTAAGTAACTTAATTGTAAAAAAAGAAATATTTGTGACGGATTTGTGATGGATTTGTGTCGGTTACAATATATGTCACAAATTATTCACAAACATTTTCGAGAATATATAATTTCTTTTGTTAAAAGCCTTCAGTGACGGATTTGTGATGGACTTCCGACGGATTAACGCCTTTTTTACTTTTGTTGACTTTCTTGATTCGGCCGACAATCAGTCAAAAGTATTTCCGACGGAAAATCCGTCGGAAAAGGTCATTTGTTTAGTAGTGAAGTCTTGTCTCTTTTCTCAATCACTTCATAATAGCGATTTTGGCCCTGTTTTTCTCCACTTTGTTCTTAGGAATCATGTTAAATTATTGAACCACATTTTGCTAACTTCGGTAATAATGTGATTTCTTGAAACGTATATTGAAACAAATATAACAACAATTAGTACAAACAAATGTATAATCTCAACAAAACTAACCTATTCTAACGTGAACATCTTCATAAGAATTGAAGATGTAAATCTAGAATGAAACCCTAAATGTTGAGCGAGAAAAGAGATAATATCTAAACGTCTGGAATGAAAAAATGAAATGAATTACACATTTCCTTGAGAAAGGAAAGTTTATATATTTATCTTCGAGTTACGCTTTGGTCCTCCATCTTTCAAATAAATGCTCCGCTAACCCTGGAGATCCACAAGAAGTGAGGCGCAGTCCTTGCTATCCTGAAGTATCATCTCCTTTACATTTTGACCCCTTAACTTCTGTAAATGACATAACAAATAAACAAAGTTAGAAAGATGACAAAATTGGTATTCAAGTTCTTACCTTTTCAACACCCTCCCTAAATCTTGACATCGGAATAGATCCAACATGTTTAACTTAGAACTGAGATAGTTATGTTGATTCACACCAAGTGACTTTGTGAAGATATCAGTTGCGTTTTCAGTTGATGGCACCTTCACAGTCTTCAACATACCAGATGAAATCTTGTTCCTCACTTGATGAATATCTATCTCAATGTGTTTTGTTCTTTCATGAAAAACAAGATTGTTAGCAATCTGAATAGCAGACTTGTTGTCACAATTTAAATTTACTGGAAGCAAATTTTCAATTATTAAATCTGTTAAGATACTAAGAAGCCAAATTATTTCACAAAGAGCAGCAGCCATAGCTCTGTACTCTGATACAGCAGAGGAGCGTGAAACAGTGGACTGTTTCTTACTTCTCCACAAAATCATACAGTTACCAAGGAAAAGGCAATACCAGTAACTGATCGTCTTATTGATAGGCACTTGCCCCAATCAACATCAACAAAACAACTGAGTTTAAAATCAGATAATGAACAAGAAGAAAACTTAACACACTTACCAGGAGAAGTCTTAAGATATCTTAAAACTCGAAGAGCTAACTTTAAGTGAGACTAACGTGGGGAGTGGATGAACTGACTTAAACAATGAACAACAAAAGCTATATCAGGACGAGTAGCTAATAAGTAGATTAATCTACCAATTAACTTTTGATATCCAGTAAAGTCTTTTAGAAAAGGATCTTTTGATGCTGACCCAAAAGAATCAGTTACAATTAAGTTCATGTCCATACGTGTACTAACAGGTTTGCATCCTAAATATCCAAAATCATTTAGCAACTTAAGACAATACTTTCTTTGAGACATACAAACCCCTTTGTCAGTTTCCAAAATTTCAATACGTAAGAATTTTTTTACTGAAACTCCCTAAAATCCGCAATAAATTTAAACCTTAAATTTACCAGAGTTTACCATAACATCTTCTAAACTTTCATTTACAACTGGAGATTTAGTAACAAGTTTCATAATTACAAATGAACTACAGTGAACAACCAACTAATCTAATCTAATGTCAACAAAATCAGATTATACGGTTGTCTACAATATCTCTAAAATATCTTCAATGACACTAATTTCTCCATTGCATTTCCAAAAGCATAATTATGTACCCCTCTTCACTCATCCCCTCGTATCCTTTCCCGAGCTAGTACCGGGTAAGAAAATTTAATTTGAAAAGATTACGCTTACGCCTAGTGAGAACATCAAAATTTCAAATCAAAATCTTTATAAGCTTTGAAATCAAATTTGTAACCAAAACATATAAATTAATCTGATCTCAATCTTTCTAACCGTACACATAACATCAATTATACCCGATTCCATGAGTATTACAAACACTAAGTAAGTCATAGCCTCATGTTCCAGAGCGCCACTACGAATCACCACTTATTCTAGATTTCAGCTCATGTTCAAAAAATTACAATTAAGCGCCATGCCTATTTCTTGGAGTGGAAGTAGGGATTACAATTGAGAGCCATGCCTATCCTTTATCTTCCAATAGAAATCAGGAATTACGATTAGTGCCACGCCTATTCCACGATTTAACGTCGCAATACGAAATAAGAATTACCATTAGAGTCCGGCTTATTCCTCATTTCAAATCAACGGGAATTACGATTAGCGTCACGCCTATTCCACGTTTATTACATCACAATACTAAATGGGAATTACCATTAGAGCCCGACCTATTCCTCATTTATCAAATAATGCTAGTGCCTATGGATCCATTACACTTCCTAGCATAAGTGCGTATCAAACCAAATCATACGTCAAATCATATCATACTTAAAATCGAGTTATAAGTATGTTCATGCTGCTCAGGTTGACATCCAAATAATCAATATGTTCCCTGTCAAAGTTTACCGGAAACTCACTAGTTACCGGATACTTTCGGAAAAACTATCCGGACTAAGTGTCCGGAACATATGTCCGGAAACTACGGGAATCCGGCAGCAGTACGGAACTTGTATCCGGAAAACACAACTTACCGGATACATTCGGAATACATACCAGAAACCCAAACAATCCGGATAACGTCCGGATACCAAGGTAATCCGGGTAATATCCGGATAACTAACTATCCGGGAACTAGGATTTTTTACCGGATACTACCAAGAATAAATTACTTGTCGGATACTTTCAGTATTAACATTTATCTGGACACTATTAAATTTAAGTTTACCGGACACTAAGAACTTACCCGGTATCTTCGACCTACACATCTATTAGCATCTCAAACCACTGTAATTCGATTCTCAATCAAATTCATACCATTACAGTTTTTCTAAAACACTTAGACAGTTCAAAATCATATAAATCATCCAATATTAACTACAATTAGTTGGAAAAAGTGAGATGAACTCACCTGATTGAAAAGTCGAAGCAAGAATCTGCAATTCCAAATTTCAAACCTATTGTACCAACAAATCAAACCTAGTTGGTAAGCAGATTAGTTTATGAATACTATTTCTTAAGGAAATCGATTTGTAGCAATCAATTTTGGTTTCTAACCCAACAAAATAGCTTCTCTGCTTGTAACCGACTTCCAGAACCAAAAATTGAGATATTCTCAGATCTAAACCGACTCCCCCATTATATACTTATAAAACTATCCACAAATGACAAAATCAACCGCAAAGTTCAAATCTTTATAACTAGCTCACCCACTTTCGCTAATTACTCTTTTGGCCCTTCGACAATAATTTATAACTTACCGATAAAATAACAATTTCTTAAATTTTAAGCGTTCCTTAAAAATGTACAATAATTATGAAAATTTCTAGGTGTTACAATTCTCCCCAACTTGAGAATGATTTCGTCCCCGAAATCAAAGTTAGGTAAATAAATGAGAATATCTATTCTTCATATCCTCCTCCGCTTCCCAAGTCACGTTAGCACCTCTATGATGTTTCCATTGTACTTTAACCATGATCACTTCCTTATGTTGTAGTTTCTTAGTCGCCCTTTCTAAAATTGCTTCAGGTTCCTCCACGCAACGACTCTTCTCATCCACTTTTATCTCAGAAAGTGGTATAACATTTTCTTCTTCGGCTAGACATTTCCAAAGATAACACACATGGAAAGTATTATGAATTCCATCCAACTCAGGTGGAAGATATAACTGGTACGCTTGAAGTTCCACTCTCTTGGTTATTGTGTAAGGCCCAAGAAAGCGAGGACTTAACTTTCCAAACTTCCCAAATCTTATAATACCTTTCCACAGGGATACCTTTAGCATCACCCGCTCCCCAACTTGGAGTTCTTTTGGTCTTCTTTTTGGATCGGCATAACTCTTTTGTCGATCTTTAGCCGCCTTCATATGTTTCCGAATTTCTTTCACTTTATCGGCCGTTTGTTGCACAATTTCAGGACTAGCAAATTGCTTTTCACCAACTTCCAACCAACATATTGGAGTTCTACATTTCCGTCCATATAAGGCTTCGAAAGGTGCCCTTCCAATACTGGAATGATAACTATTATTATACGTGAATTCCACTAAAGGCAAATGTGTATCCCAGTTACCTCCAAAATCAATTACACAAGACATGAGCATGTCTTCCATAGTCTGAATGGTTCTTTCACTTTGCCCATCTGTTTGTCGATGATATGCAGTGCACAAATTCACTCTTGTACCAAATTCTTCTTGTAGTGACTGCCAAAATCTTGAAGTGAATCGGCTGTCATGGTCGTAAGTATGGGAGTGGGGTAGATTCCCCGAATTGGAAAGGAGTTATCGTACGGTAAGATGGGTGAGAACAGGTTTGAGTTATCTGTTCATATTTTAATTATTAAATTTTATTTTGAATTGAGTATTCTCACTAGGCGAAAGGCTAATGTTTCAAGTTGAATCTTCTTACCAGGTACAAGCTCCGGGAAGTAAGCGGGAATGAGAGAAGAGAACTTTTGGAAAGATTCAGACTTAGAGATAACAAAGGATCTAGTTATTCTTTGAAGCTTTTGGGACGATTGTTTAGATAACTTGATTAATCTGATTGTTATGATATGATTAGATTAATAAGTTATTTAAGTAATGTAGTTTGTATATAGAAACCTTACATTTTGATCCTCAAGTTATATAAGTATGAAGATTATGATCATAACTTGTAGTAATTTTTAAGGTTTAAATTGACTCGGTTTTTAGGGTGTTTCAATATGGTATCAGAGCATTAGTTTAAGCGAACTAAGTATGAATTTGAGATACTTAGACTTAAGCTGAGATGAATTAAGTTATGACTTGTGAGATTTGGGTAGAAATACTAAAGACGGGATAGTCTTAGAGTCAACGGAAATACGTGAAATTAGTACTGTGATAATAGTAACAAGGATTCTCATGTATGATATGTTCACAATTTCAATTAGCTATTGTTATTATGAATATATTGTTACGCGAGCATGCTTATTTCAAAATTGTTACAGTGACTAACGATCAGTAAGGTACATTTTGTATAGGGGTATGTGCATAACCATTTCTTATGGTTATCCCTTTAGGTTATAGTAGAAAGTTGGTGATTATGCCACCAAAATCCTTTGGAGGACAGATCGGGAAATGATTGGGGGTTGGAAGGACAACCTGGAATTGGCGGGACTCATGAACGTCCGCCAAGGTAACCTTTAATAGGTGGTTGATGTGTGTGGAGATAGAATAGGAGATGTTTGATCAAGACGAAAATAGTATGACATGGTTGATACGTGAATCGTGGAATGCATGAATAGCAAACATCATAAGGCCGAGAGGGCGACCACCGGTCGGAGGTAGAATGTCAATGATAAGTTACGTAAGTAAGACGATTGACCTCGTTGAGTAATTAGCCTTCATTTGCAAGTAAAGTTTTATGCATGGTGTTTTAGTGTGTGTTATATGAATTTTCATGATTTCAAACCAAATGCATAAATAACAGTTTTAGTCAAGTTTGAATTAGTATGTGCAAGTGTGTATTTAAAGAAAAGGCAATCCCATTTACGTCGCACAACGAAATTTTGGAGTTGTTACAAAATATTTCTTACTTTACATGATTGGCCAGCAAAACGTTTAATAACCAACAGGAGTATTGATCTAATAACATCATATAAATAAGTGGGAGAACTGACTAGCTTTATTCGTGTCGGTAAAACATTTTTTTGAACTATTGTTGTATGAAAATATTTTTTTTATTTAATATATTACCGTCGTAACAACTTTGTTTTGGTTGAGAAATATTGAGTTTACGGAAATTTAGTATGCAAACAATTCTCGAGATCGTTGTGCAGTACATTGGAGTCATGTGAATGTTGGGGTCATGTGTGCCCAAGTTATTCTAAATGTTGTTATTTAAAATGAGAAAATGTGTGAATTGATTTATGTATCAAGTTGTCATGCATGAAGGCTATGAACTCGCTAGGTCATGGAGTATTACGCTTTAAGCTAAGAAAGAACTCCAAGAATGGAGAAGTGTTGGATAAGCCTGTAGTTTGGTAATTGGGTTAAAATGAGAAATGAACAGTGTGAGAGTCGAAAGTGGACTTAGTGTCGGTTGCATGAGAGTCTGTACCCTTGTTCGCTGACTAGGAATACAGTTGTCGAGGGACGGTTGTGTCCGGAGGAAGAATTAGGTTCCGTTAAGGACTTTAAGGTTAAGAAAATGTCGACATGTCAAGTATTGACTTTGAAGTCGATAGTTGTGTAAGGTGTACGAGACCTTTCGTCCGTCATTGGGTGCGGTCTGGGTGCATCCCGCGTATGCCCATGCGGACAGGAACAAAGATTGTGAGTGGTACCGGTATGCTGTTATGCAAACGGTATGCACAAAGCAAATATTATTGTGTACGACATGGTTAAGGATTTTGAGTGATTGACGAATAAATCACTAATGAAAGAAGTCTCGAATTATTGTTGCACAAGCGAAAGATATGTAGTCAAAATCACACTTTTAATATTTTGTGGATGTACAATATTTATGAGCTATTGCGTTTTAAAAATGTGAACATGTGAGTTGGGGGATTTTGGTAAATCCGACCATGTAAAGTTTTTAAGAGTGGTAAAACTTTGTTTTGGGGCCGATGGCCAATTAAGGGATTAAAAAGGGTAAAGAATTGGGTAGCAATGTATTTTGGTTTATGTAATCGTGTGCGTGACACATGTTTAACCAAACGTTTATTTTGGCCTTAAAGGCTTGATTGATATTCAAATGAGTCTTTTGAATGTTTGTCAGTTTTAATGACTCGAGATGGAGTCTTGGTTGAGTTATATGCTTAACTGCATTCTATTTAAATAAGTGTCGGTCTTAAGTGTAAAGACTGTCTGATAATTCTCGCGTTTTTTATACCTTTGGAACTAACGAACCTTGGCGGAGTATTTACATTGTGAAGTATATAAGAGTTGCATATACCTATATAAATTGACTTCGTTGGGAAAGTAGCAATGAAGGAGTCATAGATTTATCATGCCTCGGAACGTATGTTGCATAATGATCATTGATCCTTGGAGTAGATGGCTCGGTTTTGAACTCAGTTGAGTCTTGAGAGCATTGACCCGATTTAATAAGCTTGTTGTAGGCTTGGGTTGGGATTACATGGATTGTATTAAAATAGAAGTTTGCATGATGTGAATGTTTTGGGTATTCTTTTGGATTTAATTATTGTTAAGTCTTAAATCAGAAGAATAAAAGCTGAAGGACCACTTTGTAAGAGTGTTAAGATTATGAAAGACTGTTGTGTTATAGAAGTATTTTACTTGCGATGTGGATGGTTTACAAAGGAGAAAGTATTAAGTGCAAATGAAGTGAGGTATGGAAAATGTTGAGTTGTGAAGAATTGTACCATGTTTTGGTATTGGTTTGGAATCACAAGGAGCTAGTATGAACGAATAAGTTCAAGTTAGTTAGCAAATCGAGAGTGGTAGTTCAACTAAAGTTGGGGAGGAGATATTTAGTGAAATAAACTCGAGTAATATGAGTATGAATGATTGTGAGAAACCTGGTCTGTGGTAAAAAGGTTATGTGTGGAGAATGTACGAGTGAGTATTGGTATCAACTGCCGAGATAAATGTGTCAACTAGTATGTATTATGAAGTTAGAACTAGGAAACATCTGATGGAAGTCTTTTCGGGGATTTCGGATGGAAAGTACCACTTTGTCATTAAAGTTGTTGGGGCATGTAGTTTGTAAGATGGGGTAAATGATATGGCTAATATTGAAACAGAATGTCGGAATCGTATTGGGTGTTTACCCAAAGTGATTTTGATTGTGTGAGTTGTTTCCTATGATTGAAAGATTGGACTTAAAAATGTAATCATATTGCAGGTTCAATAGAGTTATCACTTTTGATGTTCAATACTTTGGTGCTTGATTGTATTGTGGTGGTGCGATGAGATAGTGATGTGAGGAGGTGATAGCATTCTATACCGAAGAAATGTGTAAGTCAAGGATGTAATAATGGACTGCCGTAGTTATTGAAGTATTTAATAGTAACGAGTATGCTTAATTTATGGTATACATGGAAATTTCAGGTAGGTACATGTTAATGTTATTTTGAGACCTGGAGAGTGAGTTGTGAAGATGATGGGGTAAAAGGAAGACTCTTGTTCTTCTCAATCCCATTGGTTTTAGGTGAAGAGAATACTGTAACCGTTAAGCTATAGTATTGGAGTATTCAGTAGATGTAAAAGAAATACATCGAATGCAGTTCTCGGTGTTACGAGGATTTGGCTAGAGATCTTAACTGACGTTTTTAGAAAAACTGTCCTTTTGGACTGTAGCTGTGTAGTGGATATTCCGTGTAAACAAGAAAGAAATGATAACGGTATGCTAGACTAAGAAGTAGTCAAACATGGATTTGATGATAACAATTACTCTAAGAAGATTGGTTTACAAGTTGGATCTTCTACCAGAGTTGGAAGGGGTTCATAATACCTTCCAAGTATGATATCTTCGGAAATATTTGGCCGAAGAGGAAAGATGTGATTTCACTCACTGATGCGAGAATAGATGAAAAGAGTCGCGGTGTGGAAGAACCAGAGGCAATCTTGGAAAGATCAGTTAGGAAGCTACGTAGTGGTAAAGAAGTAGCTATGTTGAAAGTTTAGTGGGAACACCATAGAGGTACTAATGTAACTTTAGAGTCGGAAGAGAGTATGAGGGATAGGTATCCTCATTTGTTTACCTGACTTTGATTTCGAGGGCGAAATCATTTTCAAGTTGGGGAGTATTGTAACATCCTAAATTTTGTTATTATTATTTTAATAAGATTTAGAATGTATTTGTATTTGGAGTAACCTTGAATTATATAGAGTATTATAATTCAATTAGGGTTAAAATACAAATGTTGAAAGTTTTAAGATTTCTTTTGAGAATATTAACTTAAGGGCTATTATTATGAGTTTTATTTATGCATGAGGTGTGTTATGTTATTTCTTTAAAGTTTGAGGGTTTATAGTGTCATTCTCTTAAAGTTGGGGGTTCATTTGGTAACATGCATTATGACTCATGTAATTAAGGAAGAGGTGTCAATCAACTAAGTCATTATAGACTAAGTGTCAGTGTGTGAAGTTGTGTGTTTCGGTTTGAAAAAAAAAAGCCGAGAGAAAGATGGAGAAATCGAGAAAAGAGAAAGAAGAAAGGATTTGCTTGGAATTCTATAATCTGGTGTTGGTTTGAAGAATCAAAAGGTAATTATCTCATTGAATTCTTCATCTTATTAGTTAAAAGTTTTCTATGAAGTTTTTAGATGGGTTTTGGTAAATTTTAATGATTATGAGAATCTGAGTTTTTGGGTATGTTAAGATGAAGTTATTAAGCATATCTGCAAAGTTGTATAATCAAACATAGCTTAAAAGTACAAAAATCTGGGTTTAAGGATGAACAGAGTGGACTGAGACTTGGATGAACATCATCGAACTCGCAACCTTGAGTTGCGACATTCATGATTGTCGCAATAGACCGTTGCGACTTGGCTTTGGAGTCGCAACAGTTGGTTGCGATTTGGAGTGAAATCGCAATGGTGGGTTGCGACTTGGCACTGTAGTCGCAACAGTTGATTGCGATTTGGAGTGAAATCGCAATGGTGGGCTGCGACTTGGGGTGGGATCGCAACAGTTGGTTGCGATTTGGAATTGGAATCGCAATAGGTGGTTGCGACTTCAGTTCATTGCGACTTGAGATGTAATTTTAAGAGATTAAGGATTCTTAGCTATGAAGGGTTCTGTTTTATAAATTAATATCAGTATATATGTAAATTGGATATTACAGTAAACTAAGGTAGTGAAGAAAGGAGTCCCTACGAGTTTAAAAAGAATTAAAGGAAGTGTGATTTCATATCAGGTGAGTTTATTCAACTCTCTTTAAAATTCAGTAATTAATATTGAAATAAATGTTTTATATGTATGCTTGAATATGCTTATAAAGACTTGATTAAGTCAGAGATAAGTCCAAGAGGACGATTAAAAGTTATGCTATGTTGATCCCCGTGCTAAATTGCTATGAGGGGATAGTTAAGAAGTTGATGAACCCGGGTTATTAATATTCTTTATAATGAATATGATTATCTGTTATATGCAATCTGTTATATGATTATGAACTCTAAATACGATTGTGAAGCCAAATTAAGATAAATTATGAAGGCCTATCTATGAGTCCGAAAATGTAGATAACATTTGAGATGTTGATCCCCGTACTAGATTACAGAGAGGGGATAGTTAAGAGATTGAGATGAGGAGATAATAATATTCTTTATTTTTGTATATATAGAATATGTTCAGAGAAATGATATATTGTATGCCGGACGCATATAGTAGTATCGATTATTATATTTATATATTATGTGCTTTTACTAAAAATAGGCATCCGGTCATCGGGGGTACCTGGGTACGGTATAATGGGAACCGATTACTTGCCATTGACCAAAAAGGGATGTAATTTTTAGTAATTGGGTGTACCTTGAATCATCGAGGGCCCCGGTTGAGTATCGCGATATTATAATCCCATTGGGACCATTGATTCTGAGGTGGAATGTGGAACAAGCAGATTTTGATTTGTATTTCCCATTTCGATTTGGAAGATCGGAGATTTCCATTGTTTTAGGGAAAATAGGAGATTTCCCAGTGATGAGAGGAAGATTTGAGATAGTCATAAAGTAATTTGTAATCTCTACTTCCTGATTAAGAAATAGGCAGGTTTTGACTTGTAATTTCTTGTGTATGAGTATCAACTGTGAATCTGGGATGATTCATAGTAAACTCTTAAAATTGTTGTTATGATTAGATGAGTTAGTCGTAAGTATGGGAGTGGGGTAGATTCCCCGAATTGGAAAGGAGTTATCGTACGGTAAGATGGGTGAGAACAGGTTTGAGTTATCTGTTCATATTTTAATTATTAAATTTTATTTTGAATTGAGTATTCTCACTAGGCGAAAGGCTAATGTTTCAAGTTGAATCTTCTTACCAGGTACAAGCTCCGGGAAGTAAGCGGGAATGAGAGAAGAGAACTTTTGAAAAGATTCAGACTTAGAGATAACAAAGGATCTAGTTATTCTTTGAAGCTTTTGGGACGATTGTTTAGATAACTTGATTAATCTGATTGTTATGATATGATTAGATTAATAAGTTATTTAAGTAATGTAGTTTGTATATAGAAACCTTACATTTTGATCCTCAAGTTATATAAGTATGAAGATTATGATCATAACTTGTAGTAATTTTTAAGGTTTAAATTGACTCGGTTTTTAGGGTGTTTCATTGGATAACCCTGATTTCTTGAAAATCCCCTCGCTTGGTTTTCGTCCTGCACAAACCCAAAATACGAATTAACCCTAATTGTAGTCATTTTATACAATGATCATTTGCTTGAAAATCAAAAATACCAAAAATACAAATGAACCATAACAGAGATTATACAATGATTTCGAACCCTAATTGTAGTCGATTTATACGAATGAAACCTAATTGTAGTCGATTTATACGAATGAACCCTAATTATAGACGAACACTAACTATAGTCGAACCGTATTGTAGTCGATTTATACATAAGTGTACTCGATTTCGAACTTACCTCTGATCACTTCGTTCCCGACTTGGATGTGCGCCATGATTGTCGATTGATTCTTAGGTTCAATTATCCTAGTGATTTTCCTCTAAAATGGCGTTGATCGAAGATCTTCAAACACGATTTGGTGAATCCCTTCGAGAATGTCGTGATTTTTTATGCTCGTGATGTTCTTGAAGACGCGGTACGGTTTCTATGCCTGATATTTAGGGGATTCCATTGTTAAGTTTTGTTGTTTGACAAAAATGACCCTCTGCACTTGTGCACAAACATCAACCCTCTCTTTTTTAATTTTTAATAATAGTATAATCCTTTATTTAATTATAACCGTTGATCTAATTAATCTGTGGTTGTGATTGGTTAGCATGGTTAGTACCAATAAGTTAGTTAGCAAAAGAAGGGGATCCTATATATATATATATATATATATATATATATATATATATATATATATACATACATATAGGTGGGTTCAAACGAGAATGTTAACTATTAAAGAAAACACGAGAACGGCCGTCCATGTACAAAATCATACATGATTCGCGCGACTTTCTCCACGACTTTTAAGTCGCGGCCAAAGTCGCTCGCGTTCTCGTTTGAACTTCTCTCTCTCTCTCTCTCTCTCTCTCTCTCTATATATATATATATATATATATATATATATATATATATATATATATATATATGGGAGGTATCCGTTGCAAACCAGTCAGTTTGTGCAAACTATACAAACCAATCTTAACCGTTGATCAAGTCTAATAAATATCTGATTTTATTATGTTTCCTAATCTAAAGTCATGATCATAATGAATGCATCTTATCATCTTCCATATATATCTCAGTCTTAATTAATGAATCATAATGATTATCCATAAATACATCTATTGTTTCATAATATAGTGGTTTGTATAGTTTGCACAAACTAAATGATTTGCAACGGATACCTCCCCTATATATATATATATATATAGTCAGTTTCAAAGAAAAACACTAAATAAATGTAAAACTGAAAAATCATGAAAAAACAGATGAAAATTTATTAATATAGATGCCAAACTAACGAAAAATATGATCGATTTTTTGGTATAATTTGTTTAATTCGATTTTTTTTATCATATTTTGTATTTTTTTCAATTTAAAAAATAGGGAGATGGGAAATTTTTTTAATTAAAAAAATAAAGTTGTAAACCGTTAATCAAATTCGTTGAATTAGTTAATCTAATGGTTGATGAAGCGTTTTTTGATTTTTCATCTGTTTAGGGTTTTTTCTTTGAACCTCCCACTTTCTAAATATATGATCTTGAATATACAATCGTGAGGTTTAGTTGCTCGTTAAAACACTATTTAGACAAAACTACAGGTGATGGGCAAACAAAATTAATTCATGAAGTTACATAAATAAATATTTTTCTATCAATTTGATTAATTCGTAAACTAATGCAAAATTCATGATAAACCTAACTACGTTGATCTATACATCCACCTAGACATATCGTTGGAAACCGGGGAAAATCTGATGGCCTACAAGTTTCTAAACTTTGACCTGAAAATTTATAAGTTATTATTATTATTATTATTTATTGCCTTTATTTTGTATTCTTCTTTTATCATATTTTAGTTTTCGTTTATCTGCAAAGATTTTATCTTCATATGTCTATATAGTTAAATGACTGCGTCAATTTTTTTGAAGTATATAATATTTATATACGGCAAATGCTGCAAATAAACTCATACACCTTCCTCACTTTTGATGAGGTTTGAATCCCTGACCTCCTAGGAGGAAAGAGGCTCATATACCGCTAGGCCAAAGGCCCTTTGGTTAATGTGTCAAATGGAATGCATAAAAATCATCTATGTTTTTCTTGAAAGGAGAGCGTTTAACTTTTGGCTATTTTAAAACTACGAATAAGTAAATCGTTAACTTAACCTCAATATTTTAAACAATAATATAGTTAGGGACTTAGGGACGCTATTTAGAGTAATAAATAGGAGGAAAAGAAAAGAGAGAATTGAACAAGAATAAGAATGAAATCTGTTCTTCTTCATATTGTTACCACAATACACATGGTGAATAGCAACATGGCAACAATGAGCAAGATGAAGGCAATGTATATCTTGGGGGATTCATCTGTTGATTGTGGAGAAAACACACTCTTTTTTCCTTTTCTCCTTAATAACCTCTCTTTACACCCTTGCGATGGTCCTCCTCCTTCCATTCTTCCACATCTTCTTGGTAATTCCTCATCTCATTTTCTTTATTTTTTTAGGGGTGTTTGGGATTGCTTATTTAAAGGTCTTATTAACTTATTTCGTTTTGTCATCGTTGATAAACAGTTTTTAGTGTTTGGATACAGAAAAAAAAAAAACTGCTTATAGTGTTTTGTCAGTGATGATAAGCAATTTTTAATAGGTTATTCCATTCTATGTTATCAACTTAATTGAAACAACTTATCTGTTTTTTTGGTTATTTTACATGTATAAGAAATCTCAAACACCCCTAAATAACAACTTATTAGCTTATTACGTTTTGCTACCACTGTAAGCTAATTCAAACACTTTTTATAAAACTACGTTTTAACACAACCTATAATTTGTTTTAAATAAGCAATCCCAAACACCATTAATTAGGTATCTTTTCTTGAATCTTTATCTCATCTTCATCAATCCCATTGCTTCATTTTCTCATGTTAATATAGCAAAAAAGATTGGATTGCCATATCCTATACCATTTTACAGCCAGAATGGATCGACGGAAGTGCTTCTTCGTGGCGTAAACCTAGGCTCAACCGGAGCCACCATCATGAGTAACCCGACCAACCCAGTCCTCCAATCCCTCAACCAGCAACTTCGCCAAGCATTTGAGATATTTCAGTTACTTCAACTAGAACTTGGCCAAGAAACTGCGAACGAATTCATCCAATCATCCACTCTCTTCTACCTCTCTTTTGGCAAAGATGACTACATTGATTTCTTCCGAAACAACTCTACCAAGGGTCCACGATCTGATTCAGAAACGATGGCCCGTGTTTTGGTGGATCAGATGACTAACGCTATTCAGTATCTTTATGGTTCAAGTGTGAGGAAATTTGTATTTATGGGGATACTGCCATTAGGATGTGCACCAAGGTTTTTGCCTTTGAAGAATGATTCAGTGAGTGGTGGTCATGGTGGAGATAGGGTGGTTTGTGCAGATGAGATCAATGATCTTGTTTCGGAGTATAATACTTTCCTTGAGCAACGTATTGTTAGCCTCAATGTAGAGTTAACCGATGCTGAGTTGATCTTTTGTGATACTTATCACCTGATGATGAACATCATAAATAACCCAATCGCCTATGGTATGATTGAAACTACATTTTTAACCTTTAAAATAAACCCTGAAAACTTTTTCTTCTTAATTTCTGAAATTTGGCTTAAAACTGTTTTTCAGAGCTATCTCCAACAAAAAAATAAGAATATTCGGATTTTGAGCTATAATTCAAAATGAAGAAAGCAAGAGAGAAGAAGTTTTTCTCCAAATACGAAGAAAACCCAAACAATGATTACTAAATGAGAGCAACAATAGAAATTTTTGAAAATAAATATTTAGAGAGAGAAAATAATATTTTAATATTATAATCAATATTTGTTTCTTCAAAATAGGAAATTTGTTGAGATGAACGTATTTTTTTTAAGATTTTGACTTTTAGTTTTTCATTTTAGAAAAATTTTGAGCAATCGGTTGGAGATGCTAACAAAACTTTAAAAGAAACCCTACTTGTTAAACCCTCATTTCGAATCTTTAAAAGAAACTCTAATTAAAACATCTTTATACTTTTGCTCAAATCAATCAAAGGATTATAACATGCATTTAATTTTTGATTAAATTTGCAGGAATAGAGAATGTGAAGAGTGCATGTTGTGGGATAAGCATGGATGGTGGGATGAGTGGGTGCATGTCCATGAATATGGTTTGTGAAGACCCTTCAACATATGTATGGTGGGATCTATTCAACCCTGGACACGTCGTAAGCTCATTGATTGCTGACTCAGCCTGGTCTGGCCAAACGTTGCGTGACATCTGTCGCCCTACCACTGTCCAGAAGTTGGTATCTTCTTCTTCAATGTGACTGATCTAAATTAAACGACTTGGATTTAAAAAGAAGGAAAAAATAGAGTTTTATGATCGATATTTGCTCTATTTTCTGTTTTCCACTCTGCGGGTAATTAAGTGCGTTTAATCTTCATTCTCCCCTTGTAATATAAATGGAACCAGCAGATTAATTTCTTCTTACCATTTATGATGGTTATGTTACGTAACACCAAGGGGATGAATACAATTAAGATAATTGAACTTAGGCCTAGATTATCACAATTAAGTAAAACAGTATTCGCTAAGATTATCACAAAAACATTACTTATCACCTCCCAGCAAGCAAAGCAT
Source organism: Saussurea involucrata (assembly GCA_033807775.1). Lineage (NCBI taxonomy): Eukaryota > Viridiplantae > Streptophyta > Magnoliopsida > Asterales > Asteraceae > Saussurea > Saussurea involucrata. The sequence continues at coordinate 215,136,898 of CM066314.1, read as the reverse complement.
GGGATTAACGCCAATGCGTAGCTTCGACCGCAAGAATTCAAATGTTGGCCGTGTCAAACTTTTCGTGAAGATGTCCGCTGGCTAAAGATGGGGGAACAAACTGTGTATGAATTTTTCCGGAACAAAATGGTAGTCGATACTTAACGAAAACTAGCAACAATCCACATATGTCGCTAATTAGCGACGGATTGGTCACGAAACGCATCCCTGACAAATCCATCACTAATTAGCGACAGACACGTGTTCGTAGCAAATTGGCGTCGGATTAACGACATAGTATCTTTTTTTTTTAATTAAAACGAAATTTCATGTGTCCATCGCTAATTAGCGACAAAATTATTTATTTTTTTAGTTTTCTCATTTGAATATGTTATATGTACACATGTGTATGTATACGTGTTAATGTATACATATGATATATTATATGTATCCATCGGTCCGTCTTTTATATATATATATGTATAATATGTATGTGTGTTGGTTTCTAACCACGGTTGAATATATGTATTTTTTGTTGTAAATATGTTTATATGCTTGTGTATATATGCGAATGTATAGATAATGTGTGTATTGTTTGGTAATCGTATATGATACATGTATAATTGTATATATCTTTTGTATATATATGTATATATGCATGTGTATTGTTGATGTCAAATCAATACTTTTTGCTGATGTGACAATGAAAAGTATAACATTGTCACTTGTTCGTTTCCGATATAACGTATTGATAAAGGGCTTTTTTTACCTTTAACCTTCGAGGCTTTCCTTCCCCATGGGCGGGAAGAAGGAGTTGACACCTACTCATAAATTGACGTATTAACATTTGAAGATGATTAAGTGTGATGACATCCTATATATTTTTATTCATCTCCGATCCCCTATCATCATATAAATCAGTAATTTGAGAAACCTTGTTGATTTCTTCATTTCTGCTCTTCACGCAACACCATCAACTTGATGATATAGACGATGATGTTGATTTACTATAATCATGCCTCAAATCTCTCATAACATACTTCATTAGTACGAAACTATCTCCAAAATCACATACAAGTACGTAATAGGTCAACAAATTATTATTTACGATCAGACTTGGTTGAATAGATTTGACAAAGATTTGGAGAAGAAAAAAATGACGATTAATGTAATATTTTTACTTTGTATTTAAATTTAATGTTTTATAAATTAAATATTTTAATTAATTAACTAGTTTTATTTTATTATAATTATTTAATGAATTAATTTAATGTTATTACTATATTAAATAAATAAATTATTTTATTAAATTATAATAAATAATATTTAATTGTAGTTTTGTTGTTACTTGATTAAAATATAGTTTTTTATGACTATGTGTCACTTTAGAAATCTGTTAAAAATCATTAGTCGGGGGTAATTTCAAGATAATTTCAAAGCTGATGTAACACTGAGATGACACTTGAGAAATTGCGTTGAAATTTCATTGTAGTTGATGGTCTCAGTGGACTTTAATGGATTTATAGGGTTTTATTCGGTTTTTTGGGCATTAATACGTCTTATTGGGCTTTAACTATTTGTATTGAGCTTTAAAGGGTCTGATTTGGGCTAAAATGGGTTTATTGGTTTTTATTGGGTTTTATTGGGCTTCAATGGATCTTTATGGACTTTAATGAATTTATTGCGCTTTATTTGGTTTTATTAGGTTTCAATTAAATCTATAGGGGTTTAAAGGGTTGTAGTGAGTTTTAATGATTTATTGGACTTTATTCAGTTTTATTGGACTTTAATGGGTTTTATCTCACTTTATTCGTTTTTATTGGGCTTTTATCGGTTAAGTCCAATTAAATTAGAGGTATATTAGTCATAGACCGTTAATATTCACAAACTATTTTTAATAATTTGATGATCCCATAAATAATAAATATTTAATAATTTATAATCAGTTATTTCTTTAGTAATTTACAATCAATTATTTCTTTAATAACTTATAATTATAGTTTATGTGATAATTTGTTAATTATTAATTACGGAATAATTAAAAATGATTTAATAATTTAATAAATAATAAGAATCTAATAATTGTTAATTAATTATTTTTTTTAAATTCTAATTATAGATTATTTAGTAATTTATTCTTCATTAGTTATTAATTAAAAAATATTTTAATAAAAAATACGGGAGATTAGCGATGGAATTTCAGTAAAAAAAATCCGTCGCTGTTCAAAATCATCTTATAAAATAGGAGCTCTAAAATTACACTAACCAATACGATTTTATTTAAATATATACTTAAAAAAAAATTAAAAATCGGGCCTTTCCCAAGCCCGGTCCTCTGCCGGCCCCGGACCGGGCCAGGCCCATTTAGCCATCTCTACCTCCACCACATCTCTCCTGCTGCACCGTCTCCCACCCGACTGTGGTGTCATTCTTTCAATCCCACCACACCGCCACCGTCAATAACTACCACACCACCACTTGTTGATAACCACACACTACCACCACCACCACTACAAGACAAACAGGTTTTTCCGACAGAAAAATGCGCCGGAAATCCATTAATTGTAATCTTATTATTTAATTGCTAATTACATTAATTAAGTAACTTAATTGTAAAAAAAGAAATATTTGTGACGGATTTGTGATGGATTTGTGTCGGTTACAATATATGTCACAAATTATTCACAAACATTTTCGAGAATATATAATTTCTTTTGTTAAAAGCCTTCAGTGACGGATTTGTGATGGACTTCCGACGGATTAACGCCTTTTTTACTTTTGTTGACTTTCTTGATTCGGCCGACAATCAGTCAAAAGTATTTCCGACGGAAAATCCGTCGGAAAAGGTCATTTGTTTAGTAGTGAAGTCTTGTCTCTTTTCTCAATCACTTCATAATAGCGATTTTGGCCCTGTTTTTTCTCCACTTTGTTCTTAGGAATCATGTTAAATTATTGAACCACATTTTGCTAACTTCGGTAATAATGTGATTTCTTGAAACGTATATTGAAACAAATATAACAACAATTAGTACAAACAAATGTATAATCTCAACAAAACTAACCTATTCTAACGTGAACATCTTCATAAGAATTGAAGATGTAAATCTAGAATGAAACCCTAAATGTTGAGCGAGAAAAGAGATAATATCTAAACGTCTGGAATGAAAAAATGAAATGAATTACACATTTCCTTGAGAAAGGAAAGTTTATATATTTATCTTCGAGTTACGCTTTGGTCCTCCATCTTTCAAATAAATGCTCCGCTAACCCTGGAGATCCACAAGAAGTGAGGCGCAGTCCTTGCTATCCTGAAGTATCATCTCCTTTACATTTTGACCCCTTAACTTCTGTAAATGACATAACAAATAAACAAAGTTAGAAAGATGACAAAATTGGTATTCAAGTTCTTACCTTTTCAACACCCTCCCTAAATCTTGACATCGGAATAGATCCAACATGTTTAACTTAGAACTGAGATAGTTATGTTGATTCACACCAAGTGACTTTGTGAAGATATCAGTTGCGTTTTCAGTTGATGGCACCTTCACAGTCTTCAACATACCAGATGAAATCTTGTTCCTCACTTGATGAATATCTATCTCAATGTGTTTTGTTCTTTCATGAAAAACAAGATTGTTAGCAATCTGAATAGCAGACTTGTTGTCACAATTTAAATTTACTGGAAGCAAATTTTCAATTATTAAATCTGTTAAGATACTAAGAAGCCAAATTATTTCACAAAGAGCAGCAGCCATAGCTCTGTACTCTGATACAGCAGAGGAGCGTGAAACAGTGGACTGTTTCTTACTTCTCCACAAAATCATACAGTTACCAAGGAAAAGGCAATACCAGTAACTGATCGTCTTATTGATAGGCACTTGCCCCAATCAACATCAACAAAACAACTGAGTTTAAAATCAGATAATGAACAAGAAGAAAACTTAACACACTTACCAGGAGAAGTCTTAAGATATCTTAAAACTCGAAGAGCTAACTTTAAGTGAGACTAACGTGGGGAGTGGATGAACTGACTTAAACAATGAACAACAAAAGCTATATCAGGACGAGTAGCTAATAAGTAGATTAATCTACCAATTAACTTTTGATATCCAGTAAAGTCTTTTAGAAAAGGATCTTTTGATGCTGACCCAAAAGAATCAGTTACAATTAAGTTCATGTCCATACGTGTACTAACAGGTTTGCATCCTAAATATCCAAAATCATTTAGCAACTTAAGACAATACTTTCTTTGAGACATACAAACCCCTTTGTCAGTTTCCAAAATTTCAATACGTAAGAATTTTTTTACTGAAACTCCCTAAAATCCGCAATAAATTTAAACCTTAAATTTACCAGAGTTTACCATAACATCTTCTAAACTTTCATTTACAACTGGAGATTTAGTAACAAGTTTCATAATTACAAATGAACTACAGTGAACAACCAACTAATCTAATCTAATGTCAACAAAATCAGATTATACGGTTGTCTACAATATCTCTAAAATATCTTCAATGACACTAATTTCTCCATTGCATTTCCAAAAGCATAATTATGTACCCCTCTTCACTCATCCCCTCGTATCCTTTCCCGAGCTAGTACCGGGTAAGAAAATTTAATTTGAAAAGATTACGCTTACGCCTAGTGAGAACATCAAAATTTCAAATCAAAATCTTTATAAGCTTTGAAATCAAATTTGTAACCAAAACATATAAATTAATCTGATCTCAATCTTTCTAACCGTACACATAACATCAATTATACCCGATTCCATGAGTATTACAAACACTAAGTAAGTCATAGCCTCATGTTCCAGAGCGCCACTACGAATCACCACTTATTCTAGATTTCAGCTCATGTTCAAAAAATTACAATTAAGCGCCATGCCTATTTCTTGGAGTGGAAGTAGGGATTACAATTGAGAGCCATGCCTATCCTTTATCTTCCAATAGAAATCAGGAATTACGATTAGTGCCACGCCTATTCCACGATTTAACGTCGCAATACGAAATAAGAATTACCATTAGAGTCCGGCTTATTCCTCATTTCAAATCAACGGGAATTACGATTAGCGTCACGCCTATTCCACGTTTATTACATCACAATACTAAATGGGAATTACCATTAGAGCCCGACCTATTCCTCATTTATCAAATAATGCTAGTGCCTATGGATCCATTACACTTCCTAGCATAAGTGCGTATCAAACCAAATCATACGTCAAATCATATCATACTTAAAATCGAGTTATAAGTATGTTCATGCTGCTCAGGTTGACATCCAAATAATCAATATGTTCCCTGTCAAAGTTTACCGGAAACTCACTAGTTACCGGATACTTTCGGAAAAACTATCCGGACTAAGTGTCCGGAACATATGTCCGGAAACTACGGGAATCCGGCAGCAGTACGGAACTTGTATCCGGAAAACACAACTTACCGGATACATTCGGAATACATACCAGAAACCCAAACAATCCGGATAACGTCCGGATACCAAGGTAATCCGGGTAATATCCGGATAACTAACTATCCGGGAACTAGGATTTTTTACCGGATACTACCAAGAATAAATTACTTGTCGGATACTTTCAGTATTAACATTTATCTGGACACTATTAAATTTAAGTTTACCGGACACTAAGAACTTACCCGGTATCTTCGACCTACACATCTATTAGCATCTCAAACCACTGTAATTCGATTCTCAATCAAATTCATACCATTACAGTTTTTCTAAAACACTTAGACAGTTCAAAATCATATAAATCATCCAATATTAACTACAATTAGTTGGAAAAAGTGAGATGAACTCACCTGATTGAAAAGTCGAAGCAAGAATCTGCAATTCCAAATTTCAAACCTATTGTACCAACAAATCAAACCTAGTTGGTAAGCAGATTAGTTTATGAATACTATTTCTTAAGGAAATCGATTTGTAGCAATCAATTTTGGTTTCTAACCCAACAAAATAGCTTCTCTGCTTGTAACCGACTTCCAGAACCAAAAATTGAGATATTCTCAGATCTAAACCGACTCCCCCATTATATACTTATAAAACTATCCACAAATGACAAAATCAACCGCAAAGTTCAAATCTTTATAACTAGCTCACCCACTTTCGCTAATTACTCTTTTGGCCCTTCGACAATAATTTATAACTTACCGATAAAATAACAATTTCTTAAATTTTAAGCGTTCCTTAAAAATGTACAATAATTATGAAAATTTCTAGGTGTTACAATTCTCCCCAACTTGAGAATGATTTCGTCCCCGAAATCAAAGTTAGATAAATAAATGAGAATATCTATTCTTCATATCCTCCTCCGCTTCCCAAGTCACGTTAGCACCTCTATGATGTTTCCATTGTACTTTAACCATGATCACTTCCTTATGTTGTAGTTTCTTAGTCGCCCTTTCTAAAATTGCTTCAGGTTCCTCCACGCAACGACTCTTCTCATCCACTTTTATCTCAGAAAGTGGTATAACATTTTCTTCTTCGGCTAGACATTTCCAAAGATAACACACATGGAAAGTATTATGAATTCCATCCAACTCAGGTGGAAGATATAACTGGTACGCTTGAAGTTCCACTCTCTTGGTTATTGTGTAAGGCCCAAGAAAGCGAGGACTTAACTTTCCAAACTTCCCAAATCTTATAATACCTTTCCACAGGGATACCTTTAGCATCACCCGCTCCCCAACTTGGAGTTCTTTTGGTCTTCTTTTTGGATCGGCATAACTCTTTTGTCGATCTTTAGCCGCCTTCATATGTTTCCGAATTTCTTTCACTTTATCGGCCGTTTGTTGCACAATTTCAGGACTAGCAAATTGCTTTTCACCAACTTCCAACCAACATATTGGAGTTCTACATTTCCGTCCATATAAGGCTTCGAAAGGTGCCCTTCCAATACTGGAATGATAACTATTATTATACGTGAATTCCACTAAAGGCAAATGTGTATCCCAGTTACCTCCAAAATCAATTACACAAGACATGAGCATGTCTTCCATAGTCTGAATGGTTCTTTCACTTTGCCCATCTGTTTGTCGATGATATGCAGTGCACAAATTCACTCTTGTACCAAATTCTTCTTGTAGTGACTGCCAAAATCTTGAAGTGAATCGGCTGTCATGGTCGTAAGTATGGGAGTGGGGTAGATTCCCCGAATTGGAAAGGAGTTATCGTACGGTAAGATGGGTGAGAACAGGTTTGAGTTATCTGTTCATATTTTAATTATTAAATTTTATTTTGAATTGAGTATTCTCACTAGGCGAAAGGCTAATGTTTCAAGTTGAATCTTCTTACCAGGTACAAGCTCCGGGAAGTAAGCGGGAATGAGAGAAGAGAACTTTTGGAAAGATTCAGACTTAGAGATAACAAAGGATCTAGTTATTCTTTGAAGCTTTTGGGACGATTGTTTAGATAACTTGATTAATCTGATTGTTATGATATGATTAGATTAATAAGTTATTTAAGTAATGTAGTTTGTATATAGAAACCTTACATTTTGATCCTCAAGTTATATAAGTATGAAGATTATGATCATAACTTGTAGTAATTTTTAAGGTTTAAATTGACTCGGTTTTTAGGGTGTTTCAATATGGTATCAGAGCATTAGTTTAAGCGAACTAAGTATGAATTTGAGATACTTAGACTTAAGCTGAGATGAATTAAGTTATGACTTGTGAGATTTGGGTAGAAATACTAAAGACGGGATAGTCTTAGAGTCAACGGAAATACGTGAAATTAGTACTGTGATAATAGTAACAAGGATTCTCATGTATGATATGTTCACAATTTCAATTAGCTATTGTTATTATGAATATATTGTTACGCGAGCATGCTTATTTCAAAATTGTTACAGTGACTAACGATCAGTAAGGTACATTTTGTATAGGGGTATGTGCATAACCATTTCTTATGGTTATCCCTTTAGGTTATAGTAGAAAGTTGGTGATTATGCCACCAAAATCCTTTGGAGGACAGATCGGGAAATGATTGGGGGTTGGAAGGACAACCTGGAATTGGCGGGACTCATGAACGTCCGCCAAGGTAACCTTTAATAGGTGGTTGATGTGTGTGGAGATAGAATAGGAGATGTTTGATCAAGACGAAAATAGTATGACATGGTTGATACGTGAATCGTGGAATGCATGAATAGCAAACATCATAAGGCCGAGAGGGCGACCACCGGTCGGAGGTAGAATGTCAATGATAAGTTACGTAAGTAAGACGATTGACCTCGTTGAGTAATTAGCCTTCATTTGCAAGTAAAGTTTTATGCATGGTGTTTTAGTGTGTGTTATATGAATTTTCATGATTTCAAACCAAATGCATAAATAACAGTTTTAGTCAAGTTTGAATTAGTATGTGCAAGTGTGTATTTAAAGAAAAGGCAATCCCATTTACGTCGCACAACGAAATTTTGGAGTTGTTACAAAATATTTCTTACTTTACATGATTGGCCAGCAAAACGTTTAATAACCAACAGGAGTATTGATCTAATAACATCATATAAATAAGTGGGAGAACTGACTAGCTTTATTCGTGTCGGTAAAACATTTTTTTGAACTATTGTTGTATGAAAATATTTTTTTTATTTAATATATTACCGTCGTAACAACTTTGTTTTGGTTGAGAAATATTGAGTTTACGGAAATTTAGTATGCAAACAATTCTCGAGATCGTTGTGCAGTACATTGGAGTCATGTGAATGTTGGGGTCATGTGTGCCCAAGTTATTCTAAATGTTGTTATTTAAAATGAGAAAATGTGTGAATTGATTTATGTATCAAGTTGTCATGCATGAAGGCTATGAACTCGCTAGGTCATGGAGTATTACGCTTTAAGCTAAGAAAGAACTCCAAGAATGGAGAAGTGTTGGATAAGCCTGTAGTTTGGTAATTGGGTTAAAATGAGAAATGAACAGTGTGAGAGTCGAAAGTGGACTTAGTGTCGGTTGCATGAGAGTCTGTACCCTTGTTCGCTGACTAGGAATACAGTTGTCGAGGGACGGTTGTGTCCGGAGGAAGAATTAGGTTCCGTTAAGGACTTTAAGGTTAAGAAAATGTCGACATGTCAAGTATTGACTTTGAAGTCGATAGTTGTGTAAGGTGTACGAGACCTTTCGTCCGTCATTGGGTGCGGTCTGGGTGCATCCCGCGTATGCCCATGCGGACAGGAACAAAGATTGTGAGTGGTACCGGTATGCTGTTATGCAAACGGTATGCACAAAGCAAATATTATTGTGTACGACATGGTTAAGGATTTTGAGTGATTGACGAATAAATCACTAATGAAAGAAGTCTCGAATTATTGTTGCACAAGCGAAAGATATGTAGTCAAAATCACACTTTTAATATTTTGTGGATGTACAATATTTATGAGCTATTGCGTTTTAAAAATGTGAACATGTGAGTTGGGGGATTTTGGTAAATCCGACCATGTAAAGTTTTTAAGAGTGGTAAAACTTTGTTTTGGGGCCGATGGCCAATTAAGGGATTAAAAAGGGTAAAGAATTGGGTAGCAATGTATTTTGGTTTATGTAATCGTGTGCGTGACACATGTTTAACCAAACGTTTATTTTGGCCTTAAAGGCTTGATTGATATTCAAATGAGTCTTTTGAATGTTTGTCAGTTTTAATGACTCGAGATGGAGTCTTGGTTGAGTTATATGCTTAACTGCATTCTATTTAAATAAGTGTCGGTCTTAAGTGTAAAGACTGTCTGATAATTCTCGCGTTTTTTATACCTTTGGAACTAACGAACCTTGGCGGAGTATTTACATTGTGAAGTATATAAGAGTTGCATATACCTATATAAATTGACTTCGTTGGGAAAGTAGCAATGAAGGAGTCATAGATTTATCATGCCTCGGAACGTATGTTGCATAATGATCATTGATCCTTGGAGTAGATGGCTCGGTTTTGAACTCAGTTGAGTCTTGAGAGCATTGACCCGATTTAATAAGCTTGTTGTAGGCTTGGGTTGGGATTACATGGATTGTATTAAAATAGAAGTTTGCATGATGTGAATGTTTTGGGTATTCTTTTGGATTTAATTATTGTTAAGTCTTAAATCAGAAGAATAAAAGCTGAAGGACCACTTTGTAAGAGTGTTAAGATTATGAAAGACTGTTGTGTTATAGAAGTATTTTACTTGCGATGTGGATGGTTTACAAAGGAGAAAGTATTAAGTGCAAATGAAGTGAGGTATGGAAAATGTTGAGTTGTGAAGAATTGTACCATGTTTTGGTATTGGTTTGGAATCACAAGGAGCTAGTATGAACGAATAAGTTCAAGTTAGTTAGCAAATCGAGAGTGGTAGTTCAACTAAAGTTGGGGAGGAGATATTTAGTGAAATAAACTCGAGTAATATGAGTATGAATGATTGTGAGAAACCTGGTCTGTGGTAAAAAGGTTATGTGTGGAGAATGTACGAGTGAGTATTGGTATCAACTGCCGAGATAAATGTGTCAACTAGTATGTATTATGAAGTTAGAACTAGGAAACATCTGATGGAAGTCTTTTCGGGGATTTCGGATGGAAAGTACCACTTTGTCATTAAAGTTGTTGGGGCATGTAGTTTGTAAGATGGGGTAAATGATATGGCTAATATTGAAACAGAATGTCGGAATCGTATTGGGTGTTTACCCAAAGTGATTTTGATTGTGTGAGTTGTTTCCTATGATTGAAAGATTGGACTTAAAAATGTAATCATATTGCAGGTTCAATAGAGTTATCACTTTTGATGTTCAATACTTTGGTGCTTGATTGTATTGTGGTGGTGCGATGAGATAGTGATGTGAGGAGGTGATAGCATTCTATACCGAAGAAATGTGTAAGTCAAGGATGTAATAATGGACTGCCGTAGTTATTGAAGTATTTAATAGTAACGAGTATGCTTAATTTATGGTATACGTGGAAATTTCAGGTAGGTACATGTTAATGTTATTTTGAGACCTGGAGAGTGAGTTGTGAAGATGATGGGGTAAAAGGAAGACTCTTGTTCTTCTCAATCCCATTGGTTTTAGGTGAAGAGAATACTGTAACCGTTAAGCTATAGTATTGGAGTATTCAGTAGATGTAAAAGAAATACATCGAATGCAGTTCTCGGTGTTACGAGGATTTGGCTAGAGATCTTAACTGACGTTTTTAGAAAAACTGTCCTTTTGGACTGTAGCTGTGTAGTGGATATTCCGTGTAAACAAGAAAGAAATGATAACGGTATGCTAGACTAAGAAGTAGTCAAACATGGATTTGATGATAACAATTACTCTAAGAAGATTGGTTTACAAGTTGGATCTTCTACCAGAGTTGGAAGGGGTTCATAATACCTTCCAAGTATGATATCTTCGGAAATATTTGGCCGAAGAGGAAAGATGTGATTTCACTCACTGATGCGAGAATAGATGAAAAGAGTCGCGGTGTGGAAGAACCAGAGGCAATCTTGGAAAGATCAGTTAGGAAGCTACGTAGTGGTAAAGAAGTAGCTATGTTGAAAGTTTAGTGGGAACACCATAGAGGTACTAATGTAACTTTAGAGTCGGAAGAGAGTATGAGGGATAGGTATCCTCATTTGTTTACCTGACTTTGATTTCGAGGGCGAAATCATTTTCAAGTTGGGGAGTATTGTAACATCCTAAATTTTGTTATTATTATTTTAATAAGATTTAGAATGTATTTGTATTTGGAGTAACCTTGAATTATATAGAGTATTATAATTCAATTAGGGTTAAAATACAAATGTTGAAAGTTTTAAGATTTCTTTTGAGAATATTAACTTAAGGGCTATTATTATGAGTTTTATTTATGCATGAGGTGTGTTATGTTATTTCTTTAAAGTTTGAGGGTTTATAGTGTCATTCTCTTAAAGTTGGGGGTTCATTTGGTAACATGCATTATGACTCATGTAATTAAGGAAGAGGTGTCAATCAACTAAGTCATTATAGACTAAGTGTCAGTGTGTGAAGTTGTGTGTTTCGGTTTGAAAAAAAAAAGCCGAGAGAAAGATGGAGAAATCGAGAAAAGAGAAAGAAGAAAGGATTTGCTTGGAATTCTATAATCTGGTGTTGGTTTGAAGAATCAAAAGGTAATTATCTCATTGAATTCTTCATCTTATTAGTTAAAAGTTTTCTATGAAGTTTTTAGATGGGTTTTGGTAAATTTTAATGATTATGAGAATCTGAGTTTTTGGGTATGTTAAGATGAAGTTATTAAGCATATCTGCAAAGTTGTATAATCAAACATAGCTTAAAAGTACAAAAATCTGGGTTTAAGGATGAACAGAGTGGACTGAGACTTGGATGAACATCATCGAACTCGCAACCTTGAGTTGCGACATTCATGATTGTCGCAATAGACCGTTGCGACTTGGCTTTGGAGTCGCAACAGTTGGTTGCGATTTGGAGTGAAATCGCAATGGTGGGTTGCGACTTGGCACTGTAGTCGCAACAGTTGATTGCGATTTGGAGTGAAATCGCAATGGTGGGCTGCGACTTGGGGTGGGATCGCAACAGTTGGTTGCGATTTGGAATTGGAATCGCAATAGGTGGTTGCGACTTCAGTTCATTGCGACTTGAGATGTAATTTTAAGAGATTAAGGATTCTTAGCTATGAAGGGTTCTGTTTTATAAATTAATATCAGTATATATGTAAATTGGATATTACAGTAAACTAAGGTAGTGAAGAAAGGAGTCCCTACGAGTTTAAAAAGAATTAAAGGAAGTGTGATTTCATATCAGGTGAGTTTATTCAACTCTCTTTAAAATTCAGTAATTAATATTGAAATAAATGTTTTATATGTATGCTTGAATATGCTTATAAAGACTTGATTAAGTCAGAGATAAGTCCAAGAGGACGATTAAAAGTTATGCTATGTTGATCCCCGTGCTAAATTGCTATGAGGGGATAGTTAAGAAGTTGATGAACCCGGGTTATTAATATTCTTTATAATGAATATGATTATCTGTTATATGCAATCTGTTATATGATTATGAACTCTAAATACGATTGTGAAGCCAAATTAAGATAAATTATGAAGGCCTATCTATGAGTCCGAAAATGTAGATAACATTTGAGATGTTGATCCCCGTACTAGATTACAGAGAGGGGATAGTTAAGAGATTGAGATGAGGAGATAATAATATTCTTTATTTTTGTATATATAGAATATGTTCAGAGAAATGATATATTGTATGCCGGACGCATATAGTAGTATCGATTATTATATTTATATATTATGTGCTTTTACTAAAAATAGGCATCCGGTCATCGGGGGTACCTGGGTACGGTATAATGGGAACCGATTACTTGCCATTGACCAAAAAGGGATGTAATTTTTAGTAATTGGGTGTACCTTGAATCATCGAGGGCCCCGGTTGAGTATCGCGATATTATAATCCCATTGGGACCATTGATTCTGAGGTGGAATGTGGAACAAGCAGATTTTGATTTGTATTTCCCATTTCGATTTGGAAGATCGGAGATTTCCATTGTTTTAGGGAAAATAGGAGATTTCCCAGTGATGAGAGGAAGATTTGAGATAGGCATAAAGTAATTTGTAATCTCTACTTCCTGATTAAGAAATAGGCAGGTTTTGACTTGTAATTTCTTGTGTATGAGTATCAACTGTGAATCTGGGATGATTCATAGTAAACTCTTAAAATTGTTGTTATGATTAGATGAGTTAGTCGTAAGTATGGGAGTGGGGTAGATTCCCCGAATTGGAAAGGAGTTATCGTACGGTAAGATGGGTGAGAACAGGTTTGAGTTATCTGTTCATATTTTAATTATTAAATTTTATTTTGAATTGAGTATTCTCACTAGGCGAAAGGCTAATGTTTCAAGTTGAATCTTCTTACCAGGTACAAGCTCCGGGAAGTAAGCGGGAATGAGAGAAGAGAACTTTTGAAAAGATTCAGACTTAGAGATAACAAAGGATCTAGTTATTCTTTGAAGCTTTTGGGACGATTGTTTAGATAACTTGATTAATCTGATTGTTATGATATGATTAGATTAATAAGTTATTTAAGTAATGTAGTTTGTATATAGAAACCTTACATTTTGATCCTCAAGTTATATAAGTATGAAGATTATGATCATAACTTGTAGTAATTTTTAAGGTTTAAATTGACTCGGTTTTTAGGGTGTTTCATTGGATAACCCTGATTTCTTGAAAATCCCCTCGCTTGGTTTTCGTCCTGCACAAACCCAAAATACGAATTAACCCTAATTGTAGTCATTTTATACAATGATCATTTGCTTGAAAATCAAAAATACCAAAAATACAAATGAACCATAACAGAGATTATACAATGATTTCGAACCCTAATTGTAGTCGATTTATACGAATGAAACCTAATTGTAGTCGATTTATACGAATGAACCCTAATTATAGACGAACACTAACTATAGTCGAACCGTATTGTAGTCGATTTATACATAAGTGTACTCGATTTCGAACTTACCTCTGATCACTTCGTTCCCGACTTGGATGTGCGCCATGATTGTCGATTGATTCTTAGGTTCAATTATCCTAGTGATTTTCCTCTAAAATGGCGTTGATCGAAGATCTTCAAACACGATTTGGTGAATCCCTTCGAGAATGTCGTGATTTTTTATGCTCGTGATGTTCTTGAAGACGCGGTACGGTTTCTATGCCTGATATTTAGGGGATTCCATTGTTAAGTTTTGTTGTTTGACAAAAATGCCCCTCTGCACTTGTGCACAAACATCAACCCTCTCTTTTTTAATTTTTAATAATAGTATAATCCTTTATTTAATTATAACCGTTGATCTAATTAATCTGTGGTTGTGATTGGTTAGCATGGTTAGTACCAATAAGTTAGTTAGCAAAAGAAGGGGATCCTATATATATATATATATATATATATATATATATATATATATATATATATATATACATACATATAGGTGGGTTCAAACGAGAATGTTAACTATTAAAGAAAACACGAGAACGGCCGTCCATGTACAAAATCATACATGATTCGCGCGACTTTCTCCACGACTTTTAAGTCGCGGCCAAAGTCGCTCGCGTTCTCGTTTGAACTTCTCTCTCTCTCTCTCTCTCTCTCTCTATATATATATATATATATATATATATATATATATATATATATATATATATATATATATATATATATATATATATATATATATATATATGGGAGGTATCCGTTGCAAACCAGTCAGTTTGTGCAAACTATACAAACCAATCTTAACCGTTGATCAAGTCTAATAAATATCTGATTTTATTATGTTTCCTAATCTAAAGTCATGATCATAATGAATGCATCTTATCATCTTCCATATATATCTCAGTCTTAATTAATGAATCATAATGATTATCCATAAATACATCTATTGTTTCATAATATAGTGGTTTGTATAGTTTGCACAAACTAAATGATTTGCAACGGATACCTCCCCTATATATATATATATATAGTCAGTTTCAAAGAAAAACACTAAATAAATGTAAAACTGAAAAATCATGAAAAAACAGATGAAAATTTATTAATATAGATGCCAAACTAACGAAAAATATGATCGATTTTTTGGTATAATTTGTTTAATTCGATTTTTTTTATCATATTTTGTATTTTTTTCAATTTAAAAAATAGGGAGGTGGGAAATTTTTTTAATTAAAAAAATAAAGTTGTAAACCGTTAATCAAATTCGTTGAATTAGTTAATCTAATGGTTGATGAAGCGTTTTTTGATTTTTCATCTGTTTAGGGTTTTTTCTTTGAACCTCCCACTTTCTAAATATATGATCTTGAATATACAATCGTGAGGTTTAGTTGCTCGTTAAAACACTATTTAGACAAAACTACAGGTGATGGGCAAACAAAATTAATTCATGAAGTTACATAAATAAATATTTTTCTATCAATTTGATTAATTCGTAAACTAATGCAAAATTCATGATAAACCTAACTACGTTGATCTATACATCCACCTAGACATATCGTTGGAAACCGGGGAAAATCTGATGGCCTACAAGTTTCTAAACTTTGACCTGAAAATTTATAAGTTATTATTATTATTATTATTTATTGCCTTTATTTTGTATTCTTCTTTTATCATATTTTAGTTTTCGTTTATCTGCAAAGATTTTATCTTCATATGTCTATATAGTTAAATGACTGCGTCAATTTTTTTGAAGTATATAATATTTATATACGGCAAATGCTGCAAATAAACTCATACACCTTCCTCACTTTTGATGAGGTTTGAATCCCTGACCTCCTAGGAGGAAAGAGGCTCATATACCGCTAGGCCAAAGGCCCTTTGGTTAATGTGTCAAATGGAATGCATAAAAATCATCTATGTTTTTCTTGAAAGGAGAGCGTTTAACTTTTGGCTATTTTAAAACTACGAATAAGTAAATCGTTAACTTAACCTCAATATTTTAAACAATAATATAGTTAGGGACTTAGGGACGCTATTTAGAGTAATAAATAGGAGGAAAAGAAAAGAGAGAATTGAACAAGAATAAGAATGAAATCTGTTCTTCTTCATATTGTTACCACAATACACATGGTGAATAGCAACATGGCAACAATGAGCAAGATGAAGGCAATGTATATCTTGGGGGATTCATCTGTTGATTGTGGAGAAAACACACTCTTTTTTCCTTTTCTCCTTAATAACCTCTCTTTACACCCTTGCGATGGTCCTCCTCCTTCCATTCTTCCACATCTTCTTGGTAATTCCTCATCTCATTTTCTTTATTTTTTTAGGGGTGTTTGGGATTGCTTATTTAAAGGTCTTATTAACTTATTTCGTTTTGTCATCGTTGATAAACAGTTTTTAGTGTTTGGATACAGAAAAAAAAAAACTGCTTATAGTGTTTTGTCAGTGATGATAAGCAATTTTTAATAGGTTATTCCATTCTATGTTATCAACTTAATTGAAACAACTTATCTGTTTTTTTGGTTATTTTACATGTATAAGAAATCTCAAACACCCCTAAATAACAACTTATTAGCTTATTACGTTTTGCTACCACTGTAAGCTAATTCAAACACTTTTTATAAAACTACGTTTTAACACAACCTATAATTTGTTTTAAATAAGCAATCCCAAACACCATTAATTAGGTATCTTTTCTTGAATCTTTATCTCATCTTCATCAATCCCATTGCTTCATTTTCTCATGTTAATATAGCAAAAAAGATTGGATTGCCATATCCTATACCATTTTACAGCCAGAATGGATCGACGGAAGTGCTTCTTCGTGGCGTAAACCTAGGCTCAACCGGAGCCACCATCATGAGTAACCCGACCAACCCAGTCCTCCAATCCCTCAACCAGCAACTTCGCCAAGCATTTGAGATATTTCAGTTACTTCAACTAGAACTTGGCCAAGAAACTGCGAACGAATTCATCCAATCATCCACTCTCTTCTACCTCTCTTTTGGCAAAGATGACTACATTGATTTCTTCCGAAACAACTCTACCAAGGGTCCACGATCTGATTCAGAAACGATGGCCCGTGTTTTGGTGGATCAGATGACTAACGCTATTCAGTATCTTTATGGTTCAAGTGTGAGGAAATTTGTATTTATGGGGATACTGCCATTAGGATGTGCACCAAGGTTTTTGCCTTTGAAGAATGATTCAGTGAGTGGTGGTCATGGTGGAGATAGGGTGGTTTGTGCAGATGAGATCAATGATCTTGTTTCGGAGTATAATACTTTCCTTGAGCAACGTATTGTTAGCCTCAATGTAGAGTTAACCGATGCTGAGTTGATCTTTTGTGATACTTATCACCTGATGATGAACATCATAAATAACCCAATCGCCTATGGTATGATTGAAACTACATTTTTAACCTTTAAAATAAACCCTGAAAACTTTTTCTTCTTAATTTCTGAAATTTGGCTTAAAACTGTTTTTCAGAGCTATCTCCAACAAAAAAATAAGAATATTCGGATTTTGAGCTATAATTCAAAATGAAGAAAGCAAGAGAGAAGAAGTTTTTCTCCAAATACGAAGAAAACCCAAACAATGATTACTAAATGAGAGCAACAATAGAAATTTTTGAAAATAAATATTTAGAGAGAGAAAATAATATTTTAATATTATAATCAATATTTGTTTCTTCAAAATAGGAAATTTGTTGAGATGAACGTATTTTTTTTAAGATTTTGACTTTTAGTTTTTCATTTTAGAAAAATTTTGAGCAATCGGTTGGAGATGCTAACAAAACTTTAAAAGAAACCCTACTTGTTAAACCCTCATTTCGAATCTTTAAAAGAAACTCTAATTAAAACATCTTTATACTTTTGCTCAAATCAATCAAAGGATTATAACATGCATTTAATTTTTGATTAAATTTGCAGGAATAGAGAATGTGAAGAGTGCATGTTGTGGGATAAGCATGGATGGTGGGATGAGTGGGTGCATGTCCATGAATATGGTTTGTGAAGACCCTTCAACATATGTATGGTGGGATCTATTCAACCCTGGACACGTCGTAAGCTCATTGATTGCTGACTCAGCCTGGTCTGGCCAAACGTTGCGTGACATCTGTCGCCCTACCACTGTCCAGAAGTTGGTATCTTCTTCTTCAATGTGACTGATCTAAATTAAACGACTTGGATTTAAAAAGAAGGAAAAAATAGAGTTTTATGATCGATATTTGCTCTATTTTCTGTTTTCCACTCTGCGGGTAATTAAGTGCGTTTAATCTTCATTCTCCCCTTGTAATATAAATGGAACCAGCAGATTAATTTCTTCTTACCATTTATGATGGTTATGTTACGTAACACCAAGGGGATGAATACAATTAAGATAATTGAACTTAGGCCTAGATTATCACAATTAAGTAAAACAGTATTCGCTAAGATTATCACAAAAACATTACTTATCACCTCCCAGCAAGCAAAGCATGGGATTAACGCCAATGCGTAGCTTCGACCGCAAGAATTCAAATGTTGGCCGTGTCAAACTTTTCGTGAAGATGTCCGCTGGCTAAAGATGGGGGAACAAACTGTGTATGAATTTTTCCGGAACAAAATGGTAGTCGATACTTAACGAAAACTAGCAACAATCCACATATGTCGCTAATTAGCGACGGATTGGTCACGAAACGCATCCCTGACAAATCCATCACTAATTAGCGACAGACACGTGTTCGTAGCAAATTGGCGTCGGATTAACGACATAGTATCTTTTTTTTTTAATTAAAACGAAATTTCATGTGTCCATCGCTAATTAGCGACAAAATTATTTATTTTTTTAGTTTTCTCATTTGAATATGTTATATGTACACATGTGTATGTATACGTGTTAATGTATACATATGATATATTATATGTATCCATCGGTCCGTCTTTTATATATATATATATGTATAATATGTATGTGTGTTGGTTTCTAACCACGGTTGAATATATGTATTTTTTGTTGTAAATATGTTTATATGCTTGTGTATATATGCGAATGTATAGATAATGTGTGTATTGTTTGGTAATCGTATATGATACATGTATAATTGTATATATCTTTTGTATATATATGTATATATGCATGTGTATTGTTGATGTCAAATCAATACTTTTTGCTGATGTGACAATGAAAAGTATAACATTGTCACTTGTTCGTTTCCGATATAACGTATTGATAAAGGGCTTTTTTTACCTTTAACCTTCGAGGCTTTCCTTCCCCATGGGCGGGAAGAAGGAGTTGACACCTACTCATAAATTGACGTATTAACATTTGAAGATGATTAAGTGTGATGACATCCTATATATTTTTATTCATCTCCGATCCCCTATCATCATATAAATCAGTAATTTGAGAAACCTTGTTGATTTCTTCATTTCTGCTCTTCACGCAACACCATCAACTTGATGATATAGACGATGATGTTGATTTACTATAATCATGCCTCAAATCTCTCATAACATACTTCATTAGTACGAAACTATCTCCAAAATCACATACAAGTACGTAATAGGTCAACAAATTATTATTTACGATCAGACTTGGTTGAATAGATTTGACAAAGATTTGGAGAAGAAAAAAATGACGATTAATGTAATATTTTTACTTTGTATTTAAATTTAATGTTTTATAAATTAAATATTTTAATTAATTAACTAGTTTTATTTTATTATAATTATTTAATGAATTAATTTAATGTTATTACTATATTAAATAAATAAATTATTTTATTAAATTATAATAAATAATATTTAATTGTAGTTTTGTTGTTACTTGATTAAAATATAGTTTTTTATGACTATGTGTCACTTTAGAAATCTGTTAAAAATCATTAGTCGGGGGTAATTTCAAGATAATTTCAAAGCTGATGTAACACTGAGATGACACTTGAGAAATTGCGTTGAAATTTCATTGTAGTTGATGGTCTCAGTGGACTTTAATGGATTTATAGGGTTTTATTCGGTTTTTTGGGCATTA
The DNA here is from genome assembly GCA_033807775.1 of Saussurea involucrata. Taxonomy (NCBI): domain Eukaryota; kingdom Viridiplantae; phylum Streptophyta; class Magnoliopsida; order Asterales; family Asteraceae; genus Saussurea; species Saussurea involucrata. The sequence continues at coordinate 215,116,465 of CM066314.1, read as the reverse complement.
ATACGTCTTATTGGGCTTTAACTATTTGTATTGAGCTTTAAAGGGTCTGATTTGGGCTAAAATGGGTTTATTGGTTTTTATTGGGTTTTATTGGGCTTCAATGGATCTTTATGGACTTTAATGAATTTATTGCGCTTTATTTGGTTTTATTAGGTTTCAATTAAATCTATAGGGGTTTAAAGGGTTGTAGTGAGTTTTAATGATTTATTGGACTTTATTCAGTTTTATTGGACTTTAATGGGTTTTATCTCACTTTATTCGTTTTTATTGGGCTTTTATCGGTTAAGTCCAATTAAATTAGAGGTATATTAGTCATAGACCGTTAATATTCACAAACTATTTTTAATAATTTGATGATCCCATAAATAATAAATATTTAATAATTTATAATCAGTTATTTCTTTAGTAATTTACAATCAATTATTTCTTTAATAACTTATAATTATAGTTTATGTGATAATTTGTTAATTATTAATTACGGAATAATTAAAAATGATTTAATAATTTAATAAATAATAAGAATCTAATAATTGTTAATTAATTATTTTTTTTTAAATTCTAATTATAGATTATTTAGTAATTTATTCTTCATTAGTTATTAATTAAAAAATATTTTAATAAAAAATACGGGAGATTAGCGATGGAATTTCAGTAAAAAAAATCCGTCGCTGTTCAAAATCATCTTATAAAATAGGAGCTCTAAAATTACACTAACCAATACGATTTTATTTAAATATATACTTAAAAAAAAATTAAAAATCGGGCCTTTCCCAAGCCCGGTCCTCTGCCGGCCCCGGACCGGGCCAGGCCCATTTAGCCATCTCTACCTCCACCACATCTCTCCTGCTGCACCGTCTCCCACCCGACTGTGGTGTCATTCTTTCAATCCCACCACACCGCCACCGTCAATAACTACCACACCACCACTTGTTGATAACCACACACTACCACCACCACCACTACAAGACAAACAGGTTTTTCCGACAGAAAAATGCGCCGGAAATCCATTAATTGTAATCTTATTATTTAATTGCTAATTACATTAATTAAGTAACTTAATTGTAAAAAAAGAAATATTTGTGACGGATTTGTGATGGATTTGTGTCGGTTACAATATATGTCACAAATTATTCACAAACATTTTCGAGAATATATAATTTCTTTTGTTAAAAGCCTTCAGTGACGGATTTGTGATGGACTTCCGACGGATTAACGCCTTTTTTACTTTTGTTGACTTTCTTGATTCGGCCGACAATCAGTCAAAAGTATTTCCGACGGAAAATCCGTCGGAAAAGGTCATTTGTTTAGTAGTGAAGTCTTGTCTCTTTTCTCAATCACTTCATAATAGCGATTTTGGCCCTGTTTTTTCTCCACTTTGTTCTTAGGAATCATGTTAAATTATTGAACCACATTTTGCTAACTTCGGTAATAATGTGATTTCTTGAAACGTATATTGAAACAAATATAACAACAATTAGTACAAACAAATGTATAATCTCAACAAAACTAACCTATTCTAACGTGAACATCTTCATAAGAATTGAAGATGTAAATCTAGAATGAAACCCTAAATGTTGAGCGAGAAAAGAGATAATATCTAAACGTCTGGAATGAAAAAATGAAATGAATTACACATTTCCTTGAGAAAGGAAAGTTTATATATTTATCTTCGAGTTACGCTTTGGTCCTCCATCTTTCAAATAAATGCTCCGCTAACCCTGGAGATCCACAAGAAGTGAGGCGCAGTCCTTGCTATCCTGAAGTATCATCTCCTTTACATTTTGACCCCTTAACTTCTGTAAATGACATAACAAATAAACAAAGTTAGAAAGATGACAAAATTGGTATTCAAGTTCTTACCTTTTCAACACCCTCCCTAAATCTTGACATCGGAATAGATCCAACATGTTTAACTTAGAACTGAGATAGTTATGTTGATTCACACCAAGTGACTTTGTGAAGATATCAGTTGCGTTTTCAGTTGATGGCACCTTCACAGTCTTCAACATACCAGATGAAATCTTGTTCCTCACTTGATGAATATCTATCTCAATGTGTTTTGTTCTTTCATGAAAAACAAGATTGTTAGCAATCTGAATAGCAGACTTGTTGTCACAATTTAAATTTACTGGAAGCAAATTTTCAATTATTAAATCTGTTAAGATACTAAGAAGCCAAATTATTTCACAAAGAGCAGCAGCCATAGCTCTGTACTCTGATACAGCAGAGGAGCGTGAAACAGTGGACTGTTTCTTACTTCTCCACAAAATCATACAGTTACCAAGGAAAAGGCAATACCAGTAACTGATCGTCTTATTGATAGGCACTTGCCCCAATCAACATCAACAAAACAACTGAGTTTAAAATCAGATAATGAACAAGAAGAAAACTTAACACACTTACCAGGAGAAGTCTTAAGATATCTTAAAACTCGAAGAGCTAACTTTAAGTGAGACTAACGTGGGGAGTGGATGAACTGACTTAAACAATGAACAACAAAAGCTATATCAGGACGAGTAGCTAATAAGTAGATTAATCTACCAATTAACTTTTGATATCCAGTAAAGTCTTTTAGAAAAGGATCTTTTGATGCTGACCCAAAAGAATCAGTTACAATTAAGTTCATGTCCATACGTGTACTAACAGGTTTGCATCCTAAATATCCAAAATCATTTAGCAACTTAAGACAATACTTTCTTTGAGACATACAAACCCCTTTGTCAGTTTCCAAAATTTCAATACGTAAGAATTTTTTTACTGAAACTCCCTAAAATCCGCAATAAATTTAAACCTTAAATTTACCAGAGTTTACCATAACATCTTCTAAACTTTCATTTACAACTGGAGATTTAGTAACAAGTTTCATAATTACAAATGAACTACAGTGAACAACCAACTAATCTAATCTAATGTCAACAAAATCAGATTATACGGTTGTCTACAATATCTCTAAAATATCTTCAATGACACTAATTTCTCCATTGCATTTCCAAAAGCATAATTATGTACCCCTCTTCACTCATCCCCTCGTATCCTTTCCCGAGCTAGTACCGGGTAAGAAAATTTAATTTGAAAAGATTACGCTTACGCCTAGTGAGAACATCAAAATTTCAAATCAAAATCTTTATAAGCTTTGAAATCAAATTTGTAACCAAAACATATAAATTAATCTGATCTCAATCTTTCTAACCGTACACATAACATCAATTATACCCGATTCCATGAGTATTACAAACACTAAGTAAGTCATAGCCTCATGTTCCAGAGCGCCACTACGAATCACCACTTATTCTAGATTTCAGCTCATGTTCAAAAAATTACAATTAAGCGCCATGCCTATTTCTTGGAGTGGAAGTAGGGATTACAATTGAGAGCCATGCCTATCCTTTATCTTCCAATAGAAATCAGGAATTACGATTAGTGCCACGCCTATTCCACGATTTAACGTCGCAATACGAAATAAGAATTACCATTAGAGTCCGGCTTATTCCTCATTTCAAATCAACGGGAATTACGATTAGCGTCACGCCTATTCCACGTTTATTACATCACAATACTAAATGGGAATTACCATTAGAGCCCGACCTATTCCTCATTTATCAAATAATGCTAGTGCCTATGGATCCATTACACTTCCTAGCATAAGTGCGTATCAAACCAAATCATACGTCAAATCATATCATACTTAAAATCGAGTTATAAGTATGTTCATGCTGCTCAGGTTGACATCCAAATAATCAATATGTTCCCTGTCAAAGTTTACCGGAAACTCACTAGTTACCGGATACTTTCGGAAAAACTATCCGGACTAAGTGTCCGGAACATATGTCCGGAAACTACGGGAATCCGGCAGCAGTACGGAACTTGTATCCGGAAAACACAACTTACCGGATACATTCGGAATACATACCAGAAACCCAAACAATCCGGATAACGTCCGGATACCAAGGTAATCCGGGTAATATCCGGATAACTAACTATCCGGGAACTAGGATTTTTTACCGGATACTACCAAGAATAAATTACTTGTCGGATACTTTCAGTATTAACATTTATCTGGACACTATTAAATTTAAGTTTACCGGACACTAAGAACTTACCCGGTATCTTCGACCTACACATCTATTAGCATCTCAAACCACTGTAATTCGATTCTCAATCAAATTCATACCATTACAGTTTTTCTAAAACACTTAGACAGTTCAAAATCATATAAATCATCCAATATTAACTACAATTAGTTGGAAAAAGTGAGATGAACTCACCTGATTGAAAAGTCGAAGCAAGAATCTGCAATTCCAAATTTCAAACCTATTGTACCAACAAATCAAACCTAGTTGGTAAGCAGATTAGTTTATGAATACTATTTCTTAAGGAAATCGATTTGTAGCAATCAATTTTGGTTTCTAACCCAACAAAATAGCTTCTCTGCTTGTAACCGACTTCCAGAACCAAAAATTGAGATATTCTCAGATCTAAACCGACTCCCCCATTATATACTTATAAAACTATCCACAAATGACAAAATCAACCGCAAAGTTCAAATCTTTATAACTAGCTCACCCACTTTCGCTAATTACTCTTTTGGCCCTTCGACAATAATTTATAACTTACCGATAAAATAACAATTTCTTAAATTTTAAGCGTTCCTTAAAAATGTACAATAATTATGGAAATTTCTAGGTGTTACAATTCTCCCCAACTTGAGAATGATTTCGTCCCCGAAATCAAAGTTAGGTAAATAAATGAGAATATCTATTCTTCATATCCTCCTCCGCTTCCCAAGTCACGTTAGCACCTCTATGATGTTTCCATTGTACTTTAACCATGATCACTTCCTTATGTTGTAGTTTCTTAGTCGCCCTTTCTAAAATTGCTTCAGGTTCCTCCACGCAACGACTCTTCTCATCCACTTTTATCTCAGAAAGTGGTATAACATTTTCTTCTTCGGCTAGACATTTCCAAAGATAACACACATGGAAAGTATTATGAATTCCATCCAACTCAGGTGGAAGATATAACTGGTACGCTTGAAGTTCCACTCTCTTGGTTATTGTGTAAGGCCCAAGAAAGCGAGGACTTAACTTTCCAAACTTCCCAAATCTTATAATACCTTTCCACAGGGATACCTTTAGCATCACCCGCTCCCCAACTTGGAGTTCTTTTGGTCTTCTTTTTGGATCGGCATAACTCTTTTGTCGATCTTTAGCCGCCTTCATATGTTTCCGAATTTCTTTCACTTTATCGGCCGTTTGTTGCACAATTTCAGGACTAGCAAATTGCTTTTCACCAACTTCCAACCAACATATTGGAGTTCTACATTTCCGTCCATATAAGGCTTCGAAAGGTGCCCTTCCAATACTGGAATGATAACTATTATTATACGTGAATTCCACTAAAGGCAAATGTGTATCCCAGTTACCTCCAAAATCAATTACACAAGACATGAGCATGTCTTCCATAGTCTGAATGGTTCTTTCACTTTGCCCATCTGTTTGTCGATGATATGCAGTGCACAAATTCACTCTTGTACCAAATTCTTCTTGTAGTGACTGCCAAAATCTTGAAGTGAATCGGCTGTCATGGTCAGAAACTATAGACACATGTATACCATGTCTTGACACTACTTCATCAATATATAGCTTGGCTAGTTTATCTATTGGTGAAGCTTCTTTCATTGGTAAGAAATGAGCACTTTTAGTTAAGCGATCCACGATTACCCAAATAGTATCGGTACCTTTTAACATCTTTGGCAACTTAGTCACAAAACCCATGGTAATCTTATCCCACTTCCATTCAGGAATCTCTAAAGATTGTAGACCCCCATAAGGTCGTTGATGTTTGGCCTTTACCAATGAACACGTCACACAATTTTCTATACATTGTGCCACATCTAGGCTCTAGGTTCATAGATGGCCACTAATAGTGTAGTTTCAAATCTATTTGGACTTGTGGGCATCTTCAAGAATTAACTCTCGGTTTCCTCCAATCTTTGGCACCCAAATACGGCCCTGAAATAATTTGACTCCACGACTATCTTCAATCAGTTGAAGACGTTGCTTAGTCATGACTTCCTCTTTCAAAAATTCTTCTAATAATGCTTTTGTTTGTGCCACTTTGATTCTTTAAATCAAACTCGACATCACATCAATCCTGGCGTTAGTCGCTTTCAAACACCCACTGTATTATTTTCTACTCAAGGCATCAACCACAATATTTGCTTTGCCAGGATGGTAATGCAATTCACAATTCTTAATCCTTAAGCAGTTCTAACCAACACCGTTGCCTCATGTTCAGCTCTTTCTGATCAAAGACATGTTTCAAACTCTTATGATCAGTGAAAAGAGTACACTTCGTTCCATATAAATAATGTCGCCATAGATTCAAAGTAAATACCACGGCTGCCAGTTCTAAATCATGGGTAGGATAATTCTTTTCATGCTCCTTGAGTTGTCTTGATGCGTAAGCAATCACTTTGCCATGTTTCATCAATACACACCCCAAACCCATCTTTGACGCATCACTGTATACAACCAAATCTTCCGTTCCTTCCGGTAGTGCCAGAACAGGAGCTTCACATAATTTCTTTTGTAAAGTTCTAAAGGTTGATTCTTGCTTTTCAGTCCACACAAACTTTACATTCTTCCGTGTCAGAATTGTCAAGGCAGAAGCAATCTTAGAGAAATCCTTTATAAATCTCCGGTAATAGCTTGCCAAACCCAAAAAACTCCGTTTTTCCGATGCGTTCTTCGGTGTCTCCCAATTCATCATTGCTTCAATTTTCGCCGGATCTACTTTGACTCTTTCAGAATTCATCACATGACCAAGAATTGTACCTCCTTTAACCAAAATTCATATTTTGAAAATTTTGCGTACAATTTCTCCTTTCTCAGAACATCTAAGACTTCACGAAGGTGACATTCGTGACCGACTTCATTCCTTGAATAAACAAGTATATCATCAATGAATACGATGACTGACTTGTCTAAGAAAGGTCGACACACCGTGTTCATTAAATCCATGAACACAGCAGGAGCATTTGTCAACCCAAAAGGCATCGCGAGAAATTCATAATGCCCATACCTTGTTCTGAACGCCGTCTTGGGTATATCTTCATCTCTTACTCTTACTTGATGATAGCCCGATTTTAGATCAATCTTTGAGAAGCATCCCGCACCTTGAAGTTGATCGAATAAATCATCAATCCTTGGGAGTGGATACTTATTCTTAATGGTCACCTTATTCAATTCCCTGTAATCAATGTACATCCTCATAGTGCCATCCTTCTTCTTGACAAATAACACCGGAGCTCCCCAGGGTGATGAACTGGGCCTAACGAAACCCTTTTCAAGCAGTTGTTGCAGCTGAAACATCATTTCTTTCATTTCAGCCGGTGTTAAACGGTACGGTGCACGTGCTATCGGTACTACCCCTGGAACAAGATCAATCCTGAATTCTACCTGTCGTTCTTGTGGTAAGCCTGGAAGATCGTCGGGGAACACATCTGGAAATTCACGTACTACCTTTATATATTCCGCTTGCTTCTTTTCTACTTTAGCATCCAGAACATATGCTAGATAGGATGAACATCCTTTTTCTAGACACTTACACTCTTTTGCAAAAGAAATCAACAGAACCTCCCCTTTTCTCTTTTCTCCATAGATGAGTACAACATCATTTTCGGGCATAGGGATCCGAATTAATTTCTTGGCACAAAGAATTTATGATTGATTGTTCGTCAACCAATCCATACCAACGACTATATCAAACCCCCAATTTCCATCAAAATCAAATCAACCGGGAATTCCTTTCCTTCTATCATAATTGTACAACTCTCAAGTCTTTCTCGAACTAAGACTTGACCCCCGTTAGCTATTTCAACTACTAAGGCATCTTCCAAGGTAGTGACAGAGATAGCTAACTTTTGATAAAACGATTGTGATATAAAAGACAGGTTGGCACCACAATCAAATAATACACGTGCAGGTATTGAGTTACAAGGAATGTACCAAAAACTACATCCTTCGATTCTTTTGCTTCTTCCACCGTCATAGGAAATGCTTACCCGTTGGCTTTGGAGTATTAGGTTTCCTCTCTTGATTCCCGCTCTACTTTAGCTTTGGGCAATCTCTTCGGTAATGACCAGGCTGCTTACTGTTAGGGTCAAAATCAGGTTGAATAGAAGTTCAAGGATTATTTTGTTATTTATCATTTTGAGCCTATAATGTGTATTGGGCCATGGGCTTGAATGATATTGGCCCATGGTATATAATGACTTGTAAGCCTTGGTTTTGAGGCTAGTTGTCAAATTACACTTTCAATTGCATTATATATTTTTCTGATTAATGAAAGTTATATGGATGACGCATTGAAATCATACTGATTGTATTCTACATATTGATTTCTACTGTTCGTTGCACTGATCTGGAACTCACAATTGGTATCAGAGCATACGGACGATTCGATTTAAAGTGATAAAAGGTTTCTGGTAAGTTTATGTTCTGTCGACTACATTCTTGATCACTTTTGTTCAGATTTTGATTCAGTAAAAATTGCCTGGTTTCGTTTATTGCATTCCGTTAGTATTATCATTATAAGCGATTCTGCAATTTTTGGTAGCCTAATTCGATCATCTTATTAGTTTTTGAGCAGATTCAATTTTTTAGTTTTTGGTGTATGTTCATCACAAAAATCGAATTTTTCTATCAAAAACTTGTTATTTGGCTTCAAATTCGATTTGGGTATTGTTAGTATTGTGTTTTGTCAAGTTCCTAACCTTCCAGGAACAAGTTTAAGCAACCCTAATCGATTTCCAATCGAATTGGAAACCACAGCCGCACATACCGGACACAACAGCCGTGGTTACCAGAAGTTCGCTATCTTACCGGGTAAGTTTCCATATTTATCTATTATTACCGGGTAACTCAAAGTTATCGGGTAACCTTACACCTTACCGGTTATTTCATTACTTTCCGGACATCACTCCCGGTAAGTCCCAGATACCGGACATCACTCCCGGTAAGTTCTTCTGACCGGATATATTACCCGGTTACCTCGTACCCGGTAATCTCAGCATTTCCGCATCCGGTAAGTTCTCTTCATCCGGTAAGTTCCCTCACCCGGTAAGTTCTCTTATTTCACTTCATTCGGTAAGTATTCTTTTTATCCGGTATCTATATTCTATCCTGTAAACTCACTTCATCCGGTAACCTCTAGTTATCCGGTAACCTGAGTTTATCCGGACACTCCTGCTACCCGGATTCTTTTGCTGATTGAACACTCACACACACAATCTGGTCCGGACACTTCCAGATCAGACACCTTATATCCGGATTCCTATCCGGTAAGTTCAGTCTAGTTGATTTCTTACCTGTTTTAGCATAAACCACTCTTAGAACCTGCGTTAGGACACCACTCTTATTGCCTTGCGTTAGGATCTCACTTTCAATCGAACCCATCGTCTGACGATCACATTAGTGAAACTTAAGATGTCTTCGCAAGACGCTCTCGCTATCGGCACCGACTCCAAGCCGCCTTGCCTCTACCAAGGTGAATACAACCAGTGGTGAGATAGATTCTTGATTTTCATCGAGTCTAAGGACAATTTTGAGTTCATCTGGCGAGCCCTATGTAATGGGCCAATACCCAAAACCGTGAAGACCATTCAAGCTACTGCAGCAGGCGGTCAAGCTCGCACTGAGGACAAGACACTCGCAGAAATGACTGCGGACGAAAGAGGCATGGTTGAGGGTGAAAAACATGCTAAGAGATATCTCATTCAGGCTCTACCCAACTCGATCTACACAGCCATAGATAGCCATAAGGAATCAACAAAGGGTATGTGGGATCAAGTGGAGAAAATGATGCGCGGGAGCAGAGCTAGAAACCAATTGAAGATTAACAGTTGTATAACCAAGTTTGATGGGTTCAAGCAGCGCACCGGGGAATCTCTCTCCCAGACCTATGAACATTTTTGTCTCCTCCTTAGCGAGTTACACAAAAACCACATTACTCGATCTAACATGGAGAACGCGCTCAAGTTTCTCAACAACCTCTTGCCTGAGTGGAAAGTATTTGTCTCCCACATCAAGCATAACCACTTGATTGAGAATGTAGGTATCCACGAGCTCTATGAGATGCTTCTTCAGGACGAAGATGAAGTGATGGAGATTCTAAGCGAGAAGAAGTCTGCGTCCAAGCCCCCTGCTGATCCACTAGCTCTTATGTCTTCAAAACGAGGCAAATCTTCTGGCCGTCGTTCCAAACGTGTCCAAGAGCCAAGTGAATCTGAGCCAAAATCTGAGATAGAAGAGGACAGTGATTCTGATCCTGAATTAACAACTGTGAAGAAAGCAATGGCTCTGCTCTCCAAATCCTTCCTGCAAAAGAAGTTCTTTAAGAAGCCGACGTTTAATAATCAGCGCTACTCCACCTCCTCCAACAAGCGCCATGATTATCAAGACCAATATGAAGGAAAGAAGAAGGCAGATGAGAACAAATCAGCTGATCACAAGGAAGAACGCAAACCCGAGCCCAAGAAAAAGGACGAACCTGTCACCTGCTACAACTGCGGGAAATTGGGGCATTTTCCAAAGATTGTAGAAAGCCTGTCGTGAAGAATGCACACTATTACAAGGCAAAGCTCGCATTGGCAGAACAAAAGGAAGCAGGAGAAGCACTGTTTGTCGAAGATGACCACTGGCTGGGTCGATCTGATAGTGAAAGCGACTTTGAAGGTGCTGATGCTTTTATGGGCTACCACTCTCCTGCTGAAGAAGAAAAGGCAAAGCTGTGTCAGGTATGTGAACATATCTATCAAGGCTTTCTTAAACAAATGCAACCTCTGATTGATCGGATAGATTCCTATAAAGCCACCACTGATGAACAACTGCTTGAAATTAAGTCCTAAACTGAAAAGCTAGATGTTCAAAAGCGGATAACTGAAAAGTACAAGTCCGAAAATGCCAATTTAAAAGAAAAATGCAAAAATCTTTCAATCGCACCCACGGACTTAAGGGCCAAGATATCTGAACTACATTCACAGCTAGATCAGTGTGCTAATGAGAAAGCAGAGATTGTTTATCAATGTTCTGCTCTTCAAATTCAGCATAAGGAGTTTGTCAATAAAATAATTGATCTCGAAACCAAACTCCACAAAAGAGGCCAAACAGACCAGACTATTCATATGAATAAACCCAAGGAATTCATATACTTTAACAAGGAATGGGGAATCGGATACGATAACCCACATTACTTGAAAAAGGGTATACACCTCACACCTACTCTCTATGATTTTGGGTGTCTGGGTATAGACAAAAAGTATACAGAGTTTAGGATAAGATGGATTGGTCCTCTTGAACCTGAAAAGGAAGAGGAAACTGAGGAATATAAGCGCAAACACACGACCAAAATGCAACTTCCTTTTTGCTACGAGCCTACAAACTATTATTGTGAGAAATATCCAAAGAAATACCTCTCGAATGACTACTTTGACGGCTATAAGGTTGTGACGCCCAAGGATTCCTCTAACAAGGGTGAGGTCCAAGCAACCGAACCCAAAACTGAGACGGACGAGTTTAAACTCTATGTTCCCCCTCTCGTTTTGGAAGCAAAAATAGTCGAGTTAGAGGAGTCACTCGAGAAGGAAAGGTCAATTTTCAAAAGGAAAAGCAAGCGCTTATCACAGAACTTGAGAATCTCAAATCCGTAAAAACCGAAGCTGTGTCGGATGAAGGACAGGAAATCCTTCGGTGTGAAATCAATAAGCTCACATCAAAACTGTCTGCCTTAGCAATAGAAACGATGAAGGAGCATACGAGAAATGGTCAACTCCAAGAGCAGATTGACTTACTCCAAAATGAAAAGCAGATTTCACCCAAACTTTCCTCCAACTCATCTGATACATCCTCATGTAAATCTTTCATTGGAAAAATCTCTTCACAAGACGGTAAAGAGTCTCAAGATAAGTGTGTTTTAAGGAATTTAAACTCTGATTTTTTTCCTAGCTTCCGCACCAAATTCCCCGAAACACACAGGCACAAAGTGTTCCTCACCTCCCTCGACCAGTCCAAGTCCAGTGATTCCGGATATAGATTTTTCATAATTTATGAATTCCGAGGGTAATTCTGATGAAGAGTTTGAATCGTTCCCCTTCGACAAACCTTTTCCAAGTCACACTGACTTTCTTTCACCAGTAGTTAATCGACCGATCAATTTTCAAAAGGGCGAATGTTCCAAACCTAAGACCCCGACTGTGTTTAAGGTTTCTAAAACTGAGTCACATTCTAAAAAACAATCACAACCGAGGCACAAGACCAGTCGATCAACTGATAAAAATCATGTTTCCTCAATATCCACTAACCATGCCGTCAATGTTGTTTCAGATAAACAGGACAAACAAAAGTGGCTAGCTAAGGAATCTATCGAGAATGATGCATCAAAGTCATTTAATACTGTCTTTTATCCTAGAATGAACAAAAATGATTGTGCTTGGAATCATAGGAATGATTTTGTTGAACAAGAAATTAAATTTCCGATTAAACTTTATTCCATTCAGCAGTTGATTCAATTATCGCATGATTGTTTGTGTTGTTCTAGTTGTGGTTGGAATGACTTTGATGACATTAATAATACTGATTGGTTTGGGTCATGTCATATGTATAATTCAGCACCCAAATGCAAACCCCGTAAAAGAAAAAAGAAACATAATACAAAACGGGGTTCCCAATCAGAGGTTAAACCTAAGCAAGAAAGAAAACCCACTTCAAAACGGGTTCCTCCTACTGAGGGTAAACCTACACCCAAGAGGCAACCTGCTTCAAAATAGGTTTCTCCGAAAGGTGTAAAACCTAACCCGCCAGGACCCATTTTCAAATGGGTACCTAAAATCTGCTAAACTTGTTTTTGTAGGACGGTCATGTGTGGTACTTAGATTATGTATGCTCCAAGCACATGACCGGAAGGAGGGAGCTGCTCACGAACTACAAGGAACAATATTGCGGAGACGTGAGATTCGGAAATGATGACAAGGCGCCGATTTTGGGCTACGTCGACATTGTCCAAGACAAGATCACCATAAAGAAAGTTTCATACGTCGCGGGATTGGGACACAACTTGTTCAGCATCGGCCAATTCTGCGATAAAGATCTCGTGGTCAGATTCAAAGCAAAAAGGTGTAGCATACTCACTGATGCCGGAACGGAGCTACTGGTTGGAATGCGAAAGACCAACCTCTACACCATCGACCTTGCAGCCCTGTAGACCGATAATTATGTCTGCCTGATGTCAAAGGCCAATTCCCAGCAAGCGTGGATTTGGCATCGACGTCTCTCGCACCTGAACTTCAAGAGTATCAACAAACTGGTGCTTGGCGGACACGTAAAAGGCATGCCCGACCTTCAATTCGTGAAGGACCGACTCTGTGGGGCATGCGAAATGGGAAAGATGAAGCAAGCGACGCACAAGCTGAAGGCCGCTCCGAGCACGTCCCGGTCCCACGAACTTATCCATATGGATTTGTGTGGACTGATGCGTGTTCAGAGCATCAATAAACGCACGTACGTCCTGGTGATGGTGGATAATTTCTCACTGTACACTTGGGTGAAGTTCCTACGCTCGAAGGATGAAACCCCAGAGCTGATTATCAACCACTTGAAGACTATACAACTGAACCTTCGACAGCAAGTTCAGACCATCAGGACCGACAACGGGACGGAGTTTAAAAATCAAACGGTGAACGAATACCTGACTTCAGTTGGTATCTCGCAAAACTTCTCGGTCGCACACACTCCTCAGCAAAACGGAGTGGTGGAAAGACGCAACCGTACCCTCGTCGAAGCCGCTCACACGATGCTGTCACAATCAAAGCTGCCTTTATTTCTCTGGGCCGAAGCAGTGTCAACTGCATGCTACATACAAAACCGCTCCATCATCAATAAGCGGTTCAACATGACACCGTACGAGATCATCAACAACCGTATCCCGAACATCAAATACTTCCACGCGTTCGGATGCACGTGCTACGTCCTTAATGAAAATGATAATCTCGGCAAATTCAGTCCAAAGGCAGACGAAGGAGTTTTTATAGGATACTCCATGCAGGCTAAGGCGTATCGCATTTACAACAAACGGACCAAAACCATTACTGAAAGTGTAAACGTGACATTCGACGAAGCCGCAGAATTGGCTTATGAACAAATCAGTTCAGAACCCGGTTTAACTGGTGTGCTAGCTTCCGAACTTTCACGTTCAGGATTTGCACAAACGGCAGTAAATCCGAATCACGCATCTACGTCGAATGCTCAACTTTCTGATTTAGATTTACTGTTTCAATACTTTTATGATTATATGTTTAATTCTTCTACTCCTCGTGTCTCAGCACAACCAAGACTTGAAGCTGCTCAAATCAAGGATTCGGCGAATCTCTCCGGTCCGCCGCCTTCGACCAGCACTCTAACCCTCCCTGTGGAGACACCTCAACCATCATCATCAACATCATCTGATACAATCATCCCCCCGGAGGAACCAGTTCAAAACCCGAAGATCGCTCCTGAAGATTCGTCCTCAACTTCACTCGTAGATCAACCTCTGCCTTCCTCGGAACCAGAAGTTGCTCAACCGTCGATGAATCCACCAAAGTCTCCTCCGAGAAACCAGCCTGCTACACTTGAAGCCGTTCAAGACCTTCCCACTGGTGGATACGTGGATCCAGACACATCACACTCCACTCAGCAGCTGCTTCCACACACCACCAAATGGACAAAAGCTCATCCCATGCACCAGATTATCGGTGATTCCTCCACACCAGTTTAAACACGAGGCGCATCGGCCAACTTTTGCCTATTCTCTGGATTCCTGAGTAAGATCGAGCCTACAACCGTTTCCAAAGCCTTAGAAGATCCGGACTGGGTCATGGCCATGTAAGAGGAACTCAATCAATTTGAGGCCCTCAAAGTCTGGCGACTTGTTCCACGTCCAAAGCACAAGACGGTGATCGGCACTAAATGGATCTTCAAGAACAAGAAGGACGAGGACGGAATCATAGTACGAAACAAGGCGCGTCTCATGGCCAAGGGATACCGTCAATAAGAAGGGATCGACTATGACGAGACATATGCTCCGGTGGCGAGAATCGAAGCAATACATATGTTCCTTGCATACGCCGCGCACAAAAACTTCACGGTCTTCCAAATGGATGTGAAGACCGCATTCCTCAATGGCGAGATCAAGGAAGAGGTGTACGTATCGCAACCGGACGGGTTCGTGGACGAGAAGAAGCCCAATCATGTCTACATTCTAGACAAGGCGCTTTACGGTTTTAAACAAGCTCCACGGGCCTCGTATGATGCATTGTCCAAGTTTTTAATAAAATCTGGTTTCTCAAAAGGTAAAATCGATACAACCTTATTTATTAAAAACGAAGAGGGTCATATAGTCTTGGTTCAAGTGTATGTTGACGACATCATTTTCGGATCTACTAAACCACTATTTTGCAAAAACTTTGCCAAATTATTGAGCCAATATTTTAAAATGAGTATGTTGTGTGAGATGAATTTTTTCCTTGGTCTTCAAGTTAAACAACCGTCGACCGGGATATTCATAAATTAGGCCAAGTACGTCCGGGATATTCTTAAGAAATTCCAGATTGAACAGTCCTCACCAATGAAAACTCCCATGGCACCCGGTACAAAGTTACACGCCGATCCTAACGGAAAGGATGTGGACACTAAAACGTATCGGGGAATGATTGGTTCGTTAATGTATCTCACTGCTAGTAGACCGGACATTATGTTTGCAATATTTCTTTGAGCCCGGTTTCAGTCAAAACCGAAAGAGTCTCACTTAATCGTTGTTAAACGAATTTTTCGTTATTTGAGAGGTACTGCTGATCTTGGCTTGTGGTACCCGAAAGAGGCAGGTTGTGAGCTTTCAGCATATTCTGATGCGGATCAAGCGGGCATCATGATGGATCGGAAGAGCACATCGGGTCATGTGCAGTTCTTAGGCGACAGCCTGGTGAGTTGGGCATCCAAGAAGCAGCAGTGTGTCTCTACGTCGACTGCCGAGGCGGTACACGTGGCTGCCGTAAGCTGCTGTTCACAAGTGATATGGATGCGCACGCAACTCATAGACTACGGTTTCACATACACCAAGGTGCCCATCTACTGCGACTCGAAGAGCGCTATTGCAATATCCAACAATCCGGTCTAGCATACAAAGACGAAGCACATAGACGTTCGGTACAATTTTATCAAGGATCACGTTGAAAGAGGTACAGTCGAACTCTACTTTGTAAATACAGAACATCAGTTAGCAGACCTGTTTACAAAACCTCTGGACGAAAAACGCTTTAATTATCTAGTGTCCAGGTTAGGTATGCTAAATCTGAAGACTTGATTTGATGGTGTGCCCGATACAAGTTCCATACATCTACGAGAAACTGTCTAATCATCATCTGTTGTTCACACTCCAGATGATTGACTATACACTTTATCGCATCTGTATTCTACTTGTATCAGTTACATTGTTAGGTTAAGTCTCTGTATTAGTTAGGTAGATTTCATTTGATTGTTTTCTTTTCACGTGTGTTTCCTTCTATTTATTACTGTCGTATTTGTTTGGTGTATATCTGTGCTTTCACGAATTGCATGTGTTCAGGGGGAGCACGAACAAGTATCAGGTAAGTAACTTCTATTGTTGAGGGGGAGTGTCACACACAATTTTTTTAACTGCCATAAAATCTTTTTTTTGTGTGGACATTTCTGAGAGTAATTCACACCACACTACGTGCACATTCTGAGGGGGAGCACAATCCAAGTTGTGCATCAGTTGAGGGGGAGCGACTAACAATTTTTCTTTGAAAGGTTCCAATGTTTTTTTGTAAGTATTGTCGTCTCCCCGACTCATGCACATGCGCGTTCCGAGGGGGAGCAGGGAACTACCCATGCTAAGATCGAGGGGGAGCAGGGAATTTTTTTTCAAAGTTTAGGGGCAACATTGGTCAAATTTTGAACTATCCGGACACTTATCCGGTAAGTGACCGGGTAACAACTTACCGGACCAGGTAAGTTACCGGGTAAACACATCCGGTAAGTGTCCCACATAAATAGCAATCCGAACACCACCATTTCATTTTCCCGGAAACCTCACTCGAAACCCTCTCTAAAACCCTCTCGACGTACGCGTGTTCGGTAACTCTCGGATCTCACTCAAACGTGCTCCAATCCCCTCGAAACCACAGGTATGTGTTCCTCATCTCTTTTCGATTGATTATTGATCATTGATTTGGATTTTTCACCGAGGATTCTATCGATCATAAGATCAATCGAGGGTTTCTAAACCCCAATTTGAGTCGATTCGTATTCTGGTCGAATTTTGTTGTCTATACCCCGATTAATCATGGTTTGTGGCGTATATTTGCGTTTAGAACTAACTAAACCAAGTAGATTTAGTTTAGGATGGTGATTTAATCGATTCGGGTACCGCGGACAATCATCCGGAAACCCTAGGTTACACTGTAACCACCATCGCGTCCGGTAACATTCATGTTACCCGGACACTTTCGTCATACCCGGTAAGCTCTATTGTTCGGTAACCTTTATCCACCCAGGAACTCTCATCTTTCCGGACACCTCAAACACCCGATAACCTCAGTCGTCCGGATACTCTCGTATCCGGTAAGTTCGGCTATCCATATAGTTTGGTGTCCGGTAACTTTGCTTTGACCGGATACATTGGTATCATCCGGTAACTATTCATTACATCCGGTAACCATAATTTACCCGGTAACTCAGACTCATCCAGACACCTTGGCCATTTCACTTTTATCCGGTCACCATACCTCATCCGGTAAGTACATCTTATCCGGTATCTCACATTTATCCGGTAAATCCCATCTGTCCGGATACCCTATTTATCCGGACACTGCTTGAGTCCTGTGCCTTTGCCATTTTTCAAACATTGGCATTCCCAATGTCTTGCTCTAATTGTCAGTCCTCAATCAACCGCTGATCGAGCCATTCAAATGCTAAGGTACGCATCGAAGTTGGTTTTATCCCGTCCAACATCTAACACTGTGTTTTACAGGTATACTTATGGCGGATCAACAAGATCAACAACAGCCGAACATTCCTCCTCAAGAAGAATTTATTGATGAAGAGGCAGACAATGCTTTGGTTCCCGAGGACCATGGCATTGAAATTTAACCGAACAACCACCACCTAGACGCCACCGAATTCCGACCAGCACACCGAGTGGTCGTTGCCATCATGCTCGGCCACCCGCTTCGCCGAGCCCTCACCGCCACCACTGATGTCCCGGTACTATACGTCTACCAAGTGTGGCGTACGGCTAGAATTGTAACTGCCAACAACACCCAGACCATCACAGCACGCATCGACAATCATCCATTCACGCTAACATCGGAATCACTACGATGACTATTGTCACTTCCGGAACCAACTGCCGGAGGCAATGCCGCGTACGCCCCCGCTGTCGATGACGCAACACTTTGCGCTCAAATCCGTGCTCTTGGATATCATCACGAGCTCAACCGCCCCTTAGCCTTCAACCGCAAATACATAGCGCCCGTCTGGTACACGTTGTTCACCATCTTGAACAGATGCTTGTCCTCCAGATGGAAGGGGATCGACCAATGCACCGTCGACTTCCTACGCTTGTTTCACGCCGTGTGCTACAACCGTCATATCAACTTCGCTGCAATCGTATGGCGGGAACTCGTTGAAGCGATTAGACAAGTTGGAGGATCTAAAGAAAAGAAGTTTCTCCCATTCCTACGTTTCCTTTCTCTGGCCATTCGACAACACATGGAGGCGAATCCACTTATCCCGAGACGTATCAATCACTCGGTATGTCCCCCTTTTAACCTGCAGTACTTAGTGATTCGCAATCCACCTGATACCCCGACCATGCCTATCCCAGAACACCTACTGGCACACGCGGACCCTAATGCACCGAGTGTGATAGAGTACAGGCAAGAGTTAGGGAATCCCATGGTCCATCCAGAGCCGGAGGGACCTCCCCAGGGACATAGACCTGAGCGACGTAAGGGTCCAAGGACGAGAGGTGGTAGAGTCCGGGTAGCTGGGGCTCCCGGATGGGATGTTTTGAGAGTACACGGGAGGAAAACAGGAGCGGGCGATGCATTGGATACGCATGCCGGAACTACCCAATCTAGCCAACCCGGAACAAGTCAACAACCACCCGTACAAACCACCCGCCCTACTGATGAGGCCGGACCGTCGACTAGATTACACGAGGTCCCGGTCATTTCTGCCACCTCGTTGCTTGAGGAAGACTCCGGTACAGACACAACAGAACCAATATCTCCGTCCATCCATGTTGAAAATGTTGAATCCGACAGCACGGACACCGATATGGACCAAGCCATTCGTGCATCCCTGATTCCACACCGTATCGGCCGTCACCCTCCATTAACTGGAGATTCCCCATCTGACTCACCAACACCCCCCTCATCCCTACTACCCAGCCTACTACGGGAGACATAAATAGAGCGGAGGGAATATTAGTTGAAAATCCAGAAGTGGTGAGACAGAGTGAAGTTAGATCGAAAAACAATCATGAGAGAGAAAGCCGTAAAAATAAAGAGGCTTCAGAGCGAACCTAGCCCAGTATCGCCCAGGTAGCCGCATCTGCTACTTCGTCTCATTTGTTGGGACGAGGTATTGAAGAAGATGTCGTGGACCTAGCGGCGTAATTGCACACCCCCCAAGCCACTCACCCATCTCTCAACAGATGGGTGTTTCACAATCACACGGGGACTTAGCACAACGTCTATCTATCTCTCACTCGGAGAGTATTGGTATTGAAACAAGAGACCAGCCTCAACAGGTCTCGACATCTTTGGATGCACTATTGAGTCTAGAGCCATTTGATAGAATACATTCTTCGGCTACTAGCATAGGACGAGAGTCTACAAATCGGTGTTCTTCGTGACCCAATCGGAACATCCGTAGTGTCTCCGCCTCTGAGCGGAACGCGAGGATCGGAAGGAAATCCTACCACGGCCACACCTTTGCCAACCGTGAACGTAGGTGGCTCTACATCTAAGGTAGATGCCTCAATGGGTAATCTAAGTGATCCTAGAGTTAAGTCACCCGACTTCCTGTCAACGGAGTATCTGGACGACGCCCTAAAGGTTGTCCAAGAGAAACTGACGGAGGAGTTCCAGACCGAGCTCGACAAGGTAAAATCTCTGCTTAAAGGGGAGGAAAAGATGGTAGAACCCGAAACCGCACCTATCCCTCCACCGACACCCGGTCAACCAACATTTTCGGTGGACACATTGAAGACCATGCTCCTAGCCCAACTTCTCCAGACTACATATACCGACTCCTCGACTGAAGCAGATCTTATTTCCGTTCTTCGATCACATTCATCTGCTCAGTCGTCTTCCGTCAACACTCGTATGGATCGTCTTGACGCGACTCTCATGGAAGTTCAGCAAGCTCTAACCACTTTATCCGAGATAGTCGCCTCCATGGAAGAAACCTGCAAGAGTCAAGCCGGTGGACTAAAGCGAAGGCACGATGATCAGGATGATCCTGATCACCGTGAGGGGGAGAATAAAATACTGCGATTAGCCGAGTCCGCTCCGATCCTTACTGATACTACTACAACGGTTCAAACGGAACCATCAACTATGGCAACTGCAACTGAAGACGAACCTGAAGCCCAATTGAGCTTAGCTGAGATGGTTATAGACATGGATATCTCAGACGACGAAGACCCAATGGTTGAAAAGCCCAAGGGAGAATCACAGGAATTGGTCACTTATTCTGCATCAGAAAGGCCTGCACTTGATCCGATTGATCCAGATTCCGAGATAGACCCCGAGACTGAAAATGCATGGTACGAAAAAGCCGCAAGTGCAATAATTCTCCAGGTAAATTTGATCTTTCCTACTGATGAAGACGACAACGTTGATTATGACTAGTTTCTGCTACAAAATTTGTATGGTACACCTGCCCACACTACACAGACTCCCGAGACTTCTACTATTTCCCTGACATCTCCTCAACAACCAACAGCTTCTGATCTTCCTCCTCCACCACAGCAACAAATCCGATGCGAGAAGATCATGATCATTATTCCTCACCTGGAGGAAACACTGAAGAAGCTTTATGTTCACAGGTTACGCCCCATCGAGCCAACATTCTGCCTTGGAATTTCCAAATCCGAACCGGAATACCAAAGCCAGTACATGAATGCCATGAAGCGGTGTCTGCCAGTTAGCCAAGTCCGAACCAAGCACAAAATCTCTGAAGTTCTCAACATCCAAACAGGTCGAATCCTTAAAGTCACGTGTCCAGTATTCACCGTCCGACGCGAAGACGGAAATGAATGGAGATTTTCCGAAGCTGGCTTTAAGAACCTCAGACCGTTCGACTTCCAAGCTCTCCTGAAAGACCTCCGAACCAGAACCATCCGACCACTTCATGTAACTAAAGCGCTCGAGGCTGTTCGTCGATTCCTGATTCGCACAATCATGATGTCCTACCTCACAGACTTTCAAATGGGAATCGAGAACAGAGCAAAGAAGGTAAACCTGCTGAAACCGAATCTGAAAGCACCCGAGCTGAAGATGTATCCCGAGAATGCACTGCTTCTAGAACCAGAATTTGGGATTGTATACCTCAATTATCAGAAAGAAAAGAGGTTTCTCTGCTTCATCCAGGTAGACAGATTCTGTGATGGTATACTCCTCAAAGTCAGAGATGCTCTTCGTAACATCATCATTTATGAATCCGAAAATCGAAAAATGTCGTTTGTCCCCAATTCAAATGAGACAACCGCACGTAATGCCTTAGAAGTGATTGAAGACCGCATCGACTACCGCCGAGCCATCTGAATGTTCGAGACCCACTTTGCGCTCCGAAAGAGATACGTCGAGAACTGGCACGAACTCGAACTTCAATTCAAAGGGGGAGATTGTTAGGGTCAAAATCAGGTTGAATAGAAGTTCAAGGATTATTTTGTTATTTATCATTTTGAGCCTATAATGTGTATTGGGCCATGGGCTTGAATGATATGGGCCCATGGTATATAACGTCTTGTAAGCCTTAGTTTTGAGGCTAGTTGTCAAATTACACTTTCAATTGCATTGTAATTCTCTATGATTAATGAAAGTTATATGGATGACGTGTTGAAATCATACTGATTGTATTCTACACATTGATTTCTACTGTTCGTTGCACTGATCTGGAACTCACACTTACATTCAAAATAGGTTGGCCCTTGGATGGGATAGTTCCCCATAGTGTGGCCACTCTTACCACATTTGAAACATTCCAGTGGAGCCACTAGGCACGGACCAAAATGTTTGCTTCTGCATTTCTGGTACTAGTTCAGTTCTCGTCGAGGCTCAAAACGACTATTCTTAGCATAAGGTTTGGATTTCTGAAGATTCTGATCGACCTTCCCATTTTGTTTTCTCCCCCACTTGTGTCTTTTCTTCTTTATCTCTGGCATAAACTTCCTCTATTATTTTGGCTTCCTCAATCGTTTCCCTCAGTGTCAAAGCTTTCGAATTCCGAACTCTTGACATCATATCCGCCGGCAAGCCTTTCAGATACGCCTTTATCTTTTCTTTTTCAGTTGGGGCCATATGCCCCACTAAATTTAGTTTCTGCAGGAATACACGAGTGTACTCCCTTACTGAAGAAGTATCCTTCTTAAGCGTTAGAAACTCTTCTTCGATCCGGTCCATTTCATTCTCATTGCAGTATTCTTCTAATATCTTCTTTTTAAACGACTCCCAGATCATGGCTACTAAAACTGGAGCCGTCACCGTTGATGTCACAATATTCCACCAGGTCAGAGAATTTCCTCGTAATATCTGGGATCCGAATCTAACCTTTGATTCTTCGTCACATTCACAAGCTCTAAATGCTTGTTCCATTTCTCTAATCCAATTCATACATGCAATTGGATTATCAGAACCATCAAATTATGTTGGCTTGCAGCTCAAAAACGTCTTGTAGGAACAAACTTTCTCCATTCTTCTATTAACATTTCTGCACCGGATTAACAGGCGGATTTTCAGTACCAGTACCCAACTCCGGTCTTTGTGACTCGGCATTTCTGTCATTAAATATTTTCATAAACATCTCCTATTGTTGAGTCACTGCATTATTCATGACTCGCATCATGTTCTCCATTATACGGGATTCCATAGTGGATTCCGTCGTCACCGGGTTGGAAGTACGACATTCACTCGATGCGTTTGACTCCCTCTTTCTCCCAAAATGAATGGCCTTGGTGGACTCACATTAGTTCTACCCCTTTCAGGATGATTTTCAATAAGTTCATTTCCCTCCCTATCTTCTGAAGAAGTAGGAGATCTATTTGGTGTATTCACCATCGTATTCTGCTGCAACACATAAGAATAGCCATAAGAAATGGCTATACACACCCAAACACAGGAAACGTACTTTAACGTTCATTAATCACCATAACAATTTAAAAACAAGTATGCTTACGTAACAATATATTCATAATAACAGTAGTTAATTGGAATTATGAACATACTACACATAAGAATCCTCGTTACCATCATCACAGTTCTTAATTCATGTATTTCCGTTGACTCTAAGACTATCCCGTCTTAGTATTTCTACCCAATCTCACAAAAATCATAACTTAATCATCTCAGCTTAAGTCTAGGTATCTCACAATCATACCTAGTTCACTTAAACTACAGCTCTGATACTAAACTGAAACACCCTAAAATCCGCAATAAATTTAAACCTTAAATTTATCAGAGTTACCACAACATCTTCTAAACTTTCATTTACAACTGGAGATTTATTGACAATTTTCATAATTACAAATGAACTATTGTGAACAACAAACTAATCTAATCTAAAGTCAACAAAATCAGATTATAAGGTTGTCTACAATATCTCCAAATATCTTCAATGACACTAATTTCTCCATTGCATTTCCAAAAGCATAATTCCATACCCCTCTTCACTCATCCCCTCGTAGGAAATCTATTTGGTGTATTCACCATCGTATTCTGCTGCAACACATAAGAATAGTCATAAGAAATGGCTATACCCACCCAAATACAGGAAACGTACTTTAACGTTCATTAATCACCATAACAATTTAAAAACAAGTATGCTTACGTAACAATATATTCATAATAACAGTAGTTAATTGGAATTATGAACATACTACACATAAGAATCGTCGTTACCATCATCACAGTTCTTAATTCACGTATTTTCGTCGACTCTAAGACTATCCCGTCTTAGTATTTCTACCCAATCTCACAAATCATAACTTAATCATCTCAGCTTAAGTCTAGGTATCTCACAATCATACATAGTTCACTTAAACTACAACTCTGATACTAAACTGAAACACCCTAAAATCCGCGATAAATTTAAACCTTAAATTTATCAGAGTTTACCACAACATCTTCTAAACTTTCATTTACAACTGGAGATTTAGTGTCAATTTTCATAATTACAAATAAACTATTATGAACAACAAACTAATCTAATCTAAAGTCAACAAAATCAGATTGTTGTCTACAATATCTCCAAATATCTTCACTGACACTAATTTCTCCATTGCATTTTGTTACGAGCGAAATGTGTGTTTTAATCGCAGTGGGTTGCAAACTGTCCACAGTGGGAAGTGCAAGTGTACACTGTCCACTATGATCGTCACAGCAAGTAATAGTTGGTAAAATACCAGAATCGAATCCACAGAGACTGGACAATCAAGACAATACGGTTCTCATGAGCTCCTTTTACAAGTTTCAACTAGAGAGGAAAATAATACTTTGGTTTGGTTTGGTAAAATAGCTACTTGAAACGATTTACTAAATGCTAAAAAGGAGGAATGTAGGTTGGATTTTCCCTAAAATTTATCTCAAATACTCGGTCCTTAGAGTGATCCTCGTATTCGTGGTGGACATTTTCGCTAGAAAAGCCCGGTTACAAAATACTCACACCGTTAGATAAAAATCCCATACTCTTAGTACTTGTTGTTTTGTCAATGGTAATCTCTAAATGGACCTTTTCAGGCCTCGATGGAATGTGTAGAGACAAATACTCTAAGTGTTTTTAATACACAAATTAGCTTGCCTACTACTCCAGTGGGCAGAGATTAGCTCACTGTGCCGACCTCACTTTCGTAAGTGTCAAAAGAATTCTTTCGAATCCCCTAGCATCATTCAAGCTCGTGTCACTGCGCTCTACTTATTTCTAAGTTAAGAACTAGACTTTAGATCCTTGCAAGTGATCAGCTTGTTCGCATCCTTGGGTAAATATCGAGAATGAAAGACCAAAACAACAAATATTCTAAGTATAAAGATTAC
The DNA here is from genome assembly GCA_033807775.1 of Saussurea involucrata. NCBI lineage: Eukaryota > Viridiplantae > Streptophyta > Magnoliopsida > Asterales > Asteraceae > Saussurea > Saussurea involucrata. The sequence continues at coordinate 215,091,093 of CM066314.1, read as the reverse complement.
TCAAGCATTTTTGATAAAATCCAGGTACTTCTCCTTCCTACATCCCAAAGGATGTTTAGCCTAACATTTCCGAAGTAAAGAAAACAAAAGATGAAGATATGCACATAATAAAACTGAAAGTGATTTGCATTAACTGCTCACAGTGGGGAACGAGAAGTCGTCCCTGCACTGTGTATTTCGAACTACAACAGAAAATAAATTACTGAAATTAAATGCTAAGTTACTGCAGTAAATGAAAGCTTACAACTTAAGGAAATGCTAGATAAATTGCAAGATAGATGGATGTAATAAATGAGACCCAACACTCCTTTTTATACTAAGAAGAAGGTGTTGGTCTTTACACAAAAAGGGTTTTCCAAGGTGCAAGGACTGCAGGGAGATGCAGAAATTAGTCCAAAGGGTAATACTTCAATCCTCCATGTATAGCTCTTTTTACCCAATGGTCCATTAGAAGTCAACTTTATTCAAGTACAAAGGTACAATCATGATGTGAAGCCTTGAGGAACACTTGTAACAGCCAACTCTCAGCTTCTCTGTCATTGAACCTTCCTCCTCCAGAAAATTAGATCCCAACTAAAAGTTTCTTTTTTGATTTCTTTTTGATCAGCTCGAAGAGTGGGGAACCGGAGTGGGCACTGTATACGTCACTGCGGATGAAAAATCGAGAAAACACCCAAAACTTCCCCAAATAATTTATTAAAGACCATGGTTCACTCCTTTTGCTCGTTTTCGTAAATCATTCCAAGAATGGGGGTTTTTAGAAGTGAAATGGCTAAAATTGACAAAATAAAGTGGAAAATAAATGGAAATAATAACTCTAAAAATAGAGTTATCACAACCTCAAACTTAAATCATTACTTGTCCCCAAGTAATAAAAAGAAAGAAATAAAATGAAACACAATGCATAAAAGGTCTTTGAGGGACTTACATATTTCTTGACTTGAATGGGCGTTGATCTCCTTCCTTCGATACTTCCTTCGGTTCCAAACTTGAAAATTTCACTTTTGTGTTTGACGAAACCTTTCCCTTGTTTACCTTTTGATCAATAGGGCTTTCTTGGGTTTGAAGGGTTTATGGCTTTGAATCTTTTCCCAAGGGTTTTGGCAAAAATTTCCAAACATGGACCGAAGATCTCGCTTTGAGATTTTTATTTCAAGAAGCGGGTGTTTAGTATTTTGCTATGATAAGTACGTACACTTTCAGGCTTTATTTGGGAATAAGGAGTATGGCTATTTTTTGTGAGGGTGGGTATTCTGATGGTCCAGAATAGGCACACCATCTTTTTCTGGGAGTGAGCACTTTGATGGTCCAGAAAAGGCACACCATCAATTTTGTTAGTGACACTCCGTTTTTCTTTTGTATTTTTGTATTTTCTCTTTTTTTTTTTTTTTTTTTTTTTTTTGGGAGGGGGGGTACGGCTTACCCACCTCAAACTTGGACTTCACAGTGTCCCCACTGTGAGGAAACTGGAAGTCACTCTGGAAGTTCCCACCTCAAACTTAAAATCTCACAGTGTCCCCACTGTGACATTGAATTAATGAACAAAGGTGGTGGTTTGGGGTACAAAAAGGGTCGTGTTTAGATGCGAAAAATGGCCTAAATCATTTCACGGGACAAGTTGAGATTTGTACTTACAAAAGTGAAATTTTAAGTCGGAAGCCGAAAGTTGTACCTTGAAATGGAAACGAGGTCAAACAAGCATTCAAACAATCAATACGTTAGTACCCAAAAGTACCTACCTACCGGTAGGATTTTCATGCATCGATATTTAAAAAGTTAAAACAGCAAATAGTGTCAATGCCTAGCCATAGGCACAAAAAGATCAACCAAACAAAATAAAATTGTTTTTGGTGAGCAAAAGAGCGAAACCATTGTTTTAAAACAAACCATTCACGGGGTTTGGGTGGCTTGCGGTGACAGATCCGCATCATCATCATCGAACTCATCCTCACTGTCATTAACCGGGCAGATATCCTTCGGAAATTCTGGTAGCTGAGCAGCTAGCATTGGGTTGGCCTCTTGCATCATCAGGCCCGTCACCTCATCCCGTTCTCTTGTATACATCCAAAATTTCTGCGTGGCCCGGTTCTGATATCGCTGCTCACTTTCTAGCAACTCGATCCTGTATGTGAGCTTCTTCAAAGCTGCCAAAATCTCTCCCATTTGGTTGCTTGATGATCCTGCCTCAGTCTGACGCCTCGATGTATCCGCAGTCCGCACATCATGCTCCTCAGCGATGATCACAGTGGGCTGGACAGTCCCCACTGTGGGAATCTCTTCTTCATGTTCATGTGGAGGAGTGTTGATATGCCTTCCCATCTTGCGAATGGTCTGCACACTAATGTTGCTTGTTGAGTCGAACCACTGATCCTCCACAGCGGAGGGTACACCTGCGTCTATCATTAGTAACGTGATAAGGCAAGGGAGGGGCAACACAACCTTCTTTCGGGTCTTAGCTTGATCGATGGCAGCGTGCATGACTATCCCAACATTTATCTTCATTCCTGTGAGCAGACAGTACAAGAGGGTACATTTGTGCAAGGACAAGGTGGTATCGTGTGATGTCGGAGATAAAGAGGCCCGAAGAAATTGAAACCAAACAGCGGCCTCGGTGACGAGGGAGCTAGCGTTTAGACAACGTCTTCGACCATCCTTGTTCCATGGCTTTCCTTCGACAGCTATTTCTTTCAAAATACGGTCCTCATCCTCGGGGGTCATTTTCTTCAAAAACTTTGTAAACTCACACTCATTTGGGCCACTCCTTCCTAACACTCGGTTGATTGCTCCTGGATTATAACATACTTTCCTTCCTCTAACTACCACAATGGGGTCCTTTGATTGAGAGGCTTCGGCATAAAATTCTCGGACCAACGAGGCATTAGCGCGTCGATTGGCCTCGGCCAAAATCGACCAGTCTTGCGCGATGATCCTATCTTTTACAAATGAGTTTGCTTCAACAAACTCGGGGTCAAAACCCCTTTCCAACCTTAGCTTCTGGGCTGCGATGCACTCGTAGTGGGCAGCCACCTCTGAAGAGGTGAACTGCCTAGGCACACCACTGGGTGCATGAGCAGTGCCCACTGTTGAGTGATGTGGGTGTAGGGTTTGAACTTGGTCATCCCCAATGTCAACTTCAACAGAAGAAGCACTTAAAGCAGGTTCGAATGTAGTACCTTTTTTTGATGATCTTTTTGCTGATTTCCTCGGTGTCGTGGTCACCGTAGACCTGGTGACCACTCCCCTCTTCTTTAATGCTCGTAGAACAGGACTCTCCCCACTGTGGGCAGTCTTCCCCACTCTGCTCTGCTCAATACTATCCCCAAGCTTTCTGTATTCCTCTTCATAATCAGAATTTACTTTCCTCAGCAGTTCTTGTTCCTCAGTAAAAATCTCTCCCTCCGCCTTTTTCCTTTCTTCCTCTAAGATCTTTGCTTGTTCAGCCTTCAATCTTGCTTCTTCTTTTCTGCGCTTTTCTTCTTCTTCTCGTCGTCTCCTCTCAACCTCTTCCTTTCGCTTTCGAATGACCGACATTCGCCTCTCAAACTCCTCTGCCAATCGCTTCTCTTCTTCTTCGGCCAGCAATGCCTCGGTTTCGAAGTGGGTGACACTAGTGTCGGAGATTTGAGAAGAATTCGCATCAGGTACGCCGGATGTTATGGGGTTATCGTCGGAAAATATGGGGTTGTCACTGGAAATAGGTGGTGATTCATTTAGATCGCCGGTGACAGTTTCCGGCGGGTTTTCTTCTGCGAGACGACGGCGTACGGCTGCTCGTGTGGGTGCATCGTGCCGGATGTTCAATCTTTTGCTTCTCGCCATTTTTTTTCAAGGGTTTTAGGAAGGGTTTTAGGTTTGTGGGTTTTCTTTGAGAGAGAAATGGAGAAGATGAAGAAACTTGGTGTGTTTAGGGAAGTTAAAGTAAAAATCTGATTTGAGGGTGATGGTTTTTGAGTTGATTGGGGACGGTTAGTAGAGAGAGAAAAAGATAATGATGGTTTATCTTGGGAATAGGTGGGCTTTTGACAAGTGGCAGGAAAAGTTGATGTTTGTAAGAAAAAGCATGATGTGCGTCAGCCGTGGGTCCCTCCCAAACCGTCTTTTCCTATGCCAGACCGAGAGTGAGGAGCGCAGTGACCAATCCTTGCCCACTGCGAACCTCTTTGTTCCAAAAAGTGCTAAAATGCTCCTACACACATCGAAATAAACTACCATGCAGAATTAAAAATACTAAAGATAAAAAAAAAAAAAAAAAAAAGACAACAATACTGAAATAAATTATTTACAAACAGTGGTGAATTTCTCTAACCATAGCGAGGTGGAGAGTGGGCAGGGATGTGGGCACTTTCATGCAAAAAATGCTTTACCCTTTGCCCATTGACTTTAAAGGTTTGACCCGATTGTGGGGATTTCAACTCCACTGTTCCGAAAGGACTCACCTTGACAATGGTGTATGGTCCCGTCCATCTTGATTTAAGTTTACCTGGAAAGAGTTTGATACGGGAATTGAACAATAGTACCTGTTGTCCTTCCATGAACTCCCTATGGTTGATTCGACGATCGTGCCACATCTTGGTCTTTTCCTTGTACAACTTTGCATTCTCATAGGAGTGATATCGCAACTCCTCTAGCTCATGTATTTGCAGACTCCTTTTGATTCCCGCGGCATCCTCACTCATGTTAAGCTCTTTAAGGGCCCAGAACGCCTTGTGCTCTAATTCAATCGGTAAATGGCAAGCTTTTCCAAAAACTAATTTGAATGGAGACATTCCCAGAGGAGTTTTATAGGCTGTTCGATAGGCCCAAAGAGCATCATCGAGTTTGATTGACCAATCTTTACGGTGTGGCTTAACAACTTTTTCCAAAATTCCCTTGATCTCACGATTTGAAAGCTCGGCCAACCCATTGGTTTGTGGGTGGTATGCGGTGGCCACTCTATGATGAATATCATATTTAGCAAGAACCGAGGCCATGACTTTGTTTACAAAATGGGTGCCTTCGTCACTAATTAATGCTCGTGGTGTTCCGAAGCGAGTGAATATATTTTTGTGTAAGAACTTCACCACAGTGTTAGCATCATTGGAGTGACAAGCAATGGCTTCTACCCATTTTGAAACATAATCTACCGCAACCAAGATGTAAAAGTTATTGTTGGAATTTGGAAAAGGTCCCATAAAATCTATCCCCCATACATCAAAAAGTTCGACCTCTAGAATGTTGTTAAGAGGCATTTCATTTCTTTGCGATATATTCCCCGTACGTTGACATTGCTCACAATTTTTCACGAATTCAAAAGAGTCTTTAAAAACAGTGGGCCAAAAGAATCCACTTTGCAAAATTTTTGCTGCGGTACGGTTTCCACCGAAGTGGCCACCGTAGTGGGATGTGTGACAACCATGGAGTATTTGATGTTGTTCACTCCCATGGACACAACGCCTCAATATTTGGTCCGCCCCTATCTTGTACAAGAAGGGATCGTCCCAAACGTATTGTCGTGTGTCGTGTAAAAATTTCTTGAATGGTTGTCCACTCATCCCGTGGGGCTTAAGTCCACTTGCTAAAAAGTTTGCAATATCAGCATACCAAGGAGTTTCATTATGATGTTGCGCAGATAATAATTGTTCATCGGGAAAAGTTTCTTTTACCGGAGTGGGGTCAGGAGTGGGGTCAACAGTGCCCACTGTCTTCTCGAGCCTGGACAGATGATCGGCAACCTGATTGCTCGTTCCTTTTCTGTCGACGATCTGGAGGTCAAATTCCTGCAGCAACAGCACCCATCTGATCAACCTCGGTTTAGAGTCAGCCTTGTTGATCAAATATTTGATGGCTGCGTGATCGGTGTGTACTATGACCTTTGCTCCAATTAAGTAAGACCTGAAACGATCAAAAGCAAAAACTACTGCAAGTAGTTCTTTTTCGGTTACAGTGTAGTTGATTTGAGCCTCGATCAAAGTCTTGCTTGCATAGTATATTGGATGAAAAATCTTATCTTTTCGTTGGCCTAGTACTGCACCTATAGCCCAATCGCTGGCGTCACACATGACTTCAAATGGGAGTGACCAGTCAGGAGTGGTCACTATGGGTGCAGTAACTAAGGCATTTTTGATTATTTCAAATGCGTTTCTACATTCTTTGGTAAAAACAAACTCTCTTTCATGTTGCAGCAGGTTACATAGGGGTTTAGTTATTTTGGAAAAATCTTTTATGAACCTCCTATAGAAACCTGCGTGACCTAAAAAACTGCGAATGCCTTTTACCGTTGTGGGCTCGGGAAGTTGGGAGATTACTTCTAGTTTTGCTTTATCAACTTCCAAACCCTTTTTCGACACAAGATGACCCAAAACGATGCCCTCTTCGACCATGAAATGACATTTTTCCCAATTTAGAATAAGGTCGTGGGTTTCACATCTCACCAAACTTTTTTCTAGATTCCTCAAACAGTTATCAAATGATGTGCCGATCACAGAAAAATCGTCCATAAAAACTTCTATGGTATCTTCTATCATATCAGTAAAAATGGCCATCATACAGCGTTGAAAAGTAGCGGGAGCATTACATAAACCAAAAGGCATTCTCCGGAATGCAAAAGTACCATATGGACAAGTAAAGGTGGTCTTTTCTTGGTCCTCGGGTGCGATGTGGATTTGGTTATATCCGGAGTATCCATCTAGAAAACAATAAAATTCCTTTCCCGCTAATCTATCAAGCATTTGATCAATAAAAGGTAACGGGAAATGGTCTTTCTTTGTTGCTAGATTCAGTTGCCTATAGTCCATGCATATTCTCCATCCCGTAACAGTCCTAGTTGGAATGAGTTCGTTCTTTTCATTTCTGACCACTGTTGTTCCTCCCTTTTTAGGGACACATTGAACGGGGCTCACCCAACTACTACTGGCAATGGGATAGATAATACCGGCATCTAACCATTTCAAGACTTCTTTCTTAACTACCTCCTTCATGATGGGGTTCAACCTTCTTTGGGGTTGGACTTTCCCCGGGTGGTCACTCTCCAAGTTAATCTTATGTTGACATAAAGAGGGGCTACTCCCTCGAATGTCCGCTATGGTCCAACCAATTGCTCCCTTATGCTTTATCAACAAATCAATCAGAAGTTGTTCTTGTTTCTCACTAAGTTTGGAAGAGATAATGACGGGAAGTTTATTATCCTTAGCGAGATAAGCATACTTTAAATGGGAAGGCAATGGTTTAAGCTCTAACTCGGGAGGTTGTTCTATTGAAAGGGATTGAACATCTCTATCTTTGAAGTCCAGAGGTTCAAAAGCTGCAACCATTTCGTTACACTCATCCTTAAAAGTGTCATTACTCTCTGATTCAGAGTGCTCACTGTCAACCCCCACTGTGGGAACTGTACTCCCCACTGTGGGCAAATTGCTAAAATTGTGGGTTTCATAAATCGAACTTAAGGCAAAACAATCTTCGGTGTCTATATATTTGAGAGATTTGAAAACATTAAAAGTTACCTCTTGGTCATTAACTCGCATCGTGAGTTCTCCTTTGTGCACATCGATCAAAGTACGTCCGGTTGCAAGAAACGGACGTCCTAAGATGATTGGGATTTCTTTATCGGCCTCATAATCTAAAACAAGAAAATCGGCGGGGAAGATAAATTTATCCACTTGGACCAAAACGTCTTCTATTTTTCCTTTGGGATAGGCAATGGATCGGTCGGCTAGTTGTAATGTCACGGTTGTGGGTCTAGCCTCTCCAATCCCTAACTTGTTAAAAATGGACAAAGGCATCAAGTTGACACTAGCTCCTAAATCACAGAGTGCTTGGCCTACTTCTTGTCCTCCTATAATGCATGGAATGGTGAAACTACCCGGGTCTTTCAACTTAGGTGGAATCTTGCTTGTTAGGAGGGCACTACATTCTTCGGTCAAAGCCACAGTTTCAAATTCACCCAATTTCCTCTTTTTGTTCAAAATATCTTTTAAAAATTTAACATAGCTTGGCATCTGCTCGAGAGCTTCTACCAAGGGTATGTTAATGTGAAGTTGCTTAAAAATGTCTAAGAATTTTTTAAACTGAACATCGACATTTTTAGGCTTCATTCTTTGAGGAAATGGAATGTTTCGTGGGTCAATCTGAGTTTGCTGTGGTATTGGCTTTGGAACAGTAGTCTTTGGGACAGGTCCAAAAGTGGGAAGGTCAGGGATGTCGGTCCCCACTGTGGGGATCACAGTGACTTGAGGAGTACCCACTGTGGTGCTCACAGTGGGTTTTTGAGGCGAATCATCAGATTCAAAAATGATATTTTTCAGATCCTTTCCACTCCTTAAAGTTATGGACTTGACATGTTCTGGTCCTTTTCCTATCACTCTAGCTTGCTCGGTATCACTCGGTAACGTTCCTGGTGGTCTATTCTTAACTTCAACGGCTAGCTGTCCTACTTGGGTCTCTATATTCCTAATGGCTGCTTGGGTTTGATTCATAAAACCTTTGAGAATCGACTCGATCGATTGTTGAGCCTCAGCTGGTTGGTTGGATCGTGGTTGGTATGCTTGTGGGGACTGCCCACTGTGATGTGGGGATTGCCCACTGTGATGTTGCTGAAATCCCGGGGGATTGTATGGTCTTTGCTGGATGTGACTCGGTCCTTGGGGTTGGAGTCCTTGATTACTGGACCAAGAGAAATTTGGATGATTTCTCCAACCTGGATTATAAGTCTGCGAATAAGGGTTGTTCCTTTGGTTGGTCCCTATGACATTAACAGATTCGGGGTTTGCTGGACAATAGTCGAAAACATGCTCCTCTCCACAAAGGGAGCAGTTATCAGCGAGATGGGTTGCGGAATTGACTTGGCCTCGATTTTGATTTAAAACGATTTTTGTCAAGGCCACTAATTGTGCATTCATGGTTTTGAGTGCTTCGGAATCTATGGTGTTGGTCTTTGACATGGGTGCTCTCGGATTTGACCATTCGGTATTGTTGTTGGACACTTTTTCTAAGATTTGATATCCTTCGTTGTAAGTCATACTCGTAAATGTTCCACCGGCTGTTGCATCTAAGATGATTTTGGCTGCATTGGAAAGACCATTGTAAAAGGTCTCCAATTGGATGCAATGTGGGATGCCATGATGTGGGCACTTTCGAAGTAAATCTTTAAATCGTTCCCATGCATCCGAAACAGCCTCATCTTCCTCTTGCCTAAATAAAATTATATCATTTCGAAATCTAACATTCCTTGTTGGAGGAAAGTATTTTTGCAAAAATCTATCGGCAAGTTCTTGCCAAGTGGTTATCGAGTGAGGTGCATGTGCGTTCAGCCAAGATTTTGCTTTGTCCCTTAATGAAAAAGGGAAAAGTCTTAGTCTTAATGCCTCATCACTAACACCTTGCAATTGAAAGGAATCGGTCATTTCTAAAAAAGATTTTAAGTGCGAGTGCGGATCCTCAGATGGCGATCCTCCAAATTGACCCATGGCTTGGATCATTTGAAACATCACCGGTTTGAGTTCAAAATGCGTTGCAACAATATTGGGTCTCAAAATTCCGGAGCTTAAATCACCAACTCCGGAAGTAGCATAGTCCCGTATTTTTCGATCTTTGTTATCGGCAATCGTGATTGTGGTCTCCACTATAGGTGGCGGTACTGCAGCCATGTTCACAGTGGGGATCACAGGAGGTTGTCGATTTGTTTTCTTTTTTCTTCGTGTTTTTCGCAACGTTTTTTCTATTTCGAGATCTATTGGAACCAAATGTTCGAGTTGTCGCCGTGGCATACAATACGAACAGCTTAGAAAAACTAGTTACTCGGGCTCGAACAAAAACTAATGTCTTGAGATTTAAAATCACGCCAGTCCCCGGCAACGGCGCCAAAAACTTGTTACGAGCGAAATGTGTGTTTTAATCGCAGTGGGTTGCAAACTGTCCACAGTGGGAAGTGCAAGTGTACACTGTCCACTATGATCGTCACAGCAAGTAATAGTTGGTAAAATACCAGAATCGAATCCACAGAGACTGGACAATCAAGACAATACGGTTCTCATGAGCTCCTTTTACAAGTTTCAACTAGAGAGAAAAATAATACTTTGGTTTGGTTTGGTAAAATAGCTACTTGAAACGATTTACTAAATGCTAAAAAGGAGGAATGTAGGTTGGATTTTCCCAAAAATTTATCTCAAATACTCGGTCCTTAGAGTGATCCTCGTATTCGTGGTGGACATTTTCGCTAGAAAAGCCCGGTTACAAAATACTCACACCGTTAGATAAAAATCCCATACTCTTAGTACTTGTTGTTTTGTCAATGGTAATCTCTAAATGGACCTTTTCAGGCCTCGATGGAATGTGTAGAGACAAATACTCTAAGTGTTTTTAATACACAAATTAGCTTGCCTACTACTCCAGTGGGCAGAGATTAGCTCACTGTGCCGACCTCACTTTCGTAAGTGTCAAAAGAATTCTTTCGAATCCCCTAGCATCATTCAAGCTCGTGTCACTGCGCTCTACTTATTTCTAAGTTAAGAACTAGACTTTAGATCCTTGCAAGTGATCAGCTTGTTCGCATCCTTGGGTAAATATCGAGGATGAAAGACCAAAACAACAAATATTCTAAGTATAAAGATTACTCAAGCATTTTTGATAAAATCCAGGTACTTCTCCTTCCTACATCCCAAAGGATGTTTAGCCTAACATTTCCGAAGTAAAGAAAACAAAAGATGAAGATATGCACATAATAAAACTGAAAGTGATTTGCATTAACTGCTCACAGTGGGGAACGAGAAGTCGTCCCTGCACTGTGTATTTCGAACTACAACAGAAAATAAATTACTGAAATTAAATGCTAAGTTACTGCAGTAAATGAAAGCTTACAACTTAAGGAAATGCTAGATAAATTGCAAGATAGATGGATGTAATAAATGAGACCCAACACTCCTTTTTATACTAAGAAGAAGGTGTTGGTCTTTACACAAAAAGGGTTTTCCAAGGTGCAAGGACTGCAGGGAGATGCAGAAATTAGTCCAAAGGGTAATACTTCAATCCTCCATGTATAGCTCTTTTTACCCAATGGTCCATTAGAAGTCAACTTTATTCAAGTACAAAGGTACAATCATGATGTGAAGCCTTGAGGAACACTTGTAACAGCCAACTCTCAGCTTCTCTGTCATTGAACCTTCCTCCTCCAGAAAATTAGATCCCAACTAAAAGTTTCTTTTTTGATTTCTTTTTGATCAGCTCGAAGAGTGGGGAACCGGAGTGGGCACTGTATACGTCACTGCGGATGAAAAATCGAGAAAACACCCAAAACTTCCCCAAATAATTTATTAAAGACCATGGTTCACTCCTTTTGCTCGTTTTCGTAAATCATTCCAAGAATGGGGGTTTTTAGAAGTGAAATGGCTAAAATTGACAAAATAAAGCGGAAAATAAATGGAAATAATAACTCTAAAAATAGAGTTATCACATTTCCAGAAGCATAATTCTGTACCCCTCTTCACTCATCCCCTCGTATACTTTCCAGAGCTAGTACCTGGTAAGAAAGTTTAATTTGAAAAGATTAGGCTTACGCCTAGTGAGAACATCAAATTTTCAAATCAAAATCTTTATAATCTTTGAAATCAAATTTGTAACCAAAGCATATAAATTAACCTGATCGCAATCTTTCTTAGCGTACACATAACAACTTTCGATGACGGGAATTATACCCGATAAAATGAGTATGACAAACACTAAGTAAGTCATAGTCTCATGTTCCAGAGCGCCACTACGAATCATCACTGATTCTAGATTTCAGCTCATGTCCAAGAAATTACAATTAAGCGTCATGCCTATTTCTAGTAGTGAAAGTAAGGATTACAATTAAGAGCCATGCCTATCCCTTATCTTCCAATAGAAATTGGGAATTACGATTAGCGCCACGCCTATTCCACAATTTCACGTCGCAATACGAAATGGGAATTACCATTAGAGCCTGGCCTATTCCTCATTTCAAATCAACGGGAATTACGATTAGCGACACGCCTATTCCACGTTTATTACATCACAATACTAAATGGGAATTACCATTAGAGCCCGACATATTCCTCATTTATCAAATAATGCTAATGCCTATGTATCCATTACACTTCCTAGCATAAGTGCGTATCAAACCAAATCATACGTAAAATCATATCATACTTAAAATCGAGTTATAAGTATGTTCATGCTGGTAAGATTGAAATCCAAATAATCAAAATGTTCCCTATCAAAGTTTACCGGAAACTCACTTGTTACCGGATACTTCCGGAAAACTATCCGGACTAAGTGCCCGAAACTTATGTCTGGAAACTACCGGAATCCGGGAGCAATCCGGAACTTGTATCCGGAAAACACAACTTACCGGATACATTCGGAATACATACCGGAAACCCAAACAATCCAGATAACGTCCGGATACCAAGGTAATCCGGGTAATATCCGGATAACTAACTATCCGGGAACTGGGATTTGGTACCGGATACTACCAAGAATAAATTACTTGCTAGATACTTTCAGTATTAACATCTATCCAGACACTATTAAATTTAAGTTTATCGGACACTAAGAACTTACTCGGTATCTTCGATCTGCACATCGATTAACATCTCAAACCCACTGTAATTCAATTCTCAATCAAATTCATACCATTACAGTTTTTCTAAAACACTTAGACAGTTCAAAATCATATAAGTCATCCAATATTAACTTCAATTAGTTGGAAAAAGTGAGATGAACTCACCTGATTGAAAAGTCAAACCCAGAATCTGCAATTCCAAATTTCAAACCTATTGTACCAATAAATCGAACCTAGTTGGTAAGCAGATTAGTTTGTGAATAATATTTCTTAAGGAAATCGAATTGTGGTAATCAATTTGGGTTTCTTCCCGAACAAAATAGCTTATCTGCTTGTAACCGACTTTCAGAACCAAAAATTGAGATATTCTCATTTCTAAACCGACTCCCCCATTATATACCTATAAAACTATCCACAAATGACAAAATCAACCCCAAAGTTCAAATCTTTATAATTAGCTCACACACTTTCGCTAATTACTCTTTTGGCCCTTCGACAATAATTTATAACTTACCGATAAAATAACACTTTCTTAAATTTTAAACGTTCCTTAAAAATGTACAATAATTATGGAAATTTCGAGGTGTTACAAATTTTAAATGACCAAGATCTTTAATTTTGAAATTAGACTGCAAATGATCTTTTACCCTTTTAATTTCAGAATCACTATTACTAGTCAAAACAATATCATCAACATAAACAAGAATAACAAGAAATCATAACCAACTATTTTGTCCATGTAACATGTGTTGATCCAAACCCTCAGTGATTTGATAATGACCCTATCTTAAATACTTAGTGAAAATTGTAAGTAAACAATATGTATCAGAGTTTCACTATCGCTGATAAGTACTAAGATCTTACAGTACTGCTGATAGGAACTCTCGCTCTTTTAGATTAAACATTCAGCGAACACTGTTCACCATATCGCTGAGTCTGTTCAGTCCTTATGGTGATCGCTGATAAATTAGTTGTTTACTTATGATCCCTGAAGACAAGATTCACGTCAACAAAGGTTCTACGCTGAAGTCGAAGATCAAGCTCAAGAACCAGCGACAAGTCTCCTAATGAACTGATGCGGATCAGCGAAGACTCAGATTTGTCCACTCAACGTGAAGTATCAAGTACAAGACTTTAGCTATCGCTGAACTTTATCATTCGCTGAATAGTAAATGATAATCGCTGAATCAACGAAAGCTGATCATGAAGTCCTCCGTACAAAATACTTTTGTCTTAACCTCCCTTGCACGCCACCGTACGAAATGTCAGAAAAGAACCTCCGAAAATCTGAAATCGTACAACCACTCTGATACTACACTGTTCATTCATGCGGCTACTAAGGTTGTCAACAAAGGTCAATGACATGCAACCAATCCGCTGATGACACGTGTAAAGTGTATACTGAATTCCATTAAATGCATGCAGTATATAAAGAGATGAACTCACTTCATTTGAAGTAACTTGCTAACTCTGGACAAGTTCAAATCTCTCTTAAGATAGGATTTTATTAGTAATCTCCTTATCTTTCTTAGTGCAAGAAACCTTAGTGTTCCAACTTGTTTAGATTTAGGTTTATCCTTAATCTTGTTTCCGCAACAAGCTGTAAATTGTTAATGATTTATCAATAAACAATTTAGAAAAGTAAAATAGTGTGTTTGTATTCAACCCCCCCCCCCCCCCTTCTACAAACTTGTATAGGCCTTTCGGGACCAACAAGTGGTATCAGAGCAGATTTGTTTAATCTCATAAACAAGATCTAATATAAGATATTTCTCTTACTAGCTATTATCTGAAAATGGCCAACACAAACACAAACACTCACTATATAGACAATGGTTCTCTTGCAAAACCCCCTAGATTTTCCAGAGATAACTTCAACCTATGGAAAAATAGGATGACACTCTTCTTAGAAGGTGTAGACCCTACTATATCTTACTATCTTGAAAACGGCCCACACATCCCTGTAACAATTGATCCTGCAGTTCCAGCCACTGCAACTAGAGCTGCTATTCCAGAAAGGCTGATTCCAAAGGAAATCCATCATTGGACCGATGAAGACAAGAAGAAAGTGGCTATAGATACAAAAGCCAGATCCATACTATCCATGGCCCTTCCTGACGAAGTCTACCATTCCGTCATGAACCTGAAATCCTCAAAAGCCACGTGGGACACAATATGTGTTCAGTATGAAGGAACGTCTGAAGTCCAGGATTCAAGAAAGATCAACCTGGTAAGACAATATGAAAGCTTCATCTCTGGTAAGAATGAAACTCTCTCTGAAGTACATCAACGTTTTAATTGCTTAATTATAGATCTAAAAACGGTTGGTAAGGAATATTCTAACTTTGAAGTGCTGACAAAGTTTTTAGAATGTTTACCTGAAAGCTGGGACAATTATTCCATGTGTCTCAAGCTGTCGAAAGATCTAAGATCAATGACACTTGCTACCTTATATGGCACATTGCTGAATCATGAGCAATCTAGCCATCTTAAGAAGAATCTTGTAAAAGATTCCAAAAGCACCCCTGTTGCTTTAATCTCAGAGGAACCTTCTACTCAGCGACCCGTGGTCACTATCACTGAGTTAGAAAGTAACTCTGAAAGGTCATCAGATTCTGATTCTTCAGATGATGATGAATCCTTGGCTCTCCTAACTAAAAAGTTCAGGAGATTTGCCAAGAAGAAAATGTTTAGAAAGAACAAAGCTCTTTCTATAGCTGACAAGCCTAAGTCATCAGCTTTTGTTGATAAGGCTACTGCTACTTGTTTCAACTGCGAAAAGACAGGTCATTTCGCTAACGAGTGCAGGTCAAAGAAAATCATGAGACCTTCAGCTTTTACAAAGAAATCCTTTGTTCCAAGAAATAAAGATGACAAATACTTAAAGCTGAAGGAGAAGTATGCAAAGCTGAAAAGCTTTAAGAAGAAAGGAAAAGGCCTGATGGCTGACTATGATTGGGCTGCTTCTGATGAAGAAGCCTCATCATCTGATTCTGAAGATGATGAAGCAAATCAATGTCTCATGGCCAAGATTGAAGAAGAGGAAGAAAGTTCAGACATTCCCTCCACTTCAACATCTGCCATTCAGGTATCACCTTCCTTCTTTACCAATATTGTAAATATTGATGAAGCTGATAGTCTCCGTAAAATCGAACTGCTGACTAGAAGTTTATACGAAGCCATGAACGGCAAAGCTGTGGTTGAAAACCAAAATCTTGATCTCGCTGAAAAGCTTAAAAACTGCCACCTTCAAATAGAAAAGCTTTCTAAATTTGAAGAAGATTTTAAAGATCAAGTCCATTTAAATCAGCTAGTCAAAATCGAACGAGCGGAAGCTATCGCTGCATTAAAAGCTGAACAAGCTACTGTTGAAGGATGGTGTAATTCTTCAACAAAGATCACTGAGATAATTAAGGCTCAGATTCCTCTGAGTGATAAACATGGTCTGGGTTATAAATATGATACTCCAATACTAACCACTGAACGTTCAATGCTTAAATTTGGAACGTTCGTATCCTCAATAGCTGACACTTCTTCATCTCAGTACTCCTCGTCGGTTACACCAATCCATGAGGAAACTCCTACCTCAAAAGGTAAGGAGAAAATGGTTTATTCAAAACCTACCTCTGTCTCTAAAGACAAAGGTAAATGAATTGTTATTTATCAAAATCCTCAGAAGGGTACATTAGTACCTAAGCTGAATGCTTCTAAAGCCTTAGTGATTCATTCATCTGGTTCTAGAAATCAGACCTCTGGATCAGTTCAGCGACCTACTCCTAGACTCAGAGTAGATGTCCTTGGTAAGAAATCTGAAGAACTGAATGTTCGTCCTATTTCAAAAACCAATAGTGTACTTGGTGCTGGCACTTCTAATTCCAAATTAAAAGCTCAGCACTCAAGTGGTCCTAGAACTAATTTTAGTTATAGGAAATGTTATCACTGTGGACTTACCGATCATATTGCAAGTAAGTGTCCCACAGCCACCAAAGCTGATAAGATAGCTAAGGTGAAGATAGCACCCAAGAAGACCAAACCAGTTGCAATTCAGGTCAAGGTGACTCCTACCTCTGAGGTCAAGAAATTGACCAAAGTGAAGAAAGACAAAGCTGAATCTTCAAATGCTGCGAAGACTGCTGAACCCATTCCAACCTCTTCCACTGACAAACGCGTATACATGGCAAAGTGGGTACCCAAGCAAAACTAATCTTCCTTTGTATTGCAGGTTAAGAAGGGTATCTGGTATCTCAATAGCGGATGCTCTAGACACATGACTGGAAAGAAAAGCCTGCTCGCTGAATACAAGGAAGAGAAGGGTCCCTCTGTGACTTTCGGTGGAAATGGAAAAGGACACACCCGAGGGTATGGTGTACTTTCAAATGGTACAACATCCTTCAGAAGAGTCGCATATGTTGAAGGGCTGAAGCATAATCTTCTGAGCATCAGTCAGCTTTGCGACATGGATAACAAAGTGATTTTCACTAAGGAATCCTGCTTTGTCTCTGACAAAAAGGAGAAGATAGCTCTCAGCGGTTATCGTTTGGAAAATGTTTACGTTATAAATATGGACTCAACAACCACTGAAAACTCCTGTTTCTTCTCAAAGGCATCTTCTGATGTCAACTGGCGATGGCACAAGAGGCTCTCACATCTCAACTTCAAGACACTGAATACTCTTTCATCCAAAGAGTTAGTCACTGGTCTACCTCAACATTCATACGCCAAAGAATCCTTATGTTCAGCGTGTGAAAAAGGGAAGCAGACCAAGGCAAGCTTTAAGTCAAAGCAAGTTTCCTCAGTGTCATCTCCTCTTCAACTACTCCATATGGATTTGTTTGGCCCCGTTAACAAACAATCCATCGCTGGAAAGAAATATACGCTGATCATAGTTGATGAATTCTCTCGTTACACATGGGTAATGTTTCTCCGTTCTAAGAGTGACACCCCTGAAGAACTCATCACCTTTGTTCGGAAGATGGAAACTCTGAACAATTTGACTGTTCGCTCAATAAGGAGTGATCATGGAACTGAATTCAAAAACAGTTCTCTTGATTCCTTCCTTGAGAGCAAGGGTATTTCTCACAACTTTTCGTCAGTGAGAACACCACAACAAAACGGAGTCGCTGAAAGAAGAAATAGAACAATTATTGAAGCTGCACGATCAATGCTCCGCGATTCTCACCTGCCTACTCAGTTTTGGGCAGAAGCTGTCAACACGACTTGTTTTACGCAAAACAGGTCGCTGATAGTCAAAAGATTCAAAAAGACAGCCTATGAACTTTTTCATGGGAGAAAGCCCTCAATCAGCTTTCTTCACATCTTTGGTTGTCAGTGTTACATACTGAACAACAGAGATGCCCTTGGAAAATTTGATCCTAAAGCTGATGATGGAATCTTTCTTGGATACTCCCCAGTTTCCAAATCCTTCAGAGTCTTCAACCGAAGAAGACAAACTGTAGAAGAAACTATTCACGTCACGTTTGACGAATCCCGTTCAGCGAACTCTAAACCGAACGCTGATACAGAAGAACTGAATCAATGGATGTTTTCTCATCTTGGTGATTCAGAAGATGTTCCCACTACTCATGCTCATACAACTGAAAATGATGGTCCTACTATCATTCCCAATATGCAGAATAGTGAAGCTGAAACATCTTGGGTCTCAGCTGTTCCTATAAACACTATACCCGCAGTTGATCCAAATGTCTCAGAAATTCCATCTATTTCTCAGCAATCAGTTAATGAAGTGACAAATGCAAGCATTCCTCTCTTAGCTGATAATCCAGAAGTAGCTGAAGCCTCATCTTCAGTTTCTCCAGTTCAGACTGAGTCAGCGACGCATGCTCCGGCTCAGCGATGGACTGTAAATCACCCAATCGATCAAATTCTTGGTGATCCCAACGCTGGTATTCAGACTCGTAGAAGTGCAGGTAATATTTGTTTATTTGTTAACTTTATTTCTCTAACTGAACCAAAGAAAATAGATGATGCCCTCAGAGATCCAAACTGGGTCAGCGCTATGCAAGAAGAGCTGACTGAATTCGAAAGAAACAAAGTTTGGAAACTTGTTCGGAGACCAACTGACAAAACAGTGATAGGCACTAAGTGGGTCTATCGAAACAAGTTGGACGAACATGGTACTGTAACTCGCAACAAAGTTCGTCTTGTTGCTCAGGGATACAGACAAGAGGAAGGCATAGATTATGACGAAACCTTTGCTCCAGTAGCAAGACTTGAATCTATTCGTCTTTTCTTAGCATATGCTGTACACAAAAACTTCACTGTACATCAAATGGATGTTAAGTCAGCGTTTCTAAATGGAAAGCTGAATGAAGAAGTTTATGTGGAACAACCTCCAGGATTCTCAGATCCTAAGCGTCCAGGTTATGTTTATAAGCTGAATAAGGCACTTTATGGCTTGAAGCAAGCTCCTCGTGCATGGTATGACACTCTTTCTACTTATCTCCATCTTGAAAAATTTGAGAGAGGTAAGATTGACAAAACTTTGTTTTTTAGAAAAATAAAAGGTCATATCATTTTAGTTCAAATATATGTTGATGACATTATATTTGGTTCTACTAACCCTGAGCTTTGTACTCGTTTCGCTGATAGAATGAAAGATGAGTATAAAATGAGTATGATGGGTGAACTAACATATTTCCTTGGTCTTCAGATTAAGCAAACTGAAAAAGGAACTTTTATAAATCAGGGAAAGTATGTTAAAGATATGCTGAAGAAATTCGACTTAACTGAAAGTTCAGCTATGAAAACCCCTATGGCACCACCGCTGATACTTGATAAGGACACAAAGGGTGTTCCTGTCAATGTCACGCTGTACCGTGGAATGATCGGCTCACTACTGTATCTTACAGCTAGCCGACCCGATATTATGTTTGCAACATGTCTGTGCGCACGATATCAAGCTGAACCTAAGATATCCCATATGAAAGCTGTAAAGCGAATCTTTCGATATCTTAAGGGTACAGCGAATCTAGGTCTTTGGTATCCCAAAGATTCAGGATTCGATCTAACCGCCTATTCAGACAGTGATTTTGCAGGTTGCAAAATGGATAGGAAAAGCACCACAGGAGGATGTCAGCTCCTGGGTGGAAAGCTGGTAAGTTGGACAAGTAAGAAGCAAAACTCAGTGTCCACTTCCACAGCTGAAGCTGAGTATGTAGCCGCTGGAAGCTGCTGTTCTCAAGTCTTGTGGATGAGAAATCAACTACTAGACTATGATCTTCAGCTCTCCAAAATTCCAATCTATTGCGACAGCACAAGTGCCATCGCTATAGCGAACAATCCAGTGCTACACTCAAAGACAAAACACATAGAAATCAGATATCATTTTATCAGAGATCATGTGATGAATGGTGATATAGAACTTCATTTTATCCCAACTGATTATCAGTTAGCTGATTTGTTTACCAAACCTCTTGATGAGACAAGATTCAACTTTCTCATCAGCGAGCTTGGAATGCTGAACTTTGAAGGATAAATCTTCAGCGGTTCACATTTAATCAGCGATACGTTTATACATTCTTGTATAGGCTCTCGGATAAAATAAACTTGTACAATCCATTTCATCATCTTCTCTCTGAATAAATTTGGTTAAACTGATATCAAGGTATGTTTTCTCTCTCTGACAAAACGCATGAAAATGCAAGATTTCAAATTCTTACATCGCTGAATATCTCTTCCTTAACAGCGATATTTTGAAATATCTTAAAACCCTCACTGATATTTCTATTCAGTGCTTCATATTTTCCAAAGAGTCCCTGAGTTTTTCTTTCAAAACCTCAGAGACAACGAAAGAATGTGAAAGGACAGTTGTGACGTCATTGCAACGGATAACACCAGGCACGCTCTTTTTCTGACACACGTTTGCACGTTTCGTTGTCTATCCAATCAAATGCAAACACGTGTCCGTGTCATGATGAAAAACTTTCCCGCTCAAGTTTTTCTCTCTCTACTCTCTTCCTATATAAACACTCTCAAAGTTTATATTTGTCTTTTACGCGAATCAATCTTTCTCCGCAAGAAAAGAACACTGTTGCATTTTGTGCTCTCAATCTTCAAGAACTGTTCATCATCTTCTTCATCAAACTCAAGGTTAATATGTTCTTATCTATTATCAAATGCGAATAACTTGTTTTCGATCTTATCATTGTTTTACACAAGATCAAACAAAAGAACTCAAAAATAAAATCATTTTCTTTCATGGTTTTATAAACACAACCATTTCATGGTTGTTCTTCAAGTTTTAAATCTAAAATCTTAAACTTGTTCTTCTTTCGTATCCATTTTTATTAAGAAATTGGAATACAAGGCTTATGGGTGTTATATAAGTTTTTCTTTAAAAACAAGAAAAACCCTAATCTTCATTAAGACTTTTTTTGTCTGAATGAAATGGACAAAATTCGAAAAATCTTAATGGAAATTTTCTTTCCACATTAAGATAATTCTTATTTGTTAACATCTTTGGTTGAACTGATAATACAGTGAAATGGCAACTTCAAAGCTGAATGTTACCGCTGAGTCCATCTCCGCTGATTCTGAGGAACTGGAAATCACCAAAGCTCCTCAGGTTAAGTTTGAGCTGGATCAACTAGACTGGACAAAGGCAAACAACCTCTCAGCGCTTCTCGAGTTTCCTCCTCGGAAGCAGGTATCCCATCTAGACGACGCTGTAAATCTTTTGAAGAATAGCCCCATCTACACAGCACTGACAATCACACCTCCTGCCAGTCAGCGTCTATTATCCCAATTCTGGTACTCTGCCAGACACACCGACCTACCCTCCGCCAAAGATCCATCTAAAACCATCGACTGCATACTCAGCGATACTGAGTATGGCACCATCAAGATAACCCCCGCAATAATCCGCAAAGCTCTGAAATTCCCTAACGCTACCTCAGAAAATCCTTTCATTCCATTACCTGACCACAAGAAGCACGCTGACAGGGAAGAAATCATTGCTTTCCTTGATGCTATGGGTTACATCTGGGAGACTGGAAGAGACAAGCTACCTGAGAAGAAGCTGACGCTGATAAAGAAATCCAAGATGCCCAGCGAGATGAACTTCATATTCGCTCACCTGATCAGCTGCATGACAGCGAAATCCGGATCTTCTGATCAAGCCGCTCAACCTCAGCAGGCCATGGGTTACGCACTGCTGAAAGGTCTCAACATTGACTGGGCCTCCATCATCTATGAAGACCTCATTCAACGTGTTGATTCTGCCGCTGACCGACCAGCATGGGTTCCTTACCCACGATTCATCAGCGCCATCTTTCAATATGGCCTGAAGGACAACTATCCTGAAGAGGGTGATCTGAAACTCTCTCAGATTGGCCCTAAAGTTCTCGACTTCAAGCCTGTCGCCAACGAGGTACGTCTCTCTACCCTTCTCACTCTACTTAATTCTCCGCTTTCTGTGGCTCCTTCAGCGACAATACCCCTCGCGGATTCCCAGGCCACAAAATCCATTCCTTCTAAGAAAAGGAAACAATCTCTTACCCCTCTTGATTCCAAAAGGATCAAGAAAACCAAGGAGCAACCCCAACAATTCCATGCTGAAGACTCCTCAGCTCATTCTGAAGAGCTGAAGGAAAGTTCCGTGGTACGCTCTGCCACACCAATTCAAGCCATCCCTTCTAAACCTACTTCAGCGTCCTTAAACGCTGAGGTTAGAACTTTGGAATCTACCCAACCTTCTTCAGTCTCTCAAAAGACTGATGAAGTACTTCTCAGCGAATCCAACGCTGAACTTGAAACCCAACCCCAATTCTTATCCTTCGATCCTCCCTCTATTTCTTTGGACACTCCTCCAGTTAAAGCTGGAGATGCCATCATTCAAGAAGCCGTTGAAGCTTCTCAGCGAATGACGAAGAAAGGACCTGCAGAGATCTCCATCCCTCACGGAACTTTTGAGGGAGATATGGAACACTATGGAGGGACTCGAAACTTTGATGAGTTCGTCAACGCTCCTGCAGGTACAGATCCCACCTTAAACACTGTAACTAAACCTGAAACTTATGAGCTTTCCTTTGTTCACAAGTACTTATATGTTACAGGTCCTTATTTGGGAGACATCAACCAGTCTCTGAAGTCCATGGAGATGAAACTTACAGATCTCACCACCGGTCTATCAAATAACTCTACAGCTGTAACAAACGCTGGAGAGAATCTGACGAAGCTGACTGCTGTGGTGGAAAAGAAGGCCTCCTCTGATGACATCAAAGACCTTGATAAAACTCTCGCCGACTTTGCCAAAGTGCTCTCCGACATCTACACTGACTACACCAACCTCAAATCGTCAGTTTCCACCGTTTCCAGCGAGGTTACAACGCTGAAGAAATCGGTTGGTATACTCGAAGGTGATATGTTAGTGGTCAAGACCGACTTGGGCTCAGTGAAGACCGACCTTAGTTCTGTCAAGACATTGATCGAGACGCTGGTGAACAAGGCAAACAAACCAGCTCCTGCTCTGGCCCCTGCACCTATTTTGGACTCGTTCACCGCAGAGGATCGCCAAGAGCTGAAGAAAATCACGCCTGCTATTTCTGGCCTAGAAGACAGAATAGCTAAGCTTGAAGGTTGTGTGAAAGTCTCTGGCCCAGAAGACAGAGACGACACCAATGCTGATTCTACCCATTCCTCCCCCGCCCATCATGAGAAAGAGGGGGAGAAGAGCGCTGAACAGGAGAAGAGCGCTGAAGATCAAAATAAGAGCGCTGAAGACCTTTCCCATGATGAATCTATCAGGGGAGAGGGTAATGAGGATCTGATTACTGGACCTCAGGGAGATGAAAACCCTGAGGGAACCGAGAACCTCGCCTCTGTATCTGAGGGGGAGCAACTCGAAGAAGATGCTGAGGAATCCGAAGCAGAAGAAGACGAAGACACTGACATCCCTGAAGCTGAACCATCCTCCTCTCCAAGGAACGATGATCATGATGATGATGAAGATGACGAATTCTTTGTCATCAAACATGCTCCTCGAAAAGCTCTTAAAGGGATCGTGATAACCGAATCCACAGGGGAGAAGACAAAAACAAAAACAAAGCACTCAGCCTCTGGCGCTGAGAAAAGCAAAGACAAAGGCATCGCTGAAGATGAAAATCTGGCGATCCTGCTTGCAAAGCCGATTTGTCAGGTACACTAAACTTATTTTTCCTTCCCTGATCATCTCTGAACAATCAGTTATCCATTCCACAAACACCATACACATCCACATTATTTTTTTCTATCTTTTCTACCCAAGTTCTTCTACCCAGTTCTTATTTGTAAGATCGCTGCGTTTCAGCTAGTCCTCTCCCCTGTTTGAGGATATCGCTGAAGGATCTACTATTGCGACTTCACCAATAATTCCAGCTACCGCTGAAGACATAATCCCTGTCTTAGATTTAATCTCTGAGACTGATGAACCAGAAGAACAACTTCTCTCGCACAGAAACAGACCTTCCTCAGTTCCTCAAAGGCTGAGTGAAGAAGATCAAAAGAGGAGAGAAGAAATGATAAAGCGATTCGAGGATCAGTGAATCATTCTAAGGCGCGATCAACTACCTTCAGTTCCTCCTAAGTTCAAAATTTCAAAAGCTGAATACCAGGAACGTCTCAGAGCTGAACGCCTCATCGCTGAAAGGAAGGAAGCTGAAGATAAAGACAGAGAATACGCCATCAAGCTCACTCAAGAATCTGTCAAAGACCCCAAGCTGAAGCGTATTCCCATTCAAATCCAACGAAAGCTTTGGGAACAAGCCCAGAAGATCGTGGAAAAGAAAGCTGAAGTTTCTCAGACCACCCTGATCTGGTGTAAAGAGAAAATCCACTTCAGATATCGTCCAGCGAAGATCAACAAGGTATTCATCTCTGGAAGAACCTCCATCGGAGTACCTATTGTTGACATCAAACTGTTCAGAGAAGATGGCTCATCTGAAACCTTTCGTGCTGACACTATAAAAAGGTATGGTCTCTCTAAATGGCTGGAGATGAGGTTAGCTATCCAACCATCACAATCTAAGTACAAGGATCATTTCGAAAAGCTGAGAAACAGACAGATCGATTTGATATCTTCTTGTGTGGATATTCCTCCTGTTCCTGATCTAAAGCCGAAAAGAAAAAGGGGCTCACCAAAGAAGAAACGTCAAGATTCAAACTCAGGTCCTTTCATACGAAATGAAACTGGAATTGGTTTCTCTCGCGCTGAAGTACTTGGTCCTGATCCTGATCTATCTGCCCTTGACATCTCTTTGCCACCATGTGAACTTTTCGTCCCTGGTAAAGTCATCAGTAATCCTTATGGAATATTCTTTCTTGACTACGACGGACGTAAATGCTTTCAACGGATCGCTGAGCTTCCAATCACTCCAATCGAACAGCTCAGAGATCTCATCTACTGGTGCGACTTCAGAAAAGACATTCAGGCACGACACCTAAAACCCTTGATTTTTGAAGCTGCTCTGAAGCTAAAGAATAAAGGAGAAAAGGTTCCTGGCTGGATGATTCCAACTGAAAAGACAACCCTTGATGAACTTCTCATTAAGGAAGAACCCTTTGAAGGCTGACAACAATCACCACTTTCTCTATTGTATCAGTCATCCTTCAGTACTTGTAATTTATTTCGCTTGTACTTGTAATCTTTCTTATTCATATTGTATCATGATTCAAAGATTTAAAGAAAGATTTCAGCGAATGTACTTTACTCCATCAGTACTGAAAAGATCCCAGAAAACAGTAAAAGGGACAAATATTTTATGAGTTCTTTTTATCCTTATGTTTTCATTAAATAGCAATTTTCTTTGTTGCTATGTCATAATCAAATAGGGGGAGATTGTTGATCCAAACCCTCAGTGATTTGATAATGACCCTATCTTAAATACTTAGTGAAAATTGTAAGTAAACAATATGTATCAGAGTTTCACTATCGCTGATAAGTACTAAGATCTTACAGTACTGCTGATAGGAACTCTCGCTCTTTTAGATTAAACATTCAGCGAACACTGTTCACCATATCGCTGAGTCTGTTCAGTCCTTATGGTGATCGCTGATAAATTAGTTGTTTACTTATGATCCCTGAAGACAAGATTCACGTCAACAAAGGTTCTACGCTGAAGTCGAAGATCAAGCTCAAGAACCAGCGACAAGTCTCCTAATGAACTGATGCGGATCAGCGAAGACTCAGATTTGTCCACTCAACGTGAAGTATCAAGTACAAGACTTTAGCTATCGCTGAACTTTATCATTCGCTGAATAGTAAATGATAATCGCTGAATCAACGAAAGCTGATCATGAAGTCCTCCGTACAAAATACTTTTGTCTTAACCTCCCTTGCACGCCACCGTACGAAATGTCAGAAAAGAACCTCCGAAAATCTGAAATCGTACAACCACTCTGATACTACACTGTTCATTCATGAAGCTACTAAGGTTGTCAATAAAGGTCAATGACATGCAACCAATCCGCTGATGACACGTGTAAAGTGTATACTGAATTGCATTAAATGCATGCAGTATATAAAAAGATGAACTCACTTCATTTGAAGTAACTTGCTAACTCTGGACAAGTTCAAATCTCTCTTAAGATAGGATTTTATTAGTAATCTCCTTATCTTTCTTAGTGCAAGAAACCTTAGTGTTCCAACTTGTTTAGATTTAGGTTTATCCTTAATCTTGTTTCCGCAACAAGCTGTAAATTGTTAATGATTTATCAATAAACAATTTAGAAAAGTAAAATAGTGTGTTTGTATTCAACCCCCCCCTTCTACAAACTTGTATAGGCCTTTCGGGACCAACAACATGACATCATAGTAGGCATCGCTCATATAGCTTGGGGTGGCTAGCGCATCCTCCCCTATCACTGCTCGAACAAGGTCAGGCATGTCCCGTTCGGGGGGTAATTGCTTATCGGCTATCACCACCCACTCCGCGTTAGATGCCATCTTTCTATCAATTACATTCTTTGCCATCTTGATTGCCGCTCCGCACCTTACCTTTCTTCCCGAAAAAGAATTTCACCCTCACTCATCCCATCTCCCCTTCCTCCAACTGCGCTTACACCGAAAGTGATAAGAGCTTCTTCTTTTTTACAGTTTTAGTAAACAAAGCATAATCACTAACACTTTGATAGAATCCATGATCAATCAAACAAGAGGATAGTTTAGCATACCACTTCCTTGGAGCTTGTTTCAAAACATAGAGAGATTTTACAAGTTTGCAAACTCGTTTATCATTGGCAGAAAAATATCCAGGAGGTAAGCTCATATAAACTTTCTCAACTAAATCACCATAAAGAAAGGCATTGTTCACATCCAATTGACACAAAGGCCAATGATTTTGAACAGCTAAAGTAATGACACATCTTACTGTTACCATTTTAACAACAGGAGAAAAGTCTCTTCATAATCTAAATGTTCTCTTTGACTGTAGCCTTTAGCTACTAATATAGCCTTATACCTTTCAATCTCACCAGTAGATTTATACATAATTTTATAAATCCAACGACAACCAATAGGTTTTCGTCCAGGAGGAAGATCAGTTAAAATCCAAGTACCATTTCGATACAGAGCTTCCATCTCATCATTCATTGCGGTAACCCAGTTTTGATCTTTGCTTGCCTCAAAGAAACTTTCAGGTTCAAACGATTTATTTAATGTTGAAACAAAACAGTAATTATTTGATTTGAGACGCGAATAATTAACAACCTTTTCTAAACCGTACTTAACTTTTCATTTCCACAACATAGTCATCAAACCGTTGAGGAAGGTTTAAAGGACAAGTAGATTTACAAATAGAAGTAGACGGTTCAGAAAAACTACCCTTAGGAGGGGATCTCAAATGATCATCGTGATCTTGAACTTCCAACGGGCGAAACTCAGTAGCACGTTGACCACTAGCAGCCATGTCAGTACTACCAGGATCCGTAGCTCTGGCAGATCTTCTTGGATCATTGACCCGACTAGTACTATTGGCAGCCCTATTTGGGCTACCAAGATGGTCACAGTTACTATTATTGTCAGAATTAATAGTGTTATTTTCATTTTGAGGATTCACCCTAGTTTCATCATCAGGTATTTCAAATAGAAAATCATTAGAGTGAACAATAACAAAATCAAAGAAATTCAAAGAATTGATGCCACTGGAGTCAAGGTTTTGATTGGTTGCACTCATTTTGAAAGGAAAATTAATTTCATAAAATTTTACATCTCGAGAAACAATAATTTGTTTAGTATCTAAACTGTAAAGTCTATATCCTTTCTTGGAATTAGAATAACCAAGAAGAACACATTTTTCAGCGCGAGAAGGGAATTTATCAGAAACAGTGGGTTTAACAGCAAAACATAATCATCCAAAATTTCTAAGATGTGAAAGAACAAGTGCAAATCCAAACATAAGTTCATAGGGACACTTTCCATTTAATATGGAAGATGGAGTACGATTTATAAGATATGTAGCAGTTAATAGGCATTCACTCCACATATTTAATGGAACGCCCCCTTGAAACATCAAAGCTCTAACAACATTTAACAAATGCTTATGCGTGCGTTCAGCCACCCTATTTTGTTGAGGAGTATAAACACAAGTGGTCTGATGAAGAATTCCTTTAGATTTAAAAAACTCACCTAATCTGGTATTAACAAACTCAATCCCATTATCACTTCTGAAAATTTTCACATTTTTTCCAAATTGTGTGGACGGCACACTGTGGAAAGCAATAATATTGTCACAAACCTCATCCGTGTTCTTTAACAAGTAAACCCAAACAGATCTAGAATAATCATCCACAATATTTAGAAAGAACCTATAACCTTCTTTACTAGGAACCCGATAAGGCCCCCATAAATCAAGATGAATTAATTCTCCAAAACATTTAGAGGTGTGATCACTAAGTTTGAATTTGTCTCTGGTTTGTTGTGCCTTATGACATATATCACAGGGAGGTGAGACATTTTCATTTCCCAGATTAACAGTTTCTTTTAAAATACTAAGGACCTGGATGTCCCAGCCGACTATGCCAAAGTTGTCTAGAAACATAACAAAATATAGACATATTTGATTTATTGGAAGCATTATTAAAGGGCTCACCCTTTGATACTTGATCAAAGAAGTACAAACTACCTTGCTCGCTACTGAAAACGCCACTTTTTGGCGTTATTTCCGGTTCTCAAACCAATGAGATTGGCTTGTATTCAAGTAAAAAGGCGTGTATTTTACGGTTTATCTAGTGAATTACACAGGTTATTTAAAAGGCGGCATTCCTCGAGAAAAGAAGCTAAAAAGAGCCCAAAACGAGTCCAAACGAAGCCTAACGAAAGCCCAAAAGTCAAGCCCAAGACCCGCGACCGAACCAGGACCCGACCCACGCTGCAAAAACAACACGCGCGACTTACCACGCGACTTGCAAGTCGCGTGGCAAGTGGCGTAACCCTCTGTTTGTCGAAAATCAGCTATTTTATTCGGGGTTTAGGTCATTCGTTCGGTATCCAGATTTCACACGACGGCTAGAGCAGTCCCAGGGGCGATTTTCAGAGCCAAGTGACACCGTTTGGAGCAAAGATCGAGGATCAATCGAAGGAACGTTCAAGACGCGAAGTAGATTCAATCACGGGAAAAGGGAGTTCATCAATTCATCTTACACAGTCACCACGATCACGTTTACCATGTTTGCTTACATTTTCGTTTCTCTTTCTTTTGTGTTTGAATCCCCCAACATCATGAACTAACTTTAAGATGTTGGGGGTTGGATTGAATTAGGATTGAACATATAGATGGATGACGAATGACTTTTATCAGTTTTCTGATTTAATGAATGCATGTGATTTTGTTCTTAATACTTTTGTGAGCGTAGCTAACTTACAATTGTTTTATTGTTTTCAATTATGTTCGAGAGAATTAATTGAGATCTAGAATTAGGAATTACATGTCTAAGGTAAGAAAGAATAGAGATATACCGAGTAAGCCTTAGTCTCATAATAACCTGCGCTTAATGTGTTTTGAACTACATAGGGTGAGATCGAGAGATTAATCTTGTGCTTTTCGAGATAAACTTCATGGTAGCTTGAGAAAGCACCATGTTTTACAAATATAACTGTTGTTACTTGAGAGAGAGCAATGGTTAGATCAAGGTTGAGTATTCATTAACGGAATTAACTGGTATTTGTTTTTAGTCTGATGTTCATATGTGAAAACCTAAGGATGTCCAACCCTCAACTGTTTTCTCCATCTGAATTCCAAAGCTGCTTACTAGTTGCCTTGTGTTTGGTTTATTTTATTTGCTGCAATTAATTAGTTTAAAACCTATCTTCCAAATTCGACAGTTCAGTTAATAGTTCTTATAGTAAATGTGATACTTAGTTCCTAGTTCCCCGTGATTCGATACTCGTACTTTCCAGGTACTATTACTTGACTTCGACCCGTACACTTGCGGTTTAGATCCACGAGGTGTCAAAACCTCGTGTCAAGTTTTTGGCGCCGTTGCCGGGGAACTAGTTGTAGCTAATAGCACTACCAGCTATACGCGCTACTAGATTGAGCATTTTCTTTTCTTGTTATTTTTTCCATCACTTTCAGTTTTCGAATTATTGACTTTACTGTCTTCTTTTCAGGTACCACTTGGTTTATGCCAAGAACGACCCGAGGAAAAGAGATCGAACAATTTGATCCGGAGATCGAAAGAACCACTCGTCGGTTGCGTAAGGAAGCAAAATCCAAAAGGAATCTGAAATTCGAGATGTCCGACGATGAGAGACCACCTCGCCGCAACAATCCACGACCACCTCCGGAAAGAGTTCCGATGCGGTCATTTGCCGATCCTAATGTAGCGGCCGCACGGATAGGCATTCAACCACCTACCACTGCGGCTAACTATTTCGAGATAGAGCCGAGCACCATCGTAATGGTGCAGCAAAATCAATATGGAGGAGCACCGACTGAAGATCCTCACGCTCATCTCCGGGCTTTCGAGCGCATTTGTAGCACCTTCAAGATCAACGGAATGGAGGAGAACGCAATCAAACTGAGGCTGTTCAGTTTTTTCATTAAAAGGTCGAGCTGAAATATGGATAGAAGGCTTACCGTCAGATCAAATTACTACTTGGGCACAGTTGAAAGCAGCCTTCCTCCAAAAGTTTTTCCCACCGAGCAGAACCGCCCAACTAATGGCGGAGATCACCCATTTTTCTCAATGGGATCAAGAAACGCTATATGAGGCGTGGGAACGTTACAAGGACATGATCAAGAAGTGTCCTCATCATGGGCTACAAGGCTGGGTCATCATCCAGACCTTCTTTAGTGGGCTCCACCCACAATTTAAAAATGATATCACTGCTGCCGCGGGTGGAGCACTAATGGACAAGTCGTATGAGGAAGCGTGCGAGCTGATTGAGAACTTGGCCGAACACAGTTTCTCCACTCCGAGATCAGCAGTAAGACGAGTTGCAAATGTCCAAGAGAGTAACGAGCTGAACGAACTGAAAGCTCAATTGGCCGTCATCACGAATCGGCTGAATGGAGGAAACCCTCAAGAACCTGATCAGGTTCAATTTGTGTCAAACCGGAACCAACCGAGAAACGATCCTTTCTCGAATACTTATAACGAGGGGTGGAAAAGCATCCCAATCTTTCATGGAATCAGCCCGGTCAACCACAGTCAGGTAATTTTTCTAATTCTTCTAATTCTGCTCAAACTAATAATGTGTACCGTCCCCCAGGTTTTCAGCAAAGAAACGAAGGACCATCCGGGGAGAAGAAGCCGGGCCTAGAAGAGATGATGATGAAGTTCATGACGAAGATGGACAACACAGTCGAGGGATTAGCGAGCACAATCAACACAGTCAAAACCGCCACTGATCAAAATACGGCTGCAATAAAGATCCTCGAAAGGCAAGTGGGGCAGATCTCCGAGGCCCTACAAAACCGACCTTCCGGTACTTTTCCGAGTCAACCTGAACGACAAAATCGGGAACATTGCAATGTCATCTACCTTAGAAGTGGCAAGGAGTTGACCAGAGATCCGGTAAGCAAGTCTTCACCAAAGGAAGCCGATAGAAAGAGTTCGAATGAAGAAAACGAGAAGAATGAAGAAGAGGTCGTGGTTGAAGAGAGCAAGAAACCGAAAGAGAAAGAAATCAAACCACCGGTTAAGCCGGCAGCACCAAGAGTACCTTACCCGAGCAGGCTGAAAGCAAATAAGGATGAGGTCAATTTTTCAAAATTTATAGATGTGTTTAAAAAGCTAACGATCAATATTCCTTTTGCAGATGCTCTCACCCAAATGCCCTCTTACATGAAATTCATGAAAGAGATCCTTTCCAAAAAGAGGGCAATTGATCACCAATCCACCGTTGCACTCACTGAAGAGTGTAGCGCAATTTTCCAGAATAAGCTTCCCCAGAAGCTCAATGATCCAGGGAGTTTTTCTATCCATATCCAAATCGGGAAGTTTTCATTTAATAAAGTTTTGTGTGATTTAGGGGCTAGTATTAATTTGATGCCCCTCTCTATTTTTAGGAAACTTGGATTGGGAGAGGCTAGTCCAACGTTCATGACGCTCAAGCTAGCAGACAGATCGATAAGGTATCCATACGGGGTGATCGAAGACGTGCTGATTAAGGTTGGTAAATTCTACTTCCCGGTAGACTTTGTGGTGATAGATATAGATGAGGATGAGGAGGTTCCGATGATCTTGGGACGATCATTCCTAGCCACCGGGAGAGCTTTAATTGACATGGAAGAGGGTGAGATCACATTCCGAGTTGGCGGTGAGAACGTGAGATTCAAGTTGCTAGAGAGAAGAAGTAGTGAAACAGAGGAAGGAGTAGAGAAGTCCGCGAAGAATCGTAAGTGTGGGCGATTTGACCCCGCGGATACTGAGCCAAGGTGAAACCACATAGTCGTGCCACGACTTTAAATGCGGCGCTGGGTGGGAGGCAACTCACCAAGGTTTGTTTTCCTTTATTATTTGCTTATTTTGAGTGTGTTTCGTATTCCCGAAAAACCATAAAAATCGAAAAATCGAAAAAAAGCGAAAAACGAACAGGGACATACGCGACTTGCCACGCGGTTTGCAAACTGCGCAGCAAGCCGTGGGGCACTCTGTTGGTTTTCTGAGACAGAGAGTTACGCGGTTTGCCACGCGACTTGCAAGTCGCGGGCTAAACCGCGGGAGTCCCCTGTTGGCTCTCGTTCGTTTTTCGTGCAAATCTTTGTTGCTTTCTTGCATTTGTGTGTTTCAATTTTTCTTGCATTTTTGTCTTTTGCTTTTATTTTTGTTGTGTGCGCATGTGTTCCCTCCATCCCCTCTAAGTGCTCGAATCTTATAAGAGAATCTCCTCTGGCCGGGCAAAATAGGTATGTTCTAATCATTCCTCTGCTAAAAGAGTGGTGTTCGATGTGTTGTTCTATTTTAATTGCACGAGATGCAACAAACCTAAGTTTCACTTAGGTTTGGGGTGCCTCATTTTAGAACCATCTACACACTCACATTAGACCCTGTGCAAACCTCGGTTTTACCGAGGTTTGGGGTTGGCTTTTATTTGTTAAACCTAGGCCACGGCCTAGGTTTGGGGTGCCTATTTTTGGAAACTTTGGGTAGTTTTTCTTTGCTATGCTATATAATGCCTTGCCCGTCCTTTTCATAACTGTAATAACTGCACAATGATTGAGTCGCATCGCCTGCGATTTTACTTGCACATTGGGGACAATGTGTGGGTAAGGTTTGGGGTTGCCTAATCGGGCCCAAGCTCATGCACATAGATTTCCTACATTTCTGAGTATTTAGATCACATTAGCTAAAATTTTTGTTTTGAATGATTGAGACCGACCATTGTGGGAAGAATCTTGTGATAGTGACGTGACCGTTAGGGAAGGACCGGGAAAGGACATGACTAGGGACATTAGTGAAGACCACCCGATAGTGAGCTTTGAGCCTAAAAGACGTTTTTCATTTCGAGGGATCCATACACTTAAATTCTTATACACTTTTTCGAATTCCTTGTCGTGAAATGTAGAATGATCTCGCTACATTATAGCATTGAGTAGCAAAGACGAACATCGGGATTAGGTAAGGGTATAGTAGACCATATCGTGTGGACCTTAAGATATGATTCCAGGCATTGTGTGTTTTATTTAACCTGTTTTTAGCTACCGTACCTTTTACCC
Organism: Saussurea involucrata; assembly: GCA_033807775.1. Lineage (NCBI taxonomy): Eukaryota > Viridiplantae > Streptophyta > Magnoliopsida > Asterales > Asteraceae > Saussurea > Saussurea involucrata. The sequence goes on along the minus strand of CM066314.1, from coordinate 215,057,388 downwards.
TTCTGCGTGTACCCTTAGCCCCTTTGCAGCCAAACACTCACCTTTTCGTTTCTAAACCCATCATTAAACCCTTAGCCATAAGCCTTAGCCAACCCAATCCGAAAGTGTGTCAATCGGAAGAAGTAATGAACTTAGAGAGATAGAGCGGAAAAGAAAGAAATCAGGCCAGTCAAGAAATAGAAAAGAGGGCCAATGATGCCCCAATCAAATAAAGAGGACCAATGAAGTCCCATTAAAAAAAATAATACCGTTATTTAGATAGCCGTTAGTAGAGCTGTATAATAAGTGAGTCAAAGCGACTCCAATAGTGACAAAAAGGGCCAAATGATAGAGGCTGAAGTAGAAAAGTTCGGAACTGCCAATGATTGACACGCCAAGGATCTTTGAACCATCTTACCCTTCAATTCATAACCTTAACCTTAGCCTCATTACAACCTTGTAAAGACCTGGATGATCTTTTGGAAAATGTGATTAGAGTCTACGACTGCCTTTACCAATATTCACTATCTTGCTACTTGATTCCTTCTGAGATCAACTGTTTGGACATTTGTGCGTCTTTCTTTAAAGTTGTCATGTAATAATTTGAGTATTCTTGTACATAACCTCCTTAAACATGACAACACGAGCGATAACCTAAGTTCGAGACCGAAACAAGAGTATCTGTGAGGTAGGGTCGAGGCAAAATGTTTTCCCCAGTATGTTCAGACTTAGTCTAACCCTGATGTGATCGGAACAGTCACGAGTTCAACTCCCAATGGAAGGTCATAGGTCAAACGAAATGAGAATTAGGCGAGAGTGAGATAGATATTCACGGGTATGGGAAATCACCGATGCATCACTTGGTACCGATTGCAAATTGTGCAGTTCTGATATTTTCACTGATATGTGCTTTAATTCTGTTTTATCGCTAATTTGCTTGGGGACAAGCAACGCTCGGTTTGGGGTTGTTGATAACGCCACTTTTTGGCGTTATTTCCGGTTCTCAAACCAATGAGATTGGCTTGTATTCAAGTAAAAAGGCGTGTATTTTACGGTTTATCTAGTGATTTACACAAGTTATCTAAAAGGAGGCATTCCTCGAGAAAAGAAGCTAAAAAGAGCCCAAAACGAGTCCAAACGAAGCCTAACGAAAGCCCAAAAGTCAAGCCCAAGACCCGCGACCGAACCAGGACCCGACCCGCGAACCAGAAATCGACCCACGCAGCAAAAACAACACGCGCGACTTACCACGCGACTTGCAAGTCTCGTGGCAAGTGGTGTAACCCTCTGTTTGTCGAAAATCAGCTATTTTATTCGGGGTTTAGGTCATTCGTTCGGTATCCAGATTTCACACGACGGCTAGAGCAGTCCCAGGGGCGATTTTCAGAACCAAGTGACACCGTTTGGAGCAAAGATCGAGGATCAATCGAAGGAACGTTCAAGACGCGAAGTAGATTCAATCACGGGAAAAAGGAGTTCATCAATTCATCTTACACAGTCACCACGATCACGTTTACCATGTTTGCTTACATTTTCGTTTCTCTTTCTTTTGTGTTTGAATCCTCCAACATCATGAACTAACTTTAAGATGTTGGGGGTTGGATTGAATTAGGATTGAACATATAGATGGATGACGAATGACTTTTATCAGTTTTCTGATTTAATGAATGCATGTGATTTTGTTCTTAATACTTTTGTGAGCGTAGCTAACTTACAATTGTTTTATTGTTTTCAATTATGTTCAAGATAATTAATTGAGATCTAGAATTAGGAATTACATGTCTAAGGTAAGAAAGGATAGAGATATACCGAGTAAGCCTTAGTCTCATAATAACCTGCGCTTAATGTGTTTTGAACTACATAGGGTGAGATCGAGAGATTAATCTTGTGCTTTTCGAGATAAACTTCATGGTAGCTTGAGAAAGCACCATGTTTTACAAATATAACTGTTGTTACTTGAGAGAGAGCAATGGTTAGATCAAGGTTGAGTATTCATTAATGGAATTAACTGGTATTTGTTTTTAGTCTGATGTTCATATGTGAAAACCTAAGGATGTCCAACCCTCAACTGTTTTCTCCATCTGAATTCCAAAGATGCTTACTAGTTGCCTTGTGTTTGGTTTATTTTATTTGCTGCAATTAATTAGTTTAAAACCTATCTTCCAAATTCGACAGTTCAGTTAATAGTTCTTATAGTAATTGTGATACTTAGTTCCTAGTTCCCCGTGATTCGATACTCGTACTTTCCAAGTACTATTACTTGACTTCGAACCGTACACTTGCGGTTTAGATCCACGAGGTGTCAAAACCTCGTGTCAGCTACCAGTCCCCAATTCTATTGGGAAGAGAACCTTGAAGAAGGTAACATTTATATTCATCAAACTCAACAAAGATTTTGTTATCCCTAGCAATTTTATGAACAGATAAAATATTTACATGAAAATATGGAATCACAAGAACATCAAACAAGGTAACTCTGTTATTTAATCTAAAGTTCCCCAATTTTGTTTATTTTGGATTCATCACCATTGGGTTGAGTAACTTTTAGTTTTAAATCAGAAATATCAAGAATATTTTCAAGGTGAGAGACAGAGGAGGTCATATGTTGATTGGCTCCTGAGTCAATAATCTAACCAGAGCAGAGAACATACCTGCCATATTAACAGCCTTCTGGCTGTTTCTGATCAAGAAGCTTAAGTAATTGATTGATTTGTTCTTCAGTAAGAGAGGATGAAGAATTCTGGCCACGACCAGAACCTTCAGTGGTACAAGCATTGCTAGATGAGGGTTTATGGTAAATTGAAAATCCTTGGGAAACCAATCAGTTTGTAACATCTTTCTATGGTATGACCAGTCAAACCACAATGTTTGCAGAGAAGAGAGGGTTTTCCCGGCCTTTTCTTAGTGTCATTAGTTTTACCAAAGAAAGCATAATTCTGACCTTGGTGTAACAACTCGGGTAATTTAAATGTTTATTTATTGTGTTTAGTAGTTTAGGGTGAGTTCTGTTGATTTATAAACTTTAGGGGTGTATTTGTTATTTTATTAGAGTTCGAGTCCCTATTCACATTTTGGTGTTTATATATATCAGAGAGAGAGAGAGAGAGAGAGATTTACTCCTTATTGTTTTCTTGAGTCGGTTTATTCCAAAGTGTGTGTGTGTGTGTGTGTGTGTGTGTGTTTGAGCCTACATAAAGCAGGAGAAAAGGTTGCGATCGATTAGGACCGAGAAGCAAGTTTGATTGAGTCGATTTGAGGTAAAATTTCTTTTCACTTTCTGTTTCTAGCAGTTAGTACAAGATTCATATCGGTTTAGATTTGTTAATTTCATGAATTTTTAGTAGTTTTGATCGATCTAGGATTCCGACGTCGTCCGGATTCTTTAGTATACGGATTCGATTTATCCGGATTCTTCTAAGTTTCCGGATATGAATTGTATTCAGATTCGGAGGTTTCCGAATAAGTTGTCTGGATGAGTTTCCGGATTCCCGGACTTTCCGGGTAAGGTGTCCGAGTGGTGTTTCCGGGTACAAATGTATCCGGATTCCTAGTTTTGTCCGGATAGTATAGTGATCCGGATTCTTTGTGGTTTTCGGATGTGAATTTTACCCGGATACCTTGTGGTTTCCGGATGTGTTATTTTAATAGGATTCTCCAGGTTTCCGGGTAGTATTTGATTCGGATTTCCATGGCTTTCCGGATAAGGGTTTCCGGATAAGATTTTATAAAAATTTCTAGGGGCGTTGCCCGTTGACCCCACCCGCTAACCGGGTAGTGGGACCCCCATGCTAAGTCACAGAAGAGGGACATTTGTGGATAAGGGTATGATAGACTTATTTAGGATTCTTAGCGTGTCATTGAGTTCTATGTGGTAAATAGTTATACGTATTTAGTGTAATTCATATTTCGTGAAGTGTGTGGAAAAGTAAGATTCTTGCAAGTTTCAAGAGAGAGTGATAGTTGCGTTATTTGCTTTCAGGTGAGTTTTAGTTTAAACATTTTCAAACAGGAATACATATATATGGGATAAGAATGTGGTAGGTAGTGTGATGATGTGTTTATGATTGAAATATGATATATTGAGATGTATGTTGTATTTATATAAGCATTACAGTACACGAGTGCACCTTGACCGGACTAAGGGCCGGCGGAGTATTGGCTGTACGGAGGGGCAGCGGAGTTGGTTGTATGTTAGTGCAATGGAGTAAATTGATTAGTTGGTTTAGCACAACCAACTAATATGGCCATGTGAAGGAGGAGTTGTACACAATGCACACGAGTCATGCTTGGTATTCAAATACTTGTTGTATATCTGTGTTTTACAAAAGGATTACTAAACGGACAGGGATTTTCTCACTTAGACCAGATGGTCTAACCCTCATTTTGTTTTCAAAATATGTATTCCAGGTCAAGGAACGTTTAAAGGCGAGGATAAAGCGTAACGTGCTTTTGAAGGCTGTTTGTGATTTAGAAGTTTTCCTTAATCGTTTTGTATGGATAGTATTGTAAAATATACATGCGAAAAGTTTGTACAGAATTATGGATTGTATAGTTTTGAGACTAAAGGACCGTGTGTGGTATAATATGTATCTTTTGTTGTCTATGTTTGGCATGTAATTTGTGTTATATGGTCCATGTTTAGGATGGGTCGTTACACTTGGTGTCTGAGGGTCGAGTCTCACCGCGGTGTGATTCTTCCCTAGATACCAAAGAGAAGGCAGTTTTGACAGTTGGGAGGGGATCAATGGTCAATATATTACTTCTTATATGCATACAGACATCATCCAATCCCATTAGGAACTGCATTAGCTTTAAAAGTTGATTATGTTTTGAGAAATCATGAGCAGCATTACAAGTGCAAGCAGACAATTTAACCAACGCATCAAACTGTTTCCACAGGGCATTGAGCTTATGGTAATAATCAGAAACAGGGGTTTCATTTTGGCAGATAGAATTGATTTTTTGATGCAAATTAAAAGTCACAGATCCATCTATTTTATCATAAGTCTCTTTTAGTTCTAACCAAACTTCAGAGGCCACCTTAGAAAATACCTGACTAACAAACAGGTCCTCAGAAATAGATCCGAGATTCCAAGAAAGCATAACTGAATTACACCTGTCCCACTGCTTTCCCAAAACCTCATTATCAATAGAACGAACAACAGATCCATTCACAAATCCAAGTTTATTGTTGGTTTCAAGAGAAACAATCATAGCACAAGACCAAACTTTATAATTCTCTGTACCAGTTAATTTCATGTTCAAAATAGAAACACCAGAGGTGTCACTAGGATAAAGGTAGAGAGGATCACCAAAGTCCAGTTTAGCAATCACAGATTGCTGTTCTGGATCCTTGGAGGGTTCTACACCAGTCGTAGTGACACAACAAAAAACAACACACAAGGGTAAAGGCTAAGAGACATGATTCCTTGCCACTCGTAAGGTGGTAGGTCAAGTCAACCACTTAGACACCCAAACCAAAGTAGAAGAGCACACAAAGGGAAGAGAGAAGAACCTTACCAACTTACCAGACAAAGTAGAAGATAATAAGGCAAAGGATGACTTACAGAGCTTCCCTTTCTACGGAGTACAATGGAATTGACGAAGCAGAACTGAAACCTCTATATAAGAGATTTAGTACAACAAACTTAACCAATAAGGCAAAGGACGACTTATAGGTCAAGTATACACGGTCCAGAACACACAACTTGACCAATAGTAGGCCAAGAACAAGACAAACCTGAAAAAACATGAACAAGCAAAAAACCAACAGACAACCACGACTCACAAGGATGCACAAGAGTTCTTGAGTGAGTACCACAATGGATGTGGTCAGTAAGAACCAGATCTAGGGCACATGTCACTATAACTTATCCAAATCGTGGGTTAAAGAAAAAAGGAACAACCAGAAGCTAACCAAAAAAAGCTAGGAGCACAGGTGAGAGTACACAACGATCCTTCCACGAACACAACACTAGACTAGGTTAAAGAAACCAGATCTCATGTTCACGTCACGAGCACCACTTTCAACATGTAAAGAACAATATGTGATGAAAAGAAACACAACAAATCTGAGAAAAATACTAGATCTATACTAAGACACAAACAAAGAACCTGACCTCTCACAACTGGAAGAGAGAGAATACGAAAGGAACGAGATCTAAAGAGATCGAGTTCTGATCGTACTCACCTCAGGTCTCACACAATTGTGATTTAAGAAAAAAACAAGGAAAAAACAGTAAGCAAGATTTATGTAGATCAGATTTACTTAAAACAAAGAAACACGTTGAACAAGAACTACAAAGGTCAGATCCAACGGATCTAAGACGAAAACACAAGTTTTAACCATAATCGATAGAGATCAGCAACAAACAAGAAAGATCTGGACAGGACCTATGAAGGTCAGATCCAGAAACTTCAATATTGAAAAAACAAGAACACACTCTAGACCAGATCTATAAAGATTAGATCTAGATCTTGCATAAAATGATTTTATAGGAAGATGAAGAAAGCAAAAGCAAAAGCAAAGACACACTCTAGATAAGATCTATGAAGATCAGATCTAGATTTGCATGAAATGATTTTACAAAGAAAATGAAGAAATCAAACGACTCAGACCATTACCAATAGTGGTAGGATCTGAGAAGTTGAAACAACAGATCTCGAGAGAAGAAACTGGAAAGACTCAAACGTCCACTTCCAGAAAAGAGGAGAGATCAAAGGAAACTTACCAGATGTTGTTGAAGAAGATGAACACGTCGGCGGCGACTAACTCGAGCCTTCGCTCTGATACCATCTTGAAATGTATATTGAAACAAATATAACAACTAGTACAAACAAATGAATAATATCAACAAAACTAACCTATTCTAACCTGAACATCTTCATAAGAATTGAAGATATAAATCTACAATGAAACCCTAAATGTTGAGAGAGAAAAGAGAGAATATCTAAACGTCTGGAATGAATTACTGTTAGTGCTTAATTTACCATGTTGTACCATGTAGAGGGACCAATTATGTAAATGATAAGTTACATACTATATAATGTAACTTTACTCTAGATTTTCATCAGGTCATTCATAGCATACACACACCAGTACACACACAGTACCATTGCTCTCTACATTCTCTCTAATTGTACTTGGTGATTGTTCTTATTGATCAATATATGGATGGCCATCTGATTGCTTACATTGCTAGATTACTTGTTCTGGGATCACAATTGGTATCAGAGCACAGTACATCACTTGGATCAGATTAGCATTTTGAGGTTTTTTTCAAAATTTGAGTGTTCTTCATTTTTCATCCATTTCTTATCGATTTTAGCCATTTGAGTGCTTCAAATGGATTAGAATTGATCTAGGAGTGTTTGCTAGCAATCCCTGAGTGTTTTTATTCCGCAATTTCACCAAGATTAGACTCAATTTGTGTAAAACAAGTATTTTCGGACTTTTTAGAAAAAACTCACTGTTTTGAATTGAAATTCCCTGTTCTATTGGTGTTTGGACAAAACTCGAAGTATTAAAGTTGTCCAGAAACTCATTGCGAACCTGCGTACCAATTTTCAGAGAAATTGGATCATTTTTGAAGAATCGACTTAAGATCATTTAAACATTCATAACTATCGCAACATGCTGTGTTCTTGAGTGTTCTTCAGTATCGCAACTATCAGAAGTGAACAGTATTACATCGCAACCGTCTGTTGCAACAAGTCGTTATTATCGCAAATTCCACTAAGTGAACAGTAACATATCGCAACTGCCCTTTGCGATAACCCTTGTTTTATCGCAACTCACTTCATTTGAACAGTACTCTATCGCAACTCTCTTTTGCGATAAAATATTTCTTGAAGTTCATCGCAACTTCTTTGTTGCGACAAAACCTTCGTTTGCGACAAAATTGCTTTCGATAAACTTTCTGTTGAGATAATCTTGGGTTGAGACAAAGTGCTGGTTGAGACAAAATTGTTCTTGCGATAAGAAAAGTTCTTGTGTTGAGATAAACTTGGTATTGCGACAATACTTTGAATTGCGACTATACTTGGGTTGAGACAAACAGTGGGTTGAGACAAAACCAGTGTGAACCATTTAATTCTAATCAGATCAAAGGGGTACTTAACGATCATAAACAAGTAATCTAAATATGACAACGAGAGACATTTTGACTATTGGGTCAAAGGACAAACCACCTGTTCTTTTTCCCAAGGAGTTCAAGATATGGAGACACAGATTTATGGATTACGTTGAACGTCAAGAAAATGGGGACAACATCGTTAATTCACTTGAGAATGGTCCTATGGGGTTACAAAGAAGAAGAGGAATAGCTACTGATGGTGATCCAATTCCAAATTGAGTTGATGTTCTACCAATAAATTATGACGTTGAACAAAAGAAACGGTATAATGGAGACAAACAGGCAAAATCCTTAGTTATACAAGCCTTGACAAACATATTTATTGGAAGGTCGATAGCAAAAACTATTCTTGGAAGGCTATGTTTGATGAGTTGATCAAACTGTATCAAGGATCTGAGGTGGAAAATCATATGAGAATCTTCAATGCCAATAATATGTACGCAAATTTTAAACAAAAAGAAGGAGAGGCACTTGATTCTACGTACGACCGTTTCACTACAATACTGAATGAGCTGAATAGGTACAACATAGACAAGTCAATAATCGAGCACAATGTGAAGTTCTTGAGCGTTCTTCAACCTGAATGGAAGAAGTATGCTCACAGGATGAAACAGAATACTAGGTTAGCTGACTTGCCTTTGCAAGAAATGTATGAAACTTTGAAACAAGATGAGGAATATGCTAATGAGAAAAGGGATAAGAAAAAGAAGAAAGAGAATAAGGAAGAGAATAAGGAAGAGAAGAAAGAAGTTAAGGAAGAAGAGATTGATCCAGTTGCTTTAATGTCTAACAAAACCATCAAGAAATACTCAAAGAATGTGGGTAATGAGTCTGATGAGGAACAGTATGAAGGAGATGGAATGGAAGAAGCTGAAAGCCTGAAGCAAGCAATGATACTCCTTACTAAAGCCTTTCAAAGACAGTTTGTGAAGAGGCCTGGTTCTAATAATCAGAGGTATGTATCAGGCTCCAAGAACTTTGAGCACAAAGAGCATGTCGAATCGAGAAAGAAGTTTGATGAGAAGAGAGATGACAAGAGGACTGAAGAAAAGAAGGTGTTTTAGAAGAAGGGTGAAGAACCAAAATGCTACAACTATGGAAAGACTGGACATTTCGCCAAGGAATGTTGGAAGCCGAAAGTCAGAGATTCCGATTACTATAAGAACAAGATGCTGCTTGCTAAGCAAAAGGAATCGGGGATAGCATTGATGGGTGAAGAGGAATACTGGCTTGATCAAACTGATGATGAATCAGATGATGAGACGGCTGCTCAAACAAAGATGTGCTTCATGACCAGAAACACCGATGAAGAGGAGTCAGAATCTACTTCAGAGATAAATGAGGTACATTCCGATCTTTATAATCAATATTTTACTCAACAAGCATATCTACAAAAGCAGTTAGATGATCTAACAAGTAAATTGAGAAAAACAGATGAAGTAATTTCATTTCAAAAAGAAAGAATAATAGAACAAGAGAGTCACATTGAAAAACTCGAACAGAAAAAGACTGAATTTGATGTAGGTCATGCGTATTTTCAAAGTAGAATAACTGAATTATTAGAACTATTAGTGAGTTTAGAAGCAAAGAAGAATGAATTTGAAAATCTTTTACAAGCCTATAAAGATAGGAATAATGAGCTGAGTGATAATGTCAAAGGTCTGGAAGATAAATTGTACAAAGCAGGCCAAACTAAACAAACAATTCACATGAATAAGCCAAGCAAGTTCAGTTATTTCAATTCAAAGTGGGGTATAGGGTATGACAATCCACATTACCTGAGGAATGCCTTAATAAAATCCTCCACTCTCTATGAATTTGATTGGTTTATGCTCTCATCACATCCTAGATATCAAATCAAATGGCTTAAAATGGATGGTGATGACTATGAGGCTGAGGAAGAAGTAAAAAAAGAAAAACCACTGTTAAGATGCAGCATCCTTTTTGGTATGGTCCTGATAATGCAAACGCATTAGATAACGAAAGAACCTTGCCAAATGATTATTTTGAGAGTTATGTTGTTAAAGAACTAGAGGAAATGGAAAATACTCAAAAGGATTCTAATGAAAAAACAAATTTTGAAGGAAAAAGGTATTTTCCACCAATGGTTCTTGAACAGAAACTCATGGACCTCGAAAGCAAGTTTAAAAGTACTATTTAGGAAGTCAAAAATGACGAAAAACTTGCTTTTGAGATCGAAAAGGAAGTAATGATCACAGTGTTTTCTGAAAGCTTAAAGGAAATGAAAACAAAACTTGAGGAACATTCTGAAGAAAGAGTTCCAAAAGTAAAGCATTCTTGAGATTCAGATGTTTCCTCATGCAAAGCTTTCATGGGAAATACTGTTTTTAGGAGTTTGACAGTTAATGACTAAGATGATTCTGAATCTTGGGATTTGGAAAGTCAATCTGTTAAAGTGCTCCTAAACTGTATTTTTCTACAGAAGAAGATAAAGTTTTTCGAAAAGAATATAATGAATTTCTTTTTCCTAAGTCTTATGGTATCTTTCACACATCCTATGATATTGAGTCTGATCTTGATAATGAGAATGTTGGTGAGGACAAAGGTAAAGCTGTAAGTGAATTGCATGTTCAATTTGACTTTAACGCAAAGCTTCCATATCACACAGATTTTATAATCAAAGAAGAAGCACCTAAGAAGAATTTCTTTAAGGGTGAATCTTAAAAACCTGTTGAAAAATATTTTGTTAATGATTATTATTCGAAATCTAAATCCTAACAATCATTACAGAAGAAGAAAAGAAAAACAAAAAAAAAGAAGCAAAATAATTATTTTCAAGCTCAAATTTCCAAAGCTTACAACTCCTATCTTTTTGGTATTTCAGATCGTTATTTGAGAAACAATACGCGTATCGAGTGGAGAATAAAGGAGTCCACACATGATGTGGCCCAGATCAAATCATCCCACGCTGTTTTAAATTCCAAGAAAAACAATTTTGTTTCAAATGTAGTGATCATGCTGTTGGAAATAGACAAAAACTTGTAATTCCTTACAAGGTTTATTCAATGCGACAACTGATTAATTTAGCACGTGATCAAATTTGTTGTTCTTCTTGTGGTGTGGATGATTTTATCTGTAAATCTGATTATAACCGTTGGTTTTATTCAAATGTTTACTTTAACACCGGTTATAGAAAACATAATGTCAAGTCCAAACCTACTAATCAGAAAGGACCCATTTGGAAATGGGTAGCTAAAACCATCTAATTTCCATTTTGCAGCCCAATCATGTATGGTATTTGGATTCTGGTTGCTCAAAGCATATGACTGGAAGAAAGGAGCTGCTCGCTAACTATGTGGAAAAGTATGGTGGTAGGGTTAAGTTTGGAAATGATCAGTATTCTCCAATTTTGGGATATGGAGATATCGTCAAAGATAATGTTAGGATTACTAAAGTCAATTATGTCGAGGGCTTAGGACACAATCTGTTTAACATAGGTCAATTTTGTGATAAAGACCTAGAAGTCCATTTCAAGAAGACCCAGTGTGCAGTTCTAACCGATAGAGGATATGAGCTTCTTGTTGGTTCTAGGAATTCCAATCTTTATACTATTGACCTATCAACGCTCAAGCCAAAGAACGACGTATGTCTGATGTCTAAAGCGTCTTTGGAGAAAACTTGGTTATGGCATAGACGACTATCTCATCTCAACTTCCGTTACATACAAAAACTGACGTTGGGTGACTTAGTCATAGGTCTACCAGTTCGGAAATTTGAGAAAGACACCTTCTGTACTGCTTGTGAGAAGGGGAAGATGAAACGAGCTCCTCACCCATCGAAACCCGAGCCCAACACACATAAAGTTTTGGAAATCCTTCATATGGATCTTTGTGGACCGATGAATACTCAAAGCATAAGTGCCAAACAATACGTGTTAGTCGTCGTCGATGATTATTCAAGATATACATGGGTCAAGTTTCTACACTCAAAAGATGAAACACCTGATTTGATCATCTCATTAGTCAAACAACTTCAAGTGAATCTCCAACAAACAGTTCAGACCATCAGATCAGATAATGGGACAGAGTTAAAAAAACAAGACTCTTGATGACTTCTTTAAGTCATTATGAATATCTCATCAATATTTTGCGGCTAGAACACCTCAGCAGAACGGAGACATTGAAAGACGAAACCGCACACTCGTTGAAGCCGCCAGAACGATGTTGTCTTATGCTGACTACCTCTATTTATGTGGGCTGAAGCTGTTGCAATGGCGTGCTACACACAAAACCGTTCAATTATCCATCGACGGTTTGGTAAAACTCCATATGAATTGATTAACAATAGAAAACGTGTAATATATTACTTTCGTGTCTTTGGGTGCAGGTGTATCGTGCTTAACGATAAGGACAACTTGAACAAGTTCAGCCCAAAGGGAAGTGAGGGTGTTTTCATTGGATACTCGCTCACATCCAAAGCATACAGAGTCTATTTCAAGTCTTCTAGAACTGTGATTGAGAGTATAAACGTCAAATTCGACGAATCTGAATAGGTGGCTTCTATGCAAAACAGTACAGAACCCGCGATATCCGGAATACTAGCATCTGGACAAATTCGTCCAATGATGACTAGAACTTCAAACAAGGATCAAGCTTCCACTTCTAATTCTACTCATAACGAACTTGATATTTTGTTTGAACATTTTTATGATGACTATTTTGGTAGTGATAAACCTTCTTCATCTGTCAATAACAACACCTCCAGTGCAAGCTACTATGTTAGACCCTTCACCGGTGCTGACTTCATCAAATACTGGTGCAACTACTCCTGCAACTTCTCCAAAAAACACATGGATCTACACAAGCACGATATGGAGATGATCAGTATTCTCCAATTTTGGGATATGGAGATATCGTCAAAGATAATGTTAGGATTACTAAAGTCAATTACGTCGAGGGCTTAGGACACAATCTGTTTAACATAGGTCAATTTTGTGATAAAGACCTAGAAGTCCATTTCAAGAAGACCCGGTGTGCAGTTCTAACCGACAGAGGATACGAGCTTCTTGTTGGTTCTAGGAATTCCAATCTTTATACTATTGACCTATCAACGCTCAAGCCAAAGAACGACGTATGCCTGATGTCTAAAGCGTCTTTGGAGAAATGTTGGTTATGGCATAGACGACTATCTCATCTCAACTTCCGTTACATACAAAAACTGACGTTGGGTGACTTAGTCATAGGTCTACCAGTTCGGAAATTTGAGAAAGACAACTTCTGTACTGCTTGTGAGAAGGGGAAGATGAAACGAGCTCCTCACCCATCGAAGCCCGAGCCCAACACACATAAGTTTTGGAAATCCTTCATATGGATCTTTGTGGACCGATGAATACTCAAAGCATAAGTGCCAAACGATACGTGATAGTCGTCGTCGATGATTATTCGAGATATACATGGGTCAAGTTTCTACGCTAAAAAGATGAAACACCTGATTTGATCATCTCATTAGTCAAACAACTACACAAGCACGACAACATGAATCTACGAGTGGTGCTTCTTCATTTGGAACAACTTTGAATGTCAATGAACAGAGTACTGAGAAAAATCCTGACAAATCAACTGAATCAGTTCCCGAGGTAGTGCCGATTGTCAACTCTGACAAACAACCCGCCTCACAACAGGAACCGACACTGACGATCGAGTTGAACTTCGATAAAGATCCTACCCTTGTAGACCCTAATGAAGATACAATATCTCTCCATCTACATTCCACAAAGTGGACACGCAGTCACCCAATTGATCAGGTGATTGGTGAAGTATCTGAACCAGTGAAGACACGATCTGCATCCGCAAATGAAGTGTTATATGCACTCTTCTTAAGTCAAGTTGAGCCCTCAACAGTTCAACAAGCCTTAGAAGACCCTGACTGGTTAATTGCGATGCAAGAAGAGCTGAATCAGTTTGAAGCTCTGAAGGTGTGGAGATTAGTCCCGCGACCCAAAGGTAAAACAAATATCAGTACCAAGTGGGTCCTGAAAAACAAGAAAGACGAAGACGGTATAATTGTGCGAAACAAAGCTAGATTAGTAGTGAAAGGGTATAGGCAACAGGAGGGGATAGATTATGACGAGACGTATGCACAGGTTGCTCGCCTTGAGGCAATTCGGATGTTCCTTTCTATTTCCGCCTACAAGAACTTCACCGTCTATCAAATGGACGTGAAGACCACATTCTTGAACGGTGTTCTAAAGGAGGAAGTGTATGTGTCTCAACCATAAGGCTTTGTGGACAAATACAATCCAGATCACGTATACATTCTTGACAAAGCCCTCTACGGTCTTAAACAAGCCCCACGTGCCTGGTATGAAGTCTTATTAACCTTTTTACTAAAAATTGGCTTTGTGAAAGGTAAAACCGACACAACTCTGTTTACTCAGCACGAGGAAGGTGATATTCTTTTAGTTCAGATTTATGTTGACGATATTATTTTTGGTTCGACAAACCCTGGACTTTGTACTTAGTTGTCTAGCATTATGATGACTCAGTTCTCGGATTACAAGTCAAACAATTCTCTACTGGTATCTTCATCAACCAGTCGAAGTATGTGCTTGTCATCTTGAAGAAATTCAAGATGGAAAACGGTACATCGATCGGTACGCCTATGGCTCCTGGATCTAAGATAGGTCCAGATCCGGACGGTATTGATGTTGATGTCAAGAATTATAGAGGAATGATTGGGTCTCTAATGTATCTGACCGCTAGTCGTCCAGATATAATGTTTTCAACTTGTCTATGTGCTAGATTTCAGGCCAAACCCAAAGAATCACACCTCGGCGCCGTCAAAAGAATCTTTCGGTACTTGAAGGGCACATCGTATCTAGGACTGTGGTATCCCAAGGGAACCGGATTCGAACTCACCGCATATTTAGACACGGATCACGGAGGAAGCATGCTGGATAGGAAGAGCACCTCGGGGCATGTCCAGTTTTTGGGGGACAAGCTCGTGAGTTGGTCGTCTAAAAAGCATAATTATGTTTCAACATCAACCGCGGAAGCAGAATAAGTTGCCGCGGCGGGCTGTTGATAACAAGTACTGTGGAGGAAGACCTAACTCATGGACCATGGGTTTAAATATGAGAAGATCCCCATCTACTGCGACAGTAAGAGTGCTATTGCCATATCTGCTAACCGTGTCCAGCACACCAAAACCAAACACATTGACATAAGGTATCATTTCATAAAAGATCACGTTGAGAAAGGAACGGTTGAATTGTATTTTGTTGCAACTGAGTATCAGCATGCCGATCTCTTTACAAAAGCCTTGGATGAAAAACGTTTTATTTTCCTAGTATCCAAGCTCGGTATGCTGAATATGAAAGTTTAACTTCCATATATTGATCATATAATAGATGGAAATATTTGTATCTCAATCTAGATATCTTATCTAGATTGATACACTCAAATTTTCATCATATTCTATTCTCAATATATGTTATTTAAATTTTCATATCTTAGTTGTAATGCAAATATTTATTCAACTTGTTATTTCTTTCTCTTCTTTTAATTGTCTTATCTATGATTTGTTATGATACCTGTATCTGCACAAAGGTGTGTTCGTGGTTTCAGGGGGAGTTTTTAGTACAGATCATATGCACAAAAATAGGGGGAGTGTGCATAACTGCCAGATCATGTAAGTATAGATAACATGTGACTGTTGTTTCGGAGAAGAAAAGGTAAGTATTCTAACTTATTTTAAACACTAACTCTTAAATGATGAAAACAATTTTTCAAATCTATGCATCATTTAAGGGGGAGTGAAAACCGTGTTTAAAACCTTGTGTGCTTAAATCAATTGGAAGTTGGACATCTTCCAATGTGATAAAATCATTTTTGAAATTACTGAAAAATGTCCAAGTGTTCACTTTATCGCAACCCATTGCTTGCGATAAAGATATGAACAGTGTTTCGTCGCAACTCTCTGTTGCGATTAAACATGGAAGAAATTTCATCGCAACCCCTTGCTTGTGATGAAACTCACTTCATCGCAACCCTTGATTGCGATAAAATGAAGTGAGCAGTGTTTATCGCAACCTTCTGTTGCGATTAAACACCGAGGTCTTTGTCGCAACTAGTTTCTTGCGATAAAACCAGAGTTCATCGCAACCTCTTACTTGCGATAACTCGACACTGTGGCGGTCAACCTTTGGACCAATCAGATGATGCCACGTGTCAAATGTCTCAAGGCTCTATAAATAGTGAGTGTTTGATTGTTTATCTCATTTCCAAACCACTCGATTTTTCTCTCAACTCTCTCTCTCTCTCACCTCTGTATACGAACCTGAGATTTGAATCAAGTCTTTTCGAGTTCCAAATCGCTTGCATTCCATTCAGATCACTTCGAGGTACATTCTCTTTAAATTTTAATCGATTTCATCCATAAATCCTTGCTTAAACTGTTGATTTTAGGGTTTTTGGAACCGAAACCCTTTACTGTCTTTTCACTTTCTTGCTTGAATCGATAAGTTTAGGATTTGTTTAATCGTATATCTATTAGGATTAGCCTTCTATGTGCCTTGCGACACTCGTAGTATAGATTTTAACCTGTTTTTGTGCGAAAAGTCAAATCTGAGCCCTCAACACTTAGAAAATATTTAGGGCTCAATTTTATCGCAACACTTGGTGTTCTTCATATTCAATGTTATCGCAAGCCTCTAAGTTCTTCAAATTCATAGTTGTCGCAACCCTCTGAATTTCATCCTTGTCGCAACCTACCTGTTGCGATAAGATTTTATCGCAACTCCTTTGTTGCGATAACCATTCCTCGCAAGCTCTTCATTGCGATAAAATCACATGTTGCGACAATATTTTGTGTTTGTTGCGATAACTTGACACTTAGGTTATTTTTGTGTTAAAAAAAACTACTGAATCCCTCTTTCTAAGCCCTATATTACTTTATCACTGTTTAGATGGCTCACAATGACGGCCACTCCTCGGACGAGAACACCGTCATACCCTCGCACCGATCATCACACCCTTCGGTGAATGCCCGATACCGTGATGAGGAACTGCTACCAAGGGGCCAATTCCTGAAGTTGGAAGACAATAACCATCACCTTGATCTCAGCGTGGCGTTCGACCACCGAATCATCCTAGAGATAATCCACGGCCATCCTCTCCGAACAGTGCTCACAAAGGTAGTCACTGTGCCCCTCATATACTTACAACAATTTTGGCACACACTACGATATCATCCTACACACCGACGGGGTCCACATTTTTCTGCAAGAGTCGATCATTTCGATGTTCGACTTACACTTAAGCGACTCCGTCTAGCCTTAGACCTTCCCTTTAACCCGAACTTTGAGGACATGGTAACGGAAGAACAACTGTTCGCCGATATCCGAAGCCTAGGATACCATGACCCTCGTAACGCCATGCTTACCAGCTCCTCGAAATTCCAAAGAAAACACCTACCATCAGTCTGGTACACCGTATGCTCCATCCTCAACCAATGCATGACGTCAAAGCATACCGACCTTGACAATTGTAACCTAGCAACCCTTCGGATGTTCCACGCCTTCGCCTTTTACCGCAACATTGATTACGCTATTCTACTCTGGAACGAGCTACAAGAACTGGTCGAAGACAAAGCACGCCCGATCAAGAACCGGCACTTCGTGCCGTATCAGTGTTTCTTCCAGATCATCATCCATTACATAATGGAGGGCAACCAGGAAATCCCTGACGCCCAAATGCGGTACAAGGACCGACTCAATGGATTCATTTTCTAAAGATGCCAGATCCCGATGACTTCGTCCACATTGCTGTAATACCAGAGCCTGTACTTTCCTATGCCGATCAGCAGTCTGAGGTAGTTAGGCAATATAGAATAGCTAACGCACTAGTGGTCCAGCCAGAACCGGCGGGGCCTCCCCAAGGTGCAATCCCACTAGGCGGTGAGGGTATGAATGTTGAGCAGATTCAGGAACTTGGGTTCCTGAACGGAGAGAGGTGAGGTGAATATTAAGACAGAGAGTGGGTGGGTGGCGAGGACTGCTTCTCAGGCATCCACAACCGGAGCTATAAGAATTCCAATCCTCGACAATGTATCGATGGATTCAGAGGATGATCCCTACTTTGACCCTGATGCTTCTTCATCCGACGATGAAACATCTGACCAACCACGACGAGCTGATGATGGTAACTCCGACTCCGATCCTGATCATGACCCTGATGCGGATCTTATTCCGAGACACATCGGTCGGAGTCGATACATTGAGAGCTCTGAAGCTGATTCCGCCTGGAACTTCGGACTCTCCGGTGATATTGGTGACATAAGGAGGGAAGAGGGAGATGAAGTATAAAATAATATGAATGTGAGCCGAGAGGAGGTTAGAAAAGAAATGGGAGAGAACGTGACAGGAACGGATAAAGTTTTAACTACCGTTCCTTCCCAAACTGTGACAAGTCGGGTAGCCACATCTACTACCAACGCGCGTATTTCGCTGTTGCGTATTGAACAAGCCATGATGGACCTAGCCATGCATAGGACAGCCCCTCCCAGCCACTCGTCGGCATCTCAATTTACCGGCGTTTCATTTCACACAGGGGATAAAGCTCATACGCTATCGGCGACACACTCGGTGTCTGTTGATATTGAACAAGGTAGGCTCCTGCCTCGGCCACCGCCTCTTATTCTGAGCACGTCGAGTCTAGTGCCTTTTGGACATACATCTTTTCCTAGGCCACGCGCGTCGGCATCTCAACAAGTTATGGGCTTTCGTGCCCCAAACAGAACACCCCGAGTGTGGCCGCCATTTGTTGGTGCCCCACGAGGACTGGGTGGAAGTCATGTCATAGTCAACACTACGCCAGCTATGAACACAGGCAGTACGGTTGCTACAACTACTACTTCAACCGGTAATCTACGTGGTCCGGAGGTTAGTTCTATATTTTCCACACGAACAGGTTGTACGAATGCTTGGCCCGTATCCGCACTTTATTACTCTTCCACTACTGGCGTCTGCTTTAGGCGTTATCGATCATGCCTACAAGCAACACCGTCAGGCCATGCAAAGTACAGTTGACCGATTAGCAAACGAAGTGAGCAGAGCCATTAAGGGCAAAGGAATTGCTGAAAGTCATCAACTCCTCAGGATCAACCGTCCAACCCTCAATCAGATCCACAACCACCACCATCAGTTCCGTTACACCAAATTCCCACCGATCAACTCAAATCTAAGTTGTTAGCCCGACTGTTAGCACAAGGAGATACAAACACTGCTGAAGAAGTTGATCTTGTTGGATTACTCCGACAACATACCCAACCTCAAACCCAAACTCAAACCCAACCACCTTCTAGCAACGACTTCCAACGTCTAACCGACTCAATGAAAGACATGACGAATGCCGTGATGGCCGGATTCACCTCCATCACTGAAAGGTTTAAGGTTGTCGAAGAGAATTATGGGATTCAAGCTCAGGCCTCACATAAAAGAAGACACGATGATCAGGATGATCCTGAGCAACATGAGGGGGAGAAGAGAGCCAGGGTTGATGAGTCTAGTGGTGCAGTTGCAGAAGACGTTGTTGGTTCAGCTAGTGAAATGGAAATGGGGGCAGGTGCATCTGATACTAATATGGTCCAAGTGGATGACACCGAAGTTCTAGCTGATGTCATAACTGGGGTTGAAAAGCCTTCGGTTGTTGACAATAGAACAGATAAAGAAAGCATGGCAGATGCGTTTGTCAATGATTACATCTACATAGATTTTGAGGAAGAACCTGAGAAAATGACCGTCCAGATCAAAGAGGAATTAGATGAAATATTCGACACCACCGGGGCTCTAATGGTTGTTTCGGACTCCGATAATGATACTCTAGATGATACTACTCAACCGCAAACGCCAAATGAACAAGGTGCAGGTACTTCTGCTCCTCCGGCTCCAATGGTTCAAGTGAATGCTCTGGGAATTGAAGCGCATGCCGATGGCAGAATCAGGGATCCAGTACTCGAAGCTGAATTACCACTCTATCAAGAGGTAATTGTTGTTGAGCCATGGTATGTGGCTACAGATGAAAGAGTAAGGATCTTGATTCCTTATCAGGAGAGCATAAGGAAAGATTTGTTTGTTAGGGATGTCCAGAGGATCGATCTAGAGAAGGTGTACGAAGTTGAGAATTGGCCGTCACTTCAAAAGATTGAGTTCATACACGTGATGAACAACCAGAACCTGAGTACAGATGTGGTGAGGTCAGATAAAGCTATAATGAATGTACTGAAGATAGAATCCTGCAAACTTTTCAAAGTCTGGTACCCACAATTTACTGTACAAAGATCCGATGGCTCCGAACACGTCTTTTCAGAAGCAGACTTCAAGAGCCTAAAGCTTGACGACCTCTGCAGTTTGTATGACACTCTGGCACGGGCTCCTGAAAAGAAGATTGAATGGTCTTCTGTATATCA
The DNA here is from genome assembly GCA_033807775.1 of Saussurea involucrata. Taxonomy (NCBI): domain Eukaryota; kingdom Viridiplantae; phylum Streptophyta; class Magnoliopsida; order Asterales; family Asteraceae; genus Saussurea; species Saussurea involucrata. The sequence goes on along the minus strand of CM066314.1, from coordinate 215,036,848 downwards.
AAGTGTCAAGAGGTTCATGCGGAATATCCTGATATTTTCTTATCTTACGGATTTCCAAATGGCCTTGGAGTCACACCAAACCTGAGTAAACCTAAGAGCACCGAACCGGCGTCTGTCAAACATTTAAGGTATTCCTGCTTATACTGTTCTGAAGAAACCTGAGCTTGGGGTGGTTTACAGTAATCAAGACTCAAAGAAGAGATTTATGAGAGTATGTGAAGCCAACAAGTTCAGTGATGGAACTTTCAAGATTATTCAGGTCCATCTTGAGAGTAGACTGCGTCTGGATGCAAGCGGGGAGGTGAAGCTTAAAGACAAGGAGAAGGAGCAGATCAAGCAAGTTCTGGATGCCATTACATACCGGAAGGAGTACCGGAATGCACTACAGAGGTTCGAGATCATCTTCGGAATTCGGAAGAGACATGTGTTCCCGGTGGATGCTTAAACTCTTTGCCTCTACATTGGTACAAAGGGGGAGAATGTTAGTGCTTAATTTACCATGTTGTACCATGTAGAGGGACCAATTATGTAAATGATAAGTTACATACTATATAATGTAACTTTACTCTAGATTTTCATTAGGTCATTCATATCATACATACACCAGTACACACACAGTACCATTGCTCTCTACGTTCTCTCTAATTGTACTTGGTGATTGTTCTTATTGATCAATATATGGATGGCCATCTGATTGCTTACATTGCTTTATTACTTGTTCTGGGATCACAATTACAGATTTCCTTGAGAAAGGAAAGTTTATATATTTATCTTCGAGTTACACTTTGGTCCTCCATCTTTCAAATAAATGCGCCGCTAACCCTGAAGATCCACAAGAAGTGAGGCGCAATCCTTGCTATCCTGAAGTATCATCTCCTTTACATTTTGACCCCTTAACTTCTGTAAATGACATAACAAACAAACTAAGTTAGAAAGATGACAAGATTGGTATTCAAGTTCTTACCTTTTCAACATGATTTCGTTAATTTTGGTTATGGAAGTGTTAATTTTAGGAATGATTTGAATTGTTAATACAAATAGGTGAAATGTTAATTTTGGTTATGGAAATGTTAATTTTAGGAATGATCTGAAGTGTTAATTTTGGTGATTTCGTTTTCATACCATATTTGATCAGTATTTAAGTTTGTTTGTATGTCTTAGTCAATATAATTAAGATTGTAGACAAATTATCAAGTTTCTTGGTACCGTATCGAAAATTATCTTCTTTTGTTTCAAGAAATTGTAACCAAATGATCAAGTTTTGGTTAAAAGTTTTTGTCACATAGAGCGAGTCCGGATCTTTAGTTATACGTAAAAACTTATACTTTCCAAATTTAAACTGTTGTTGCAATCTAAAGCTCTTGTTCATCATCTGTGTGCCTATCTTGTTTAGCCGCCTTCAAATTTATTTCATCTTTTCTTTTTGAACAGCATTTCATCTTTTAAATTTGTTAATCACATGTTTAGTAATGAATACAACATTTTGTACATATCGTATTGTGCACGCATGGTTTTTAGATTGAGTTCAACTAAAAATTTCTATTGTGTTAGGTGATTCAAAACTTGTGTTATTAATTAGGTGAATTGTTAAATATTGGACAAACATTAGGATCGATTTTATTTATTTGTAGTTGGATTGCAAATTGTGTAGCAAACATTAGGTTTGATTGTATATGGATATTTTATAGCCGTTATGTTGGCGAAATTTAAAAAAAAGATATGTTTGTGTTTTAAACTCATTTCTTTCATTTAAACCCATGGTTTTAGTTTCAAATAGTCAAACCATATCATGTTGGTAAGTCATATAAAACGCCTCTCTTTTATTTAAAACCAATGAATTGACTTTCAAAATAGTAAAAACGTTGCACGCAGGGTTTTAAAGTTATCCAAAACACCTCTCTTTGATTTAAACCTACGGTTTGACTTTTAAATAGTCAAACGACATATTGTTTTAAAGTCATCCAAAACACCTCATTTTGATTTTAACCTACGGATTAAATTTCAAATAGTCAAACCGTTACATATCGGGTTTTAAAGTCATTTGAAACACCTCTCTTGATTTAAACCTAAGGATTGACTCAAATAGTCAATCCGTTAAACGTAAGGTTTTAAAGTCATGCAAAACACCTATATTTGATTTAAACCTACATGTTGACTTTTAGATAGTCACGCGTTACACGTAGAGTTTTGAAGTCATCAAAACTGTTAAAAGGAAAAGTGTTATATACCAATCTTGACATTTTACTAACTTATTGTGTTTGTAATGTGTTTAACAGAACTTAAAGGACTGTTTATGAAACGAGGAAGATTCTTCAGGATACAAGGGACCGCGCCTCACTTCTTGTGAAAGCTCACGGTTAGCGGAGCACTTAACTCAAAGTGGGAGGACTAAAAGTGGAATTCTATCAAGACTATATAAATGAATTTGTATTCAGTATTTTATAATACACGATTCATTTTACTTTTCTCTAAAATTGTATTATTTCATTCTCTCTCAACTTTAGGGTTTCTAGTTATCATCTTCATAACTACTGAAAATGAATAGTATAGAGTAGCTAGTTGTTGAGATTTAATTTATATGTTCATCAGTTTGTTGTTATAATGTTTTCATTAATAATTTCAACATGGTATCAGAGCACTAAGGCTCGATCCAAGCGTCGCCGACGTTCCTTTCATCATCGCAACAATCTCTGGTGAAGTTCTTCAAGATCTCGATGGTTTCTGGTATGAATCTGGTACTTCTTTTATTTCTCCTTCGAGTTCTTCTCTGTCATTGTTTGATTGCGACTTCTCAGATCTCTCCTCTTTAGGCCTGTATCTGAGTTGTTCGTCTGAGGTTTTCCTCTGTACCTGCTATTTCTCACTTGTTCTTCTCTTCGTTATAGATCTGAACAAGTTCATGTGTGTTTTTTTTTCGTTTGTTCTTATCTTCTTAGAGATCTGAACATTCGTTGTCTTCTTTTCTTCATTACACACATTCAACTCACACTTTCGAGTTCTTTTCTTTCATTGTTTGGTTGCGACTTCTCAGATCTCTCCTCTTTAGGCCTGTATCTGAGTTGTTCGTCTGAGGTTTTCCCCTGTATCTGCTATTTCTCACTTGTTCTCATCTTCGTTATAGATCTGAACAAGTTCGTGTGTGCTTTCCTCTTGTTTACCTTATCTTCTTTTAGATCTGAACATTCGTTGTCTTCTTTTCTTCATTGCACACATTCAACTCACATTTTCACTTCATTTTCTGTTTCACTACATGCTACATATTTCTTGTTCTCATCCACTTATAGATCTGAACAATTTTTTTCTTCGATCTGTTTGATTTGTGCATGTTAGTTTTTCACATCAGATTTGTGAAAATCTCAAGTGGATCCTGTTTGGTTCCTATCTAAAAATAAAATTAAACCTTAAGGTTCTCGAGATTGAGATCAGTTAACCCTTGTATTTGATATTTGTCATTCTCATCATCAGATCTGTGAAATCTCGTTTGGCTCCTTTGTTCCTATTTAATATAGGCTTGGACCCGGAAAAAAAAGTTCTTGAGATTGAGATCTGTTAGCTATTTTCTGTCACATCATAATTGTGAGATCTCACTTGATTCGCTTTGGTTCTCATCTAATATAGATTTGAATCAGAAGTCTCAAGAGTGAGATCTGTTAGACCCTTTTTGTTCATCATCCTCTTTGTTAAAAATAGAGTAGATCTGATCTATTTTGGTTAAGATTCATTCTCTTGTTTAGATTTTTTTTCCTTGAAAACAGTGAGGATCTGCTCTCCTTTTTCAAAGTAGTTATTAATTGTGTTCAAATTGTTGACCTCTAGGTCGTTCTTTCGTCTATTAGCTAATTTCTATTGTACTTTCAGTAGGAGAAGGTGGTCCTAGTGACGTAGATCTGAGATCTGGCTCAATAAATCAGATCTTGTATTGTGTCTGGGAAGGATTCATGTACCTCTCTGTGTTGAATTTTTTTTGTTTTTGTTTTTTGTTTATTGTTAATGGACAGGCTCTAATGACGTGTGTCCTAGATCTGAACTTTGTGTAATCAGATCTGTAGAGGATTTAACTAAAGAACCTTTTCTTGTCCTAAAATCTCGTTTATCCTATATACCTGTTTTTTTGTTTTTGTTATCTGTTCTTTGTTCAGGTACGATCTGATCTTAACCACTTTGGTTAAGGTGTGTTGTGGAGGTTATACATAACCTATTATTGGTTGGTTTTCCTCTCCTCGTCTTCTGCTGTGCTACCTCAGGTGAAGATCTGTCAGTTCTTCCCTACCATATGGTAAGTAGGTAAGGCTCTCCCTCATCTTGCGTGTGCCCTTTTTGTTTAGGTGGCTAAGTGGTTGGCCACCTCCTGAGTGGCACAGAATCCTGTTTTTAAGCTCTTATCCTTTACCTGTGTGTGTGCTAACGATGACTTTCTTGTTCCGTTTTCTCTTTAAAAAAAAACATTCATCACCGTATGTTAAGCGACTGAGGTAGACGCCGGATTTGGGACTTGAGCTAGTGGTTTACCACAGCCGTGATAGTCGACAAGCTTCTTTCTTAGTCTCTTCAATCGGTGTTTTCTTTTTTTACGATTTCTTCGTCGCCGTTAAGCGTGGTTGTTTTCTCCCTCGATCGACGTTCTTGGATCTGATATGAGATCTGTAATATTTGAGATCTTGTCGAGGTGCATCTGATCTGTTGGTTTAGTGTTGTAGTCGACTCAGATTCGAGATCTTTCATACCTCGTTGTCTGAATCGGTGTTTGATCGCAGATTCGAGATCTTTCATATCTTGTTGTCTGAATCAGTGTTAGATCTAGGTCTGAGGTCGTCTATATTTCAGATCTGGTTTAGTCTCTCAATCAAAAGATTGATCGATTTAGTTTAGATCCGAGTTGCTAAATCTCAGTCGGTTGCCGTTTTTTGCTCCGATCTGCTCATCGTTTTCTTCTTTCGCGTCTTTTTACTGTTGTATACTTCATTTATCTTACGATTGCATCGATCTGTCCAAGAAACATGATATCGACCGGATTTGTGCCTCACAACAGTGATAGTCGGTTATTTCCATGATCAGCGCGATCCTCGTCAGATCTCTTGTTCTTGACATCAGGTGGAGTCAATTTCACGATTGGTTTAAAAAAAAACTCCATATCGAGGTTTTAAAACAACTCCATATCGAGTTTTTTAACTTTCCAGATCTGTTTTAGTGGCATCGTCTTAGCCTTGTTTGTATAGATGCATTGTAGCTTTGCTTTCTGAATCTGTATTCTCAAGGCCGTTGTTTTGAGCTATCGCCTTATTATTCCTTTTCTCGCAAGATTTTCACAGATCTGTTGCTACATATTTTCTGTTGCGTCATACAAGAACGATGAAGTTCCCATGATGTCTCCGCCGAAACCCTCGGTGTATGCGTGAGATCTAGGAACAAGTTTTTTCCTTCATATTTTCTCTTGCTTGATTTTTTCGATTCTTCAATAATCGTGTTCAGATCTGTTGCTTCTTGATATTCTCATTATTTTGCATCTTCAATCGACAAATCGGGGACAGATCAGGGTTCTCTTTAGACCCTTCGGTTTGGCTATCGATCTATTGGATCCTTCGGTTTCAAATCAGATCTAGTCGAGACATGTTGATTTAAGACGTGGCCTCGATCATCTTCAGATCTGAAATCTGAGGCATGTTCCGTACGTCGTTGGTTTTTCTCGTGTTTTGGTCTTTGTTTTTTTAGTATGCCCAGATCTGTAGATCGAGATTCACAAGTCGAGTTTCTTTTTAGAACCGTCGATTTGTTCTTTTTCTTCATCGATGCATAAAAGGTTCGTGTAGATCTGTGATCAGATCTGAGTTGAGATCTGATTTGGCCTAATTCAAATCGATCAATGACGTTCCATTGCAGGTCTTAGTCCTTGTGTAGTCGATTCGGATTTGTGTTTCGACCCTTGGACATCGTGTTCTCTTTTTTGTTCGAACATAGAAACGATGAGATGAGCTTCTATGATTGTTTGTTTTTGATTTGTATAGCTGATTAGATCTGTACGTGTTTTCTCATCAAACATGGAAACGATGATACGAGTTTCCGCGACTGCTTGAGTTTGATTTAAGTAAGTGTTTCAGATCTCGTTCTCCGTTTTTTAGAATTCAAAATCTACTTTGATAAATATGACACTAATTCAATAAACTTTAGATTTCATAATTGCATTAAATAATATTAAAAATAAAAATATTTTTTCCTTCTTTCTAAATAAACATATAAATATTAAAAAAAAATTAAACGTGTTAATAAATTTGAAACTTTATGATATTAGTTGTCTATTCATCAATTTTTTTGCCACTCACTCAAGTGTTTCACCAATTTCCTAAGGTAAAGGTCTGGTTTTCTGCTGCTATATGTTTGATTTCTAGGTGTTTTTATATATATGTCCGTTGGGTTAAGTGCATATTCTTTGTGTATTGATGATGCTTGTGTGTCGATGATCTGATGACATTTTTTCCGTTAGTTTGTTTGAGCAAGGAGCTTCGGCTGTTCTTCTTCTTCTTGACTCAGATCTGTGATGCTCAATATCGCTTGATCTGAGTTCTTCGTGTTCTTCTGATCCAAGGTTTAAAATCTCAAAATCGTGTGTGCGACTCAGAACTGAGTTCTATGGTTTGGTTCTTATTTCGGGTTATATTTCAAAACCGATTGGTTGTTATCAATCTGTCTTCTCTGGCACGTTTTTCCGACGACAATTGTGGTTGTCCACCGCTTTGATAGTCGGTTTCCGAGATCTCAGATCTGCTCCTGTTTTCCTATTCAGGGATTCTTCTCACTCGTTATCGTTCTAACCCCTTTTTTGAAGTTTTCTTCGATCTGTGAAAGGATCCGTGAGGCCATCGGTGACGGGCTCAGTTGACGTTCTCGATGGCTAGATCTTTTTTTAATAGATCTATTTTCGAGGTTTTTGTTTCAGATCTGGTATCTTACATATTTCTAGTGTGACAAGAGCTCGATGATGCATTTAAGATCAATCTGATGAACCATATGTGGATCTGTGGATGATCGTCGTGGCTAGACTCCTTTTGTTTCATGCTTTCGGTCTGATATGCTTATTAGGGTTGGTTCTCTTTTAGTTAAGATCTCTCGCTAGATCTGTTTTTGTTAGATGTGTTCAATTTTTTTGTTAAAATCTACTGCTATATTTTTAGATGTGGTAAAGTTATTTACCATCTGTTCTTTTAAGATATTGGTTGATTATATCTAATTTGTCAAGATCTGTGTTCTTGTGCGTTTGATACCTCTGCTCGTTTTTTGTGTTCCTTCCAGGTTTTTTCGGAAGTTGTTTTAATTTCTCATATCTATTGTTCGTTTGGCTGTGTTTCTGTGATTAAGAATGGTAAACTCTATTTATCATCTTCACTCCAATTTTAAAATAAAAGATCTTGGTCAACTTATGTTTTTCTTAAGTATTTAAATTCTTAAAACTGACCAAGGGAACTGTATGGTTTCCTGGTGAAGTAAGAAACAAAGTACAGTGTCACATTCCTCAGCTGAGTCTGAATATAAAGTTATGGCTGCAGACTTATGCAAATTAATATGGGTTCTTAGTATATTGTCAGGTTTAAAATTGAAAATCTACTTCCTGTTCGTTTAAATTGTGATAATATGTCTGCAATTTGATTTGCTAACAATTCTGTTTTTTTTTATGAGCGAACCAAGCACATAGAGATAGATATTCATCAGGTAAGGAATAAAGTTTCTTATGGAATGCTGAAGGCTGTAAAAGTTCCTTCAACAGAAAATCCAGCAGATATCTTTACGAAGTCACTTGGTGTTAATCAGCATAACTATCTCTGCTCTAAATTATATATGTTGCATATGTTCCGATGTCAAGATTGAGGGAGGGTATTAAAAGGTAAAGTGTTATATACCAATCTTGACATTTTACTAGCTTATTGTGTTTGTAATGTGTTTAACAGAACTTAAAGGACTGTTTATGAAAAGAGGAAGATTCTTCAGGATACAAGGGACTGCGCCTCACTTCTTGTGAAAGCTCACGGTTAGCGGAGCACTTAACTCAAAGTGGGAGGACTAAAAGTGGAATTCTATCAAGACTATATAAATGAATTTGTATTCAATATTTTATAATATACGATTCATTTTACTTTTCTCTAAAATTGTATTATTTCATTCTCTCTCAGCTTTAGGGTTTCTAGTTATCATCTTCATAACTACTGAAGATGAATATTATAGAGTAGCTAGTTGTTGAGATTTAATTTATATGTTCATCAGTTTGTTGTTATAATGTTTTCATTAATAATTTAAACAAAAACTCCTCTAAACCTACCGTATGACTTTTAAATAGTCAAACCATTATACGTAGGGTTTTAAAGCGAGCCAACTCATCTAAACCTACGGTTTGAGTTTCAAATAGTCAAACCATTACACATAGAGTTTTATAGTAATCCAAAACAAAGATGGTTGATCCCAAAAAAAAAACCGATGAATCTAGAAGATTCTGATGTATTGACGGATGTGACTCAGATGATTATAACCGAATCAAACAAAAAGAATCATGTAGCCGGAAAATTGACTCAGAACCACCAAGAGCCAAAATGCTCTGATACCATATTGTGGAATATGAAGTTCGGACAAATTGAAATTGATTGATTGATTCAAGAACATACATATCTGAACTATATAATAACAACACAACCGACTATACTAACGACCTTAGCCTAAAAGACCAAACTACCACTCACCATCTATAACTTGTTACCCGTAATAAAAATACTTTTTGAAATTTATTTATGAGGAAAGCATCTTCACATATATTTAAAGCTTGGTCACAATAATTACACAACTTATTTGCTTCAATGAAAATCAATTGGAATTTACACAAAGCATGAAGTTTGACAAATAGAATCCTTGAGTAGGGTTTGAAATTTGGTATACAGATTACAAAGTTCATTAACATGTATTAATCATTTTCTAGTTCATGTTCCTACATAAGACTTTAAACCTACTTCAACGACCTCATATTATTCCAACAAAAGAAAAAGCATACATTCAATTAATTAGATGTAGGAAAACACACACACACACATATATATATATATATATATATATATATATATATATATATATATATATATATATATAGGGTCCCCTTCTTTTGTTAACCAGTGTATATATGCACATCAGGCAATTGTAATATGTGCATATATGCAATGCCCCGATGTGCATATATGCAATACATGAAAAAGTTAACAAAAGAAGGAGACGCTATATATATATATATATATATATATATATATATATATATATAGAGAGAGAGAGAGAGAGAGAGAGAGAGAGAGGCGGGTTCAAACGAGGAGCGCATCAATTTAAGAGAACGTGAGGAGCACTCCCATGCTTCTGATCACATGTGATCAACAACTGCTAAAAAATCGGAACAAATCGAAAATTCGCGCAAGATGTGGCGCGAGGCGTGGCGCGAGGTGGCAAGTCGCGGATCATTAATGATTCACAACTGTTAATCATATGTGATTCATAACTGTCAATTGCTCCTCCAGATCAGTTGTGAATCACATGTGATCCACAACTGCCAATCACATGTGATTCATAACTGTCAATTGCTCCTCACGTTCTCACGTTTTGGTGCGCTCCTCGTTTGAACCTTCCTATATATATATATATATATATATATATATAGATGCCTAACAATTGATCATTAAATTTCATATAAAGTGAGCAATAATATTTGACCTATCGCACATATAAATCCCATGTAGGGCATCAAATCTTGACTCCTGTTATTGATCCCCCACTAAATAGTCAAACTCAAATTAATGTTGTGTAAATGTGTTGGGTAAGTCGATATATTCATTTTGTTAAGCTAAAGTCGGTGCAAAGTTGAAATAAGAGAGTGATAGAGAAAGAAGTGACTTAAAGCCCTTTGGTAAGATAAGGTAAATCCCCACAAGCAACTAGCACTTGAGTCGTTTTCAATTTTTTTCTGCTGTTTAGTAACCCATTGGAGGAAATAAAGCACTTACTTTTAAGCTTAATAGTCGGCTTTTTTATAGTGAAAGCCAAGAAGTACATGTGCCAATAATATGGGCATAGAGTCCTAATAAATTGTAAACCATCATTTTCGTGTAAACCGTGTAAATCGTCGATTTTATAGGTTTTTTTGATGAATTCTTTTTATGTAATTGTTTATTTTGATGAAATTCTTTCATATCATTCATTTCTTGATGAATTTTTTTTATGAAATTTGTAGTTTCATAGGTTTTTTTCATTCTTATGAAACTGTTTCATATATTGTTGTTTTCACCTATGAAACTACAAATTTTATAAAAAAATCATCAAAAAATGAATGATATGAAACAATTTCATCAAAATAAACAATTCCATACAAAAAATTCATCAAAAAAACCTATAAAATCGAAGGTTTACACGAAAATGATGGTTTACAGTTTATTATCCCTCTATAGACGTATAGTACTATATATATGGCAAAATGGTCAACGTCGGTTTCCAATAATGCCTTACGGTTGGTTAGGTTTATACCATTATATGGTTTAGACCATGAGTACCGCTACCCAATGAACCCACTGAACCCAATTGCCACCTCAGCGCCACATCAACTTTTCTATTTCCTACCCTCCTTACCCTAAAGTGGAGTACCGCCTACCCACCAAACCCACTCTTACCCGCTGAACCCAACCCTATGAAAATAAAACCAAAAACATCGGGTATGTGCGGGTTCATGAACCCGATAGCCTTACCCGCTCCCTCCCTCCCCCCCCCCCCCCCCCCCCCCCCCCCTTACCCGCTAACCCTGATTGCCACCTCGGCCTTACCCGATCCCGTACCCGAGGGCGGTACGGGTGGCCTTACAGATGATGCCACTCTAATATTTAGGTATCAATTACATATAAATATGAATAAAAATAAAGATGATCACATACAAATCCTTATCAATTGATAATTTAGAAGAATTATTGAATACCTAAATTAAATATTTTATCAAAATGATGTTTCAAAGTTTTACTATTTATGAAACAAAAGAAATAAAAGTTTAATCTCTATGTAGCTTACGAAAACATTTTTAATATTGCAATATTTCAGTTTTATTGACTAGATATATTGAATAATAAAATAATATAATAATATAAAATTAGTTGATATAACTAATAATAATTTTAAATAGTTAATAATTAACTTTAATGAATAATTTATTAATATAATTAGTTAATAATTTTTAATTAATATTAAATAATAATTTATAAATAATAATTAACAATAATAATATATATTTGTGATAAAGTGGCAAAAATCTCTTGAACCCGTCCAAGTAGCGTTCAATAAACTAGTTTATCGGTAGAGCTGTTTAAGGCGTTACGCTCGACCGATTAGAAAAACGGCTTTGGACAATCATTTTCGGGAAAAGTGGATGAACTTGGGTTGAACCGCTAAAATTAATGGACGGGTTGGATAATAAAAAAGAACCGGACAAGTTTGCCCGACCCGTTATGTTATTACTGAATTTTATGTATAATTAATAATTATTAAAGAATTTAGAAATGACTTTGGGTTGGATTCCCCGTACTAAGTATCAATTATCCCCCAAATATATATAATATGTGCTACGTTATATAGTACGTGTTAAATTTCGGTCTTGAAATATTACGTCCATAAATATTTTGTTATTAACTATAGATTGCCTATTATAGTTGTACATGCATTAAATGTGGCATGCAACTTGAGCGTGTGTATTCATTTAATTGGTTAGCAATACGTGTTTGTACTTTTAATATCAACCTTTTTTTATTTGATGTAGACATTTGTAAAACATCATTCTATGTGCAAAGGGGACAACAAACCAAACTTATTTTTTACTTACATGTAGGACATGTTCCTACACCAGATCAAGAGGTGGTGAGCAAAACTTGATCGATAATTTGTCAAACTTTCTAACTGATTCGATTCATGGTCTTCATTCGGCTAGAAGTCTAACCAATTTGCTTTTGGTGTTTCTAAAAGTTTTCAACTAGTTTTTGTATTTTGTTGAAGGCATTGCCTTTAACCATATTGAATGAAATAAGTATATCCCAATACTTATTTATAAAGATGATTGTGACACCAATTTTAAGATTCAAATCAGACACCAATTTGATTGAATCAGATCCTACATGGTTTCAGACCCTCAAGACAGTTGGATCCCCCAACGATTTTGGATCGTAGTCCAAAAAGAAAAAAAAAACTCCTTAAAATGTTTCAACTGTTAAATTAAATCGTTGATTTGTTATCACCAAATCCGAATAAACATGTCCAATAATTTTCTAAATTAAAATAAAATGTTCTTTTATTTAATTAATTATTTTTTTCCTATATTAATGTTATTTAATGAATTAATAATTTTTATTAAATTATAATAAAGAATATATAATTTAGGTTTTATTATTTGATTAAAATAAAGTTTTTTCTTTCATGTGGTATTTAAGAAGTTGGATCGAGATTATTGTAATGGAAATAAATAGTTTAGTAGTTGTTAAAGCTAATGTAATACTTATAAGAAAAATATTTTGATAATTTTATAGCAAAAATATGATACCAGATCTTGTAGAACTTTCTTGCACATACTTCTTTAATGGACACAATCAAATGGTTTGAGTGAACATGATGTCTTTGTTGGCATTTGGCTCTCATCAAATACATGTACTCAGTCCTGTAGGACTTATTCTGCTTAGTGATTCTTAAAACTTTTTCAAGATCCAGAACTCTGATGTTGTGAACAAAAATATATTTGTAGTCATCTTCCAAGAAAGCAACTTTGATTCTTGTTCTTTCTCACTTAGCTTCAGTTTAATTTTGAGCTTGGGTAGCATCAGATTGATTTACATCTGAATGACCAACTTGATCAGGTTTAGGCATAGAAGGCTTAGACTGCATAGGTTCACTTTGGATAGGATTAACTTGTGTAGATTGTGGCTCATGTTTGACAAAAGGAATTGAAGTATCAGGTTCAGATTGATGAGCTAAAGATTGTTCAAGAAACTATATCTCATGTTGAGCTATGATATCATCAAGCACATTAGCTTTACCATCATACTCAGATCCAAACATCATATCATCTAATTCTTCTTTGACTTTCTAGAAATTTTTCACAGCATTAGATTCTTCGTCATGTCGTCTATCTTGTTTAACTCAGCTTTAGGCACCCCATGCTTTTCAATGCTTGGTTCTACATCTGGATTCACATACAGAACTAAACTATCTGTTTTCCACTTTCTTCACCATACAAACCCGCTTCATTTACCTCAATAACCTCATTTTCTTGAGTTTCAGGATTGACACTAGATCCAGAAACCTCATTTACTCTTTGCCTTTTCATCTCCCTCTCGTGATGATGAGGATCATCCTAGTCATCATGCTTTCTCTTTTGACATTGGGCTTGACATTTTCGTGTGGACTCTAGAGCTTGAACTCTTTCTGATAAAACCTCCAAGGTTTTCTGAACTTCCATAATAGAGGAATCCATTGAAGACATACGTAAAACTACATCATTTTGTGAAAGCATCAAATGTTATGGAAGTAACAGTAGAAGGTTGAGCGGTAGCAGAATTTCGTAGAACACCAGTATCTGGATCAAATCAAATCAACACAAACAAGATCAAGATCTTAGAGAGAGAAAGTATTTTATGTAAAAAGAGAATACAGAGAGAGCAAAACTTGATCGATAATTTGTCAAACTTTCTAACTGATCGATTCATTGTCTTCAATTGGCTAGAAGTCTCACCAATATGCTTTTGGTGTTTCTAAAAGTTTTCAACTAGTTTTTTTTTTAATTTTGTTGAAGGCATTGTCCTTGAACCATATTGAATTATATATATAAGGATATCCCAATACTTATTTATAAAGATGATTGCAACTCCAATTTTAAGATTCAAATCGGACACCAATTTCCGATTGATTGATTCAGATCTGTTAAAAGGTATGTATATATTTTACCAATCTTGACATTTACTTCTGTTGGTTCCTTATTTGATTAACAAAGATTATCTTATCTATTAGTTCAAATAAGATGTGTTGCGGAAGCGTATTTGAAGAACTAACAGATATGTTTGTATAGAAACAATACAAAACATCAAATAAACAGTATATGAAGAACAGGTGAATATCTTAAAGTTTGCTGTATTTGATGAAGAACACTAACAATAGATTTGACGTTAATTGTGTGTGTGTGTGTGTGTGTGTTTCTTGTATGAACTGGTTATCTGATGAGGAAGAACTCAACATGAGTCTTCCTTTTATACTACTACAAAAGAACTATTCTAGACAAAAGGACTAATGCTACAGGAAAGAAGGGATGGCATGAACAGTTGGAAATCTGCATGCATTAAATGCGCTAATATCAACTTGCAAGGATTCCTATCAGAGTTTGACACGTGTTTGTTGTCGGACCATGCCTTGTACAAGTTGATGAACGGACCTTTGGACAGTAGCAAGATATTTCTGTAACAGTGGTAAGATATTTCTGCAACAGTGGCAAGATATTATAAATATCTTCCAAGTCTTCAATCTGAACCGCAAAGATTTTGTCAAAGGTGACAGAGGTTCTGCGGCTCGGTCCTTGTGAGCTTTCTTCTGTAGATCCTTCTTTGGTCCTTTGTGAGTAGTCTTCTGTAGATTCTTCTTGGGACTTGGTGTTTCTTGAATGATCTTGTTTGCTTCGGCAGAGCTTCTGTGGAACACCGCAGAGCTTCTGTGGAACTCTTTCATACTTAAGCCTATTTTTCAATACTTCTAATATTATGAATATTTAGAGCTAACAATCTCCCCTAAGTATTGAAAAATGAAAATTTGATTTTAAGCATAATTTAGGCTAAGTAAAGTAGACAAAGGTTAAACAATACCTCAAAAGTTTCATTTCATTTCCTTTTAAAGATTACAGAGATAAGTAACTGAGATTTAGACATTTGCATCTTTGAAGTCGTTGAAACTTCTGTTGTCGAATCCCACTTCTCTAAGCTCGTGATAAAATTTGATGCAGAGTTCTCTCAAGCCGATTGTAGCATCTATTTCTCTAATCATTCTTTCTGCTGATTCTTGATCCATAAGCTCAGTACCTATGTTATCTTCTAAGATTGATCTGAACTTGTTCAGAGTACTGGTTGCATACTTCTGACAGTCCATTTCAACAAAAAGTCTTACTTGACCAGCAGGATCCTTATACACTAACCCGTACCTTGGTGTTGTTATGATTGAGTTGGGTATTGCAGAAGGTGGGCAGTGATCCTCTGGTGGTCTCAGACTCAGGTTTCTGACTCCAAGATCTCTTCCCAGTTGAAAGTCTATCATGCTATACAGTAGAAGCTTTTCTCTCATCGCTTTCCGGAACACTTGATAGGCTCTTCTGTTAGCATCGTTGTCGAAGTTTTATTTTGTCCAAAGTAGAAGATCTGGCAGATCGTAGGGGTTCAAGTTCCTTATATCGGCATCTGAAAATTGATTTTCGGACTTGTTCTCCCTTTTGACTTTGTAAATGTTGTACCTGATCTTTGGAAAGGTTCGCGTTTGAGAGAATTTTCAGTATATTACCTTTTCAATTTTGGACTCTGAGAAAACTTCTGCCCTTGATTTTGGCTTTGTTCTGCTGAAGGTGTTGTCAAGGTCAGCTCTGAGTTGAGGATCTTCGATGTGTGGTATAGGGTTGTTCTGATATTGCTGTTTGTAAAGGTACCTATACACCACCTCTTCCATTTCTGCATGTCGTGTATCTGGTGGTGGTATTGGTCTTCGCAGAGCATCCATTTGTCGTTTTATCTCTGCAACCATACCCTCTGTTGCCCAGTCGTCTTCAGGTTTAGGAGCGACAAAGGCATCGAATGAGCTCTTCATCAACTTCTCTGTCGTTTGTGGCATTTGGTTTTTCTTATGTGGTTCTTCTGTCATGATTCCCTTTCCTTTATTTTTGGTTTGGGAAGGCTCAGAACTTGTTGTCTGCTTTGGACTCTGTGGGATTGCTTCTATTGGTTTGGGTGTTGAGGTGTCTGTTGGTATGATGGGGATTGCCTCTGTAGTTTTTGACACTTCAGTTTTTGAGGACTTTGGTGGGGATGGTTCTGTTGGTTTGATTGGGGATTTGGGTTCTGTAGATGTTTCTTCTGTTAGCTCGATTGTGGTTTGTGGAGGGATATCAAAACATTTTGCATCTCTGAAAGCGGATACGAATTACATTCTTTTTAGGACATAAGTAGCAGAACGTTTAGATGTTTTTGGTTTGTGGGCAATGGATTTTCTTCTTGGGTGAGTTTTGGGTTAGGATTTTGGTGGAGAATGGGGAAGTTCTTCTGAGGATGAAGAAGTCAGGATTTGAACTTCAGGGACATCTTTTTCAAGGACAAAGGTGGTTTCCACAGAGGCTGGTGTTTCTTCTGTGGGTCTCTGTTGTTTTTCCTGAGTTTGGGTTTGGGTGGGTGGTGCAGATGAGATTGGTACTGCAGATATTGGAGGACTGGTTGCAGCTGTTTCTTTTTGTTTCTTCCCTTGTGTCTCCCCCTCAGGATGATCTGATGAATCATCATCATCATCAGAGTCATCCTGACCCTTATCTTCTTTACCATCTGCTCTGCAAGTAGTGTCAGGTTTCTTTGCCCCGGCTGCCATCATTTTGGCACAGAGATCATCACAAAGACCAAGAAGAGTTTGAACTTCGGCCTCTGTGTTGAACCGCATCTTTCCCACACTAGCTTTGAAGTCTTTTACGTAAGAAGCGTTGGCTATTGTGAAGGCTCTGATAAATTCTATCATTTGATTCAAGATGCTTTACCCAAGTTCTGTCAACTGTGCTCTGGTCATGTAGTCGGTAGGCTTCATGGCTAGAGTGGCTTCTGTTGTTTGTTCCTGAACTTGTCGTAGAGCTTTCTGCAGTTCTTCTGGAGTAATAGCTTTTGATGATGACACTTGTTCTTTCATCTTTTCCAGATATATTTTGATCGAGTTGTTGAAAGCAGAAGTTACAGCTTTTTCAAAATCAGCAGCAGTAGAGGCAGGTGTGGTGGCAGAAGTTGTGGCAGCAGTCTTCATCTGGGCTAGAGTAGATTGCACCTCTGTGGACAAGTTGTCCATTTTGGTGTTTAGTTCTGAGATGGCCTTGGATGTAACTTCTGCAAAAGATTTGAAAGAGCTTTTCAACTCTTCCAATGTTTGGTTCACAGAGGTGACAAGGGTTTGGAACTCACCCCTTGATACGTGTGAACTCGTGGTAACCTCTGGAGGAACACATTCATTTCCAGAGTTTGTCCTTGTTCCTTGGACACCTTCTGTCACCCCTGTTTGTACGTTGAGGGTGGAAGGATTTCCTTCTGATCCTCGAGGAGAAATATGAGTTTCAACCCCTACAGAAGTTCTGTGAAGGTCAGAGTCCAACTCCACTCCAGAGGTGGGTATTGGAATGTCCTTTTGTTGACTTGGAGACTTGTCTAGAGTCTCTTCGTCATTGTGCTCTCCACTCCTCTCTGAAAGGAGGTTTGGCCCTATCGTTGTGTGCGTGGCAGAGGAAACGAATTCCTCTGCAAGGATGTCAGGTGTGATTTGGGGCAATAAATCACGAACTATGGGTGAGTCCTTTTGATAGGACTCCCCAGGAATGGTTTCCCCGGTTATATTAGGCACAGAGGTTGAAAGAGTAACCTCTGGCTGGCTGGGAGGGGTTGGGATTGAGCTGTGCTGCTCTATTTCAATGATACCCTCTGCCGCTAGACCGGCGGTATCAGAAATGTGGGTTGCACTAGGAGGGGGTTGGGGATGTGTGCCATCTTCTTCTTCGGCATCTTTTTCTGCAGAACCCTCTGCTGTTTCTATCCTACCCTCTTCCTCTATTGTAAAGTCTATGTTTACCTCTTCTTCTGAGGTTTCCACTGTAGGCGCTACTGTTTCTGCTTCTACTCTTAAGGAATCATAAATGAAATGAGATCCTATAAGTTTTCGTACGTGAGGGTGCATGGTTTGTGTACCTTGAGCTGCAGAAATGACTTCTGTTGTGCGCATAGCCTCTGTAGACTGATCCAATGGTTCTGCGACCCATCCTGATGGATCTAAGGTTTGAGCAATGTCGGGATTGTTGAGGAAGGCATTGAAATCTCCCTGTTGATCTGTATAAACTATTGGGGATGGAGGTTGCAGAGGTATAGCCTGATCTTCCTCTTCTTGTTCGACATCCTCTGTGATTACCTGCAGAGGTGATCTTAGTTTCTTCTTCTTTGACTTTCTCTTCTTTGGCTTAGGAGCTCCCTCTTCTGTTGATTTGGATTTTCGTTTCTTTTGTTTTGGAGATGAGGGAGGTGCAGAAGATCTTGTTTCTGCAGCTTGTGGTGGAGAAGAGTGTTGAGCTGCAGAGGTTGTAGTTTCCTCTGTTGGTTTTCTTTTATTGCTCTTCTTCTTGGGTGTTGCTGCAGAGGTTTTTCTTTTCAGAGAAGAGCGGTAAATGCTCTCTCTTTGGGCTTTGAATCGGTCTTGTACTGAATAGTGTTTCTCTAAAGCTCTAGCCCATTCCTCTTATGTCATCCTTTCTACTTCATCTACACCTAAGGGGGCTCCTAGACGCGGGGGTGTCACAGGACTTGGTTCTGGAGTCCTGTGGACGCGTATATATGTAACACCTTAGCCATATCCCACATCGGTCGTGGACAGGAGAGATGCTGGGTATATTAGTAAACCTTGGCCTTACCAGACACAACGCGTTTTGGGGCCACAAGCATGCGGGTTCCTTGGGAACTCTGTGGTTAAGCGTGCTTGGGTGGGAGTAGTACCAGGATGGGTGACCTCCTGGGAAGTCTTTGCGAAGTCCTTGCCAGGTCGCCAAGAACAAAGTCGTGAGCCAGTGGGGCAAAGCGGACAATATTGTGTCGTGGTAAGGGAGGGGTGTTACAAATGGTATCAGAGCCGGGAACCGGACTGGTGTGCCAACGAGGACGCTGGGCTCCCAAAGGGGTGGATTGTAAGATCCCACATTGGTGGGGGAGGGGAACAAATGTTGCCTTATAAGAGGAACTTGATACCTCCCCTATTAGACGCGTTTTAAAACCGTGAGTCCAGGTGTGCAGACAAAGCGGACAATATTTGGTACGGTTGGCCTGGGATGTTACAAATGGTATCAGAGCCACTCATGTGCCGTTCGAGATGTGGGGCAAACCTCATCGAGGACGATGAGTCCCTGAGGGGGGGTGTGTGTAACACCTTAGGCATATCCCACATCGGTCGTGGACATGAGAGATGCTGGGTATATTAGTAAACCTTGGCCTTACCAGACACAACGCGTTTTGGGGCCACAAGCATGCGGGTTCCTTGGGAACTCTGTGGTTAAGCGTGCTTGGGTGGGAGTAGTACCAGGATGGGTGACCTCCTGGGAAGTCTTTGCGAAGTCCTTGCAGGTCGCCAAGAACAAAGCCGTGAGCCAGTGGGGCAAAGCGGACAATATTGTGTCGTGGTAAGGGAGGGGTGTTACAATATACTCTAATTTCCTATCCTCATCAGTTGCATATGCCAGAAGGTTCTTCGACAGAGGTCTGCAGTGGGGGTAACTGTCTTCATGCTCTGTAGGAGTATTTTTATTCATTGGGTAAAGCTTTACAGATGGCCCCTCCATTGGCTACTTCTGCATTTGAAGTAGAGGTTCGAAGATTACTCCTAAAATTCTTTGGTATTGCAGAGGAGGCAGATACCCTGGTGTGTTCCTTTTGGCCTTTTGAGTTGCGCGCTTTCTGTCGATCGTATTCACTATTTCCTGCATCATGATGGTGGCATAGTCAAGTGGAATATCGTAATAGATTCCATACATGATGGTCAGGATTTGGAATGAGCTTTGGTCGGGGCTACCGGTTTTCCCTGTGAGGCAACGATTTAAGATGGAGAACAGGGTATTCCACAGAGGTGGTAGTCTGCCTCTGCGGAAATCATTGCGTTTCCTCAGGGTTGTGTTATACCCTAACATTTCTACGAATCGGCAGAGCTCCTCGTCCGTAGGAACCTCAGCATATTTCTTGATTCCAAGAAGACCTCTGGTTGGCAGGTTGAACTCCAGTGAGAACATGGTTCTGTTAAACATGAGTTCTAGGTACTCAGACTTGTCTGGCTTTGAAATATGGCCATTTATCAAAGAATCATCTGAATCAAATCGGCAACTTTGCCAAAATTGATTCAGATATCGTGCAGGGATTTTTGTTGGGGTTTTGGAAAGGAGAGGGTATAATATATGGTTTTCCATGATATTGAGGAGAAGTGCATGGGCTTCGCCGAAGGCTGTTGGTGAGGGTACCAGGTAGCAATTGTTAGATTTCAATGGAAGAACATCCTCAAAATGTTCTTTGTTCAGAAAATGTTGAAGGTTTGTGGTTGGTGCAAAGTTTGCAGAGTCGCCGGAGTTTTCTGTTTCAGCATTTACGGCGATGTTAGGGTTTTGGGAGTGCTCTGAATGCACTGGGGAGTGTTGAGGAGAGTTCCCCGGAGAGTTTTGAGCAGCGTGGGAACTGGAAGCCATTTTGTAAAGTAAAATGCTGATTTGAATATAGTTGCAGGTTCGCCGGAGAAGAGAGTGAGTAAAGATTTTGTGAGGTATGGTAACTTTGGTTTTATACTGAGTTTGTGGCCGTAGTATCTGAAAGGGTTAATATTTTGAGGTAAATAATATTTGGGGTCCGCACTTGAGTGGTAACGGCGGGTTCAACTTTCCATAGGAACGTGTTGCATGTAGGTCCAATGAAAAGATGAAACGTCCTTAGTGTCAGTTATGACGAGACGTCGTGGGCGGCCTTATTAAATGCTGGGCGCGTGGGCCTCTTTACCTCCATATGATTCTCACTCGCAGAAAAGTTACCGTTACTGTTACAGAAATGCCTAAAGTAAAAACTGACAGAGGCTCTGTGATTTGAGAATCTTGTTTTTATTGCCTCTTTAGGTTGTACCTTCACAAAGAATGGTTGAAAAATCCATGGAGAGGATCGATAAATTATTTGTATAGAAACTCCTTTACAGAGGTTTTTGGACCTCTGTCAGAGCCAGCAGAGGTTCTGAGACAAGAAATTTCGTATAACTAACAATTTATAAACATTTTTGATCATCCAAGTTTTTGATTGATTTTAACAAAGTTTTTAGGACATGTTTGAAAACTGGTGTCCTAGAATTTTTTTTTTGAAAAAGGTTTTGTGCAGCAAAAAGTCTTTTTAAAACATGTGTTGGTCTACAGAAGTTCTTTCTTGTGGAGAGAACTCTGTAACCGGATACTTCTGTTGCAGTGCTTGTACGCGATGATTCTTTTTTATTTTGATACCTAAAAAGATTGACAGAGTTTCCAAGAATTATTGATTTAAGATCAGAGCTTTTGCCTGCAGAACCTCTGTTGGACTCAGCAGAGGCTCTGTGACCTTAAATTTCTAATAATGGAAAACTCAACATTCTTTTTGATCAAATTTTTGTTGGAATGTGTTTAATAATGTTTCTAGAACATATTTAGAAATTTGTGTCCTAGAAAATTATTTTCAAAAAGAATTTGTTCGAGATACTAACCTTTTTGTTATTCTTTGTCCGACAATGTTCTTTTCTTTTGTTGTTTTCATCTCTTCCTCTGCTCCCCCTTGACTTATAAATCTCTGTAGATTAAGCAAGGTCTTCTTTTGCTCCCCCTTGATCTAATCATCCTTTGTAGATCAAGATTGTTTTCCTTTGCTCCCCCTTGACAGAGGTTAATCCATATTTATCATTCCTAACTTACCCACCAAGTAAAGGAATCTTTTCTCATCAAGTGCCTTGGTGAATAAATCAGCAAGCTGAAATTCTGTTGGTACAAAGTGCATCTCGATGGTTTGATTTTCCACATGATACTTCAGAAAGTGATACCTGATATCTATGTGCTTTGTTTTTGAATGCTGTACTGGATTTGCAGAGATGGAAATCGCACTTTTGGAATCACAGAAGATGGGGATTTTGCAAATGATGTGACCAAAGTCTTTTAGCTGAGTTTTCATCCACATAACTTGAGAGCAACAGCTAGCAGCATCAACGTATTCAGCTTCTGTCGTAGATGTTGAGATACAATTATGTTTCTTTGAAGTCCATATTACTAATTTCCCACCTAGGAATTGACAACTCCCAGAGGTACTCTTTCTGTCGAGTTTGCATCCTCCATAATCTGAATCTGTGTATGCCTTTAGTCCAAAACCAGAGTTCTGCGGATACCAGAGGCCAAGATTTTTGGTCCCTCTGAGGTATCTGAAGATTCTCTTTACAGCAATATAATGTGACTTTTTAGGATTAGCTTGATATCTTGCACAAAGACATGTGGCATGCATTATGTCAGGTCTACTGGCCGTTAAGTATAATAAAGACCCAATCATTCCTCTGTAAAGTGTGCACTCGACAGAGATGCCATTTGGATCTGAAAAAAGTTTATTTCCAGTGGCCATTGGGGTTTTCATGACAGAGGCATCAGAGAGGCTATATTTTTCAAGTATGTCAGAGTGTCAGGATCGAATCTTAACAAGATTAACAATACTTAGAATTCAGAATTAAAGAATCTGCGGAATAGAACTTTAATTCTCACAATCAATGAACAGAATATCAGAAAACACACAATTTTTGTATTCACTGTTTCGACTCACAATATTACAACCAAACCTCAATCTTGTTGAACAGGCTCAACAAGACGACTTCTACTTCTCTAGAAATAGGGTTCTTAAACCTTGAGGTTAATTCTCTCTAAAAACACAATCGAATTTAGAATTTTCTCTTGTATCTCATGTATCTTTAATAGCTATCTATCAATAAATATATATACTGAATAATTACAAGATAACTATCAAAATAAGATTGATCTTCAGAATATTCTTTTAAGTATATCTTCAATCAATCCATCTTTATCTCCTTCAATCTCGCATTCCATGTTCTGATCACAAGCAGTAGTAACTTCATTCTTCTCAAGCAGTACTAATAATCTTTCAGCAGTAGTAATGTTTGATATGCCCAAGCAGTACTAACAGTTTTCGTAAGACACCAGCAGTACTAACTTTTGTTCAGCAGCATTAATGATATTCCAGCAGTAGTAATATACCAGCAGTATTAACTTTGTTCAGCAGCATTAATGATATTCCAGCAGTAGTAATATACCAGCATTATTAACTTTGTTCAGCAGTATTAACCATGACTTGCAGTAGTAACTTTGACAAGCAGTACTAACCTCACATAAGCAGTATTAATAATGTTCCAGCAGTATTAATATCTCAGCAGTACTAACCTTGAACTAGCAGTAGTATCTTTGTTCTGGCAGCACTAACATTGAACTAGCAGTACTAACTTGATCTGGCAGTACTAACTTGATCTGGCAGTAGTAATGTTGTTCTGGCAGTACTAACTTGATCTGGCAGTAGTAATGTTGTTCTGGCAGTACTAACCATACTTAGCATATCTTCAGTTCCCAACACAGAGACATATTTTGATTGGTTTATGAAAATTCCTTCTGATGTTTGTTTGACTTGAAGTCCGAGGAAAAAGGTTAATTCTCCCATCATGCTCATTTCAAACTCACTCTGCATGAGTTTTTCAAAATCTTTACATTTTTGTGTATTTGTAGACCCAAAAATAATATCATCTACATATATTTGTACAAGAATAAGCTCATTTCCTTCACCTTTAAAGAATAGATTTGTATCAGTGGTACCTCTGTTGTAGTCGTTATTGAGCAGAAAGGTGGAAAGTCTTTCGTACCATGCTCTTGGAGCCTGTTTCAGTCCATACAGAGCCTGTTTCAGTCCATACAGAGCTTGTATACAACATCCACCAAATAATATTCATGAAATGTATTGTCAAGAGAGATGACATACACTCCACAATTCTCAATGAGCATCCAGTTGGTAATGACTTGAAAATTCCTTGCCATCAAATACTGAACTGCTTCTGGTTTGAACATTAAGCACAAGTATTCAAGAACCATCTTGGTAATAGACATACCTTGCTCTGTCAGCATGTTTCCATATAGCCTCATTCCAACCTTGAACATCTCTTCCAAGTCAGATCTAGAGCATGTTCTGATAAGTTTTCCCCAAGTAGGACAAACTTCAAACTTTCCATCTGCCCTTTTGATTCTGATGAACTCCTTTCTTCCATCTTTCAATGTGTCCCAGAAGATGATTTCAGGAGCCATAGAAGATATTGGTTCAGCTTGGATTGGATTAGTATTAACCACAGTAATATACAAATCACTTTGAGCATTTGGCAGTGATTGTACATTGCTTGGTTGGCCTGAGGGAGTTGCCACTTCTTCTTCAGCAACTTTTGGATCAGTTTTCTCTTTCACTGCTTCCTCCTGGGCTTCTTCTACAGTTGGATCCACCCTTGGCTTCTTTACATCTTTCTTCTTTGAGGCTATTGTCATTGTTCTTGGCCTCTTTGTTCTTTTGAAAGATTTAACAGCTTCAGGAGTGGTTTCAGCTGTTTCTTCTTTGTGGCTCTTAGCAGCACTAACAGTTTCTGCTGCCTTTTGTTTTTCAGCAGCAGTAACCATTTCTACTGCTATAGCTGTTACTGCTTCTTTTATGACCTTTAATACTGCTGCTTTGACACTGTCCTTCACAATCCCATATATCTATTCATCAATCTCTGCTTTAGTTACTGTAGGAACAGATTCTGCTTTCTTCTCACTTTCAGATACTGCTGCTTCAGTCTTAGATACTGCAGCATTATCTGTTTCTACTGCTGGTTCTGTTTTTACTTCTTTTGCAACCTCAGCAGCAGTAACGGTTTCTGCTGTTGTTTCTGTTTCTGCTTCCTTTGTAATATCTGCAGCCTCCTCAGTCTCCCCCTCAACCTTATACTCATACTCCCCCTCAATGTTTGCATCCTCCATGTTTAGATCAGAGTCTAACTCCCCCTTTTTGGAAGCATCATTGGTAGGGTGTCTTCTCCTAAGGACAAACTGAGCTTTCTTCTTTCTGTGCATCAACTTAGTGATCATCTTCCTTTGCTTCTCAAGCTGTGAGTTTTGATAGAGGACCACTTTCTTGAGTTCATCAATTTCCTTTTTCTGATCCATGACCTCAATGTTGATATTTGCAATAGTTTCCATCAATTCCTCGTACGTATATCTATCCTCACCCTGTTTAGGAGTTTTTACCTCCCTTAAAGGATCATTGGAAGTTTTAGCAGGTGTCTCTTGCCTAGAAAAAGCACTACCTACCCCCTTGGTTTCTTGGCACCTGGGACCTCTGGATGATTTCTCACCCTGAGTTGCCGTGAGGAAGGGCTTAGTTATTTTACCACCGGCCTTCTCTTTGCTAGCAGAAGTAGTGGCAGCCTTGCGACTCACATGCTCAACCTTCTCCTTAGTGAGCACCTTCTTGGGGTTGGGAGACACCCCTGTGGTTTCCCTTTCGATATTCTCCATTGGAGAATGCTCCAACAGAGGGCTTAAAGGCTTCGGGCTCTTAGGAGATACACAAGGGAAGGAACCTTGTGTACCTTTCTTCTTTCAAACTTTTTGGTTATTATGGGAGTGGGTCGTACAAGAATGGACTGAGGGATTTCTTTTGTGATGGAAGGTTGGGATTGGTCATCAGCGGGTGTGTCTAATGAGGGCTTTGACCCTGATGCCATACCTTCAAATGTGTGGGACACAACCATCATTGTAGAGAACAATGGTGTGTCAACTCCTTCCGAGTCCCTAGGAAGTCTTTTCATATTTGAGAAAACCTTCCCTTTAGGGGGTTTTGGCACATATACCTCATCAAACTGAGGTAATTCCGTCAATTCCTTGGTAATTACTTCCTGAACAAACCTTGGATACATATAGAAACGCTTTTTGGATTCCAGGTTTGCCACAAGATCATTGAAAATCATTTGAGAAAAATTAAACTTCCTGTTAGTGGCTAAGCAGACTAGAGCATAAGCAATAGTACTGCTGAACTCACTCCATCCAGTAGTTTTCTTTGAAATACAATGCATTAGGGTATGAACAAAGAATCTCCATTGAGTAAAAAACTTTGACTTGTAGAATTTAAAAACTCCAATGGGACCTTCATACCCCATTCTTTGTAAAGTTGAGAAGAGTTCTTCATTGGGAATAGAAGATATACCTGAGGCATCATCTAGTCGAAGAGTGATGCGAATGAGTTCTTCTGAAACTTTCAAGGGATTGTCACATACCCTTGTTTGAATGACTTTATGCCCATCTTCGGATTCTACGGTGGCATTGGCCCAGAATTGCGTCTGATGCTCGATGTATATTGTCGGATTCACCGTTAGGGCATACGAAATATGAGTGGACTTGAGAAAATCCACAATTTCATGAAATCCTTCGGCCTGCTTCGGCTTCTGAAGCATTGCAATCTCATTATGCTCGTTGACAAACTCCATAATCGTTGTGCTTCCTGAGGATTTGTATAGAAAACACAGAGATTCTAGGGAGATGAGGTTAGAACGAGAGAGAGAAGAAGTTAATGCGAAGAGTCGTTATGAACTTTGGCGGGCAAACAGGGGTATTTATAGCAGTATTTGCCCTAGATTTTCAAAAGCAGTATTAATGACATAAGCAGTATTAACGACTTAGCAGTATTAACTACACAAGCAGTATTAACTACTTAAGAAGTATTAACAACAGAGCAGTATTAACTACTAAGCAGTATTAACTGCAAAAGCAGTATTAACTACTGAGCAGTATTAACTACTGAGCAGTATTAACTACTGAGCAGTATTAACTGCTAAGCAGTATTAACTGCTAAGCAGTATTAACTACTCATTGGCAGTATTAACTGTGCACTAGCAGTAGTAACTCTGCACTGGCAGTAGTAACTCTGCACTGGCAGTAGTAACTCTGCACTGGCAGTAGTAACTCTGCACTGGCAGTAGTAACTCTGCACTGGCAGTAGTAACTCTGCACTAGCAGTAGTAACTATACTTGCACTTTGCAGCATTTGTCAAATCCTCAAATGTCATCTTACCTTCTGACATCACCTTTACTTTTACCACTTATCTTACCTCCTGCAGGATTATTCCCAAATGCAACATGTACCTCATCAATCTTTTTGAAATTTTTGAGGCAGGCCATGTTACCTGTCATGTGCCTGGAGCAACCACTATCAACATGCCAAATGCTCTTCCCCTTGAGCTGTTGGTTGCCCTGCACATTAAGATAAATCAGTTAGTTTTGTTGGGAACCCAAGCCGAAGTGGTCTTGGGTCTCCCTTGCTCATCAAAGTACTTGCACTTGGTTTTGATGAGATTTTCAACCTTAAGTACTGCAGTACTGGAGTACTTTGTCAATATGATTGGTTTAGCAGCACTAGAAGCAGTATTAACCTCAGAAGTACTAACAGTGCTAGCAGTACTAACACTGGGAGCAGCAGTATCGTTAGCAGCACTATCAGTACTAGCAGCAGTATCAGCAGTACTAACAGAGTTAGCAGTATTAACAGAGTTAACACTGCTAGAAGCAGTATTAACAGAGTTAACACTGCTAGCAGCAGTATTATCTGAATAGGAAGTACTAACAGTGTTAGCAGCACTAATATTGCTAACAACACTGACTTTTGAAGAATTACTAGCAGTATTAACACTGCTAGCAGCACTAACTCTTGAAGAAGTACTAACAGTGTTAGCAGTACTAACACTGCTAGCAGCAGTATTATTTTTAGTGCCTTTTGTAACCCACATTGTAACACATTCCTTTTCAGGATTTTTCTTCATGTGGCTTTTTGGTTCAGCTTGTTTCTTAGCCACATTTGTTCTTGTAGGCTTCCTATAGCCAGAAGGTTTTTGATAACTTCTTTGAAAACTTCTCTTTTGGTTAATAGGATTGAAGAAACAGTATTTGGCAAGATGATTCAGTTTGCCACAAATAAAGCAAGGTTTTGGTCTGTTAATCTTTTGCAGATCAACTCCTTGCCTTAGTGCCCACTGGTTATTCCAGTTCCTTTGATTTCCCCTCTTATTATCATGTTTTTGGGGCTTATGCTCTTGAGATTTCCTGCAAGAACAATGTTCACAAGTTTTAGAGTTCACAACAGTGGTCTGTGTATAATGAACTCCCTTTCCCTTGTCAGTCCTTTTCATCTCATTGTTCTTAACACATGGACTTTCACATTCCTCATCAGATCCTTCTTTTTCAGTCTTCTCCTCAACAACTACTTTATCTAATGGATCTACTTCAGTGGCTCCTTTAGGTAAGTCCTTCCTATCCTTGGTTTCTAATAGGTCTGACTTAGGAGGGATGTAGTTGTTGTTATATGGTGGGGGTGTGGCATTGTACCCTATTCCTGGTTTCAACTTACTATGGATTTGAGAGTTGATTATGTTGTCCATGACTTTGGAGGCACAAGTAAACTTTTCTACATCAAGTTTAACTTTCTCAAGCTCTCCTTTTAGTTTCTCACATTCTTCCCTAGACTCTTTCAGTTGGAACTCCAGACCACCCTTTTCCCACTTCCAGTAGTTTGTATCATATGAGTGTTGAAGTTCATTGGCTTGAAAAGCCTTAATTTGTTCTTCAAACCTCTCAACAATCAATACATAATCTCTTATGTCCTTTTCTAATCTCTTAAGGTCATC
Organism: Saussurea involucrata; assembly: GCA_033807775.1. Lineage (NCBI taxonomy): Eukaryota > Viridiplantae > Streptophyta > Magnoliopsida > Asterales > Asteraceae > Saussurea > Saussurea involucrata. The sequence continues at coordinate 215,008,291 of CM066314.1, read as the reverse complement.
ACACATTCCCTGATTGTGATCTCTATACCTTTTAACAGTGTCTATACAAGATTGAGAACAGAGATTAGATTTTACCTCCGTAGGAATATCTGAGACTTCTGCCATGAGTGCATGATTCTGGATTGCCTCTTCTGCTTGATCACTCCAATCAAAAGTACTGTTTGATTCAATAGAATTTTCCATAATGACTGTAGAATTCTAAGAAACACAAGCTCTGATACCACTTGTCAGGATCGAATCTTAACAAGATTAACAATACTTAGAATTCAGAATTAAAGAATCTGCGGAATAGAACTTTAATTCTCACAATCAATGAACAGAATATCAGAAAACACACAATTTTTGTATTCACTGTTTCGACTCACAATATTACAACCAAACCTCAATCTTGTTGAACAGGCTCAACAAGACGACTTCTACTTCTCTAGAAATAGGGTTCTTAAACCTTGAGGTTAATTCTCTCTAAAAACACAATCGAATTTAGAATTTTCTCTTGTATCTCATGTATCTTTAATAGCTATCTATCAATAAATATATATACTGAATAATTACAAGATAACTATCAAAATAAGATTGATCTTCAGAATATTCTTTTAAGTATATCTTCAATCAATCCATCTTTATCTCCTTCAATCTCGCATTCCATGTTCTGATCACAAGCAGTAGTAACTTCATTCTTCTCAAGCAGTACTAATAATCTTTCAGCAGTAGTAATGTTTGATATGCCCAAGCAGTACTAACAGTTTTCGTAAGACACCAGCAGTACTAACTTTTGTTCAGCAGCATTAATGATATTCCAGTAGTAGTAATATACCAGCAGTATTAACTTTGTTCAGCAGCATTAATGATATTCCAGCAGTAGTAATATACCAGCATTATTAACTTTGTTCAGCAGTATTAACCATGACTTGCAGTAGTAACTTTGACAAGTAGTACTAACCTCACATAAGCAGTATTAATAATGTTCCAGCAGTATTAATATCTCAGCAGTACTAACCTTGAACTAGCAGTAGTATCTTTGTTCTGGCAGCACTAACATTGAACTAGCAGTACTAACTTGATCTGGCAGTACTAACTTGATCTGGCAGTAGTAATGTTGTTCTGGCAGTACTAACTTGATCTGGCAGTAGTAATGTTGTTCTGGCAGTACTAACCATACTTAGCATATCTTCAGTTCCCAACACAGAGACATATTTTGATTGGTTTATGAAAATTCCTTCTGATGTTTGTTTGACTTGAAGTCCGAGGAAAAAGGTTAATTCTCCCATCATGCTCATTTCAAACTCACTCTGCATGAGTTTTTCAAAATCTTTACATTTTTGTGTATTTGTAGACCCAAAAATAATATCATCTACATATATTTGTACAAGAATAAGCTCATTTCCTTCACCTTTAAAGAATAGATTTGTATCAGTGGTACCTCTGTTGTAGTCGTTATTGAGCAGAAAGGTGGAAAGTCTTTCGTACCATGCTCTTGGAGCCTGTTTCAGTCCATACAGAGCCTTGTCGAGGTAATAGACATACCTTGGGTACTTTGAGCTTTCAAATCCTGGTGGTTGTTGGACATATACTTCTTCTTGAATTTCTCCATTGAGAAAGGCAGATTTTACATCCATTTGATATACTTTAAAACCTCTGTGGGCTGCGAAGGCTAAGAAAATTCTTATTGCTTCGAGCCGTGCAACAGGGGCAAAAGTTTCATCGTAATCGATGCCCTCTTCTTGGCGATATCCCTTGGCCACCAGTCTTGCTTTATTTCGAATGATCACTCCATCTTCATCCTTTTTGTTTCTGAAGACCCATTTAGTCCCTATGGCCTGTTTCCCTCGTGGCAGAGGTACTAGAGTCCAGACTTTGTTTCGCTCAAACTGCAGAAGCTCATCTTGCATAGCATCCACCCAGTTTGGGTCGTCCAGATCCTCAGAAATCTTTTTTGGTTCGATCACACTAATAAAGTTGGTAAAGAAACAAAAAATTGCAGAAGCTGATCTTGTTTTTACCTTATCAGAGGGATTACCGATGATTTGTGTTTGAGGATGGCTTTTTGTCCATTGAGTTGTTCGTGGAAGATGATCATTTGAGTCATCAAGTTGAACTTCTGTAGTTGAAGTGGTTGGTGGTTCAGCTTCTGTAGGAAAGGGTATTAAAGTTGGGATTTTCTTCTCTGTAGGTATTGTGGTTTCATCTTCACTTCCCTCTGGTGTTTCTTCTGTTGTTGCTTCCTCTGTTGGATTTGTTAGAATTTGGATAACCTCTGTTGTAGAATCTTTTGTTGTCGTATCTTCTGTTAGATTTTCAGTACCTGTAGTATTTGTAGAAGAGGATGAGGGATTAAATGGATCAGACAGAGAGATACTTACTTCGTTTATAGGTGATTCTGCAGAGGTCCTTTTTGTTCCAGCAGAGGGATTAACGTCGTTGTTGAACATCTCTTGAAATAGAAGACCTAAATCTTCATTTGTTTTTGAGATGCCAGAGGTTTCCATGTTTAACCCGAGTTCTGAACTGAGTTGTTCAGAAGTCTTTTGGAATGAATCATCAAAGGACACATTGATGCTTTCTACTATCGTGCATGACTTCAGAAGGTAAACTCTGTAGGCTTTGGAAGCGGCAGAGTACCCGATGAACTTGCCTTGATCAGCCTTTTCTTCAAACTTTCCTCTTGAGTCTCTGTCGTTTAAGACAAAGCATTTGCATCCAAACACATGGAAAAACTTGATGTTTGGTCGTCGTTTGTTGATCAATTCATAAGGAGTTTTGATGTGTCTTTTCACGATCGTTGAACGATTTTGGGTATAGCAAGCAGTTGAAATTGCTTCTGCCCAAAAGGTCATTGGTAATCCACATGCAGAAAGCATGGTTCTTGCAGCCTCCACTAGAGTGCGGTTCTTTCGTTCGACCACGCCATTTCGTTCGACCACGCCATTCTTTTCATTAGATTAATCAAGATGCATGGAACATCTGATTTCTTTTTGACAAATTCAACCCATGTAAATCGTGAAAACTCATCAATTAAGACAAGTATATATTTCTTGCCACCTAGGCTCTGTATAGCGATTGGACCGCAGAGGTCAACGTGAAGCATGTACAGAGGTCTAGGACAAGACACATCAGTTTTGCCTCTGTGGTAAGCTCTCTTGAGTTTTCCCATTTCACATGCAGAGCATAAATGATCCTTATTAAATTTAACATTTGGTAAACCTTTGACCAGATCAAGTTTTACCAGTTTATCTAGAGTATGAAAGTTTAAGTGACAGAACCTGTTGTGCCATAGCCAGGCTTCTTCACTTTTGCTTGCAACAAGACAAATGTTGTCCTTGTTTTTGGCATTGAAGTTCATTAGATACAGATCACCTTTTCTTTTGGCTCGCAGAAGTTCAATTCCTGTGTCTTCACTTAGTAGAGAGCAGGATGTTCTCTTGAATAGTACATCGAATCCCGTATCACAAAGTTGGCTTACACTGAGTAGGTTGTGTTTAAGGCCATCCACATATGCAACTTTGTGTACTGTGATATTCTCTTTCTTTATGACTCCATAGCCTTTGATATGCCCCTTTTTGTTATCTCCAAAAGTCACTGATCCACCATCTTGTTTTTCTTGGAATGTGGATAGAAGACTTCTGTTGCCAGTCATGTGCCTTGAGCATCCGGAGTCTAGATACCATATTGGCACAAACTGCTTCTGTAAAACAATCACAGAGATTTAGGTACCCATATCCACATGGGTCCAGTTTCGTCAGAATTTTTCAAGTTTGCCTTGGCATTCTTGAAATACATTTTATTTTTTGTCGAAGAATTAGTTTGTTTCTCTTTTATATTTGATTTAACTGCAGAGAGAAAACAATTTGAACTACAGAAATGATTATTTAACTTGAACATTAGATCAAAGCAATGACAGTATTGAACATCAGAGGTGATTTGCTTGAAATTTTCATTGAAAGCTTTAAACTGGGCCACAGAGGCATTACATTCTATTCTAGCATATGGCTTCCTATTACAAGAAGATTTATGTAGATTAGATTGTTGGCAAAAATCTTTGTTTGTAGCAGCCTTCTGTGAGTCCCTTATGTGGTGAACTTCTGTTGATTTCACTGTCACAGGTGAAAAAGATTTGTTAGGTTTTGTCCATTTACCCTTTTGTTGCCATGTTGGTTTCTCTTTTATTTTTAAGGGTTTTAAAATTTTTGAATCTTTTAGATTTTGAGAGGACATTAACTTCTTTTGTTTCAACTTTTCAAACTCAATAGAGGTTTTGGCTTGTATGCACATTTTCATAAAGTCTGGACAGATAGGAATTCCAGTGATTTTCTCTTTTGGAGAAATAGTTTTGTTAAGAACTTCATAGGTTTGTTTAACAACCTCTGTGTCACAAGGAAACTTTTCTATTCTCTCAGCCTCTGATTCGTCAGATGATGAGTCGTCCTCATATACAGAGGTTGAGTCATCATTATTTCTTTCGACAGAGGCTGGAGTTTCCGAGCATGTGTCATACTTGCTTTCTTCCTCTGAAAGATTACTTTCTAAGTCAACAGAGGTGTCTGACAAGATCTCTTCAGAGAGTTTTTGATCTACCGAAGGTGTATATAGATTTTTCAATATATTTATTTTCCCAATTTCCATTATATCTTTTTCAATTATATTTCTTAGTTTTTCTTCTGAAAAGTTTGGTTTGAACTCAAGTGCTTCTGCAGATAATTTCTTTTCAGAATCTATTGTGCAGACAAAAGCAACTTGAGTTTGAGTCTCTGGTTTACCAAACTTAAAGATTCCTATCTGATCTTGAGTTTTCAGATATCTCTTTGGTTTGGATCCTCTTTTGACAGAGGCTAAAGGTGATAAGTCTGTGTTTTCAAACCACACATTTATCATCTTCATGGGTTTCCTTAAGTGAGGTTCCCCAGAGACTTTTACTCTCTTACTTACAGAGATTAAGTTTGGAAAATTAGGTTTGTTGACTTTTCCTACTGTAAATAGAGATGACAGAGGTTTATTCTTCTTGGTTTCTGTACCTTGATTAATATCACTGTACCCAATACCTCGCCTTCCTATTTGAGTATTTATTTTCTCATACACCTTTTGAGCATCACGATAATTTTAATTAAAACATCTCTTCTAAGTAGATCTTGCCAAAGGACTTCTCTTTCCTTTTGAAAATATTCTTTAAGAGCTAAAATGTTAAGTCTGTCGCTCTCAGAATCTGAAAGTTCTTTTGTTTTGGATTTTAAAGATGTATTTAATTCAGAAATTTTCTCTTTTAAAGGAAAAAGATTTTTGTTCTAGTGTTCTTCTAATTCTTCCTTTTCTTTGAAATTTTTTTGCTTTTTCTTCGGTGAGAAGTCTAGCTTCTCTTTTATAAAAAGTGAGCTTTTTCTGAATATCATCACAAGTCTTTTTCAGTTCAACATTTTCAGTTTTAATTATAAGCAAATCAACTTTTGTAGTATTAGAGGTGGAGTTTGAAGTAGATACCTCAGTGTCAGAGTCGGAGCTGATTTCTGCCATGCCACAAAACAAGGCTTTTTTGGTGAATTCTTCATCAGAGGTTGTATATGACTCCCAATCTTCTTTGTTCACCACTTTGTTCGCCATGAGTGACTTTTGAGCATAATACTCGGCCTTTTTTTTGTAAAAAGTTGAGTCCTTCTGTGGGCGATTTGATCTGCTTCTACATTCATTGGGAAAGTGGCCTGGCTTCCCACAGTTGTAGCAACCTTGGTTCTGGGAAGAATTACCAGCACGATTGTCGGACTTCTGTCGATCACCACCTTTTTCCGATCTGCATTCATTTGCATAATGACCAGGCTTACCACACTTGTAGCATTCTTGTGGTGTGTAGCTTGTCTTGTCATCTGACCTCTGTCGGTCATTTTCTCTGTTGTACCTTTCACTCGACCTTTGTTGGTCGTTACTTGTGTCGTCTGACCTCTGTCGGTCAGCTGATTCTTACCTTCTTCCTTGATCCCTTCTATTCCAATCTTCTCTTCTCTCTCTGCCATGTCTATCATTACCAGAATTCTTTTGGTTTCCTCTGAATTCTCTTGTCAATAGACCTAAGGATGTAGCTATTGATGCCAGAGTAATTTCTCCTTCTTCCACAATCTCTCCATCTTCGCTGTCAACTACCACCATCTTTTTCTTTTTCTCCTTCTTCTTTTCCTGTATAGTTCTTTCTTTCCTTGGCCTCTCTGTATCTTCTGTAGTTTTGCCAACCAAAGCAAGAGGTGCAGTGGTTAGTGTCTTTGTCTGTGCGATTTGAGGCTCTTGACCAGCTAATGTTCCGTAGAGGTCTGAAAGAGTCCAGGAATCTAAATCTTGATTGGTTTGTAAAGACATAGATAGCTGGAGCCATTCTTCGTTCAGACTTTTGAGAAACATGACATTATTCTCTTCAGAAGTTCTGTGGATGCCGAACATTTTGCAGTTATTGATCAAAGAGTTGAACATGTCGTATGTTGTCTGCAGAGATTCATTTTGTCAGGGCTTTAAAAGCGTAATACTCGTTTATGTATTGAGCCCTTCGGTTTTTCTGAGTTTTAGCTCCCCCTTCAAGTTGTTTTTCCAGTTCTTTCCATAGATCATACGAAGATTCGCATGCATCTAAAGACTGGAAGAGTTCATTGGGGATTGCCATAATCAAAATTCTTTTTGTTTTCTGCGCGAGTTCATCTTTTACCTTGTCTTGATCTGACCAACCATCCCTGGTTTTAGGTTTTTGATGCTCAGGGATTTCAGGAGTGTCAGCTGTCGCTGGTACACGAGGTACTATTAACATAGGAACATGAGGAGGATTATAAAGGTATTGTACGAGCTCTTTATCAGTACCCTCAAAGAAATGGATCATTCTTATTTTCCACTGAGGATACTCATTTCTTAGAAGAGAAGGTGGTTTGGTTAATGAACCAGTTGTGAAAATGTTTTGTGTGCTTGTCATTTTAAGAGTAAGAAGATTCAGTATAAAGATATGACACGAAAAAGTACGAAAGAATAATCTGGAAAGATTTTATGGGTTTGGAAGCTCTTATCTGTGCACTTTTATGGGGTTTTACCTGAAGAAACAGTCTCAAGATTTACCAAATATCAAATAAATCGAAAATGGCTGAAAAATAGAATCTGTTTGAAGGAATGAATACCAGGTTAAAATCAGACCATGTTTCTACCAATAATCTTGTTAAACGAGGATCGCTTGATATTGAAAATCAAGCTTTCCTCTGATACCAATTGTTGGTTCCCTTATTTGATTAACAAAGATTATCTTATCTATTAGTTCAAATAAGATGTGTTGCGGAAGTTTATTTGAAGAACTAATAGATATGTTTGTATAGAAACAATACAAAACATCAAATAAACAGTATATGAAGAACAAATGAATATCTCAAAGTTTGTTGTATTTGATGAAGAACACTAACAATAGATTTGACGTTAATTGTGTGTGTGTGTGTGTGTGTGTTTTTCTTGTATGAACTGGTTATCTGATGAGGAAGAACTCAACATGAGTCTTCCTTTTATACTACTACAAAAGAACTATTCTAGACAAAAGGACTAATGCTACAGGAAAGAAGGGATGGCATGAACAGTTGGAAATCTGCATGCATTAAATGCGCTAATATCAACTTGCAAGGATTCCTATCAGAGTTTGACATGTGTTTGTTGTCGGACCATGCCTTGTACAAGTTGATGAACGGACCTTGGAACAGTAGCAAGATATTTCTGTAACAGTGGTAAGATATTTCTGCAACAGTGGCAAGATATTATAAATATCTTCCAAGTCTTCAATCTGAACCGCAGAGGTTCTGTCAAGGGTGACAGAGGTTCTGCCGCTCGGTCCTTGGTGAGCTTTCTTCTGTAGATCCTTCTTTGGTCCTTTGTGAGTAGTCTTCTGTAGATTCTTCTTGGGACTTGGTGTTTCTTGAAAGATCTTGTTTGCTTAGGCAGAGCTTCTGTGGAACACCGCAGAGCTTCTGTGGAACTCTTTCATACTTAAGCCTATTTTCCAATACTTCTAATATTATGAATATTTGGAGCTAACAACTTCAGATCTAGATTTTGTTTTTTTTACACTTACTTACATACATCACATTAGATCTGTGAAATCTCTGAAAGGTTCTTGTTCCTATCATTTTGTTCATTCAAACCCCAAGTACCTTGAGATCGAGATCCTCTTTGCAGTTCATCATTGTTCTCAGATCCTGAGCTCTTTGAGATAGTGTGTTCTTGATTTTCTTATAAACGTGAACACCTTCCTGTTAGAGATCGAGATCTGTTTTGTTTCTTGTCAAAATCATATAGATCTGAATCTTCTTTTGTTCTTTCGCAAACAATTTCTTAAACCCTTGTGTAACAACCCAAAATCCTAGTGAGTCTTGGAGTTTGGTGGTCAAAATAAAAGAAACGAAAGTTAAGTTAAGGGGCCATTTCTTTAATTTGATGAAGGTATAAAAATGCACAAACTTCTAGGGCAGCCTGCATTTGTGCAAAATCAGTATTTTGGTCTTGGTGTTGGTGGTTAAGGAAGAAGGAAAGAGAGAAAGAAGAGCTTGAGGAGTAATCAAGGGAAAAGAGGAATCAAGCTAGCATCTGCATGGTAAATGCATCCTAATTCGTTCTTCTGATTAGGGTAGTGCTTCTCCTGCTCTTTGTTATGAATTCTTAAGGCTGATGTTGATGATTACTCAAGTTTTCACCATTTTACCTTGAAAATGGGTTTTGTGGGTTTTGTCTTAAAGAACCGATTTTAGGGGTTATAGATGGATTAAGTGAGTGTTTGGGGTTGGTGGATGAACCCTTATAGTTGTCTAATCAAACTAATGGCAAAAATCGGAGTATAAATCGGTTTTAGAACTATTAGGTTCGAACAGTCGAGTTTTCCGGACACCAGTGTTCGGTGGTGTCCGGGTATGTTGCAAGTGTCCGGGTAAGTGCCCCATGAGGGTGTCCGGGTGTTTCCTGAGTAACCGGGTAGCCGAAGTCCCCGGATAAGCTTAAGGTCCAGATAAGTAGTTTTGCCCGGATAAGTGTGGTGTCCGGATAAGTGTGGTGTCCGGATAAGTGTAGTGTCCGGATAGGTGCTGTGTCCGGATAAGTGTAGTGTCCGGATAGGTGCTGTGTCCGGGAAGGGGTATCCGGACAGTAAGGCTGAGATATTTATCTGATGTGGATCTTTTGCCTTAGGTGTTCGTTCGGTGTAGCTTGAAGGTGTTTAGGAAGTGCATTGCACGTCAATCAAGGTGAGTTCCCTAAACCCTTTTTACGGCTTAAAATATTAAAAGTTTTCTTTACTGATTATGGTTCTTAAAGCGCATGAAATGTTTACAACTGAAATGCATGTTTCTTACGTACATACTTTTATGTCGAATGAAAGCTTGATATGACGAAATGAGGTAACAGGACTTTTAAAGATTATATGTTCATGCCTAAGAAATGTATATGCATGCTATGTGATGACGGTCTGCACTGTGGAATCAGAGAGCCTCGGGATCCGATGATCCCTTGGTTGTGTATGACGAGGCGGTAGGTTGGAATTTGTTTCCCTCCTAACCGGGTATCGGGGAGTCTGCTTAGGCCCCGATACGAGAGGGCGAAATGGGAGTCTGCTTGGGCCCCGATCGCGGATGTTTATGTGATTCCCCATACAGTGCAGAACCATGTGTGTGATAGTTCATGAATTATTCTAAAAATGATAACCGGTGATTCATACATGTTGTTTTATGGAGGGAATTCACTAGACCTTTTGGTCTAACCCTCGCATTTTCAAAACTAAACAATTTTTAGGTAAGCGTTCCGCGAGTTCCTCGGGGAAGAAGTAGGAGAGGCATGGCATACTTGGAGATTAGAGGGACTCCAAGACTTAGACTAATGACATAGATAGAGCTCGGCTGTGGATTTTTGTAGACTTCCGCTGTCATTTTGTTAAGCTCATTTATTGATGTACTGAACAAGTTAAATTTTTGTAATGTAAACGCTCAGTTTCTATGATCTAATGCATGCCAAGTTTTGGGACGTTACAGGTGGTATCAGAGCCTTAGTTTAAGGGGTTTAGGTTGCCTTTAGGGCCTAAACTTAAACTGTAAGACGAAGAACACAGCCGAGACATAGGATTGCCTCTAGGAACGATCACTATAATTGCGTTAAGAATAAGGTGGCAAGGACAAACGTGTAAGGTAAGTTTGGGATTTCACCTGGCCAGTGCAAGTTGTGAACTTACAGGTACATGTGCGTGCTTACATTACCTTATATAGCATTTTGTGATGTCATGTCTAGCAAAGGTTAATTTTGGCTTTCTTTCAGTATCCGCGAATGGCTGGGAGAAATTTGAGGAGTAAGTCGGTACCTGTTGTACCAAGGAATCAGGAGGAAGAGGTCCTAGAGAACGGACTGGTTAACCGCGGAAGGGGTCTCGGGAGAGGTCGCGGAAGAGGCCGTGGACGAGGTCGTGGAAGGACAAGGAGTGTGGAAATTCCTGTCAATCAAGAAGACTCTGTTCAGGAAAGTTCCGCTACTGTAAGAAGGGGGAACCCGACGAGGGGACATGGTCGAGGTCGGGGTTCCGCATTTGTCACTCGAGAGAACTTGGCGGCGGAGCTGGGTAAGATTCAAGAAACTTTGCAGACTCTTCTTACTAAACAGAATGAGTCGGTTTCGGTAAGTAAAGAGCCGACTGAGAACAAGGAGAGTGCAGAATTGTCAAGCCCGGTAGAGACTGGTACTGGGAACCACTCGAAATCTTTATCCTTGGTGGTGAATGAGTCAGCAGCTAAGGGTTGTAACTTCAAGGTCTTTGCCTCATGCAAGCCCCCTACATTCAAGGGCGAGTGTGACCCGGTTTTGGCAATGAAGTGGGTGAAGGAGATGGAGCTGGTTTTCGATACATGCAAATGTGCTGATGGGGACAGGGTGATGTTTGCCTTGTCCACGTTGAAGTCTGATGCAGTCTATTGGTGGGAAGCCAAAACTGGAGGAAAGGGATCTGCAATGGCAAAGGGGATGTTGTGGGAATCGTCTGTTGACAGGTTTAAAGAGCAGTTCTGCCCACTCGCGGCAGTGAAAAAGCTGGAAGAAGAGTTTCTGGGTTTAGAACAAGGAGGAATGACGGTACGGGAGTACACTTCTAAGTTTATTGAGAAGTCCCGTTTTGCCGACTTGTATGTACCAACGGAAGGGCGGAAGGTGAACCATTTCATCCATGGTCTGAGAAGTAACATTCGGGAGCTAGTTTTGACGAGAAACCCCACTACCTTTTAGGCGGCCATAAATACGGCCGAGCTGATTGAGATGGAAAAGAACCGTCAGACTTCTGAAAAGGGTGGCGACAAGCGTAAATGGGATGGGTCGGGTAATGACACCAGGAAGGGGAAAATGTTCCGACCAGATAACCGAGCAAACAAGGATACCGTGGGGAAACCGTGTACGAAATGCAACAAGGTGCACCGAGGTGATTGCATGGCAGGTTCAAACTCATGCTACCGGTGTGGCTTGCCTGGTCACATGTCAAGGGACTGCCCCAGAGGGAAATCATGTTTTCAGTGTGGAGCTACTGGTTACACCAAGTATGATTGTCCGCAGTTAAAGAAGGGAGGATCAACTTAGTATGGGGAACGTCAGGGAGGAAAGGACGGTGATAAAGGAGCAGAGCAGACGCGTCCGAAAGGACGTGCATTCCGCATGACTGTGGAGGAGGCGGAGGAAACTCCAGATGTTGTGACAAGTACGTTTCTAGTGAACTCTCTATGTGCCAAGGTGTTATTTGATTCAGGAGCAAACCGCTCTTTTGTATTGCATGAATTTATGAAATGTTTGGGAGTGAGGCCTAGACGTTTAGGGAGAGCCCTAGAAGTGGAAACTGCCAACGATGGTTTGGTGTTTGTTAAGGAGGTGATAGAGGATTGTGTCATAGATATAGAAGGAAGATTTATACCTATGAAATTATATCCCATGGCAATGGGAGAATTCGATGTGGTGTTAGGTATGGACTGGTTAGCCGTGAATGATGTGAACATCGTGTGCAACAGAAAGCTGATCAGGATTCAATCACCGATTGGGGATCCCATAGTGATTTATGGGGACTACCGTAATAGAAAGAATAGCTTGATCTCTATGATTAGGGCTACTAAGTGCTTGAAGAAGGGGTGTAGGGGATACTTGGCGTATGTGTTGGATGCCAAGAAAGAGAAGCGTGGGGTGGGCGATGTGCGAGTAGTAAACGAGTACCCGGAAGTATTTCCAGACGACTTGACCAGTCTATCCCCGGATCGTTAGATCGAGTTCATAATCGATTTGATGCCCGGAGCTGCACCGATTGCCCGCGCACCTTATAGATTGGCGCCATCCGAGATGAAAGAAATGATGACACAGCTGCAAGAACTGTTGGACAAGGGATTCGTCAGACCAAGTACTTCACCATGGGGAGCACCTGTGCTCTTCGTGAAGAAGAAGGACGGTACTATGCGGATGTGTATTGATTATCGAGAACTCAACAAAGTCGCGATCAAGAACAAGTACCTGATACCGAGGATTGACGACCTGTTCGATCAGTTACAGGGAGCCAATTACTTTTCAAAGATAGACTTGAGGTCAGGTTATCATCAACTTAAGGTACGGGAGGAGGATGTGCCGAAGACTGCCTTCAGAACCAGATATGGACAATACGAATTTCTGGTGATGCTGTTTGGATTAACCAACGCCCCGGCAGCATTCATGGACCTAATGAATAGGGTGTGCCAACCCTATCTAGACCAGTTCGTGATAGTGTTCATAGATGACATCCTGATATTCTCAAGATCGGAAGCGGAGCACGAAAATCACCTTCGTACGATTCTCGATCTGCTAAAACAAGAGAAGCTGTATGCGAAATTTTCTAAATGCGAATTTTGGTTGAGAGAGGTACAGTTTCTCGGGCACGTGGTGTCTGAAAAGGGGATCGTGGTTGACCCGGCGAAGATCGAAGCCATTCAAGATTGGGAGCAGCCTAAGAATCCGTCGGAAGTTCGAAGTTTCCTCGGACTGGCAGGTTACTATCGGAAGTTCATCAAGGACTTTTCGTGTATCGCCACGCCACTGACCTCTTTAACCAAGAAGAATGTCAAGTTCGCCTGGTTGGAAAAGCGGGAGGAAGCCTTTCAAAAGCTAAAAGAGATGTTGAGCAGCGCTCCGGTGTTGTCGTTACCTGACGGTACAAATGATTTTGTAGTATTCAGTGACGCATCGAAGCTGGGTTTGGGTTGTGTACTTATGCAACGACGTAAGGTGATCGCTTACGCCTCCCGACAGTTAAAGGATCACGAGGGTCGTTATCCCACTCACGATTTAGAGTTAGCGGCCGTGGTTTTCGCCCTAAAGATTTGGCGACATTACCTGTACGGGACGAAGTGCCAGATCTTCAAGGACCACAAAAGCCTATGCCATCTTTTTGATCAAAAGGAGTTGAACATGCGCCAAAGGAGATGGATTGAACTGTTGACCGACTACGATTGTAAGATCGAGTACCACCCAGGTAAGGCGAACGTAGTAGCGGACGCTTTGAGTGGTAAAGAAAGAAGCGATTTCCCCAGCATTGTGGCTATGAGAGCCGAGGTAACGTTCAATCTGTTAGCCGAAATAAAGAAATGTCAAGCTGTGGCCCTCGGAACTGATAACCTCAAGAAAGAAAGGTTGGTCGGACAAGAGTCCTTGTTAGTGGACGACAGTCGAGGGTTGAAGTGTTTCTGTGGGAGAATCTGGGTCCCGAGATTCGGGGAACTCGGGAAGATGATTTTAGAAGAGGCTCACAAATCAAAGTATACGATTCACTCGGGAACTAATAAGATGTACGGAGATATGCGGCGAGACTATTGGTGGCCCGGAATGAAAAAGGATGTGGCTCATTTTGTTGAGACCTGTGTAACGTGTTCGCGCGTGAAGATCGAACATCAAAGACCGTACGGAAAACTTCAGGCACTAGACATACCAATGTGGAAGTGGGATCAGATCACGATGGATTTCGTGACCCATTTACCTAGAACTCCGAAGGGTTATGACGCTATTTGGGTGATCGTGGATCGACTCACAAAGTCGGCCCACTTTCTGCCTATACGAGAGTCTTACTCATTGGAGCAGTTAGCCAAGTTATACGTTGATGAGATCGTAACCCTCCATGGCGTGCCTTCATCGATAATATCCGACCGAGATAGCAGGTTTACCTCTAACTTTTGGAGAAGTTTCCAAAGAGAAATGGGATCGCAGATCAAGATGAGTACCGCTTATCACCCTCAGACCGACGGTTAGAGTGAGCGTACGATCCAAACATTGGAAGACATGTTGAGAGCATATGCTTTAGATTTCCAAGGCTCTTGGGAAAAGAACCTACCATTGATCGAATTCGCTTATAATAACAGCTACCATTCTAGCATCAAGGCCGCGCCGTTTGAGGCACTCTATGGTAGAAAGTGTCGGACACCACTGTGTTGGAACGAGGTGGGTGAAAGGTAGTTAGCCGGACCAGAATTGGTACAGCTGACTTCGGACAAGATACTCCAAGTACGTGAAAGGCTGAAGGTCGCTCGCGACCGTCAAAAGAGTTATGCGGATAAGAGACGAAAATACATAGAATTCCAGGTCGGAGATTTTGTATTGTTAAAGGTGTCCCCGTGGAACGGAGTGGTACGATTTGGGAAACGGGGGAAGCTAAGCCCACGTTACATCGGACCATTCGAGATCACGGAGCGGATTGGAGAAGTGGCGTATAGGTTGGATCTACCGGAAGAACTGCGCAGCATCCATAATGCGTTTCATGTGTCTAATCTAAGAAAATGTCTAGTCGATGTGACAAAAACGCTTCCGCTAAGTGACATTAAGGTGGACGAAAAGTTAGATTTCGTGGAAGAACCAGAAGCCATCACAGACTTTAAGGTGAGGAAGTCACAGAACAAAGAGATTAAATTGGTAAAGGTACAATGGCGGCACCACAAGGGCCCGGAGGCTACGTGGGAGTTGGAATCGGAAATCAGGTCGAGGTACCCGCAGCTCTTCCAATGAGGAATTCCGGGGACAAAATTCTTTTAAGGGGGGAGTGTTGTAACAACCCAAAATCCTAGTGAGTCTTGGAGTTTGGTGGTCAAAATAAAAGAAACAAAAGTTAAGTTAAGGGGCCATTTCTGTAATTTGATGAAGGTGTATAAATGCACAAACTTCTAGGGCAGCCTCCATTTGTGCAAAATCAGTATTTTGGTCTTGGTGTTGGTGGCTAAGGAAGAAGGAAAGAGAGAAAGAAGAGTTTGAGGAGTAATCAAGGGAAAAGAGGAATCAAGCTAGCATCTGCAAGGTAAATGCATCATAATTCGTTCTTCTGATTAGGGTAGTGCTTCTCCCGCTCTTTGTTATAAATTCTTAAGGCTGATGTTGATGATTTCTTAAGTTTTCACCATTTTACCTTGAAAATGGGTTTTATGGGTTTTGTCTTAAAGAGCCGATTTTAGGGGTTATAGATGGATTAAGTGAGTGTTTGGGGTTGGTGGATGAACCCTTATAGTTGTCTAATCAAACTAATGGCAAAAATCGGAGTATAAATCGGTTTTAGAACTATTAGGTTCGAACAACCGAGTTTTCCGGACACTAGTGTTCGGTGGTGTCCGGGTATGTTGCAAGTGTCCGGGTAAGTGCCCCATGAGGGTGTCCGGGTGTTTCCTGAGTAACCAGGTAGCCGAAGTCCCCGGATAAGCTTAAGGTCCGGATAAGTAGTTTTGCCCGGATAAGTGTGGTGTCCGGATAAGTGTGGTGTCCGGATAAGTGTAGTGTCCGGATAGGTGCTGTGTCCGGGAAGGGGTATCCGGACAGTAAGGCTGAGATATTTATCTGATGTGGATCTTTTGCCTTAGGTGTTCATTCGGTGTAGCTTGAAGGTGTTTAGGAAGTGCATTGCACGTCAATCAACGTGAGTTCCCTAAACCCTTTTTACGGCTTAAAATATTAAACGTTTTCTTTACTGATTATGGTTCTTAAAGCGCATGAAATGTTTACAACTGAAATGCATGTTTCTTACGTACATACTTTTATGTCGAATGAAAGCTTGATATGACGAAATGAGGTAACAGGACTTTTAAAGATTATATGTTCATGCCTATGAAATGTATATGCATGCTATGTGATGACGGTCTGCACTGTGGAATCAGAGAGCCTCGGGATCCGATGATCCCTTGGTTGTGTATGACGAGGCGGTAGGTTGGAATTTGTTTCCCTCCTAATCGGGTATCGGGGAGTCTGCTTGGGCACTGATACGAGAGGGCGAAAGGGGAGTCTGTTGGGGCCCCGATCGCGGATGTTTATGTGATTCCCCATACAGTGCAGTACCATGTGTGTGATAGTTCATGAATTATTCTAAAAATGATAACCGGTGATTCATACATGTTGTTTTATGGAGGGAATTCACTAGACCTTTTGGTCTAACCCTCGCATTTTCAAAACTAAACCATTTTTACGTAAGCGTTCCGCGAGTTCCTCGGGGAAGAAGTAGGAGAGGCATGGCATACTTGGAGATTAGAGGGACTCCAAGACTTAGACTAATGACATAGATAGAGCTCGGCTGTGGATTTTTGTAGACTTCCGCTGTCATTTTGTTAAGCTCATTTATTGATGTACTGAACAAGTTAAAATTTTGTAATGTAAACGCTCAGTTTCTATGATCTAATGCATGCCAAGTTTTGGGACGTTACACCTTGCTCACGAAACTTCTGGATCTGACTTTTATAAATCTAGATCTATCTCTTCTCAGATCGTTTCTGATCTTGTGTGGTGAAGGCTAGCTGGATCTGACCTCTGACGGTTGTATCCAACTGTGCTCTTGGGATCCAACCTTAGATCTGAATTTTTTCTACCTACATTTACTTACCTACATATTTTTTGTGGTTGCATGTGTGGTGAGTAGTACGACTAGATCTGAATCAGTACAAATCTGGTTCGTTTTCTTATCAAAATCTTCTTGCTGATTTCTTTTTCTTTGTCTTAGACATGTATAGTTTCTCACAGTGAAGGTTGCCTAGTGACTTAAGCCTGTGATCTGTATCCTTTGGACTAGATCCAACACAGTGCTTGTGGACACCTTCCTGTTAGAGATCGAGATCTGTTTTGTTTCTTGTCAAAATCATATAGATCTGAATCTTCTTTTGTTCTTTCGCAAACAATTTCTTAAACCCTTGCTCACGAAACTTCTGGATCTGACTTTTATAAATCTAGATCTATCTCTTCTCAGATCGTTTATGATCTTGTGTGGTGAAGGCTAGCTGGATCTGACCTCTGACGGTTGTATCCAACTGTGCTATTGGGATCCAACTTTAGATCTGTATTTTTTCTACCTACATTTACTTACCTACATATTTTTTGTGGTTGCATGTGTGGTGAGTAGTACGACTAGATCTGAATCAGTACAAATCTGGTTCGTTTTCTTATCAAAATCTTCTTGCTGATTTCTTTTTCTTTGTCTTAGACATGTATAGTTTCTCACAGTGAAGGTTGCCTAGTGACTTAAGCCTGTGATCTGTATCCTTTGGACTATTTCCAATACAGTGCTTGTGGACACCTTCCTGTTAGAGATCGAGATCTGTTTTGTTTCTTGTCAAAATCATATAGATCTGAATCTTCTTTGTTCTTTCGCAAACAATTTCTTAAACCCTTGCTCACGAAACTTCTGGATCTGACTTTTATAAATCTAGATCTATCTCTTCTCAGATCGTTTCTGATCTTGTGTGGTGAAGGCTAGCTGGATCTGACCTCTGCCGGTTGTATCCAACTGTGCTCTTGGGATCCAACCTTAGATCTGTATTTTTTCTACCTACATTTACTTACCTACATATTTTTTGTGGTTGCATGTGTGGTGAGTAGTACGACTAGATCTGAATTAGTACAAATCTGGTTCGTTTTCTTATCAAAATCTTCTTGCTGATTTCTATTTCTTTGTCTTAGACATGTATAGTTTCTCACAGTGAAGGTTGCCTAGTGACTTAAGCCTGTGATCTGTATCCTTTGGACTAGATCCAACACAGTGCTTGTGGACACCTTCCTGTTAGAGATCGAGATCTGTTTTGTTTCTTGTCAAAATCATATAGATCTGAATCTTCTTTTGTTTTTTCGCAAACAATTTCTTAAACCCTTGCTCACGAAACTTCTGGATCTGACTTTTATAAATCTAGATCTATCTCTTCTCAGATCGTTTCTGATCTTGTGTGGTGAAGGCTAGCTGGATCTGACCTCTGACGGTTGTATCCAACTGTGCTCTTGGGATCCAACTTTAGATCTGTATTTTTTCTACCTACATTTACTTACCTACATATTTTTTGTGGTTGCATGTGTGGTGAGTAGTACGACTAGATCTGAATCAGTACAAATCTGGTTCGTTTTCTTATCAAAATCTTCTTGCTGATTTCTTTTTCTTTGTCTTAGACATGTATAGTTTCTCACAGTGAAGGTTGCCTAGTGACTTAAGCCTGTGATCTGTATCCTTTGGACTATTTCCAATACAGTGCTTGTGGACACCTTCCTATTAGAGATCGAGATCTGTTTTGTTTCTTGTCAAAATCATATAGATCTGAATCTTCTTTTGTTCTTTCGCAAACAATTTCTTAAACCCTTGCTCACGAAACTTCTGGATCTGACTTTTATAAATCTAGATCTATCTCTTCTCAGATCGTTTATGATCTTGTGTGGTGAAGGCTAGCTGGATCTGACCTCTGACGGTTGTATCCAACTGTGCTCTTGGGATCCAACCTTAGATCTGTATTTTTTCTACCTACATTTACTTACCTACATATTTTTTGTGGTTGCATGTGTGGTGAGTAGTACGACTAGATCTGAATCAGTACAAACCTGGTTCGTTTTCTTATCAAAATCTTCTTGCTGATTTCTATTTCTTTGTCTTAGACATGTATAGTTTCTCACAGTGAAGGTTGCCTATGACTTAATCCTGTGATTTGTATCCTTTGGACTAGATCCAACACAGTGCTTGTGGACACCTTCCTGTTACAGATCGAGATCTGTTTTGTTTCTTGTCAAAATCATATAGATCTGAATCTTCTTTTGTTCTTTCGCAAAAAATTTCTTAAACCCTTGCTCACGAAACTTCTGGATCTGACTTTTATAAATCTAGATTCTATCTCTTCTCAGATCGTTTCTGATCTTGTGTGGTGAAGGCTAGCTGGATCTGACCTCTGACGGTTGTATCCAACTGTGCTCTTGGGATCAAACCTTAGATCTGAATTTTTTTCTACCTACATTTACTTACCTACATATTTTTTGTGGTTGCATGTGTGGTGAGTAGTACGACTAGATCTGAATCAGTACAAATCTGGTTCGTTTTCTTATCAAAATCTTCTTGCTGATTTCTTTTTCTTTGTCTTAGACATGTATAGTTTCTCACAGTGAAGGGTGCCTAGTGACTTAAGCCTGTGATCTGTATCCTTTGGACTATTTCCAATACAGTGCTTGTGGACACCTTCCTGTTATAGATCGAGATCTGTTTTGTTTCTTGTCAAAATCATATAGATATGAATCTTCTTTTGTTCTTTCGCAAACAATTTCTTAAACCCTTGCTCACGAAACTTCTGGATCTGACTTTTATAAATCTAGATCTATCTCTTCTCATATCGTTTCTGATCTTGTGTGGTGAAGGCTAGCTGGATCTGACCTCTGACGGTTGTATCCAACTGTGCTCTTGGGATCCAACCTTAGATCTGTATTTTTTCTACCTACATTTACTTACCTACATATTTTTTGTGGTTGCATGTGTGGTGAGTAGTACGACTAGATCTGAATCAGTACAAATCTGGTTCGTTTTCTTATCAAAATCTTCTTGCTGATTTCTATTTCTTTGTCTTAGACATGTATAGTTTCTCACAGTGAAGGTTGCCTAGTGACTTAAGCCTGTGATCTGTATCCTTTGGACTAGATCCAACACAGTGCTTGTGGACACCTTCCTGTTAGAGATCGAGATCTGTTTTGTTTCTTGTCAAAATCATATAGATCTGAATCTTCTTTTGTTCTTTCGCAAACAATTTCTTAAACCCTTGCTCACGAAACTTCTGGATCTGACTTTTATAAATCTAGATTCTATCTCTTCTCAGATCGTTTCTGATCTTGTGTGGTGAAGGCTAGCTGGATCTGACCTCTGACGGTTGTATCCAACTGTGCTCTTGGGATCAAACTTTAGATCTGAATTTTTTCTACCTACATATTTTTTGTGGTTGCATGTGTGGTGAGTAGTACGACTAGATCTGAATCAGTACAAATCTGGTTCGTTTTCTTATCAAAATCTTCTTGCTGATTTCTTTTTCTTTGTCTTAGACATGTATAGTTTCTCACAGTGAAGGTTGCCTAGTGACTTAAGCCTGTGATCTGTATCCTTTGGACTATTTCCAATACAGTGCTTGTGGACACCTTCCTGTTATAGATCGAGATCTGTTTTGTTTCTTGTCAAAATCATATAGATATGAATCTTCTTTTGTTCTTTCGCAAACAATTTCTTAAACCCTTGCTCACGAAACTTCTGGATCTGACTTTTATAAATCTAGATCTATCTCTTCTCATATCGTTTCTGATCTTGTGTGGTGAAGGCTAGCTGGATCTGACCTCTGACGGTTGTATCCAACTGTGCTCTTGGGATCCAACCTTAGATCTGTATTTTTTCTACCTACATTTACTTACCTACATATTTTTTGTGGTTGCATGTGTGGTGAGTAGTACGACTAGATCTGAATCAGTACAAATCTGGTTCGTTTTCTTATCAAAATCTTCTTGCTGATTTCTATTTCTTTGTCTTAGACATGTATAGTTTCTCACAGTGAAGGTTGCCTAGTGACTTAAGCCTGTGATCTGTATCCTTTGGACTAGATCCAACACAGTGCTTGTGGACACCTTCCTGTTAGAGATCGAGATCTGTTTTGTTTCTTGTCAAAATCATATAGATCTGAATCTTCTTTTGTTCTTTCGCAAACAATTTCTTAAACCCTTGCTCACGAAACTTCTGGATCTGACTTTTATAAATCTAGATTCTATCTCTTCTCAGATCGTTTCTGATCTTGTGTGGTGAAGGCTAGCTGGATCTGACCTCTGACGGTTGTATCCAACTGTGCTCTTGGGATCAAACCTTAGATCTGAATTTTTTCTACCTACATATTTTGTGTGGTTGCATGTGTGGTGAGTAGTACGACTAGATCTGAATCAGTACAAATCTGGTTCGTTTTCTTATCAAAATCTTCTTGCTGATTTCTTTTTCTTTGTCTTAGACATGTATAGTTTCTCACAGTGAAGGTTGCCTAGTGACTTAAGCCTGTGATCTGTATCCTTTGGACTATTTCCAATACAGTGCTTGTGGACACCTTCCTATTAGAGATCGAGATCTGTTTTGTTTCTTGTCAAAATCATATAGATCTGAATCTTCTTTTGTTCTTTCGCAAACAATTTCTTAAACCCTTGCTCACGAAACTTCTGGATCTGACTTTTATAAATCTAGATCTATCTCTTCTCAGATCGTTTATGATCTTGTGTGGTGAAGGCTAGCTGGATCTGACCTCTGACGGTTGTATCCAACTGTGCTCTTGGGATCCAACCTTAGATCTGTATTTTTTCTACCTACATTTACTTACCTACATATTTTTTGTGGTTGCATGTGTGGTGAGTAGTACGACTAGATCTGAATCAGTACAAATCTGGTTCGTTTTCTTATCAAAATCTTCTTGCTGATTTCTATTTCTTTGTCTTAGACATGTATAGTTTCTCACAGTGAAGGTTGCCTATGACTTAAGCCTGTGATTTGTATCCTTTGGACTAGATCCAACACAGTGCTTGTGGACACCTTCCTGTTACAGATCGAGATCTGTTTTGTTTCTTGTCAAAATCATATAGATCTGAATCTTCTTTTGTTCTTTCGCAAAAAATTTCTTAAACCCTTGCTCACGAAACTTCTGGATCTGACTTTTATAAATCTAGATTCTATCTCTTCTCAGATCGTTTCTGATCTTGTGTGGTGAAGGCTAGCTGGATCTGACCTCTGACGGTTGTATCCAACTGTGCTCTTGGGATCAAACCTTAGATCTGAATTTTTTTCTACCTACATTTATTTACCTACATATTTTTTGTGGTTGCATGTGTGGTGAGTAGTACGACTAGATCTGAATCAGTACAAATCTGGTTCGTTTTCTTATCAAAATCTTCTTGCTGATTTCTTTTTCTTTGTCTTAGACATGTATAGTTTCTCACAGTGAAGGTTGCCTAGTGACTTAAGCCTGTGATCTGTATCCTTTGGACTATTTCCAATACAGTGCTTGTGGACACCTTCCTGTTATAGATCGAGATCTGTTTTGTTTCTTGTCAAAATCATATAGATATGAATCTTCTTTTGTTCTTTCGCAAACAATTTCTTAAACCCTTGCTCACGAAACTTCTGGATCTGACTTTTATAAATCTAGATCTATCTCTTCTCATATCGTTTCTGATCTTGTGTGGTGAAGGCTAGCTGGATCTGACCTCTGACGGTTGTATCCAACTGTGCTCTTGGGATCCAACCTTAGATCTGTATTTTTTCTACCTACATTTACTTACCTACATATTTTTTGTGGTTGCATGTGTGGTGAGTAGTACGACTAGATCTGAATCAGTACAAATCTGGTTCGTTTTCTTATCAAAATCTTCTTGCTGATTTCTATTTCTTTGTCTTAGACATGTATAGTTTCTCACAGTGAAGGTTGCCTAGTGACTTAAGCCTGTGATCTGTATCCTTTGGACTAGATCCAACACAGTGCTTGTGGACACCTTCCTGTTAGAGATCGAGATCTGTTTTGTTTCTTGTCAAAATCATATAGATCTGAATCTTCTTTTGTTCTTTCGCAAACAATTTCTTAAACCCTTGCTCACGAAACTTCTGGATCTGACTTTTATAAATCTAGATTCTATCTCTTCTCAGATCGTTTCTGATCTTGTGTGGTGAAGGCTAGCTGGATCTGACCTCTGACGGTTGTATCCAACTGTGCTCTTGGGATCAAACCTTAGATCTGAATTTTTTCTACCTACATATTTTTTGTGGTTGCATGTGTGGTGAGTAGTACGACTAGATCTGAATCAGTACAAATCTGGTTCGTTTTCTTATCAAAATCTTCTTGCTGATTTCTTTTTCTTTGTCTTAGACATGTATAGTTTCTCACAGTGAAGGTTGCCTAGTGACTTAAGCCTGTGATCTGTATCCTTTGGACTATTTCCAATACAGTGCTTGTGGACACCTTCCTGTTAGAGATCGAGATCTGTTTTGTTTCTTGTCAAAATCATATAGATCTGAATCTTCTTTGTTCTTTCGCAAACAATTTCTTAAACCCTTGCTCACGAAACTTCTGGATCTGACTTTTATAAATCTAGATCTATCTCTTCTCAGATCGTTTCTGATCTTGTGTGGTGAAGGCTAGCTGGATCTGACCTCTGACGGTTGTATCCAACTGTGCTCTTGGGATCCAACCTTAGATCTGTATTTTTTCTACCTACATTTACTTACCTACATATTTTTTGTGGTTGCATGTGTGGTGAGTAGTACGACTAGATCTGAATCAGTACAAATCTGGTTCGTTTTCTTATCAAAATCTTCTTGCTGATTTCTATTTCTTTGTCTTAGACATGTATAGTTTCTCACAGTGAAGGTTGCCTAGTGACTTAAGCCTGTGATCTGTATCCTTTGGACTAGATCCAACACAGTGCTTGTGGACACCTTCCTGTTAGAGATCGAGATCTGTTTTGTTTCTTGTCAAAATCATATAGATCTGAATCTTCTTTTGTTTTTTCGCAAACAATTTCTTAAACCCTTGCTCACGAAACTTTTGGATCTGACTTTTATAAATCTAGATCTATCTCTTCTCAGATCGTTTCTGATCTTGTGTGGTGAAGGCTAGCTGGATCTGACCTCTGACGGTTGTATCCAACTGTGCTCTTGGGATCCAACTTTAGATCTGTATTTTTTCTACCATCATTTACTTACCTACATATTTTTTGTGGTTGCATGTGTGGTGAGTAGTACGACTAGATCTGAATCAGTACAAATCTGGTTCGTTTTCTTATCAAAATCTTCTTGCTGATTTCTTTTTCTTTGTCTTAGACATGTATAGTTTCTCACAGTGAAGGTTGCCTAGTGACTTAAGCTTGTGATCTGTATCCTTTGGACTATTTCCAATACAGTGCTTGTGGACACCTTCCTGTTAGAGATCGAGATCTGTTTTGTTTCTTGTCAAAATCATATAGATCTGAATCTTCTTTTGTTCTTTCGCAAACAATTTCTTAAACCCTTGCTCACGAAACTTCTGGATCTGACTTTTATAAATCTAGATCTGTCTCTTCTCAGATCGTTTCTGATCTTGTGTGGTGAAGGCTAGCTGGATCTGACCTCTCACGGTTGTATCCAACTGTGCTCTTGGGATCCAACCTTAGATCTGTATTTTTTCTACCTACATTTACTTACCTACATATTTTTTGTAGTTGCATGTGTGGTGAGTAGTACGACTAGATCTGAATCAGTACAAATCTGGTTCGTTTTCTTATCAAAATCTTCTTGCTGATTTCTTTTTCTTTGTCTTAGACATGCATAGTTTCTCACAGTGAAGGTTGCCTAGTGACTTAAGCTTGTGATCTGTATCCTTTGGACTATTTCCAATACAGTGCTTGTGGACACCTTCCTGTTAGAGATCGAGATCTGTTTTGTTTCTTGTCAAAATCATATAGATCTGAATCTTCTTTTGTTCTTTCGCAAAAAATTTCTTAAACCCTTGCTCACGAAACTTCTGGATCTGACTTTTATAAATCTAGATTCTATCTCTTCTCAGATCGTTTCTGATCTTGTGTGGTGAAGGCTAGCTGGATCTGACCTCTGACGGTTGTATCCAACTGTGCTCTTGGGATCAAACCTTAGATCTGAATTTTTTCTACCTACATTTACTTACCTACATATTTTTTGTGGTTGCATGTGTGGTGAGTAGTACGACTAGATCTGAATCAGTACAAATCTGGTTCGTTTTTTATCAAAATCTTCTTGCTGATTTCTTTTTCTTTGTCTTAGACATGTATAGTTTCTCACAGTGAAGGTTGCCTAGTGACTTAAGCCTGTGATCTGTATCCTTTGGACTATTTCCAATACAGTGCTTGTGGACACCTTCCTGTTATAGATCGAGATCTGTTTTGTTTCTTGTCAAAATCATATAGATATGAATCTTCTTTTGTTCTTTCGCAAACAATTTCTTAAACCCTTGCTCACGAAACTTCTGGATCTGACTTTTATAAATCTAGATCTATCTCTTCTCAGATCGTTTCTGATCTTGTGTGGTGAAGGCTAGCTGGATCTGACCTCTGACGGTTGTATCCAACTATGCTCTTGGGATCCAACCTTAGATCTGTATTTTTTCTACCTACATTTACTTACCTACATATTTTTTGTGGTTGCATGTGTGGTGAGTAGTACGACTAGATCTGAATCAGTACAAATCTGGTTCGTTTTCTTATCAAAATCTTCTTGCTGATTTCTATTTCTTTGTCTTAGACATGTATAGTTTCTCACAGTGAAGGTTGCCTAGTGACTTAAGCCTGTGATCTGTATCCTTTGGACTAGATCCAACACAGTGCTTGTGGACACCTTCCTGTTAGAGATCGAGATCTGTTTTGTTTCTTGTCAAAATCATATAGATCTGAATCTTCTTTTGTTCTTTCGCAAACAATTTCTTAAACCCTTGCTCACGAAACTTCTGGATCTGACTTTTATAAATCTAGATTCTATCTCTTCTCAGATCGTTTCTGATCTTGTGTGGTGAAGGCTAGCTGGATCTGACCTCTGACGGTTGTATCCAACTGTGCTCTTGGGATCAAACCTTAGATCTGAATTTTTTCTACCTACATTTACTTACCTACATATTTTTTGTGGTTGCATGTGTGGTGAGTAGTACGACTAGATCTGAATCAGTACAAATCTGGTTCGTTTTCTTATCAAAATCTTCTTGCTGATTTCTTTTTCTTTGTCTTAGACATGTATAGTTTCTCACAGTGAAGGTTGCCTAGTGACTTAAGCCTGTGATCTGTATCCTTTGGACTATTTCCAATACAGTGCTTGTGGACACCTTCCTGTTAGAGATCGAGATCTGTTTTGTTTCTTGTCAAAATCATATAGATCTGAATCTTCTTTGTTCTTTCGCAAACAATTTCTTAAACCCTTGCTCACGAAACTTCTGGATCTGACTTTTATAAATCTAGATCTATCTCTTCTCAGATCGTTTCTGATCTTGTGTGGTGAAGGCTAGCTGGATCTGACCTCTGGCGGTTGTATCCAACTGTGCTCTTGGGATCCAACCTTAGATCTGTATTTTTTCTACCTACATTTACTTACCTACATATTTTTTGTGGTTGCATGTGTGGTGAGTAGTACGACTAGATCTGAATCAGTACAAATCTGGTTCGTTTTCTTATCAAAATCTTCTTGCTGATTTCTATTTCTTTGTCTTAGACATGTATAGTTTCTCACAGTGAAGGTTGCCTAGTGACTTAAGCCTGTGATCTGTATCCTTTGGACTAGATCCAACACAGTGCTTGTGGACACCTTCCTGTTAGAGATCGAGATCTGTTTTGTTTCTTGTCAAAATCATATAGATCTGAATCTTCTTTTGTTTTTTCGCAAACAATTTCTTAAACCCTTGCTCACGAAACTTCTGGATCTGACTTTTATAAATCTAGATCTATCTCTTCTCATATCGTTTCTGATCTTGTGTGGTGAAGGCTAGCTGGATCTGACCTCTGACGGTTGTATCCAACTGTGCTCTTGGGATCCAACTTTAGATCTGAATTTTTTCTACCTACATTTACTTACCTACATATTTTTTGTGGTTGCATGTGTGGTGAGTAGTACGACTAGATCTGAATCAGTACAAATCTGGTTCGTTTTCTTATCAAAATCTTCTTGCTGATTTCTTTTTCTTTGTCTTAGACATGTATAGTTTCTCACAGTGAAGGTTGCCTAGTGACTTAAGCTTGTGATCTGTATCCTTTGGACTATTTCCAATACAGTGCTTGTGGACACCTTCCTGTTAGAGATCGAGATCTGTTTTGTTTCTTGTCAAAATCATATAGATCTGAATCTTCTTTTGTTCTTTCGCAAACAATTTCTTAAACCCTTGCTCACGAAACTTCTGGATCTGACTTTTATAAATCTAGATCTATCTCTTCTCATATCGTTTCTGATCTTGTGTGGTGAAGGCTAGCTGGATCTGACCTCTGACGGTTGTATCCAACTGTGCTCTTGGGATCCAACCTTAGATCTGTATTTTTTCTACCTACATTTACTTACCTACATATTTTTTGTGGTTGCATGTGTGGTGAGTAGTACGACTAGATCTGAATCAGTACAAATCTGGTTCGTTTTCTTATCAAAATCTTCTTGCTGATTTCTATTTCTTTGTCTTAGACATGTATAGTTTCTCACAGTGAAGGTTGCCTAGTGACTTAAGCCTGTGATTTGTATCCTTTGGACTAGATCCAACACAGTGCTTGTGGACACCTTCCTGTTAGAGATCGAGATCTGTTTTGTTTCTTGTCAAAATCATATAGATCTGAATCTTCTTTTGTTCTTTCGCAAAAAATTTCTTAAACCCTTGCTCACGAAACTTCTGGATCTGACTTTTATAAATCTAGATTCTATCTCTTCTCAGATCGTTTCTGATCTTGTGTGGTGAAGGCTAGCTGGATCTGACCTCTGACGGTTGTATCCAACTGTGCTCTTGGGATCAAACCTTAGATCTGAATTTTTTCTACCTACATTTACTTACCTACATATTTTTTGTGGTTGCATGTGTGGTGAGTAGTACGACTAGATCTGAATCAGTACAAATCTGGTTCGTTTTTTTATCAAAATCTTCTTGCTGATTTCTTTTTCTTTGTCTTAGACATGTATAGTTTCTCACAGTGAAGGTTGCCTAGTGACTTAAGCCTGTGATCTGTATCCTTTGGACTATTTCCAATACAGTGCTTGTGGACACCTTCCTGTTATAGATCGAGATATGTTTTGTTTCTTGTCAAAATCATATAGATATGAATCTTCTTTTGTTCTTTCGCAAACAATTTCTTAAACCCTTGCTCACGAAACTTCTGGATCTGACTTTTATAAATCTAGATCTATCTCTTCTCAGATCGTTTCTGATCTTGTGTGGTGAAGGCTAGCTGGATCTGACCTCTGACGGTTGTATCCAACTGTGCTCTTGGGATCCAACCTTAGATCTGTATTTTTTCTACCTACATTTACTTACCTACATATTTTTTGTGGTTGCATGTGTGGTGAGTAGTACGACTAGATCTGAATAAGTACAAATCTGGTTCGTTTTCTTATCAAAATCTTCTTGCTGATTTCTATTTCTTTGTCTTAGACATGTATAGTTTCTCACAGTGAAGGTTGCCTAGTGACTTAAGCCTGTGATCTGTATCCTTTGGACTAGATCCAACACAGTGCTTGTGGACACCTTCCTGTTAGAGATCGAGATCTGTTTTGTTTCTTGTCAAAATCATATAGATCTGAATCTTCTTTTGTTTTTTCGCAAACAATTTCTTAAACCCTTTCTCACGAAACTTCTGGATCTGACTTTTATAAATCTAGATCTATCTCTTCTCAGATCGTTTCTGATCTTGTGTGGTGAAGGCTAGCTGGATCTGACCTCTGACGGTTGTATCCAACTGTGCTCTTGGGATCCAACTTTAGATCTGTATTTTTTCTACCTACATTTACTTACCTACATATTTTTTGTGGTTGCATGTGTGGTGAGTAGTACGACTAGATCTGAATCAGTACAAATCTGGTTCGTTTTCTTATCAAAATCTTCTTGCTGATTTCTTTTTCTTTGTCTTAGACATGTATAGTTCTCACAGTGAAGGTTGCCTAGTGACTTAAGCCTGTGATCTGTATCCTTTGGACTATTTCCAATACAGTGCTTGTGGACACCTTCCTGTTAGAGATCGAGATCTGTTTTGTTTCTTGTCAAAATCATATAGATCTGAATCTTCTTTTGTTCTTTCGCAAACAATTTCTTAAACCCTTGCTCACGAAACTTCTGGATCTGACTTTTATAAATCTAGATCTATCTCTTCTCAGATCGTTTCTGATCTTGTGTGCTGAAGGCTAGCTGGATCTGACCTCTGACGGTTGTATCCAACTGTGCTCTTGGGATCCAACCTTAGATCTGTATTTTTTCTACCTACATTTACTTACCTACATATTTTTTGTGGTTGCATGTGTGGTGAGTAGTACGACTAGATCTGAATCAGTACAAATCTGGTTCGTTTTCTTATCAAAATCTTCTTGCTGATTTCTATTTCTTTGTCTTAGACATGTATAGTTTCTCACAGTGAAGGTTGCCTAGTGACTTAAGCCTGTGATTTGTATCCTTTGGACTAGATCCAACACAGTGCTTGTGGACACCTTCCTGTTAGAGATCGAGATCTGTTTTGTTTCTTGTCAAAATCATATAGATCTGAATCTTCTTTTGTTCTTTCGCAAACAATTTCTTAAACCCTTGCTCACGAAACTTCTGGATCTGACTTTTATAAATCTAGATTCTATCTCTTCTCAGATCGTTTCTGATCTTGTGTGGTGAAGGCTAGCTGGATCTGACCTCTGACGGTTGTATCCAACTGTGCTCTTGGGATCAAACCTTAGATCTGAATTTTTTCTACCTACATTTACTTACCTACATATTTTTTGTGGTTGCATGTGTGGTGAGTAGTACGACTAGATCTGAATCAGTACAAATCTGGTTCGTTTTCTTATCAAAATCTTCTTGCTGATTTCTATTTCTTTGTCTTAGACATGTATAGTTTCTCACAGTGAAGGTTGCCTAGTGACTTAAGCCTGTGATCTGTATCCTTTGGACTAGATCCAACACAGTGCTTGTGGACACCTTCCTGTTAGAGATCGAGATCTGTTTTGTTTCTTGTCAAAATCATATAGATCTGAATCTTCTTTTGTTCTTTCGCAAACAATTTCTTAAACCCTTGCTCACGAAACTTCTGGATCTGACTTTTATAAATCTAGATTCTATCTCTTCTCAGATCGTTTCTGATCTTGTGTGGTGAAGGCTAGCTGGATCTGACCTCTGACGGTTGTATCCAACTGTGCTCTTGGGATCCAACCTTAGATCTGTATTTTTTCTACCTACATTTACTTACCTACATATTTTTTGTGGTTGCATGTGTGGTGAGTAGTACGACTAGATCTGAATCAGTACAAATCTGGTTCGTTTTCTTATCAAAATCTTCTTGCTGATTTCTATTTCTTTGTCTTAGACATGTATAGTTTCTCACAGTGAAGGTTGCCTAGTGACTTAAGCCTGTGATCTGTATCCTTTGGACTAGATCCAACACAGTGCTTGTGGACACCTTCCTGTTAGAGATCGAGATCTGTTTTGTTTCTTGTCAAAATCATATAGATCTGAATCTTCTTTTGTTCTTTCGCAAACAATTTCTTAAACCCTTGCTCACGAAACTTCTGGATCTGACTTTTATAAATCTAGATTCTATCTCTTCTCAGATCGTTTCTGATCTTGTGTGGTGAAGGATAGCTGGATCTGACCTCTGACGGTTGTATCCAACTGTGCTCTTGGGATCAAACCTTAGATCTGAATTTTTTCTACCTACATTTACTTACCTACATATTTTTTGTGGTTGCATGTGTGGTGAGTAGTACGACTAGATCTGAATCAGTACAAATCTGGTTCGTTTTCTTATCAAAATCTTCTTGTTGATTTCTTTTTCTTTGTCTTAGACATGTATAGTTTCTCACAGTGAAGGTTGCCTAGTGACTTAAGCCTGTGATCTGTATCCTTTGGAATATTTCCAATACAGTGCTTGTGGACACCTTCCTGTTAGAGATCGAGATCTGTTTTGTTTCTTGTCAAAATCATATAGATCTGAATCTTCTTTTGTTCTTTCGCAAACAATTTCTTAAACCCTTGCTCACGAAACTTCTGGATCTGACTTTTATAAATCTAGATCTATCTCTTCTCAGATCGTTTATGATCTTGTGTGGTGAAGGCTAGCTGGATATGACCTCTGACGGTTGTATCCAACTGTGCTCTTGGGATCCAACCTTAGATCTGTATTTTTTCTACCTACATTTACTTACCTACATATTTTTTGTGGTTGCATGTGTGGT
The DNA here is from genome assembly GCA_033807775.1 of Saussurea involucrata. NCBI lineage: Eukaryota > Viridiplantae > Streptophyta > Magnoliopsida > Asterales > Asteraceae > Saussurea > Saussurea involucrata. Next base: position 214,977,132 of record CM066314.1, on the reverse strand, counting down.
GAGTAGTACGACTAGATCTGAATCAGTACAAATCTGGTTCGTTTTCGTATCAAAATCTTCTTGCTGATTTCTTTTTCTTTGTCTTAGACATGTATAGTTTCTCACAGTGAAGGTTGCCTAGTGACTTAAGCCTGTGATCTGTATCCTTTGGACTAGATCCAATACAGTGCTTGTGGAAGGCTCTCTTATCCTCACTGTGTGTTTGCACATCCCTTACATCACTCCTCTATCTTTGGGTTGTGGTGTGAAGTATTGTGCATCTGTTTGTTCAGGTTTTTGTCCTGTCATCAACCTGGTTGGTTGTGTAGCCTGTGGTTCTTGCTTTGACAACTGTCTCAACTAATTTTCTCGTTGAGACGCCTGTTCCATCTATTCTTTCGTTGTGCATCGAACAAGGAGCGCTCTGTTAGTAGTTTGATTTCACTATGTTTCTAGCCTCTGTCTCGGCTGGTACGTCATTTTCCCCTTTCTCTCTGCATGCTCTCCTTGCTTCTCTTCTAAGTTTGGGTGTCTAAGGGTTGACTTGACCTATGTTAATGTTACATTATCTTGTACCATGTAGTATTATAGTTGAGGGACCTAATGTGACATGTTGTCAAACTTTGAATAGTATATATAGTATACTATCTGTATTTTTAGGTCAGAGATACACGAAATACACACGCGTCTATCTTCGCAGCCTCCTTCCACTTTGTAAACCTCTCAACCTTCTGTGAAGTTGTAAGCTGCAAGTTCATCTTTCATATATAGAGGTGTACTTCTTTGATTCATATATCTTGTGTATTTACTCTTATTACTTGTCAGTGTGGGATCACAATTGGTATCAGAGCTTAATATCATTTTGTTCAGATTTGTTCTTAAAAGTTGTACGTAACTGTATTCTTAAAGTTCAATTTTTTTGGTTGATTTTGGTCTCTGGAGTTCTTCTAGTGGTTGGAATCGATCAAGAAGTGAAAATAGAAATTTCCTGTGTATTTAATTCCGCATATCACCAGGAAATTAAATCAATACGTGCATCTTTTCGAAGTCTCTGTTTAGAGTAAAACTCACTGTTTTGCTCATCAAATCAAGGTTAGGTTGGTTTTTAGACAAAACACAAGGTTATAAAAGTGCCCAGAAATTACCCAGGAACACTCGTTCAAAATTTCAAGCATTTTTTAGTTCATTTGAACATCTGCTTAAAAATCATCATATCCCTCGCAAGATTCAAATCCCTCGCAACTTTCTAAAATTCTGGACTGCGAGCTTCGCAACTTTCAGGATCTTCGGACTGCGATCCTCGCAATTTTCAATTGCGATCTGTTTCTTGCCTCGCAATCTTTTATTGCGATTTGTTGGTTTGGTGTTTGCCTCGCAATTGTTGACTGCGAGACTTAGTTTCCATCACAATTGTTCACTACGATCCTATTTCATTGCGATACTTTGTTTGCCTCGCAACAGATTGTTGAGACTTTTTGTTGCATCGCAAACAGTAGCCTCGCAACCCATACAAAGGCAGAGACAGAAAGAGATTGTTGAAAAAGAAAGCTACTGAACAAGAGATAAAACGATCAGACAAGTAATTAAATGACTACAAGAGATGTGCTATCCATTGGTTCCAAAGACAAACCTCCGGTTCTCTTTACATCAGAATTCAAAATTTGGAAAGACAGATTCCTAGACTGGGTAGATAGACAAGAGAACGGAGAATTCATTATCAATTCTCTAGATAATGGACCAATGAAGCCTATAACAAGAAGAGGGATTGCTATAGATGGTGATCCAATTCCAGATATTGTTACTGTTCTACCGATTCACTACTCTGTTGAACAGAAGAAATTGTACCAAGGAGATAAAATGGCGAAATCTCTAATTATTCAGGCCTTGACCGATAATGTCTATCGGAGGGTAGACAGCAAAAATCAATCTGGTAAAGCCATGTTTGATGAACTGATAAAGTTATTTCAAGGATCTGAAGTAGAGAATCAAATGAAAATCTCAACCATCATCAACTCATACGAATGCTTCAAACAGAAAGAAGGAGAGACTCTTGACTCTGCTTATGTACGTTTCACCACAATATTGAATGAGCTAAGCAGATTCAAAATAGAGAGGAAGGTTATTGAGCACAACGTAAAATTCCTGACCGTTCTTCAACCAGAATGGAAGAAGTACGCTCACCGAATGAAGCATAATGCTAAGCTATCAGAATTACCTCTACAACAGATGTTTGAAACGTTGAAGCAGGATGAAGATGATGCTGAAGCGAAGAAAGTGAAGAAGAAAAGGAAAGTGAAGAATGAAGATAAAAGAGGGATGAAGGATGAAGAGCAAGATCCACTTGCGTTGATTTCAAGCAGAGGATACTCCCAGGATGAGGAGAACCAGTCTGAAGGAGAAATGGAGGAAGCAAGTGGGATAGAAGAAATAGAGAGAATGAAGGATTCTCTGGCTCTGCTTACCAGTTCTTTTCAGAGAAAATTTGGGAAAAGTCCTGGTTCTAATAATCAGAGGTATGCGTCGGGCTCAAAGAACTTTGAGCATAGGGCGCATGTTGAATCAAGCAAAAAAGCAGAATACAGGAGGCCGGAAGAGTACAAAAGGCCTACTGAGTATAGACGGCCAAATGATTACAAGAGGCCAGAGGAGAAAAAGATTTTTGAGAAAAAGGAAGAACCACAGACTTGTTACAACTGTGGGAAACCTGGTCATTTCGCGAAGGAGTGCTGGAAGCAGATAGTGAAAGATACCAATTACTACAAAAACAAGTTGTTGCTTGCTGAAAAGAAGCAATCGGGTATTGCACTAAAGGTAGAAGAGGATTACTGGCTTGATCATTCTGATGATGAAGCTAATAATGAGACTACTGCTCAAACAAAGATGTGCTTCATGACCAAAGAAGCCGATGATGAAGGAGCAGAGTCTACTTCAGAACAGGTATATTTCGATTTCTATAATCAATTTATTTCTAAACAAGCATGCTTAACACAAAGGTTAGAAGAATTAAAAGCTGATGAGAACATTGCTAATGAAATAATTTCAACTCAAAAGGAAAGACTAATAGAACAAGACAGTCAAATTACTGAATTGAAAAAGAAAAAGACTGAATTCGATATTGGTCATGCGTACTTTCAAGATAGAGTATCTGAACTATCGGAAAAATTAATGAGTTCAGAAATAAAGAATAGCGAGTTTGAAAGTCTTTTACATGCTTATAAAGAAAGAAATGAAGAGCTGAGTGAAAATATCAAAGATCTGGAAAATAAACTGTACAAAGCAGGTCAAACAGAACAAACAATTCAAATGAATAAGCCAAACAAATTCAGATACTATAACGCAAAGTGGGGTATTGGATATGACAATCCTCAGTACCTAAGGAATGCCATAACTAAAACTCCCACTCAGTATGAATTTGAATGGTTTATGCCTGTTACACATCCTTGCTATCAAATCAAACAACTTCATGAGGAAGAACAAAAGGCTGAGGAAGAAACAAAAAGAAAAATCACTGTTAGAATGCAACTTCCTTTTTGGTATGGTCCAGAGAATGCCAAGGCATTAGATAATGAAAAAACCTTACCAAATGATTATTTTGAGAGTTATATTGTTAAAGAACCAGAGGAAAAAGAAAATACTCAAAAGGATAATCCTGAAAAATCTGTTTTGGAAGGAAAAAGGTATTTTCCACCAATGGTTCTTGAACAAAAACTCATGGAGCTCGAAAGGAATATAATTTTTAATGTTGAAGAAATCAGAAACGAAGATCAACTTCTTTTTTATATTGAAAAAGAAGTTATCTTTACTGTTTTGTCATATAGCATAAATGATGAACCTGAAAGCTTTGAAGAAAAGAAATCTCTAGAACTTAGATGTTTGGATCTTTCAGATCAACTATTTACTTTTCAGAAAACGCTTTTTCTTGAAAGACAACTAATAGGGAAAGAAAGAGAGAAACTTAAGTTCGAAAAAGAATCTCTTGTATCTAAAAATACCGTTTTCTCACAAAGAATATCCGAAAGCAAGATTGAAGACATTCGAGATGTCGACAGACTTGTTTTTGAGATTGAAAAGGAAGTTGTGATCACTATTCTAAATCTAAATCAAAACAATCATTTCAGAAAAAGAAAAGAAAACCAAAACAGAAGAAGCATGCTAAATCTACTCAAACTCTATATTCAAAATCTCACAACTCTTCTTTGTCTGATGTTTCAGATCGTAATTTAAGAACAAACAAGAAACTTGAGTGGAAGATAAAAGCATCCACACAAGAAGTGACAAAGATCAAATCATCCAAAGTTCCTTTAAATGTTTTAAATTTCAAGAAGGACAAGTTGGTTTTGAATGTAATTAATCATGCTGTTGACTATAGAAAACTTGTAACACCTTGCAAGATTTATACAATGCAACAACTGATTAACTTGTCTCATGATAAAATCTGTTGTGCTTCATGTGGTGTGGATGACTTTATTGGCAAATCTGACTATAACTGTTGGTTGTATATACACACCTAATTACTCTAACAATGGTAATAGAAAGAGCATTGCCAATTTGAAATGGCTACCTAGAACTACAAAGACTCCTAACCCAAAAGGACCCAATTGGCAATGGGTACCTAAAACTGTTTAAATTCCTTTTTGCAGCTTCGTCATGTGTGGTACTTGGATTCTGGTTGCTCAAAGCACATGACTGGAAGAAAGGAACTCTTGAGCAACTTTGTAGAAAGAGATGGAGGGAGAGTCAAATTTGGAAATGATCAGTACTCTCCTATCTTAGGTTATGGAGACATAGTAACAGACAAGGTCAAAATAACCAAGGTCAAAGAAACAAAAGGCGTTGATAAAGGAAGTAATGGATGCCGTCAAATATCGAGTAGACTACCGGAACGCACTAAGAAGATTCGAGTTGATTTTCGGGCTTCGGAAGACACAAGTGGTTCCAATGAATGTCTAAAGCTTATGGCTCTACATTGGTACAAAGGGGGAGATTGTTAATGTTACATTATCTTGTACCATGTAGTATTATAGTTGAGGGACCTAATGTGACATGTTGTCAAACTTTGAATAGTATATATAGTATACTATCTGTATTTTTAGGTCAGAGATACACGAAATACACACGCCTCTATCTTCGCAGCCTCCTTCCACTTTGTAAACCTCTCAACCTTCTGTGAAGTTGTAAGCTGCAAGTTCATCTTTCATATATAGAGGTGTACTTCTTTGATTCATATATCTTGTGTATTTACTCTTATTACTTGTCAGTGTGGGATCACAACCTACCATCTATTGAGTGGCAAGGAATCTTGTCTTCATGCTCTTAGCCTTTACCCCTGTGTGTTTGTTTCTTTAGTTCATCATGACTGATGAAGAAGCTCGCAAAGATCCAGAACAGCAATCATTGATTGCTAAACTGGACTTTGGCGATTCTCTTTACTTGTCCGAGTGACACCTCGGGTGTCTCTATTTTAAGGATGAAACTTACTGGCACTGAAAATTACAAAGTGTGGTCATGTGCCATGATACTTGCTCGTGAAACCAAAAATAAACTTGGGTTTGTAAATGGGTCTGTTGTTCGGCACATGGACAATGATGTTTTGGGAAGACAGTGGGATAGATGTAATTCTGTGGTTCTATCCTAGATTCTTGGATCTGTTTCTGAGGATCTGTTTGTTAGCCAGGTGTTTTCGAAAATTGCTTCCGAAGCCTGGGCTGAATTAAAGGAGACATATGATAAGATAGATGGTTCTGTAACATTTAACTTGCATCAAAAAAATAATTCTATCTGTCAAAATGGGTCCCCTGTCTCTGACTACTATCATAAACTTAATGCCCTATGGAAACAATTTGATGCTTTGATTAAACTTCCTGCATGTACTTGTAATGCTTCTCACGACTTCTCAAAACATAATCAACTAATAAAACTAATGCAGTTCTTAATGGGTTTAGATGATGTTTATATGAATATAAGAAGCAACATCTTGACCACGGATCCTTTACCAACTGTTAAGACTGCCTTTTCCCTTGTGTCTCGGGAAGAATCACACCGAGGTGTGACTCGACCCTCTGACACTAAGGGTCAGAATTCTGCCTTTTTGGTAAAACAAATGATTCTAAGAAAAAACTTGGGAAAACCAATCTTGTGTGTAAACACTGTGGCCTAAATGGGCACACTATAGAACGTTGTTACAAGTTGATTGGGTTCCCCAAAGATTTTCAATTTACCAAGTCCAAATCTGGACAAAAATTTAGTGGTCAAAATTTCAGACCATCTAGCAATGCTTGTACTTCTGATGGATGTGGTAGAAACCAGAATTCTTTATCCTCTCTAACAGAAGAACAGGTCATCAAATTGCTTTCCCTCATTGATCAGAAACCACAGGAGAACATCTCTGTCAATATGGCAGGTAGGTTCTCTGCTAATATGGCTAGTATTTCTATGTTTCATTCGAATTCTAATTGTCATTCAAATTTTAATCACTCTGGTTGGATTATTGACTCCGGAGCGAATCAACACATGACTTCTACTACTTCTCAACTTGAAAATGAACTTGACATCTCTGATTTAAATCTAAAAGTCACTCAACCTAATGGAGATGAGGCTAAGATAAACAAAATTGGGAATTACAGAATAAACAATATGGTTACATTATTTGATGTTCTTATAATACCTGATTTCCATGTAAATCTATTATATGTTCATAAAATTGCTAGAGATAGCAAAATCTTTGTAGCATTTGTTGAATATAAATGTTATCTGATTCAGGGTTCACCTCCCAAGAAACTAGTGGGGGCCGGTAGTGAACATAGTGGTCTTTACTTTTTTGATCAAGTATCAAAGGGTAAGCTCTTTGTTCCTCATATGTGTGATAATTTTCATAACAATTCAAACATGTCTATTGTCTGCCATGCTTCAAGGAAACTATGGCATAGTCGGTTGGGCCATCCTGCTGACCAAGTGCTTGGAGTGCTAAAGGATACCCTTAATTTAGGAAAGGATAATGTCACTTTTCCTTGTGAAATTTGCCATAAGGCAAAACAAACACGAGATAAATTCAAACTCAGTGATCACACTTCTAAATCTGTTGGTGATATTGTTCATCTTGATCTTTGGGGACCATATAGGGTCCCTAGTAATGAAGGATATAGGTTCTTCTTAACGGTAGTAGATGATTACTCAAGATCTATATGGGTTTATCTGCTTAAATCTAAAGATGAGGTGTATGATAATATTACTGGTTTTCACAGCTTGTTTTCCACACAATTTGGAAAAACTATAAAAATCTTCAGAAGTGATAATGGTACTGAATTTACCAACTTCAAACTTGGTGAGTTTTTTAAATCTAAGGGAATTATCCATCAAACTACTTGTGTTTACACCCCACAACAAAATGGGGTGGCTGAATGCAAACAAAGACATTTATTGAATGTTGCTAGGGCTCTAATGTTTCAAGGGAACATCCTAGTAAATATGTGGTTTGAATGTATTTTAACTGCTACTTATTTGATAAATCGTACACCTTCATCTGTGTTAAATAGGAAGTCCCCTTATGAGTTGATGTTTGGTTTTGCACCTGTTTTGTCACATTTAAGGAATTTTGGGTGTTTATGTTTTTCTGTCAAACAAAACAATTCTGATAAATTCTCTGCTCGGGCTGAAAAATGTATTCTTCTGGGGTATTCCAACTCTAAGAAAGGATATAGACTTTATAGTTTAGAATCTAAACAAATTATTGTTTCTCGTGACGTTAAGTTCTATGAATCCATTTTTCCTTTTAAAATGAGCACAACTCATCAACACATTGAGTCTAGTGATATAAACTCTTTAAACTTTTTTTATTCTCTTATTGACTCTACTAATGATGTTTCATTTGAAGTACCCAATGATGAATTAAGGGTGAATCCTCAACATCAAAGTTAGTCTGTTAATACTTAACATAATAGTAACCGCAATAGCTTTGGTAGTCAAAATGAAGTTACCCGGTCCTTGGATCCGGGTAGTACTAGTCAAGTTAATGATTTAAATGGATCTTCCAGGTCATTGAATCCTGGTAGTAATGATATGACTGCCAGGTCAGTGACCTGTGTGATACTAATTTTCGCCGCTTAGAAGTTCAAAATAATCATCATGATGAGATGTTGGGTTCCCCTTCTGAGGGTCGCTTATCCTCTGATCCTACTAATTTTGTTCGTCGTTCCGCTCGAACTTCTCTTTTACCTCGTCGGTTTGACGATTATGTGGTAGAAGGGAAGGTCAAGTATGGAATAGAGAAAGTTGTCAATTATTCTTTTTTAAATTCAAATAAATTTTGTTTTGTGTCCACCCTAAACAAATCTCATGAACCCGAAAGCTTCTTTGAGGCAAGTAAGGATCAAAATTGAGTAAATGCCATGAACGATGAGATGGAAGCATTATATAGAAATGGTACATGGGTGTTGACCGAACATCCTCCTGGTAGAAAGCCGGTTGGTTGTCGGTGGATCTATAAGATCAAATATAAATCTACAGGAGAAATCGAAAGGTATAAAGCTAGGTTAGTAGCTAAGGGGTATAGTCAACGTGAGCACTTAGACTATGAAGAAACCTTTTCTCCAGTAGTTAAAATGGTAACAGTTAGGTGTGTCATTGCCTTAGCAGTTCAAAATAATTGGTTATTATGTCAATTAGATGTGAATAACGCTTTTCTGTATGGAGATTTAGTTGAAGAAGTTTACATGAGTCTACCACCTGGATATTTTTCTGCAAATGACAAACGAGTGTGTAAACTTGTGAAATCATTATATGGGCTTAAACAGGCTCCTAGACAGTGGTATGCTAAACTTTCTTCGTGCTTGTTTGATCATGGGTTTGTTCAAAGTGAAAGTGATTACTCCTTATTTACAAAATCTACTGATTCAGTTTGCTTAATTCTTCTTGTCTATGTGGATGACATTGTTTTGACTGGAAATAATGTTTCTGAAATAAATAAAGTAAAAAATCATTTACAGTCTAGCTTTAAAATCAATGATCTTGGAAAATTAAAGTTCTTTCTAGGAATTGAAATTTTGGAAACTGAAAATGGACTCTGTATGTCACAAAGGAAATACTATCTTGAGTTACTCAATGACTTTGGGTACTTAGGTTGTAAACCAATCAATACTCCAATGGATATGAACTTGATTGTGACAGATTCCTTTAGGTCAAAATTAAAAGATCCTCCTCTTAAGGATTTCACAGGATATCAAAAACTGAATGGTAGATTAATCTACTTATTAGCTACTCGACCTGATATAGCTTTCGCAGTTCACTGTCTAAGCCAGTTCATGCATTCGCCTAGACAATCCCACTTAAAGTTAGCTCTTAGAGTTTTAAGATATCTTAAAACTTCTCCTGGCGAGGGTATTCATTTCTCTCGATCTAGTTCTAATTTTAAACTTTGTTGTTTCGTCGATGCGGATTGGGGCAAATGCTTATCCACTAGACGATTTGTTACAGGATACTGTCTCTTTCTTGGAAACTGTATGGTTTCCTGGAGGAGTAAAAAGCAGCCTACTGTGTCACGTTCTTCTGCAGAATCTGAGTACACAACCATGGTTGCTGCCCTTTGTGAAATAATATGGGTTCTTACTGTTTTAACTAATTTAAAAGTTGAAAATTTACTTCCAGTACCTTTGAATTGTGATAACAAGTCTACAATTCAAATTGCTAATAACTCAGTTTTTAATGAAAGGACAAAACATATTGAGATAGATATTCATCAAGTTAGAAATAAGGTTTCTTCTAGCATGTTGAAGACTGTTAAAGTTCCTTCAACAGAAAATCCAGCAGATATCTTTACTAAATCTCTTGGTGTTAATCAGCATAATTATCTCAGTTCTAAATAAAACATGTTAGATCTTTTTAGATGTCAAGATTGAGGGAGGGTGTTAAAAGGTATGTATATATTATACCAATCTTGACATTTATCTAATTTATTGTGTTTTAATTGTAGTTTGTAAAATATGAGAGGGTGAATTGACAAGTAGCTGATAGTTGAGGACATAAGGGACTGCGCCTCACTTCTTGTGAGACTTGAAGGTTAGCGGAGCAATTACATGAGAGTTGAAGGACTAAAGCTGTACATTGGAGCTGGGGTATATAATGTGTTGAGTCTTTGTATTTTACATCAGACGATTTCATTTTGCTTACTAGTTTTCTCTCTTCTCTTTCTCTGTCTAGATTAGGGTTTGTAATTCGTTAGTCTAGATCTTCATATCTTATTGAAGAGATTTATGTAATAGTTAGATATTGTTGTTTAGTAAATATCAATGAAAGTTTTATGAAGATCCTACATGGTTTCAGACCCTCAAGACAGTTGGATCCCCCAACGATTTTGGATCCTAGTCCAAAAAAACTCCTTAAAATGTTTCAATTGTTGAATTGAATCGTTGATTTGTTATCATCAAATCCGAATAAACATGTCCAAAAAATTTCTAAATTAAAATAAAATGTTCTTTTATTTAATTAATTATTTTCTTCTAATAATAATGTTATTTAACAAATTAATAATTGTTATTAAAATATAATAAAGAATATATAATTTAGGTTTTATTATTTATTAAAATATAGTTTTTACTTTCATGTGGTATTTAAGAAGTTGGATCGAGATTATTGTAATGGAAATAAATAGTTTAGTAGTTGTTAAAGCTAATGTAATACTTAAAGAAATTTATTTTGATAATTTTACGGCAAAAATATGATACCTGATCTTGTAGAACTTTCTTGCACATACTTCTTTAATGGACACAATCAAATGGTTTGAGTGAACACGATGTCTTGGTTGGCATTTGGCTCTCATCAAATACATGTACTCAGTCCTGTAGGGCTTATTCTGCTTAGTGATTCCTAAAACTTTTTCAAGATCCAGAACTCTGATGTTGTGAACAAAAATATATTTGTAAACCACATCTTCTAAGAAAGTAACTCTGATTCTTGTTCTTTCCCACTTGGCTTCAGTTTAATTTTGAGTTTGAGTAGCATCAGATTGAGTTACATTTGAATGACTAGCTTGATCAGGTTTAGGCATAGAAGGCTTAGACTGCATATGTTCACTTTGGATAGGATCAACTTGTGTAGATTGTGGCTCATGTTTGATAGAAGAAATTGAAGTATCAGATTCAGATTGATAAGCTAAAGATTGTTCAAGAAACTCTATCTCATGTTGAGCAATGATATCATCAAGCACATTAGCTTCACCATCAGACTCAGATCCAAACACCATATCATCTCATTCTTCTTTGACTTTCAAGTAATCTTTCACAGCATTAGATTCTTTGTCATGTTGTCTATCTCTTTTAACTCAGCTTCAGACACCCCAAGCTTTTCAACGCTTGGTTCTACATCTAGATTCACATACAGAACTATCTGTTTTCCACTTTCTTCACCATACAAACCCGCCTCATTTACCTCAATAACCTCATCTTCTTGAGTTTCAGGATTGACACCAGATCCGGAAACCTCATTTACTCTTTTCCTTTTCAACTCCCCCTCATGATGATGATGATCATCCTAGTCATCATGCTTTCTCTTTTGACCTTGGGCTTGACATTTGCTTGTGGACTCTAGAGCTTGAACTCTTTCTGATAAAACCTCCAAAGATTTCTGAACTTTCATAATAGAGGAATCCATTGAGCACATACGTGAAACTACGTCATTTGTGAAAGCATCAAATTCTACAGAAGTAACAGTAGAAGGTTGAGCGGGTAGCAGACTTTCGTAGAACACAAATAAGATCAAGATCTTAGAGAGAGAAAGTATTTTATGTAGAGAGAGGATACAGAGAGAGCTTATAGATATGGCATATCACTGTTTGATTAGAAGTTTCATATTACAAAGAACAAAAGATATTTATATGAAGTCAAAGATGGACCTTTGACTTTTACAGAAACTTTAATGAAATTACAGATTAACCCCCAGACCTTGAATACAATCTATTTTAGCCCAACAGATTGTAATAATGAACATATTTTATTATTAAAAATTTGTTTTAACTACATTATGAACTATTGTAATTGACTATTTCTTCAATATGTCTTTTTTTTACAGTTTATCATCTAGGTTTTACAAAACAAGATTTGTTCATCAATTAATTTATCAACTATTAGTTAATATTTAGTTTATCAATCATCAACTAGCTTAACAACTTGTTTTCCAAACATAACCTAAGTTATGGGTTTTTCCTACATCGATCCAAACATGGGACAATAAGTTTTGTCCTTTGATCTTGTCCTATACCTACTCGTCCCATGTACCAAATGCAAGCCCCATTGGATAGGAAATATCCATACTCTGTATTTTATTAAATTATTTTTTTTCTTACGTTGTATCTTTTACATCTTAATTTTATGTTGGAAAGAGAATTATGTAATGGATTAATTTACATAACTTCGAATTTTATATAAGTTTAGCTTTTCGTCTATTAAAAAAGGTTTGGTCTGTTAGGCTATGGCAAGCTCGCCCCATTTACATGGTGGGTACATATAAGTTCTCAAACCCAAAAAAAATGGGTTTGGGTTTGTTATATCAGACCCGTTGGACAAAAACAAATATGTTAGGCGCGACCAAAATCCGACCCAAGCCCACAAATGCCCACCTCTAATATCAAATATCAAAATCAGTTAACCACATATACTAAGAAACAAGGATTTCAGCAATGACTTTTGTCATTGCAAATACTCCATTTATCGTCAAAGCCGTCTTATAGAGACAACATATCCTCACTATAGCTTGTCGGTGAGACTTGTCGCCGCTGAAGCTCCCTTTTCTTACTAAAATCAATGTTGAAAACCGTTATATATGTATATCATAGTAAACAACATGCACCAATGCAATAAAAATCTGAATATGATATTTCCTCACTGAACGATATAGTGACAAGATCATTTTGTCACATATGAACCTACCGAGTACGATGACTGTAGTATTAATTATATTATTTGAGCATGCCATATGATGTGGTACCCTCAAAATTCATGTACTCTCTATATTCATCTTTGTAGTGTCTCGTGTATTACTACGGGTATCCCGGTACATCCCCCACATACCAAAACACTTCAGGCATAACGTATGTGTTGTTAGAGATTCAATCTCCAAAATCACAAGATCCAGATCAAGAAGTCAAAATTTCGTATACCTATTTAGTGAGAGAAATATTACAAAGCACTAGTTAAGCACACATAATCCACACACACCGATCTCTAGAAGTTATGAAACTTTACAAAAAAAACTATTTATACGAAAGAAGTCAACAATTTGAATTCACAAGGCTTTTACAAGAAATACACTTAAACTCCTAAATCTTGAATACAATTCATTTTAGCTCCTAACAATATGTACTAAAAAGAAATCATATATGACCATACTATAAAATATCTTAAAACACTAAACATATCTAAAGATACCATATATATACTATCTTAAATACAATATTAACCTTAAAAATATCGTATCATATATGAGATATATTTGAAAATAACTAATCAATACTATTGTACATCTAGTTTCCTTAACCTCAAATTTTGATTCAACACTTTAACTTGGCTGACACTCTATACCACCTTACGATTTTGTGTGTTGCATGAAATAGATTCATATTAGTAATTTGTCATATCGAGATGGATGTCATATCGAAGAGCACGAAATTCTCGTTTTTTTTATATAATTTATTTGATTAAAATATTAGTAATTTTTAAGATAATTTATTTTAAACTTTAAGGGGTAAAAAAAATTAATTAAAAAAAAATCAAAGATGGTAGGCGCTAATTTAAATTTCTAGATTTGTCCCTAATCACTTCCCAATTGGTTTCATTAAGTTTTAACCATTGATTAATTTTCCAAATTTTGATCAATGGTTGTGACGTGTCCTCATGTTCACAATTGAAAATGAGTTTTCATTTGAACCCACCCCTATATATATATATATATATATATATATATATATATATATATATATATATATATATATATATAGGATGGGTATCAAATACAAACCAAATGGATTGTACAAACCCTACAAACTCAATCTGGCTTCATGAATTTGTAATCTGGCTTCATGAATCTATATTTTTCCGTCGTCGGTGCCGGACGATGAATTTAGTTTTTCATCTAACGGTTACAAAGGGTAAAATAATATATTTAAAAAAAAAAAATTAAAAATATGCTAAAAGCCCTAAAATATCCTTATGGATATAAAAAAAGAAGTTACGTGATTGGTGGAGATGGATTTGTACAATTTGTACAATCTATCTGTTTTGTACCCGATACCACCCCTATATATATATAGAGGTGGCTTCTTCTGCAACCACCATAATAGCATGAAACCATGCAACTTAATCCTGACCATTAGATCTCTAATTACATACTAATCCCGCTAAAGGGTATTTTAGACATTTTTCATAGTTTTTTGAATCCGATTTTTTTAATTAATTTAATTATGCAGTTAATTATGGATAGATTCGGTTTCCCGAATTTTAGGCAATCATGGTTAGTTTTGTTTCAAAAAAATATGAAATCATTTTTTGGTTTTGATTGTTCCCACATTTGTTTAGTTGTATTGTTTTGTTTTCTAAACTCAAAAGATGGACGATGATCCTACGAATTTAGCCATTGATGATGATACAATAGCTTCGTCTGTTTTCTCACAGTTCATAGTCGATGATGTTGGCACCGAAGAAACGTCGAATGATTTTGAAGATGATTGTTCTAAAGAAAACAATGTCGATACTGCTGTGGACGATGACATATCCGTAAGTGGTGAGAAGGACGATGGTAAGTAGTATTTTTTCACGGTACATTATCGTATCCGTATGGTAAGTAGTATTCATTTTTTTAGTATGGATTAGGTTTAAGATATGAAACATATAAATTTTGTCGTGTACAGTCGTTTGAAGGGCTTATGATTTTGTGAACAACTGTGTTTATTTGTCGTGGGTGTATGAAAATTTGTAGCAAGAATTATTACTGTTGTGTTAGTTAGTTTCATAATATTCAGCGGGTTTCATAGATATTTATTTATTATTTTCATGATGAACGAAAAATGTTAAAAACATATGATCTATGTGAATTAGTTTGTTGTTGCTTTTAATCTATATTAGTAACAAATTTTGATTTTCATATGAATTTCATTATAATTATAGATGTGGTTGATATATTTGTTACTCCGGGGGGACAAAATACTGGATCCCGCGTGTTGATGATGAAATTAAGCTTCGTCTGTTTTCTCACAGTTCATAGTCGATGATGTTGGCACCGAAGAAACGTCGAATGATTTTGAAGATGATTGTTCTAAAGAAAACAATGTCGATACTGCTGTGGACGATGACATATCCGTAAGTGGTGAGAAGGACGATGGTAAGTAGTATTTTTTCACGGTACATTATCGTATCCGTATGGTAAGTAGTATTCATTTTTTTAGTATGGATTAGGTTTAAGATATGAAACATATAAATTTTGTCGTGTACAGTCGTTTGAAGGGCTTATGATTTTGTGAACAACTGTGTTTATTTGTCGTGGGTGTATGAAAATTTGTAGCAAGAATTATTACTGTTGTGTTAGTTAGTTTCATAATATTCAGCGGGTTTCATAGATATTTATTTATTATTTTCATGACGAACGAAAAATGTTAAAAACATATGATCTATGTGAATTAGTTTGTTGTTGCTTTTAATCTATATTAGTAACAAATTTTGATTTTCATATGAATTTCATTATAATTATAGATGTTGTTGATATATTTGTTACTCCGGGGGGACAAAATACTGGATCCCGCGTGTTGATGATGAAATTAAGCTACCCGTGGGGCACGAGTATCCGTGTATTGAAAAGGCGGAGGTGGCGTATATGAGATATGCACAAGTAGCAGGTTTTGATGTTAGGAGATCGAATAAAAAGAAGAATAGGGATGGTACTGTATTGTCTAGGTACCTTTTATGTAGCCGCGAATGATTTCCTGAGAAAAAAAAGGTAGAATATGATAGCAGTGGCTGTGATCGCAAAGTGCGAAATTCAAATTTCAGGAGATTCGGTTGTAAGGCTTGTGTCAAATTTCGATTGAAGGAAGAAAACAATACGTTTGTTGTTTACAAATTTGAAGAAAGGCATAATCATGCTTTATATAATGTTCACGATAAGTTGCTTTGCAAATCAAGAAGGCAGTTGCAGTATACTGATTATAGGAATCTGTATAATCAGTCATCTGCAAGCATAGGTGGTTCTAAGGCCCATACAATAAACGCGGCTATAAAAGGAGGGTATGAGTATGTTGGTCCCACACATGTGGATTATGAGAATGCTAGAAGGGATATGGGGACAACTGTTGGTATGAAAGATGCGCAAATGCTCATCAATCTGCTTGCGAAACGTAGGTGTAACGTCCCTGATTTTTTTTTGATTATTTAGTTGATGATCGCGAAGTCCAAGCTATTTTTTGGGCTGATGAGATTGCCAAGTTAAATTTCAAAGAATTTGGAGATACAGTTGTCATTTGATGCCACATACCGGACTAACAAGTAAGATGTTTTTTTTTTCATACAACTTTATACTTGTTCACATACAGTTTTCTATTTTATGTATACCATTTTTTTAACCTGTCTAATAGGCAAGGTGTTTTTTGATGTCACATATGAATTTTTATTTTCCTAAAATGTGTTGCAATTTTTTTCTTTTTTTCATGATAGGCACGCTATGAATTTTGTTCCATTTATAGCAATAGACAACCATAAGCGGTCCGTTGTAGTTGCAGCTGCGTTGATTAGTCACGAGAATGTTGTTAACTTCAAATGGGTATTGAATGCTTTTATTCAAGCGCATGAGAAACAACCTTTGTTTGTTATAACGGACCAATGTGCTGCTATGAAACAAGCAATCCCTGAGGTTTTCACCGAGGCGAAGCATCGGTTGTGCATGTGGCACATTACGAAGAAGGTCGCTAATAAGGTATGGTTTACTCGTGTTACATTCCTTAATCAAATTTTAGTCAGATTGTAATCAGAATTTCATACTGTTTATGTTCATAGGTTTCGTTACCTGCTGATCAAAACGACGAGTTCACTAGGAGATTCAACAAGTTGGTTTGGAATTACAACACGTCGGTCGATAGATTTGAATCTGGTTGGAATGAAATCATTGAGGATTTTGCGCTTCACCGTAACGAGTGGTTGAAGTACACGTACGAAATCAGAAATTCTTGGATTCCCGCGTATTACAAAGAAGATCGCATGTCTGGGCTTATGCGAACTACATCCCGATCCGAGAGTTACCATGCCTTTTTAGGTTATTTGCGTCTTTTCGGAATGATTTGGTGAAATTCATACATGCCTTTGATGCTTCGATAGAAAAGCAAAGAAACAAGCATAGATCGTTGGAGTTTGTTACAAGAAATACATTCCCCCGTAGTGTTACACCGATGCCGATTGAGAAGCATGCGGCTGAGGTTTATACGCGAAAAGTTTTTTTCGATGTACAGAAAGAGATCAGTAAAGGTCTATATTTTTGTGTTGTTCATGTCATAGGTGGCAAGCGATATCGTGTTACTCAGCAGAACAAGAAGTTTGCGCCTAAAGCGACTTACATTGTAAGTATTTTTATATGAATCTTATTATCAAAATATTTTAATGTATGTAATAAATTTAAAAGTATTTGTATAATCGTAGGTTACTCACGATATCGACGCGCAACATATGGAATGTGAATGTAATTTTTTTGTACGAAATGGACTTGTATGTCGTCATATGTTTAAGGTTTTAATGAATGACGGGCATGTTACGATTCCGGACTACTTCATAGTACGTCGGTGGACTAGATCTTTGGTTCCCGTAGACATACAAGCTGCTAAGGCACGTTATGGTGAAGTTGATGTTGAGAAGGAGCGCTTAATTAACGATGTGTATGCGAAGGTTGATGTTCTAGTTAGTCGACTGAGGAACGACAAGGAAAAGCTTTCTTCATTGTCGTCAACATTGGATAAAATGAAAGTTGATTATGATGTTGAGAATTACGTGAATTGTCCTGCAGTAGATAAAGCTGATGCCATGAGGGAATGTCATGGTGTTGATGTTCCTGACAAAGCAGATATTTTAGCTCCATCGGGTATACGAAACAAAGGATGTGGAACCGGGAAGCGGTTGATTGGGGTATTTGAGAAAGCGTCCTCTAGTGCCAAGAAGCCGAAACGTATATGTAGATCTTGTAAGCAGTTGGTTAATCATGATTCCCGCAATTGTCCCCAACGCTCCAAAATTTTTTAGTTGTTTTTTGTTTAAAGTCACGTTACTGGGTTATTTTTAGTTAACAGGAGTTTTATGTTTATTTGTTTTGGCATGCAAGTATTTTATAATACTGGAACTTTACTTAATATTATATGTTTTATGAAATTTTGTTACGTTTCATATCTTTTTTTATTGCAATTTATGTAATCTATATTCACACAATAAAAAACCATGTGTATGTGGCATTTACCAGCCCATGGTGTTTTTTGTTTATTAATATATTAATATTTAATTCATATATTAAATGGTAGTGGGGTGACATGATGGGTCATAACAGTTTCCAAGAAACCCTAAGATCAGCCCTTATATTTTCATATACGAAATCCCCATTTTGATTTTCATACCTTTTACCTTCACACACCTAACCATCTCTCTCATTCACATTCTTTAATCCATGGATGCTCACTCATCGTCCGACGATGAAAACCCCCAACCCCCGCAACCCCCTGTTCCACAATACTTGCTCCGTTCCCTGGTAAACCACAATCTAGACCTGCTGGCTGAAAATCGTGAACTGACGGCGAGAATCGAATGCCTGGAAGCCAAGTTGCAGAAGAAGAATCAGAAGATAAAAGAGGAACAGGTCATTTCTAAGATGCGAAAAGACGACTACGATCACATATCCATTAAGCTATGGGACAAGACGGTGCTCATGGACAAGAAGACTCAGGCGATAAAGAAGGTGAAAGTGTGGTGTTACTGCAAGGCCTTTGATGGCATTGATGGGCTGTAGGTAGCAGATTGCATGCGGTGATGTGTTTTGGTTGGTTGTGTTAATATGTTTTGGTTTGATCATGTATCTTTGACTCATCACCGATGCTCTCCTTTTTAGTTTTTGATGTTAACGTAAAGAACGATCAGCAGTTGTGAAACTTTTTGGTTTATGGGGTTTTATGGAAAACCAACAACTAATGAAAATATATATGAAATATTTTGGTAGATCTTTTGTTTCTTTGTGTTATTGTTGGTGGGTGTTTTTTTAAATTTTTGGGTATGTTCGTAGGTTGGCTTTTTGTTTTGAATAAGAAATATCAATTTTACATAAATGAGTCACTGTTTTTTTGGATATAAGTAGTCCATCTTTTTGAGCAGAAGCTTCTACAAGTATTAATAATATGAAAATGCTTATTGTCCCCATGTGTGGTATAATCACATCTGAATCATACAATTAATGCTAGCCGTCAACAACCCATTTCATGTCATACATGCAATCATGAAAGTATATGGCCATGAAAACATGTACAGTAATTATAAAAATCTTATGCCTATGAAAGTAGCTATTTTTGTTCATTATTCATAGAAATGTTATATTAGTTTTTTTTAACAATATTATAACAAACTTAAAGTCTTATGAAATGGTCGGCTTGTTTAACTCACTTTTAAAAGCAAGGGATATAGTATGTTCATATGAAACCAACATATTTAATGGTGTGTGTTCAGGTATGTAGGCGATAATACTAATATATGAATATCATTTTAATAAAAATAATTAAACCACCTAATATTGATACACAACTGGTTATATAAGTTATATATGCATGCAAACCATATAACAATTGTTTTCAACATCAGAACATTAAAAATGATTGAAATTCCCAAATCCCAAACAACTGTTAAAAAGCAGATAACCAACAGAAACCAAAGTCTACCAAAAACGTAAAAAAAGTGTCGTAGTTGCTAACGACCATCACATAACTTATTGCCTCAGTCCGATCATCGTGTGAAAAATCACTCATTCAAAATCCCCTAATCCTCTCCTTACTCGTAGTTGCTGCCTTTGTTAGTTGGGTTTCCCTCTCGGATGCATCGAGAAGGCTAAAACTAATTGCCTCCGATTCCACGTACCTCCTTTTTTTGTTTCGCTCACTAAGCAGCATCTTAGTCGTGTACTTTTTCCTCAAAATCTCCAATTGCTTATCTTGTCCGGGTCCATCCTTCGCTATACCGGTGTACCACGTATGGACTCCCCCTCCCATATAGGTTTCCATGTGTCGCATAAGGAAAATTCCACTGTTGACCTCGTCTTTCGATGTTCTCCAAGGCATGCAAACATGTGTCTTCTCAGCAATTTGGATTTGTTTTTCCGAAGGGTGCTCAAGGTTTCGCAGGTGACGCAGGAACATTGTATGCTGTCACAACCATAGTTAGTTGCAAACATAAAATCAAGTTTCATATGAATTCGATAGTAGTCACAATGCTAACCAGTATGTGAACATCATAATGGTACAAGTCGTCAATTTCACCGCAATCTGCCGTGTTATCTAAAATATCTACGGTGTGGTATTTCAAATCAAAAACCACGCAGTAGAAATACTGCCTCCGTTTCATCAGTATGAAAACCTGTTTAACAAATTAAACCAAAAATAATTATATGCGAAAAATTTAATAAAATATCTAACACCCTATTTGCACGTGAATATTTCTTGATTATATTTATGTCCATTAAATAAAAATTACCATATCTATGTTTTGCAGGTTAATATTGGTCGTGTTGAATTCGCATGCCTTTGCAAAGGTCCTTGAAAACCATTTGAATCTTGAGTTGAAGTCGTGCATATCGTTCAACAACACTCCTCCGTTCTGTCATTAATGAAGTGTTAATAAGTTCGATTTTTCGTACCGTGAAAGAAAATTTAGTTATGAAATTACCGTTGTGTCTGTCTTCAGAAATAACCGCTTTCTTGATTCGCGGCTTCGTAAACGTTCCTCGTCATTTAACACTTTAACCCATCTGTCTATGACGCTGTTGAACACATTGTTGTTCGTTGATGCAAGTGTTTCGATAGCTATTCTAGTTATCATTTGACCTGAGTCTGTCGAGAACAACAGTTCACTACAGTACCGAAAAACAAAGTCTCAGCCATTTAAGTGTATAAAGCGAAGTAATCGAAATTTTCAATTTGTAGTTCGTGCTAAGTTTTTTTTACCTTGGCAGTCCATTAGCCGACATCGCCCAATCGTGAACCTTTTTTTCCTCACTTGATATACCTTTCCCTAAAAGTACCCGTCTTTTCACATACGGGGACTTCAGTTGATCTCCAACTTTTAGCTCTGGTTTCCTTAACCTCGGGGCTATGTCCGATGGATTATAAACTGCTTTCCCCTTGTCATTAAATCCATCGTTTGCTAAAGGTGTAAACTGGCTGAAACCCACATCAAAACTCGGTATTTAGGTGTCGTTAGTGTTTGACACATCTTTATCCACCGCACTTTCTTTGTTTCCACCTTCCTTCTCTCCCGAGTTCAGCCTAACTGTCTCGTCAATTATTCCGTACGTCGTCTGGCTATACCATATCTGTGACAACGGGCTTTGTTTTTCCAGAGAGTCGTCCTCCCCGAAAACCAGTTTCACCGGCATCACTGCTCCTGCATTCTCCGTCACTCCGATGTCGTCCACAACCTCGATTCTTTCATCGACATCATTAGGTTGATTCTCTTTCGATTCGGGTACCGGATCTTCGTCTTTAAATATTGAAACCAAGCTGTATTTATTGTGGATGAACTGTTCCTCATACGGGAATAAACCACTTGCTTCGTCTATGTCAGGATCGATTCTTAACAAGAATTAAACTTCTTAGAAACACAATTTAGAGAATCTTGCGGAATAGAACTCTAAATCAATTAAAGAACAATCAATAGAATTCAACACACTGTATATATCAAACTGTATTACTCACAAGCTTTACACCAAACCTCAATCTTGATGAACAGATCTCACCAAGACGACTTCTACTTCTCTAGAAATAGGGTTCTTACACCTTGAGGTTAAATCTCTCTGAAAACAATATTGAATTGCTTTTCACACGTATATTAACTCGTCTATCATGTATATACTAATAGCTATCTATCAATACTATTTATACAGAAATAATTACAAGATAACTACCAAAAGTAAATTGATCTTCTGAATCTTCGTTAAACATATCTTGATCAATTCCTTCTTTGTCTCCAAAAGTATCGCATACCAAACTTATCAAGTCAGCAGTATTAACCTTCATTCTTCATGAGCAGTACTAACAATCTTCAGCAGTATTAACCGATTTCATCTCCAGCAGTATTAACATCACTCCAGCAGTATTAATCATGAGCAGTACTAACAAATATTCAATTATGCACCAGCAGTACTAACCTTGATTTGCAGTAGTAACTGTGTCTAGCAGTAGTAACCTTGTCTAGCAGTAGTAACTTCGTCTAGCAGTAGTAACCTTGCATAAGCAGTAGTAATGAAGAACTGGCAGTAGTAAAATTGTCTTGGCAGTACTAACCATACTTAGCATATCTTCAGTTCCCAACAATCTCCCCCTAACTTGACTTTTAGGAAAAGAAGTCAAGTTCTTCAGATGATGCTTCCAAAACCTAATCATACATGCCTAGATTAGGATTCAATCCCAGACTTTGATTGAGAATCCTTTTTACCAAGAATCTACCCATTGCTGAATCCTTGTTGCAGGTCAACTTAGCATGTAGCATTCCTTTCAGCCTCTTCATGCTGTGATTGTATATTTCATCCACCAGATAATACTCCTGATATGTGTTGTCAATTGATATAACATACACTCTACAATTTTCATAGAGCATCCAGTGGGTTACTGCTTGAAAAGGTCTTGCTGTTATGTGCTGAACTACTTCTGGTCTGAACATTAGGCATAGGTATTCTAACACCATCTTTGTGATAGACATACCTCTTTCTGTCAACATGTTACCATAGATCTGCATGCCTACTTTGTACATCTCTTCCAAGTCAGATCTTGAGCATCTTCTTATAAATTGTCCCCATGTTCTGTAGACTTCAAACTGCCCATCAGCTCTCTTGAGTCTGATATACTCCTTTCTCTCATCTATCAAAGTATCCCAGTGACTGATTTCAGGAGGTTTTGAATCTAATGGAGTCACTTTGATTGGTTCAGTATCAACCATAGTGATGTACAAGTCACATTGTTCATTGCTAAGTGATTGTGCATTACTGGATTGACCTGTCTTACTATCTCCTTGTCCTTCATCCTTGGCAACTTCTTCCTTTTCTTTCTCTTCTACCACTGGTTTCTCAACAGGTTCTACCCTTTGCTTCTTTACAAACTTCTTTTTAGTAGCCACAGACTTTGTTCTCTTTCTGCTGAAAACCATCTTTGCATCCTTAGTTTCTTCCTGTTTCTTGGCAGTTGGAGGTGTATCATGTTTGGCTTTGATTAAAGCCTCTGCAACCTCCACTTCTTCTACTGTAAGCTTCTCTGTTACTGTTTCAGCTTCTGTTTCTGTTACTACTTTCTTTGTAGATTGAGCAGCATTAACTGTTTCTGCTGCTTGCTTAGAGTCAGCAGCATTAACAGTTTCTGCTGCTACTTCAGTTTCAGGCTCTTTCTCTGTTACTGCTGCTTTCAAGATTTCTGTTACTACTTCTTGTATGATTTCTGCTGCTTCATGAACATTTGCAGCATTAACAGTTTCTGCTTCAACTTCAGTTACTGCTTCTTTTGGAACTTCAGTTACTTCTGCCTTTACTGTTTCTGCTTCTTTAACAAGCTCTTCCACCTTTTCTGTCTCCCCCTTATTCTGTGCACTGGACTCCCCCTTAAACTGTGCATTATCAATTTCCATCTCAGTCTCCATCTGAACTGTCTCCCCCTCAACTTGTAGACCCTTCATATTCAGTTCTGCTTCTGATTCTGACTCTGACTCCCCCTTTTTGGGAGCATCATCAGTTGGAATTCTTCTTCTCAGCACAAATCTTGCCTTTTTCTTTCTGTGCAACAACTTGGTGACCATCTTCTTGAGCTTCTCAATTTGAGACTGTTGGCAGGTGACCACAGTCTTCAGTTGCTCAATCTCCTTCTTCTGTGCCATAACATCCAAGTTGACATTTCCAATGGTTTCCATCAATTCATCATAGTTATATCTATCCTCACCTTGTTTAGAAGTGTTTACCTTCTTTAAAGGATCCTTGGAAGTTTTAGCAGAAGCCTTCTGCCTAGCAGAAGCACTAACTGCCCCTTTGGTTTCTTGGCACCTGGGTCCTCCTAATGATTTCTCATTTAGAGTTGCCATGGGGAAGGTCTTATTTATGTTACCACTGTCCTTCTCTGTGCTAGCAGAAGTAGTGGCAGCCTTAGCACCCATATGCTCATCCTTCTCCTTATAGAGCACCTTCTTGGGGTTGGGAGACACCCCTGTGGTTTCCCTGTTGATATTCTCAATTGGAGAATGCTCCAACTGAGGGCTTAAATGCTTCGGGCTCTTAGGAGATACATCAAGGGAAGGAACCTTGTGTACCTTTCTTCTTTCAAACCTTTTGGTTATTGTGGGAGTGGGTCTTTCAAGAATTGACTGAGGGATGTCTTTTGTGATGGAAGGTTGGGATTGGTCATCAGTGGGTGTGTCTAATGAGGGCCTTGACCCTGATGCCATACCTTCATTTGTGTGGGACACAACCATCATTGTAGAGAACAATGGTGTGTCAACTCCTTCCGAGTCCCTAGGAAGTCTTTTCATATTTGAAAAAACCTTCCCTTTAGGGGATTTTGGTACATATACCTCATCAAACTGAGGTAAGCCCATCAATTCCTTGTTAATAACTTCTTGCACAAACCCTGGATACATGTAAAAGCTCTTTTTGGATTCCAAGTTTGACACAAGATCAGATAAAATCATTTGGGAAAAATTGAACTTTCTGGAAGTGGCCAAACATACCAGAGCATAAGCAGTGGTACTGCTGAACTCACTCCATCCAGTTGTTTTCTTTGAGATGCAGTGCATAAGGGTATGAACAAGAAATCTCCATTGGGAAAAGAATTTTGACTTGAAAAATTTGAAAATACCAATAGAGCCTTCATACCCCATTCTTTGTATGGTAGAAAAGAGTTCTTCATTAGGAATAGAAGATATACCTGAAGCATCATTCAACTGAAGATGTATGCGAATAATCTCCTCTGTTACTGTCAAGGGTTTATCACAAACCCTGGTTCGAATCTCCGTTTGCCCGTTTTCTGTCACCACAGTAGCATTATCCCAAAATTGTTTTTGATGTTTAATGAATATCTTGGGAGCCACTGTTAGTGCACAGAAGATATGCGAAGACTTGAGAAAATCGACAATTTCATGGAATCCTGCAGATTGCTTCGGCTTCTGAAGCATTGCAATCTCATTGTGTTCATCAACAAACTCTCTTTGAGCCATTGTATCTGAAAATCCTTGAGCAAACACAGAAATTCTTGGGAGAATAGGTTAGAAAGAGAGTGAGAGAGAATCGAGTTCAAAGAGACGTTATGAGCGAAGGCGGGCTTACAGGGTATTTATACGCAGTATTAACCCTAGAATTAACAAAAGCAGTATTAACCACTCAAAGCAGTATTAACTACCGAGCAGTATTAACTACACAAGCAGTATTAACTGCTGAGCAGTATTAACTACACAAGCAGTATTAACTGCACAAGCAGTAGTAACTATGCACTGGCAGTAGTAACATGCCCTCCATCAATCCTCTTGAAATATTGAAGGCAGGCCATGTTACCTGTCATGTGCCTAGAGCAACCACTGTCAACATGCCAAATGCTTCTCCCCTTAAGCTGTTGATTGCCCTGCACATTAGATAAAACAGTTAGTTTTTGTTAGGGACCCAAGCCATAGTGGTCTTGGGTCTCCCTTGATCATCAAAATACTTACATTCTGTTTTGATGAGCTTGTCAAAGTGAGGAACATCAGTGCTTGAGTACTTTGTTTTGATGATAGGTCTAGAAGCAGTACTAACTGATGCAGAAGTACTAACTTTGTTAGCAGCACTAACATTGTTAGCAGTATTATCTTTTAAGGAGGCATTAACAGTGTTAGCAACACTAACACTGCTTCCAGAAGTACTAGTCTTCTCAGCAGTATTAACTAACTTAGCAGTACTAACACTAGAAGCAGTATTAATTGTTGAAGAGGTACTAACAGTGTTAGCAGTACTAACACTGCTAGCAACATTATTGCTTCCTGCAGTACTAACATTGTTAGCAGTACTAACTGAGTTGGCAGTATTATCATTAGTACCTTTAGGCATCCATACTCTAACACTTTCTGTTTCTGCCTTTTTCATGTGGCTTTTGGTTTTAACTTGTTTCTTTGCCACAACTTTCCTCACAGATTTTTTATAGCCACCATTCTTTCTGTAACCACCAGGTTTTTGAAAAGATCTTTGAGCATTAAACCTTTGGTTAACAGGATTGAAATAACAGTGTTTGGCTAAATGATTTAGCTTACCACAGATGAAACAAGGTTTTGGCCTGTTAATTCTGTTCAGATCAACTCCTTTCCTTAGTGCCCACTGGTTATTCCAGTTCCTTTGATTTCCCCTCTGATTATCATGTTTTTGGGGCTTGTTCTCTTTAGATTTCCTGCAAGAACACTGTTTACAAGTATTAGAGTTCACAACTTTGGGCTGTGTGGAATGAACTCCCTTTTCCTTTTCAGTCCTTTTGATCTCATTGTTCTTAACACATGGACTTTCACATTCCTCATCAGAGTCTACTTTGTCAGTCTCATCCTCAACAACTACTTTTTCTTCACAAGGATCTATATTAATCTTTAATTCAGGATCCTTCCTATCCTTGGTCTCTAACAAATCAGACTTAGGAGGTATGTAGTTGTTATTGTAGGGTGGAGGTGTGGCATTGTACCCTATCCCTACTTTCATCTTGTCATGGATTTGAGCCTTAATGATGGTATCCATGGTTTTAGAAGCACAGGTAAACTTTTCAACATCAAGTTTAACCTTCTTAAGCTCTTCTTTTAATTTCTCATTCTCCTCCCCAGACACTTTCAGCTTAATCTCATACTCATTCTTCTCCCACTTCCAATAGTTAGTATCATAGGAGTGTTGAAGTTCATTAGCTTGAAAAGCTCTAATCTGTTCCTCAAACCTTTCTACAATCCTAACATAATCTTTCACATCTTTCTCTAGCCTCTTAAGGTTACCACACATACCCTGATTGTGATCCCTATATCTTTTAACAGCATCAATGCAAGCTTGAGAACAGAGTTTAGATTGTACCTCAGTGGGAATATCAGATACTTCTGCCATAAGAGCTTGATTCTGACAGGCTTCCTCAGCTTGATCACTCCAATCAAATCCCATTCCTTGTTGAGAAACAAGGGCTTGAGAGGAGCTTCTGTTTTGGTTTCCATTTTGAGCCTATTGATGTGATCCTCCACTTCTGCATTCTCTGGCAAAGTGTCCCATCTTGTGACACTTATAACACTCAACCTTGGACTTGTCAAAGCCTGCACCATCTTCTCTTCTCTGGGAAAAGTTGTTTCTCCCAGTCCTTTTGATGAATTTCTTCACCCTCATTGATAGCATAGCCATCTGCCACTTGATGTCCATCTCTTCCAGATCATCAGCATTAATCTGCTCTAAATCATCATTGATTAGAGAAGAGTGAACATGACTAGAAAAGAATGCTTCTAGTACAGAATCTGTAGTCTTCTCTTGATTAGTTCCACCAGCAGCATTAACAGAACCTGCAGTATTAACAGAATCAGGGTTAGCAGCATTATCAGAGGATGAAGATAATAAAGCGGCATTATAAACAAATCCGGATGGCCTTTTCTTGGCTTCAACTTCAGCCTCAAATACTCTCAGATCATTGTAGAGGTCATCTAGCTCTTTGTCCTCCAATTGGTCATTCTGTCTGAATGAGACTGTGTACATGGTCCATTCTTCTCCCAATGATCTAAGGAACTTTCTATTGACATCATCAGCATCCATGTGTACACCCACAGTAGCTAATTCTCCAATCAACTTGTTAAATCTGTCAAAAGTTTGAGTCATAGACTCATTCTTTGCAGACATGAAGTTCTCATATTGTTGCCTGAGAATAGCCTTTTGATTTCTCTTTGTGCTCTTTGTGCCAGTAAATCTTTTCTCCAGAGCATTCCACAACATATGTGCATCTGTGCAGTGTTGGAATTGATGTTGGTACTCATTAGGAATAGCCAAAAGCAGAGTGCTTAAGGCCTTCATCTCTATTTGTCTGACTTTCTTTTCAGCATCTGTCTTGGGAGGAGGTCTCTTTCCATCTGCTCCAATCTTTCCTTCATCACATGGGCCATTTTCTATGATGTCCCATATTGCATAATCAGTAAGAAGAATGTACTGCTTGATTCTCAGTTTCCACATGTCAAATTCATTGGGTTTGAGCATGGGAACCTTTGAAACAAGAGTACTGTGAGTATCCATTGAATTGTCCATAGCTTCTAAGATACCAATGCTCTGATACCACTTGTCAGGATCGATTCTTAACAAGAATTAAACTTCTTAGAAACACAATTTAGAGAATCTTGCGGAATAGAACTCTAAATCAATTAAAGAACAATCAATAGAATTCAACACACTGTATATATCAAACTGTATTACTCACAAGCTTTACACCAAACCTCAATCTTGATGAACAGATCTCACCAAGACGACTTCTACTTCTCTAGAAATAGGGTTCTTACACCTTGAGGTTAAATCTCTCTGAAAACAATATTGAATTGCTTTTCACACGTATATTAACTCGTCTATCATGTATATACTAATAGCTATCTATCAATACTATTTATACAGAAATAATTACAAGATAACTACCAAAAGTAAATTGATCTTCTGAATCTTCGTTAAACATATCTTGATCAATTCCTTCTTTGTCTCCAAAAGTATCGCATACCAAACTTATCAAGTCAGCAGTATTAACCTTCATTCTTCATGAGCAGTACTAACAATCTTCAGCAGTATTAACCGATTTCATCTCCAGCAGTATTAACATCACTCCAGCAGTATTAATCATGAGCAGTACTAACAGATATTCAATTATGCACCAGCAGTACTAACCTTGATTTGCAGTAGTAACTGTGTCTAGCAGTAGTAACCTTGTCTAGCAGTAGTAACTTCGTCTAGCAGTAGTAACCTTGCATAAGCAGTAGTAATGAAGAACTGGCAGTAGTAAAATTGTCTTGGCAGTACTAACCATACTTAGCATATCTTTAGTTCCCAACCGTCTATTAGTTGCTCTAGGTCCCACTTTGTTGCGTATTACTCCAAGAATTTTGTGTCAATCCTCTCCATGTAGTCCTGCATATTTGTTTGTTAGTTCAGTAGTGAAGAATTTTTTAAATTCAACACAAAAGTATTGTTTGTTAGACATGAGAAATACGAAACATATACAGATTACCCGGCTTAGTTCCTCTACATCATAAAGTAAACCATCTTCCTCTGCGTCTGTGTTTACTCCAATTGGTTCGGTTTCTTGAAACCCACCAAGTTGGTTTGGTACAACATTAGGCATATCACCTGATGGTGTTGTGATTTCCGCATTGTTATTGATCCCTTTATCAACTGTCTCATCCACTTCTTGTGCAACTTTTAAATGTGGATGGTCTTGATCCTCACCATTTGTCGCCTGTACGGTTGGAACTTCAGATACTTCATTATTCATTGCTAATACTGCATTATGCACCCCCCCCCCCCCGACCGGATTCCATCGTTTTGCCTTGTTCGTAACTTTTCCATCGTCCATTCCGAGATTGGTAACGAAACTGGATTCACATCAGCCATATGGAATATTGTACGATGCACGTACAATAACTGCGAAAGCAAGTGTTAAATTATTAGTTAAATCAACAATCTTATTTATATGAATATTTTTCACGTACCGTAAGAAATGTAAGCGGCCCACAGAAAAAACCGTCGTATGTGTCTCGTTTCCAGTTCCGCTTGCTGCGTTCCACACAACTGCAAATGTACTTGCACCAATTGATTTGTCTAATCATCTCCATGTTTGCCATCTTTGACAAAAAATTTGCGTTGCAGCCGCCTGTTGGGCTACACTCACCCATTGAGTTGACGAACAAAACTATGAAATTCCATTTGAAAGCATCACCTCCGCTTTGACTTTCGATTATTGCATTACTTACATCCGTTGGCCTCATCTTGTCTTTACTATAATTCTTCTTCCACATATCAAAAGAACGCAGACCTCTGGTTGTTATGTCAACAGTATCAAGGTCTATGCCACCTTTTGGAATTCCTAGAATGCTATGAACCGCGTCTTCTGTGATCGGTATTTCGCCGTTACCAACCTTTATCACCATCCTCACAGTGTCCAGGTTGTCTACCACAAAATATCCTAGTTTTGATGGTATACCATCAACTGTCATCCCTAGCATCGACTTGAAACCCATATCACATAATGATACCTTTTGATCTTCATTAAGCTCTGAAAGTGTAGCCTGCAGAATCATTGGAGATGTTCGTGTTCTTATCCCCCCTACATTTTCTCGTTTATTTCCCTTTTTTCCTTATTTCTTTTAACCTTTTTCGAAGGTCTTGGGTGTTCTTTTGTTTCACGAACCCTGTCGGATGGTTTATTTATGAAATCGTCGTCATCCTCAAATCCTGATTTCAGAATTGTACGTTAAAAACAAATTTTTTAGTGACGTCTTATACGACTATTAAAAAAAAACAGTAACTAATAGTTACACCTTCACTGTAACAAACTATCTGCAAATTCTTCGGCCATGGCCTTTTCCTTTCAGCTTGCTTTTTTTTGGATGCGCTTCTCGTTTGCCTCTTCTCTGTCACTTTATCAACTGTGAAACACAATTATTATGTGTAACGTCCCAAAAATTACAATAAATTTTAACTTTTTTTTTAAAATGCCTTTTCAATTAAATGAACCATAAGTGTTCAAAGCCAATTAAACGTTTATCAAAATCTCGTTAAGTTAATTAACCAAATCCAAATGACACAGCGGAAAAATGTAATAATTCTAAACATAATGTCTTAAAGTAAAAAGTCGTGAAAGTCTCCACAACACGCCAGTGTGTACCGTCACGCCTTACTGTCACTCGTACCTGAAACAGTAATTTGTAGGGAAAGAGTAAGCACGAAGCTTAGTGAATTCAAACACGTACGTAAAATAGCAATCATATGAACACCACCCCTATCAGCAGATAGATATAACAATTAACACATGCCAGTCTAAGAACACAATCAAACTCAAGCAAGAACACATGTGTATGTATACATCGGTCTCCCCGAATTCATACAGCACCGGTACACGTATCCCTCGGTCTCCCCGAGTTCATACAACACCCATGTACATATTCCTCGGTCTCCCCGAGTCCTCGGTCTCCCCGAATCTTATACAACACTCAAGGTATTATACTAGACATTAATTCAGCCTAGTACTACACACAACAATTCAGCTAATACACACAAGCTACCGCAATGCACATATAACTCCTATCCTACGCAGTGAGAGAACTCACCTAGAAAAGCAAAGCAGAACACCATGAACAGCGACAAGGACCCGTCAACTCCAACTCACTTCTTTCCACCTAAAGAAGTGTTATCAAGTGTCAAAGTGAAGTCCTAACCCGAAATTACAACTACAAGTCTAAACGTGTATTTTCCAGCTTTTGGTCCAGATTTGCAGGTCTGCTCGTGACCTGTTTAGCCCCCCTTAAACCCATCCAACCAGGAATATAATTCCATAATTAGAAATTTATATGTCTTAGGTTTCCAGGGACATATCGCACGCGTTCGTACGAGGTCCCTACTATTTTATATGAATTTTTTCAAAACAGACTACCCGAACAGTGAAAACCGGACCAGTCTTCACTAATTGCCATTTTGTCCCTAGCTAGAGGCCGAATAAAATTTTCTGCAAAACATAAGAAACCTACTAGTCACAATTTGTGAGATTTGGGCACTGATTTCACCTCAATCCGAGCTTCCTAGATTTTTCTATGGATTTTACAAAACAGGTACATATTAGGTGTTTTCACATAAAATGATAACTTTGGTTTCTCGGTTTAGGTTTCACGTTTAGGATTAGGATTAGAGTTTAGGCAACTAATGGCTGGGCTAAGTCAAGCACCACCCACTGCCACCTCCGGCAGTGGTGGTCGACGGCGGCGTGGAGGCGGCAGCTACCACCGGCGATGGTGGTGGTTCGATACTTTAAAAAGAAAAGACGGCGAGACCACCCACACCCAACCAATACACTCGGTCGCACACACCCCCACCCGACCTAGCAGCCACACTCGTGCACGGTACAGCCACCGAACGGTGGCGCACGGCGGCGACACACCAACGGCAGCCACGGCTGCAGCGGCGGTGGTGGTTTGATGACGACGAAAAGGAAAACGAGAAGAAACGAGAAAACCTTACCTCTCGAACAAGAAAATGCAGCAGCAACAAGATGACTCGTCGGCTCCTTCCCTCTCTCGCTCTCTCGCTGCTTCTCCCTCTCGCCGGCAGCCGCTAGCGGCGGCGGTGCTGGTGGTTCGTGGCGGTTCGGCGGTGGCAGCAAAAGAAAACCGGCAGGAACGGCTAGGGTTTTGGGTGGTTTGTTTCTTGCGATTGATTTCTTGCGTGAGACTCAAAAACGAAACAAAGGGGAGGGGGGGGTCGGTTCTTAAAAGCCAAACCCATGCAAACTTCTTAAATTTACACCTTTAGTCCCTGACTTTTAATGTTACATCATTTTTTCCCAATTTAAATTAGGATTTTCCAATTTAATCCAATATCGCAAAACTAAATCATTTTTAGTCCTTGCCTCCAAAACCCGTTAATAAAAGAAAAACGTTACGAGAAAAATTAAATTACTAAAATAAGTCCATACCGGGATACGGGCTTTACATTATGCCATAATGTATTAAATACAACGACACGTTTATGGTTTATCATTAATTGATGTGGAAGTTGCGTACCTTGCATAGCGTTGACTTGCTCTACATCCGCTAAGGCCATTGTACTAAATCCCCTATCTAGTTTTTGCAATATGCTTGTCAAATCTAGAATTATTATTAAATCAATAGTTCAATGCAACTAACGTTTCATACACTTTTAATTAATTGTAAGCACATCTTACCTTTATCTGCTTGTTTCACATGTGGTGAAACCTTGGTTGCTTGTCCGGTACTGCTTCCCACTGTGGGTTGTTTCATACGTCAAATTAACAAAAGTTTAAGTTCATTCAAACAATTGATGATTTCATACACAAATTGTTCTATTTGTAACTTGTTGTGTTTCACAAACGTATATCATCAAATCAATCATATGAAACTTTACATAAATAATGGTTTTGCTTTGTTTTTTTGAAGTCAAAATTATGAACTTTACACGCTATATGAAACTATGTATCCAATCACCGATTTCACTCACATACTGTTTAATTTCATACACAATTATTCCATACTACATCTGTAGCATTTGTAACTGATTTTGTTTCACATACCCTTTTCACCAAATAAAACGTATGAAACTTTACATACAATATGCTTTTTAAAATTTTCGCAGACAAAATACTCAATTTCCATGGTATATGAAACTTTTTAAATACAAACATAAAACAAATACTTTCATACCTTCAATAATCGAACCCTCATGCATGGCGTTAACCACTTCCATTGGAGTTTCTGCATCCCCGTAGTAAACAACTCCATTATTTGTCTCCATTATAGTGTTCACACTTTCCCCCACTTCAAAAAGATGGAAAAAATTAAAAATCAACATTATGAAATTTCTTACAAAACATTAATCTTTAAACAACTATAAACAGTACAATTACCTTCTTTCGTATCTGATCCTGCTCCATCAAGGCAAACCGGATTGTCTGTTGTGTTCGTAAAGTTTGAAAAGGATGTCTTCAGTCTTATTCTTTCACTTGGCCTGCGAACTGGTTGTGTTTCACAAAATCAATGGTGCTACATTTCATCGTTTTGTTATGGCTGTATATATTGTGCAAAAATATTTCAAATCATTGCCTCTTCTTGGTGGATCTTGGTTGTCCGCCATATTTGTTTCGTAGTTTTTCCCAAATTCTTATCTTTCGACACAGTGTTGTTCGTATCCAAACGGAATTTCACCAATCCGACGATAAAATCAGTTTATTTCGTAGATAGTATCCCGTCGATATCGGGGTTGATTTCACCGGAAAACAATCAAGCCCTAATTTAGCGCGATGGCGATTCTTTCCTAAACCAATTCCATTTGTTAATTGACTATTCTACCCTTTCATATTTCTTAGTTGGACGATCGTGCCATTACTTTCCTAGTTATTTACCATTTATGCCACCGCGTGTTTATTAGCCTTTGATCTAAATCATCAAGGGTCCAGATTGGGTTTCATGAGTTTCATTGTTTTAAGTGGTTTCATAATAAAGGGACTCTATATATATATATATATATATATATATATATATATATATGGGGGTGGGTTCAAATAAAAACTCAAATTCAATTGTAAACGTGAGGACAAACCACAACCGTTGATTAATAATCCGGTGAAGAGATCAGTGGCAAAAAAACGCGGTGGCAGTTTTGTAAATAAGTTGAAAACTCTGTCCATGGCTTAATGAATATTTAGCGTGCAGGGGTAAAATTTGAAAAAAAATTATTCAGTCTGAATAAAAGGTAATTATTCAGACTGAATAAAGATAATTATTTTCGCCATATTAGAATCAACGCCTCCTTTGTTGACTTTTTATTTTCTTTTTAATTAAAAAACTTTTACCCCCTTAAATTTTAAAATAAATTATCTCAAAAATTACTAACATTTTAATCAAACAAATTACATCAAAAAACGAGAATTTCGTGCTCTTCGATATGAAATCCATCATGATATAGTTTTTTTTTCGTTTTAACCGTTTTTACGTGAAATCGTGTATATGTGTTATATTTAGAGTGAATAATACAACATTCTATGTATTCAGACTGAATAAAGATAGATATTCAAAACGAATAAATGTTTAAGTTTTGTTCTTTTTTCATATCTACCTTTATTCAGTCTGGATAATTCTATATATTCAGACTGAATAAATGTAGATATTCAAAATGAATAAATGTTTAAATTTTGTTCTTTTTTCATATCTACCTTTATTCAGTCTGAATAAATGTAGATATTATTCATCCAGAATGTTATATTATTCATTCTGAATATAACACTTGTACACGATTTCACGTAAAAAACGGTTAAAACGAAAAAAAAAACTATATCAAGACATGTATAAGTTTTATTCTTTTTTAATATCTACCTTTATTCAGTCTGAATAATTCCATATATCCAGTCTGAATAATTCTATATACTCAGTCCGAATAAATGTAAATATTATTCATCCCGAATGTTATATTATTCACTCTGAATATAACACATATACACGATTTCACGTAAAAAACGGTTAAAACGGAAAAAAAAACTATATCATGATGGATGTCATATCGAAGAACACGAAATTCTCGTTTTTTTGATGTAATTTGTTTGATTAAAATGTTAGTAATTTTTGAGATAATTTATTTTAAAATTTAAGGGGTAAAAGTTTTTTAATTAAAAAAGAAAATAAAAAGTCAACAAAGGAGGCGCTGATTCTAATCTTGACGAAAATACCCCTAAAGCTGAATTTTAGGAATGGCTTAAATATGGCTGCGATCAATGGACGAGATTTGTCCTCACGTTTACAACTGAATTTGAGTTTTTAGATGAACTTTCCTCTCTCTCTCTCTCTCTCTATATATATATATATATATATATATATATATATATAGGAAGAGGATCAAATGAGAAGTG
This sequence comes from Saussurea involucrata, assembly GCA_033807775.1. Lineage (NCBI taxonomy): Eukaryota > Viridiplantae > Streptophyta > Magnoliopsida > Asterales > Asteraceae > Saussurea > Saussurea involucrata. The sequence goes on along the minus strand of CM066314.1, from coordinate 214,941,296 downwards.
CTAAATATATGAGAAGTAAAATAAGTGATCTTAGCCATTCATTCGGTCAAGATCGGCGACTTTGGCCGAGAAGCAGCGGATAATTCCTCGCGTGGTCTGCACAAGATAGAGGGATAGTTTCGTAAAAAATATGCGGGACGAGTTCATATATGAATATGTGTTATTCACATATGAACTATACGTTCATATATGAACGTTTGTAATTCACATGTGCATTATTTTTAACTAATTCATTATTCATATATGAATCAGTTAATTAGTTCAAATGAGAATTAGTTAAAAAAAAGTTCATATATGAATCACAAAGGTTCATATATGAATCAGTTAATCGGTTCAACTGATTCATATATGAACCTACAGTTAATTAGTTTCATATATGAAACACAAAAGTTCATATATGAATCAAAAATGTTGATATATGAATCAGTTAATTAGTTCACTCATTCATATATGAATCTACAGTTAATTAGTTTCATATATGAAACACAAAGGTTCATATATGAAATCACAAGGTTCATATATGAATTAGTTAAAAAGAGTTCATATGTGAATTACATGGGTTCATATATGAACAGATAGTTCATATGTGAATCACACAGATTCATATATGAACTCGTCCCGTGTTTTTGTAAAAGTTACGAAATTGCCCTTCTATTTTTGGAACATCCGCAACTTTTGACCAATTAAAACCGATCTTGACCGAATAAATGGCCAAGATTACTTCTCTACTTCTCATATATTTAGCACTTCTCATTTGAACTTGTGGCTATATATATGGTAAAGATCAAGGGAGAACCTTGGAAAAAAAAGAACCGGAGAACCACAAAAAAACGAATGAAAAAATATATGAAAATGGATGTCAATCTAAAGATAATAAAATGATGGATTTTTTGGTGTAATTTGTTTCTCTTCAATTTTGATAATATTTCGCCAATTTTGTATTTAAGAAATAGAGGGTAAATGTTGGGTCACCAAGATTTGAAATTGACTCACCGATGTTTCTCCCTATATCTTACTTAGAATATTGTAGCATGGTTCTTTTGTAATGACTTGTACAAAATATCAACTGTTTGGTGAAGTCGAAGATCAACCGAATCCAAGCTTGAAGATATTCTCATTGTGGAAATAAGAATACTCTTCTCAACATACATACAAGTCATTATCCACCGATTGTGGTTCCACACATCGGTGGACAACCTCCTCACCGACATCCTCTTCGTCGACCAGCAATACCCCACCGATAAAGGTGCTAAAATCGGTGGGATCTATGTGTTATCAAATGGATGGTTTTCTCTCTGATGATTGGTGCAAAATTCAAGACACTTACATCGGTGGAACATCATCGGTGTGATTGTCTTGGAATACACATCAAGAAGATCATTTATTATGGGACAATATCCTTTGCCAGATAAAAGTGACTTTTTGTCATCTTATCTATGTTTAGATAAAGTCCCTTTCAGCATGGGTTCTATTTCTTGTACCAATGAAAAGGTGATAAAGACATATCAACTTTTCAGAAGTCTACAGCAATGAGCAAATCTCCTGATGACAGGTGTCCCAAGCATTTAATGCTCATCTCACTATAAAATGATGAAGAAGGCTCCCATGCAAACCACGCTTTCTGGAAATCTCTCTCAGTGAAAGAAATCTCCATATTGTTTAAGAACTTTATAACTTTGTTCTAAGTGTTCTAAGTTGTTTTGTTTAGTATAGTTTATCTGTTCTTTTCCGCAACAGTCTTTAGTTTCTATGTGTAATTCTTGTTGAAAGTTTTCAATAATAGAATTAAAATTGTGAAAATTTGAGTCTTGTATTCAACCCCCCCCCCCCCCCCCCCCTTCTACAATACTTGTTATAGCCATCTGGGACTAACAAGTGGTATCAGAGCAGAATGTTTAACTCATAAACTTGATCTGCGATGGCTGCCTCTTCATCTTCAACTGTTGAAAACTCTTTTCAAAACAACTTTTATGAAAATGGTTCCATTACCAAACCTCCTAAGTTTAATCCTAACAACTTTTCTCTTTGGAAAAGCCGAATGATGTTATTCATGGAAGGGGTGGATACTAGATATCCAACCATTCTCAAAGAGGGACCTATTATCCCTAGAGTATGGGCTCGCTATGAAACGTAGAGGCATGGTAAAGAAACCGCTGATAAGGAGGACTCTAGTTACTCCGATGATTCTGATGAGCATTCTGACAAAGAGAAATCTAAGGCTACTAGTCGTTATATCCTAAAAAATCCTAAGAAATATACTGATGAAGAAAAACGTCTGGTTACTCTTGATTCAAAGCTTAGAGCAATCATTGCTCTCTCACTTCCTGATGAAGTCTATCATTCTCTGGTTAACTTTGAAACTGCTAAAGAGATGTGGACCACAATGTGTGTTCTGTACGAAGGTACAGAGGAAGTGAAGAAATGCAAAAAGATCTCTCTCATCAGAAAGTATGAGCACTTCACTCATGAAAAAGGTGAATCTCTTCCTAGCTACTATAATCGTTTTAACTCCCTTCTGAATGATCTGAAGTTATTAGGCAGAGTGTATGATAATGAGGAAGTTCTAAACAAGTTCATGGATTGTATCCCTGAATTTTGGGAGAACATGTTTTTGATCCAAACCCTCAGTGATTTGATAATGACCCTCTCTTAAACACTTAGTGAAAATTGTAAGTAAACAATATGTATCAGAGTTTCACTATCGCTGATAAGTACTAAGACTTTACAGTACTGCTGATAGAAACTCTCACTCTTTAGATTAGATATTCAGCGAACACTGTTCATCATCATATAGCTCTGAGCCTGTTCAGTCTATGAGATGATCGCTGATAAGTTAGTTGTTTACTTATGATCCATGAAGACAAGTTTCACGTCAACCAAAGTTCTATGTTGAAGTCGAAGATCATGCTCAAGAACCAGCGACAAGTCTACTCATGAACTGATGCGGATATCAGCAAAGCAAGACCTGTCCATTCAACATGAAGTATCAAGTAGAAGACTTCAGCAATCGCTGAACTTTATCATTCGCTGATAAAGATATGACTCAACGAAAGCTGATCATGAAGTCTCCTTGCATGTTACTATTGTCTTACCTCCCTTGCACGTCTCCGTACGAACTGTCAGAACAGACATCCCTTTTGTCTGTAATCGTACAACAACTCTGATTCTACACTGTGCACCATGCGGCTACTAAGGTTGTCTACAAAAGTCAATGACATGCAACCACTCAGCTGCTGCCACGTGTAAAGCCATACTGCCATGCATTAAATGCATGCAGTATATAGGAAGATCCTTACTTCAGTTTTGAAGTGTGCTCGGACCATCTTCTTATTTCTTATTGTTAAGTTATTATTCGTAATTTCTTTAACTCTTTCTAGTGCAAGAAACTTAGTGTTTCTCAAGACTTGTTAAGATTAGGTTTATCCTTAATCTTGTTCCGCAACAAGTTGTAAATTGTCTTGATTTATCAATAAACAATTTAGAAAAGTAAAAACGTGTGTTTGTATTCAACCTCCCCCCCCTTCTACAAACTTGTATAGCCCTTCGGGACCTACAAGTGGTATCAGAGCGGATTTGTTTAATCTCATAAACAAGATCTGATCTATACTAAGATTTCTCTTCCTTGCTATTTCCTAAAATGGCTACCAACACAAACACAAACTATATTGACAACGGTTCTCTTGCAAAACCCCCTAGATTCTCCAGAGATAATTTTAATCTATGGAAAAATAGGATGATTCTCTTCTTAGAAGGTGTAGATCCTACTATGCCTTATTATCTTGAAAACGGCCCATATATTCCTGTAAGAATTGATGCTGCAGTTCCAGCCGCTGAGAATAGACCTGCTATTCCAGAAAGGCTGATTCCTAAGGAAATTCATATGTGGACTGATGAAGATAAGAAGAAAGTGGCTATCGACACCAAAGCCAGATCCATACTCTCCATGGCTCTTCCTGACGAAGTCTACCATTCCGTCATGAACCTGAAAACCTCAAAAGCTATGTGGGACACAATCTTTGTTCAGTATGAAGGTATTTCTGAAGTCCAGGACTCTCGAAAGATCAACCTGGTAAGACAGTATGAAAGCTTCATTTGTGGTAAGAATGAAACTCTCTCTGAAGTACACCAACGTTTTAACTGCTTAATAATAGATCTGAAAACTGTTGGTAAGGAATATTCTAACTTTGAAGTACTGACAAAGTTCTTAGAATGTTTACTTGAAAGCTGGGACAGTTATTCTATGTGTCTCAAGATGTCAAAGGATCTAAAATCAATGACCCTTTCTACCTTATATGGCACGATGCTTAATCATGAGCAATCGAGTCATCTTATGAAGAATCTTGTAAAAGATTCCAAAAGCACCCATGTTGCTTTAATCTCAGAGTCACCTTCCACTCAGCGATCGACTATCACTGTCACTGAGTTGGAAACTAACTCTGAAAGATCATCAGACTCTGACGTTTCAGATAATGATGAAACTCTGGCATTCCTGGCTAATAAGTTTAGGAGATTTGCTAGAAAGAGTAATTTCAAGAAGAATAAACCTCTTGCTATTACTGACAAGCCAAGATCATCAACCCCTGTTGATAAGGCTACTGCTACTTGCTATAACTGTGAAAAGATAGGACATTTTGCTAGTGAGTGCAGGTCAAAGAAAGTCTCTAGACCCTCATCTTTTCCCAAGAAAAACTTTATTCCCAGGAATAGAGATGAAAAATATAAAAAGCTGAAAGAAAGGTATGCAAAGCTGAAAACCTTTAAAAAGAAAGGCAAACGTCTCATGGCTGACTATGATTGGGCTGCCTCTGACGAAGAAGAATCATCTGACTCTGAAGATGATGATGAAGCCAATCTATGTCTCATGGCCAAACTTGAAGATGAGGAAGACAACTCTGACATTCCCTCTACTTCAACCTCTGCAACTCAGGTATCACCTTCCTTCTTTACCAATATTGCAAATATTGATGAAGCTGATAGTCTTCGAAAGATCGATCTCTTGACTAGAAGTTTATATGAAGCCATGAATGGCAAAACTGTAGTTGAAAATCAAAACCTTGATCTCGCTGAACAGCTTAAAAACTGTCACCTTCAAATAGAAAATCTTTCAAAAATTGAAGAACATTTTAAAGATCAAGTTCACCTAAATCAGCTAGTCAAAATCGAGCGCGAAGAAGCTATCGCTGCATTAAAAGCTGAAAAAGCTACTGTTGATGGATGGTATAATTCCTCAACAAAGATCACTGAGATAATTAAGTCTCAGATTCCCCTGAGTGATAAACGTGGTCTTGGTTACAAAGCTGATACTCTAGAACCAACCACTGATCGTTCCATGCTCTTATTTGAAACTTTCGTATCCTCAATCGCTGATACTTCATCCTCTCAGTGTTCCTCTTCTAAACCGCCTATCCCTGAGGAAATCTCTACCTTGACTTCTAAAGGTAAAGAAAAAGTCATTTATCCAAAACCTACCTCAGACTTTAAAAACAAAGGTAAAGGAATTACTTTTAACCAAAATCCTCAGAAGGGTACCTCTGTACCAAAGCTGAACGCTTCTAAAGCTTCAGTGACTTATCCCTCTGATTTAAAGAATAAGATCTCTGGATTTATTCAGCGTGGATCTATTCAGCGATCTACTCCTAGAATCAAAGTGGAAATCATTGGTAAGAAATCCGAAGAACTAAATGTTCCTCCCATTTCAAAAGCCAATAGCTTACTTGGTGTTGGCCCTTCTAATTCAAAATCAAAAGCTCAGCATGCAAATGGTCCTAGAACTACTTTTGGTTATAGGAAATGTTATCATTGTGGACTTACAAATCATATTGCTAGTAAGTGCCCTACAGCCACCCAAGCTGAAAAGATAGCTAAGGTGAAGATCATTGCCTCCAAGGCAAAGAAGACCACTGAGGTTAAGAAATTAACCAAAGTGAAGACGGACAAAGCTGAATCTTCAAATGCTGCGAAGACTGCTGAACCTTCCACCTCTTCTTCTAACCCCACTGACCAGTGTGTACACATGGTTAAGTGGGTACCCAAGTAAAACTAATCTTCTTTTGTAATGCAGGTTAAGAAGTGTATCTGGTATCTCGATAGCGGATGCTCTAGACACGTGACTGGTATGAAGAACCTGCTCACTGAGTACAAAGAAGAGAAGGGCCCCTCTGTAACTTTCGGTGGAAATGGAAAAGGACATACCCGAGGGTTTGGTGTACTATCTAATGGTACAACAACCTTCAGAAGAGTCGCATATGTTGAAGGGATGAAGCATAATCTTCTAAGTATCAGTCAGCTTAGTGACAAGGATAACAAAGTAATCTTTACTAAGGAATCATGCTTTATCGTTGACAAAAAGGAGAAGATAGCTCTCAGCGGTTATCGTTTGGAAAATGTTTATGTAATAAACATGGACTCAACAACCACTGAGAACTCCTGTTTCTTCTCAAAAGCCTCATCTGATGTCAACTGGCTATGGCATAAGAGGCTCTCTCATCTAAAGAGTTAGTCACTGGTCTACCTCAGCACTCATACGCCAAAGAGTCCTTATGTTCAGCGTGTGAGAAAGGCAAGCAGACCAAAGCAAGTTTCCTCAGTATCATCTCCTCTACAACTTCTCCATATGGATTTGTTTGGCCCTGTTAACAAACAATCCATCGCTGGAAAGAAATATACGCTGGTCATAGTTGATGAATTCTCTCGCTATACATGGGTTATGTTTATCCGTTCTAAGAGTGACACCCCTGAAGAACTCATCACCTTTGTTCGGAAGATGGAAACCCTGAACAACTTGACCGTTCGCTCAATAAGGAGTGATCATGGGACTGAATTCAAAAACAGTTCTCTTGATTCCTTCTTTGAGAGTAAGGGTATTTCTCACAACTTTTCTTCAGTGAGAACACCGCAACAAAACGGAGTCGCTGAAAGAAGAAATAGAACTATTATTGAAGCTGCACTTTCAATGCTCAGCGATTCTCACCTGCCTACTCAGTTTTGGGCAGAAGCTGTCAACACTGCTTGTTTTACGCAAAACAGATCGCTGATAGTCTAAAGATTTAATAAAACAACCTATGAACTTTTTCATGGGAGAAAGCCTTCAATTAGCTTTCTTCACATCTTTGGATGTCAGTGTTTCATACTGAACAACAGAGATGCCCTTGGAAAGTTTGTTCCTAAGGCTGACGATGGAATCTTTCTTGGATATTCTTCAATCTCCAAAGCCTTCAGAGTCTTCAATCGAAGAAGGCAAACTGTTGAAGAAACTATTCACGTCACTTTTGACGAATCCCGTTCAGCAAACTCTAAACCTTCTGCCGATACTGAAGAACTGAATCAATGGATGTTTTCTCATCTTGGTGATTCAGAAAATATTCCCACTCCTCATACTCATACAGTTGAAGATGATAGTCCTACTATCATCCCAAACATGCAGAATAGTGAAGCTGAAACATCATGGGTCTCAACAGTTCCTTTAAACACTATACCTGCTTCTGAACCAAATATCTCAGACATTCCATCTACTTCTCAGCAATCAGTGAATGAGATGACATCTGCACCTACTCCTATCTTGGCTGATATTCCAGAAGTTGTTGAAGCTTCATCTTCAGCTCCTCCAGTTCAATTTGAGTCAGTGACTTATGCTCCTGCTCAGCGATGGACTGTAAATCACCCAATTGATCAAATTCTTGGTGATCCAAACGCTGGTGTTCAGACTCAACGAAGTGCAGGTAATATTTGTTTATTTGTTAACTTTATTTCTCTGATTGAACCAAAGAAAATAGATGATGCCCTCAAAGATTCAAACTGGGTCAGCGCCATGCAAGAAGAGCTGACTGAATTCAAAAGAAACAAAGTTTGGAAACTTGTTCGAAGACCAACTGACAAAACAATGATAGGCACTAAATGGGTCTATCGAAACAAGTTGGACGAACATGGAACTGTAACCCGCAACAAGGCTCGTCTTGTTGCTCAAGGATACAGACAAGAGGAAGGCATAGATTACGACGAAACATTTGCTCCAGTAGCAAGACTAGAATCTATTCGTCTATTCTTAGCATACGCTGTACACAAAGACTTTAAAGTATATCAGATGGATGTTAAGTCAGCGTTTCTAAATGGAAAGCTGAATGAAGAAGTCTATGTGGAACAACCTCCAGGATTCTCAGATCCTAAGCGTCCAGGTTATGTTTATAAACTGGATAAGGCACTTTATGGCTTAAAGCAAGCTCCTTGTGCATGGTATGACACTATCTCTACTTATCTCCATATTGAACAATTTGAGCGTGGTAAAATCGATAAGACCCTATTCTTCAGGAAAGTAAAAGGTCATATTATTCTTGTTCAGATATATGTTGATGACATTATATTTGGTTCTACTAACCCTGACCTTTGTACTCGTTTCGCTGATAGAATGAAAGAAGAGTATAAAATGAGTATGATGGGTGAGCTAACATATTTCATTGGTCTTCAGATAAAGCATAATGAAAAAGGAACTTTCATTAATCAGGGAAAGTATGTTAAAGATATGCTGAAGAAATTCGATTTAACTCAGAGTTCAGCTATGAAAACCCCTATGGCACCACCGCTGACACTAGACAAGGATTCAAATGGAATACCTGTTAATGTCACGCTGTACCGTGGGATGATCGGCTCTCTCTTGTATCTTACAGCTAGCCGACCCGATATTATGTACGCAACCTGTTTGTGTGCACGATATCAAGCTGAACCTAAGGAATCTCATATGATCGCTGTAAAGCGAATCTTTCGTTACCTTAAGGGTACTATGAACCTAGGTCTTTGGTATCCCAAAGACTCAGGGTTTGATCTAATCCCCTATTTAGATAGTGATTTTGCAGGTTGCAAATTGGATAGGAAAAGCACAACAGGAGGCTGTCAGCTCCTGGGTGGAAAGCTGGTGAGTTGGACAAGTAAAAAGCAAAACTCAGTGTCCACCTCAACTGCTGAAGCTGAGTATGTAGCCGCTGGAAGCTGTTGTTCTCAGGTCTTGTGGATGAGAAATCAACTACTAGACTATGACCTTCAACTCTCAAAAATTCCAATCTATTGCGACAGCACAAGTGTCATCGCTATAGCCAATAATCCAGTGCTACACTCAAAGACAAAACACATCGAAATCGGGTATCATTTTATCAGAGATCATGTGATGAATGGTGATATAGAAGTTCATTTTATCCCAACTGACTATCAGTTAGCTGATCTATTCACCAAACCTCTTGATGAGACAAGATTCAACTTTCTCATCAGCGAGCTTGGAATGCTGAACTTTGAAGAGTAAAATCTTCAGCGGTTCACATTTGATCAACGATAGGATAAAATCAACTTGTATAACCCATTCTATTATTCTCTCTCTAAACATAATTGATTCGCTAAAATCAAGGTATGTTTTCTCTCTTACTCGCTGACGTTCGCCTAGAACTCAAAGATTTCAAAACATCTTGCATCGCTGAATATCTCTTCCTTAACAGCGATACTTTGAAATTTCTTAAACCAACACTGATATTTCTATTCAGTGCTTCATATTTTCAAAAGTGTCCCTGAGCTTTCAAAACCTCAGAGACATCCTAAAATATGAAAGGACAGTTGTGACGTCATCGCAACGGATAAGCCCTGACACGTTCTTTTTCTGACACACGATTGCACGTTTCGTTTACCTTCCAATCAAATGCAAACACGTGTCCGTGTCATGATGAAAATCCTTTCCCGCTCAAGATTTTCTCTCTCTCTACTCTCTCTATATAAACCATTTTGGGTTTATATTTTTCTCTTTACGCGAAAAACTTCTCCTCCAAGCAAGAAAAAGATTTACTGTTGCATTTTGAGCTCTCAAAATTTCCAGAAACTGTTCATCTTCTTCTTTGACGAATCAGGTTAATACTCTTATTATTTACCTACATTACTTGTTTATGATCTTATTCTTTGCTTTTAACAGATCAAACAAAAGAACTTTTATAAAATGAAATCCTTTTCTGTTCATGATTTTATGAATACAACCTTCATGGTTGTTCTTCAAGTTTATATCAAAACTCGTAAACTTGTTCTTCATATGTTTTTCCAGAATTCTTTCTTCAAATAAAAACTGGAAAACACATAATCTCTACGTTTTGTAACTCTTTCTCAAAACAAGAAAAACCCTAATCTTTCTCAAATGGATTTTTGGCTGAATAAAATGGACAAAATTCAAAAACATCTTATTGGAAAATATTTCCACATTAAGACTATTTGTTTTGTTGATCTTTGGTTGAGCTGATTACAGAAATGGCTGCTCCTTCTACTGGTATTCCAACTGCTGAGAACACTACTGCTGCTGAGGAACTTAAAATCACCAAGGCTCCTCAGCTCAAGTTCAAACTTGAGGAAATCACTTTTACAAAATCAAACAACCTCCATACGCTGTTCGATTTTCCTCCGAAGAAACAAGTCAAACATCTAGACGACGCTGTGAAGTTTCTGAAAACCTGTTGCCTCTCTACAGCCTTGACCATAACACCCCCTACTCATCAGTTACTATTATCTCAATTCTGGTATACCGCCAGACACACTCAGCTACCATCATCCAAAGACCCTACCAAACTACTTGATGTCATCCTCTGTGACACTGATTTTGGCACCATCAAAATCAACCCTGGTATCATTCGAAAAGCACTGAATCTCCCTGTTGCCACCAAAGATAAACCATTTGTTCCTTTTCCTGATCCCAAGAGACATGCTGATAGAGAAACACTCATTGCATTCTTTGATGCAATGAAGTACGTTTGGGATCAAGGGAGAGATGAAAAAGCCGAGAAGAAACTGACTGCAATCAAGAAGTCAAAGATGCGCAGCGAGATGAACTTCATCTTCGCACACCTGATAAGCTACATGACAGCGAAGAGTGGCTCCTCTGATCAAGCTGCTCAACCTCAGCAAGCCATGGGCTATGCATTGCTGAAGGGTCTCCATGTTGACTAGGCCTCGATAATCTACGACGATCTTGCGCTCAGAGTAGATTTTGCTGATAGACCATCATGGGTTCCATACCCAAGATTCCTCAGCGCCATCTTCCAAATTGGCCTTAAGGATAACTACCCAAAAGTAGGAGACCTGAAACACTCTCAGGTTAGCCCTAAGGTGCTCGACTTCAAGCCCCTACCAAACGAGGTACGTCTCTCTACTCTCTTATCTATTCTCAATCCTCCTTCTTCTACTTCTGCGGCTCATTTAGTGGAAATCCCCACCGCTGATACCCCAGTTGCTACCTCCACTCCTTCTAGAAAAAGGAAACAATCTACTACCCAACTTGGTTCCTAAAGAATAAAGAAAACCAAGGAGCAACCCCCCAGCATTTACATGCTGAAGACTCCTCAGCTCATCTTGAAGAGCTGATGGAAAGTTCAGTGGTACGCTCTGCCACAGCTGAACAAGCCACCCCTTCCATCCCAGCTTCAGCGTCTCTAAACGTTGAAGTTATAAACTTGGAATCGACCCAACCTCCTTCAGTCTCTCATAGGACTGAAGAAGTGATTCTTAGTGGATCCAACACTGAATCAGCTCCACATCAAACCTTCTCAACCTTCGCTTCTCTCTCTACTCCATTGGACTCTAATCCAGTTTTCACCACGATCACTAGAGCACCCGTCATTCTTCCAGAAGCTAAAGCTGATACTTTTCAAGGAATGATGGATGCAGGACCTGCAGGATTGTCCATTCGTATACGCACTCTAGCTGACGACATGGAACTTTTTTCAGGACACAGAAGTTTTGACGACTTCACCAGCCCTCCTGCAGGTATACACCAACCCATATACACGGTAACTAAACCCCAAACTTCTGAGTTTTCCTCTGTTCATAAGTTTATAACTTTTTCAGGTCGTAATTTGGGAGACATCAACGCCTCTCTGAAGAACCTGGATACAAAGCTGACAGGTCTCACCACTACTCTCTCAGACAACTCTTCAGCTGTAACAAACGCTGGAGAGAATCTCAACAAGCTGTCAAAAGTGGTTGAACACAATGCCTCCAAAGCTGATTTGGAGAAGGTTGATGGTACTCTTGGTAATTTTTCCAAAGTTCTTGCTGACATCTACACCGACTACACCTCTCTCAAAGCAACAGTTCAAACCATGTCCAGCGAGGTCATAACGCTGAAGACATCCGTTGGAAATCTTCAGGGAGAGATGTCTGTTGTAAAGACTGACGTAAGTTTAGTGAAGACAATAGTGCAGCAGATCCCGAATCACATGACCGCCCCTGCCCCTGCACCTTCTCATTTCACTCAGGCCGATCGAGATGATCTCAAAAAGATCAGTCCTGCTATTACTGGCCTAGAAGACAGAGTAGCAGCGATTGAAAACTGCATAAGAATTATTGGCCAAGAAGACAGTAATCCTATTGCTGCTGCTGCTGCTGAAAAGTCCGTTACCTCCCCCAACCATGATGTGGAAGAGGGGGAGAAGCCTAAAGAATACCTTCCCCATAATGATGAGGGGGAGAAGAAAAATAAAGAAGACCTTCCCCATGCTGAGTGGGAGGGTATTGAGACTGAAGCTGATGCTACTTCTTCAAAACCTCAGGGAGTTGAAAACCCTGAGGGAACCGAGAAACCTTCCTCTGTATCTGAGGGGGAGCAACTAGAAGAGCAGAACATTGAAGCTGCTGCTGATGTAACCTCACCCTACGCTGACGAGGTTGAATCTGATGAAGACGAAGCTGAAGACGATGAAGCTGTCGACATCTCTGATGATGAACCATCTTCGTCTCCAAAGAATGATGATGATGACGATGATGATGATGATGATGACTCCTTTGTCGTCAAGACTGTTTAGAAGACTACAGCTCTCAAAGGGATTTCGATAAACGAACCTTCAGGGGAGCGGACCAAGACAAAGCCTTCAGCGTCTGAAGCTGACAAGGACAAAGCAAAAGGTGTCGCTGAAGACGACGAAAATCTGATGATCTTGCTTCAAAAGCCAGTTCGTGAGGTACACTACATCTTACTTCCTTACACTGTATCCCTCCTCTATCTATACACATTATCAGCTCTACTATCCACAAAAAGCCTATACACTTAAACCCATTTCTTTTCTCTGTTCTACCCAAGTTCTTATTCGTAAGATCGCTGTGTTTCAGCTAGTCCTCTCCCCTGCTTGAGGATTCTGATGTACAACCAGCTGCTGCTGAAGAAATAATCCCAGTCTTGGATTTAATCACCGAGACTGATGAACCTGAAGAACCGATGCTCTCTCATACAAGCAGACCTTCCTTGGTTCCTCAAAAACCAAGTGAAGAGGATCAGAGAAGAAGAGAAGAGATGATTAAGAAGCTTGAGGCTCAGCGAATCGTCTTGCCTAGTGCTAAAGTTGCTACTCCCAAATTCAAAATCTCAAGGCAAGAATACGCTGATCACCTCAGGGCTGAACGTTTACTCGCTGATAAAAAAAAGCTTAATAAAAAGACAAGGCTCTTGCCATCCAGCTCGTCCAAGATTCAGTCGAAGATGCTCGAAAGATTGTCGAGAAGAAAACTGAAGTATCTCAATCCACCCTCAAATGGTGTAAAGAGAAGGTACACTTCAGATATCGTCCAGCGAGGATCAACAAGGTACACATCTCTGGAAGAACAACTATCGGAGTACATATTGTTGATATCCAATTGTTCAGAGAGAATGGCCAAACTGAAACCTTTGGTACTGAAGCCGTCACAAGGTATGGTCTCTCTGAATGGTTGGAGATGAGGATAGCCATTCATCAATCATGTTCAAAGTACAAGGATCATGTTGAAAAACTTATAAATCGACAGATCAACTTGGTCTCATCTGTTGTGGATATTCTTCCTCCTCCTACTCTTAAACTGAAAAGAAAAAGGGCCTCTGCAAAGAAGAAGCTACAAGAATCAGATTCAGGTCCTCCCATACGAAATGAAACTGGTATTGGTTTCTCTTGCGCTGAAGTGCTTGGTCCTGACCCTGATCTATCTGCCCTTCACATATCTCTGCCACCCGATGAACGTTTCATCCCTGGTAAAGTCATAAGTAATCCTTACGGTATATTCTTTCATGACTACGAGGGACGAGAATGTTTTCAACGTATCGCTGAGCTACCAATCACTCCAATCGAACAACTCGGATATCTCATATACTGGTGTGAGTTCAGACAAGACCTTCTTGGACACTTCATGAAGCCGATGATCTTCAAGGAAGCCCAAGAAAGAAGAAATCAGGGAGAAAAAGTCCCTGACTGAATGATCCCTATAACCCAGACCCTTGATGAACTTCTTATCAAGGATGAACCTCTATAAGATGATAGGATCGCCCCATTCTTCTATTTTATCAATTATTCTTTTGTACTTGTAATTTATTTCGCTTGTACTTATGATTTTTCTACTTCCCTTTGTAATCTTATACGAAGTTTAAAGAAAGATATCAGCGAAAGTACTTTACTCCATCAATACAGAAAAGATCCCAGAAAAACAGTAAAAGAGACAAATATTTTACGAGTTCTTTTTATCCTTATGTTTTTCAAACTTAGCAATTTTCTCTGTTGCTATGTCAATATCAAATAGGGGGAGATTGTTGATCCAAACCCTCAGTGATTTGATAATGACCCTTTCTTAAACACTTAGTGAAAATTGTAAGTAAACAATATGTATCAGAGTTTCACTATCACTGATAAGTACTAAGACTTTACAGTAGCGCTGATAGGAACTCTCACTCTTTAGATTAGATATTCAGCGAACATTGTTCATCATCATATAACTCTGAGCCTGTTCAGTCTATGAGATGATCGCTGATAAGTTAGTTGTATACTTATGATCCCTGAAGACAAGATTCACGTCAACCAAAGTTCTACGCTGAAGTCGAAGATCAAGCTCAAGAACTAGCGACAAGTCTACTCATGAACTGATGCGGATATCAGCGAAGCAAGACCTGTCCATTCAACGTGAAGTATCAAGTAGTAGACTTCAGCAATCGCTGAACTTTATCATTCGCTGATAAAGATCTGACTCAACGAAAGCTGATCATGAAGTCTCCCTGCATGTTACTAATGTCTTACCTCCCTTGCACGTCTCCGTATGAACTGTCAGAACGGACATCCCTTTTGTCTGTAATCGTACAACAACTCTGATTCTACACTGTGCACCATGCGGCTACTAAGGTGGTCTACAAAAGTCAATGACATGCAACCACTCAGCTGCTGCCACGTGTAAAGCCATACTGCCATGCATTAAATGCATGCAGTATATAAGAAGATCCTTACTTCAGTTTTGAAGTGTGCTTGGACCATCTTCTTATTTCTTATTGTTAAGTTATTATTCGTAATTTCTTTAACTCTTTCTAGTGCAAGAAACTTAGTGTTTCTCAAGACTTGTTAAGATTAGGTTTATCCTTAATCTTGTTCCGCCACAAGTTGTAAATTGTCTTGATTTATCAATAAACAATTTAGAAAAGTAAAAACGTGTGTTTATATTCAACCCCCCCCCCCCCCCCTTCTACAAACTTGTATAGCCCTTCGGGACCAACACATGTGCACTTGTATCAAAACTTCCAAGGACCTTTAGTACATGCCTTTAACTGTCTTATATGGAACTTTCTTCAACTTTGAACAAACCAAGTTACAAAGGAAATCTTTCATTAAAGAGATAAAAGGCTCTTCTATAGCCCTTGTCAGTGAAAATTCCAAGATATCTCAAAGTGTTCCACGCATCACCTATCCTTCATCAGATTCTGACAATGAAAGCCAAAAGAACTCTTCTCACCAATCGGAGGCATATCTAAGTGATGCCGATGATGAAGGTGAAGAAATCTTGGTTAAGCAGATATCTGATGAACTAGCCATGATGGTCGGTTTCAAAAACAAATCTCGCTTTTCTAACAAATCCAAATCTTTCTGAAAACCCTCTTCTTCTACAAAAACTTCTTCAACTGATAAGCCAAATGAGGAATGTTTTAATTGTGGAAAGAAATGACACTTCGCATCTGAGTGTAGAAGTAAGCGTGTGATGAAATCTAGGAATTCATCTTCTGACAAGTTTTCCTCCAAGTTTGAAAAACCAAAAAATAACTCTTTCAAATCAAACCTTGCCAAGAAAGATAATCAATCCTCTCCCTAAGACCATCAAGAACGAGCTGAGAAGTATAAAGCCAAATACAAGAAAGAAAAGGAAAGAAATGAATGTCTCCTTAGAAAAGGAAAGGGCCTCATGGCCGAAATACATGATTGGGAAGAAGAAACCTCTGACAGTGACAACAACTCTCCCAACATGTGCTTTATGGCCATCTCAGAAGATGTGGAAGATTCTGAAAAAACTACCTCTCCAATGGCTTTGGTGTCAATTGGGTGCTCGACTTCATACTCTCAGGTCTTTGAGCACCATCAAATATAGTATCTGGATAGTGGGTGCTCACGCCACATGACAGGAAATAAATCTCTTCTCATCAACTATGTGTCTGGAAAAGGTCCATCTGTAATTTTTGGTGACAACTCTAAAGGTTACACCAAAGGATATGGAACACTCACTAATGGATCTATCACTTTCAATAAAGTGGCATTTGTTGAAGGCCTCATGCATAATCTTCTCCATTAGCCAACTGTGTGATCTAGGATATAAAGTTATTTTCGAACTTTGTATTTGTACTGTTGTTGACAAAAACATGAAAGTGGTTCTTTCCGGAAAAAGAATGGAAAATGTCTATATCATTGATATGGGTCAAAACAACAGTTCATCCAATGTATGCTTTGTGTCGGATGATGTTAGGTCTAAATATGTCTTCAAGATTTAATGTTCAAATCAAAGTCAAAGTCAATGTATAAAGTCAAAGTGAGAAAGTCAAAGTTGTCTTAATACCTTAGTTTGTAATAGGTATATAAGGCTTTGTTATGCTTGTAGCTTAACCAACCATTCCATAACAGTGTGCATAACTCACATCTTGTAAAACAGTGACCTTAATAGATAACATTCTACTTTCTCTCTCTACACCCTCTCTCTAGATCTTGTGCAAATTCTTGATTGTTTGATCATATTGGGACACACAATTGGTAGCAGAGCACGTTATTGAAGATCTACTGAGAATTTGCATGAATTGAGATCAAAATTCTTAGGGTTTTGAGGAAAATCAATCGATTTTCTTGTTTTTTTCAAGATTTTGTTCAGTTCGACAAAAACGGTCTGATCATTCAATCAGATTTCGATTCAGTGGTTTTCAGCGAAATTGGTTTACATAATCATGTTAGAAACTGATTTTCTAACATCTCTGCAAAATTTGGAAGCTTAATTCGAAGTTTTGATTGGGATTTGAAGGATTTTTGGTTTTGATCATCTTGTGCATCAGATCTAAGTTTTGCGCCAGTTCATCATCAGTTTGCGCCACCTTCTTGCTGGAATAAAGTATCAACTTTGCGCCACTCTCATCTCAAGAGAAACTCTGGTTAGCGCCACCTTCATCTCAAGCAAATCTCAGTTTGCGCCACCTTCATATATCAGCTTTGCGCCACTCCTTGCTGGAGTTAACCTTCCTTTGCGCCATCATCATCTAGCGCAAATCTCAATTTGCACCAATAACAGCTCACGCAAACTTCACTTTGCACCACCAATTCATACATTTAAGTCAAACATTGTGGCTCCTATTTTTTTTTTTTTGCGCCTTCAACAACTAATAAAAAGGAATTCTCGCCACCTCTTGCTTCTCATAATTTGTGTCACCTACTAGCTTGCTACTCCAACATTCTTGTGGTCAAACTTTACGGCTCCATAACAAGAAAACAAAGCGCCACCTCCTGCTTATCATATTTGCGCCACCAACATCAAGAATATTAACTTCATTTGCGCCACTTTCATTTGCCATAAATTTTACTTTGCGCCATCCACTGTTAGAGCAAACCCCACTTTGCGCCAGCCACAGTTAGCGCAAATCAGACTTAGAATTTTTTTTTTCGCGAAACAGAATACTTGATCTTCTGTGATCATGAATAGTCAAGCAAAAATGAACCAACCTCCGGTACTGATCAAAGATTCAGATTTTGAACAATGGACTGTTGCGTTCATCGACTTTATTGCAAGTAGAGAAAATGGAGAAAATATGATAAAATCATTCACCGAAGGTCCAATGAGCAGAACGAACAATAAAATGGAGAAACATTATTCAGCTGAAGAGATTAAAAGAATGAAAGCTGACAAGGAAGCTTCGTCCAACTTGATTTTTTCACTTCCCAAGCACATAAACAAAAGGATTGTTCATTTCAAACACAACCCAATGTTTATGTGGAACGAATTATCAAAGCAAATGCATGGATCTGAAGTTGCATTTATAAAGAGAAAGAAAGAAGAAAAGAAAGTTGAGAAAGAGGACAAGGAACAGAACATGTCAGAAGCTGAAAATGAAGATCTTAAGGAAAAGATTATTGAGCTTACAAAGAGATTGCCTGACATGGAAAAGTTGCTAAAAGAGGAAAGAGAACATTTCAGAAAAGAAAGAGCTAATCGTACAAATGACAAAAAGTGCTATGCCAAGCAAATTCTTTCTCTTTCTCATAAAGTTTCTGAACTAGAAAACGCTTCAAATACGGAGAAGAAAGAAAATGAAGAAAAGAAAGTTCTTGAACTCAGATGCATAAAACTTTCTAAAAAAAATTCAGATTTTGAAAAAGTTTTATTTCTTGAAAAAGAAAAATTGGAGAAGGAAAGGGTTGAATCTGAAAATGAAAGGAAAATCTTTGAAGCAAAGAATGTGAAATTGTCGGAGAAAATATCTGAGCTTCAAAAGGAATTAGATATTAAAGGTCAAAAGCTAGAAAAGATGAAGGTTGCTAACTTTCAGGCTAGAAGCGTCAAAGACGAATTTTATACTGAAAGGAAGATATTTCAGCAAGAAATACGTAAGTTGAATAGGAATTTGGCTGTGTTATCGACTGATATTATGAAAGAGAAGAGGGTTAATTGTGACATTCAGAAGAAGCTTGATTTTGTGACCAAGGAACAGAATGACTTATCTGACAAAGTGAAGTCACTCAACAAATCCAAAAGCTATTCAGAAAGTCCGATTTGTCCTTCTAATCTTTTCTATGATCATTCAGTGGATAATTCTTCCAAGTATCAATATGCTGATCTTCCTTCATACAAGAAAGTCAACATGCAATGGAGATTAAAAGGTACAACTCCTGAAAAAGATGTACCAAAATCATCAGTTCCAAACAAGAACACTAACCTGAAAGGTAAATCTTTTGTTAAACCTGGTTCACTATATTCCGCAAATAATTTAATCAGGTTTGCACAAAAGAAAATTTGTTGTTCTTATTGTGGAACTAATGATTTTGTTAAAAATGATTATGTTCAATTTTGGTATGGTACTTATCAATTTCCTTCTTATAGAGCTCCGCTTAACAAGTTAGGACCCAAGACTCGTTGGGTACCAAAATCTACTTAATCTGTTTTTGCAGATGTAGAAGCAAAGCGTTGAACTCTCGGAAGATGAAGTACCTGTGCATTCAACGTTTATACTGAACATCACATAATTTCAGGGAGATTTCTATTTTTTTACATACATGTGATAATTGATAAATCTTTTTATATGTTGTAGAGAGAGAGAGAGATACAAGATTGTTTGGTTTCTGAATACATCAGTTCAGAACCCGTGCTTCAACGTTTAAGGCTTTTGAACATATCAGTTCAAAACCCGTGCTTCAACGACTATGGCTTCTGAACAATTCAGTTCAGGACCCGTACTTCAAAGACTAAGACTTCTAAACAAATCAGTTTAAAACTCATACTTACCAGGTGATATCCTTAACTGTCACATCCTTTTTTTCAAGGAACAAGTGGTGAAAGGTAACATTGCATTATGTTTTATTTCTACTGCTTTGAAAGTTTGAATCTTCACAAATTTAATTCAATGAGATGAAAAAAAAAATCAATTTTCATTCAATGAATAAAATGTGTGTCAAGGGTGATTTTACAAGTGTTTTTGTATTATCTGAGTTATATTTGTTTCAACTTTCACTTCTGAAACAAATCGAAAGTTCAGCAAAACATGAATGAAATTATGTTGAATGCTCAATGTTTTGTAATTCTGGACTTATATAGAATATAATGCTCAAAAAGCATAATTGTCAGAATGATGGATGGAAACGAAAATATGGGGGAAGCACTATGTTTTAGAACCAAGTGATTGAGATGCAATAAATAAATAAATAATAAAATATATATATATATATATATATAATAAAATCATTTAGTTTGAAAGTTTGTACCTGTGGCCTTTCTGGTTTGGGAGAGTAAGTCCTAAGGGGTGCTCGACACCTAGTCCCTAAGACCAACTGGTCTGGGATCGGCTGACCCAAATCCTGCTATAGAACCAGATAGAAAGCCATGTTCTACCGATAAAAATGGGTTTAAGATATATCGATGTGGCCTTTCTGGTTTGGGAGAGTAAGTTCCAAGGGGTGCTCGACACCTAGCCCCTAAGGCCAACTGGTCTGGGATTGGCTGACCCAAATCCTGCTATAGAACCAGATAGAAAGCCATGTTTAACGGTGTATCTTATTCTTACTAAACTTTTTGATTAAAAGATGCCAATGAGCACAAAATAAAAGATACCAATGAGCACAACAGAAAAGATGCCTATGAGCACACATCTCTTGAAACTTGGGGAAAATACAAAGTCACGATAAACCCGTAAATTTGTGAAAATTCTGATTTTGGACAAGTAGTGTGGGTAGAGAAAAATATTCTTATATGTTTTAGAACTGCATATGCTTGATGCTGATCATATTTCGCATGCTAGCACACCAAATAGATTTAATAAAGGGGTTGAAACTGAACATTTTTAACTTGATATGCAATGATGTCTTGTTTTTGAATCCAAACACATGCATTTGATTTCATTTGATTGAAAAATATGTTACATTTCATTAAGTTGGATTTCTTTTGTAAAGTTTTCAAATGATCAAATGATTAGTAGTTATAAAATGTAGTTCAATGAATTTTATTTTCCTTGTATAAATTTTTTAAGTCTGTGCTAAAATTTCAAATACTGTGATTTAATGCAATATATGCATACTTTCAGGGGGAGAAAACAAATTGCTCCAGAATTCTTATTTTGAGGGGGAGCAATGTTATTCATTAAGGAGGAGATTGTTAGTGATACTCAGAGACGTGACTGAAATTGAAGAAGGTTTTCGATGATCATGATGCTCACTTTCATCGAAAAAGGGGGAGAAATGTTTAATTCAATTTCATGTCAAAGAGCTTTCAAGTCAAAGATTCGATTTCATGACAGCGGGAGAAATGTTTAAACAAGATTCCGTCTCAAGATAGTAAAGGGGGGAGAATTATTCTTCAAGAGTTTAAGAGAAATCGATTGATTATCTTGGTTTTTCAAGAAGATCTCTTTTTCTTAAACTTGTGCTACATTGTGAATATCCTTACTGAAGAAAGTAATTCTCCAATCAAAGATAGAAAAGGGGGAGAATTCTTCAAGAGTTTAAGAAAAATCGATTGATTATCTTGGTTTTTCAAGAAGATCTATTTTTCTTAAATTTGTGCTAATCAGTATCAAAATGCCTTGTGTGAAGAAACAAATTCTCCAATCAAGAAAGATAATCTCCGTCAGATTCTCGTCTGAAGATCTTGTGACAATTTGACTTTGACAAGCCATGATAAAGACCGAAGATCTTCAGAACTATTTTTCAACAATTGATCTTATGACAGCTCAAAGAGGGAGACTGTTCAAAGTGTTGTAAAATGAAGAGTTGAAGTGTTAAAGTTCTGAAGATCAAAGATAGCCAAAGACTGTTGTTCTCAAATGTTTAATTCTTGAATCCAAGGGGGAGATTGTTAGGTCTAAATATGTCTTCAAGATTTAATGTTCAAGTCAAAGTCAAAGTCAATGTATAAAGTCAAAGTGAGAAAGTCAAAGCTGTCTTAATACCTTAGTTTGTAATAGGTATATAAGGCTTTGTTAAGCTTGTAGCTTAACCAACCATTCCATAACAGTGTGCATAACTCACATCTTGTAAAACAGTGAGCTTAATAAATAACATTCTACTTTCTCTCTCTACACTCTCTCTCTAGATCTTGTGCGAATTCTTGATTGTTTGATCATATTGGGACACACAGATGACACAGCCAAAAGAAACTGGCTGTGGCATAAACGTCTATCTCATCTGAACTTCAAAACACTCCACAAAATCTCAAACAAAGAGCTGGTGACTGGCATGCCAAAGTTGAATTTTGTTAAAGAAAAGTTGTGTGATGCATGTGAAAAACGGAAGCTCACCAAAACATCTTTCAAAACCAAGCAATGCTCTTCCATCACTCTACCTCTCCAAATGCTGCACATGGATCTATGTGGACCAGTCAGCACTCCCAGTCTTAGTGGCAAAAGGTACATTCTTGTTATTGTTGACGAATTTACTAGATATACTTGGGTGTCTTTTCTCAGGTATAAAAGTGATGCAACTAAAGAAATCATCAACTTTGTCAAGAAAAATGAAGTTCTAAATGGACAACTTGTACGTTTGGTGAGAAGTGACAATGGCACTGAATTCAGAAACAGTGCTCTTGAAGACTTCTTTAATGAGAAAGGAATTTCTCAGAATTTCTCAGCTGTCAGGACTCCTCAGCAAAATGGAGTCGTGGAAAGGAAAAACAGAACTCTATGTGAGGCTGCGAGATCAATGTTTAGTGAATCAAATCTTCCCACTTATTTTTGGGCTGAAGCTGTAAATACTGCCTGCTTTACCCAAAATAGGTCGGTGATCTCCAAAAGACATGATAAAACTCCTTATGAAGTTTTCCATGGCAGAAAACCAAATATTGGCTTTCTTCATGTCTTTGGCTGTGTGTGCTTTATTTTAAATGATCGTGACAATCTTGGGAAATTTGATCCCAAAGCTGATGAAGGAATCTTTGTCGGATACTCTCTATCCTCCAAAGCATTTCGTGTGATCAATCTCAGAAGAAAATGCATTGATGAGTCTATTCATGTCAAATTTGATGACCTAAGATCATCATCTCTTTCAAATGATGATGATGAATTGCACAGGTGGATTTCCTCATGCATAGGTGATGCTCCCATAGTCAACTCCACCGATGCATCCTTCATTCCTTTAAATCCATCAAATAACCAAGTTGGGTCACCTTCCATATTGCCAAACACCTCTCCTACCGAAATTTACCATCTACCCACCGATATGCATTCTCCCACCGAAATACTTCCTTCTACCGATCCTATGCCCTCCACCGATAATACTGCCTTCCACCGATCCTCTGATCCCACTCCACCGACATATTCCACACAAAATATTCCACCACCTTTACCTCCTGCCACAAAATGGACCAAAGATCACCCCATAGATCAAATCATTGGTGATCAACAAGCAGGTGTCCAAACACGCAGAGGAATTGGAAAGATTTGTCTCTATGTGAACTTTCTCTCTCTTATTGAACCCAAGAAGATTGATGAAGCTCTAGCAGATCCCTGTTGAATCACTGCCATGCAAGAGGAGCTTTCTCAGTTTGAGAGAAACAAAGTATGGAGACTGGTTCCCAGACCTCGAAAGAAGACAATCATTGGAACCAAATGGATCTTCAGAAACAAAATGGATAAAGAAGGTACAGTTGTCAGAAACAGGGCCAGACTGGTAGCTCAAGGATACAGATAGGAAGAGGGCATTGATTATGATGAAATTTTTGCCCCTGTTGCAAGACTTGAAGCAATAAGAATCTTTCTGTCTCATGCTGCCTACCGAAATTTTAGGGTCTTCCAGATGGATGTCAAAAGTGCTTTCCTTAATGGGGAACTTGCAGAGGAAGTCTATGTGAAACAACCACCTGGCTTCGAAGACCCAGCTCATCCAGACTATGTGTACAGATTAGACAAGGCTCTTTATGGCCTCAAGCAAGCTCCACGTGCTTGGTATGACACTCTTGCTGACTTTCTTCTAAAGAATGGATACCCTAAAGGTAAAATTGACAACACTCTCTTTATCAAGAACACCTCAGCTAATCTCATTCTTGTCCAAATCTATGTTGATGACATCATCTTTGGTGCCACTGATGAATCACTATGTGATGAGTTTGATTCTCTCATGATGAGTGAATATGAGATGAGCATGATGGGAGAGCTTACATTCTTTTTGGGCCTTCAGGTCAAACAATCTTCAGAAGGGATTTTTATAAATCAAAGTAAATATATTTGTGACCTTCTGAAGAAATTCAATTTTTTAGATAGCTCTCCTATGAAAACTCCCATGGCACCACCTTTGAAACTCCATGCTGATTTGAATGGTGAATCTGTGGCTGTTACCAATTATTGAGGGATGATTGATTCTCTTCTTTATTTAACTGCTAGCACACCGGATATTATGTTTGCTACTTGTCTATGTGCCCGTTATCAGGCCAATCCAAAAGAATCTCATTTGGCTGCTGTAAAACGGATTTTTCGGTATCTAAAAGGTACCTTGCACCTGGGTCTTTGGTATCCCAAAGACTCAGGATTTGAACTAATTGGGTATTCAGATTCAGATTATGCAGGTTCCAAAATTGACAGGAAAAGTACCACATGTAGCTGCCAACTTCTTGGTGGAAAATTAGTCAGCTGGTCCAGCAAGAAACAAAACTCAGTTTCAACTTCAACTGCTGAAGCTGAATATGTAGCTGCTGGAAGCTGCTGTGCTCAAATATTGTGGATGAAAAATCAACTGCGGGACTATGCTCAAGTTTACTCCAAAGTCCCAATTTTGTGTGATAATTCAAGTGCAATAGCCATTGCAAATAATCCAGTTCTACATTCCAGGTCAAAGCACATAGACATCAGATATCATTTCATCAGGGACCACATCTCCAAAGGTGTAACAACCCGGTTCTCAGATATATACAAATAACATACATTCCATATCATGATATCATTAAAAAGGTACATCATATTTCACATACGGTCCCATAGTCTAGCAAAACATAGTAGATAATTCAGTACAAACTTTTACAATTTAGTTACATGTTTAATAACAACGAAGTCTCAAGTACAAAAATACATCCATGACTTCTAAACTGACTTCTTCACAAAAGTTATCCTTCAATAGTCCTACTTATTTGCTCTTACCGGATCCGCCACCTGGAATACATGATTTTTAAAACAGAAAATGAGGGTTAGACCTAAGGGTCTAGTGAGTAAATCCCTGACATTTGTAATTCATTAAAAAAATTCATTTATATAATACACTCTTTATATAAATACACATACATCACACGTAAGTTAATACCAACTAGCATTTATGTATCATACCTGTCTCATTCCACCTTATCCCTCCACCAATGGCCAATATCAATTGGTTGCGAGCCAATTTATCACACCGGTCCAAAGCCCGGCCACGTATTATAATTTCATATAATACTCACGTAATTATAATATCTCAATATATTATAATCACCCACGTATGACATATTCATACACTTTATCAAATATTCGTTATTCACATAATGCATTCCAGTAAAATACTTTTTAAAGTAAAACTCACCTGATCTTTTTAGCAAAGGTCCTTCAAACTTTCCTCAAAACAGATTAACTTTTAACCCCGATCCTTAGTATCTGAAACAAATTAAAATGTACATACTCTTTAACACGTAAACAGGTAATTCACACTTTTCGCAACCCACTATTACGAAAACCTCACTTCTCGCAACCCATAGTTGCGAGTTCCTTACTTTTCGCAACCAACAGTTACGAAAATCTCACTTCTCGCAATCCACAGTTGCGAGTTCCTTACTTTTCGCAACCAACTGTTGCGAGATCCTAACTTTGTGTTTTAGTTACTTGCGCAAAGTGTACTTTTCGCAACCAAGGCTTGCGAATTCCTACTTTTCGCAAAAACACTGTTCATCGTCTTTTTCAGAAAAGTTCAGTTCATTTGCAGGAATCCATCTTATACCCAGATTTTGTACAGAAGTGTTTGTTGGTCCCGAAAGGCCTATACAAGTTTGTAGAAGGGGGGGGGTTGAATACAAACACGCTATTTTACTTTTCTAAATTGTTTATTGATAAATCATTAACAATTTACAGCTTGTTGCGGAAACAAGATTAAGGATAAACCTAAATCTAAACAAGTTGGAACACTAAGGTTTCTTGCACTAAGAAAGATATGGAGATTACTAATAAAATCCTATCTTGAGAGAGATTTGAACTTGTCCAGAGTTAGCAAGTTACTTCAAATGAAGTGAGTTCATCTCTTTATATACTGCATGCATTTAATGCAATTCAGTATACGCTTTACACGTGTCATCAGCGGATTGGTTGCATGTCATTGACCTTTGTTGACAACCTTAGTAGCCGCATGAATGAACAATGTAGTATCAGAGTGGTTGTACGATCTCAGATTTTCGGAGGTTCTTTTCTGACATTTCGTACGGTGGCGTGCAAGGGAGGTTAAGACAAAAGTACTTTGTACGGAGGACTTCATGATCAGCTTTTGTTGATTCAGCGATTATCATTTACTATTCAGCGAATGATAAAGTTCAGCGATAGCTGAAGTCTTGTACTTGATACTTCACGTTGAGTGGACAAATCTGAGTCTTCGCTGATCCGCATCAGTTCATTAGTAGACTTGTCGCTGGTTCTTGAGCTTGATCTTCGACTTCAGCGTAGAACCTTTGTTGACGTGAAACTTGTCTTCAGGGATTATAAGTAAACAACTAACTTATCAGCGATCACCATAAGGACTGAACAGACTCAGCGCATTATGGTGAACAGTGTTCGCTGAATGTTTAATTTAAAGAGCGAGAGTTCCTATCAGCGGTACTGTAAGATCTTAGTACTTATCAGCGATAGTGAAACTCTGATACATATTGTTTACATACAATTTTCACTAAGTATTTAAGAGAGGGTCATTATCAAATCACTGAGGGTTTGGATCAACAATCTCCCCCTATTTGATTATGACATAGCAACAAAGAAAATTGCTATTGAATGAAAACATAAGGATAAAAAGAACTCATAAAATATTTGTCCCTTTTACTGTTTTCTGGGATCTTTTCAGTACTGATGGAGTAAAGTACGTTCGCTGAAAGCTTTCTTTAAAATATTGAATCAGGTTACAATGAAGAATAGAAAGATTACAAGTACAAGCGAAATAAATTACAAGCACAGAAGGATAACTGATACAATAGAGAAAAAGGAGATTATATCAGTTTTCAAAAGGTTCTTCCTTAATGAGAAGTTCATCAAGGGTCGTCTTTTCAGTGGGAATCATCCAGTCAGGAACCGTTACACCTTGTTTTCTTTTCTTCAGCGCTTCTTGAAAGATCAAGGGTTTTAGGTGTCGTGCCTGAATGTCCTTTCTGAAGTCACACCAGTAGATAAGATCTCTGAGCTGTTCGATTGGAGTGATTGGGAGCTCAGCGATCCGTTGAAAGCATTTTCGTCCGTCGTAGTCAAGAAAGAATATTCCATAAGGATTGCTGATGACTTTACCAGGGACGAAAAGTTCACATGGTGGCAGAGAGATGTCAAGGGCAGATAGATCAAGATCAGGACCAAGTACTTCAGCGCGAGAGAAACCAATTCCAGTTTCATTTCGTATGACAGGTCCTGAATTTGAATCTTGACGTTTCTTCCTTGGAGAACCTCTTTTTCTTTTCGGCTTTAGATCAGGAACAGGAGGAATATCCACACAGGAAGATATCAAGTCGATCTGTCTGTTTATCAGCTTTTCGAAATGACTCTTGTACTTTGATTGTGATGGTTGGATAGCTAACCTCATCTCCAGCCATTCAGAGAGACCATACCTTTTTACAGTGTCAGCACGAAAGGTTTCAGATGTGCCATCTTCTCTGAACAGTTTGATGTCAACAATAGGTACTCCGATAGATGTTCTTCCAGAGATGAATACCTTGTTGATCTTCGCTGGACGATATCTGAAGTGAATTTTCTCTTTACACCAGATCAAGGTGGTCTGAGAAACTTCAGTTTTCTTTTCTACGATCTTATGGGCTTCTTCCCACAACTTTCGTTGGATTTGAATGGGAACACGCTTCAGCTTGGGGTCTTTGACAGATTCTTGAGTAAGCTTGATGGCGTATTCTCTGTCTTTCTCTTCAGCTTCCTTTCTTTCAGCAATGAGGCGTTCAGCTCTAAGGTGGTCCTGATATTCAGCTTTTGAAATTCTGAACTTAGGAGGAACTGAAGGCAGTTGATCAGGCCTTAGAATAATTCGCTGATCCTCGAATCGCTTTATTATTTCTTCTCTTCTCTTTTGATCATCTTCACTCAGCTTTTGAGGAACTGAGGAAGGTCTCTTATTGCGCAAGAGAGGTTGTTCTTCTGGTTCATCAGTCTCAGAGATCAAGTCCAAGACTGGGATTGTTTCATCAGCAGCAGCTGGCTTTATTTGTGAAGTCGCAACAGTAGAACCTTCAGAGACATCCTCAAACAGGGGAGAGGACTAGCTGAAAAGCAGCGATCTTACAGATAAGAATTGGGTAGAAGAACTTGGGTAGAAAAGATAGAAAAATAATGTGGATGTGTATATAGGTTTGGAGAACTTAGTGAGCTGTTGAGAAGTTCAGGGAAGGAAAAAGTAAAGTTTTAGTTTACCTGACAAACCGGCTTTTCAAAGAGAATCGCTAGATTTTCATCTTCAGCGAGGCCTTTGTCTTTGCTTTTCTCAGCGCCAGAGGCTGAGGGCTTTGTCTTTGTCTTCTCCCCTGATGGTTCTTTTATTGAGATTCCTTTAAGAGCTTTGATCCTTGGGGCAGGTTTGACGATAAAGAAATCATCGTCATCTTCATCATCATCATCATCCTTTCTTGGAGAGAAGGATGGTTTGTCGTCAGGGATGTCGATGTCTTCATCTTCTTCTGCTTCGGAATTCTCAGCATCTTCTTCGAGTTGCTCCCCCTCAGATACAGAGGCGAGCTTCTCGGTTCCCTCAGGGTTTTCATCTCCCTGAGGTCCAGTGGTCAGATCTTCATTCCTCTCTCCCCTGATAGATTCATCATGGGAAAGGTCTTCAGCGCTTTTGTTGTTCAGATCTTCAGCGCTTTTCTCCTTGGAATGTTCAGCGCTCTTCTCCCCCTCTTTTTCATGATGACTGGGGGAGGAATGGGCAGACTCAGCATTGGTGTTATCTCTGTCTTCTGGGCCAGAGATTTTCACACAACCTTCAAGCTTTGCTATTCTGTCTTCTAGGCCAGAGATAGCAGGCGTGATCTTCCTCAGCTCTGTGCGATCCTCCTCTGTGAAAGATTCCAGAATAGGGACAGGGGCAGGAGCAGGAGCTGGACTATTTGCCTTGTTTACCAGTGTCTCGATCATGGTCTTCATAGAGCTAACGTCGGTCTTTACAGAGCCTAAGTCAGTCTTGACCTCTGACATATCACCCTCGAGTTTTTCAACCGATGTCTTCAGCGTTGTTACTTCGCTGGACATGGTCGAAACTGATGTTTTGAGGCTTGTGTAGTCAGTGTAGATGTCACAGAGCACCTTGGCAAAATCGCTGAGCGTCTTATCAAGACTCTTGATGTCTTCAGTGGAAGCTTTCTTCTCCACCACCGTTGTCAGCTTTGTCAAGTTCTCTCCAGCGTTTGTTACAGCTGTTGAGTTGTTGGAGAGTGTGGTGGTGAGACTGGACAGCTTTGTTTCCACGGACTTCAGCGAGGCGTTGATGTCTCCCAAATTAGGACCTGTAACATATAAGTACTTGTGAACAAAGGAAAGCTCAGAAGTTTCAGGTTTAGTTACAGTGTTTAAGGTGGGATTAGTACCTGCAGGAGGATTGATGAACTTGTCGAAGTTGCAAGTTCCTGAATAGTGTTCCATATCCTCTTCGAAAGTACGGTGAGGTATGGTGAACTCTGCAGGTCCTTTCTTCATCATTTGTTGAGAAGCATCAGCGGCGGCTTCTGGAATGATGGCATCTCTAGTGTTTGCTGGAGGAGTGTCCAAGTGAGTGGAGGGAGAAGCGAAGGTTAAGATTGGGGTTCGGGTTCTGAGTTCAGCGTTGGAATCGCTGACAATCACTTCATCAGTCTTTTGAGAGACTGAGGGAGGTTGGGTAGTTTCCAAGTTTCTAACCTCAGCGTTTGGAGACGCTGAAGTCTGGATTGGAGGGATGGCTTGCACGGGTGTGGCAGAGCGTACCACGGAACTTTCCTTCAGCTCTTCAGAACGAGCTGAGGAGTCTTCAGCATGGAATTGCTGGGGTTGCTCCTTGGTTTTCTTGATCCTTTTGGAATCAAGTTGGGTGTGTGAGGGTTTCCTTTTCTTATAAGGAGAGGATGTTGTGGCCGGGGTATCAGCGATTGGTATTGTCGCTGAAGGAGCCACAGAAAGCGGAGAATTTAGAAGAGAGAGAAGAGTAGAGAGACGTACCTCATTGGCGACAGGCTTGAAGTCGAGAACCTTAGGGCCAATCTGAGAAAGTTTCAGATCACCCTCTTCAGGATAGCTGTCCTTCAGGCCATATTGAAAGATGGCGCTGATGAATCGTGGGTAAGGAACCCATGCTGGTCTGTCAGCGGCAGAATCGACACGTTGAATCAGGTCTTCATAAATAATGGAGGCCCAGTCAATATTTAGACCTTTCAGCAGTGCATATCCCATGGACTGCTGAGGTTGGGCGGCTTGATCAGAAGATCTGGATTTCGCTGTCATGCAGCTGATCAGGTGAGCGAAGATGAAATTCATCTCGCTGGGCATTTTGGATTTCTTTATCAGCGTCAGTTTCTTCTCAGGCTTCTTGTCCCTTCCAATATCCCAGATATAACCCATTGCGTCAAGGAAAGCAATGATTGCTTCTCTGTCAGCATGCTTTTTGTGGTCAGGGAATGGAATGAAGGGTTTTTCTTTGGAGGCATTTGGGAAGTTTAGGGCTTTGCGGATAATTGCGGGTGTGATCTTGATGGTGCCATACTCAGTATCGCTGAGTATGCAGTCTATGGTTTTGGATGGATCTTTGGCAGAAGGTATCTCAGTGTGTCTGGCAGAGTACCAGAACTGGGATAAGAGCCGCTGACTGGCAGGAGGTGTTATGGTCAGGGCTGTGTAGATGGGGCTGTTCTTCAGAAAACTTACAGCATCGTCCAGATGTGATACTTGCTTCCGAGGAGGAAACTCGAGAAGAGCTGAGAGGTTGTTGGCCTTAGTCCAATCGAGTTGATCCAGCTCGAACTTCACCTGGGGGGATTTGAAGATTTCCATTTCCTCAGAGTCAGTGGAGATGGATTCAGCGGTAACATTCAGCTTTGAAGATGCCATATCACTGTATTATCAGTTCAACCAAAGATGTTAACAGATAAGAATTATCTTAATGTGGAAAGAAATTTCCGTTAAGATTTTTCGAATCTTGTCCATTTCATTCAGACAAAAAAATGTCTTAATGAAGATTAGGGTTTTTCTTGATTTTAAAAGAAAAGTAAAACCCATAAAATCTTGTATTCCAGTTTCTAAAAGAAAAATGGATACGAATGAAGAACAAGTTTAAGATTTAGATTTAAAACTTGAAGAACAACCATGAAATGGTTGTGTTCATAAAACCATGAAAGAAATGATTTTATTTTAAAAAAAAGGTCTTTTGTTTGATCTTGTTAAAACAAAGAGAAGGTCGAAAACAAGTTATACGCATTTGATAAAAAATAAGAACATATTAACCTTGAAGTTGATGAAGAAGATGATGAACAGTTCTTGAGGTTTTTGAGAGCACAAATGCAACAGAGAATTCTTTTCTTGCGGAGAAAGATTGTTCGCGTAAAAGACAAATATAAACCAAGAGTTGTTTATATAGGGATTTTTAGAGAGAGAAAACCTTGAGCGGGAAAAGGTTTTCATCATGACACGGACACGTGTTTGCATTTGATTGGAAGTTTGAACAAAACGTGCAAACGTGTGTCAGAAAGAAATCGTGCCGAGTGTTATCCGTTGCAATGACGTCACAACTGTCCTTTCACATTCTTTTAGGATGTCTCTGAGGTTTTGAAAAACTCAGGGACTCTTTTGAAAAACATGAAGCACTGAATAGAAATATCAGTGAAGGTTTAAGGAATTTTCAAAATATCGCTGTTAAGGAAGAGATATTCAGCGATGCAATTTATTTTGAAATCTTGCATTTACATGCGATTGTCAGAGAGAGAAAACATACCTGGATGTTTAACCAAGTTTATTCAGAGAGAAGATGATGAAATGGATTATAAAAGTTGATTTTATCCCGAAGCCTATACAAGAATGTATAAACGTATCGCTGATAAATGTGAACCGCTGAAGATTTTATCCTTCAAAGTTCAGCATTCCAAGCTCGCTGATGAGAAAGTTGAATCTTGTCTCATCAAGAGGTTTGGTAAACAAATCAGCTAACTGATAATCAGTTGGGATAAAATAAAGTTCTATATCACCATTCATCACATGATCTCTGATAAAATGATATCTGATTTCTATGTGTTTTGTCTTTGAGTGTAGCACTGGATTGTTTGCTATAGCGGTGGCACTTGTGCTGTCGCAATAGATTGGAATTTTGGAGAGCTGAAGATCATAGTCTAGTAGCTGATTTCTCATCCACAAGACTTGAGAACAGCAGCTTCCAGCGGCTACATACTCAGCTTCAGCTGTGGAAGTGGACACTGAGTTTTGCTTCTTACTTGTCCAACTTACCAGCTTTCCACCCAGGAGCTGACATCCTCCTGTGGTGCTTTTCCTATCCATTTTGCAACCTGCAAAATCACTGTCTGAATAAGCGGTTAGATCGAATCCTGAGTCTTTGGGATACCAAAGACCTAGATTCGTTGTACCCTTAAGATATCGAAAGATTCGCTTTACAGCTTTCATATGGGATATCTTAGGTTCAGCTTGATATCGTGCACACAGACATGTTGCAAACATAATATCGGGTCGGCTAGCTGTAAGATACAATAGTGAGCCGATCATCCCACGGTACAGCGTGACATTGACAGGAACACCCTTTGTGTCCTTATCAAGTATCAGCGGTGGTGCCATAGGGGTTTTCATAGCTGAGCTTTCAGTTAAGTCGAATTTCTTCAGCATATCTTTAACATACTTTCCCTGATTTATAAAAGTTCCTTTTTCAGTTTGCTTAATCTGAAGACCAAGGAAATATGTTAGTTCACCCATCATACTCATTTTATACTCATCTTTCATTCTATCAGCGAAACGAGTACAAAGCTCAGGGTTAGTAGAACCAAATATAATGTCATCAACATATATTTGAACTAAAATGATATGACCTTTTACTTTTCTAAAAAACAAAGTTTTGTCAATCTTACCTCGCTCAAATTTTTCAATATGGAGATAAGTAGAGAGAGTATCATACCATGCACGTGGAGCTTGCTTTAAGCCATAAAGTGCCTTGTCCAGTTTATAAACATAACATGGACGCTTAGGATCTGAGAATCCTGGAGGTTGTTCCACATATACTTCTTCATTCAGCTTTCCATTTAGAAACGCTGACTTAACATCCATCTGATGTACAGTGAAGTTTTTGTGTACAGCATATGCTAAGAAAAGACGAATAGATTCAAGTCTTGCTACTGGAGCAAAAGTTTCGTCATAATCTATGCCTTCCTCTTGTCTGTATCCCTGAGCAACAAGACGAGCTTTGTTGCGAGTTACAGTACCATGTTCGTCCAACTTGTTTCGATAGACCCATTTAGTGCCTATCACCGTTTTGTCAGTTGGTCTACGAACAAGTTTCCAAACTTTGTTTCTTTCGAATTCAGTCAGCTCTTCTTGCATAGTGCTGACCCAGTTTGGATCTCTGAGGGCATCATCTATTTTCTTTGGTTCAGTTAAAGAAATAAAGATAACAAATAAACAAATATTACCTGCACTTCTACGAGTCTGAATACCAGCGTTGGGATCACCAAGAATTTGATCGATTGGGTGATTTACAGTCCATCGCTGAGCCGGAGCATGCGTCGCTGACTCAGTCTGAACTGGAGAAACTGAAGATGAGGCTTCAGCTACTTCTGGATTATCAGCTAAGAGAGGAATGTTTGCGTTTGCCACTTCATTCACTGATTGCTGAGAAATAGATGGAATTTCTGAGACATTTGGATCAACTGCAGGTATAGTGTTTATAGGAACAGCTGAGACCCAAGATGTTTCAGCTTCACTATTTTGCATATTTGGAATGATAGAAGGACCATCATTTTCTACTGTGTGAGCATGAGGAGTGGGAACATCTTCTGAATCACCAAGATGAGAAAACATCCATTGATTCAGTTCTTCTGTATCAGCGTTCGGTTTAGAGTTCGCTGAACGGGATTCGTCAAACGTGACGTGAATAGTTTCTTCTACAGTTTGTCTTCTTCGGTTGAAGACTCTGAAGGCTTTGGAAACTGAGGAGTATCCAAGAAAGATTCCATCATCAGCCTTAGGATCAAACTTTCCAAGGGCATCTCTGTTGTTCAGTATGAAACACTGACATCCAAAGATGTGAAGAAAGCTGATTGAAGGCTTTCTCCCATGAAAGAGTTCATAGGATGTCTTTTTGAATCTTTTAACTATCAGCGACCTGTTTTGCGTAAAACAAGCAGTGTTGACAGCTTCTGCCCAAAACTGAGTAGGCAGGTGAGAATCGCTGAGCATTTAACGTGCAACTTCAATAATTGTTCTATTTCTTCTTTCAGCGACTCCGTTTTGTTGTGGTGTTCTCACTGACGAAAAGTTGTGAGAAAACCCTTGCTCTCAAGGAAGGAATCAAGAGAACTGTTTTTGAATTCAGTTCCATGATCACTCCTTATTGAGCGAACAGTCATATTGTTCAGAGTTTCCATCTTCCGAACAAAGGTGATGAGTTCTTCAGGGGTGTCACTCTTAGAACGGAGAAACATTACCCATGTGTAACGATAGAATTCATCAACTATGACCAGCGTATATTTCTTTCCAGCGATGGATTGTTTGTTAACGGGGCCAAACAAATCCATATGGAGTAGTTGTAGAGGAGATGACACTGAGGAAACTTGCTTTGACTTAAAGCTTGCCTTGGTCTGCTTCCCTTTTTCACACGCTGAACATAAGGACTCTTTGGCGTATGAATGTTGAGGTAGACCAGTGACTAACTCTTTGGATGAAAGAGTATTCAGTGTCTTGAAGTTGAGATGTGAGAGCCTTTTGTGCCATAGCCAGTTAACATCAGAAGATGCTTTTGAGAAGAAACAGGAGTTCTCAGTGGTTGTTGAGTCCATGTTTATAACGTAAACATTTTCCAAACGATAACCGCTGAGAGCTATCTTCTCCTTTTTGTCAGAGACAAAGCAGGATTCCTTAGTGAAAATCACTTTGTTATCCATGTCGCAAAGCTGACTGAGGCTTAGAAGATTATGCTTCAGCCCTTCAACATATGCGACTCTTCTGAAGGATGTTGTACCATTTGAAAGTACACCATACCCTCGGGTATGTCCTTTTCCATTTCCACCGAAAGTCACAGAGGGACCCTTCTCTTCCTTGTATTCAGCGAGCAGGTTTTTCTTTCCAGTCATGTGTCTAGAGCATCCGCTATCGAGATACCAGATACCCTTCTTAACCTGCAATACAAAGGAAGATTAGTTTTGCTTGGGTACCCACTTTACCATGTATACGCGTTTGTCAGTGGAAGTAGTTGGAATGGGTTCAGCAGTCTTCGCAGCATTTGAAGATTCAGCTTTGTCTTTCTTCACTTTGGTCAATTTCTTGACCTCAGCGGTAGGAGTCACCTTGACCTGAATTGCAACTGGTTTGGTCTTCTTGGGTGCTATCTTCACCTTAGCTATCTTATCAGCTTTGGTGGCTGTGGGACACTTACTTGCAATATGATCGGTAAGTCCACAGTGATAACATTTCCTATAACTAAAATTAGTTCTAGGACCACTTGAGTGCTGAGCTTTTAATTTGGAATTAGAAGTGCCAGCACCAAGTACACTATTGGTTTTTGAAATAGGACGAACATTCAGTTCTTCAGATTTCTTACCAAGGATATCTACTCTGAGTCTAGGAGTAGGTCGCTGAACTGATCCAGAGGTCTGATTTCTAGAACCAGATGAATGAATCACTAAGGCTTTGGAAGCATTCAGCTTAGGTACTAAGGTACCCTTCTGAGGATTTTGATAAATAACAATTCCTTTACCTTTGTCTTTAGAGACAGAGGTAGGTTTTGAATAAACCATTTTCTCCTTACCTTTTGAGGAGGTAGGAGTTTCCTCAGGGATTGGTGTAACCGACGAGGAGTACTGAGATGAAGAAGTGTCAGCTACTGAGGATACGAACGTTCCAAATTTAAGCATTGAACGTTCAGTGGTTGGTATTGGAGTATCATATTTATAACCCAGACCACGTTTATCACTCAGAGGAATCTGAGCCTTAATTATCTCAGTGATCTTTGTTGAAGAATTACACCATCCTTCAACAGTAGCTTGTTCAGCTTTTAATGCAGCGATAGCTTCCGCTCGTTCGATTTTGACTAGCTGATTTAAATGGACTTGATCTTTAAAATCTTCTTCAAATTTAGAAAGCTTTTCTATTTGAAGGTGGCAGTTTTTAAGCTTTTCAGCGAGATCAAGATTTTGGTTTTCAACCACAGCTTTGCCGTTCATGGCTTCGTATAAACTTCTAGTCAGCAGTTCGATTTTACGGAGACTATCAACTTCATCAATATTTGCAATATTGGTAAAGAAGGAAGGTGATACCTGAATGGCAGATGTTGAAGTGGAGGGAATGTCTGAACTTTCTTCCTCTTCTTCAATCTTGGCCATGAGACATTGATTTGCTTCATCATCTTCAGAATCAGATGATGAGGCTTCTTCATCAGAAGCAGCCCAATCATAGTCAGCCATCCGGCCTTTTCCTTTCTTCTTAAAGCTTTTCAGCTTTGCATACTTTTCCTTCAGCTTTGAGTATTTGTCATCTTTATTCCTTGGAACAAAGGATTTCTTTGTAAAAGCTGAAGGTCTCATGATTTTCTTTGACCTGCACTCGTTAGCGAAATGACCTGTCTTTTCGCAGTTGAAACAAGTAGCATTAGCCTTATCAACAAAAGCTGATGACTTAGGCTTGTCAGCTATAGAAAGAGTTTTGTTCTTTCTAAACATTTTCTTCTTGGCGAATCTCCTGAACTTTTTAGTTAGGAGAGCCAAGGATTCATCATCATCTGAAGAATCAGAATCTGATGACCTTTCAGAGTTACTTTCTAACTCAGTGATAGTGACCACAGGTCGCTGAGTAGAAGGTTCCTCTGAGATTAAAGCAATAGGGGTGCTTTTGGAATCTTTTACAAGATTCTTCTTAAGATGGCTAGATTGCTCATGATTCAGCAATGTGCCATATAAGGTAGCGAGTGTCATTGATCTTAGATCTTTTGACAGCTTGAGACACATGGAATAGTTGTCCCAGCTTTCAGGTAAACATTCTAAAAACTTTGTCAGCACTTCAAAGTTAGAATATTCCTTACCAACCGTTTTAAGATCTATAATTAAGCAATTAAAACGTTGATGAACTTCAGAGAGAGTTTCATTCTTACCAGAAATGAAGCTTTCGTATTGTCTTACCAGGTTGATCTTTCTTGAATCCTGGACTTCAGACGTTCCTTCATACTGAACACATATTGTGTCCCACATGGCTTTTGAGGATTTCAGGTTCATGACGGAATG
Source organism: Saussurea involucrata (assembly GCA_033807775.1). Lineage (NCBI taxonomy): Eukaryota > Viridiplantae > Streptophyta > Magnoliopsida > Asterales > Asteraceae > Saussurea > Saussurea involucrata. The sequence continues at coordinate 214,903,694 of CM066314.1, read as the reverse complement.
GTAGACTTCGTCAGGAAGGGCCATGGATAGTATGGATCTGGCTTTTGTATCTATAGCCACTTTCTTCTTGTCTTCATCGGTCCACATGTGTATTTCCTTTGGAATCAGCCTTTCAGGAATAGCAGCTCGAGTTGCAGTGGCTGGAACTAAAGGATCAATAGTTACAGGGATGTGTGGGCCGTTTTCAAGATAGTAGGTCATAGTAGGGTCTACACCTTCTAGGAAGAGCATCATCCTATTTTTCCATAAGTTGAAGTTGTCTCTGGAAAATCTAGGGGGTTTTGCAAGAGAACCATTGTCTATATAATTTGTGTTTGTGTGGGAGGCCATTTTCAGAAAATAGCAAGGAAGAGAAATATCTTAGATTAGATCTTGTTTATGAGTTTAAACAAATCTGCTCTGATACCACTTGTTGGTCCCGAAAGGCCTATACAAGTTTGTAGAAGGGGGGGGGGGGGTTGAATACAAACACGCTATTTTACTTTTCTAAATTGTTTATTGATAAATCATTAACAATTTACAGCTTGTTGCGGAAACAAGATTAAGGATAAACCTAAATCTAAACAAGTTGGAACACTAAGGTTTCTTGCACTAAGAAAGATATGGAGATTACTAATAAAATCCTATCTTGAGAGAGATTTGAACTTGTCCAGAGTTAGCAAGTTACTTCAAATGAAGTGAGTTCATCTCTTTATATACTGCATGCATTTAATGCAATTCAGTATACGCTTTACACGTGTCATCAGCGGATTGGTTGCATGTCATTGACCTTTGTTGACAACCTTAGTAGCCGCATGAATGAACAGTGTAGTACCAGAGTGGTTGTACGATCTCAGATTTTCGGAGGTTCTTTTCTGACATTTCGTACGGTGGCGTGCAAGGGAGGTTAAGACAAAAGTACTTTGTACGGAGGACTTCATGATCAGCTTTCGTTGATTCAGCGATTATCATTTACTATTCAGCGAATGATAAAGTTCAGCGATAGCTGAAGTCTTGTACTTGATACTTCACGTTGAGTGGACAAATCTGAGTCTTCGCTGATCCGCATCAGTTCATTAGTAGACTTGTCGCTGGTTCTTGAGCTTGATCTTCGACTTCAGCGTAGAACCTTTGTTGACGTGAAACTTGTCTTCAGGGATTATAAGTAAACAACTAACTTATCAGCGATCACCATAAGGACTGAACAGACTCAGCGCATTATGGTGAACAGTGTTCGCTGAATGTTTAATTTAAAGAGCGAGAGTTCCTATCAGCGTTACTGTAAGATCTTAGTACTTATCAGCGATAGTGAAACTCTGATACATATTGTTTACATACAATTTTCACTAAGTATTTAAGAGAGGGTCATTATCAAATCACTGAGGGTTTGGATCAACAGTGTTCTAAATTCCTTTTAACACCTAAAATTGTAACTAAATTCACAAATTCTTCTAAAATTACCTAAACCCACTTCAAAGTTCATATGAAACCTAATTCTCATAAAAGAGTTTGAATAAGATAATTACCTCTTTGATTTTACTGCACCAAAACAAATTCCAGCTGAAGTATCTTTAATCTTCTTCTTCTTTTACGGTTCTTCTTTTCTTTCTCTCTCTCTCTCTGCCGTAAACGATTTCACACACACACACTTTTTTTGGGTTTTTGCTTGAATGTCCCAAAATGAGATATTTCCTCTAATTTAGACTACTGAGTCGGTTTGGGTGAAGGTTGTTTTCACCTTTAACCAAACAAACCCCACTCTTCTCTTAATTGACATAACTCACCCCAAACTTCCCAATACAATTTAAAACTTACCCTTTTAACTTATAATTTCTCAAATACTATAGTAAAGACTTATAAAATATTTAAATTTAATTTAAATAAAATACCTGGTTATTGCAAAAGGTGACATTGAGCTGCATTTCATTTCAACTGATCTTCAGCTTGCCGATCTGTTCACCAAGCCCTTGGATGAAGCCAGGTTCAATTTTCTAATAAGTGAACTTGGAATGTTGTACTTAGATAATAAAAAAAATAAAAATAAAAATTGTTGTATATAGTCTTGCTCACCGATCTCTCAAAGTATCGGTGGCCGATAGTGCCAATGTCGGTGATCAAATCCTCCGCCGACATTCCTTGGTGATATAAACCATCATGATATCATCTCTTCAAAGCCCTTACCGATATCCTCCCATCGGTGAATAAGCTCAACACCAAAATCTACTTCGGGAATCACCATTATTACCGACGATCGCTTCCTCTACAGAACACCGACATCTACGTCGGTGTCCTCCACCGAATCCCAATCGGTACACGAATCTCACCGACCACCAATACAAGTTTCTTCAAAAACTTTGCCTTTCATCGGTAAGGTTTACGCCACCGACTTCCCTTGGTTCACCCTCGTCGGTAACGATTACCTCAAATCGGTGGGTTCTCTCCTATCGGTGTTAAATATCTCGTCCATCGCCTCACCTCCATCCCCGCCGAAATCCACCACCGATTCGTCGAAGCTTATCTTATACGATTCCCCATACGCCCATGATCACATCGCCCCTAAAATCCTAGGTGTCAGTCAACTTTGACCCTTCCCCTTCCGTGTAAAACCGTTTTGACCACACGTTCCAATACCCTCATCATTACACTTTTTAAACTATATTATTTTATTTAAGCCTCTCCTTTCACACCCACATAACCGTTCCCTCTCGATTTTGAATCCATAAACTCTCTATATTTCCTATATAAATACCACACTTCATCTTCTTCACTCCTATTTCAAAAACCCACACCATTTCTCTCTCTTTCTTCTATATCCAAACCTGCAACAATGGCACCTAAGAAGGTAGTCAAAAACATTCCCACAAGCTTTGATGACCTCAAGTTTAATCCCTGCAACCATGTTGCAAGATTCGAAGCGGATCCAAATCACCCGGAGTTCAACATCGTCTCCAAGTTCTTAACTCGATCTCCCCTCCTTCATGCATTCACATGCAATCCAAAGATGAGCAAATTCCTCATTGGTCAGTTCTGGCTAACATGTGTTTATGACCCGTCAAACGAAGCCATCCATGCATCGATTCTTACCACTGAAGAAGGTGACCACGATCTAACATTCGGCGTCGATGATGTTCGCCATGCTTTAAGGATCACAGCCTTTCCTTCATATGACATCATGCATCCAGACAATGCATTAGACGAAGTAGTACAGGCCATTGGCTACACTCAACAATCTACCACATCTTCCAAATCTTCCAAGGGTCCCGGAACTCTGATTCGTAGCAACATGGGAGGTATTTGGAATTTCTTTTTCGCTCATATCATCCATTGTCTATCTCGCAAAATGAGTGGGCAAGATCAATCTGCTTCCTACATTACCTCTCTCGCTCATGCACTCCTGTTCCAACGCAAGATAGATTTTGCTCAGTATTTCTTTACTGAGTTGGTTGAAGTGGTCCAACATCCAAAACGCAGCCATGTGGACTACCCGCGCTTTATCTCTATGATTCTTCATTACAAGCTTGGTGCAGCTTTGGACGCTGATCGTAAATCTGCAACACCAAGATTTGTCTACGACTGGTCTTCTCCTGTGGTTGGTCACAAAACACTCGATGTTCCACCACGTGCCACCGATCTGCCACTTCGCCCAGGTATGATCTCTTTTGCTCTATCTCACAATCTTCACTGGGGTGATGCGGAAGCTCCCGGGTTTCAACACCCAGAAGTTCCCAAGGAACCCCAAGTTGTAGTGGCCCCTTCTTCCCTTCCTCGAGTAACGTCGGGTGGCGCTAAAAAGAAACAACGAAAGGCCACCGACACCTCCGCACCCGCTTCTCGAACCACGCCACCGAGAGATCCCTCGGAGGCTTCCCCGGTTCAAAACTTGTCTCATAAGCGGAGGCACTCCATATCCCATTCGAGATCTCCTTTAAAGAGGTCTCGAAAACCTTCGGCCCAACCATCTAAGCCAACTGTCGATTCTTAAAAATCGATAGTTGTTGAAATTCACCCCTTCGGGCAAAGGGAATCCGTTATCACCCCTACCGACTCCTCTGTTGCCTCTCCACAGGCTTCAGTTGTACATTTGGAGGAACCACATCTTACCTCCCCACTCGCTTCTTTGGGTGGTGGTGATGACCTCGGGGTCTCTCCCCTCGAGGGTACAGAATTTTCACTGCACAGCCTAACACCCGATCTTTATGAGATCGATGATGCACAACCCGCTGAGGGTTCCCCCACAAAAATATCCCCCCCACGAGACTTCTTTGAGTTTCTTTTGGAAGACACCGGTTCACCCCGAACCACGATTCTCACCGATGACACCAACCTTACCGATCTACCATCTCCACCGATGATCTCTACACCAAAAATACCTACTCCAAGCTCATCTCCTCACCACCAATCTCCTAGCCTCCACCGATCACCGACTCCTCACCGATCCCCCACCCCCACAACACTCCGAATCATCGGGGGATAGTTCTCCTCGACGACCACCATCTCCCCCACCGAGACCACTTTCTCCCAGTCAACGAGTCCTTTATCCTGATCCTTCTTGCACCCATACATCCTCCTCCTCTTATGTTGAGGAAAGAATACTAACTCATACCCGGTTATCACCAACACGTCTCCGTTTCCATCTACCAGAGGTTCGTGCTCCTCCTATTCCAGGTATTCGGCTGCCGAGTGATTTAATAGTCGAGGTTCAAGAAAGTGCTCGTCAGTGCAGATTGGTCGGTACTCAATTTGAATCGTTGAAGCAAGCCACGGTCTCCTTTATGGCTCAAACAAATGATCGGGTCTTGGTGCTCGAGTCACGACAACCTCAAATCTTGGCAGATACTCTTCGGGGTGCTCTTTGGCCAGTCTCTGAAAACTTGGCCCTTTTATCTACCAAGGTGGGCACTTTGAATACTTCTCATTCCAATCTTGCGGTGTCTTTCGGTGCCTTCAACGCATCTACGACTGTTAAAGATTCTGAACTTTTTCGTCTTCATAGTGAGGCTCGTCGTTATTAGAATCTTCGGACCCGTCTTTCTGACTCCCTTGAATCTCTTCATCAAAAGGTTGATATTCTTGAAAAGAGCCTGGATTGGGATTTGGATTTGGGTGACTTTACCTTGACCAGCATTGATTCTGCCAGCATTAATCTTCTTCACTCCAAACTTGATCAGGTCTTCACACTATTGGGTTTGACAGTTTGGCCTGTTCTGAGGGGGAGAAATCTGAACCTCCACCGAAAATGCCTTCGGTCAAACGAACAAACAGCAATCAGCCTTCACTTTCCACCGAACAACCACACATCCACATCTCCAAGAAAGCCACCGATCTTCCAGGTACACCACCGAAACCGTTTGATACTTCTTCCTCTCCTTCTCCTAATTCACCACCACCGAAACCCTCACCACCACCGATCCATCAAGTGCAATCGGTGGAGACTACCTCTAAACCCTCATCGGGGGAGAAAACCCCTGCAAAATCTGAGGGGGAGCAAGTGTCCGAGCCCCCAAAGATAAAGGAAAGAAAATACTATCTGTCGAACAAGAAGCCGAAGAAGAAAAGAAAAAGAAAGAGTTAGTCAAGTATGGGGCCCGACCTGAGGGTGCTCAAACTCTAAAACTCAAACCTCCATCCCAAGTAACTACCACCGATCTCGGTCTATCTCCTCAAGAAATTGAGGATGCTAGACTTGCTCAGAAAGCTATTGATGACTCAAAGGCTCTTTCTCTAAAAGTTGCCAAGGAGGAAGACGCAAAAGCCAAATCCACCGACCCCATCAAAACCCAAGAATCTGTGTTAGGTGCTTTAGAGGAAGAAAAGAACGAGGAAATAGACTGGTACAAGAAAAGGATTTCCTACCGAACAAACATGTCTCCGATTTCAGGTATCAAAATTGCCACCTCTAAAGCCAATTCTACAGACATCAGATTGATCATTGAAAGAGAAGATGGCTTGACTAGAAGTATTAGAGATTATAACTTGAAACAATTCGGTCTCTCCGAATGGTTTGAACTCTCTAAACTTCTAGTAAAGAGTGTAAATCCAAAGAAAAATGTATTCATCAAGTACATTGATGGCTTGATGGATAAAATGAAAGAAGTGAAAAGAAAACATAACATCGTCCTATCCACCGATGAAAGAGCCAAGCTTCAATCCTTGAAAGAAGACATCCGCCTACCAAATACAAAGAACCAAAAATTCCCCGATAATATCTTCAAAGACTTGGCCGCGAAAGGAAGGATTCCTTATGTGGACAATATCAACTTGTCTCTCCCCACATCAAGCACTTGCCCCTCAACCACTCTAAGTCTTTCTCCGTTTCCGGGACTCTACTTTAATGATGGTTTCGGACACCGACGTTTCTTCAGGTTCTCTAAAATCCACATGGCCGACATCATACTTCTTGAAGGCATATCCAATCTAATGCCTAACATCCCCGAAGCACAACCATTCTACCAGAACATCCTCGCCGAAATCCGCCGACGTCATGAAATGAGAAAGAAATAATCTAAGTGTTTTCTTTTTCACTGCTTAAGTACTTGTATCATTTTCTTCAGTTTCGAATGTATGAAGATCTGAATTAAATACAAGTATTTCTCTTCTATTTGAATTTCTTGTTGCACATAATTTTTTTTTGTAAATATTGTCTATAGTATACATACTCATACAAAAGAAAAATAGATCAAAAAGAACAAAAAGAATGGTCTATGTGAAAAGAACCTAAAAAGAGTAAAAAGGGTCAAAATGCATTTTACTTTTCAATACTCTTTAATATTCTAAGGAAAGAGCTCAAATTCAAATAGGGGGAGATTGTTGGGTCACCAAGATTTGAAATTGACTCACCGATGTTTCTCCCTATATCTTACTTAGAATATTATAGCATGGTTCTTTTGTAATGACTTGTACAAAATATCAACTGTTCGGTGAAGTCGAAGATCAACCGAACCCAAGCTTGAAGATATTCTCATTGTGGAAATAAGAAGACTCTTCTCAACATACATACAAGTCATTGTCCATCGATTGTGGTTCCACACATCGGTGGACAACCTCCTCACCGATATCCTATTCTTCGGCCAACAATACCCCACCGATAAGGGTGATAAAATCGCTGGGATCTATGTGTTATCAAATGGATGGTTTTCTCTCTGATGATTGGTGCAAAATTCAAGACACTTACATCGGTGGAACATCATCGGTGTGATTGTCTTGGAATATACATCAAGAAGATCATTTATTATGGGACAATATCCTTTGCCAGATAAAAGTGACTTTTTGTCATCTTATCTATGTTTAGATAAAGTCCCTTTCAGCATGGGTTCTATTCCTTGTACCAATGAAAAGGTGATAAAGACATATCAACTTTTCAGAAGTCTACAGCAATGAGCAAATCTCCTGATGACAGGTGTCCCAAGCATTTAATGTTCATCTCGCTATAAAAGGAAGAAGATGGCTCCCATGCAAACCACGCTTTCTGGAAATCTCTCTCAGTGCAAGAAATCTCCATATTGCTTAAGAACTTTATAACTTTGTTCTAAGTGTTCTAAGTTGTTTTGTTTAGTATACTTTGTGAAAGATTGTTAGAATAGTTTATCTGTTCTTTTCCGCAACAGTCTTTAGTTTCTATGTGTAATTCTTATTGAAAGTTTTCAATAATAGAATTAAAATTGTAAAAATTTGAGTATTGTATTCAACCCCTCCCTTCTACAATACTTGTTATAGCCATCTGGGACTAACAGTAGATAATTTTATTTTATTTTAAAATGGTTATAACCACCTTTTTAAATCAGAACCATTGGATCATCTTAATCTAATGACTTGGATGGGTTCTTCGGTTCTTTCATTTTTCCTGGTTCTCTCCCGATCCGAGAGAGAGAGAGAGAGAGAGAGAGGGAGAGAGAGAGAGAGCGTGGTCGTTCCTGGGTAGGGCGAGTGGGCGTACGCCCAAGGGCCAAAGGATATAGGGGCCCAAAATTTTTAAATATATATTATATAATAGTAGTTAAAAAATTGTAAATAAAAAAGACAAAAAAATATTATATAATAGAACTCGAAAAGAATTTAAAACTATATTAAGAGCCAAACATATATTAATTAACTACATTGAACAATAAAATATGTTAAAAGCTAATTGATATTTCATTTTATAGTATTGCTTATTATTTCTCTAAGTTCTTTATATCTAGTAATAATATCTAAAAACTATTTTTACCTAGAAACCTTGATATATACTCTATTACTCATGTTCCACATACTCTTTTGATTATTCCATCTACATGAATTTTATTTTTGTGTTAGAAAATAGTAGATTTCTCATGGGCGGACCCAAGTGGGTGGCTACGGTGACACATGCCACCGTATTATTTTTCCAGCGAAGGGTAAAAAATCTTAGGTATGTGAAAGATGAAACCGTATCGTTTTGGATGATGCTGTCGTATTATTTTGGAAAGTTCAAGAAGGTGCAACTGTGCAATCCTACCTCGTAATCAACCAAAAAATCGATAAAAAACCTCTTGAAATCAACCAAAAAAGGGAAAAAATTCATCGAAATCGAAAAAGAAACTTAAAAATCTCTCGAAATCAAGCAAAAAAGTTACAAAAATCCCTCGAGACGGTGGAACTAGGCTAAAAACACATCTAGCAATATTGAACGCCGATAAAAAGATGAAAACACGTCGATAAAAGTCATGCTTTTTGTTATTACTTTTTGTCTATATTATATGGTGTCACCGTATGAAAAGTTGTTAGTACCAAATGTATTCAAGATTTAGGGTAAATGTAATTAGTTAACAATAGTCAAAGTCAAGGTAATTGTTAGGAATGGTCAAAGGTATAAATAATATATTGTAAGGGTTTTGTGAGGGTAGCACATGAGAGATATTGAATACGTGAATGTGTGTGTAATAGAGAGATGACCCCATGAGAGAGAATTTAGATCTTCATTCATATCTTGTATCAATTATCTTCTCTAATCAAGTTCTATTGTGTTAATCAATGTTATCTGAAAACTCTCAATTGGTATCAGAGCCTAGCAGATCAGAATTTGTGCATCAATTCAGTGATTTTTTTTTATCAATTTTTGAGAAATTGAAGAGTTTTTATGTTTTTGAGAATTGTTTGAAAAGTTTCAATAATTTGATATTTCGTTGTGTTTTGATCAAATTTCGTTTACAAATCAATTTGTTTGTTGTTTTTGAAAATACTACAACGATTAATTTTGATTTTCTTTAACAAATCAGTGGTGCTAAAAAGTTTCTGAGTCAACAGTTGATGTTCATCGTAGGCTTCAAAACTTGGTGATTGATTTCAGAATTTATTATTGTTTACAGATTGTTTTGGTTTGTGATTTCTAGCAGATTGCCATCTTCAGATTCGAAAAACCCGAACAAAAGTATGAGTTTCACATCTGGACAGTCGACGTTATTGCTCATCGTAGTTCCTCGTGAAAATGAAGATTGATTTTGAGTTTTTGATCGAGTTTAATACCACAGATTGTTTCGTGTTGTTTTATCGATCAAGTTGGAAGTTTCTCCATCGAAAAACACTCACAGATCAGTGTTTCTGAGTTGTTACAAGGCGTTGCCGGAAAAACGCTTTCCACCGGAGTTCTTCATCATCGCATGAGTTATCGCATGATTAACATTCTCGCACTTCCGTTTTTATTGCATGATTGAATTTTGTCGCATGTTTGTTTTTATCGCATGATATGTGCAACAAATCTTATCGCGTGAGTGGCCTGCGATAAAGTTTATCGCATCCTCACCGGAAAATTTCATCTTGCCGGATTTTATCGCATCCTCCGATTTTAGTTACATGATCTCATCTATTAACGTGGAAAGAATTGTTTGATGTTTCGTCAACCTAAAGGAACGAAAAGGAATTGATTTGGACGTGTAAAGTCGAAGTAAATCAAGGTTGAAAACTCTCAAATCGCGTTTGAGATGATGATGAACAGTGTTGTAACTGTTCAGTTAGTTGTCCGTTAGTTTCTTTTCAATTTTGGTCCGATTTCCGTTAGTGCCGCTAAGTTTGTCAGTTTTTCCGTTGGAAGTGTTATCTTTGTTACATTTCAGTCCTAATTCCGTTAAGAGTCCGTTAAGTTTAGTTAAGAGTTTAAGAGTCTGTCAGTTTTGGTCCCTGGACTTCTAGTTTCAAGTTGTGTCATTTTGAGTCCTTGTAGTTTGTGTTTTGACTTCTGTCAAGTTTAGTCCCTAGAGTTTATAAGTTTAGTTTTATTTCTGTTTTAGTCCCTTGAGTTTTAAGTTTCCTTTTGTGTCAAGTTGAGTCCTTTTACTTTTAAATTTAGGATCTTGTTATTTTTAGTCCTTGTTTTTCATTTTAGGTTCGTAAGTTGTCGTTTTTAGTCCTTAATTTTGTTATTTTTCATTTTTCGTCGATTTTATCAATTTTTGCCTGCAACTAACCGTAATTGATATATTTTTCTCATATTTTGCAGGTTTGCCGATTTAAAGTCCAGTTTTCCGCATTAATCTTTCGGAATTAATTTTTGGAAGACAAATTTACAATTTGTTTTTCAAATTTTATTTTTGAAATTTTATTTTTCTGACTTTAATCAATTTTCTCTGATCGTTCAAGCGCACTAATTCTACTTCTCACGAAGTATCTGTTAACGATCTTATATTTTACATTATTTCAGGTAGCAATGTCTCTAAAAGAGGAAAATGTCACTCTCAACGACAAGATGTCAACTCCCGAAGCAAAAGTTGAATCACACAATTTTGAGTCTGAGAGTTCCAGATTAGTGCATACAAACAGTTGAAATCAACAAGTAGAAACAGTCAGAATGATTTCAACTGGTCATCCAATTCACTTTGATTACTTTGAGAGAGAATTACAATGCTAGTGATTGAATAATAATGACGATTGGTCTAAAGTCTAAACAAAATAGACTTTATATACCATGGGCCCTAAACAAGCAAGCCCATGGCTCATTACACAATTAAGGCTCAAAATATAGAATAACACATTAACCTTTGAACTTCTATTAAACCTGATTTTATCCCTAACAATCTCCCCCTTTGAATTGAAGTTCGAGTTCGCGCCAGTTCTCAATGTATCTCTTTCGGAGCGCAAAGTAGATCTTGAAACTTCAGATGGCTCGGCGGTAGTCGATGCGGTCTTCAATCACTTCTAAGGCTTCTTGTGCATTTATCTCGTTTGAGTTGGGAACAAACGAAGACTTTCGATTTTCAGATTCGTAAGTGATGATGTTTCAAAGAGCATCTCTGACTTTGAGGAGCATGCCATCGCAGAATCTGTCGACCTGGCTGAAGCGAAGAAACCTCTTTTCTTTCTGATCATTGAGGTATACTATCCCAAATTCTGGTTCTAGAAGCAGTGCGTTCTCGGGATACATCTTCAGCTCGGGTGCTTTCAGATTCGGTTTCAATAGGTTTATTTTCTTGGTTCTGTGTTCGATCCCCATTTGGAAGTCTGTGATGTAGGAAATCATAACTTTGTGGAGTAGGAATCGACGGACAACCTCGAGCGCCTTAGTAACATGAAGTGGACGGATAGTTCTGGTTCGGAGGTCTTTCAGTATAGCGTGGAAGTCGAACGGTCTGAGGTTCTTAAAGTCAGCTTCGGAAAATCTCCATTCATTTTCGTCTTCGCGTCGGACGGTGAATACTGGAAACATGACTCTAAGGATTCGGCCGGTTTGGATGTTGCGCACTTCAGTGATCTTGTGCTTAGTTCGAACTTGGCTAACTGGCAGACACCGCTTCATTGCATTTACATACTGGCTTTTGTATTCCTTGTCGATCGGGCTTAACCTGTGAACAAAGAGCTTCTTCATTGATTCCTCCAGGTGAGGAATAAGAATCATAATCTTCTCCCATCGAATTTGTTGCAGTGGAGGAGGAGGTTGATCTGAAGCTGTTGGTTGCTGAGGAGATGTCGGATTTGTAGCAGTAGACGTCTCGGGAGCCTGTGAAGTGTGGGCAGGTGTACCATACAAGTTTTGCAACAAGAACTGGTCGTAGTCGATGTCGTCGTTGGCATCGGTGGGAAATACGAGTTTTATCTCGAAGTTTATCGCACTGGTGGCTTTTTTATACCATGCATTTTCGGCTTTCGGGTCAATCTTTGAATCGGGATCTATCAGGTTAAGAACATTCCCTTCCGGTGCAGTGTATACGACCAGCGCCTGTGAATCTCCCTCGGGCTTTTTGATAACTCTATTTATAGAGTTATTATTTCTTTGAATTTCAGATTTTATTTTGTCAAATTTAGCCATTCCGCCTCTCAAAACCCCCATTCTTAGTATAAATGTTGAAAATGAGCAAATGGAGTAAACCTTTGTGTTTAATAAATTATTTGGTGGATTTTGGGTAGTTTTCACGTTTTATCTGCAGTGACGTGAACAGTGCTCACTCCGGTTCCCCACTGTTGCCGCTGGATAAGACAAAAAGAAGAAATCTGAGTTAGACAGCATGGTGTGGGCAGTTAGAAGGTTCAGCAACAAGTACAAGCATGGGGATTATTTTATTCTAGGCTTGCTCCTAAAGAAGATGGCAAAGTGAATTTAATATTCATACCTAAGAGCCTAGAAGTCAACTTTTTGAAGAGTCTCATGGTTAGAAGCATCAAGCCCTTGGTTAAAGAAGAAACATGGGGCACAAATGGTCCTTGTGCTCCCATAATTCAGCTGATGCAAAGTCAAAAGACCTCATTGTGTATTACCCAAGCTCTTTCCTTGGTGTATAAAAGGAAGGGCTTGGGTCATTTAATGGAGATCATTGTCAATCTTTAATTTTAGCAAGCATCTTAGTTTGTAGACTTAAATTCTCTCAAGTTTAGAACAATTGTTAGTTTTAATTTTCTGCAGTAGTGTAACTTTAATTTCTGGTGTTTTTAAAGTTCTAGTTTAACTTTCAGTTGTAGTTCTCGAACAGTGGGCAACTTACGTTCCCCACTGTGAGCAGTAATTCAAAGTCACTTTTTCAATCATGTCTAAATCTTCATCTTGTGTTTTATTTACTTCAGTTATGTTAGGCTAAACATCCTTTGGGATGTAGGCAAGAGAAGTACCTAGATTTTAGAGAAAATGCTTGAGTAATCTTTATACTTAGAATATTTGTTGTTTTGGTTATTCATTCTCGATTATACCCCAAGGATGCGAACAAGCCGATCACTTGTAAGGATCTAAAAGTCTAGTTCTCAACTCAGAAATGGGTAGAACGTAGTGACACGAGCTTGGATAATGCTAGGGAGTTCGAAAGAATTCTTATGACACTTACGAGAGTGAGGTCAGCACAGTGAGCTAATCTCTCCCCACTGGAGTAGTAGACAAGCTAATTTGTGTATTTAAAACACTTAGAGTATTTGTCTCTACACATTCCATCGAGGCCCGAGAGGGTCCATTCTGAGATTACCATTGACAAAACAACAAGTACAACTAGTATGGGATTTTTACTTAACGGTGTGAGTATTTTGTAATCGGGCTTTTCTAGCGAAAAGACCGACTTCAATTACTAGGATCACTTTTTAAGATCAAGTATTTACTATAAAATCTAGGGAAAATCTAACCTACATTCCATCTTTTAAATCTTTAGTAAAATCGTTAAAACTAGTTATTTCACCAAACCAACTCAAGATATTATTTTCCTCTCTAATCGAAACTTGTAAAAGGAGCTCATGAGAACCGAATTGTCTTGATTGTCCAGTCCCTGTAGAAACGATTCCGGTATTTTACCGACTATTACTTGCTGTGACGATCATAGTGGACAGTGTACACTTGCGCTTCCCACTGTGGACAGTTTGCAACCCACTGCGAAATACACATATCGCTTTTATACGCAACAAGTTTTTGGCGCCGTTGCCGGGGACTGGCGTGATTTTAAATCTCAAGACATTAGTTTTTGTTCGAGCCCGAGTAACTCGTTTTTCTAAGCTTTTCGTGTTGTATGCCAAGGCAACAACACGAACCTTTGTTACCAATCGATCTTGAAATAGAGAAAACTTTTCGAAGAAGACGCAGAAACAAAATTCGACAACCCCCTGTGATCCCCACTGTGAACATGGCTGCAGTACCGCCACCTGTAGTGGAGACCACAGTGACGATTGCCGATAGCAGAGATCGAAAAATACGAGACTATGCTACTTCCGGAGTTAGTGATTTAAGCTCCGGGATTAGAAGGCCCAATCTTGAAACAAACCACTTTGAACTCAAACCGGTGATGTTCCAAATGATCCAAGCCATGGGTCAATTTGGGGGATCACCATCTGAGGATCCGCACTCGCACTTAAAATCCTTTTTGGAAATGACCGATTCCTTTCAATTGCAAGGTGTGAGTGATGAAGCATTAAGGTTAAGGCTTTTTCCTTTTTCACTAAGGGATAAGGCTAAAACTTGGCTGAACTCACATGCACCTCATTCGATAACCACTTGGGATGAACTTGCCGATAAATTTTTGCAAAAATATTTTCCTCCCACGAAAAATGTAAGATTGCGAAATGATATTATTTTGTTTAGACAAGAAGAAGATGAGGCTGTTTCGGATGCGTGGGAACGATTTAAAGATTTACTTCGCAAATGCCCACACCATGTCATCCCATGTTGCATCCAATTGGAGACCTTTTACAATGGTCTTTCCAATGCAGCCAAAATCATCTTAGATGCAACAGCCGGTGGAACATTCACAAGTAAGACTTACAACGAAGGGTATCAAATCTTAGAAAAAGTGTCCAACAACAATACCGAGTGGTCCAATCCGAGAGCACCCATGCCAAAGACCAACACCATTGACTCCGAGGCACTTAAAACCATGAATGCGCAGTTAGTCGCCTTGACCAAAATCGTTTTGAACCAAAATAGAGGCCAAGTCAATTCCGCAACACATCTCCCTGAAAACTGCTCACTCTGTGGAGAAGAGCACGTTTTTTACTTTTGTCCAGCAAATCCCGAGTCCGTAAATGTCATAGGGACCAACCCAAGAAACAACCCGTACTCACAAACCTATAATCCAGACTGGAGAAATCATCCAAATTTCTCTTGGTCGGGAAATCAAGGACTCCAACCCCACGGGGCGAGTCATGGCCAATCAAGACCACACAACCCACCTGGATTTCAGCAACATCACAGTGAGCATAACTCACATCACAGTGGGCAGAACCCACCAAATTTTCACCAAGGCCAATCCTCACAACAATACCAATCATGCTCTACTCAACCCGCTGAGGCACAACAATCAATCGAATCAATCCTCAAAGGTTTTATGAATCAAACTCAAGCAGCCATTAGGAACATATAGACCCAAGTAGGACAGTTAGCCGTTGAAGTTAAGAACAGACCACCAGGAACGTTACCTAGTGATACCGAACACGCTAGAGTGATAGGAAAAGGACCTGAACATGTCAAGTCCATCACACTGAGGAGTGGAAAGGATCTGCAAGATATCGTTTTCGAATCTGATGATCCGCCTCAAATACCCACTGTGGTGCCCACAGTGGGCACTCCTCAGGTCACTGTGGTGCCCACAGTGAGAACCGACATTCCTGACCTTCCCACTTTTGGACCTATACCAAAAGCTACTGTTCCAAAGCCAATACCACAGCAAACTCAGATTGACCCACGAAGCATACCATTTCCTCATAGAATAAAGCCTAAAAATGTCGATGTTCAGTTTAAAAAGTTTTTAGACATTTTTAAACAACTTCATATTAACATACCCTTGGTAGAGGCTCTCGAGCAAATGCCAAGCTATGTTAAGTTTTTAAAAGATATTTTGAACAAAAAGAGGAAGTTGGGTGAATTTGAGACTGTGGCTTTGACCGAAGAATGTAGTGCCCTCCTTACAAGCAAGATTCCACCTAAGTTGAAAGACCCGGGTAGTTTCACCATTCCGTGAACAATAGGAGGACAAGAAGTAGGTCAAGCACTTTGTGATTTGGGAGCTAGTATAAATTTAATGTCACTTTCCATTTTTAAGAAGTTAGGCATTGGAGAGGCTAGACCCACAACCGTGACTTTACAACTAGCCGACCGGTCCATTGCCTATCCCAAGGGAAAAATAGAAAACGTTTTGGTCCAAGTGGATAAATTTATCTCCCCCGCCGATTTTCTAGTCCTAGATTATGAGGCCGATAAAGAAATCCCAATCATCTTAGGACGTCCGTTTCTTGCAACCGGACGAACTTTGATTGATGTGCATAAAGGAGAACTCACGATGAGAGTCAATGACCAAGAAGTGACCTTCAATGTCTTTAAGTCTCTTAAGTATATAAATACCGAGGACTGTTTTGCTTTGAGTTTGATTAATGAAACCCACAGTTTTGAAACAGTGTCCACAGTGGGGAGTGAGAGTGAACACTCTGAATCTGAGAGTGAAGACACTTTTGAGGATGAGTGTAACGCCTTAGTAGCAGCTTTTGAACCTCTAGACTTTATGGATAGAGATGTTCAACCCCCTTCAATAGAACAACCCCCCGAGTTAGAGCTTAAACCATTGCCTTCCCACTTAAAATATGCTTATCTCGCTAAGGATAACAAACTTCCCGTTATTATCTCTTCCAAACTTAGCGAGAAATAAGAACAACTTCTGATCGATTTGTTAATAAAGCATAAGAAGGCAATTGGTTGGACGATAGCGGACATTAGAGGAATAAGCCCCTCTTTATGTCAACATAAGATCAACTTGGAAAGTGACAACCCGGGGAAAGTCCAACCTCAAAGAAGGTTGAACCCCATCATGAAGGAGGTAGTTAAGAAAGAAGTCTTGAAGTGATTAGATGCCGGCATTATCTACCCCATTGCTAGTAGTAGTTGGGTGAGCCCCGTCCAATGTGTCCCTAAAAAGGGAGGGACAACCGTAGTGAAGAACGAAAAGAACGAACTCATTCATACTAGGATTGTCACGGGATGGAGGATATGCATGGACTATAGACAACTCAACTTAGCCACTAAGAAAGACCATTTTCCCTTACCATTCATAGACCAAATGCTTGATAGGTTGGCGGGAAAAGAATTTTACTGTTTTCTAGATGGATACTCCGGATACAACCAAATCCACATTGCACCCGAGGACCAAGAAAAGACCACCTTTACTTGTCCCTACGGCACCTTTGCATTCCGGAGGATTCCATTTGGATTATGTAATGCCCCCGCCACTTTTCAACGTTGTATGATGGCCATTTTCACCGACATGATAGAAGACACCATAGAAGTTTTTATGGACGATTTTTCTGTGATAGGGACATCATTCGAAAATTGTTTGGGAAATTTAGAGAAAAGCCTAGTGAGATGTGAAACCCACGACCTAGTTTTAAATTGGGAAAAATGTCATTTTATGGTCGAAGAGGGTATTGTGTTAGGACATCTTGTCTCAAGAAGAGGGTTGGAAGTTGATAAAGCCAAGCTTGAAGTAGTGGCACAACTTCCCGAACCCACCACGGTAAAAGGCATTCGAAGTTTTTTGGGTCATGCGGGTTTTTATAGAAGGTTCATCAAAGATTTTTCGAAAATTACAAAACCTCTATGCAACCTATTACAACACGAAAAAGATTTCATTTTTTCCCAAGAATGCCGAGATGCTTTTGAAAAAATCAAGGAAGCATTAGTCACAGCACCCATAGTGACCACTCCTGATTGTTCACTCTCATTTGAAGTAATGTGTGATGCCAGCGAGTGGGCTGTGGGGGCTGTTCTCGGACAGAAAAAGAACAAAGTCTTTCACCCCATTTATTATGCAAGTAAAACACTGATTGAAGCTCAGATTAATTACACTGTTACGGAAAAAGAATTACTTGCAGTGGTGTTTGCTTTTGATCGTTTCAGGTCATACTTGATAGGGACGAAGGTGATAGTACACACAGATCACGCGGCAATAAAATATTTGATCAACAAGGCTGATTCCAAGCCACGGTTGATTAGATGGGTGTTATTGCTACAGGAGTTCGATCTGGAAATCGTAGACAGAAAAGGAACAAGTAACCAGGTCGCTGACCACCTGTCAAGAATTGAGAAGACAGTGGGAACTGTTCCTCCCACTTCTGATCCCACTCCGGTAAAGGAAACTTTTCCCGATGAACAATTGTTATCCGCTCAACATCATGAGAATAATGTTCCTTGGTATGCTGATATTGCAAACTTTTTAGCTAGTGGACTTAAGCCCGATGGGATGAGTGGACAACCATTTAAGAAATTTTTACATGACACACGACAATATGTTTGGGACGATCCATTCTTGTATAAGATAGGGGCGGACCAAATATTGAGGCATTGTGTCCATGGGAGTGAGCAACATCAAATACTCCATGGTTGTCACACATCCCACTACGGTGGTCACTTTGGTGGAAACCGTACCGCTGCAAAAATTTTGCAAAGTGGATTCTTTTGGCCCACTGTTTTTAAAGACTCATATGAATTTGTGAAAAATTGTGAGCAATGTCAACGTACGGGGAACATTTCGCAAAGAAATGAAATGCCTCTTAACAACAACTTTTTGATGTTTGGGGAATCGATTTCATGGGACCTTTTCCAAATTCCAACAACAACTTTTATATTTTGGTAGTGGTAGATTACGTTTCAAAATGGGTAGAAGCCATTGCTTGCCACTCAAATGATGCCAACACCGTGGTGAAATTTTTGCATAAAAACATTTTCACTCGTTTTGGAACACCACGGGCATTGATTAGTGACGAGGGTACCCATTTTGTAAATAAAATCATGGCCTCTGTTCTTGCTAAGTATGATATTCATCATAGAGTGGCCACCGCATACCATCCGCAAACCAATGGTTTGGCCGAGCTTTCAAATCGTGAAATAAAAGGGATTTTGGAAAAAGTTGTTAAACCGCACCGAAAAGATTGGTCAACCAAACTTGATGATGCTCTTTGGGCCTACCGAACGGCCTATAAAACTCCTTTGGGAATGTCTCCATTTAAATTAGTTTTTGGCAAAGCTTGCCACTTACCGATTGAATTGGAGTAAAAGGCGTTTTGGGCCCTTAAAGAGCTTAACATGAGTGAGGATGCTGCGGGTATCAAAAGAAGTTTACAAATGCATGAGTTAGAGGAGTTGCGATATCACTCCTATGAGAACGCCAAGTTGTATAAAGAGAAGACCAAGATGTGGCACGATCGTAGGATCAACCATAGGGAATTCTTGGAAGGACAAAAGGTACTACTATTCAACTCCCGTCTCAAGCTCTTCCCAGGTAAACTCAAATCCAGATGGACGGGACCATACACCATTGTCAAGGTGAGTCCTTTTGGAATAGTGGAGTTAAAGTCTCCACAGTCTGGTCAGACCTTTAAAGTCAACGGGCAAAGGGTAAAACATTTTCTGCATGAGTCCACGTCACTATGGTTAAGAAACATTGGGTCCACTTGTAAATATTTTATTTCTGTTATTTGCTGTGTTTTTATTCTTTTTGTTCTTTTTAATATTGCATGGTAGTCTGGTTGTATGTGTGTAGGCACAACTCCCAAGTTTCAAAGAAAAAGTCAACAAAACGCTTCGCAGTGGGGAAGGCGCAAGTCACTGCGCTCCCCACTCTTGAATCTGACGGACGATGGGACCATTTGTGGGGCCCAATGCTGACAAGACTTCACTTTTTCTGCCAACTACTCAACTTTTGCTGCCACATAACCCTAGTTCTCCATTTTCCAAGGAAATCATCATTGTCCTTTTTCCCTCTCTCTCCTAAAAACCGACGGTTCCACCCTAAACCCTTTCTAAAATCCTAAAAACCACCATTAACTCCCCCCCAAAAAAAAAACCACTTTTGTTTCCAAATATTCAAAAACCATCTTTTTCTTCTCCATTTCTCTCACACGAACCAGAACCAAAATTCCTCCAATGGCTAGAAGTAAGAGGCCGATTTCGAACCCTCAGGCACCTAATCGAGCGGCGGTCCGCCGTCGAAACACCAAAAACACCCCACCGGAAACCGTCACCGGTGATCTTAATGAACCGCCGCCGGTCTCCGGCGAAAATCCGGCGACTTCTAGTGCACCGATGACATCTGGTGCACCAGACGAAGGTTCCTCCAAACAAGAAAGCCCGAAGGCTATTTCCTCTCCACGCGTCTCAACCACGAGTACCAGCCTTTTTGACACCGAGGCTCTGCAAGCCGAAGAGGAAGAACGGCGATTGGAGGAGGAATACATTCAACGAAAGGAAGTCATAAGAAAGAGGAAGGAGGATGCCGAGAGAAGGCGTAGAGAGGAGGAGGAAAGGGTCCGAAAGGAAGAGGAGGAAAAGAAACTAGATGAGGCAAGGATTAGGGCAGAAAAGGAGAGGATCTTCGAGGAGGAGAGGAAGAAGGCTGAAGCAGAATTGTTTGCTGAGAACGAGGAGTTGCAGAGAATAGTGGAGGAAAATTATCAGAGTCAGTATGATAGTTTTAAGTTTGATAAGGAGAAGAATGCTGTTTCGGAAGATGTCCACAGTGGGTAGAACCCTATTCCCCAAGCCGAAAAGAAGAGGAGAATGGTTACCAGATCCACGGTGGCCAAGACACGAAAAACACCGACAAAGAGGCCTGCTAAGCAAGCTTCACGAAAAGGTAAAAACCCTGCAACCTCTCTAAGTTCATCGTCTATGGAAATTGATGGTGGGGATGAGCAAATTCAAACCCAAAACCCACATCAATCCACTGTGGGCACTGAACATGCCCCCAGTGGGGTGCCCAGGCAGTTCACCTCTCCGGAGGTGGCTGCCCACTTTGAGTGCATTGCGAAGCAAAAGTTGAAATTAGAGAGGGGTTTTGACCCCGATTTCGCTGAAGTTAATTCATTTGTCAAGGATAGAATTGTGATACATGATTGGTCGATTATATCTGCTGCTAATCGACGCGCCAATGCCTCGCTAGTGCATGAATTTTACGCCGAGGCCTCTCAAAGTAAAGACCCCTTTGTGGTAGTTCGAGGTAGGAAAGTTTGTTACAATCCAGGGGAAATTAACCGAGTGTTGGGGAGAGGAAATTCGGGTATTTGTGAGTTTGCGCAGTTCTTGAAGAAGATGACTCCCGCATGTGAGGACCTCATTTTAAGAGAGATAGCAGCTGAAGGGAAACCATGGAATAAGGACGGTCAACGACGATGCCTAAACGCTGGTTCCCTCACTACCGAGGCTGCCGTTTGGTTCCAGTTTCTCCGTGCTTCATTATCCCCAACTTCGCACGACACCACTTTGTCGATGCATAAGTGTGCGCTGTTGTACTGCATCCTCACGGGAAAAAGGATCAACGTGGGCACTGTCATGCATGCGGCCATCGATCAAGCGCGCACCCGGAAGAAGGTAATTTTGCCCCTCCCTTGCCTTATTACTTCGTTGATGATAGACGCAGGTGTATCGTCGGCTGTGGAGGACCAGTGGTTAGGTTCCACGAGTAATATCAATGTGGGAACCATCCGAAAGATGGGACGGCACATCACCACTCCTCCACCCGAGCAGGAAGAAGATATCCCCACAGTGGGGACTGTTAACCCCACTGTGTTCATAGCTGAGGAGCACGTTGCAAGAACGCCTCGTACGCCGGTGCGCACTACCGATGCAGGATCTTCCAGCAATCAAATGACCGAAATCTTGGCGGCTTTACGTAAGATCAATTACCGCTTAGACTTGATGGAAGCCGAGCAAAGATACCAAGGAAGGGCCACGAATTCTTTTTGGATGTACACGCGGGAACAGGATGAGGTAATGGGGCAGTTTGTGAATGAAACCAACCCGGTGTTGGCAGCCCTACTCCCGAGCTTTCCCGAGGATATTTGCGCAATGTATGATAGTGAGGATGATGTTGCGGAGGATGATGCCGACAGTTCACCGAGTACCACCCCGAGCCCCTGAATGGTTTGTTAAAACATTGGTTTTACCAGTTTGCTCCCAAAAACAATTTAATTTTTTGTATGATGCCTATGGTTAGGCTTTTGACACATTTGCTGCTTTAAACTATCCGTTAATGATGCATGAAAATCCTACCGTAGGTAGGTAATTTTGGTTACTAACTTGATTATTTGGTTTGAATGCTTGCATGATTTTTTTCTTTTTAGGGTACAACTCTCGGTTTCCGACAATTCAAGGGTCCCTTTTGTAAGTACAAATCTCAACTTCTCCCATAATGTGAAATAGGTCCTTTTTGCATCCAAACACAACCTTTTTTGGTGTTTCCCCAACACACCTCGTTGAATCCTTCCAAGTCACAGTGGGGACACTGTGCAGTTTTAAGTTTGAGGTGGGGACTTCCAGATGTGACTTCCAGTCTGTCCACAATAAGGACACTGTGAGGTCATAAGTTTGAGGTGGGTAAAGCCTTACCCACCTCCCAATAAAAAAAAAAGAAGAGAAAAATACAAAAATACAAAAACAGAAGAAAAACGGAGTTGCACTAACAATGTTGATGGTGTGCCTTTTCTGGAACCATCAAAGTGCCCACTCCCAGAAAACGATGGTGTGCCTTTTCTGGACCATCAGAATGCCCACTCTCACAAAAATAGCCACACCCAAATAAAGCCTGAAAGTGTGCGTACAATTCCATGAAAAATCTAAACCACTCACTTTCTCGAAGCGAGATCTTCGGTCCATGTTTGGAAATCCGTGCAAAAACCCTTGGAAAAATCTTCAAAGCTGAAAACCTTTCGAACCCAAGAAAAGCCCTATTTTTCAATTGTGAACAAGAGAAAGATTTCGTCAAATACAAAAGTGAAACTTCAATTTTGGAACCGAAAGAAGTATCTAAAGGAGGAGATCAACGTCCATTCAAGGTAAAGAGTCGGTAAGTCCCAAAAAAAAAATTCAAATGCATTGTTTTGTATATATTTTATTACTTGGGGACAAGTAATGGTTTAAGTTTGAGGTTGTGATTACTCTATTTATAGAGTTATTATTTCTTTGAATTTCAGATTTTATTTTGTCAAATTTAGCCATTCCGCCTCTCAAAACCCCCATTCTTAGTATAAATGTCGAAAATGAGCAAATGGAGTAAACCTTTGTGTTTAATAAATTATTTGGTGGATTTTGGGTAGTTTTCACGTTTTATCTGCAGTGACGTGAACAGTGCTCACTCCGGTTCCCCACTGCTGCCGCTAGAAAAGACAAAAAGAAGAAATCTGAGTTAGACAGCATGGTGGGGGCAGTTAGAAGGTTCAGCAACAAGTACAAGCATGGGGATTATTTTATTCTAGGCTTGCTCCTAAATAAGATGGCAAAGTGAATTTAATATTCATACCTAAGAGCCTAGAAGTCAACTTTTTGAAGAGTCCCATGGTTAGAAGCATCAAGCCCTTGGTTAAAGAAGAAACATGGGGCACAAATGGTCCTTGTGCTCCCATAATTCAGCTGATGCAAAGTCAAAAGACCTCATTGTGTATTACCCAAGCTCTTTCCTTGGTGTATAAAAGGAAGGTCTTGGGTCATTTAATGGAGATCATTGTCAATCTTTAATTTTAGCAAGCATCTTAGTTTGTAGACATAAATTCTCTCAAGTTTAGAACAATTGTTAGTTTTAATTTTCTCCAGTAGTGTAACTTTAATTTCTGGTGTTTTTAAAGTTCTAGTTTAACTTTCAGTTGTAGTTCTCGAACAGTGGGCAACTTACGTTCCCCACTGTGAGCAGTAATTCAAAGTCACTTTTTCAATCATGTCTAAATCTTCATCTTGTGTTTTATTTACTTCAGTTATGTTAGGCTAAACATCCTTTGGGATGTAGACAAGAGAAGTACCTAGATTTTAGAGAAAATGCTTGAGTAATCTTTATACTTAGAATATTTGTTGTTTTGGTTATTCATTCTCGATTATACCCCAAGGATGCGAACAAGCCGATCACTTGTAAGGATCTAAAAGTCTAGTTCTCAACTCAGAAATGGGTAGAACGTAGTGACACGAGCTTGGATAATGCTAGGGAGTTCGAAAGAATTCTTATGACACTTACGAGAGTGAGGTCAGCACAATGAGCTAATCTCTCCCCACTGGAGTAGTAGACAAGCTAATTTGTGTATTTAAAACACTTAGAGTATTTGTCTCTACACATTCCATCGAGGCCCGAGAGGGTCCATTCTGAGATTACCATTGACAAAACAACAAGTACAACTAGTATGGGATTTTTACTTAACGGTGTGAGTATTTTGTAACCGGGCTTTTCTAGCGAAAAGACCGACTTCAATTACTAGGATCACTTTTTAAGATCAAGTATTTACTATAAAATCTAGGGAAAATCTAACCTACATTCCATCTTTTAAATCTTTAGTAAAATCGTTAAAAGTAGTTATTTCACCAAACCAACTCAAGATATTATTTTCCTCTCTAATCGAAACTTGTAAAAGGAGCTCATGAGAACCGAATTGTCTTGATTGTCCAGTCCCTGTGGAAACGATTCCGGTATTTTACCGACTATTACTTGCTGTGACGATCATAGTGGACAGTGTACACTACGCTTCCCACTGTGGACAGTTTGCAACCCACTGCGAAATACACATATCGCTTTTATACGCAACACTTTTCAACCGTCGGGTCTTCATCGTCAGACATATCCATGTCTATCTCCATTTCAGCTAAACTCAATTGGGCTTCAGGTTCGTCTTCGATTACAGTTTCCACAGTTGATGGTTCCGGTTGAACCATTGCAGTTTCAGTGATGATTGGTGCGGACTCAGACAGTCACTGTCTCTTGTTCTCCCCCTCACGGTGATCAGGATCATTGTGGTCATCGTGTCGTCTCTTGAGTCCGCCAGCTTGACCTTTGCAAGTGTCTTCGAGTGAGGCGACTCTCTCGGACAGAAGGTTTAATGCTTTCTGAACGTCCTTGATAGTCGAATCAAGCTGGTCCAATTTATTAGTCATGGATGACGAAGGAGCAGATACCTGTGAGCGGAGAACGGATACTAGGTCTGCTTCGGTAGAGGCATCGGTATCAGTGTGCTGGAGCAGTTGAGCCAGAAGCATAGTCTTGAGTGTGTCCACCGAATAAGATGGCTGAACGGGAGCCGATGGAGGTATTGGTGCGGTTTTAGGTTCGACTACCTTCTCTTTCCCTTTGATCAAGCTCTTTATTTTGTTGAGCTCGGTGGTGAACTTCTGCTCCATTGCCTCGCGGACAGCCTATAGGGCGCTGTCCAGAGATTCCCTTGACATTACGTCGGGTGACTTAACTCCGGGATCACTTAGATTACCCGTTGAGGCATCTATCTTAGAGGTAGAGCCACCTACGTTCACGGATGGCAAAGGTGTGGCCGTGGTAGGATTTCCTTCTGATCTATGCATTCCGCTTAAAGGCGGAGACACTACGGAAGTTCCGATCGGGTCACGAAGAACACCGATTTGTAAAGTCTCGTCCTGTGTCCTAGCCGAAGAAGGTATGATATCAAGTGGCTCTAGACTCGAACGTGCATTCAAAGAAGTCGAGACCGGGGGAGGCTGGTCTCTTATTTCAATACCAATACTCTCCGATTGAGAGATCGGTAGACGTTGTGCTAAGTCCCCGTGTAAAAGTGAAATAACCATCTGTTGAGAGACAGGTGAGTGGCTAGGGAGGTCGTGCAATTGCGCCGCTAGGTCCACGGTGGCTTCTTCAATACCTTGTTCCAATGGATGAGACAAGATAGCAGATGTGGCTACCTGGATGACGCTGGTTTGGGGTCGCTCTCGAGCCTCTCTAGACATAATGCTCGTTCTCTCATGGTTCTTTTTCGATCTCCATTCCCTCCGACTCGCTTGTTCAAGATTTTCAACTAATTCTTCCTCTGCTCTCCTTGTGTCTCCCGTAATAGGCTGAGTAGTAGGGATGAGGGGGTGGTAGGTGAGTCAGAAGGGGATCCTTCAGTCATCGGAGGGTGACGGCCGATAGGGGGTGGAATCAATGAAGCACGGATGGCTAAATCCGTATCGGTGTCTGTACTGTCGGATTCGACATTTTCTACCTAGGTGAACGGTGAGATTGGCTCTGTCGTGTCAGTGCCAGGGTCTTCTTCGAGCAGTGGGGTGGTAGAAATGACCGGGACCTCGTGTAATCTAGTCGACGGTCCGACTTCGTCAGTTGTACGGGTGGCTGTTGGCTAGTTCCGGGTCGGTTAGTATAGGTAATACTGGCATGCGTATCCAATGCACCTCCCGCGCCTGTTCCCCTCCCATGTACTCTCAACACACCCCATCCGGGAGCCCCAGCTACCCGGACTGTACCTCCTCTCGTCCTTGGACCCTCACGCCTCTCAGGTCTATGTCCCTGGGGAGGTCCCTCTGGCTCTGGCTGGACCATGGAAGCAACTAACTCTCTTCTATATTCTAACACACTCGGTGCATTGGGGTCTGCATGAGCCCGTAAGGCTTCAGGTAAAGGCATGGCTCTGGCTTCGGACGGGTTTTGAATCACAAGGTAATGTAAATGAAAAGGAGGACATACCGAATGGTTAATTCGTCACGGTATTCCCTGATTCACGTCCATATGTTGTCTGACAGCCAGTGAGAGGAATCGTGGAAATGGGAGGAATTTCTTCTGCTTTGATCCTCCGATTTGTCGGATTGCCTGAACCAGTTCGCGCCATATCACCATGGCGTAGTCGATGTGTCTGTTGTAGCATACGGCATTGAATAACCGTAGGAAGTCGTCGGTACAATGATCTATGCCCTCCATCTGGATGAGAGACACCTGTTCAGAATCGTGAACAGTGTGGACCAGATGGGCGCCAGATATTTGCGGTTGAAGGCTGATGGACGCTCGAGGGCGTGGTTGTATCCGAGTGCTCGGATCTGGGCGTAGAGGGTCGTGTCATTGACTGCAGGGTCGTAAGCTACGCGGCCGCCGACGGTGGCTTCGGTCAGTGAGAGCAAACGGCGGAATGACTCAGGTGTGAGCGTGAACGTATGATTGTCTATCCGCGCCGTGATCGTTTGAGAGTTGGCAGCCGAGACGACTTGGGCTGAGATCCATACTTGATAGATGTACAAAACTGGGACGTCGATCGTTGCAGTGAGGGCTTCACGGAGAGTGTGACCAAGTAGGATGTCCACGACCACACGGTGTTGTGGTTGGAACTCGGCGGCGTCCAGTTGGTGGTTGTTGGCTTCGATTTCAATGCCATGGTCTGGTTGGACCAAAGCATTGTCAGCTGCTTCGTCAATGAATTCCTCTTGAGGAGTAATTTGCTCTTGGGGTTGTTGTTGTTCTTGATCCGCCATTTAATATCTGAAAAATAACAGTGTTAGCAAACAGGCGGATGAACAATTGTCGACGTGTACTTTTGCGATAATCGGCTCAATCTGGAACCGATTGAAGACTGGCAGTGAAAACAGGGTACTGGACTTATGGAATTAAAAGTGTCCGGACAAAATTACATGGAAACCAAGGTGTCCGGACAACATGGTATCCGGACAACCAGAGTGTCCGGACAAACATGCATTTGAAAAGACAAGGGTTTCCGGATAAAGTGATTGATCCGGACAAACGAGGTTTCCGGAGAAGATCTGAGTTTCTGGACAATATGTATCCGGACAAGATAGAACATCCGGATAGTTGAACTTACCGGAAACAATGAAGTTTCCGGACAACTGGGGTTACCGGATGACTTGGTTACCGGACACTTTCTCACATTCCGGATAGTTGAACTTACCGAAAACCCTAAGGTTTTCGGACAACTAGGGTTACCGGGTGTTAGATTGTCCGGATAAAATATCTATGTCTATGGTGGTATCCGGATGAGTTGAATGTGTCCGGATAGTTTGAAACTATCCGGCCGACATCCGGATGTGTTAAATCTTGCCAAAACCAACTTCAAACATGTAGCCAATCAGTCGAACAGTGTCGATTTTAGCATAGAAGCATTCAATAGTATTTTAAAGGGTCTAACATACACTAAATGACTTGAATGCTTATTGACGCTAAAATGGGGTTACGGAAACCCGTAATCGACCATACCAATGGTCGATTTGTGTGAGTAAGTTCATTAATAATGCGTAATCGAAATCAAGGTATAGAAACGAGGATTACACATGTGTGTAGACCCGAAATCGAGCGAGAGTGAGCGATTTGAGAGAGTTTCCGAGTGAGAGAGAAAAGGTCGAGGGGTTTGTGGGTTTTGCGAGAATCCGGAAATAGTGAATATTTTGGGGTCCGGATACGATTTATAGTGAGACCACTTTCCGGGTGGGTCTTACCCGGATACCCATCCGGTCCGGATAGGTGTCCGGTCCGGAAACCTATCCGGATAGGGGTGTCTGGGAACCTGTCCGGACAGTGTGAAAAATTTTAAACATTTGGCCTCTGGTTTTAGCAAAAATCTCAAGCCAATATCTGTTTAACTTTGAAATAACATTCTCTCCCTCCCCCTCGAATTGAGCATGGGGAATTCTCTGCTCCCCCTCGGATTGTGCATGCGAGTGCTATGGAGAGACGAGCACACATAAAAAACTTTGACAGTTAAAGAGAAAATTTGTGTGTCGCTCCCCCTCAAATGATGAACAAATAGGAATATGATCCCCCTCGGAATGTGCACGTAGAGTGACATGAAGCTCACTTGGAGTTGCCACACACATAAACTTTTTGGAAGTTGGAAAAACAGATGTGTGACACTCCCCCTCAAAAGTGTACTTACCTGATACTTGTTCGTGTTCCCCCTGAACACATGAATAACTGGTGAAAGCACAGATATAATTATAGAAAGTAGACGACAGCAATTAACAGAAAAGGAGACACACGTTAAAAGAAAGCAAACATACGAAATCCACCTAATTAATACAGAGACCTAACCGAAAAGTGTATACGAGACAAGTAGAATACAGATGCGAGAAAGTGTATACTCAATCATCTGGAGTGTAAACAACAGATGATGAATGGACAGTTTCTCGTAAATGTATGGAACTTGTAACGGGCGCACAATTAAGTCAAGTCTTCAGATTTAGCATACCTAACGTGGACACTAGACAATTAAAGCGTTTTCATCCAGGGGATTTGTAAACAGATCTGCTAACTGATGTTCTGTATTCACCAAGTAGAGTTCGACTGTACCTCTTTCGACGTGATCCTTGATAAAATGGTACCGAACGTCTATGTGCTTCCTTTTTGTATGCTGGACCGGATTGCTGGATATTGCAATGGCGCTTTTTGAGTCGCAGTAGATGGGGACCTTGGTGTATGTGAAGTCGTAATCCTTGAGTTGCGTGCGCATCCATATAACTTGTGAACAGCAGCTTGCGGCGGCCATGTATTCCGCCTCGGTAGTCGACGTAGAAATGCACTGCTGCTTCTTGGATGCCCAACTCACCAGACTGTCGCCCAAGAATTGCACATGCCCCGTTGTGCTCTTCCGATCCATCATTGTAACATCCTGAATTTTTAGTATTAATATTTTAATGAGAAATGGGATCTAGTTGTATTTGGGTTTAAAACTTGAATTATGTAGTATTTATATAATCCAATGGGGTTAAAATGCTAGTGATCAAAGTTAAGTGTTACTATTGGAAATTTTGGAACTAGGGGGGGTATTTTTGGATATTCTTGAAAGTGTTTGGAAAAAGAGCTGAGATAAATAAAATATCTCATTTTGGTTCTTGTTTGAGTCAGCAGAAAGAAAGAGGCAGAGAGATAGAAAGAGAGAAAAAGGGAGAGAAAAGAAGAAAGGAAGAGTTTGGCTTCAAAATTGGTAAGGAATTGAACTTGATTTCTGATAAAAGTTGTTCTGGATGTTGGATTATAAACGAATCTGTTTATTGAATAGGGTTTCAAAATCAGTAACAACAGATTGGAATCAAAATCGTGCAGAAAAGTGGGTTTTGCAAAATAAGGTCAGTTCATTTGTTGTTTGCTTAAATCAGTGTTTTCATGTTAAATTAAACCTTGAAATAGCTGTATAAATTAGTTATGAACTGTATGGAATGGTCTGGAATGAACTGAATCGAACAGACATCGAATTAGGTTGATTTTTAAGCTGCAGTTCGAAGGTTTCCGGATAAAATCATGTATCCGGAAACCGTGGTGATGAAGGTCTCCGGTCGCGATTAAGTATCCGGGTAAGTCTCTCTTTTCTATAGCGAAACCCCCGTGCTAAGTCGCCGAAGGGGGGCATTTGAGAATATGATACGATCTGTAATATGTTGTTATGCATATACGTTAGTAAAGTGTAATGGAACCATAATGTTTTCTTACCAGGTACCAGTTCGGGAAAGTAAAGGGGTGTGGGACGAGCGTTTTGGAATAGCAATGAAGTCAATTAACAGAAAGAGATTTTGAAGGATTGCTTACATAGCTTAGTTAATCTAATCATAGAGATATAATTAGATTAATAGGCTATTTGAAGGATTCTGTATTGTAAATATACTCCTAATGGTTAATTCACTTGCTATATATCTATAAGTTGAAGTTTATGTTATCATAACTTGTGGAAAATTGAGGTTTAAATTAGCCCTGATTTTAGGGTGTTACAATCATGCTACCCACGTGGTCCGCATCAGAATATGCCGAAAGCTCAAAACCTGTCTCTTTCGGGTACCACAAGCCAAGATCAGCAGTACCTCTTAAATAACGAAATATTCGTTTAACGGCTATTAAATGAGACTCCTTAGGTTTTGACTGAAACCGGGCGCAAAGAAATGTCGAAAACATGATATCCGGTCTACTAGCTGTTAGATACATTAAAGAACCAATCATTCCTCGGTACGTTTTTGTGTCCACATCCTTTCCGTTAGGATCGGCGTGTAACTTTGTACTGGGTGTCATGGGAGTTTTCATTGGTGAGGACTGTTCCATCTGGAATTTCCGAAGAATATCCCGAATGTACTTAGCCTGATTTATGAATATCCCGGTCGACAGTTGTTTAACTTGAAGACCGAGGAAAAAATTCATCTCACACAACATACTCATTTTAAAATACTGTCCCATCAGAGTGGCAAAGTTCTTACAGTACAGCGGGTTAGTAGAACCAAAGATTATGTCATCAACATACACTTGAACTAACACTATGTGACCCTTTTCGTTTTTAATAAATAGGGTTGTATCGATTTTACCTCTTGAAAATCCCGATTTTATTAAAAACTTAGATAACGTATCATACCAGGCCCGTGGAGCTTGCTTCAAACCGTAAAGCTCCTTGTCTAGAATGTAGACATGATTAGGCTTCTTCTCGTCCACAAACCCTTCCGATTGCGATACGTATACCTCTTCCTTGATCTCGCCGTTGAGAAAAGTGGTCTTCACATCCATTTGGAAGACCGTGAAGTTTTTATGTGCGGCGTATGCAAGGAACATACGTATTGCTTCGATTCTTTCCACCGGAGCGTATGTCTCGTCATAGTCGACCCCTTCTTTTTGATGGTATCCCTTGTCCACGAGACGCGCCTTTTTCCGTACGATGATTCCGTTCTCGTCCTTCTTGTTCTTGAAGATCCATTTGGTGACGATCACTTTCTTGTGAGAAGGACGTGGGACAAGTCGCCATACTTTGAGGGGCTCAAATTGATTGAGTTCCTCTTGCATGGCCATGACCCAGTCCGGATCTTCTAAAGCTTCGGAGACGGTTGTAGGCTCTATCTTACTCAGGAATCCAGAGAAGAGGCAGAAGTTGGCCGATGCGTCTCGTGTTTGAACTGGAGTAGAGAGATCACCGATAATTTGGAGTAGGGGATGAGCTCTTGTCCATTTGGTGGTGTGTAGAAGCAGCTGTTGAGTGGAGTGTGAGTTGTCCGGATCCACGTATCCACCAGTTGGAAGGTCCTGAACGGCTTCAAGTGTAGCGGGTTGGTTTCTCAGAGGAGACTTGGGAGGATTCGTCGAAGGTTGAGCAACTTCTGGTTCCGAGGAAGGCAGAGGTTGATCGATGAGTGTAGTCGAGGACGAATCTTTAAGAGCGATCTCCGGGTTTTGTACTGGTTCCTCCGGGGGGATTGTCGTATCAGTTGATGTTGATGTTGAGGGCTGAGGTGTCTCCACAGTAATCGAAGGCGGCGGACCGGAGAGATTCACCGAGTCCTCGATTTGAGCAGCTTCAATTCTTGGTTGTGTTGAGACACGAGGGGTAGAAACGTTAAAAAGATCATCATAAAAATATTGAAACAGTAAATCTAAATCAGAGAGTTGAGCATTCGACGTAGATGCACGATCTGGATTTACTGTTATTTGTGCAGATCCCGAAAATGAGAGTTTGGAAGCTAGCACGCCAGTTAAACCGGGTTCTGAACTGATGTGTTCAGAAGCCAAATCCGAGGCTTCGTCGAATGTCACGTTTACACTTTCAGTAACGGGTTTGGTCCGTTTGTTGTAAACGCGATACGCCTTAGCCTGGATGGAGTATCATATGAAAACTCCTTCGTCTGCCTTCGGGCTGAATTTTCTGAGATCATCCTTGTCATTGAGGACGTAGCACGTGCTTCCGAACGCATGGAAGTACTTGATGTTCGGGATGCGGTTGTTGATAATCTCGTACGACGTCTTGTTGAACCGCTTATTGATGATGGAACGGTTTTGCGTGTAGCATGCAGTTGACACCACTTCAGCCCATAGAAATAAAGGCAGCTTTGACTGTGACGGCATCGTGTGAGCGTCTTCGACTAGGGTACGATTGCGTCTTTCCACCACTCCATTTTGTTGAGCAGTGCGTGTGGCCGACAAGGTTTGCGAGATACCGACGGATTTCAGGTATCCATTCACCGTTTGATTCTTAAATTCCGTCTCGTTGTCGGTCCTGATGGTGTGAACTTGCTGTCGAAGGTTTAGTTGTATAGTCTTCAGGTGGTTGATAATTAGCTTCGGGGTTTCGTCCTTCGAGCGCAGGAACTTTACCCAAGTGTAGCGTGAGAAGTCATCCACCATCACCAGGACGTACTTTTGTTTGTTGATACTCTGAACACGCATCGGTCCACACAAATCCATATGGATAAGTTCAAGGGACCGGGACGTGCTCGGAGCGGCCTTCGGCTTATGCGTCGCTCGCTTCATCTTTCCCATTTTGCATGCCCCGCAGAGTCGGTCCTTCAGGAATTGAAGGTCGGGCATGCCTTTCACGTGTCCGCCGAGCACCAGTTTGTTGATAATCTTGAAGTTCAGGTGCGAGAGACGTCAGTGCCAAATCCACGCTTGTTGGGTATTGGCCTTTGACATCAGGAAGACAGAGTCATCGGTCTTCAGGGCGAAGAGGTCGATGGTGTAGAGGTTGGTCTTTCGCGTTCCAACCAGCAGTTCGGTTCCGTCGTCAGTGCGGACGCTATACCTTTTGGCTTTAAATCTGGCCACGATATCTTTATCCCAGAATTGGCCGATGCTGAACAATTTGTGTCCCAATCCCGCGACGTATGAAACTTTCTTAATGGTGATCTGATCTTGGACAATGTCGACGTAGCCCAATATTGGCGTCTTGTCATCGTTCTCGAATCTCACGTCTCCGCAATATTTTTCTTTGTAATTCGTGAGCAGCTCCCTCCTTCCGGTCATGTGCTTGGAGCATCCAGAATCTAAGTACCACACATGACCGTCCTGCAAAAACAAGTTTAGCGGACTTTAGGTACCCATTTGAAAATGGGTCATGGAGGGTTAGGTTTTACAACTGTCGAAGGGACCTGTTTTGAGGCAGGTTTCCTCTTGGGTGTAGGTTTAACCTCTGTAGGAGGAACCCGTTTTGAAATGGGTTTCCTTTCTTGTTTAGGTTTAACCTCTGATTGGGAACCCCGTTTTGTATTTGGTTTCTTTTTGTTTTTACGGGGTTTGCGTTTGGGTGCAGAATTATAGACATGATAAGAACCAAACCAATCAGTTGAATTATTAATGTCCTCAAAGTCATTCCAACCACAATTAGAACAACACAAACAATCATGAGATAATTGAATCAATTGTTGAATAGAATAAAGTTTAATCGGAAATTTAATATCTTGTTCAACAAAATCATTCTTATGATTCAAAGCACAATCGTTCTTGTTCATTCTAGGATAAAAGACAATATTAAATGACTTCGATGCGGCATTGTTCTCGACAGATTCCTTGCCTACCCACTTTGGTTTGTCTTGTTTAGCCCGACCATTTTTATCTGAAACAACATTAACAGTATGGTCAGCAGAGGTAGAGTGGACAGGACGTTTATCAGTCGATCGGCCGGTCTTTTGCCTCGGCTGTGATTGTTTACGAGAACAAGACTCAGCTTTAGAAACCTTGATCACAGTCGGGGTCTTCGGTTTTGTGGAACATTCGCCTTTTTGAAAATTGACTGATCGATTTACCACTAGCGAAAAAAAGTCAGTATGACTTGGAAGAGGTTTTTCGAATGGGAACGATTCAAACACTTCATCAGAATTACCTTCAGAATTCATAAATTCGGAGAAATCTATATCCGGAATCACTGGACTTGGATTAGTCGAGGGAGGTGAGGAACAGTTTGTGTCGGTGTGCTTAGGTGAATCTGGTGCGGAAGCTAAGAAAAAATCAGAGTTCAGATTCTTTAAAACACACTTATCTTGAGACCCTTTATCGTTTGAAGAAGATGTTTTGCCAATGAAAGCTTTACACGAGGATGTGTCAGATGAATCCGAGGAAGATTTGGGCAAAATCATCTTTTCTTCTTGGAGTAGGTCAATCTTCTCTTGAAGTTGACCATTTCTCACATGCTCCTTCAAGGCTTATGTCGCCAAAGCAGACAGTTTTGATGTGAGTCGATCGATTTTGTTGGTGCAAGTGTACCACATCTCTATATATTTATATATATTTATTTTGATGATTACAAACACACCGTATTATTGTTTATCTAACAATCCAATCCAAGTGTACAGTTCTTGAAGAACACGAAGATTTTATCTGAAGAGTTCAAGACGGAAGTTTTACGTTGTCATTAGTGTTTATAATTTATAATGATAAACACCCTAAAATAATATACCACTTGGATATTTCTAAAAACCCAATAAATGATTTTAATTAAATATGGTTTATTGAGAAAGATTGGTTGCGTCCTGGAAGCTGCCTATTCTGACGCAGGTATACCGCGAAGAATGCCCGGTATACCGCGGGTACATATTCTGACGCAGGTATACCGCGAAGAATGCCCGGTATACCGCGGGTACAGTTTCCGTTTGTTTTTTGCAGGGTTGACCTTTCTCTTCTGACACGTACTTTATTACTGCACGGTATACCGCGTGCTTTTGGCGGTATACCGCGGATGCTTATATCCGTTGGAAGAGCTGCTATATAAATGCATGCGAAGGTGGAGAAGAGAGATAGAAATACAACTACAACCAACAGCCATCTATCCATCTGATCTCTCCCAACTAATATTCCATACTACATATTATCACTACATATTTATTTTATAAAACGTTTTTATAAAATATCCAAGTGATAAATATTATACAAGAGTGATTTCCATTGTGAGTTATACTCCTCTTGTAAGTGTTTGAATAACGGGTGTGTGATCCTGTATATCTCAATAAGCTGGAGCTTGAGAGCCTATTGCTTTCCTTTGTATTTGGTTTGTATTCTACCGTAAAGAATACTTTTATTGGATCGTGTCGGGAAGTGTCTCGGCTAGTGATTTACCAAGTTGTGGTAGATCACTAAATCTCCGTGTCAAGTATCTCTATCCCTTATCTCTTTATATTTCCGCTGTGCATTTAATTATATCTGTTTATATAATTATTGTATATATACTCTGCTTTATTTACTATATTTATCTATCCTGTATTTATACGTATCTGTTGTGTTTTCATATACTCTGTTGTATTTACATTATTAAGATATTTTTATAAAAGAATTTTTGAAAGTAAATTATTTAAATACAACCTTACCCCCCCCCCCCCCCTAGGTTGTCCAACAATTGGTATCAGAGCAGGGCTTTCAAAAATCGTCTATTTAATTTTTTTTAAAATCCGTTTTTGTTATGGCTCAACAAAATGCTTGGTTTTCTAAATCTCTTCTTATTGATTTCGAAAATTTTGATCTTTGGGCAAATTCTTTTGAACGTTATGTTCGTGGGATAAATCAAAAAATTTGGGATATTATTATTAAAGGAAATTTCAAACCCACAAAATTTCAAAACAAAAAAGTTGTTGAAAAACCTAGCTCGGAATGGTCCGACGAAGATAAGGCTAATTATTGTTTAAATTATGAAGCCAAAAAATTTCTCTTTTCGGTTCTTACTAACGATGATATTGAGCGTGTTTATCTCTTTGAAACTGCTTGTGATATTTGGGAGAACTTGAACATCACCTATGGTGGAAACTCAAAAGAAAAGAGAGACGAAACCCGAGATCAAAGAAATGAAGAAACGTGTCTCATCGTCGACTGCGAGAAAGAGGTATGTACTTCATACTCAAGTTATTCTAGTTGTAGTGATAACGATGATGATATTGATATGTTAAATGTCTCTTTTCAAAAATTGATTGTTCTCGTAAATAGTTATAAAAATGAGAATGCTAAATTAAAAGAAGAATTATTATTATGTCAAAATGAGTTGAATAATTGTAAACAAACCATTGCATGTGATAATAAAATCAAAAATGAGTTAAATGATAAAGTTATCACTTTAGAAAAGAAAGCATGCGAAAATATTGTTTGCAAATCTTGCATTGTCTTAAATGATAAAATTGCATGTTTAGAGAAAATAACATGTGAAAAAGTTGTATGTGGTAAATGCAATATTCTTGAAGATGAAATTGCTTGTTTAAAAGCAAAATGTAAATCGCATGAAAAAGATAATTTATTAGCAAATGCTTTTCAAAATAGTAATGAAAAAATTCTTAACATGCTAAATATGTCTAATCGCATTAATTGTCGAAAAGGCATTGGTTCTGATACATGTGTTGAAAAATGCTCGTGTAAACCCATTAAAAGATTTTTTGCATCTCCTAAAGTTGATACAAGAAAACCCCCATATATGTCAAAAATGAAAAATGTGAATTATGGGAGGAAACCGTATGCTCGTATGTATAATAGTAATTTTTCTAGACCTAATGCGAATATAAATGCTTCATTTTATGTGTATGATAAATACAATCGCAAAATTAGAATGGTTAGAAAATGGATTCCGAAAGGAATGTTTAATGTTGACAATCCCGGTGGGATGCGTTTGTGGTTTTAAACAAATTTTGTGGATTGTATGTTGTCATGTTTTATTTTATGTCGACAACATATTTTTTTTTTTTTTTGCAGTTTATGTTTTATACTAACTGTTAAAAGGACCCATAAGAAAAGGGTACCACAAAAAAAATTTCTTTGCCTTTTGTAGGTGTTTCCTGACGAGGATATAATACGTGTTTCCTGACGAGGATATAATACGTGTTTCCTGACGAGGATATAATACGTGTTTCCTGACGAGGATATAATACGTGTTTCCTGACGAGGATATAATACGTGTTCCCTGACGAGGTCATAATACGTGGTAATTTTTTTGCTCACATAAAATTAACCGAAAAATCGAAGCCTTAAGATATTTTTTTTTGGTGCAAGTGTTTCTTTTAGGTTATTTTGTTTTATGTCTATTATATGCTTTTTTATGCATATTTTATTGTCCCTCAAATTTTATAATTTGTTATTAATTTGAGGGGGAGCTTTTTATCTTTTAACCATGAGATTATGCTCTCTCAAATATATGCATATTTTGAGGGGGAGCATCTCTCGAGGGGAAGCATACCGTCTTTCTTGACCCTTTTTTGTTTCGACAAACGGGGGAGAGAAACCGCATATGCTCATGCTTAGCGGTTGTGTTTGTCATCATCAAAAAGGGGGAGATTGTTGGTGCAAGTGTACCACATCTCTATATATTTATATATATTTATTTTGATGATTACAAACACACCGTATTATTGTTTATCTAACAATCCAATCCAAGTGTACAGTTCTTGAAGAACACGAAGATTTTATCTGAAGAGTTCAAGACGGAAGTTTTACGTTGTCATTAGTGTTTATAATTTATAATGATAAACACCCTAAAATAATATACCACTTGGATATTTCTAAAAACCCAATAAATGATTTTAATTAAATATGGTTTATTGAGAAAGATTGGTTGCGTCCTGGAAGCTGCCTATTCTGACGCAGGTATACCGCGAAGAATGCCCGGTATACCGCGGGTACAGTTTCCGTTTGTTTTTTGCAGGGTTGACCTTTCTCTTCTGACACGTACTTTATTACTGCACGGTATACCGCGTGCTTTTGGCGGTATACCGCGGATGCTTATATCCGTTGGAAGAGCTGCTATATAAATGCATGCGAAGGTGGAGAAGAGAGATAGAAATACAACCACAACCAACAGCCATCTATCCATCTGATCTCTCCCAACTAATATTCCATACTACATATTATCACTACATATTTATTTTATAAAACGTTTTTATAAAATATCCAAGTGATAAATATTATACAAGAGTGATTTCCATTGTGAGTTATACTCCTCTTGTAAGTGTTTGAATAACGGGTGTGTGATCCTGTATATCTCAATAAGCTGGAGCTTGAGAGCCTATTGCTTTCCTTTGTATTTGGTTTGTATTCTACCGTAAAGAATACTTTTATTGGATCGTGTCGGGAAGTGTCTCGGCTAGTGATTTACCAAGTTGTGGTAGATCACTAAATCTCCGTGTCAAGTATCTCTATCCCTTATCTCTTTATATTTCCGCTGTGCATTTAATTATATCTGTTTATATAATTATTGTATATATACTCTGCTTTATTTACTATATTTATCTATCCTGTATTTATACGTATCTGTTGTGTTTTCATATACTCTGTTGTATTTACATTATTAAGATATTTTTATAAAAGAATTTTTGAAAGTAAATTATTTAAATACAACCTTACCCCCCCCCTAGGTTGTCCAACAGATTTCATTCCGAAGGATTTCCTGTCCTTCATCCGATACAGACTCGGTTTTAACGGTTTTAAGTGCCTCAAGTTCGGTTATGAGCGCTTGCTTTTCCTTTTGAAAACATGATCTTTCCTTCTCGAGTGACTCCTCTAATTCGACTATCTTTGCTTCCAAAATAAGAGGTGGGACATAGAGTTTAAACTCGTCCGTCTCAGTTTTGGGTTCAGGTGCTTGAGCCTCATCCTTTTTGGAGGAATCATTGGGTGTAGCAACCTTATAGCAATCAAAGTAGTCATTCGACAGGTATTTCTTTCGATTTTTCTTGTACGACCAGTTCATAGGCTCATAGCAAAAAGGAAGTTGCATTTTGGTGGTATGATTGCGCTTGTATTCCTCAGTTTCCTCTTCTTTCTCTGGTTCAAGAGGACCAGTCCATTTAATGTTGTATTTCGGACGCTTCTTAGTTATACCGAGACAATTAAAGTGATAAAGTAACGGTGTTTTAGCTATACCCTTTTTTTAAGTTCTAAGGGTTATCGTATCTGATTCCCCATTCCTTGTTGAAGTATGTGAATTCCTTGGGTTTATTCATGTGAATAGTCTGGTCTGTTTGACCCCTCTTGTGGAGTTTGGTTTCAAGATCTGTTATTTTGGAAACCATTTCCTTATGCTGAATTTGAAGAGAAGAGCATTGATAAACAATCCCTGTGTTCTCATTCTTACACTGATCCAGCTGTGAATTCAGTTCAGATATTTTGGTCCTTAAGTCCTTAGGTGCTATTGAAAGATTTGTACATTTGTCTTTTAAGTTAGCATTTTCGGACTTATACTTTTCAGTTATTCGTTTTTGAACATCTAGCTTTTTAGTTAAGGATTTGATTTCAAGCAGTTGTTCATTCATGATGGCCTTATAGGAATCTATTCGTGCAACAATAGGTTCAAACTTTTTAGATAAGCCTTGATAGATAGGATCACATACCTGACACAGCTTTGCCTGTTCTTCTGGAGGAGAGTGATAGCCCATGAAAGCGTCGACATCTTCAGAATCGCTTTCGTCATCAGAACGACCCAGCCAGTGGTCATCTTCAACAAATAGAGCTTCGCCTGCTTCCTTTTGTTCTGCTAGTGCGAACTTTGACTTGTAGTAGTGTGCGTTCTTCACAACAGGCTTCCTACAGTCCTTTGCAAAATGACCTAACTTCCCGCAGTTGTAGCAGGTGACGGGTTCGTCTTTCTTCTTCGTTTCGGGCTTGCGGTCTTCTTTCTCAGTCTTATCCTTCTTATCAGACTGCTTGTGTTCATCTACCTTCTTCTTGCCTTCGTATTTATCCTGATAATCATGGCGCTTGTTGGAGGAAGTGGAGTAGCGCTGATTATTAGATGTAGGCTTCTTGAAGAACTTCTGCTGCTGGAAGGATCTGGAGAGCAGAGCCATTGCTTTCTTCACAGCAGTCAACTCAGGATCAGAATCAATGTCCTCTTCTTTCTGAGATTCTGGCTCAGGTTCACTTGGCTCTTGGGCACGTTTGGAACGACGGCTGGAGGATTTGCTTCGTTTCGAAGAAACAAGAGCTAGTGGATGTTGGTCCCGAAGGGTTATACAAGTTTGTAGAAGGGGGGGGGGGGTTGAATAAAAACACACGATTTTTACTTTTATAAATTGTTTATTGATAAATCAAGACAATTTACAATTTGTTGCGGAACAAGATTAAGGATTAACCTAATCTAAACAAGTTAAAAACACTACGTTTCTTGCACTAGAAGGAGATAAGGAAAT
Source organism: Saussurea involucrata (assembly GCA_033807775.1). Taxonomy (NCBI): domain Eukaryota; kingdom Viridiplantae; phylum Streptophyta; class Magnoliopsida; order Asterales; family Asteraceae; genus Saussurea; species Saussurea involucrata. The sequence goes on along the minus strand of CM066314.1, from coordinate 214,863,229 downwards.
TACGGATAATAACCTAACACACAGTAGAAAGAAGAATAAGAAGATGGTTGAGCGCACTTTATTTCTGAAGTAGGGTTCTTCTTATATACTGCATGCATTTAATGCATGGCAATATTGCCTTACACGTGGCAGCAGCTGAGTGGTTGCATGTCATTGACCTTTGTAGACAACCTTAGTAGCCGCATGGTGCACAGTGTAGAATCAGATTTGTTGTACGATCATAGACAAAAAGGATGTCCGTTCTGACAGTTCGTACGGAGACGTGCAAGGGAGGTAAGACAATAGTACTTTGTAAGGAGACTTCATGATCATCTTTCGTTGAAACAGTTCTTTATCAGCGAATGATAAAGTTCAGCGATTGCTGAAGTCTTCTACTTGATACTTCACGTTGAGTGGACAAATCTTGGCTTCGCTGATATCCGCATCAGTTCATTAGTAGACTTGTCGCTGGTTCTTGAGCTTGATCTTCGACTTCAGTGTAGAACATATGTTGACGTGAAACTTGTCTTCAGAGATCATAAGTAAACAACTAACTTATCAGCGATCATCTCATAGACTGAACAGGCTCAGAGCTACTCGATGAACAGAGTTCGCTGACTATTTAACTTTAAAGAGAGAGAGTTACTATCAGCGGTACTAAAACAGTCTTAGTACTTATCAGCGATAGTGAAACTCTAATACATATCATTTACTTACAATTTTCACTAAGTGTTAAGAGAGGGTCATTATCAAATCACTGAGGGTTTGGATCAACAATCTCCCCCTATTTGATTATGACATAGCAACAGAGAAAATTGCTAATTAATGAAAACATAAGGAGAAAAAGAACTCATAAAATATTTGTCCCTTTTACTGTTTTCTAGGATCTTTTCAGTACTGATGGAGTAAAGTACATTCGCTGAAATTTTTCTTTAAACTTCGTAAAGGTTACAGAGGGAAGTGGAAAAATCACAAGTAGAGCAAATAAAATTACAAGTACAAAAGTTGTAGACAGATAAAGATAGAAAGAATTACAAGGCGATCTTATCCGTCAAAAGGTTCTTCCTTGATGAGAAGTTCATCAAGGGTCTTTGATGTGGGAATCATCCAGTCAGGGACCGTTACACCTTGATCCTTTTTTTTCTTTGCTTCTTCAAAGATCAGGGGCTTGAGGTGACTTGCCTGAATGTCGCGTCTGACTTAACACCAGTATATTAGGTCTCTGAGCTATTCGATGGGAGTGATTGGAAGCTCAGATATACGTTGAAAGTGTTGTCGTCCATAGCAGTCTAGAAAGAAGATGCCATAGGGTTTACTTAAGACTTTTCCAGGGATGAAAGTTTCACCAGGAGGCAGGGAGGTGTCAAGTACTGAGAGGTCAGGGTCACGACCAAGTACTTCTTCGCGTGAGAAACCTATACCTGTTTCATTCCGTATAGGAGGACCTGAGTCTGAGGTTTTCTTTTTCTTTGCAGAGGCCCGTCTTTGTTGAGGTCGAAGAAGAGTGGAAGGAGGAATATCAACAGCAGAAAAAACCAAGTCGATCTGAGAATTTAAAATTTTCTCGACATGGCTCTTGAACTTTGAGCGAGATCGCTGAATGGCTAATTTCACTTCCAACCATTCAGAGAAACCAAACTTCTCTAATGAAGTAGCGTAGAAGGTTTGCTTGGTTTTGTCTTCTCTGAATACGTCAACTTCAACAACAGGAACGTCTACAAACGTTTTTCCTCTGATATTTACCTTGATGATTTTGGATGGTCGAGATCGATAGTTCAGCATTTCTTTACACCATTCCAAAGTCGAATCAGATACCTTAGTCTTTTCTTCAACGATCCTTTGGGCATCATCCCATAGCTGGCGTTGGACATCAATGGGAGTTCTTTTCAGCGCGGGGTCTTTCACCGATTGTTGGACAAGCTGGATGGCAAGTGCCTTATCTTTTTCTTCAGCTTCCTTCTTTTCGGCGAGTAATCGTTCAGCTCTTAAATGATCCTCGTATTCTTTCCTTGATATCCTGAACTTTGTGGGAACAGGGATTTTGTCACGACGAAGAATGATTCGCTGATCTTCAAGCTGTTTGATCATTGCATCTCTCTTTTCTTGATCCTCTGCACTTATCTTTTGAGGAGCCAAGGAAGGTCTATTTTTGTGAGAGAGCAGTTGCTCTAATGGTTCATCAGTCTCAGTGGTTAAATCCAAGACTGGGATTATTGGTGTAATTGTAGGAGCTTCAGCGGGATCCTCAAATAGGGGAGAGGACTAGCTGAAACACAACGATCGTTTAAGTAAGAAAAGTTGGGAAGAAAGAGAAAAGAATAGGATTAAGTGTATAGAGGTTTTATGGAGAGGATGATTGATATTGAGAAGGGATAGAGGAGGGATGCAGTATAAGGGAATAGAAGATATTGTACCTGACAAGCTGGTTTAATCTGAAGGATAGCCAGATTGTCTTCTGCAGCGAGGCCTTTGTTTTTGCCTTGATCAGCTTCAGATGCTGCATGCTTTGTCTTCTCCCCTGATGGTTCATTTATCGAAATCCCTTTCTCAGGGGCCTTCTTGGGCTCAACGAAGAAGAAGTCATCATCATCATCGTCATCGTCATCATCATAATCTTTAGGGGATGATGATGGTTCTTCATCATCGATATCGATGGGTTCTTCGTCTTCAGCTTCTTCTTCTTCTTCAGACTCGACCTCATGAGCGTAAGGTACGTTCACATCAGCAATGGCTTCTTTGTGTTGCTCTTCGAGTTGCCCCCCCTCAGATACAGAGGGAGGTTTGTCGGTTCCCTCAGGGTTTTCAACTCCCTGAGGTTTTGAAGTAGAAGCAGCAGTTTCATTTTTCTTCTCCCCCTCATCATTATGGGGAAGGTCTTCAGCTCTCTTCTCCCCCTCTTCCACATTATGAGGAGGGGAGGCAAGAGGAATATCAGCAGCACCAGCAGCATCAATAGTATGAGGATCACTGTCTTCTTGGCCAGTGAGTCCCATACAAAGTTCAACCGCTGCTAATCTGTCGTCGAGGCCAGATATAGCAGGGGCGAGTTTCCGAAGATCTTCTCTATCGGCCTGAGTAAAGTGAGACTTTGGAGCATCCAGGTGATTGAGTATCTACTGAAGTAGATCTTTGACCGTCGTAACCTCACCCTTAAGAGTACCAACATCTGTCTTCAATGATGTGACTTCATTGGACAGAGTGGTTAAGTTTGTTGCGAGGGTGGTGTTGGTGAGGTTGAGATTGTTGACGTTTGAGGATGTTTTAGCGAGGGTGGTAGCAAAAGTTGCAATGCTGCCATCCACCTTCTCCATATCAGCTTTGGAGGCTTTCGTGTCAACAACCTCGGTCACCTTCTTGAGGTTCTCTCCAGCGTCTGTAACCGCTGAAGAGTTTGTGGAGAGAATGGTGTTGTATGATTCCATCTTTGTTTCCAGGGCCTTCAGGGAGGTGTTGATATCCCCTAAATTAGGACATGAAACAGTTATTAACTTATGAACAGAGGAAAGCTCAGAAGTTTAGGGTTGAGAGAGAGAAGTGTTTGGGATAATGTGTATACCTGCAGGCGGGTTGGCGAAGTTGTCGAAGCCTCATAACCCTGAGAAGGTTTCATAGTCGTCTTCAATAGTTCCCTGACGACTGGAAGTACCTGCAGGTCCTGTTTTTTGTTCTATCATCCTCTGAAGATGTTCAGCAGTAGTGTCGCTGAGGAAGATGTTTGTTGAGGAGAATAGGGGAAGAGATTGAGTGACCAAAGGAGAGATGGGAGGAATGATGGTTGAGAAAGTGGGTTGGGTGCGGGGTTCAGCGTTGGATTCGCTGAAAATCACTTCAGTCTCTAGAGAGGCTGAAGGAGGAGGGTTCAGTTCCATGTTTATAACTTCAGCGTTTAGAGACGTTGAAGCTGGGATGGAAGGGGTGGCTTGATCAGCTGTGGCAGAGCGTACCACTGAACTATCCATCAGCTCTTCAAGATGAGTTGTGGAGTCTTCAGCATGTGAATGTTGGGGGGGGGGGGGGTTGCTCCTTGGTTTTCTTGATTCTTTTGGAACCAAGTTGGGAAGTACGTTGTTTCCTTTTTCGAGAAGGAGTGGAGGGTGCAGCTTGGGTATCAGCGGTGGGGATTTCCACTGAATGAGCCGCAGAAGTAGAAGAAGGAGGATTAAGAATAGATAAAAGAGTAGTAAGACGTACCTCGTTTGCCAGCGGCTTGAAGTCGAGCACCTTAGGGCCAACCTGAGAGAGTCTCAGATCACCCTCTTCTGGGTATTTGTCCCCAAGTCCTTGTTGAAAGATGGCGCTGATGAATCTGGGATAAGGAACCCATGAAGATCTATCGGCCATATCTACTCTGAACGCAAGATCGTCATAGATGATCGAGGCCCAGTCAACATGTAGACCTTTCAGCAATGCATAGCCCATTGCTTGCTGAGGTTGAGCAGCTTGATCAGAGGAGCCACTCTTCGCTGTCATGCATCTTATTAAGTGTGCGAAGATGAAGTTCATCTCGCTAGGAATTTTGGACTTCTTGATGAGGGTCAGTTTCTTCTCAATCTCCTTGTCCCTCCCTGTGTCCCATGCGTAACCCATTGCATCAAAGAATGAAGTGATGGCTTCCCTATCAGCATGGTTTTTGTGGTTTGGTAGAGAGACAAAGGGTTTTTCTTTGGTGGCAGTGGGTAGGCTGAGTGCTTTCCTGATAATAGCAGGGTTGATTTTGGTTGTGCCAAATTTGGTGTCACAGAGAATGACATCAAGGAGTTTCTTAGGGTCCTTTGATGAAGGAACTTGACTGTGTCTAGCAGTATACCAAAACTGAGATAGAAGAAATTTATGGGCAGGGGGTACGAAGGTTAAGCCTTTGAATAGGCAGCAGGTTTGGAGAAAATTCACAGCATCATCCAGATGTTTGACTTGCTTCTTCGGAGGAAAATCGAAAAGCGCATAGAGATTGTTGGATTTTGAGTAGTCTACTTTCTCAAGCGTGAACTTGACCTGAGGAGCCTTGGGAAGATTCAGTTTCTCCGTAGCAGGAGATTTCTCAGCGGTAGGAGCAACAGTAGAAGATGCCATTTCTGTTTATCATATCAACCATGAATCATAGAGAAAAAAATACAGTCTTAATGTGGAAAGATTTTCCAATAAGATGTTTTCGAATTTTGTCGATTTCATTCAGACAGAAATGTCTTAATGAAGATTAGATAAGGATTCTGGAAAAGAGAAATGCAAACCCAGTAAAAGTCTTGTTTTCCATTTTCCTTTAGATAAGGATTCTGGAAAAAACGAATGAAGAACAAGTTTAAGATTTTGAGTTTTAAACTTGAAGAACAACCATGAAAAAGTTGTGTTCATAAAACCATGAAAGAAATGATTTCATTTTAGAAAGGTTTCTTTTGTTTGATCTGTTAAAAGCAACATGAAGATCAGAAACAAGTTAAAACAGGTAAATAATGAGAATATTAACCTGGTTGTCGAAGAAGAAGATGAACAGTTTTATGGGAAAACTCGAGTTCAATAAGCAACAGTAAATCTTTTCTTTCTTGGAGAAGAAGTTCGCGTAAAGGAAAAATATAAACTCTAAATAGTTTATATAGTGAGATTAGAGAGAGAGAGAGAGAAAAAAACTAGAGCGGGAAAGTTTTTCATCATGACACGGACACGTGTTTGCATTTGATTGGATGGTAAACGAAACGTGCAAACGTGTGTCGGAAAAAGAACGTGTCAGGGTTTATCCGTTATGATGATGTCACAAACGTCCTTTCATATTTTAGGATGTCTCTGAGGTTTTTGAAAGCTCAGGGACTATTTTGAAAAACATGAAGCACTGAATAGAAATATCAGTGTTAGTTTTAGATATTTCAAAGTATCGCTGTTAAGGAAGAGATATTCAGCGATGTGATTTGTTTTGAAATCTTGCATTTACATGCGAATGTCAGCGAGTAAAGAGAGAACATACCTTGATATCAGCGAATCAACTTTGTTCAGAGAGAAGATGATAGAATGGGTTATATAGGTTGGTTTTATCCGATCGCTGATCAAATGTGAACCACTGAAGATTTTATTCTTCAAAGTTCAGCATTCCAAGCTCGCTGATGAGAAAGTTGAAACTTGTCTCATCAAGAGGTTTGGTGAACCGATCAGCTAACTGATAATCAGTTAGGATAAAATGAAGTTCTATATAACCATTCATCACATGATCTCTGATAAAATGATACCTGATTTTGATATGTTTGGTCTTTGAGTGTAGTACTGGATTGTTGGCTATAGCGATGGCACTGGTGCTATCGCAATAGATTGGAATTTTCGAGAGCTGAAGGTCATAGTCTAGTAGTTGATTTCTCATCCACAAGACCTGAGAACAACAGCTTCCAGCGGCTACATACTCAGCTTCAGCAGTTGAGGTGGACACTGAGTTTTGCTTTTTACTTGTCCAACTCACCAGCTTTCCACCCAGGAGCTGACAGCCTCCTGTGGTGCTTTTCCTATCAAATTTGCAACCTGTAAAATCACTATCTGAATAGGCGATTAGATCAAACCCTGAATCTTTGGGATACCAAAGACCTATGTTCATAGTACCCTTAAGGTAACGAAAGATTCGCTTTACAGCGATCATATGAGATTCCCTAGGTTCAGCTTGATATCGTGCACACAAACAGGTTGCGTATATAATATCGGGTCGGCTAGCTGTAAGATACAAGAGAGAGTCGATCATCCTACGGTACAGCGTGACATTAACAGGTATTCCATTTGAATCCTTGTTTAGTGTCAGCGGTGGTGCCATAGGGGTTTTCATAGCTGAACTCTGAGTTAAATCGAATTTCTTCAGCATATCTTTAACATACTTTCTCTGATTAATGAAAGTTCCTTTTTCATTTTGCTTTATCTGAAGACCAAGGAAATATGTTAGCTCACCCATCATACTCATTTTATACTCTTCTTTCATTCTATCAGCGAAACGAGTACAAAGGTCAGGGTTAGTAGAACCAAATATAATGTCATCAACATATATCTGAACAAGAATGATATGACCTTTCACTATTCTGAAAAATAGAGTTTTGTCGATTTTACCTCGCTCAAAATTTTCAATTAGGAGATAAGAGGATAGAGTGTCATACCATGCACGTGGAGCTTGCTTTAAGCCATAAAGTGCCTTATCCAGTTTATAAACATAACCTGGACGCTTAGGATCTGAGAATCCTGGAGGTTGTTCCACATAGACTCTTCATTCAGCTTTCCATTGAGAAATGCTGACTTAACATCCATTCGATATACTTTGAAGTCTTTGTGTACAACATATGCTAAGAATAGACGAATAGATTATAGTCTTGCTACTGGAGCAAATGTTTCGTCGTAGTCTATACCTTCCTCTTGTCTATATCCTTGAGCAAAAAGTCGAGCCTTGTTGCGGGTTACAGTTCCATGTTCGTCCAACTTGTTTCGATAGACCCATTTAGTGCCTATCACTGTCTTGTCAGTTGGCCTTCGAACAAGATTCCAAAATTTGTTTCTTTCGAATTCAGTCAGCTCTTCTTGCATGGTGCTGACCCAGTTTAGATCTTTGAGGGCATCATCTATTTTCTTTGGTTCAATCAGAGAAATAAAGTTAACAAATAAAAAAATATTACCTGCACTTCGTCGAGTCTGAACACCAGCGTTTGGATCACCAAGAATTTGATCAATTGGGTGATTTACAGTCCATCGCTGAGCCGGAGCATGAATCGCTGACTCAAATTGAACTGGAGGAGCTGAAGATGAGGCTTCAGCAACTTCGGGAATATCAGCCAAGAGAGGAGTAGGTGCAGACGTCATCACATTCACTGATTGCTGAGAAGTAGATGGAATGTCTGAGACATTTGGTTCAGAAGCAGGCATAGTGTTTAAAGGAACAGCTGAGACCCATGAAGTTTCAGCTTCACTATTCTGCATGTTTGGGATGATAGTAGGACCATCACTTTCAACGGTATGAGTATGAGGAGTGGGAATATCTTCTGAATCACCAAGATGGGAAAACATCCATTGATTCAGTTCTTCAGTATCAGCAGAAGGTCGAGAATTCGCTGAACGGGATTCGTCAAAGGTGACGTGAATAGTTTCTTCAACAGTTTGTCTTCTTCGATTGAAGACTCTGAAGGCTTTGGAGACTGAGGAGTATCTAAGAAAGATTTCATCATCAGCCTTAGGATCAAACTTTCCAAGGGCATCTCTGTTGTTCAGTATGAAACACTGACATCTAAATATGTGAAGAAAGCTAATTGTAGGCTTTCTCCCATGAAAAAGTTCATAGGCTGTTTTATTTAAATCTTTTGACTATCAGAGACTTGTTTTGCGTAAAACAAGCAGTGTTGATAGCTTCTGCCCAAAACTGAGTAGGCAGGTGAGAATCGCTGAGCATTGAACGTGCAGCTTCAATAATAGTTCGATTTCTTCTTTCAGCGACTCCATTTTGTTGCGGTGTTCTCACTGAAGAAAAGTTGTGAGAAATACCCTTACTCTCAAAGAAGGAATCAAGAGAACTATTTTTGAATTCAATCCCATGATCACTCCTTATTGAGCGAACGGTCAAGTTGTCCAGGACTTCCATTTTCCTGACAAAGGTGATGAGTTCTTCAGGTGTGTCACTCTTAGAACGGAGAAACATTACCCATGTATAGGAGAGAATTCATCAACTATGACCAGCGTATATTTCTTTCCAGCGATGGATTATTTGTTAACAGGGCCAAACAAATCCATATGGAGAAGTTGTAGAGGAGATGACACTGAGGAAACTTGCTTAGACTTAAAGCTTGCTTTGGTCTGCTTCCCTTTCTCACACGCTGAACATAAGGACTCTTTGGCGTATGAGTGTTGAGGTAGACCAGTGACTAACTCTTTTGAAGAAAGAGTGTTCAGTGTCTTGAAGTTTAGATGGGAGAGCCTTATATTCCATAACCAGTTGACATCAGATGAGGCTTTTGAGAAGAAACAGGAGTTCTCAGTGGTTGTTGAGTCTATGTTTATTACATAAACATTTTCCAAGCGATAATCGCTGAGAGCTATCTTCTCCTTTTTGTCAGCGACAAAGCAGGATTCCTTAGTAAAGATTACTTTGTTATCCATGTCACAAAGCTGACTGATGCTTAGAAGATTATGCTTCAGCCCTTCAACATATGCGACTCTTCTGAAGGTTGTTGTACCATTAGAGAGTACACCAAACCCTCGGGTATGTCCTTTTGCATTTCCACCGAAAGTTACAGAGGGACCCTTCTCTTCTTTGTACTCAGTGAGCAGGTTCTTCTTACCAGTCATGTGTCTAGAGCATCCGCTATCGAGATACCAGATACCCTTCTTAACCTGCATTACAAAGGAAGATTAGTTTGTCTTGGGTACCCACTTAACCATGTGTACACACTTGTCAGTGGGAGTAGAAGAGGAGGTGGAAGGTTCAGCAGTCTTCACAACATTTGAAGATTCAGCTTTGTCAGTCTTCACTTTGGTTAATTTCTTAACCTCAGTGGTCTTCTTTGCCTTGGGGGCAATGATCTTCACCTTAGCTATCTTTTCAGCTTGGGTGGCTGTGGGGCACTTACTAGCAATATGATTGGTAAGTCCACAATGATAACATTTCCTATAACTAAAAGTAGTTCTAGGACCATTTGCATGCTGAGCTTTTGATTTTGAATTAGAAGGACCAGTACCAAGTAAACTTTTGGTATTTGAAACAGGAGGAACATTCAGTTCTTCGGATGTCTTACCAATAGTATCCACATTGATTCTAGGAGTGGATCGCTGAATAGATCCACGCTGAATAAATCCATGGATCTTATTCTTTGAACCAGAGGGATAAGTCACTAAAGCTTTAGAAGCATTCAGCTTTGGTACAAAGGTACCCTTCTGAGGATTTTGGTTAAAACCAATTCCTTTACCTTTATTTTTAAAGACTAAGGAAGGTTTTGGATAAACAATTTTCTCTTTACCTTTAGAAGTTAAGGTAGAGATTTCCTCAGGGATAGGCGGTTTAGAAGAGGAACACTGAGACGAGAAAGTATCAGGGATAGAGGATACGAACATTCCAAACTTAAGCATGGAACGGTCAGTGGTTGGTATTAGAGTATCAGCTTTGTAACCAAGACCACGTTTATCACTCAGGGAAATCTGAGACTTTATTATCTCAGTGATCTTTGTTGAGGAGTTATACCATCCATCAACAGTAGCTTTTTCAGCTTTTAATGCAGCGATAGCTTCTTCGCGCTCGATTTTGACTAGCTGATTTAAGTGAACTTGATCTTTAAAATCTTCTTCAATTTTAGAAAGATTTTCTATTTGAAGGTGACAGTTTTTAAGCTGTTCAGCGAGATCAAGGTTTTGATTTTCAACAACAGTTTTGCCATTCATGGCTTCATATAAACTTCTAGTCAAGAGATCGATCTTTCGAAGACTATCAGCTTCATCAATATTTAAAATATTGGTAAAGAAGGAAGGTGATACCTTAGTAGCAGAGGTTGTAGTAGAGGGAATGTCAGAATTTCCTTCCTCATCTTCAAGTTTGGCCATGAGACATAGATTGGCTCCATCATCATCTTCAGAGTCAGATGATTCTTCTTCGTCACAGGCAGCCCAATCATAGTCAGCCATAAGGCCTTTGCCTTTATTCTTAAAGGTTTTCAGCTTTGAATACCTTTCTTTCAGCTTTTTGTATTTTTCATCTCTAGTCCTGTGTGTAAAGTTTTTTTTGGGAAAAACTGAGGGTCTAGAGACTTTCTTTGACCTGCACTCGCTAGCAAAATGTCATATCTTTTCACAGTTATAGCAAGTAACAGTAGCCTTATCAACAGGGGTTGATGATCTTGGCTTGTCAGTAATAGCAAGAGGTTTATTCTTCTTGAAATTACTCTTTCTAGCAAATCTCCTACACTTATTAGCCAGGAATGCCAAAGTTTCATCATCATCTGAAGCGTCAGAATCTGATGAACGTTCAGAGTTAGTTTCCAACTCAGTGACAGTGATCGTAGATCGCTGAGTGGAAGGTAACTCTGAGACTAAAGCAACATGGGTGCTTTTGGAATCTTTTACAAGATTCTTCTTAAGATGACTAGATTGCTCATGATTCAACATCGTGCCATATAAGGTAGAAAAAGTCATGGATCTAAGATCTTTTGACAGCTTGAGACACATTGAATAATTGTCCCAACTTTCAGGTAAACATTCTAAGAACTTTGTCAGTACTTCAAAGTTAGAATATTCCTTACCAACAGTTTTCAGATCTATTATTAAGCAGTTAAAACGTTGGTGTACTTCAGAGAGAGATTCATTCTTACCACAAATGAAGCTTTCGTACTGTCTTTCCAGGTTGATCTTTCGAGAGTCCTGGACTTCAGAAGTACCTTCATACTGAACACAGATTGTGTCCCACATAGCTTTTGAGGTTTTCAGGTTCATGACGGAATGGTAGACTTCGTCAGGAAGAGCCATGGAGAGTATGTATCTGGCTTTGGTGTCGATAGCCACTTTATTCTTATCTTCATCAGTCCACATATGAATTTCCTTGGGAATCAACCTTTCTGGAATAGCAGGTCTATTTTCAGCGGCTGGAACTGCAGGATCAATTCTTATAGGAATATATGGGCCGTTTTCAAGATAGTAAGGCATAGTAGGGTCTACACCTTCTAAGAAGAGAATCATCCTATTTTTCCATAGATTAAAATTATCTCTAGAGAATCTAGGGGGTTTTGCAAAAGAACCATTGTCAATATAGTTAGTGTTTGTGTTGGTGGCCATTTTCAGAAATAGCAAGGAAGAGAAATCTTAGTATAGATCAGATCTTGTTTATGAGTTTAAAGAAATCTGCTCTGATACCACTTGTTGGTCCCGAAGGGTTATACAAGTTTGTAGAAGGGGGGGGGGGTTGAATACAAACACACGATTTTTACTTTTCTAAATTGTTTATTGATAAATCAAGACAATTTACAACTTGTTGCGGAACAAGATTAAGGATTAACCTAATCTAAACAAGTTAAGAATACTAAGTTTCTTGCACTAGAAGGAGATAAGGAAATTACGAATAATAACCTAACACACAGTAGAAAGAAGAATAAGAAGATGGCTGAGCGCACTTCATTTCTAAAGTAGGGTTCTTCTTATATACTGCATGCATTTAATGCATGTCAGTATTGCTTTACACGTGGCAGAAGCTGAGTGGTTGCATGTCATTGACCTTTGTAGACAACCTTAGTAGCCGCATGATGCACAGTGTAGAATCAGAGTTGTTGTACGATCATAGACAAAAAGGATGTCCGTTCTGACAGTTCGTACGGAGACGTGCAAGGGAGGTAAGACAATAGTACTTTGTAAGGAGACTTCATGGCCAGCTTTCGTTGAAACAGTTCTTTATCAGCAAATGATAAAGTTCAGCGATTGCTGAAGTCTTCTACTTGATATTTCACGTTGAGTGGACAAATCTTGGCTTCGCTGATATCCGCATCAGTTCATTAGTAGACTTGTCGCTGGTTCTTGAGCTTGATATTCGACTTCAGCGTAGAACATATGTTGACGTGAAACTTGTCTTCAGGGATCATAAGTAAACAACTAACTTATCAGCGATCATCTCATAGACTGAACAGGCTCAGAGCTACTCGATGAACAGAGTTCGCTGACTATTTAACTTTAAAGAGAGAGAGTTACTATCAGTGGTACTGAAAGAGTCTTAGTACTTATCAGCGATAGTGAAACTCTAATACATATCATTTACTTACAATTTTCACTAAGTGTTAAGAGAGGGTCATTATCAAATCACCGAGGGTTTGGATCAACAGTGGATCAGCATGTGACTTGGATGCAGACTTCTTTTCGCTCAGAATCTCCATCACTTCATCTTCGTCCTGGAGAAGCATCTCATAAAGTTCGTGAATAGAAACGTCCTCCATCAAGTGATCGTGCTTGACGTGAGAAGCAAACACTTTCCATTCAGGAAGGAGGTTGTTCAAGAATTTAAGTGCATTCTCCGTATTTGAACGAGTGATTTTATTCTTTTGGAACTCGTTCAGTAGGAGACCGAAACGTTCATAAGTCTGGGAGTGTGATTCGCTGGTGCGTTGCTTGAAGGTATCAAACTTTGTGATGCAGCTGTTGATCTTTAATTGGTTGCCGACTTTGCTCCCACTCATCATTCTCCACCTGATCCCACATGCCCTTTGCTGTGTCCTTGTAGCTATCGATGGCTGTGTAGATCGGATTCGGTAGAGCCTGAACAAGATACCTCTTGGCATGCTTTTCACCATCATGCATGCCCTTTTCATCCTCCCTCATCTCCGAGTATGACTTCTCCTCATACTCAACTGGAGCACCTACAGCTGTTGTTGGTAAAGCCTTCATGGGTTTAGGTTGTGGGACATTAGTTAGAGCGCGCCAGATGAACTCGAAATTATCCTTCGACTCGATGAATATCATGAATCTGTCCTGCCATTGGCTGTATTCTCCCTGGTAGAGGGTCGGCGGCTTGGAGTCGGTGCCGACATCAAGTACATCTCGAGAAGACATCTTTGTTGATTGCACTAATGTGATCGTCAGACGATTGTTCGATTCAAAGTGGTTTCCTAACGCAAGACACTAAGAGTGATGTCCTAACGCAGGTTCTAAGAGTGATCTAGGCTAAACAGGTAAGAAACTAGCTAATCAGAACTTACCAGATACAAATCCGAATGAAAAGTGTCTGATCTAGAAGTGTCCGGATCAGATGTGTGTGTAAATGTTCAAATTAGCAGAAGTATCCGGGTAAGCAGAAGTGTCCGGATAAACTCAAGTTTCCGGATAACAGAAGGTTATCGGATGAACTAAGTTTACCGGATAGAAAATAGTTACCGGATAAAATGAAACTTACTGGATGATAGATGGATCCGGATAGTGTGACTTACCGGACGATTTACCGGATAGTATGGATTACTCGGAAACAAAATTAACCGGAAACTTTGAGTTGTCCGGGTAAATGGAATTTACAGGAAACTTTAGGTTACCGGATGAATTTTGTCCGGAAAGTAACGAAATAGAGAACTTACCCGGAAAGAAATAAGGATGTTCCAGAAAGTGGGGTAGTATCCGGAAACTGCGGCTGTGGTGTCCGTATACTGCGGCTGTGGTTTCCAATTCGATAGGAATTCGATTAGGGTTGATGGGAATCTTCCTGAAAAGTTTGAAACCTTCCAAAAACAGCAAAATAACAATACCCAAATCGATAATCAAGCAAAATAGCACGGTTTTGAAGAAACGTTTTGATTTTTGATATGAACAGAACCCAAAAACCACAAACTAGATTTTGCTTAAAAACAACTCAGATGATCGAATTGGAATGAGAAAAATTGCCGAATCACTAATAAGGATGATACGAATCGAATGTAATAAACGAGAATAAGCAATTTTACCAGAATCAAAATATGGTTATTTGAACTCAAGAACACAGCGATAAACTCAATAAGAAACTTACCAGAAACCTTTTTATCACCTTGAATCGAATCGTCCGTATGCTTTGATACCAATTGAGAGTTCCAGATTAGTGCATACAAATAGTTGAAATCAACAAGTAGAAACAGTCAGAATGATTTCAACTGGTCATCCAATTCACTTTGATTACTTTGAGCGAGAATTACAATGCTGGTGATTGAATAATAATGACGATTGGTCTAAAGTCTAAACAAAATAGACTTTATATACCATGGGCCCTAAACAACCAAGCCCATGGCGCATTACATAATTAAGGCTCATAATAAAGAATAACACATTAACCCTTGAACTTCTATTCAACCTGATTTTATCTCTAACAGAGTCCTTTACTATAAATGAATTTATCATTCAATATGAGTTACTAACCATCAAAGCCGATGATTTAACTGAAAAAATAAGAAAAGCTCATGAAACAATAGACTTTCAAAGGCAGAGAATAAACGAACATAATGAGTTAAGTGATGGGTTGAAAAAGAGCAAAGCTGAATTCATGGATACTCAAGATTGTTTTCGAAGAAGAATAGATGATTTGACTGCAAAATTAAGAACTTCAGAAGCGAAGACAATTGAGCTTGAAAAATTGTTGCATTCTTATAAAGATATAAACACTGAGTTGACTGAGAAGGCCAGTAATCTGGAAGAAAAGCTGTACAAGGTAGGCCAGACTGAACAGACGATTCATCTTAACAAGCCGAAGAACTTTAGATACTATAATGACAAATGGGGCTTGGGATTTGATAATCCTCAGTATTTGAAAAATGCTTTAACCAAGTCTCCAAGTTTGTATAAATTTGAATGGCTTGATCTTCCATCAAGGTATCCTGAGTATAAAATCGATTGGCTTAATCAAAAAGACCATGAGGCTGAGGAAGAGGTTAAGAGAAAAACTACTGTTAAAATGCAACTTCCTTTCGTCTACGAATGGGAGAATAGGAAGGCCTTGGTTTGGAATTGGAAGCAAACCTTGTCTGATGACTATTTTCAGAGCTATGCTATAGAAAAACCGAAGGAGAGTGAAAACCCAGTTTTTGAAGGAAAAATTTATTATCCTCCTTTGGTACTTGAACAGAAGCTCGTAGAACTCGAAAGCAAGATTGAAGACATTCGAAATGAAGACAAAATTGCTTTTGAGGTAGAAAAGGAAGTCATGCTAACTGTTCCTTTTAACAGTGAGAGAGAAAAGTCTGAAAAGAAATTTTATGAATTTTCAAAGAAGAGTTTTGAAGAAAAGAAAGTTGTAGAGCTTAGATGCATAAAACTTTCAAAACAAAATTATGATTTTGAAAAGGTTTTATTTCTTGAAAAAGAAGAGTTTGAGAAGGAAAGAGTGGATTTTGATTTTCAAAGAAAATCTTTTGAAGCAAAGATTGCTGAGCTTTCACTGAAAATATCTAATTCGGATAAAGAATTAGACATAGAAAGAAAAGAATCTGAAAAGAAGAAAATTGAAGATTTTCAAGAAAAGAGTGTGAAAGATGTTTATGCGCATGAAAGAAAGATTTCTCAAAATGAAATAAGGAAACTGACAAGGAAGCTATCAGATTTATCTACAGAATGTATGAAGGGGAAAAAGGTTAAATCTGATATTCAAAGGGTGTCCAAAGAAATAAACGTTTTGTCCAACAAAGTTAAAGAACTTGAAGACATTATTTTTAAAGTTGAGGTTTCAAAACAAGCAAGTCCTGACACGTTTGTTCAGACTCCACTTGTTGACTCAACTGGTTCTGAATGTTCTTTCAAAACGGCTTCAAGTTCAATTAATAATGATGTTTCTTCAAAAGGATTTGACAGATCAAAGGGTTTTTCAAAGAATCAGATTCGTCCTTCCAATCTCTTTTATAATCTTTCTGGTGATAAGTCAGATGCTTCTATTTCAAAACCTTCAGAAAATCTTGTTTTCAAAAGAGTCAAGATGGTTTGGAGAGCAAAAGGCTCAACTCCTGAAAAAGGTGCCCCAAAGTCATATGTTCCTCCACCTACGGTGAACAAGAAGAACAAAGCTTATCAAGGTAAGTCTTTTGTGAAACCTAATCCTATCTATTCTGCAAATCATTTGATTAAGTTAGCATAAAAGCAAATTTGTTGTTTTTATTGTGGAACTCATGATTTTGTCAAGAAAGAAAATGTTCAATATTGGTATGGTACTTATAATATTTCTTCAAATTGAACTGCACAAACAAGCCAGGACCCAAGTTCCGCTGGGTACCAAAATCTAATTAATCTGTTTTGCAGGTTCATCATGTGTAGTGCTGAATGTCAGAATTACTACCAAACATATGACTGAAAACAGAAGATAAATATGCAATTTGAAGAAGAGTACCTGTGCTGAAACTATTTGCGTTATTTCAGGGGGAGAGATTCTAACTTTTGATATATTTGTGCTTATTGACATATCTTTTTATGCTTCTTTGTAGGGGGAGCATACACAATAATGGCTTCTAAACACCTCAGTTTAGAACCCGTACTTCAAAGAATAATTGACTTCTGATTATTTCAGATCAAGACTCGTTCTTCAACGTGTTTGAATTCTAAACACATCTGTTTAGAACTCGTGCTTCATTGTTTTTAAACTTTGATTGTCACATATTAATCTTGTTTCGTTAGGATTTCTTTGCAGATTTTGAGGGGGAGCTTATCTGATTTTAAATCAGTCTATCATGTTTTGAGGGGGAGCTTAAACATCTGACTGTAAGTATCTTCTAAACTTAATCTGAGATTGTTTGAAA
The DNA here is from genome assembly GCA_033807775.1 of Saussurea involucrata. NCBI lineage: Eukaryota > Viridiplantae > Streptophyta > Magnoliopsida > Asterales > Asteraceae > Saussurea > Saussurea involucrata. The sequence goes on along the minus strand of CM066314.1, from coordinate 214,846,058 downwards.
GAAGGACAACTTTCAAGCATGAAAAATGTATTCTTAAATGTTCAAACCAATTCTCTAATTCAAACAGATTTTATAATTTTAGAAGTGTGTTTTTAAATGTTTTCATGTATATCTCGGATTATTACATCATTATTTCTGACCGTGTGTTTCCAAAGATTAATACTTTCATATTATCTTGTCTATACTTTCAAGTACTCATACACACCAGTTCAGCTTCTTATCGACTTTGTTATTACCATGTCTCAAAACGAAACAATTTTTCGATGGTAATACTCCCGTTTGTACTTCAATTTTTGTTGAGCATCATACATTCATTCAGCGTGAGAACTTAAGCGTTTCATTCAAAGATTGTTTATATTTGTTCATATAAACAAAATTCAATTCTTTGATACCCTAAGTGTTCATGATTATCCTTCCTATTTGATCAAATTGATACATTGTCAGATTCTCAAACAAGTCTTTTGTATTCATTTCATTCTTTCAATATTCTTGTTTTGAGAAATTTTCAAAGTTTAAATGCTCAAATATTTCATGATATTATTGAGGAGCATACATTCTGATGACAATGTAATTCAACGGCTGAGATTCATATTTTTTCAAGCTAAACTGTTGAACAACGCATCATTTTAGGACAAAATTTCATGGGATCAGTGTGTGAGATTAATTGTACTTCTATGGATTCACGTTAACCAGTGTTTCCTACCCAAGAAGTTATCCTTGAGTGATTGAGGGGTGAGGGGTCGAAATCAAAGAGTGGGGGAGATAACTCATCCGGTTGAGTAATCTCATTGTGCTGAGGTAAAATGTAAAAGAGAGTTTGGTTAGAAGTGAGCAGATTAAAAACAGATAGAGGGAGTGAGAACAGAGTTAAAAGAATAAGAGAACTCTGCACCAACCACTTTCTGAGTCGGACAGCCACATTACTGGTTGGTTCACATTCTTTGGTGACCATCATTAAAACAGGCAGTGAGTTCATGCCAACTCTTGCATTTAACCCCACCAGGTACTCATTTCTTTCTCAACAAAGAAATGTTTCAATTTTTCTTGGGGACGCAGCCTATTATCTATCTAATCTTCACTCGGAAGGTTTGGATATTGAAAAAGAAGGAAGTTTGCCCCACATTCGCACTTCAATCATGCACATTGAGTCTGTGGAAAACTTGTTGTTGTCTCAACAGTTTACACATTTTGAGCCTACTAATCAAGCATAAGTTGCTTCAATCATTTCTACACTTGCACGTACACACAAGGAATAAGTTTTTTTGTCATAACGTTCATAGAAATTCCTTAGTGCTTTTCGATGATTGAATGGAAGCCCTGGAGGAGTGAACATCAAAAAGCTCCTTTCCAAAGTACATCAGTTGTACTAAGTGGCTTTGTGCAACTTACATGCATTTTAACTGATTCATCTGTTGTTTCAGGGTTACCACATGTTATGCTATCTGAATTTGAAAAGATTCGGATAAACATTTTTTTTTGGAATTGACGGTTAAACAGATCAAAAGGAGGAGATTGTTTCTGGTACTCAAAGACTGCTGAACTTGAAAAGAATTTTGATGATCATGATGCTCACAATCATCAAAAGGGGGGAGAAATATCAAACATAGAAGAAAAGTGGAGAAAGACGAATATTTCAATTTTCGAGAGTCAAGGAGGTATTTGCCAATGTCAAAGAAAGGCAATTCATGAAGTTCAAGAAGATGAAATGTTTGAAGATACAAAGACAGTTCGTGCTTAATGATAAATCAATAATGTTTTAAAGCTCAAAGCCCGTTAAAACCTCAAATCCCGTTCATTGTTCAAAGACTGAAGAATTTGCCAAAAGTCAAAGCTGCAAAGATCAGTGATACGAAGTTTCGAAGATATAAAGATTTTGTTTTGAAGACTTTGATCAACACTACACAGATTTGAAGTTCGTGTTTCAAGACTTTGTGACTATTTGTTTCGGAAAAGCCTAATGAAGATTTAAAGTTGTCAAAGTGGATTCTTGAAGATAAATTTTATCTGAAGATTCGTCAAAGGTTTAAAGTGTTGAAGATCTGAAGATTAAAGAGCTGAAGATTGTCGTTATAATTTTTTAAATCTTGAATCCATAGGGGGAGATTGTTAGTACCAAATGTATTCAAGATTTAGGGTAAATGTAATTAGTCAACAATAGTCAAAGTCAAGGTAATTGTTACGAATGGTCAAAGGTATAAATAGTATATTGTAAGGGTTTTGTGAGGGTAGCACATGAGAGATATTGAATACGTGAGTGTGTGTGTGTAATAGAGAGATGACCCTATGAGAGAGAATTTAGATCTTCATTCATATCTTGTATCAATTATCTTCTGTAATCAAGTTCTATTGTGTTAATCATTGTTATCTAAAAACTCTCAAAAGTTTTATGGGTCCGCCCGTGAGAGTTCTTGTTATAAACTAAGAAAACTCCCACCTTTTGAAAACAATTACCAACTATATGAGACGACCCAACTTATATCTATATTTAGGGTTTCAAAATTATCTTATTTTTCATACATTATTGACTTCTTTTTGCATAATATTGAGTGAATGAATCTTAAGTAATTCTTTTTATCCCTAAAACATGAATAAAATCTCAAACTATAACCAACAAGGACTTTTGATTTTACTATTGATGATTTGTAAAAACTTTGTTTCAACTTTAAAAGTTTAAAATAGTGATGAAAACCATTAACACCGTGTAACATATGGAAACTCAATGAATTTATGTTGATTTACACAAACTGTTACTCCAAATAGTCAATATAGTGATATCAAATGATTTCAATCTATATATTAAAGATATATCATAAGATGTCTGTGTTGGTAGAACAGATTGACGATGTTATGTAAATATAATATGGTATATAATACTAATTTAGAAATAGTTATTAATTGAGCTTGCGATAGAAATACAAATGCTAATTATTGATATGGTACATAATACTAATTTAGAAATAATTATTGATTGATCTTGCAATAGAAATACCGGAAAAACGGCTTTACCATAAATTACTATTCCTTGAATTCAATGTTATTTTTGATGATATAAACAGTACATGATTTGTTGTTCCCGTGTTTTTTTAAATAGTTAATGTTGTCGTTTGAATCTTCCTTTATACACACATACACACACACACACACACACACACATATATATATATATATATATATAAGGGGGGTATGGCGGATTTTTTGGGTTTCGGTTAATCCATTACGACAGTAATTTAAGAAAACATATAAAAGAAAACATATAAAACGTATACTTACAGTGATGGCAGAAGCACCAGAGTAAAGTAATCAGAGGTGATGAGCGGAAGCACCAGAATGGTATAGACAACGGTGGTCTTTTTTTTTAAGTATGGGATATACTATGAAGATCTTAAAGGAGCATAAGAAATACTGGGATTATACTAAGGAGATAGGAGGAGAGAGTTTTAGAGAGCCATATGAGAAAATGCCTTCTAATATTTCTCTGGGTTTTTTTCGGTGTCTTTTACAACTGAAATCGAGACTATAATTTATAGGCAAAATGAAAGAACTATTCTAATGACACGTAGCTAACCTATACTAGGCTAAATTATTATCTATACGAATTATTACACCCACTACCATAAAGGGAATCTTAATGCAATGTTGACAAATGAATTTGTATAGAAAAGTCTAAAAATAGAAAAAGTTATGTCGGCCATCTTCCGAAAATAATTTGTCTGGGCTGTCATGCTGATGTCACTTCTTCTAGATGAAAAAGTCTTCTAGAAGTCTCTATGAGTGCTGTCGATAGACTGTGGTGATCCTGGATCTGTCCCATCGTATTCATCTTTTTCATCCATGTTTCCGATGATGATCGGACTTGAGTCATCTTCTCCGATGAACGGAAAAACCATGATCCAGTTGTTGTGGACAAAAATCTGCGTGTAATGTCCTTCTGCAATTAACTTGTACTGTTTTCCCCAATGTCGATAGAAGAAATTTGCTGGGATTACTGGTGTTTTCTGTCCCTGTGTAATCATCTTCTCTATTTGTAGTTGGAGTGTTTCTTTGCTGATGATGTTATCCCACCATGTGTACTCGCGGCTGCATGCATATCTTATCAGTGCAGTTTGTTCATCTTCATGTTGGCTGATGAAGACACGTTTTCTTGCAGGCCTGTATGTGTGTCCATTTGCTTCAGGAAAGGATGCAAAGATTTTACACCCTATCAGTGTGCTGGATGAATGTGATGCGATATTTCCATCCGCTAAAATGAACTTTTCTCCAAATTTATTAAGGAGTGCTTCTGTCTTTGGGTTTAGGCTGAATTCAATGTAGTCGATCATCCCGTTGTGGTAGAAATTAAGGATTTGATCGTCTGTCATGTCTGTAATCTTCAAGTTAATTTGAAGTAGGAAAATGTTAGTTGGAACCTGTCCTGCATCTTGATGTGTTCTTTGAACCACTGTAACGCCTTTGTATGTCTTTTCTTGAAAGGCCATGTCGATGATATCTTGCTGTAACTAGTATAGCAATAATGGAAAATCTGTGCACACCTTGTCGGAAACCATTTGTTCGAATTCTGGGAAGTTTTCGAAAAGTGGTTGCATCGTTTGCTTCAGTGGCATATCCAGTATTCTTGCTTTAAAGCTGTCGAGATTTCTGTGTATAACTGTATTTGTTTCTTTTTTCTCAAGCTTTTGTATAAGCTGTGTATTTTTTGCTTCGAGAACAGCCATCTTTTGTTTGAGAAAACTGTTTTCAATCTGGATTTGTGTTATCTGTGTATTTTTTCCAGATTTTAGGAGTTGTTCCTGTAACTGGGCAATTACATTTTCTTGAGCCTTAATAAACTGCTCAGGATTAGTTTTTGCCATTTCTGCAAAAGTTTTTACTTCTTCTGGTTCAATGAAGAAGGTTTCAACTCCAAAAGTCCCTCGGGCTACTTTCATAGCCTCCGCAAAACTGTGATATCCTTTATAAAGTGGACTATCACACTGTATATACTGTGTAACTGTTTCCCATTTATTGAAAATTCCAGTCTTTGTTCCCCTAAAAATGATGTAGTGAGAAAAACGTTTGTGTTGTTTTTCGAGAACCTTCTGGCTTTGTTCTGAGAAATAAATACTCTGAGCGTTTAGGATTTGTACTTTAAATGATGTTGCTTGTGGCATGGTTTGAATATGCCAGATATTATCAAGCAAACATTGTTGTTTTTCTGTTAAAATTGTCCCAATCATGGGTCTGAATTTTTTCTTTGCATCAAAGCATTTTTGTAACACATAGTTACCAAATGCTATCATAGTATCTGTCTGTATATCCTTTGTCCTGCTAGACTGTGCATATCCTCTGGTTGGGATTTTTGTAGGAGTGTATGGTGCAATACCAGTATTTGGTATGCTTTTTAAAGACCGTGGTATCTGTGGAGAACTGTAAAAATCTTCTGTTTGTAGCATATGTGAGCTTATAGCATCTTGTAACATTTTCTGTGTATCAATTTTCTGTGTACTGCTTTTTTCCTCATCAGATGAGATACTCATAGCGGATGAATACCTGAGAGGCTGTATAACCTTTATTTTCCCCTTATCTTTTTTTTCATAATATATGTCTGTGTCTAATGTTTTATTTTTTAATGTTTTATTTGTTTCCTTCGTTGTTGTTATTTCCTGATTAAATAACTTTTTAAGACATAAATAACATATTTCTTTGAAACAAATATTGCATTGTGACCTTTTATCTATGCTAGGGTAATATCCACAATTATAACATTTTATATAGTTATTACCTCTTTTGTTTATCCAATCATGTTCACATTCTATTATTTCTGTATTAACATATGTGTATGTTATTTTTGTTAGATGTTCTTCATCCCTATCGCTATATATGCTGTATACTGATTCATTTTCTGAATTATCTGTCAAGGATTCTATTTCGTAATCCCCTATTTGTTCTATTAGATTACTTCTTTCTATATTTTTACCTTTGTTTGGGCATTTATTAGCTAAATGTTTTTCATCTCCGCAGATGAAACATTTACATTTTCTTGTCTGTGGTTTTTTGACATATTTATTTTTATAATTGGGTTTGTATCCTTTTTGATATGTTGTACTTTTTCTTAATTTTTTCCTTTTATAGTCATAATGACCATAAGCTTGTGGTGTATAAATAGCTGTTTTACAAAACGCGTATGCATTCTTCTTTAACTGTTCCTGTAAGGCAACTTCTTTACATCTTTCCTCTAATATTCCAAATGTATATGTTATTCTAGGTCCTATGCCTAAATTCTTCTGTTCACCATATGTTTGTTTTCATGTTTCATGTATATTTTTTCCTAGATCTCCTGGTAATTTTATAAAATATTTATCGCATAGATTATCCTCCATGGCTTGTCCTGTTTGAGATAATAATCTTGAGAAATCTATTGTGAACTCATTTATATATTTCATGTCTGCTATACTTAACTGTTCCAAATTTCGGATTGTAGTATCTTGTATAAGGCTATTGTTTTTCGCTGGATCAACTCCTAGAATAAGAGTCCTTATTTGTGATGTGAAGTTATATGGATTGTCTCCTAGGGCTTTTAGCCTATTTATTTCATCTGGGTCTTGGGCTTTTTTACTCTGCCAGATACCTAGAGAAATTGGGCCTAATGTGGTTTCTAAATAAGAGAACATATCCATGCTATCTTTTTTATTTGTTTCCCACATTCTTACAACTGTCTGTTCCCACATTAAAACTTCATCTACCCATAACTGTGGTTTTTGTCGTTCTAGTAGTAACATATTACTACTAAATATGTTTCCTATAGGTAACCTGTTACCTTTCCCTATATAATTGGATTCTTGTTGATAACTTATGGAAGGTTTTGACCAATGTTCTCTTCCTGATGTTTCTTGTGTATTGGTTCCTGGTTCTGGCCATTCTGTTTTTGGTCGTTGTGGCCTATATGGATATGTACCATACATGTGTTCATCCATATAATTTTGATCTTGTTTGTAGAAATCTGATATCATTGTTTTACCTTTTAGTATGTCTTCAACTAGGGGTAAATTATAATAATCTTGTAGTTTTTTGTAGCTTTCTTCGTATGTCATTCCTAATTCTGTCATACACTCTATGATCATATCATCTGTTTCTTCCTGTATATTTAACTCTGTGAATTTTTCATCGATAATTTGTTCTAATGTTTTATTAGTTTCTTCTATTTTGAACCCTGTAGTTTCTTCCTCTTCTAAGTCTTCTATTAAACTATAATCGAATTCTTCTTCCTCAAATTTATCAAATCCTATTAGTGTTTCATCATCTTCGTTTTCTGTATCATATTTTATATTCATAAAATTATATTTTGTTTCTTCATCATCTTTTTTGTCAGATGACTTCTTTTTAAAATCTACAAATCTTAAGCTTTGTGCTCCATTACCATCTTCATATATGTAACTTCTCTTTGGCACTAGTATTTCGTCTTCCTGACTTGTTATATCGTTTAATTGCCATTCTAATCCTGGTAATTCTTCAGGATCTATTTTTAGTGGATCTATCATTTGTATTGATTTTGAAGCTATTGTATTTACAATTCCTTCAATATTAACTTTGTATTTCATTCCTGACCGGTTGCTAGCATTCCCTAGCACTCCTATACTTATCACTAAATTATTTCCTTCATAATTTTCGTATCCCTTTGTCTGTAGAGTTATTTTGATATTTTGTAAATCATTTATATCTTTTAGAATTCCGGGTGTACAATAAAATAACGCTGTATTTTGGCTCAGGTCGATTTCCATTCCTGAAATTATTGCCTTTTTTAATTCCGTCTTCCAAATTTTGTCTAGTAATAGGGCTAATAATTTTGTCCCTATATTTTTTCTTCCTAAGGCTTTAATTCCTATGATTACTAATCCGACGTGTGCAAAATGTTTCCCTGATTGTTTTATTTTTTGTATAGTATCAGGTGAGAATAGATCTAATGTTACAGATCTGTCTACTACTCTTAGGCTTTCTTCTCTACTGCTTTGGATTAACACTGTATTTATATTTAGCAGTCCTGTCTGATATAATACTCTAGGATTTAAAATATCTAACTGATGTTGATTGTAGAGATTTATATTTCTATCTAAATCAATCTCTTCTTCTAATTGCATATTCTGTTGTGAGGAGTTTGAACCTGATCCTCTTCTAACTATTCTGTTTAAAAACGATTCTTATGAAATTGTATCCTGTATATTACTTGTTGAACTTCTTGCTTCCTGTATAGTTCTGCTTCTTCCTAAGAAACTTCTATTTTGATTATTCATTTTCGGGGTAACCAGTGTGTATATGGTTTTGGTTTTCTATTTATTTTGATATCTCCTAAATTTAGTTTGTTTATAGCTTCGGTGATTTTATCTATATCACCTTCTTTAGTTGTATCGGTCTCTTTTTTATCTTCTAATATGTTTATAACCTTATTTATTTTTTCTAATAAATTTCTGTTTTCAGTTTCTATCTGTTTTGGTTTATTACTTTCTAGCAAATAACTTAACTGTTGAATTTCTTGTTTAGTGGGAATCACTTTTCTAATTTCTCTTAATTCTTCTAGAATTTGGTTGTTTTGTTCTTTAATATATCCTAAATTCTCCGTTAGTTTATCAAAACGTTTTATTATTGCGGTCGAAGTATTTGAATCAATGATTTTGAGAAAAACCTATCCCTTAGTATCTATCCAGATTTCTTACTCCTTATCATAATATATTCATATATCCCATTAAAACTTTAAATAAACAGTAAATAATGATTAAATGTAAAAATTATACTGGGGTTTATCTTGACCCTTGAATTCATCATATCCTTTATATTTATATCTTTGCTTAATATGATCCCTGGATTTTCACCTTAGCGGGTTCTCGTAAATTATGGACTTCAACTGCCACCATCGAGCCTGATTAAGTCTTTTAAACCAAAGAATCGTACCATGCTCTGATACCAATAAGGGGGTATGGTGGATTTTTTGGGTTTCCGTTAAACCACTACGACAGTAATTTAAGAAAACATATAAAACGTATACTTACAGTGATGGCAGAAGCACCAGAGTAAAGTAATTAGAGGTGATGAGCGGAAGCACCAGAATGGTATAGACAACGGTGGTCCTTTTTTTTTTAAGTATGGGATATACTATGAAGATCTTAAAGGAGCATAAGAAATACTGGGATTATACTAAGGAGATAGGAGGAGAGAGTTTTAGAGAGCCATATGAGAAAATGCCTTCTAATATTTCTCTGGTTTTTTTTCGATGTGTTTTACAACTGAAATTGAGACTACAATTTATAGGCAAAATGAAAGAACTATTCTAATGACACGTAGCTAACCTATACTAGGCTAAATTATTATCTATACGAATTATTACACCCACTACCATAAAGGGAATCTTAATGCAATGTCGACAAATGAATTTGTATAGAAAAGTCTAAAAATAGAAAAAGTTATGTCGGCCATCTTCCGAAAATAATTTGTCTGGGCTGTCATGCTGATGTCACTTCTTCTAGATGAAAAAGTCTTCTAGAAGTCTCTATGAGTGTTGTCGATAGACTGTGGTGATCCTGGATCCGTCCCATCGTATTCATCTTTTTCATCCATTTTTTCGATGATGATCGGACTTGAGTCATCTTCTCCGATGAACGGAAAAACCATGATCCAGTTGTTGTGGACAAAAATCTGCGTGTAATGTCCTTCTGCAATTAACTTGTACTGTTTTCCCCAATGTCGATAGAAGAAATTTGCTGGGATTACTGGTGTTTTCTGTCCCTGTGTAATCATCTTCTCTATTTGTAGTTGGAGTGTTTCTTTGCTGTTGATGTTATCCCACCGTGTGTACTCACGGCTGCATGCATATCTTATCAGTGCAGTTTGTTCATCTTCATGTTGGCTGATTAAGACACGTTTTCTTGCAGGCCTGTATGTGTGTCCATTTGCTTCAGGAAAGGATGCAAAGATTTTACACCCTATCAGTGTGCTGGATGAATGTGATGCGATATTTCCAGCCGCTAAAATGAACTTTTCTCCAAATTTATTAAGGAGTGCTTCTGTCTTTGGGTTTAGGCTGAATTCAATGTAGTCGATCATCCCGTTGTGGTAGAAATTAAGGATTTGATCGTCTGTCATGTCTGTAATCTTCAAGTTAATTTGAAGTAGGAAAATTTTAGTTGGAACCTGTCCTGCATCTTGATGTGTTCTTTGAACCACTGTAACGCCTTTGTATGTCTTCTCTTGAAAGGCCATGTCGATGATATCTTGCTGTAACTGGTATAGCAATAATGGAAAATCTGTGCACACCTTGTCGGAAACCATTTGTTCGAATTCTGGGAAGTTTTCGAAAAGTGGTTGCATCGTCTGCTTCAGTGGCATATCCAGTATTCTTGCTTTAAAGCTGTCGAGATTTCTGTGTATAACTGTATTTGTTTCTTTTTTCTCAAGCTTTTGTATAAGCTGTGTATTTTTTGCTTCGAGAACAGCCATCTTTTGTTTGAGAAAACTGTTTTCAATCTGGATTTGTGTTATCTGTGTATTTTTTCCATATTTTAGGAGTTGTTCCTGTAACTGGGCAATTACATTTTCTTGAGCCTTAATAAACTGCTCAGGATTAGTTTTTGCCATTTCTGCAAAAGTTTTTACTTCTTCTGGTTCAATGAAGAAGGTTTCAACTCCAAAAGTCTCTCGGGCTACTTTCATAGCCTCCACAAAACTGTGATATCCTTTATAAAGTGGACTATCACACTGTATATACTGTGTAACTGTTTCCCATTTATTGAAAATTCCAGTCTTTGTTCCCCTAAAAATGATGTAGTGAGAAAAACGTTTGTGTTGTTTTTCGGGAACCTTCTGGCTTTGTTCTAAGAAATAAATACTCAGAGCGTTTAGGATTTGTACTTTAAATGATGTTGCTTGTGGCATGGTTTGAATATGCCAGATATTATCAAGCAAACATTGTTGTTTTTCTGTTAAAATTGTCCCAATCATGGGTCTGAATTTTTTCTTTGCATCAAAGCATTTTTGTAACACATAGTTACCAAATGCTATCATAGTATCTGGCTGTATATCCTTTGTCCTGCTAGACTGTGCATATCCTCTGGTTGGGATTTTTGTAGGAGTGTATGGTGCAATACCAGTATTTGGTATGCTTTTTAAAGACCGTGGTATCTGTGGAGAACTGTAAAAATCTTCTGTTTGTAGCATCTGTGAGCTTATAGCATCTTGTAACATTTTCTGTGTATCAATTTTCTGTGTACTGCTTTTTCCTCATCAGATGAGATACTCATAGCGGATGAATACCTGAGAGGCTGTATAACCTTTCTTTTCCCCTTATCTTTTTTCTCCATCTGTAATAAATAACTTGTTAAGATTCCTGGATAACATATCTTCTATCCCATTATCTTTTCCTTTAATATGTTCAAAATTTATCTTGTACCCACATCCTTGTATAATGTTTTGTAGATTTATCCATCGTGTCTTATTTACTTTTTTGCTTTGATCGTTTTTTATAAAGCGAACTATCGCTTCACAATCTGTTCTGACTGTGAATTCTTTTTGTAAAAATATTTTAAATTTTTCCAAAGCATTTATTAATGCTTGTATTTCAAAATCTAGGCTTGTCCAATTCATACCAATTTTGTTAAAATTTCCACTCGCATATGAACAAATCTTTTCTGTTTCTTTTGGATTATACTTATTAGGTTTAGAAAGAAGAACTGCTCCCCATCCTTCTTTACAACCATCAACCTCTATGACTATATAATCTGTGGCTAATGGTAATTCCAAAGGTTTAATATCTTTTACCTTTTCTTTAATTGTTTTGACAAGCTTCATGTCTTCTAGGTTAAAATGTCTTTGACCATTTTTTGTTGTTTTACTGTATAAAGGTCCTACTAATTTTGAAAGATTTGGCATAAATTTTCGAGCATAATTTATCAGACCTAAAAAGGCTTGTATTTGTTTAAGGCCTTCGATTTTTTCTAGAAAAACTAATATTTTTGTGGAAATATGTGATTGTAATTCTATCTTTCCATTGCCAATTTCTAGGCCAAGAAAAGATATTTTTCTTTTGAATAAATCCATCTTTCTTTTAGATACTACAAGACCATTCTTTTTTATTTCTACAAATATCTGTTGTAGATGCTTTTCATGTTCCTGTATTGTTTCACTGGTAACCAATATATCGTTATTGTATACTAGACAGGAATCATATTTAAGAAATATACTGTCCATGAATCTTTGGAATATAGATGGTGCGTTCTTGAGTCCAAAACTAAGAACATTCCATTCATATTGTCCTTCTGAACATGTGAAGGCTGTCCATGGTTTGAAGGTTTTTTCAAGCTGTAACTGATTGTATCCTGACTTTAAGTCAAATTTTGAAAATATTCTTTTCTTTTGTATAAGGTTTAGTAAACTATCTTTATTAGGAATATTATACCCATCATCTTCTGTATTATCATTAAGTCTTTTATAGTTATATACTATTCGGGCTTTTCCTCTTTTTATTTCCCCGTGGTTCCTTACCATAAATGCTGCTGATCTATGAGGACTTTCAGACTTCCTAATTAATTTTTGGTCTATCATTTCTGGTATCTGTTTTTTAAATTCTTCTTTGTCTAAAGGGCTATATGCTATATTAGTAGTTCTAATTGTTATATCCGGATTTTTGATTTTAAATTTGCATATATGTTTAACCTTTGAATTTTTTATATCTTCTCCTATGAGTCCTATCTTTTCTAGATGTAAAATCATAGGGTGATTTATACTTTTTGTAATTTCTATTCCTTTTTCTAACTCGTGTGTCAGAAAATTTGTGAGTAATTTTATAGATTCGTTTTCAACGAAGGTTTTATTTTGGTTATTTTTTAAAAATTCTAAATGTCCTTGTCCACCACGCTTTCGAGCGAACTCTGATGTATTTGTATATCGCATTGTAGGAAAGCTGTAAATATGTTTACTTAGTGTGATAAAGTTTCTTGTAAGGGTAATAGCACCATTTAATCCGAATAAAAAGTTTAATCCTAAAACAAAGTCTGAGGATTTTATATATTCTGGATTAATATTTACCTGTGGTATTTCATATTTAATAGTGTAATTTTCTGCAAAGTCTAAAAACTGTATTCCAGTTGGTTCTTCATAATGTGTAATTGTGATAAGTCTACTTTCAATTGTTCTGGTGACTAATTTGTAAGATAACGCTTTATGATATTGTTTAGGGATTAAATTATAGGATACTACACTTTTTGTTGCTCCTGTATCCACTAATGTTGTTAAATCCACAAATTTATTATTATCTAGCCATAATCTACATTGTATATGAATCATATTTGTGATCCTTTTGTCTGGATATAAGTGTGTTCATGTTCTTCCGACATTTTAATTATTTCTATTTCGTCTTCTTTCTGTTTTTTCTTTTCGACCATGTCTTCTATATGTTTTAATCTTCTTTCCATATTATCAATCTTTAATTTATGTAATTCTATCATTACCTCTATATATATATATATATATAGCCTTAGGTTTAAATGAGAAGTGCTAAATATTTGATAAATAGAGAAGTAATCTTGGCCATTTATTCGGTCAAGATCGGTTATAATTGGTTAAAAGTTGCGGCTTTGACTAGTCAAAAATTGCGGTTGTCCCAAAAATAGAAGGGCAATTTCGTAACTTTTACAAAAAACACAGGACGAATTCATATATGAATGTGTGTGATTCACATATGAACTATACGTTTATATATGAACCTTTGTAATATACATATGAACTCTTTATAACTAATTCATATATGAATCTTGTGATTCATATATGAACCTTCGTGTTTCATATATGAAACTAATTAACTGTAGATTCATATATAAATCAGTTGAACCAATTAAGTAATTCATATATGAACCTTTGTGTTTATATATTAACCTTTGTGATTCATATATGAAACTAATTAACTGATTCATATATGAACATAATTAACTGATTCATATAAGAACCTTTGTGATTCATATATGAATTTTTTTAACTAATTCTCATATGAACAAATTAACTGATTCATATATGAATCACAAAGGTTCATATATGAACCACAAAGGTTGATATATAAATTAGTTAAAAAGAGTTTATATGTGAATTACAAAGGTTCATATATGAATCACACAGATTCATATATGAACTCGTCCCGCGTATTTTTTACGAAACTACCCATCTATCTGTGCAGACCACGCGAGGAATTATCCGCTGCTTCTCGATCAAAGTCGTCGATCTTGACCGAATGAATGGCTAAGATCACTTCTTTATTTCTCAAATATTTAGCACTTCTCATTTGAACCTCTTCCTATATATATATAGGGTCAGGTTTAAGGGAAAACCTCAAAAAAACGGAAAACTGAAGAACACCCTAGGAGCCCTTCATCTGGGTGGTATACACTTGTGTATACAGGTTATTTGTAACATGCATTTGTGCATATAAAACCAAAAAGTCAACTATTTACCTGTATGCACAAGTGCATACCGTCCAGATGAAGGGTTCCTAGGGTGTTCTTCAGTTTTCTGTTTTTTTGAGATTTTCCCTTGAACCTCCCTCTCTCTCTCTCTATATATATATATATATATATATATATATATATATATATATATATATATATATATCCTCGTTGCAGACGTGAGTTTTAATCTCATGTTTATCAAAATTTCTCAGGACATTTCAATATATATAAAGTACTTTTATCGAGTATAACTTTGTATATGTAAACTTAAACTACGATCAGTATGAATCAAGGTTCTAAATGGCGTGATGCGTGGCTTGGCGGCTAGGCCAAGCCTCAAGCCTTAGGAGCGAGGCCATGACGTTTATCAAGGCGTGACTTATGGCGGCAAATCTCTATATCATATATAATATTATATATAAAACATATATTTTGCTATTAATCGACGAGTCAACGATAATAAACAAGCCAAATTAGGTTATATATTAAAAAAACTAGCAAATAAGACATTAAAAAATGAAGAAAGATTAAATATCATGTTACAAAATGTAACACCCCGCTTCCCATAACATACATCATAATACATAACATTCATACATATCATTGATTTACAACAAAAGTTACATAACAAACCAAGTACGGTCTCATTAGTCTTGACATTACAAAATATATAAAAGCTTCCAAATCATCATCCATCAAAAGCTTCCTACACTTCATCCTCTCCTGCCGATCCTTAACCTGAAAAACATATTTTTGAAAACAAAATGAGGGTTAGACCAAACGGGTCTAGTGAGTTAATCCCGGTCCTTTCCAAAATCATTATAAAACCTTTTATGTAAATCCTTTGTATCAAAATAGTTTAGATAAACCTTTGGTAATTCTTTCGTAAAATATAAACATACCACACGTATTTAAATACCAATCCAGACTCGTGCATCGTGTACATCTCATTCACCTTATTCCTCCACAAATGGCCATATTAGTTGGTAGCAAGCCAACTAATAAATCAACAACCGGTCCGCTCACCGGAACCCGGCTACACACCGGAACCCGGCAACAAGTGCACTCGTGTAGTGCAAAGCTTATATAAATACAATATATATCTCATACATCATATTGTCATTTATATACACATAATCATATTCCTACCACATAATCATCTCATATATATATATATACACACATATATATGTATCCCAGTTCAAAAACGTTTTAAAGCAAAACTCACTTGAATGCTTACAATATGCTTCCAAACCTTTCTCCGAGCTATCCGATCCTTTATCCAAAATTCTCAGAATCTGAAACCATTTACATACAAATATCTCCTTACCAACTTATGTATAAGACTTACTAGCAGGTTATGGACTCTAGATACATCTACATAACTCTTATCCTCAAAATTACCCAAACAGCCAAGTTATCCGGAAACCTCAAAGTATCCGGACAACTTTCCGGACAACACAAAGAATCCGGACAACTTAACTTTTTCGGACACCACAACCATCCGGACGACATCCGGATACCAAAGTAACCCGTACACTATCCGGTATCTCATTTCATCCGCAAAACATAAGAAAGGAGGAACTTACCCGGATACTTGAATCATCCGGACACCATCATCAGGGCTACCCGGACTCTACCGACAAAAGTATCCGGACACATTCAATTTGTCCGGACACCACTGCTGTTCATCCCAAAATTTACCCAGAATCCGACTGAAATTTATACTAGTTCGATTCTGCTAATTCTAAACCGATAGAAACACTCTACTAGCAACTATAAACATAATTTGTAAAGGAACATACCTTTATTTCACTTCCAACACTTCCAAATGGAGCCTTAACCACAAAAACCCTTCTTTCTCCTTCTTCACCTCCCAACACACACACACAACACAGATTCTGGATATTTGCTGATTTTTGAAATATCTGATTTCTAAATGAGATAATATCCAACTCAACTTACCACTTTAGTCCCTATACTATCCATAAATGACCAAAATACCTTTTTAACTTATTAATTAATCCAAACACCCCTAAACTTATAAATTCACCTAACTCACCCTAAATATCGACTTTAAAGTTAACTAAACTTAACGAAAAGATATTTTTAACTAACGAACTTACCCGGGCTATTACATTATCTCCCCCTTAAAAGAATTCTGTCCCGAAATTCGGTTAAGCGAAAAGGTATGAATACTTATCTCTACTACTTCGAACTCTATCAAAACCATAGAAACTAAATGAATAGCCACCCCACACCCACCTATATCTCTAACACAGATAAGCAACAAAAGCACGGAAATACCAAAAACCATTTTGCACCGAAGTCAGATAACACCTTAGCACGTATAAAGTTTATAAAATATACCTGTAACCTCATCAGGACTTGCTTCCACCTCTTGTTCCGTCATCTGAAAAACTCGACCCTTTGCTTTCCGTACCTCGGGCCCTTGTTTCTCTCCCGGTCTAACACTCGTTGGTCTTACTGTCATACTACCCTGTTGTGCTTTCCATTGCGGACAATCTGACTGAATATGATCCGGGGAATTGCAAACGAAACATAATCGAGTTACCCGACAGTCTCTAACTATGTGACCAGTCTTTCCACATTTGTAACAACTTCAGGAATCCACATAACAGTTTCCTTGATGCACACGGTTGCATTTTGGACATGGTCTTTTAGTTGGTCTGAAAGATGAATGACTATCAAACTTCGGGGATTCATATTCCTCCAAATCGTATGTCATTTCTTCCAATTTCCTTTTTCTAATACTCTTATCACCAACGTCTCTCCTATTATCCTGTTCTACATTTTCCGCTGCATTTACTGCAGCTGAGAAGGTATCGGGTCCTGTCGCAATCACTAGCTTTCAAATTTCTGAATTCAACCCGAAAATAAACCTCTCCATTTTCAGTGCCTTCGTGGCAACGTAGTACTCTACGAAGCGAGACTTCTCCAGAAAACTAGCAGTGTAGTCCCTAACTGATAAACTTCGCTGGTGTAAGTTCATGAACTCTTCTTCCAGTTGTCTGACGGCTGCTTGAGAACAAAACTGTCTTTTGAAAGCTGTTGTGAATTCGTCCCAAGTAAAAGTAGAGTATACATCCGACCCTATGGAATCAATGTGAGCTTCCCACCAGTAAAGAGCTTCTGCCTTCAACATCGCCGTTCCGTATAATACTCTGTCCTCATCCGCACACTTACTGGTCTTGAAGATGGCTTCTATTTCTTTTAACCATCTCATCGCCTTCACTGGGTCTCTATCTCCTGAGTAAGTTGGAGGTCTACAGTTTAAGAACATCTTGTAATCACACCTTCTTGACACTGGTATGACCGTAGGTGTAATGGACATTTCGTCTTCCAAACCAGGATCTGGTGTTTCAGTATGACGAGCTTGGTCGAACATAGCCTGGATATTTGCTTGAAGTCTTCCCATCTCCGCCATCAAATCGTCTCTTGTAATAAACTCCGTACCTCGCCCCTGAACTCTACCTCCGGTTCTGCCCCCAGTTCTACTCCCCGTTCTACCTCCGGATCTACCTCCCCCTCGCTCTCCTCTTCTTCCCCCCGTTCCTATTGGTGGATTCGTACTATTCGGATTTCCTCCTCCTCTTCTATTCGTATTTCGAGTACCACTTGCCATTCTGTAGATTCAGACAAGATTAATATACACATAAGCACATACCCCATATAATAAGGTATCCTAGTCCAAACATGCACCTGTAAGATCACAATTACACTGGCCAGGTGTAATCTGAAATTACCTTACATGATGTTCCTTCTACCTTTTATACTTAGCACCCCAAGGTTCTAATATATCAAGGACATCCTACTTCACATGCAGTTTAAGTCTAGGTACGGGTACAAATACCTAAATCCCTTAAACTAGGGCTCTGATACCATTTGTAACACCCCGCTTCCCATAACATACATCATAATACATAACATTCATACATATCATTGATTTACAACAAAAGTTACATAACAAACCAAGTACGGTCTCATTAGTCTTGACATTACAAAATATATAAAAGCTTCCTAATCATCATCCATCAAAAGCTTCCTACACTTCATCCTCTCCTGTCGATCCTTAACCTGGAAAACATATTTTTGAAAACAAAATGAGGGTTAGACCAAACGGGTCTAGTGAGTTAATCCCGGTCCTTTCCAAAATCATTATAAAACCTTTTATGTAAATCCTTTTGTAACACCCTAAAATTAGGGCTAATTTGAACCTCAAATTTCACAAGTTATGATACAAGAAACTTCAACTTATAAATATATATAACAAGGTAATTAACCACCAAGAGTACATTTACAACACATGATTCTTCAAATAACCTATTAATCTAATCACATCACTACAATCAGATTAACTAAGTTATCTAAGCAATCCAACAAAATCTCTTCTGGTTAATTGACACCTCTGCTATTCCAAAAACGCTCGTCCCACAACCCTTTACTTTCCCGAGTTGGTACCTGGTAAGAAAACATCATATGAAACGATTAGGGCAACGCCTAGTGAGAACATTCGTTACCATAATAACATTTGCAAAATCAATGTAAGCAAGTTATAACAAACCTGGTTACCCTTTTTCTTACCAAACGTGTAACTCTATTCCGTTAACACGACTTCCATCTAATCCCGTGAATATGACTGACACTCATTCCATCATCATATCATGTCTCAAAGCTACCCTACGAATCTGTACTGATTCTAGAGTAATGTTTCTATTCCGGAAATCGCAATATACACATGCCCAGTTCCGTACATATCTATTCCAGAAACCACAATATACACATGCCCATTTCTGTACACATCTAAGAAATAACAATATACACATGCCTATTTCTTAGAGAAGGAAATAGGGATTACAATATACACATGCCAATCTCTTCTTTTCCTTAGAAATCAGGAATTACGTTTATTCCATGAGTTCTCACACACACCCGAATAATGATCAATCTTCATCTATTCTACGTGTACATAACCACTAGTGCCTATGGATCCATTACACTTTACTAACGTATATGCATAACAACATATTACAGCTCATATCATATTCTCAAATCTAAGAATACTAGATAACCTATCGTATCTTCATCCTCAAATGTACCCCTTCGGCGACTTAGCACGGGGGTTCCGCTAGACAAAGCATCTAGAATCTGCATCCAGACATCAGAACCTAACATTCTCGATTTCACAAAAGTGTCCGGGACAACAGGGGTTTCCGGACAACAGGAGTTTCCGGATAACAGGGGTTTCCGGACAACTGTACTTTCCGGATAATTCCTACTTTCCGGATACCTATTTAATCCGGACAACACCCGGAAACTAAAGAAATCCGGATACTATCCGGTAACTAATTCTATCCGGAAAACTAAAGCAACTCGGATACTTACCCGGTATCTTGCTACATCCGGATACCTTCATCACAGAGGTTTTCCGGATACGATGATTTATCCGGAAACCTTCGACCTGCAGCTTAAAATTCAACCTAAATCGATGTTTGTTCTATTCAGCTCATTCCAGACCATTCCATACAGTTTATAACCAATTTATACAGCTATTTCAAGGTTTAATTTAACATGAAAACACTGATTTAAGCAAGGAACAATTGAACTCACCTATTTGAAGAAAACCCACTTTAATCTTAAACTGCTGCTCCAAATCTAATGTTACTGATTCTGTAAATCGATCAACAACACAGATTCGTTTACAATTCTCTAGCTACAACAGTCTTTATCAAAACACAGATTAAATTCTTACCAAATTGATGACCAAAACCCTTGTATCCTTCCTTTTCTCTCTTTTCTCTTTTTTCCCTCTTTCTCTTCTTCTCTCTTGACCGACCCAAAACAAGATATCAGATAAAAATCTGATTTCCAGCCACCTTATCTATATACACTTTCCAAATGTGACCAAAAGCACCCTCAAGTTTCATTAATTCCAAAAGTCACACCAAACTTTATTATCTTGAATTATAACCCTATTTGAAATATAAAACTTCCAAATACTTCAAGGTTTACCCAAAATACAAATACATCCCAATTCTCATTAAAATATTATTATTGAAAATTTAGGATGTTACACCTTTGTATCAAAATAGTTTAGATAAACCTTTGGTAATTCTTTTGTAAAATATAAACATACCACACGTATTTAAATACCAATCCAGACTCGTGCATCGTGTACATCTCATTCACCTTATTCCTCCACAAATGGCCATATTAGTTGGTAGCAAGCCAACTAATAAATCAACAACCCGTCCGCTCACCGGAACCCGGCTACCCGTCGGTCCGCACACCGGAACCCGACTACTCACCGGTCCGCACACCGGAACCCGGCTACACACCGGTCCGCACACCGGACCCCGACAACAAGTGCACTCGTGTAGTGCAAAGCTTATATAAATACAATATATATCTCATTACATCATATTGTCATTTATATACACATAATCATATTCCTACCACATAATCATCTCATATATATATATACACATATATATGTATCCCAGTTCAAAAACGTTTTAAAGCAAAATTCACCTGAATGCTTACAATATGCTTCCAAACCTTTCTCCGAGCTATCCGATCCTTTATCCAAAATTCTCAGAATCTGAAACCATTTACATACAAATATCTCCTTACCAACTTATGTATAAGACTTACTAGCAGGTTATGGACTCTAGATACATCTACATAACTCTTATCCTCAAAATTACCCAAACAGCCAAGTTATCCGGAAACCTCAAAGTATCCGTACAACTTTCCGGACAACACAAAGAATCCGGACAACTTAACATTTCCGGACACCACAACCATCCGGACGACATCCGGATACCAAAGTAACCCGGACACTATCCGGTATCTCATTTCATCCGCAAAACATAAGAAAGGAGGAACTTACCCGGATACTTGAATCATCCGGACACCATCATCAGGGCTACCCGGACTCTACCGACAAAAGTATCCGGACACATTCAATTTGTCCGGACACCACTGCTGTTCATCCCAAAATTTACCCAGAATCCGACTGAAATTTATACTAGTTCGATTCTGCTAATTCTAAACCGATAGAAACACTCTACTAGCAACTATACACATAATTTGTAAAGGAACATACCTTTATTTCACTTCCAACACTTCCAAATGGAGCCTTAACCACAAAACCCCTTCTTTCTCCTTCTTCACCTCTCAACACACACACACACACACAACACAGATTCTGGATATTTGCTGATTTTTGAAATATCTGATTTCTAAATGAGATAATATCCAACTCAACTTACCACTTTAGTCCCTATACTATCCATAAATGACCAAAATACCTTTTTAACTTATTAATTAATCCAAACACCCCTAAACTTATAAATTCACCTAACTCACCCTAAATATCGACTTTAAAGTTAACTAAACTTAACGGAAAGATATTTTTAACTAACGAACTTACCCGGGGTATTACACAAAAGACTACACATTAGGCCATTGCATGCCACAGATATAACGTGCCGTGAGACACAAGCCTTAAGCCACGACGCGTCATGGCGGCCGTTACGGCGAGCCTTTTAGAACAGTGGTATGAATACATATTTAAGATCTACTCGAAAATATCTATCTGCTATTGCCATACCTTTTGTTGTTTTTACGTATTTCCAAAGTCTTATTTTTCGATTTTTTGAGATTTGCATAATTTAGATTTTTCAAGGTATTTAGATATGAAGTTTCTATATTCATTTGATATTTTATAATCAATACATATTTCCGGCATTGTAATCAAATGAACTCTATAATAAAAAAAAACCGTCGTCTTTTTTCAAATCTTAGACCGTCATTGTTATACTCATAAATCGTTGAAACCACAAATATATACATCGTATTACTTATAAATTTATATGATCACTAAAAGTACTATAACGATGTACCCAATATCCATTAGGTTGTGTAAATAAAATATTATTGATTTTTATCTAAAAACATGTTATTATGATCGTCATTAATCGGTTATCTCATAGTATCTCCAATACAAGGTTCTTATAAACAAAAAAGTGATGTTGCTTCTGGGAACTACGTGGAGAGTTCTTATAAGAACATCATCCTCTTTGGATTCTTATTTAAGAACCTTGGTTCTTACCATTTGTTTGTGTAAAATGTCAATGTCATCATTCCTAGGCAATGCCACGGGAAAGTGAAAGGTGGCATGAAAGTAGAATCAGATTCTCTGAAGCAGACTGACTTGAATTCATGTCATGCTTGAAGACTGCTTGAAAGCTAATCCTGCATTCCTTCTTGCTTGACTGACTTTCAAAAAAAGCAATTCCACCGGGGAAGGATCCACGAAAGCCCTCGCTTGCTCAAAAAGCACAAAAATGAGGTTCTTATAAGAACCTACATTGGTGATGCTCTCATAAAGCATATATATTAGTCGCATTTTATAAAATTTTATGCGACTAGCTAATTGTCGTCTATCGACAAAAACCTATAAACAGACAACATTATCTTTTGTTATGTGGATATTAGAGAAAATATCTATAGTGATGAAATGTGCGCTAATCCGTGAGGGATTAGCGAGGGATTGAGATTGTGATTAATATCTCATTAATCCCTCGCTAATCCGTCGCTAGTTAGCGAGGGATTGGGTTAGTGGTCAATCCCTCGCTAATTACTGAGAGATTTTTTTCCCTCGCTAATTTTCGTCACTGATGTCCAATTTTCTTGTAGTGTATAATTGCACAAACTATTTTCTTTTTGGTTGTAAACCATCATATAGATTTAGAAAGATTACCATCTAAAAAATGTATAGATTTCATAAAAAACAAACAGATGTCGGTTGTTTTCTCGTTGTGGAAGCCATAGAAACGTGTTCCTATAATTTCTCACATAACTAGGTATGATTGAATCAATTTCTAGGTGCTTTTAGGGACCCATTAATGGCTTTGTCAAGCTTTCGTTCACATTAAAAAAAAGATTAAAACTTTTTTGCTTATTTATTGATCTTTATTTAGACAATCTCCATTGGATATATGTTATACTAAACACTAAATTTGATATAAATAATAATATCCACTCTATAATAGGGTCTTTATTTTTCATATTAAATTTAGTATAATGAATAATATTACACTATATTTGGTGTAACACTATTAATTTACACTATTTTTTACATCACTTTTTTCTATTAGATCTTCGGTCCTTCAATTTTGATATTTATTATTTTTGTTTTTTAAAGTGTTAAAAGTTTTAATAGGTTTTATTTGTTATATATATTATAAATTATTTTTATAACAATTTATTATTTAGGTTTTAATTAAGTAAATAACATAAAACATTCGATGAAAATAAGCTAGCATTAAAAGATGAAAACATAATCAACAAAAATTTAAAAATACATAACTTTTATTGTTTAATAAAAAGTTTGTTTTATGTATTAAAATAATTCAATCCATAATTAATAAAAAAAAGTTAAGTTATGATCTAAATAAAAAAACATTGGTATAAACAGTAAAGTTAATAAATATAAGGATATTATTAAAAATTTGATAAATTAATGTACGTACAAAAAGAAATCTGTCTAGAATATTAGGCCTTCGGTACCCGGCTCGGGATGAGCTGCGGGATGGTGCGGGGTGGGCTACGGGCCTTGCGGGGATGGCGGGGCGGGATGGATTCCGGGGATGGGATCCCGATTCATCCCGAAGGTTTATTAAAAAAAATTATTTAACTTTTAAAAATAATGCCGTTGAACGGCTCTTTTTAAACAAAAATAAATAAAATTTTTTCTCAATTTAATCCCACTATATATTTAACCCTCAACCTCTTATTTCTCACACCTCTCAAACTCTCTAAAATTCTCTCAACCTCTTATTTTTCACACCTCTCAAACTCTCTCAAATTCTCTCAACCTCTTATTTTTCATACCTCTCAAACTCTCTCAAATTCTCTCAAATTCTCTCAACCTCTTATTTTTCACACCTCTCTCATCATGAATCCAAACAGAACACCTACATCCCGTCGTAACCGACCTAATACACCACAATCGCAAGAAGATCAAGAGCTTGGTTTCCAAGCGTTTACACAACAAGGTTATCGTCCGCAATGGTTGCAACAAATTCCGCCACAATGGTCGCAACAAAATCCGCCACAATATACGCAACAATTTCCCCAACAATTTCACCAACAATTTCCTTTCCAATTTACACGTCCCGGTTTGATTGAACAAGGTTTTACTCCGGCCAACTACAATCTTCCTTCACCCGCAATCAATCTCGACGACGACATTGTTCCGGAAACCCAACCTTCTACCCCGAACACACCACAATCTATCCCGACACAACAATCTAACCCGGAACCATCAAATCCGAGACCAACGAAAGCCGCCAAACAAACGTGGAGTAAAGCCGAGGAACTCGCGTTAGTGTCGGCGTGGGTTGACGTTTCGGAGGACACCGTTATCGGTAACGCACAAAGCGGTGGTAATTATTTTTATTGTTATTATTATTATTATTATACTTAATTTTACATAAATGTAGGATGTTTTTGGGCCCGAATCGGGCATGTGTTCTTTACTCGCTTGGGTCGTGAACCAGGTTATAGATCAACCCATCAACTCAATAGCAAGTTCAACGACCTCAATAAAAGAATTAATTGGTTTGGCGGCATCTACAACAACTTGCTCAATAATAGATCAAGCGGGATGAGTGAGGCCGATATATCCCGAACGGCACACGAACGGTATCTAGCACGCCATAAAGTTGCTTTCACTCACGAACAAGCTTGGGACGTCCTAAAAAAATGTCCAAAATGGGGAGCCGTTCCAACGATGACGACAACTTCATCGCGGGGTTCAAAACGTACCCAACCTTCCGATGATGACGATGACGAGCAAATTCAACGACCCATCGGGAGAAACAAGGCAAAAAAAACATAACGAGTAATACGTCCGGGACGAATACGGACGAAAGTGTTACTCAGTTGTTGACGACGTTCAACGACAAGATTGATGATACAATGGAATACAAAATGAAAAAACTCGATCTCGAAATCGAACGCTCAAAACTCGAACGACATAGGTTGGAACAAGAACTCGAAATCGAACGCTCAAACCGATTTGAGAAAGACTTCGAGTTTTTCATGACCCCGCATGATCACCTTACGGGAAACGCTTTGAGGGTTACTTTAGCGAGAAAATAGCAAATTCAAAAATTTCATAATTGGTAGTGTTTTGTATTTTGTAATTTGTATTTTTAATGAATGGCATGAATTTTTATTTTTATTATTTATCTTATTTTTATTTATTAAAAAATATATAAATATTTTTATTTTGTTAGATAATTAAATGTATAAATAAAAGAATTAAAATAAATGAGGTGGCAAAAGGGTTTGAGGGAATGGGGTAAGGGTGTTTAGGCCATCAGTACCCCATGGAAAGAATCTTTCAAATATTCCACTCCACATCAGCGGCACATCAGCTTTTCTCTCATCCCTCACTCAATCCCTAACAATCCCTAAACACCCGTACCCCATTCCCTCAAACCCTTTTGCCACCTCATTTATTTTAATTCTTTTATTTATACATTTAATTATTTAACAAAATAAAAATATTTATATATTTTTTAATAAATAAAAATAAGATAAATAATAAAAATTAAAATTCATATCATTCATTAAAAATAAAAATTACAAAATACAAAACACTACCAATCATGAAATTTTTGAATTTGCTCTTTTCTCGCTAAAGTAACCCTCAAAGCTTTTCCCGTAAGGTGATCATGTGAGGCCATGAAAAACTCGAAGTCTTTATCAAATCGGTTTGCGCGTTCGATTTCGCGTTCTTGATCCAACCTATGTCGTTTGAGTTTTGAGCGTTCGATTTCGAGATCGAGTTTTTTCATTTTGTATTCCATTGTATCATCAATCTTGTCGTTGAACGTCGTCAACAACTGAGTAACACTTTCGTCCGTATTCGCCCCGGACGTATTACTCGTTGATGGTTTTTTTGCCTTGTTTCTCCCGATGGGTCGTTGAATTTGCTCGTCATCGTCATCATCGGAAGGTTGGGTACGTTTTGAACCCCGCGATGAAGTTGTCGTCATCGTTGGAACGGCTCCCCATTTTGGACATTTTTTTAGGACGTCCCAAGCTTGTTCGTGAGTGAAAGCAACTTTATGGCGTGCTAGATACCGTTTGTGTGTCGTTCGGGATATATCGGCCTCACTCATCCCGCTTGATCTATTATTGAGCAAGTTGTTGTAGATGCCGCCAAACGAATTAACTCTTTTATTGAGGTCGTTGAACTTGCTATTGAGTTTATGGGTTGATCTATAACCTGGTTCACGACCCATGCGAGTAAAGAACACATGCCCGATTCGGCCCCCAAAACTTCCTACATTTATGTAAAATTAAGTATAATAATAATAATAATAATAATAACAATAAAAATAATTACCACCGCTTTGTGCGTTACCGACCACGGGGTCCTCCGAAACGTCAACCCACGCCGACACTAACGCGAGTTCCTCGGCTTTACTCCACGTATGTTTGGCGGCTTTCGTTGGTCTCGGATTTGATGGTTCCGGGTTAGATTGTTGTGTCGGGATAGATTGTGGTGTGTTCGGGGTAGAAGGTTGGGTTTCCGGAACAATGTCGTCGTCGAGATTGAAGTTGGCCGGAGTAAAACCTTGTTCAATCAACCAGGGATGTGTAAATTGGTAAGGAATTTGTTGGTGAAATTGTTGGTGAAATTGTTGGGGAAATTGTTGCGGATATTGTGGCGGATTTTGTTGCGACCATTGTGGCGGAATTTGTTGCGAAAATTGCGGATGATAACCTTGTTGTGTAAACGCTTGGAAACCAAGCTCTTGATCTTCTTGCGATTGTGGTGTATTCGGTCGGTTACGACGGGATGTAGGTGTTCTGTTTGAATTCATGATGAGAGAGGTGTGAAAAATAAGAGGTTGAGAGAATTTGAGAGAGTTTGAGAGGTGTGAGAAATAAGAGGTTGAGAGAATTTGAGAGGTGTGAGAAATAAGAGGTTGAGAGGTGTGAGAAATAAGAGGTTGAGGGTTAAATATATAGTGGGATTAAATTGAGAAAAATAATTTTTTTTAGTAATAGAGCCGTTCAACGGCATGAATTTTAAAAAATTTAATTAAATTTTTTTTTAAAAACCCTTCGGGATGGATCGGGATCCCATCCCCGGATTCCATCCCTTACCGCCATCCCCGCAACCTCCGTAGCCCACCCCGCACCATCCCCGCATGATCCCCGCACCATCCCGAGCCCGGGTACGGATGGCCTTAGGGATTGAGTGAGGGATTGAGAAAAGCTGATGTGACGTTGATGTGAAGCTGAAATCTTTGAAAGATGGGGTCATGGGGTACTGATGGCCTTAGAATCTGATGTAAAAATAATAAATATTAACCACTACTACTTTTAAAATTTAAAGTATGACACATGTATTGGAGATGCCTTCATCAGCATCCAAAGAAATCTCCATCTCCACCATTAGCATATTCTATTATTATTCAAGTGATATTAAACAATTAAATTCATATAAAATAACTAAAATATATAAGATGCTAACAGGGAATTTAATTAAAATACCCAAAATTTGAATTTGACTTACCAAAATACCTATTTCTCTCCTGAATTTGCCAAAATACCTATTTTTCCCGCGACGGGGTCCGCGATCGCGGGCAGGGAGCAATTTTGAAATTTTTTTATTTCATATTTACACTTTCAGTCCCTGCCCGCGAAGGTGTCCCGCGATGGGGACCAATTTTGAAAAAATTTTATTTCATATTTACACTTTCAGTCCCTGTCCGCGATTGCGGACCCCATCGCGGGAAAAATGGGTATTTTGGAAAATTCAGGAGAAAAATGGATATTTTGGTAATTCAATTTCAAATTTTGGGTATTTTAATTAAATTCTCATTCTAATATCACTTATATAGTAAACTTAATTTATATACTAAAAAATATAAAATAAAATACTAAAACGGTATAATTAAATTAAAAAGAATCAAATAACCCCTAACAAAAAATAAGCACCTGGGTAAATCTGTGTCTCACAGAGTAGGCATGGAAATGGGCCCTGATCCGTTGGGAACCCGATCCATCCTTCCCGATCAAGGATGGGGATGAGAACGGGGACGGGGATCCCCGTTTGTCTCAAAATTGGGTTGGGGACGGGGACGGGTATGGCACTCCTTGCCTCGCCCAGTCTCCGTTATATATTTAAATTAATATATTAATATATATTATTTACTTAAACTAAATCGCTGATTGATAATTTTCTATTTCCTATTTCCTAACTAGGTTTAGAATATAAAAATGTTATTTGTAGGATGTTAGTATGTATTATGGACGTCAAATTAAAATATAATTACTCGATATGATTTTGGATATTACTCGATATGTTTTAGTACGTGTGACGTTAACTTTTTTTTTGAATTGGGTTGAATTTCTTTTGTTTTAGGTTATTAATTACTATATGATGTTGTGATTTTGTTTTTGTATTAACATAAATTTTTTTAGATAGAGGAAAAATATATATTTCCCGGTGGGGACGGGGATATGATCATATTCTCCGGCGGAAACGGGGATGAGGATGAAGCTAAGGATCGGGGATGGAGATTGAGATCACGGCCCAATTCCCATGCCTATCACAAAGCTTAACGAGACATCTGCGTCATAGCACATCTTTTAAAGCATTGATTTATCAAATATCGAAATCACTCCTGGTCAAAACTCGTATGTTCTGGAAGCAAAGAGCTAATATGACAAAAAGGAAAGAATATATAAGAGGTTGAATTAAAGAGGACATAGATAATATATATATATATATATATATATATATATATAGCGACTGCTTTGAAAGAGAAAGCCAATATATATATATATATATATATATATATATAGTTGGAGGTTCATGCAAGAGTGTGTATAGCTTGTAATTCACGCCACCATTTTCACAACTCAAATTTATGGGGAACATTGACTAATTTAAGTAGGAAGACAATTGTAGTGGTTAGGTATCTCCACAATTCCATTTTGTTCAATGATCAACAAATGGATATGAAACTTAAATTCACAATCGAAAGGTAGTAGAGATCCACCTGATAATTAATTGCAGCAAATGTAATAAACAAGTGCCAATACAAACTAAATATTTCTTTCCTTCTATGTTTATAAGTTATCTATATTTAGACCTTTCTTGTAAAGGTGGTTAATTAAAACAAATAACACCCGAATTTAGGGGTGTTTGGGATTGCTTATTTTTTTGACTTATTTGCTTATTGCTTTTTTCTCACCGCAAATAAGCTACTTTTAGTGTTTGGATTGGAAAAAAGATAAGTGTTTATGACTTTTTTCCACCACAAATAAATTGTTTTTGATAAGTTAACCCATTCTAACTTATTTGAAACTGCTTATAACTTATTTGTCCAAATTACATTTTACCCCCAACTCCTTTTTAGCACGACATAAGTTGATAAGCACTTTTCAAAATAAGCATAAGTTGTTTATAACTTGGTTGTCGGTTTCAACTAGTTGTTCGGTTTTGCTGTTTTACGCGATTATGATCAATGTGAGTTTTCTTTTAATCATTTTCGAACTGAAATACTTATGTTATAAAGTGGTTAATATGTGATATGTGTAGTAATGACTGTGAGTTATATGGAATGTGATTATTGAAATAAAATCTCATATGTTTGAGCATTGCACTACACTATTGCATTTTGGCCGGACTTAGAGGCCGGATGGAGTTGGCTGTACCGAAAAGGGGCAGCGGAGTTGGTTGTACTTAAGGTACTTCGGAGAAAACTAATTAGTTGTGCTTAGCGGCCAACTAATTCTGATATGGTTATAGGCAACAAAGCGTGTTGTGCACATTGCATGAAATTTAAGATGTGAATTGTTGATGGTTTATCTTAATGATTTCATAATATTGTCATTGAACTGTCAGGGGTTTTCTCTTAGACCAATTGGTCTAACCCTCATTGTTTTTCCCAATATGTATTCCAGTACATAAGACGGGTAAGGGCAAAGGAAAAGAAAAGCTATGATTTCATGTGAAGTTATATGCTTAGTTTTGGGAGGTTGTTATGAGATGCTACTTTTAGTTGTACTATATTATGTGACAATGGTTTTTTTGGATGTAGTATTATGTATGTATATATGTCCTTATGTTTCAAAAGAAAAAAGTTGGTACTTTAATATGTAGTTAGTGTAATTCTGGACTTCGGGACCGTATATGTATATGTGGATGTTTGCAATGTACATGTTTGTATGTATTGTATGTTACATGTTATATGATCAGGATAGGTTGTTACAGCGGGCTGCGGAAAGCATAATAAAAATTCAGCAATTTGAGGCTTTAGCTCGTAGAATTGTTGCGATTGATACAATAGCGGAAGTGGGTCTCCTTGAAGAAGCGTCAATTTTAGAAAGATCGGAGTGTGTCATTAAAATTCAAGATTTAAGGAATTACTCGATATTAGACAAAAGTCCTGTTCAAGGTGCACTCCTGTAGGAGATGAAAACTCGTGCTTCTTCCATGGTACATTGAACTTCAATCGTAAGAAGTCGAAAATCAATGGTCTTAATATCAACAACAAGTGGGTCACTTTTCCAACCCGTATTAAAGATAAATTCTTCAGTTTCTTTGAAGGAAAATCCAGAGAATCGGTTTACTCTCACCCATCAATCCGAAATGAGAAGTTTAGAAAGTTGTCAAAACATAGTAAGGTTTTTCTAGAGTCCCCGTTCAGTTTGGAGGATGTTAAATCAACGGTGTGGAAATGACAAGGTGCAGGTCAGATGGGTTCTCTTTTGGGCTTCTCAAAAAATGCTAGGAAGTAATCGGTCCAGATGTTTTTCTGCGGTTAAATTCTTCGAACATCCTACACTTAACTCTGGTTGCAACTCTTCCTTTATTTCCCTTGTTCTGAAAGTGAGAGATCCTCACAACCTATCGGAATATAGATCAATCAATCTTATCGGGTGCATTAGTAAATTCATTTCCAAAACTTCGGTAGAAAGACTTAAAAAGGTGGTGGGTGCGCTGATTGGTAGCGAACAATCGACTTTTATTCAAGGACGAAAGTTCTCGATGGGCCTCTTGTTGTTACTGAGACTATCGCCTGGGCGAAAAGGAGAAAAAAACATTTTTTAGTATTCAAGGTGGACTTTGGAAAATCTTTGGACAGCCCGAACTGGAAATATATGGAAGAAGTAATATTGCAAATGGGATTTGGGCAGACATGGAGAAAGTGCATTTGGGTGTTCATCTCTTTGAGAAGTTCGGTTCTAGTCAATGGGGCTCCAAGTAAAGAGTTCAAAGTGGAGAAAGGTCTTCGATAAGGAGACCATCTTTCCCCGTTTCTTTTCAACATCACGACCCAAAGGCTAAATGTAACAACCCAATTCCCATATACACAATAATTCACATAATGTAACATAACATTCATATAACAAAAGAAACATCATGTTACAATTTCAGTCCCACAGTCTTTTACAAATAAAAGAAACCATTGTACTACAAACTTTGTACTAATTACATACATAACAATTAATATCATGATACGACTGCTAAACAAGCCAAAATCTTCATCTTATAATCCTTCACAAAAGCCATCCCTTGGTTACTCTAATTACTTGCTCTTACATGATCCACCACCTGGAATACATATTTTAAAACAAAAATGAGGGTTAGACCTTGTGGTCTAAGTGAGAAAAATCCCTGTTAGTTTACAAACCATTTATATAAACTTCATTCATATAAATCACGCGACACAATCATATATATCTAAAATCAAGCGCACATATCATGTACCTTCCCTTCTCATTCCTCCTGGCCATATTAGTTGGTAGCAAGCCAACTAATAATATACAACGCTGTACAACATCTACAGCCAAACAACGCTATACGGATTCTATAGCCAAACACACCGGTCCTAAGCCCGGCCAAAGCATTATAACACATTATAATACTTACGTAAATATAATACCTCAATATATTATAATTCACATATCGACACATGATTACCAATTATCACATTCCCAAACCATACATATATGTATTCCAGTTAAAAACGCTTTTTAAAGTAAAACTCACATGTTTTGATTATTACACATGCTCGCAAGCTCCTTTCAAACTGGTCTTATCTCTTACCACGACTTCCACAAAATCTGAAACAATTTAAGGTACATATACTGCTTTACTAGCCAACATATAAAGCTTACCAGTTCCTGTTCTCAACTGTATCACTAAACTTAACAACTACCGAGACTATACAGAGTACCGGGCTTCTCAGTACCGGGACTTCACAGTACCGGGACTCTTTGGTAACGGGAGTTTCACTATACCGGGACTCCACACTACCGGGAGTCCACCGGGAGTCGTCAGTACCGGGACTCCACCGGGAGTCGTCAGTACCGGGAGTCTACCGGGACTTCCCCGGGACTCTCAAGAACACAGTCGGTTGTTTTCTGAAAAATCGATTGAAATCTATACCAATCACAGAAATCCTATCTTCTAAACCGATAGATATCTTCTATTACTGATTACCAACACAAAATATAAAGGTACTTACCTCAAAATCAACTTCAACCAAATCAATCGATGCTTTCTCCGTATGTTTCCTTTCTTGCTTCTTTTCGCCTCCAGAGCTCCCGCACACACACTCTTTCTATTTTTAGGATATCTGAATACTATCTGATGCTTAAGAGGTAATATCAAACCACACTTACCAAATGGACCTTGAACTTCTCATTAATGACCCAAACACCCTTAAACTTATAATTTACCCAAACTTACCCTGAACATCATATTTTATAGTTAAATTATCTAACGGACTTACCCGGGGTATTACACTAAATGTGGTATGGTGTAATACCCCGGGTAAGTTCGTTAGTTAAATCCTAATTCCGTTAAATCTAGTTAACTTTATAAAACGAGGTTTAGGGTAAGTTAGGGTAAAATAATAAGTTAAAGGGGTGTTGGACATTAGTGAATAGTGCAAGGTTTAAATGGTAAAATGGGATTTGATATTATCCCTTTAGGATCTCATATATTTCATTCAGCAGAAATATCTGTGCGTGAGTGTGTGTTTGGAGACGAGAAGAAGCAGAAGAAGAGTTCGTACGGTTAGGGCTTCAATTGGCTTGGTTGGAAGCGATTTTGAGGTAAGTCATTTATGTTTTATGTTTATAATCAGTAGTATTAGACTTCTATCGGATTAGAATGTTTAAATAGTAGTTGTATAGGTTTAATTTGGATCTGGGTAAAATGGAACCGACTGTGTTCTTGAAAGTACCGGTATATTTCATTGAGTACCGGTAGTGCGGAGTACCGGTAGTGTGGAGTACCGGTAGTGCGAAGTACCGGTATTGTAGAGTCCCGGTACTGTGGAGTCCCGGTACTGTGTGGAGTTCAGATAGTTTTGGGTAGTGTCTGGATATAGTTTATGATTGTATTTTTGGATTAAGTTGCTCCGAAAACTTCCTGGGGGGCGGCCTCCAGACCCCGCAAGGGCGTTGCCCCTTGACCCCATCCGCTATCCGGGTAGCGGATCCCCCGTGATAAGTCGCTGAAGGGAGAACTGTTGAGGATAAGATTTTAGTAGGCTTTATGTGTTTGACTAGTAAGGCGATATTTGTATTTAATCTGTTACAGATTCTGTGGATTTGGATTGAAAGACTGAATCTTTTGGAGAAAAGCTTGGAAGTGTTTATGGATAAGCGATCGAGGTGAGTTTTGCTTTAAAACGTTTTTGAACTGGGATACATATATATGTGTATATATATATAAGATGATTATGTGGTAGGAATATGATTATGTGTATATAAATGACAATATGATGTAATGAGATATATATTGTATTTATATAAGCTTTGCACTACACGAGTGCACTTGTTGCCGGGTTCCGGTGTGCGGACCGGTGAGTAGTCGGGTTCCGGTGTGCGGACCGACGGGTAGCCGGGTTCCGGTGTGCGGACCAGTTGTTGATTTATTAGTTGGCTCGCTACCAACTAATATGGCTATTTGTGGAGGAATAAGGTGGATGAGATGTACACGATGCACGAGTCTGGATTGGTATTTAAATACGTGTGGTATGTTTATATTTTACGAAAGGATTACCAAAGGTTTATCTAAACTATTTTGATACAAAGGATTTACATAAAAGGTTTTATAATGATTTTGGAAAGAACTGGGATTAACTCACTAGACCCGTTTGGTCTAACCCTCATTTTGTTTTCAAAAATATGTTTTCCAGGTCGAGGAATTGATAGCGGCAAAGGAAAGAATAAGGTGTAGGCTGCCTCCGTTGATCGATGATGTTTAATAAGCTTTTATATATTTTGTAGTTTCAAGACTAATGAGACTGTACTTGGTTTGTTATGTAACTTTTGTTGTAAATCAATGATATGTATGCATGTTATGTTACATGATGTATGTTATGGGATCTGGGTTGTTACAAATGGTATCAGAGCCCTAGTTTAAGGGATTTAGGTATTTGTACCCGTACCTAGACTTAAACTGCATGTGAAGTAAGATGTCCTTGATATATTAGAACCTTGGGATGCTAAGTATAAAAGGTAGAAGGAACATCATGTAAGGTAATTTCAGATTACACCTGGCCAGTGTAATTGTGATCTTACAGGTGCATGTTTGGACTGGGATACCTTATTATATGGGGTATGTGCTTATGTGTATATTAATCTTGTCTGAATCTACAGAATGGCAAGCGGTACTAGAAATACGACTAGAGAGGGAGGAAGAAATCCTAATAGAACGAATCCAATAGTCGGGAAAAGGGGAAGAGGAAGAGAAAGAGGTAGGGGCAGAACTGGAGGCAGAGTTCAGGGGCGAGGTACTGAATTTATTACAAGAAATGACTTAATGGCTGAAATGGGAAGACTACGAACCAGTATACAAGCAATGTTTGACCGAAATCGTCACAACGAAGCTGAAACACCAGACCCTGGACTCGAAGACGAAATACCAATCATACCGACTGTTATACCAGTACCAAGGAGGTGCGACTACAAAATGTTTTTAAGCTGTAAACCTCCGACCTACTCAGGAGACAGGGACCCCGTGAAAGCGATGAGGTGGTTGAAGGAGATTGAAGCTATCTTCAAAACTAGTAAGTGTGCTGACGAAGATAGAGTACTATATGGAACCGCAATGCTAAAAGCTGATGCCCTATTCTGGTGGGAATCTCACATTGATTCCCTTTCGTCGGATGTATACTCTACTTTTACTTGGGACGAATTCACAACAGCATTCAAAGGACAGTTTTGTTTTCAAGCAGCAGTTAGACAATTGGAAGAGGAGTTCATGAACCTACACCAGCGAAGTTTATCGGTTAGGGATTACACCGCTCTCTTTCTGGAGAAGTCTCGCTTTGCAGAGTACTATGTTGTCACGGAGGCTCTAAAGATGGAAAGGTTTATTTTTGGGTTAAATGCAGAAATTAGAAAGCTAGTGACTGCAAAAGGACCCGATACCTTCTCAGCCGCAGTGGATGCCGCGGAAAATGTGGAACAGGATAACCGGAGAGACGTTGGTGATAAGAGTGCTGGGAAAAGAAAACTGGAAGAAACGATGTACGATTCGGAAGAATACGAATCCCCGAGGTTGACACGGGGTTTTCACACCCCGCGTATCTTACCGCAAGCGTACGGGTCGAAGTCAAGTAATAGTACTTGGAGAAGTACGAGTATCGAATCACGGGGAACTAGGAACTAAGTATCACAATTACTATAGGCTCTATTAACTGGACTGTCGAATTTAGAGATGGTTGGTTTTAAACTAAATTCTAGCAAATCACAACATAAACGCAAACAAAGCAAAGGACAGATTAGGAACTTCGATAAAGAAAAAAGTTGAGGGTTGGAAATCCTCCGGTTCTACACACGCACACAAACAATTCAAACAATTACCAGTTTATCCCCTTAATGATTCCCAAATCTTTTAAAGTCACCGTTGTTCTCTTTCAAGCCACAACGGGTTTTACTTTGAAAAGGATAAGTTTAATCTCTCGATCTCACCTATGGATTCCAAAACACATTAAGTACTCGATTTATGTTAAATTGGCTAGATTTAATCTCTCGATATCAACCTAACGGTTTAATTGGGACTAAGACTTATTCAGTATATCTCTATCACTGATTTATCGTCTTAGGCATGCAATTCCTAGTTCTATTTAACAGTTAATTCTCTCGAACTCAACTGGAAATAATAAATCAATTAAAAGCTAGCTAGACTTTCAAAGGCATTAAACACAAAATCACATTCTTCATTAATCAAGGAAAAACCAATAGAAGTTCAAATCATCTGGTTACATGCTTTATAAACCGAATTCATTCCAACCCCCAACACGAACCGGTTAGTTCATGTCGGTGGTGGATTCAAACACAAGAGAGAAAGATGAAACTACGTATGTAAACATGGTAACGCGAAAGATTAAAAACATGAAAATTAACATGATGAACTCCCTTCAATCATGCTTGTATCTACGTTCCGTGATGATTGTCTCCGTGATCGGCCCTCTAACGTGACTCCGAAAGCTCCGAAAAGTCGCCGGAAATCGCCCCAAAATCGCCCCTGGTCGTCTCGTAAAAGTTCGATCTCTTTGAATGACCTAAAACCTGGAATAAAAAGCTGAAAATCGCGAAACAGTGACTTACGCGACTTGCTGCGCGACTTGCAAGTCGTGTGGCAGGTCGCGCGTGTCCATTTTGCTGCGTGGGTCGTTTTCTGGTTCGCGGTTCGGGTCCTGGTTCGGTCGTGGGTCTTGGGCTTGACTCGTGGGCTTCCGTTAGGCTTCGTTTGGAATCGTTTTGGGCTCTTTTTAGCTTCTTTTCTCGAGGAATGCCGCCTTTTAGATAACCTGTGTAAATCACTAGATAAACCGTAAAATACACGCCTTTTTACTTGAATACAAGCCAATCTCATTGGTTTGAGAACCGGAAATAACGCCAAAAAGTGGCGTTATCAACAACCCCAAACCGAGCGTTGCTTGTCCCCAAGCAAATTAGCGATAAAACAGAATTAACGCACATATCAGTGAAAATATAATAACTGCACAATTCCCAATCGATACCAAGTGATGCATCGGTGATTTCCCATACCCGTTAATATCTATCTCACTCTCGCCTCATTCTCATTTCGTTTGACCTATGACCTTCCATTGGGAGTTGAACTCATGACCGTTCCGATCACATCGGGGTTAGACTAAGTCTGAACATACTAGGGAAAACATTCCGCCTCGACCCTACCTCACGGGATACTCTCGTTTCGCTCTCGAACCTAGGTTATCGCTCGTGTTGTCATGTGTATGGAGTTTATGTACAAGAACACGCAGTAATTACATGACAACTATAAAGAAAGACGCACACATGTCCAAACTTTTGATCTCAGAAGGAATCAAATAACAGGACAGGGAATATCGGTAAAGGTGGCCATAGACTCTAATCACGTTTTCCAGAAGATCATCCAGGTCTTTACATGGGTTGTAACGGGGCTGAGGTTAAGGTTAAGAAACGAAGGGTATAAAGGATCAAAAATCATCGGTGTGTCAATCATTTGCAATTCTGAACTCTCGTTGCCTCACATTCGCTCACTTGGTCCTTTCTCGTCACTATTGGAGTCGCTTTGACTCACTTATTATGCAGCTCGACTAGAGACTATCTAACTAACGGTATTTTTTTTTGGGACTTCATTGGTCCTCTTTATTTGATTGGGGCATCATTGGCCCATTTTATTTTCGTAACTGGCCTGATTTCTTTCTTTTCCGCTTTATCTCTCGTAGTTCATTACCGCTTCTGATCGACACACTTTCGGATAAGGTTGGCTAAGGCTTATGGCTAAAGGTTTAATGATGGGTTTAGAAACGAAAAGGGTGAGTGTTTGGCTTCAAAAGGGCTAGGGATACACATAAAAGGGTAAAAAGGAAACGATAGCTAAAACAGGTTAAAACAAACACATAATGCCTGGAATCATGTCTTAAGGCCCACATGATTTGGTCTACTATACCCTTACCTAATATCCCGATGTTCGTCTTTGCTACTCAATACAACAATGTAGCGAGATCATTCTACATTCACGACAAGGAATTCGAAAAAGTGTATAAGAATTTCGTGTATGAATCCCTCGCAATGAAAAACGTCTTTTAAGGCTCAAAGATCACTATCGGGTGGTCTCCACTAATGTCCCTAGTCATATCCTTTCCCGGTCCTTCCCTAACGGTCACGTCACTATCACAAGATTCTTCCCACAATGGTCGGTCTCAATCATTCAAAACAAAAAAATTAGCTACTTTAATCTAGACACTCAGAAGTGTAGGAAATCTACGTGCATAACTTGGGCCCGATTGGGCAACCCCAAACCTTACCCACACATTGTCCCCAATGTGCAAGTAAAGTCGTAGGCGATGCAACGCAATCATTGTGCAGTTATTGAAGAGAACATGCACGGCATTACATATCATAGCAAAAGAACACCCAACGTTTCTAATAATAGGCACCCCAAACCTAGGCCGTGACCTAGGTTTGCCAAATAAAAGCCAACCCCAAACCTCGGTGAAACCAAGGTTTGCACAGGGTCTAATGTGAGTGTGTAGATGGTTCAAAAATGAGGTACCCCAAACCTAAGTGAAACTTAGGTTTGTTGCATCTCGTTCAACTAATACAAAACATCCATCGTACACCACTCTTTTAGCAGAGAAATGATTAGTACATACCTGTTTTGCCCGGCCAGAGGAGATTCTTGAAAGATTGATCATTTGGAGAAGGGGGGGAGAGCATGCACACACAAAAGAAACAAACAAACGACGGAAGAAAAACAGGAAAACAGAAACACACAAAGCAAGAAAGGAATAAAAGCTGCACGAAAAACGAAAAATGAAAAACGAGGCAAATGGGACTCCCGCGGTTTAGCCCGCGACTTGCAAGTCGCGTGGCAAACCGCGTAACCCTCTATTTCAGAAAACCAACAGAGGGCCCCGCGACTTGCTGCGCGGTATGCAAACCGCGTGACAAGTCGCGTATGTCCCTGTTTCAGCTATTTTTGACTTTTTTCGATTTTTCGATTTTTATGGCTTTTCGTAAATAAAAACACACGCAAAGTAAAAATAAAAGGAAACAAACCTTAGTGGGTTGCCTCCCACCCAGCGCCTTATTTAAAGTCGTGACACGACTATGTGGGTTCAGCTCGGCTCAGTATCCGCAGACTCGTATCGCCCACACTTGCGATTTTTCGCGGACTTCTCTACTCCTTCCTCTCTTTCACCACTTCTTCTTTCCGGCAACTTGAACCTCACGTTCTCACCGCCAACTCTGAACGTGATCTCACCCTCTTCCATATCAATTAGTGCCCGACTCGTGGCCAGGAAGAATCGTCCCAGGATCATCGGGACCTCTTCGTCCTCATCTATGTCTATCACCACGAAGTCGACAGGAAAGTAAAACTTACCAACTTTGATTAGCACGTCCTCGATTACCCCATATGGATACCTTATCGACCGATCAGCCAGCTTAAGCGTCATGAATGTGGGACTTACCTCGCCCAATCCAAGTTTCCTGAAAATAGAGAGGGGCATTAAATTAATACTTGCCCCTAAATCACATAACACTTTATTAAATGAAAACTTCCCAATTTGGATAGGGATAGAAAAACTCCCTGGATCGTTGAGCTTCTGGGGAAGCTTATTCTGGAAGATGGCGCTGCACTCTTCAGTGAGTGCAATGGTGGCCTGATGATCGATTGCCCTCTTCTTGGAAAGGATCTCTTTCATGAATTTCATGTAAGAGGGCATTTGGGTGAGAGCATCTGCAAACGGAATATTAATGGTTAGCTTTTTAAAGACATCAAGAAATTTAGCAAAATTAACCTGATCTTTATTCGCGTTCAGCCTGCTCGGGTAAGGCACTTGTGGGATTTCCGGCTTGACCGGCGGTGTCACTTCTTTCTTTTTCTCTTCACTCCTCATACGCTCTTCATCAGCCTCTAATGCATCCATGTCAATGATCTCCACCTCATTCTCGGCTTCCTTTGCTGGCTCCTTATTCAGTTCCTTGCCATCTCTCAGATAGATGGCATTGCAATTCTCTTGATTTCTCTTTTCGGCCATACTTGGAAATGCTCCGGGAGGTCGGGTTTGTAGGGCTTCAGAAATCTGCCCTACTTGCCTCTCGAGAATCTTGATTGCGGCCGTATTCTGCTCAGTTGCGGCTTTTACCGTATTCACCGTGCTCGCTAGCTCTCCGACCGTGCTGTCCATTTTTGACATGAACTTCATCATCATGTCTTCGAGGCCCGGCTTCTTCTCCCCGGATGGTCCTTCGTTTCTTTGCTGAAATCCTGGAGGACGATAAGCATTATTAGTTTGAGAAAATTAGAAGAGTTAGAAAAATTACCTGATTGTGGTTGACCGGGCTGATTCCATGAAAGATTGGGATGTCTTTTCCACCCCTCGTTATAAGTATTCGAGAAAGGATCGTTTCTCGGTTGGCTCCGGTTTGACACAAAATGGACTTGATCAGGTTCTTGATGGCTGCCGACTTGCAAATGGCTCGTAATCGCTGCTAATTGGGTTTTGATCTCCTTAAGCTCATCCGATTCTCGAACACTTGCTACTCGTGCAATGGATGATCGTGGAGTGGAGTAGCTATGTTCGACAAGGTTCTCGATCAGCTCGACCGCTTCTTCATAGGTCTTGTTCATGAGCGCTCCCCCCGCTGCAGCCGTAATATCATTCTTCAATTGCGGGTGAAGGCCTCCAAAGAACGTTTGGATTATGACCCACCCGTGAAGACCGTGATGTGGGCACTTCTTCAACATGTCCTTATATCTCTCCCATGCCTCGTAAAGTATCTCTTGGTCCCATTGTGCGAAATGTGTAATATCGGCCATTAACTGTGCGGTTCTTCCCGGTGGGAAGAATTTCTGGAGGAAAGCTGCCTTCAGTTGTGCCCAAGTGGTGATAAGGTCTGATGGTAGGCCCTCGATCCATATTTCAGCTCGACCTTTTAATGAAAAACTGAATAACCTCAGTTTGATTGCGTTCTCCTCCATCCCGTTGATCTTGAAGGTGCTACAAATGCACTCGAAAGCCCGGAGATGAGCGTGAGGATCTTCGGTCGGTGCTCCTCCATATTGATTTTGCTGCACCATTACGATGGTGCTCGGCTTTATCTCGAAATAGTTAGCCGCAGTGGTAGGTGGTTGAATACCTATGCGGGCCGCTGCCACATTCGGATCGGCAAATGACCGCATCGGAACTCTTTCCGGAGGTGGTGGTGGGTTGT
This sequence comes from Saussurea involucrata, assembly GCA_033807775.1. Lineage (NCBI taxonomy): Eukaryota > Viridiplantae > Streptophyta > Magnoliopsida > Asterales > Asteraceae > Saussurea > Saussurea involucrata. Next base: position 214,804,287 of record CM066314.1, on the reverse strand, counting down.
TGCGGCGAGGTGGTCTCTCGTCGTCGGACATCTCGAATTTCAGATTCCTTTTGGCTTTCGCTTCCTTACGCAGCCGATGAGCGGTTCTTTCGATCTCCGGATCAAAGTGTTCGATCTCTTTTCCTCGGGTCGTCCTTGGCATAAACCAAGTGGTACCTGAAAAGAAGACAGTAAAGTCAATAATCCGAAAACTGAAAGTGATGGACAAATAACAAGAAAAGAAAATGCCCAATCTAATAGCGCGTATAGATGGTAGTGCTATTAGCTACAACTAGTTCCCCGACAACGGCGCCAAAAACTTGACACAGGATTTTCACACCCCGCGTATCTTACCGTAAGCGTACGGGTCGAAGTCAAGTAATAGTACTTGGAGAAGTACGAGTATCGAATCACGGGGAACTAGGAACTAAGTATCACAATTACTATAGGCTCTATTAACTGGACTGTCGAATTTAGAGATGGTTGGTTTTAAACTAAATTCTAGCAAATCATAACTTAAACGCAAACAAAGCAAAGGACAGATTAGGAACTTCGATAAAGAGAAAAGTTGAGGGTTGGAAATCCTCCGGTTCTACACATGCACACAAACAATTCAAACAATTACCAGTTTATCCCCTTAATGATTCCCAAATCTTTTAAAGTCACCGTTGTTCTCTTTCAAGCCACAACGGGTTTTACTTTGAAAAGGATAAGTTTAATCTCTCGATCTCACCTATGGATTCCAAAACACATTAAGTACTCGATTTATGTTAAATTGGCTAGATTTAATCTCTCGATATCAACCTAACGGTTTAATTGGGACTAAGACTTATTCAGTATATCTCTATCACTGATTTATCGTCTTAGGCATGCAATTCCTAGTTCTATTTAACAGTTAATTCTCTCGAACTCAACTGGAAATAATAAATCAATTAAAAGCTAGCTAGACTTTCAAAGGCATTAAACACAAAATCACATGCTTCATTAATCAAGGAAAAACCAATAGAAGTTCAAATCATCTGGTTACATGCTTTATAAACCGAATTCATTCCAACCCCCAACACGAACCGGTTAGTTCATGTCGGTGGTGGATTCAAACACAAGAGAGAAAGATGAAACTACGTATGTAAACATGGTAACGCGAAAGATTAAAAACATGAAAATTAACGTGATGAAATCCCTTCAATCATGCTTGTATCTACGTTCCGTGATGATTGTCTCCGTGATCGGCCCTCTAACGTGACTCCGAAAGCTCCGAAACGTCGCCGGAAATCGCCCCAAAATCTCTCCTGGTCGTCTCGTAAAAGTTCGATCTCTTTGAATGACCTAAAACCTGGAATAAAAAGCTGAAAATCGCGAAACAGTGACTTACGCGACTTGCTGCGCGACTTGCAAGTCGCGTGGCAGGTCGCGCGTGTCCATTTTGCTGCGTGGGTCGTTTTCTGGTTCGCGGTTCGGGTCCTGGTTCGGTCGTGGGTCTTGGGCTTGACTCGTGGGCTTCCGTTAGGCTTCGTTTGGAATCGTTTTGGGCTCTTTTTAGCTTCTTTTCTCGAGGAATGCCGCCTTTTAGATAACCTGTGTAAATCACTAGATAAACCGTAAAATACACGCCTTTTTACTTGAATACAAGCCAATCTCATTGGTTTGAGAAGCGGAAATAACGCCAAAAAGTGGCGTTATCAGAGGTTTGATAGTTATTCACCTTTCAGACCAGTTGAAAGACCATGCCCAAAATGCAATCGTGTTCATCAAGGAAACTGTTATGTGGATTCCCGAAGTTGTTACAAATGTGGAAAGACTGGTCACATTGTTAGAGACTGTCGGGTAACTCGATTCTGTTTCGTTTGCAATTCCCCGGATCATATTCAGTCAGATTGTCCGCAATGGAAAGCACAACAGGGTAGTATGGCGGTGAGACCAACGGGTGTTAGGCCGGGAGAGGAACAAGGGCCTGAGGTATCAAAAGCAAAGGGCCGTGTTTTTCAGATGACGGAACAAGAGGTGGAAGAAAGTCCTGATGAGGTTACAGGTATATTTCTATAAACTCTATATGTGCTAAGGTGTTATCTGACTTCGGTGCAAAATGGTTATTTGTATTTTCGTGCTTTTGTTGCTTATCTGTGTTAGAGATATAGGTGGGTGTGGGGTGGCTATTCAGTTAGTTTCTATGGTTTTGATTGAGTTCGAAGTAGTAGTGATAAGTATTCATACCTTTTCGCTTAACCGAATTCCGGGACGGAATTCTTTTAAGGGGGAGATAATGTAATACCCCGGGTAAGTTCGTTAGTTAAATCCTAATTCCGTTAAATCTAGTTAACTTTATAAAACGAGGTTTAGGGTAAGTTAGGGTAAAATAATAAGTTAAAGGGGTGTTGGACATTAGTGAATAGTGCAAGGTTTAAATGGTAAAATGGGATTTGATATTATCCCTTTAGGATCTCAGATATTTCATTCAGCAGAAATATCAGTGTGTGAGTGTGTGTTTGGAGACGAGAAGAAGCAGAAGAAGAGTTCGTACGGTTAGGGCTTCAATTGGCTTGGTTGGAAGCGATTTTGAGGTAAGTCCTTTATGTTTTATGTTTATAATCAGTAGTATTAGACTTCTATCGGATTAGAATGTTTAAATTGTAGTTGTATAGGTTTAATTTGGATCTGGGTAAAATGGAACCGACTGTGTTCTTGAAAGTACCAGTATATTTCATTGAGTACCGGTAGTGCGGAGTACCGGTAGTGCAGAGTGCCGGTAGTGTGGAGTACCGGTAGTGCGAAGTACCGGTATTGTGGAGTCCCGGTACTGTGGAGTCCCGGTACTGTGTGGAGTTCAGATAGTTTTGGGTAGTGTCTGGATATAGTTTCTGATTGTATTTTTGGATTAAGTTGCTCCGAAAACTTCCTGGGGGGCGGCCTCCAGACCCCGCAAGGGCGTTGCCCCTTGACCCCATCCGCTATCCGGGTAGCGGATCCCCCGTGATAAGTCGCTGAAGGGAGAACTGTTGAGGATAAGATTTTAGTAGGCTTTATGTGTTTGACTAGTAAGGCGATATTTGTATTTAATCTGTTACAGATTCCGTGGATTTGGATTGAAAGACTGAATCTTTTGGAGAAAAGCTTGGAAGTTGTTAGTCCCAGATGGCTATAACAAGTATTGTAGAAGGGGGGGGGGGGGGGGGTTGAATACAATACTCAAAATTTTCACAATTTTAATTCTTTTTATTGAAAATCTTTCAACAAGAATTACACATAGAAAACTTAAGACTGTTGCGGAAAAGAACAGATAAACTATTCTAACAATCTTACACAAAGTATACAACAAAATAACTAAGAACACTTAGAACAAAGCTATAAAGTTTTTCAAGCAAACTGGAAATTCTTGCACTTAGAGAATTCTTCCAGTTTGCGTAGAATATCAAGAGCTCACAGTAATCTTCAAAGTCTCTCAAGATGTGTGTGTTTCTGTATGGAGAGCTCTTCCTTTTATAGTGACAAGGAGTGTGCAAGCATTGAATGCTTGGGACACTTGTCATCTTCACACTTGCTGAGGATGTTGACTTCTGGAAAGTTGTGAAGTCCTTGTCACCTTTTACAAGGTACAGTCAGAAGAGCTCATGCATGAGAAAAGAGCTTTGCATGGAAATGGATAATAAGACAGAAGGTCACTTTATCCATGTAGAAAATATCTTCTCAATTTGTCTTCTTATGTCTCTCATTTTTGTCTTCTTTTGCTTCTCAAAATCTCTTTCAACAAATGCACCACCGAAGAAAGGTTGTAAGATTTCTTCCAAGACAAAATGAATTTGCTTCTCATTTTGTCTTATTATGTCTCTCACTTTTGTCTCCTTTTGCTTCTCAGATTTTCTTTCAAGAAAAGCACCACCGATGGAAACTTGGGATATGTGACACATCTTTGGAGAAAACATCTTTGAAGCTTCTTTGAGGTCCCACCGAAATGTCATTTGGGATATGTGACACATCTTTGAGATATGTGACATCATCTTTGAGATATATGACATCATCTTTGGGAAAAGCTTCTTTGAGACTTGGCCGAAATAGAGAGAAGTTTCGGTGGAGATACCACCGAAATTGTGAGAACAATTTCGGTGAACAATGACTTGTATGTTTGAGAAAAGATCTTTCACTTCCACAATGAGAGAATCTTTAATCTTGACTTTGGTTGATCTTTGACTTCACCAAACATTTGATATCTTGTACAAGCCATTACAAAGAACCATGCATCCAAAATTTCTCTAAGTATAAAATGTTTTTCAAAGTATAAAAGGAGATCATGAGGTCATCTTCAAATCTTGATGACCCAACAATCTCCCCCTATTTGATGATGACATCCATACTTAGAAAAACATGAGTAAGACAGTGAATAATGCAAGTTGACCCTTCTTTACTCTTTTGGGTTCTTTTTCACACAGTCCATTTTTTTTTTTTTTTTTTGTGTGTGTATGTATATATGATATTTACATATAAGAAAAAATAAAGAGGTATAGCTGTACAAATAATCGAAAGGAAAAGGAAAGAAGTATAAACAATATAAACAGAATGAATATTATTTGCATCTTTGGAGGGGCGAGTTGAAACTTGTGTCTGGCTTGAGGATTCTTCATTTTGATCAGCAGCCTTAGGATACTTCTGCCCAACTGTTGCATCTTGGCATCTTTTCATGTTTAGCATCAGCATCCTTTGTCTTTGTTTTGCTCCCCCTCAGTTAGATCAGACGGTCTTTGTGTTTCTCCCCCTCAGTTAGATCCGCCCGGACTGAAGTGCTCCCCCTTGACCGGTCCGTTGATTTCCTCATTTTTTCAAGTTGGTCGCTGTATATGAGTACTGAGGGTTTATGTTGCTCCCCCTCAGATGAATTCTCCCCCTCAGCGGCCGACGTAGGAAAAACACCAAGAGAAAATGAAAAGATCGGCCAGAACCAAGACCATTTTTTTTTTTTTTTTTTTTTTGACTTTCCACCGAAAATTGAGGAAAATCCACCGAAAATTGGCTATTTTCGGTAGGATTTTCGGTGGAAAATCGGTAGGATTTTTTTTTTTTTTTTTTTTTACCTTTCCACCGAAAATTGAGGAAAATCCACCGAAAATAGGCTATTTTCGGTAGGATTTTCGGTGGAAAATCGGTAGGATTTTTTTTTTTTTGTTTTTTTTTACCTTTCCACCGAAAATTGAGCAAAATCCACCGAAAATAGGCTATTTTCGGTAGGATTTTCGGTGGAAAATCGGTAGGATTTTTTTTTTTTTTTTTTTTTTTTACCTTTCCACCGAAAATTGAGCAAAATCCACCGAAAATAGGCTATTTTCGGTGGAAAATCGGTAGGATATTTTTTTTTTTTTTTTTTTACCTTTACCTTTCCACCGAAAATTGAGGAAAATCCACCGAAAATAGGCTATTTTCGGTAGGATTTTCGGTGGAAAATCGGTAGGATTTTTTTTTTTTTTTTTTTTTTTTGCTTTTCCACCGAAAATGAAGGAGAATCCACCGAAAATTGGCTATTTTCGGTAGGATTTTCGGTGGAAAATCAGTAGTAAAACTTCTAAGACATTATGGAGAAAATCTTCAAAGTGAAGAAAATATTGGAATTTCATCTTCCAATTTGATGACCCAAAAAGATTGAGTTTGAGGATTTGGGGTGACATCTGTAGAAGAGTTTGTAGTGGGTGGATTGGTGGAGGGATTTGAGGTGGTGGATCGGTGGAGGGATTTGAGGTGGTGGATCGGTGGAGATTCGGTGTGGAATCGGTGTGGGTCGGTGTAGACTCGGTGGTGGATCGGTGTGAGGATTCCACCGAGGAGTTTGAAGGATTGTACCGAATTTAGAAGGGTTTCACCACCGAATTTGAAGGGTTCCACCGAATTTGAGGGGTACCACCGATCGAGGAGGCAAAACATATGATGGGAAGTAAAGTATGGTGGGATATGGTTTTGGTTTGGTGGTTAAGGAAAATTTCGGTGGTGAGGTTTAGAAAAGAAATGGAATTTTAAGAGATTGGAGATGGTGATGTCATGAGAATGACATCAACATGCTTATGATGTCATGAGAGTAAAGAATTCTAAGGTTTTGTCAACTTTCTCACTTGTTCACATAGATCCATCTGCCCAGCTCAAAATCTGCAATCACAAAGAATTTAATTTCCAGGTACCCATTTTGAAGGTGGGTCCTTTTGGGTTAGAAGAATAAGAATGAAAAGAATTTATATCACTCAGAATAATTCTTTATTTCATACAGTCTTTGGCAAAATGAGAAATATCACCACAGATATAGCATTTTCTATAAAGAGAGTTCCTTTTAGAAACTTGACATTTTTCCTAACTTTTGCTCAAAGATTTTGAAGAGATAACAAAGAATGGGGGTGCATCACATAGAATTCATATTTCAAAAATTGGGAGTACATAAATCCTTTCTTTTGAATTGGACATTTTGAAACTCACAGATTTAAGAAGAAAATCGGTATGAGAAGTCATAAAGTTATTTTTGGAAAATTTTTGGAGGATTTCCTTTTAAGACAGAAACAACACCCAGAGACTAGCCAAATAAAATTTCCAAAATTTATGTTTTCAGATGTGATGGCAGAAATTATGAACACATAGCAAAAGAGTTTGAAATAAGAGAATTCATAAAAGATAGATAAAACACATAGTATGTACCAGTGAAGAGTAGAAGAAGCACTTAGCTGATACAAGAGCAGTTGAGGAGTCATTCGCTTTCAGATGTGGGTTCATCTGCCAAATCATAAGATTTAGCAGGCAGACCCTTTCCTCTTCTGACAAGTCTTTCATTTCTTTCCTTTTCTCTCTTGTATTTCTCCTTGTATCTTTCAGCCCGGTCAAAATTTGCAGAAGAGGAAGATTGGCTGAAATTTTTGGAAAATCGGTGGGAAGCACTTCTAAGTCTTTCAAGGTTTCTACTTTTACACTCAGAAGCAAAATGACCCTTTTTACCACAGTTAAAACATTCCTCATTAGATTTATCCAAAGGAGAGTGTTTGGAGATAGAAGAGGATGAATTTCTATCGAACTTAGATTTTCCAGAAGAGAGATGAGATTTGGATTTAGAGTGCCCATCCAACATGGCCATTTCATCAGATAATTTATCAGCTGAAGTTTCCTCACATTCATCCTTAGCATCACTAAGATATGCTTCTGAATGATCATTGGGATCTTCTTGACTATTATGGTCAGAGTCAGATGGGTAGGTGATTTTTGGAAAACACTTAGTCTTTTTGGAAGAGTCACTCAGGAGAGCTAGAGAAGAGTTCTTTATAAACCTTTGCAGTTTCGTCTGCTCATAGTTGAAAAGAGTACCATAAAGAACAGTAAGAGGCATATGATCAAGATCCTTGGTTGTCTTTATACAAGTACAGATATTTTCCCAAAAATCGGGAAGACAGTCCATAAATTTGCACAGGACTTCCTCATTGTCATACACTCTACCTAACAGCTTTAAGTCATTAAGAAGACTGTTAAAGCGATTATAGTAGTTGGAGAGAGATTCTCCTTTCTCATAAGAAAAGAGTTCATATTTTCTAACAAAACCAATTTTTCTGCTCTTTTTAACTTCATTTGTACCTTCGTACAAAACACACAGAGTGGACCACATCTCTTTGGCAGTAGAGAGATTTACCAGAGAGTGGTACACTTCATCAGGAAGAGAGAGAGCAATGATAGTTCTAACTTTAGAATCAAGAGACACAAGTCGTTTTTCCTCATCAGTATATTTCTTAGGATTTTTAAGAATGTAATGACCAGTAGCAGCAGATTTTTCTTCATCAGACGAATCATCAGAATCACCTTTTTCCATGGTTTCTTTACCCGGCCTCTGCGTTTCATAGCGAGCCCAAACTCTGGGGATAATGGGTCCCTCTTGGAGAATGGTTGGATATCTAGTATCCACTCCTTCCATGAACAACATCATGCGGCTTTTCCACAAAGAGAAGTTGTTGGGATTGAACTTAGGAGGTTTTGAAATGGAGCCATTTTCAGAAAAGTTATTTTGAAAAGAGTTTTCAACAGTAGAAGAAGAAGAGGCAGCCATCGCAGATCAAGTTTATGGAATTAAACTTTCTGCTCTGATACCACTTGTTAGTCCCAGATGGCTATAACAAGTATTGTAGAAGGGGGGGGGGGGGTTGAATACAATACTCAAAATTTTCACAATTTTAATTCTTTTTATTGAAAATCTTTCAACAAGAGTTACACATAGAAAACTTAAGACTGTTGCGGAAAAGAACAGATAAACTATTCTAACAATCTTACACAAAGTATACAACAAAATAACTAAGAACACTTAGAACAAAGCTATAAAGTTTTTCAAGCAAACTGGAAATTCTTGCACTTAGAGAATTCTTCCAGTTTGCGTAGAATATCAAGAGCTCACAGTAATCTTCAAAGTCTCTCAAGATGTGTGTGTTTCTGTATGGAGAGCTCTTCCTTTTATAGTGACAAGGAGTGTGCAAGCATTGAATGCTTGGGACACTTGTCATCTTCACACTTGCTGAGGATGTTGACTTCTGGAAAGTTGTGAAGTCCTTGTCACCTTTTACAAGGTACAGTCAGAAGAGCTCATGCATGAGAAAAGAGCTTTGCATGGAAATGGATAATAAGACAGAAGGTCACTTTATCCATGTAGAAAATATCTTCTCAATTTGTCTTCTTATGTCTCTCATTTTTGTCTTCTTTTGCTTCTCAAAATCTCTTTCAACAAATGCACCACCGAAGAAAGGTTGTAAGATTTCTTCCAAGACAAAATGAATTTGCTTCTCATTTTGTCTTATTATGTCTCTCACTTTTGTCTCCTTTTGCTTCTCAGATTTTCTTTCAAGAAAAGCACCACCGATGGAAACTTGGGATATGTGACACATCTTTGGAGAAAACATCTTTGAAGCTTCTTTGAGGTCCCACCGAAATGTCATTTGGGATATGTGACACATCTTTGAGATATGTGACATCATCTTTGAGATATATGACATCATCTTTGGGAAAAGCTTCTTTGAGACTTGGCCGAAATAGAGAGAAGTTTCGGTGGAGATACCACCGAAATTGTGAGAACAATTTCGGTGAACAATGACTTGTATGTTTGAGAAAAGATCTTTCACTTCCACAATGAGAGAATCTTTAATCTTGACTTTGGTTGATCTTTGACTTCACCAAACATTTGATATCTTGTACAAGCCATTACAAAGAACCATGCATCCAAAATTTCTCTAAGTATAAAATGTTTTTCAAAGTATAAAAGGAGATCATGAGGTCATCTTCAAATCTTGATGACCCAACAGAAGTGTTTATGGATAAGCGATCGAGGTGAGTTTTGCTTTAAAACGTTTTTGAACTGGGATACATATATATGTGTATATATATATATATATGAGATGATTATGTGGTAGGAATATGATTATGTGTATATAAATGACAATATGATGTAATGAGATATATATTGTATTTATATAAGCTTTGCACTACACGAGTGCACTTGTTGCCGGGTTCCGGTGTGCGGACCGGGGAGTAGTCGGGTTCCGGTGTGCGGACCGGTTGTTGATTTATTAGTTGGCTTGCTACCAACTAATATGGCCATTTGTGGAGGAATAAGGTGGATGAGATGTACACGATGCACGAGTCTGGATTGGTATTTAAATACGTGTGGTATGTTTATATTTTACGAAAGGATTACCAAAGGTTTATCTAAACTATTTTGATACAAAGGATTTACATAAAAGGTTTTATAATGATTTTGGAAAGGACTGGGATTAACTCACTAGACCCGTTTGGTCTAACCCTCATTTTGTTTTCAAAAATATGTTTTCCAGGTCGAGGAATTGATAGCGGCAAAGGAAAGAATAAGGTGTAGGCTGCCTCCGTTGATCGATGATGTTTAAGAAGCTTTTATATATTTTGTAGTTTCAAGACTAATGAGACTGTACTTGGTTTGTTATGTAGTTTTTGTTGTAAATCAATGATATGTATGCATGTTATGTTATATGATGTATGTTATGGGATCTGGGTTGTTACATATGGCGGAGGCTCGGGATCAAACCCTTTTCCGAGGAGTTTGAATATCTAATGTCAGACCCAATATCTTCAATCTTCAACATGGGGGAATGGAGTCTTAATAACGCTAGAAATCTTATCCAGGTTTGGAGGTGCTTTTATCTTACTTCCGGTCTCAAGGTGAACCTCGATAAAAGCAACATGGTTGGGATTCAGGTTCTTAGTTCGGAAGTCGCGAATATGGCTCAGATTTTAAATATTATAACATTTCTTGTATTTATAGATTCACGAATTACAGACCCGAGTGAACAACTTGCTCATTTGAGACGAGATCCGGAAGAAAGAGCATGAAGACATGCTCCATTGAGAAGAAATGCGAAAGAAGGAGCATGAGGAGATGCTAGCGTTGATCACGGAGCTTAGTCAATATCAGCATCCTGGGTTCCCGTTGCAACCACGGTGAGAGTTCTTTCGATTTTTGTTGAATAATAAAACGAACAATTTAATTTTTGTTGTGAACAATTTGTATTTTTTCTGTCCAGACAACTGTATTTGGCTGCATTCATGGCAATCATCAGTAGTTTCTCCCGAGGGCATGGTATGACTTTGTTCTTATTTGACTTTAAATAATGTACGATATTTGGTTTCCATTTTTAGTAGGACTTTAATAATTAGTGACGGGTAATCTGCCGGCAATTTATTTTATTTTTGAAAAACAATTCATTGAAAAAAAAGTATTTGAATAATTAAATTACTGGTGGACTATGACTAACGAATTCCGACAGATAACCCGCCGGGAATTTAATTAATTTTTTAAAAATAATTCAGATTTTTAAAAGATAAAAAATAATAATTAATTGCCGTTGGATAATCAGCCAGTAATTTTATCTTCATAATTAATTAAATTGATTTAAGTCAAAAAATTTAAGAAAATTGGGAAGAAAACATTGTGGCAGATATCCTGGTGAATAAATTCGTCGTAAAAATTTTATCAGCCGAAAATTCCGACAGTAATTTGTGTTTTCAAGTAGATTTGTCCGTTGGAAAATGGTGTATATCTTGTAGTGTCGTCGGAGATAGACCCCGTCGCAAACCCGCGACAAAAAGATACCGAAAACTAGTGGAAGTTACGGATTTTTGGCAAAGGGTTTCTGTAGTATACCGAGGCTTTTCCAATCGAATATGTCATTGAAAACATTTTAAGTTGAGTAAATTACACCAGAGGTCCCTGCGGTTAGGTCAGAATCTGGATTTGGTCCCTAGAATGAAATAATTACACCGGACGTCCCTATAGTTGTCATTTTGTTTCACGTCAGATCCATGTGGTTGTCATTTTGGTCGTTATGATTTAGATAAAAAAAGAGTAATTTGAAACAAAATGACAACCACAGGGATCTGACATGAAACCAAATGACAACCATAGCGACGTCTGGGGTAAATATTTCATTTTAGGGACCAAATCCAGATTTTGACCTAACCACAGAGACCTCTGGTGTAATTTACTCTTTTAAGTTCCATCCAAAATGGTTGTCGGGGAAAAAATTACGACTAGAAACTTCCAATGGACGTCTTCCATCTTAATGTTTTTCAAGGGATTTTCAACAGAAAATGCCGTCGATAAAATTCCCGGTTTTAATAGTGCATATGGTATAGTATCTAAGTCTAATCATCAACGAAAAGTTTCAAACAAAAATTAATCTTTAATGCATTCAACTAATAGGAAATATAGTTTGAGTCTTTGAGATAATGCTAGAAAATATTTGTGTTCGTCCTTATATTGTTTACTAAAATAGTTTCTGATAAATATATTGTATAAATTATTTATTTCATCATTATATCTTTTGTCTTAATCAGTTTTCCTTTACGGGAATGACAATAGATGTGCCCGTATTTGTTGGTTTTTTGCAAGGTTCAAAATAGCGTAAGGCGTGGCGTGGCGGCGAGGTCAAGCCTCAAGCCTTACACGCCACGGCGAGGACGCGGCGTTTTTTAAGGCGTGATAAGGCGGCAAATTTGTATGTCAAATATATAATTATATATACACATATTTGTTATCCATATATTATTCTAGTAAGATAATTATATTAAAAAAATACATTCATATTAGAAGGAGAACATACATATAGATTATTATTATAAAAATAGTTTTTGATTGAATATTTAAAATAGAACTTATAAAGGTAAATTTACAACGTTCGTTTTAATCGTAATTCCATAATGTTTATGAAATTGTGAGACAATGTGTGTCGTGATTAGATAAATCCATAAAGGTAGAAAAAATAAAGTTAATGATGTAAAAACAAAAAAGATAATAAAGTTAACGGATATATGAGGTGGCGGTATACCGCCTTGCACACCGCGGTATACCGCGGTCAGAAAGTACAAAGGGAGCAGGCTGCACGCTGGATTGCTTTCGGCTGAACAACCTTCCTCAAAAAATGCAAACAGTAAAATTGCATAGAAAACTGATTTTTGAGTTGACAAAAAAGGTTTAAAGATTATTTTAATAAAAATTAATAAAACTTTAGTTTTAAATAATTTTAAATATCTTTAATTAAAAAACAGTTTAGGGTTTTATAAATATCCAAGTGGTATATTATTTTAGGGTGTTTATCATTATAAATTATAAACACTAATGACAACGTAAATCTTCCGTCTTGAACTCTTCAGATAAAATCTTCGTGTTCTTCAAGAACTGCACACTTGGATTAAATTGTTAGACAAACAATAATACGGTGTGTTTGTAATCATCAAAATAAATATATATAAATATATAGAGATGTGGTACACTTGCACCAACACAGAGGTTATCTCTTAATGGAACTATTAAGAGCTAAACAAACAGCCCCTCACTCTTGATATATGTTTAATGGACTAATAAGGATGTAACAATTGACCAACAATAATATTTTAATTTAATGGGTCTTGTAAGTCTTTTTAGAAAAATATAGATTCTACTTGAGTGCTAAAAGAGTAATTTTCTCTGGTAATATCTATGAAATTTTTTATAACATTAATTCAAATCTTGAAAACATGAAATTAAAAAATAATATAATGCAATGAAGCATCTTTCTAGTGAAGGTAGATCCTTCAATGCAGAATCATCTCCATCACCTCACCAAATCGACATACACACTCACACACACTTTGTGTACATAAAGTGTTCCTCATAAAAAGAAAAGGTCTAACTTGGTACATATTAATCATCAAGTTGGTGACTTTCTTCTATTCCCACAAACCTAACTAACGTACAAAAAAGAGACCAAAGTACTGGACGTTTCGTCTCTTGGTTGGTGTATAACAAGAACAACAGTCGTGGGACCAATTACAACGCAACATATAGATACATACATATATATATATATATATATAAGTATGTATAACACATGACTTTATTGTTGTTTGTGGTTTGGTTTCAGGTATGAAAGATGATCAAACTTTTGCAAAAGAAAGCATGTTGATTGCATCCGAGTTATATCAACAGTAATGTCGACAGCAACAATCCAATAACTTGTGAGTTTGTGGTGCGTGTCATTGTTGTTTTAAACACTGATGATGTTTGATGAACGAATAGAATTAAAGTTGATGTAGTGTGTGTGATCATGTCAATTGAATTCACTACGGGATAAAGTTGTATGTTATTTTATTCCGTAATTAAACTTGTTATATTCTCGTCATCATCATATATATGACATTAATTATTACTACACTTATAATTAATTATGTTCAGTAATGATGTTTCTGGATCATAAGCGTTACTATATAATATGGAGAATTCTATATGTTTAGATATAGATATATTAGAATTTTGTCACTTACACTCTCATAAGACTTTGTCTCACACCATCTTAACATTTCAGAAAAAGACCGACTGAAATATAACGTATTTTGTTTCTACTTTCATCTTCAAAAACCTATTTCCAAAAATTATATTTTGTAATGTACTATGCCTTTAATCCAATTAAAGAAACATCTTTATCTTTATGTAATCAAGAGAACATACCATAACTTTGTGAAAGAAGAGAACATATTACAATTTGAATTTTTTTTATAAAAAGATATAAACAATTTATTCTCATAAAGTGTAAATATTTAATTAAAACTAACTTGCCACGTCCATTTTTTTCAACCAAAAACGAAGCATATACTCCACAAGGTTGTACAATTTTAAATGTGTGAACATATCAAGGATAAATGTATATAATCAACATATTTGTTGTAGTTATATATCATGATACACGACACGTCAAAAGTGTTAGGATATAAGCATAATAACGACCCCAAAACAAATAAAGAATTTGTTAGTGCCATTACTAGCACATTGTATAAAGTAGAGGGTCCTTAAACCGATTCGGATCCAATTGGAGAGTAAACTCAGGCTCGATGAGAAGGAGGAGGTCAAGCTAAAGCCGAAAGAGAAGAAACTTATTAACCAAGCCCTGGAAGCCATCAAGTACCGACAATAGTACCAGAACGCACTTAGACGGTTTGAGATCATCTTCGGGATCCGGAAGAGATACGTTGCTCCGGTACAAGCCTAAATTTGTTGTCTCTACTTTGATACAAAGGGGGAGATTGTTAGTGCCATTACTAGCACCTTGTATCAAGTAGAGGGTCCTTTATGAAACTTTCCATTTTACTAACTATATATTGTTTTTGCCCTTAGATTTCTTAGTGTGTCATTCCATTCTACCAAGTACTATTGCACTTTTCTATCTACAATTCATCATTTTGTACTTAGGGTATTTTGATCTTAAAGAGAGGGATGACCAATTAATATTCATTGTGTTATATTGAATGCTTGTTGTAGGATCACAATTGGTATCAGAGCACAACAATTCATTCTGATCCAGATTAAATTTTCATGAAGTTTTTAGCTTCATTGAGTTTTTCTTCATTTTTCAATCTTTTTGATTGATTTTGGTCATTTGAGTTCATCAAATGGATCAGAATTGATCTAGAATTGATTGGTGGATGTTTCTACTTGATTTTATTCCACAATTTCAAGCAAACCAATCCAGAATTTATAGATTTGTCAATTTTTCGTGAAAATGGGCTTAGGCACTGTTTTGTGATCGATTTTCCAGTTTCTGCTTGTTTTTGGACAAAGTCGCAAGTATTAAAAGTGTCCAGAATCATCTCTCTCACAGTCGTACCATGTTTCAGATCGATTGGACTTGATTTGAGGATTTTACTTAGGATTGATCTGATTATCATTGTTATCGCACGAGTGAGAGTTCATCATTATCGAACGACATTTGTTTTTTGTTATCGCACAAGTTTTCATCGCAAGATCTTTTATCGCACTAAGTATCGTACGACAAAGCTTTTTATCGCACTCGTTGCCTGCGATAAAGTCATTTTATCGCATCCTTCTTCTTATGAACAGTATCTTATCGCACCGCTCTTGTGCGATTAACCTGAACTTTATTTTATCGCGTGGTTGTGTATGTGATAAACTTTCATCGCAAGGAGTGTATGCGATTACCTTGAGATAACCTTTATCGTGTTGTTTGGTGTGCGACTAAGTGGTGCTTGCGACAAAGTATAGTGTGCGACAATCAGTGTTGTGCGATAAAACAATATTTGATTTGTATTTTTTGTCAGATCAGAAGGTTACTAAACGATCGTAAACAAGTACTCTCACAATGACGACTAGGGATATGTTAGTCATAGGCTCTAAGGATAAACCACATGTCCTGTTTCCCAAAGACTTTAAAATATGGAAGGATCGGTTCATGGACTATGTAGAGAGACAAGAAAATGGGTACTACATTAGAAAGTCCATAGAAAATGGTCCTATGGGTGTTGTCAAAAGAGCAGGTCTAGTTGCTGAGGGTGGAGTACAGGGAGAAGAGGTTGAAGTCCTGCCTGATCTTTATGATGCAGAACAAACAAAGAAATACAATGCATACAAAGCATCTAGGTCTTTGGTTATGCAAGTTTTAACTAATGACATCTACCAGAAGGTTGGCAGTAAAAATATATCTGGAAAGGCGATGTTTGATGAATTAGTTAAACTCTATCAAGGATCTGAGGTTGAAAACCAGATAATAATTGCCAATGCTATCAATAAGTACGAGAACTTTAAACAAAAGGAAGGAGAGACACTTGATCACACCTATGACAGGTTCACTACCATACTGAATGAGCTGAACAGATACAATATTGAGAAGAAAATAATCGAGCACAATGTGAAATTTCTGAGTGTTCTCCAACCAGAATGGAAGAAATATGCTCATCGGATGAAACAACATTCTAAGTTGAATGAGTTGCCCTTACAAGAGATGTTTGAGATGCTCAAACAAGACGAAGATGATGCACAGGAAAAATGAGAGAAGAAGAGGAAGAAAGAAAAGAAAAGAAAGAGAAGAAGGAAGTAGAAGAAGAGATTGATCCAATCGCCTTGATGTCCAGCAAGTCCGGAAAACGATCTTCAAAGAAAGATAGTATCGGGTCTGATGAAGATATTGGTGAGTATGAAAGTGATGGGTTAGATGAAGCCGAGAGTCTAAAACAGGCAATGATTCTTTTAACAAAGGCTTTTCAAAAGCATTATGTTAAGAAGACAGGCTCTAACAATCAAAGATATGCACCAGGCTCCAATAACTTTGAACACAAGGATCGGATAGAATCAAGGAAAATATTTGGTGAGAAAAAGGATGAGAGCAAAAGGGAGGATAAGAAGTTTGATGAAAAGAAAGTGTTTGAGAAACGGGAAGAAGAGCCAAAGTGCTATAACTGCGGGAAAACTGGTCACTTTGCAAAGGAATGCTGAAAGCCAAAGGTTAGAGATTTAGATTATTACAAGAACAAGATGCTTCTTGCTAAACAAAAGGAATCAGGGAAAGCATTAATGGCTGAAGAGGAGTATTGGTTGGATGAAACCGATGATGATGAGGAAGAGGAAACAACAACTCTTGCAAAGTTGTGCTTCATGAGTAGGGACACCGAGGAAGCTGAGCGAGAATCGCAGTCAGAGACAAATGAGGTACATCCCGACCCTCTTGTTAAATTTCTTCAACTTCAAAAAGTTCAACAAAATAAACTAGATGATTTGACGGAAAAACTAAGAAAATCAAAAGAATCAATTGTTTATCAAAGTGATAAATTGAAAGAACAAGTGATTCTGATTGATAATTTGAAAAAGAAAAACGTTGAGTTTGATGACCACCAAGCGTATTTTAGGCAGAGAATGACTGAATTGTCGGAGAAATTTGAGAGTTCCGAAGCAAAGAAGAATGAGTTTGAAAAACTCTTACATGCTTATAAAGACAGAAACACAGATTTAGTAGTAAAGTTAAAGGATTGGAAGAAAATCTTTACAAAACCAGTCAAACTGAACAGACAATCCACATGAATAAGCCAAGTGAATTTAGATATTTCAACTCTAAGTGGGGCGTAGGATATGACAATCCTCACTATTTTCAGAATGCCTTATCAAAAGCCCCTACTCTTTATAAATTCGAATGGCTTGTTCTTACATCACTACATCCTTGTTATCAAATCAAATGGCTCAAAATGGATGGTGAAGACTATGAGGCTGAAGAAGGAGTTAAAAGAAAAATAACTGTTAAGATGCAACTTCTGTTCTATTATGGCGTTGAAAATAAGAAGGCATTGGAAAACAAGAAATCTTTGCCTAATGATTATTTTCAAAGGTACATTGTTGAACAACCAAAGGACAAGGAAAATAGTAAAAAAGATACTGAAAATAAACCTACTTTTGAGGCAAAGAGATATTTTACACCTATGGTTCTTGAACAAAAGCTTATTGATCTAGAAAGCAAGATTGAAAGTAAAATTGAGGAAGTCAGAAATGACGACAAGATTGCTTTTGAGATTGAGAAGGAAGTTTTGCTTACAGTATTTTCAAATGGATTGAATGAATTTGAAAGAAAAACATAAGGAAATGTCTGAAGAGAAAATTTCAAAAGGAAAACATTCTTCAGATTCAGATGTTTCCTCTGGTAAGGCATTTATGGGAAATACTATCTACAGAAGCACAACTATTGATGACCAAGAAGATTCTGAATCTTGGGACTTGAAAAATAAACTAGTTAATGATCCTCCTGAGATATATTTTCCTACAGAAGAAGATAAAGCGTTTCGAAAAGAACAAGATGAATTTCTCTATCCTAAGTCTTATGGTATCTTTCATACATCCTATGATAGTCAGTCTGATCTTGATAGTGAGAATGTTTCTGAGGACAAAGGTAAAGGTGTAAGTGAAGTGCATGTTCAATTTGATTTCAATACAAAACTTCCAGATCATTCTGATTTCATAATCAAAGAAGATGAACCTAAGAAGAGTTTCTTCAAGGGTGAATCCTCAAAGTCTGTTGAAAAAACCTCCTATTAACGATTATTATTCAAAATCAAAATCCAAAGGATCGTTACAGAAAAAGAAAAAGAAAACGAAAAGGAATAAGAAAAACAACTCCTTTCAAGCTCAACACTCTAAAGCTTACAACTCTTATCTTTCTGGCATTTCAGATCGTTATCTGAGAAAAAATACGAGACTTAAGTGGAGAATAAAGGATTCCACACAGGATGTGGCCCAGCGAAAATCATCCCACGTTGCATTTAATTCCATGAAAAACAATTTTGTTTCTGCTGTAAGAAATCAAGCTGTTTGCACTAAACAAAAACTTGTTATTCCTTACAAGGTTTATTCAATGCAACAATGGATCAAATTAGCACATGACCAAATTTATTTTTCATATTATGGTGTGGATGATTTTATCTGCAAGTCTGATTATTTTCATTGGTTTGGTGATGATGTCCATGGTCCTAAACGTTTTTATTTAAATGGTTATCATAAAAGAAGTTTTCGAAAGAATGGTACCAAGTCCAAACAAGTACCATCTCCTAACCCAAAAGGATCCATTTACAAATGGCTACCTAAAACCACTTGATTCCCTTTTTGCAGCCTAGTCATGTGTGGTACTTGGATTCGGGCTGCTCGAAACACATGACTGGAAGAAAAGTGCTGCTCAATAATTATATGGATAAATATGGTGGTCGAGTGAAATTCGGAAATGATCAATATTCACCAATAATGGGTTACAGAGACATCGTCAAAGACAACGTCAGGAGTACAAAGGTTAACTATGTTGAGGGTTTGGGACACAACTTGTTTAGTATAGGTCAATTCTGTGACAAAGACCTAGAAGTCAACTTCAAGAAGACAAGGTGTTCAGTTCGGACCGAAGGAGGAGACGAACTTCTAGTGGGTACGAGAAAGTCAAATCTTTACACTATTGACCTGTCGAAAATCAAACCCAAGAACGACGTATGTCTACTGTCTAAAGCATCTATGGAAAAGAGCTAGTTGTGGCATAGACGATTATCTCATCTTAATTTCCGTTATATTCAAAAGCTGATGGTAGGTGATTTAGTCAAAGGTCTACCAGTTTTGAAGTTTGAAAGAGACAATTTCTGCACCGCCTGTGAGAAGGGAAAGATGAAACGAGTTCCTCACCCGCCAAAACCTGAGCCCAGTACACACAAAGTTTTGGAAATTCTACATATGGATCTATGTGGGCCGATGAAAACTCAGAGTATAAGTGCCAAGTGGTATGTGTTGGTTGTCGTTGATGATTACTCGAGATATACATAGGTGAAATTTCTACGTTCCAAAGAAGAAACACCTGAGTTGATCATCTCCTTAATCAAACTGCTTCAAGTTAATCTTCAACAATCAGTACAAAAAATACGACCAGACAATGGGACATAATTCAAAAATTAAGACTCTAGATTATTTTCTTAAATCATTGGGAGTGTCACGTCAGTACTCTGCGGCAAGAACACCACAACAAAATGGGATAGTTGAAAGAGGAAACTGTACTCTAGTTGAAGCTGCAAGAACAATGTTGTCCTATGCTGATCTTCCTTTGTTTCTGTGGGCTGAAGCGGTGTCAACGGCTCGCTACACACAAAATCGTTCTATCATACACCGACGGTTTGGCAAAACACCATATGAAATTATAAACAATAGAAAACCAAACATTAACTACTTTCGTGTTTTTGGTTGCAGGTGCATCGTGTTAAATGACAAGGACAACTTGAACAAATTCAGTCCTAAGGCAAATGAGGGCGTTGTCATTGGATATTCATCCAGCTCAAAGGCATACAGAGTTTATTTCAAATCTTCCAGAACCGTGATGGAAAGCATAAATGTCAAATTTGATGAGAGACAGAAGAAATGGCTTCTATGCAAAGCAATACAGAACCCGCAATATCGGGAGTTCTAGCGTCTGGACAAATCCGTCCAATGGCTACTAAGTCAAACAAAGATCAAGCTTCCACTTCTAATTCTAATCCTAATGAACTTGATATTTTGTTTGAGAATTTTTATGATGAGTTCTTTGGAAGTAATAACTCATCTTCTAATGTGTTTGACAGGAATCAAGTTGCTCGAAATCTAGTACAAGCTACATTGTCAGGTTCTTCAACGGTACCGACATCATCCAATACTGGTGCAACGACTCATGCGTCTTCCCCAAGAAATCCAATCATGACATCTACACAAGCAATACAACAAGTATCAGCTAATGATGCTTCTTCATCAAGTACGACTTCAAATGTTAATGATCAGAGTACTGTCAACATACCTGAGGGATCTACTGACGCAGTTCCCGAGGCAGTGCGAATTGTCACTTCTGACAAACAACCAGCCTCACTTCCGGAGCCGACATTGATAATTGAGTTGAATTTTGATAAAGATCCCACCTTAGTAGACCCCAATCAAGATGCTATTTCCCTACATCCGCACTCAAAGAAGTGGACACGTAGTCACCCATTAAATCAAGTAATTGGTGAAGTGTCTGAACTTGTGAAGACCAGATCTGCAACTGCAAATGAAGTTATGTTCGCGCTCTTTCTAAGTCAAGTTGAGCCAACCACAGTTCAACAAGCTTTGAAGGATCCGGATTGGATAATTGTGATACAAGATGAGCTTAACCAATTTGAAGCTTTGAAAGTGTGGAGACTAGTTCCTCAACCCAAGGGTAAAACCGTCCTTGGTACAAAGTGGGTCCTGAAGAATAAGAAAGATGAAGACGGTATAGTCGTGAGGAACAAAGCACAGTTAGTAGCAAAAGGTTACTGGCAACAAGAGTGTATAGACTACGATGAGACGTACGCTCCGGTTGCTCGCTTGGAAGCAATTCAGATGTTCTTAGCATTTGCCGCCTACAAGAACTTCACAGTCTACCAAATGGATGTGAAGACTGCATTATTGAATGGCATACTAAAAGAAGAAGTGTACGTGTCTCAACCTGAAGGCTTTGTAGACAAAGATAAACCAGATCATGTGTACATCCTTGACAAAGCTCTTTACAGTCTCAAGCAAGCCCCGCGTGCCTGGTATGAAGTTTTATCCACTTTTCTACTAGGATCCGGCTTTGAGAAATGTAAAATCGACACGACTCTCTTTATCAAGCATGAGGAAGGTGAAATTCTTCTCGTACAGATTTATGTTGATGATATAATTATTGGTTCGACTAATCCTTCGTTATGTACCCGGTTCTCTAACATTATAGGGACCAAATTCCAGATGAGCATGATGCGGATATTAACTTCTTTCTCGGACTACAAGTCAAGCAGTTTTCAATAGGAATCTTCATTAATCAATCTAAGTACGTGTTTGATATCTTGAAGACATTCAAGATGAAAAGCTGTTCATCGATTGGTACTCCAATGGCACCAGGATCTAAGATCGGTATGGATCCTAATGGTAAGGATGTTGATCTTAAGACATATAGAGGTATGATCGGGTCATTAATGTACTTAACTGCGAGTCGTCCAGATATTATGTTTGCAACTTGTCTGTGTGCGAGATTTCAGGCTAAACCTAAGGAATCACACCTTGGCGCCGTCAAGAGAATCTTTCATTATTTGAAAGGCACACCGTATCTCAGCTTGTGGTATCCCAAGGGGACAGTATACAAACTCACCGCATACTCAGACGCTGATCATGGAGGAAGCATGTTAAACAGGAAGAGCACGTCCGGTCATGTACCGTTTTTAGGAGACAAGCTCGTGAGTTGGGCGTCTAAAAAGCAGAATTATGTATCGACATCAACTGCGGAGGCTGAATATGTAGTCGCGACCATATGTTGTTCACAAGTCCTGTGGATGAAAACCCAACTCATGGACTACGGATTCAAATAGGAGAAAATCCCCATCTACTGTGACAGCAAAAGCGCTATTGCCATATCTGCTAATCCTGTCCAACCCACCAAGACGAAACACATAGATATCAGGTATCACTTTATTAAAGATCACGTTGAGAAAGTTACAATTGAATTATACTTTGTTACAACTGAATTTCAACTTGCCGATCTCTTCACAAAAGCCTTGGATGAAAAATGCTTTAACTTTTTAGTATCCAAGCTTGGCATGTTGAACATGAAAGTTTAACTTTCCTATATTGATCATATAATAGATGGACATATGTGTATCTCAATCTAGATATTTTTCTCTAGATTGATACATTTAAATTTTCATCATATTCTATTCTCAATATATGTTATTTAAATTTTCATGATTCTATTGTTTTTCAAACGTTTATTCAACTTGTTATCTCCTTTCTTTTAAATGCTTTATTTGTGATTATATATGATACTTGTATCTGCATAAGGTGTGTTCATGGTCTCAGGGGGAGTGTATTACAATGTATATGCACAAATCTAGGGGGAGTGTGCATAACTGACACAATTTTGTGAGTTTAGATACCATGGGATTTACATTTGAAGACACCAAGGTAAGCATTCTAATTTGTTTTTATCACACTCTTAAATGATGGAAAATTATTTTCAACATCTATGCATCATTTAAGGGGGAGTGAAAAACCCTGTTTTCAAACCATAAGGGCTTAATCAATTGAATGTTGGACATCTTTCAATGTTATAAAATCTTTGAATTTTCTTAAAAAATATTTCAAAAAATGTCTAAGTGTTGATGTTATCGCACGCTTCTATGCACGATAACCAGTTTAATCGCACGTTCCTTCATGCGATAACATCCATTTATTTTAATAGCACCCCGTGGCTTGCGACAAAACCGCGATAACCTTTTTTATCGCACCTATGGTGTGCGATTAAACCTTGTGAACAGTGTTTATCGCACCCGTCGTGTGCGATTAAACTTTTCACCTTGTTATCGCACCATGTTGTGCACGATAACTTTGAATGTTTGTCGTACCCTCTTTTGTATGATTAACTGACACGATGGAGGTCAGCCGTTGGACCAATCCTTTGTTGCCATGTGTCATAATCCTTAGGTTCCTATTTATAGAGCGGTTTTTCAAACTTTATTCTTTTTCTCGAACCATAAACCCTCTCAAGCCAACTTTCACGAATCTGAGATTTTTCGAAGTATTTTGCATTCAGATCGATTCCATTATTTTCAGATAGACTTCGAGGTACATTTTCTATACTATTCAATCCTTTTTGTCCATGTTTCATCGATTTTCAGTGTTATTTTCGGGTTTAAAGTCGAAACGCATAAGGGTCTGTTCAAGTTTATCGCAAGGTTCCGTGTTCTTCGAGTTCATTGTTATCGCACCATATGCACCTTCAATGATATCTCACATGCTTGTGTGCGACAATTTTTATCGCACACTGTTCCATGCGATAACATGCTTTATGCGATAACTACTTTGATGTACCATGCGATAAAATCCAGACTTAGGCAAATTTTTGACAAGTTTTTCATCAAAATCATTTTTGGGCACTTTATGGATTTTACTCTATCCAGATGGCACATGTGAGAAATGTTGATAGTAACTCGTCAGATGAGAACACCATAATCCCATCTCACCGATCTTCGTATCCATCAGTGAATGCACGTGACTTGGATGAGGAATCATTACCCAAAAGGTATCATTTGGAGTTATCTTACCACAACCATACTCTTGATCTCTAAGTTAACTTTGATTAACATATCATTCTGGAGATAATCAAAGGCCATCCGCTTAGAACTGCATTGACCAAAACTGTTACCGTACCGGTCATTTACCTCCAACAGTTCTGGAACACTCTGACATTCCATCCAGTTCATCGCAGAGGTCAACATTTCACTACTAAGGTTGATCATTTTGACACGAGACTCACCCTGAAACTACTTCATACTACACTTGATCTACCATTCCATAATGACTTTGAAGACCAAGTTCCGGAAGCCGAACTTTGTGCCGACATCCGCTCTTCGAAATTCAAACTGCTGATGGAGTCATGCTTACCCGCTCTTCGAAATTCAAACGCAAGTATCTTCCAAGAGTTTGGTATACTCTATTTTCTATAATCAACCGATGTATGACTCCGAAGCACACAAGGTTGGACAAATGCAACATAGACGACCAAACTCAGTTCAAGGACCGCGACAGTGGATGCATTTCCTAAAGATCCCCGCCGAGATCGAATTTGCTCACACTGCCGTCATACCTGAAGCTATTCTAGCTTATCCGGACCAACAGTCACCTATTTTAGAGCTTATAGGTTAGAAAATGCACTGATGGTCCATCCAGGACCGGAGGGACCTACCCACGGTGCAAACCAATTAGGAGGTGAGGGTCCGGTCGAGCAGGTTCAAGAACAAGGGGTTCTTGAACGGGGAGAGGTGAGGAGAAATGTAAGAAAGAGGGGTGAGGACTGTTGGTCATGCATCTACTTCCAAAGCCACCCGACCTCAAATATTCGATGATCATGTGTCTTGGGATTCCTAAGATGCTGCTAATGTTGTTATATCTGGCTCAAGCTCCGAAGATGAGGGCTCTACTCACCCAAAACATACTGCTGATGGTGCTTCTAACTCAGACTCCGACTCAGATCATGACCCTGATGCACAGTTGATACCAAGACATGTCGGCCCCTGACCTAACGCTGAGAGTTCCGATGCTGATTCCACCAGGAACATCGGACACTCATGCGATATTGGAGACATAAGGCGGGATGAGGGAGTTTTAGTTGAAAATATTGAAAGAGTGAGCCGAGAGAGGGCAAGAAAAGAAATTGGAGAGGCTGTGACAGAATCACAAAAAGTTTTAACTAGTGATTCTCCCCAAACTGTGTCAAGCCGGGTAGCCACATCTACTGCCGACGTGCGTTTGTCGCCGTTGTGCATTGAACAAGCCATAGTGGACCGAGCTATGCAATGCACAGCCCAACCAGCCACTCACTATTTTCTCAACAGACTGGTGTCTCAATTTCCACAAGGGACCAATCACAATTTCTATCGTGAACACATTCGGTGTTTGCTGATATTGAAATAGGTAGGCAACTGCCCCGGCCATCGACTTTTATTCCGCGCACATCGAGTCTAGGGTCTTTTGGACGAACATATTTTCCTAGGACACGAGCGCCGGTACCACCATTTGTTGGAATCTTCCGTGCTCCAACCGGAACAACCAGAGCTAGGCCGCCATTCGTTGGTGACTCGCGAGGACCGGGTGGAAGTCCTGTCATAGCTAACACCATGCCAACTATGAGCACAGACCGTACAGTTGCTACAACTGCTACGTCAACCGGTAACCTAAGTGGTCCGGTGGTAATATTACCCGTTTTACTCCTGATCAGTTGGTTGAAATGCTAGGTCCGCCCCCACATTACATCACTCTGGACTTCCTGAGAGCGTCTTTGGCATCAATCAACAATTCGTACAAGCTCCAAAGAGATGACATGAAAGAGACAATGAACAAGCTATCAACTGAAGTCAGCAGAGCCATCAAAGGGAAAGGTATAGCAGAATCTCCATCAACTCTTGATATTCCACCATCCGATGCTCAACGTAAATCTCAATCTCCATCATCACAACCTTTACATACCATACCAGCCCATCAACTCAAATCTGAACTTCTAGCCCGGTTACTAGATCAAGGAGACCAAAATACTATTGAAGAAGTTGATTTGGTAGGCCTACTCCGTAAACAAACTAAGACCCAAACCCAACTACCCACAAGCAACGATTTCCAAAATCTACATGCCTCTATCCGAGACATGACAAGAGCCATAGTTTTCGGCTTCAAATCCTTATCTGATCGTATGGATACCTTAAAGCAAACCTGTGGTTCTCAAGCACAATCTACACGGAAGAGAAGGCATGATGATTAGGATGACCCTGATCAACATGAGGGGGAGAAGAGAGCTAGAGTTGGAGAATCAAGTGGTGTAAATGTTGAAACTACTGGGGGATCAGATCAGATTGTAACAGAGGGGGCAGAAGGACAAGGTACTGAAACTGTCCAGGTTGATAGTGATGAAGTTCTAGTTGATGACACACCTAGGGTTGAAAAGCCTCAAGGTGGTGACAATAGAACAGATGAAGAGAGGATGGCGGATGATTTAATTGCTTATAATATTTAGATAGATTCAGAGGAGGAACCAAAGAGAACAACTGTTCAGATAAAAGAGGAATTGGATGGCATCTTTGATACAACCGGAGCACAAGTGGTTGAATCCGATTCTGAAGATGATAACAATCAGCCGCAACAACCGGATGATCTAGGTGCAGGTACTTTTGTTCAAAATATTCCAGTATCTATAGATGGCAAGATTAGAGATCCCGTCTCAGAGGCCGAAATGAGATTCTATCAGGCTCTGATTGACGATGAACCTAACTTTGTTGGAAGAGGAGAAAGGGTAACGATCTTGACTCCTTTTCAAGAAAGCGTGAGAAAGGATTTTGTAACACCCTCAAAATTGGAACGAGCAACTAACTTTAAATTCGATACAACAACCAAAAGAGGATAAAATCCTTTCTACAAAACATCCTTGAAAAATGCCTCAAAGTTTAAACATCACAAATTAAACAACTAACAACTCAAGGCAGGTGTTACTTAACCCAATTACAAATTGCTAATCCCAATAAGTGCAGAAGACTTCGCTAAGCATCTCACTTCTCGTGCACTCTACTAGCACTCACCACTTCACAGTGTAGCTAAAGTTAATCCCAACCTGAACCTGTTGCACATGCCGACAAATAAAAAGGTTAGGCTAACGCCTAGTGAGTTCAAGAGTTGACATCATGAGAAAATCATTTGATAGACCAAAAGATTCTATTTAATTTATGATTTCCAAAAAGGGGTTGTATAAAATACACCGGCAACCCAATTTCCAAACGCACACAATTCCTGTGAGGAAAACATCCAATGAAATCATTTCTCTGCAATGGACTCAAATCCAAAACTCACTCAAGAGGTAAATAAACAATAATCCCTCAAATAATCGCCGATGAGAATAATACTCCAATAGTGAAAACATCCAACGAGGATGAAACATAAAAACCGTCCATCAATCATGGAAAACAATCCATACGCATATAATATAACCTCGACAACGCGGATAAACAAAATACCTGAAATCAACACCCTTCGGTGACGGGGGAGACCCGAGTTCATCGAATGTGGCGAACACATAAATTAAACCACAATTAATAACACGAGTAAACTTCACGGATGGGAAACACATGACATCAACCCAAACCGGGTCTTTCGTCCGATAAGGCATCAACCCAGAATCGGGTCTCTAGCCTTCAAGGACATCAACCCAGAATCGGGTCTATAGTCCGATATGACATCAACCCAGAATCGGGTCTATAGTCCGTCTCTAGCATCAACCAAACTAGGTCTTTAGCCCAAACCACCAAGTTCAATCCTACTGGATCTTTACCTTGGGAAACCCACCATCCAACACACGCTTACTCGACTTAAATATAAATACATGACCCCAAAAGAATAACAAATTGCATTCAAATCATGTAAATCTCAAATATAATGCAATTCATACAATTCAAACTCCAAGCCCACGTCGAGCTAGTTAAAACCGGGCGAATGCCCTCAAGACTCAACCGAGTCCAAAACCGAGCCCTCTGCTCAAAAGATCTAATGATCATTTATCAACATCAATTCATGCAAATGAAATGCATCTAACCCACATCATGCAAACACATGTTTCGAGGCATGATAATCTCATAACCCTTTCATTGCTACCCTCCCAATGAAGTCAAATCATATATGCATCTATATGTGTGTGTGTGTGTATACGTATACACAAATCTTTTATACTCAACAATGCATATAACACACCAAAGTTCATTAGTCCCAAAGGTACTAAGAATACAAAATCATCAACGATAGCAAAGGAATTAACCATCAAGAGTGTATTTACAATACATGATACTTCGAACAACCTATCAATCTAATCATGTCACTATAATCAGATTAATCGATTTGTCTAAGCTATCCTTTAAAAATCTCCTCTTTGTTAATTGCCACTTCTGCTATTCCAAAAACACTCGTCCCACAACCCTTTATTTGCCTGAGCCTGAACCTGGTAAGAGAAACATCATATGAAACGATTAGGCTAACGCCTAGTGAGAACATTCGTTTCCAATATAACATTTGTAAAATCAATGTAAACAAGTTACAACAAACCTGATTATTCCTTTTCTTACCGTACAACAACTCCTTTCACTACTGGGAATCTACCCCACATCCATAATTATGACTAATTCACCTAGTCATATTATCATAAACCAGAGCCTTCTACGAATCAATCCCATATTCTAGATCAATGCTCTCATCTAATAAATCGCAACCACATATGCCCATTTATTAGAAAGGATGTAGAGATTACAATTACTCATGTCAATCTCTATTCATCCTAAGAAATCAGGAATTACGATTACTCACATCAATTCCACATTTCTTAATAATGCAAATAGGAATTACGATTACTCACATCAATTCCTTATTTCACATAAATGGGAATTACGATTACTCACATCAATTCCACATTTAACATACATACAGGAATTACGATTTCTCACATCAATTCCTTATTTCACATAAATGGGAATTACGATTACTCACATCAATTCCACATTTAACATACATACAGGAATTACGATTACTCACATCAATTCCTTATTTCACATACACACAGGAATTATGATTACACACATCAATTCCTTATGTTTATATCAGGCTAGTGCATATGGATCCATATCACCTAATTGTACTCATACATGTATTTACTTAATATAGATTCCTCATATCATTATGTATGAGGAAACCTTATTCATTACACTTAACACATTCCTGCCTAGCATCGACTAGCGCAGTCTATAAACCTAACATACTACTTTTCAAGGGTAGGTATGCTCAAGCTATATAATTCCCATCACAATTCCTAAATCGCATATTTCCACGATTTACATAAATGCACATTTCATTACATCCATAAAGATACATAAATTACAAGGCCTCTAGATACTTAACTTATCAGATCCTTGAGCCATATCAAATTTTGATACCATTTATATATACCGGGACTCACCTGTACCGGGACTTCCACTACCGGGACTTCCAACTACCGGGACTTCCACTACCGGGACTTCCACTACCGGGACATTCACTACCGGGACATTCACTACCGGGACTTCCACTACCGGGACATTCACTACCGGGACATTCAACTACCGGGACATTCAACTACCGAGACTTTCAAGGTTTTGCGTACTGTCCGTTCAACAAGTCCTCAAATCGATTTAAAACATGAAATCAGTTCAATCTACTCATTCTAATCAATCTTCAGTCAGTTCATACAAATATACCAAGGTTACTATAACTTAAAAACACTGATTTGTACAAAGAATCGAATGAACTCACCTTATACTGCAAAACCGACTTCTGCACAAATAAGAACTTCAATCTTTTTGTTTATGATTCTGCAATTCAATCCCAAAATACAGATTCGTTCATCATCCAAGTAAAAGCAACCAATCTCTCCAAAACCAACAACGATTTCTTACCGAATGAGATCAATTTCTCGATTTCTTCTGTTATCCTTCTTTCTCTCTCTGTTGCCGACTCAAACAAACATGAATGAGATATTTCTCATTCTCAGTCTTTATTCACACATACACATTTAGGAAAAATGACCAAACATACCTCTAAGTTTAATCTTTCCAAAAGTTACACTAAACTTTCATCTTTTGCATTTCAACCTTAAATTGGATTATAAAACTTCCATACAATCCCAAGGTTACAACAATTACGAAAACATCCCAATTCTTATTAAAATACTAATAACGAAAATTTAGGATGTTACAGAGAAGATCACCTCAACCCAACACAACAAAATCATCGAACAATACCCTAAATAGAAAGAAGATAAAACCAACAACAACCTAGATTTTGGGTAGAGAGATATTACCTTTATCACTTGAATCTCCAAGCAAAAGCTCCTAATCACCCACAAAAGCTTCAAGCTTCCATATCTTCATCAATAGTGGAAAGGGGTTTAGTTTAGGTGAGAGAGATGAAGAAGGAGAAGGGTTTGTGTTACTCTTGAGGGAAAATCGGCTGAGAGGAGGGAGAGAGATTGAGTTAGGATTATGAAATGGAATGAGGAAGGAGAGAGGTGAAAAGTCTCTCTTAAAACAAAAAGTGCCATCAGATGCATCGCGGAAGTCCGTATAGTCCCCTCGCGGGCGTCCGGCCCCAGCCGAAATGTTTTCCTCCAAAACTTATGTTGCTTCCGCGGACGCCATGCGGACTTCCGTATGGCACGGACGTCCGGCTTTACCATGCGGACGTCCGCCAAGCCCAAACTGTGTTTTTCGAAATTTCGGGGTGTTACAATCCTCCCAACCTTAGAATGATTTCGTCCTCGAAATCTATATCCCTTACAACCCAGGGCTATCCAACTCAACGCCGAACGCGTTCCAATAGCTTTTAACTGAAATCAAAATTTTTCCCCACATAGACTACTATGACAAACCTCAAGCAACCCTTACCAACAATGTCCTCTCAGGCACATTGTACTTATGTCCGGGTGAACGCTCCATCTACCGGATTAACTCCCAACCCCTACTTCGGTTGTCTCCCAACCTCAGGTGTTTCATACTCCCCCGATGACGGATCCCGACTCTAAATCAATCCGTGTCCACTCGCTCTCTATTTCTCCAATTAGTCCGAGGTTTGATTACGGCTAAAACCAACGAACCTCCCAATATAAGGTTCACACTACTGAACCGGCACTTACCTCTAACGAGTCCCATTAGACACCAACACCGACGGTCGTCACGGACCCATCAGCTACACCACTCCCAAAACATGTCTAATTCCGATCATCTAGTCGACAAATTCTTTTACCATAGGCGGAGGGTCATCACGCTAAACTATTCGTCACAATCGAGCTTAAGTTCATCATTACCGATACCACCCTTTATTAAAATTGGACTACATCCTCCAATCACACTAGTGGTCTTTGACCTCGAACTCCAAAAGTTGACACCTAGTCACACCACCAAAACTCGACTCATCACAGAGCTCCACACACGAGCTTCATTCCTCAAATAGTCCCACCAATCCATGGTCATCCCCACGGGCTAAAGGGTCCTATACGACCTTCACACAATACCGACAACCCAAGACGAGGTTGCCGAAGTGAACGGTTACCAACGTACTAACAAGGGACACCGCAGGTCCCACCTTTCAGTTGTCCACAATAAATGATTCATCCCCGCCAACGACATCATACGGCTTACAACAAAACACGCGCTAGAAACCCAATCTTTCATCGAAAGGTTCTACACGCCCTCACCCCTAACTGGGGTTGCTCAATCTCACCAAACCTAAGAGTTCAAGGTTTTCAAGTGACAGACTCAAATAAATATGCCAATAAAGTTTTCACTAGATTTTTCAACACGAAGGTTTTTATACTAATATAACATACGTACAAAAACTTACCACTACTCAGCTAGTAGATGCATAAACATGGACACACTCGTCCCACATATGAAAAATCATTTTTGAAAACCTTTTCATCACAAATCAGTTTACTACCAAACGTAAAAACATACTCATCAACTTTTAAAACGAACCACCAGGGTCCCATCCCAGATTTACTTATGCCGCACGCGCAAAGTAAACTCCGACATCAAAATAATGGCCAACAGCCTGTTTATACGAACTTCGAAAGAAGAATTTTCACGACATCAATTTCTAAAATTCTCTTTTTATCCATAAAACGACATGAATAGTAATTCCTTAATAACTTCACATTTGTCAGTTTTGTTCACAGAGAAACGAAGTAAGTCATCTATACGTCTTGGTTAAAACACGACATGGTCTGGGCCATCTCTCAGTTTTTTTAAATCGAATAACATGATATTTTCATCATTTGGAAATATCGGTTTAAACATCGAAAAGAAATCTCAAATCGAAATTTTGCATGCCAATCTGCAGCACTTTCTTAGTAGTCACTCTGAAATGGTATATCACATACCGGATAGTCATTACTAATTTTTCAAAGTAGAAATTCATTAACTCAAATTTCAAAACTTCTCATTCAGTCGTATAATGACAAGTAAATTAAATCTTTTGACCAGGCTCGCACACCTCAATGTGTTTTTCCTCAAAACCTCAGAAAACAATACGTGCACATAATTTGATTAACACATAACACAACTCAAGTCATCTTCAAGCTTTAAACCGCACAAGCGATGCACACTAACGTCTCAAAATAGTGGATGCAAAACTATTCATGTCAATGAATTAATACAGTGCATGCGTGAGAAAGAATATCAACAATGTCAACAAATGAGAGTGCATAAAACAGAACATTAGAGATGTACTATCATGATTCTCTTATATGCATTACTCATGCCACGTATAAATCAATTTGCACACCTAGCAAGTTGCAACAAATATGCTACCACAATCCTCAAAGGAGAAGCCATGCGACATCAAAACTCCAAAACCACTCTTTTTGTGGCAAAACGTCATGAAGCATATTTTCAACTAAATTCGCATGAGACGCAATACTCACTCAACCCATGTATTAATGCGTGCAATCATTCAAGTAGGCACATGACCAAGTGTCACACATGCACCGCAAAACGTCGTAAAACGAAACTTCATCGTACTTCCACAAAACTTCCATCAAACTCGATGGAACTCAACAACATCGAACCATGTAAATGGTGTCACAGTTTTCGTTTTCAATAATCAAATCGCGTAAAACAATATGACCAAATCATCAAAAAATTTAAAATCCCTTTTTTACGAGATAAAATAACACCTCTTCGTCAAGACTCGCAAAATCCAAATTCCCATTAAAGGTCAACACCGAAACAATGGAATGTAACTCTCCGTCCAGACCTTAACATATGTGGAGGAGATCCAATGTTAAGGTCGTAAGTCGCAGTTACTTATCCAAAACCATAAACGACATTAAAAACATGGATATCACAATATCCGAAAGTAGTAGTGGACGACTACAAGGAATAAAATAAATCCCGACCAGGTTCACAACCGCCTGTCGTAAAATAATTTCATGCATTTTCCAAAATCATGGTTTAAAAATCTTGCGTATGTCAAACTTTTTCCAAGATCTAGCAGTACCGTCCATCCGACGATTCGAAACACAAGAAATAATCGATGCAATTTATTTTAAAAGAAAAATAAATGTCGTGCATGCATTTTGTCGGCACTCAACGTCCAGGTCACATTCCTCTAATTTCTCCGTTCATACTATTGTCATCCGGATACTCACACATCTTAACGCAAAGTGGGAAGTCACATCTACTAACCCCACATTCCTCCTTGAATCAAGGTCAATTCAATAAGCCTACGGTTCAAATCCAACTATCAAGTTTGACCCGAACGGTCCACTTAATGCTTTCAACATGCTTACCGCCACTCCAAATGGCGAATGCTACAGTCGTCAACCTCTTCTAACGACTACTCGCTTAGAACTCCTTCACTACCCCAACTGTCATCACGCTAGAGTCGTCCAAGTACTCTCATGTAACCGGTAGGTTCACCATAACACTGGCCAGGTGCAATTATGAACGTACCATACATGATCATCCTTGCTACTCTTGACGTGACTCCTCGGTTCTAGTGACCCCAACAACTTCTGAATATCCTATCTTAGAGTGCCTAATGGTGCAATCTCATTCTCAGTTACTTTAAACAACGCTAGTTTGAGTCTAGATATCCAACAATCAACACCTAATTCTTTCAAACCTGGCTCTGATACCAACTTTTAACACCCTTAAAATTGGAACGAGCAACTAACTTTAAATTCGATACAACAACCAAAAGAGGATAAAATCCTTTCTACAAAACATCCTTGAAAAATGCCTCAAAGTTTAAACATCACAAATTAAACAACTAACAACTCAAGGCGGGTGTTACTTAACCCAATTACAAATTGCTAATCCCAAAAAGTGCGGAAGACTTCGCTAAGCATTTCACTTCTCGTGCACTCTACTAGCACTCACCACTTCACAGTGTAGCTAAAGTTAATCCCAACCTGAACCTGTTGCACATGCTGACAAATAAAAAGGTTAGGCTAACGCCTAGTGAGTTCAATAGTTGACATCATGAGCAAATCATTTGATAGACCAAAAGATTCTATTTAATTTATGATTTCCAAAAAGGGGTTGTATAAAATACACCGGCAACCCAATTTCCAAACGCACACAATTCCTGTGAGGAAAACTTCCAATGAAAATCATTTCTCTGCAATGGACTCAAATCCAAAACTCACTCAAGAGGTAAATAAATAATAATCCCTCAAATAATCGCCGATGAGAATAATACTCCAATAGTGAAAAATCCAACGAGGATGAAACATAAAAACCGTCCATCAATCATGGAAAACAATCCATACGCATATAATATAACCTCGACAACGCGGATAAACAAAATACCCGAAATCAACACCCTTCGGTGACGGGGGAGACCCGATTTCATCGAATGTGGCGAACAAATAAATTAAACCACAATTAATAACACGAGTAAACTTCACGGATGCGAAACACATGACATCAACACAAACCGGGTCTTTCGTCCGATAAGACATCAATCCAGAATCGGGTCTCTAGCCCTCAAAGACATCAACCCAGAATCGGGTCTATAGTCTGATATGACATCAACCCAGAATCGGGTCTGTAGTCCGATATGACATCAACCCAGAATCGGGTCTATAGTCCATCTCTGGCATCAACCAAACTTGGTCTTTAGCCCAAACCACCAAGTTCAATCCTACTGGATCTTTACCTTGGGAAACCCACCACCCAACACACGCTTACTCGACTTAAATATAAATACATGACCCCAAAAGAATAACCAATTGAATTCAAATCATGTAAATCTCAAATATAATGCAATTCATGCAATTCAAACCCCAAGCCTACGTCGAGCTAGTTAAAACCGGGCGAACGCCCTCAAGGCTCAACCGAGTCCAAAACCGATCCCTCTGCTCAAAAGATCTAATGATCATTTATCAACATCAATTCATGCAAATGAAATGCATCTAACCCACATCATGCAAACACATGTTCCGAGGCATGATAATCTCACAACCCATTCATTGCCACCCTCCCAATGAAGTCAAATCATATATGCATCTATATGTGTGTGTGTGTGTGTGTGTGTATACGTATACACAAATCTTTTATACTCAACAATGCATATAACACACCAAAGTTCATTAGTCCCAAAGGTACTAAGAATACAAAATCATCAAATAGTCCTTACACCCAAGACCAAGCACTCAAACCGACACATACTCAAATAAAACACAATTAAGCATATAACACATCCACGGCTCCACCTCGAGCTACTAAAACCGGCAAACACTCAAAAGACTCATTTGAGTATAAATCAAGTCTTTAAAGGCCAAAATAAACGTTTGGCTAAATACGTGTTACTCACACGGTTACTTAAACCAAAATACATCGTTTCACAAAATCTTTACCCTCTTAACTTCTCAATTGGCCATCGGCCCAAAAAAAAAGGTTTACACTCCCAAAATATTCATACGACCAAGATTGACCCAAAACCCCAATTCACACGTTCACATTTTCGAAATGTAACATATCATGATTATTGCACAATCACATAAACACTAAAAGTGTATTTCGACCAAATAACTTTCACTTATGCAATAAATTAACAAAACCTCTTTCACTCGTGATTTATTCATCAATCACTCAAATCCCCAAATGTGAATGTTTTACAAGATATGTAAAGATCAACACTTTGATTAAATCAAAACCCACTAAACACTCAACAAGGGATAATTTCATATAAAGCACATAAATACTTTAAAATAAACATTTTGGCATGTACAACATTTTCACAAATCAACTTGAACTCACCTTGCTAGATTAAGCTAAATCTAGATTTCCCCAAACGTATGCTCCTTTGAAGAAGTCCGAATCTTTAAGTCCAAATCTCCCAAAACCTAGATCCATATGTTTCCAACCATAAGTATTCATCCCCAAACACTTTGCATCCAAGAATCCCAAATATACCAAAACCCTAATCTTCATAAATGAAGAAGGAGAAGATCACCTCAACCCAACACAACAAAATCATCCAACAATACCCCAAATAGAAAGAAGATGAAACCAACAACAACCTAGCTTTTGGGTAGAGAGATACTTCCTTTATCACTTGAATCTCCAAGCAAAAGCTCCTAATCACCCACAAAAGCTTCAAGCTTCCATATCTTCATCAATGGTGGAAAGGGGTTTAGTTTAGGTGTGAGAGATGAAGAAGGAGAAGGGTTTGTGTTACTCTTGAGGGAAAACCGGCTGAGAGGAGGGAGAGAGATTGAGTTAGGGTTATGAAATGGAATGAGGAAAGAAAGAGGGGAAAAGTATCTCTTAAAACAAAAAGTGTCATCAGATGCATCGCGGACGTCCGCATAGCCCACTCGCGGACGTCCGGCTCCAGCTGAAATGTTTTCCTCCAAAACTTATGTTGCTTCCGCGGACACCATGCGGACTTCCGTATGGCACGGACATCCGGCTTTACCATGCGGACATCCGCCAAGCCTAAACTGTGTTTTTCGAAATTTCAGGGTGTTACAGATTTGTTTGTAAGGAACGTTCAGAGGATTCATCTGATAAAACTGTATGGGATAGAGAAGTGGCCAGCTATACATCAAACCGAATTTCTGCACATCATGAAGAACAAAGACCTGGAGATGGACTCTGTTAGGTCTGATAAGGAAATTATAAGGGTATTAAAGATAAAGTCGAAGAAACTGCTGAATATCTGGTACCCTCAGTTTACTGTCAGAAGATCTGACGACAAATAATGGTTCTTTACTGAAGTTGACTTCAAGAGTCTAAAGCTTGACAACCTTTTGAACCTATATAACTCTCTAGGATGCATCCATGATAAGAAGATTGAATGGTCTGCAGCTTACCAGTCTGTCAAGAGGTTTATGAGAAATATGGTGAAGTTCTCTTACCTCACTGACTTTCAAATGGCACTGGAAGCAAATCAAACCCGAGTGAATCTCTGCAGACCCAACAAACGACTTTCAGACATCCAAGGTATCCCAGTTTACACTGTGCTAGATAAACCAGAACTCAGAGTTGTCTACTATAATCATGAGAAGAAGAAGAGGTTTCTGAGAATCACTGAAGTAAACAAATACGGTGATGGGACCCTTAAACTGATTCGGATCCAATTGGAGAGTAAACTCAGGCTCGATGAGAAGGAGGAGGTCAAGCTAAAGCCGAAAGAGAAGAAACCGATTAACCAAGCCCCGGAAGCCATCAAGTACCGACAAGAGTACTGGAACGCGCTTAGACGGTTTGAGATCATCTTTGGGATCCGGAAGAGACACGTTGCTCTGGTACAAGCCTAAATTTGCTGCCTCTACTTTGATACAAAGGGGGAGATTGTTAGTGCCATTACTAGCACCTTGTATTAAGTAGAGGGTCCTTTATGAAACTTTCCATTTTACTAACTATATATTGTTTTTGCCCTTAGATTTCTTAGTGTGTCATTCCATTCTACCAAGTACTATTGCACTTTTCTCTCTACAATTCGTCACTTTGTACTTAGGGTAGTTTAATCTTAAAGAGAGGGATGACCAATTAATCTTCATTGTGCTTGTTCTGGGATCACAAAATTGAACTGTATTCAACCACAATCCTTATGTGATGTTTAACCAGCACAAATAAGAAAGTCGATGTAGGACTGTAATATCTTTTATAGTTACCAAGCAACAAAACAAGAAGAAGCACAAACCACACAAAAGCACACGACAATTACATGGTTCTGCGACTAGTATGGTATGTCCATATGAAAGTGGAGAATTTACAAACCAAAAACACAAAATTTTGGTTAATCTCTTTGTGCTATTCTTACTAGAATTTGGGTTTCTTGCCTCTCAAATTGGTCATGCCATATGGGAAACCAAAAGGGTATTTGTACCATGCGCATCCAATAATCTCAACTTGATTCGAACGCTAAAAGCTAAGAATTATAGGGTTTTAGTTGAGTATGACTGGGCATGCTTGATTATAGGGCACGACGGTGTAGAAAATCCCAAGAGTTTCTGTTTGTAAAAATACAAGGCACACAACTATGTTGGATTATAACATCCGGTCGTACCAGATTTTTCAAAACATAATGTTTTCACCATTATCAAAGAGCACAACTGTTAGATCCTGATTCACCATGTGAAGTCTCCAAAAAATGAAGAGAGAAAAGAGTGTTGGGGCAATTTTCTGAAAAATGTACTAACCATAAATAGCAAACAATAATTAGTAAGAACGATCTTATGCATGATCACCCACAATGATTATGATCCCTTTATTATATCCTACACTTCCTCCAACTATTTTATTCACTACATCCAAACTTTGACCTGGTACTTATAATACTTAACAAGAAATAGACATAATAATACAAGCCACATGCTGATTTGATACTACTTCTCAATCCTCCAGGCGGGTTGGCCTAGTTCTACGTCTTTTGGGTCTTCCGGTCTAAATAAAGGTTGGAATATTAGCTTGTGTCTGATTCATATCTGTATCAATACTTCTCCCATGGACAACAACTTGTCTGCAAGGTTGGGAAAAACATGCAAAATGTCGTCACAATCTTCCCAAGTAGCTTTTAAATTATCACAGGCTTCCCAATGAACCAAGACTTGTGCGACTTGACGCCCATGTCACCAAATGTCACGAGTGCACAAGATGGATGTTGGCCAAAGGCACTACCACTCAGTCGCTCGGTCGAATGATAGTGTTGGGTTGGACAGTAAAGGAACGTCGTAATAGGGGTGGAGCAGAGCGACATAGAAAACAATATGGACAAAAAACAATGGGCCAACTTGGTGTTGTGACGCTGGTGGACCGACGATTAGCAGCCGACTTGTAGGCGCAATTACACCAATCGCCAATCGCAAGCTTCCGGTCGGTGCGGTGTTTATTAGCTTAGGCGGTCATGTGTTTACGGGAAAGAGTAAGAGTCTCTTGGAGTTGAGATAAGATGTGCTTGTGTTGAACTAGAGTATCATCAATTGAAGCAATAGGGGATGACCCGATAGTTTAGCATGGAACAGAAGGGGGTGGTTGACCATATAGGTCCAGGAAAGAAAACATGCCAGTAGAGCTATATAGAGTTCAAGTTTGATTCAAACTCTAAGCCGAAGCGTGAGCAGAAGACTTAGACATCTGACGAAAAAGGGTCAGAGATCTGAGTGTGAAGACTCGGAGATCTGAACCCGAAGTACGAGTTTTGAGAATGAAGACTTAGACATTTGAAGCTGCTACTCTGAATTCAAGCATAAGTGTACTTCTTCTGCTATGTTACAAAGGAGATTAAGACGATAGTAGAACATGTGACTTGTTATGATTAGATTGTATTTCACACCCTTGTATCTTTTATATTTCCTTTGTAGTATATAAGAGAGTTTTTTAGATTTGTGTTTGTAATCTTTTGAACTTATAACTTATTGTGTTAGTTTTACTTAGTTGATATAATTATCTCTATAGATTCTTTATGTAATTCTTTGATCTATCAATACATATGACATTTGGATACCTATATTTTTGTATCTTGTGATTGTATTCTTGCACATATTGTTCTTAGATCAGACTGGGATTCTAACAATTGGTATCAGAGTCGGAAACCGGACTGGTTTGCTAGCGACGACGCTGGACTCCAATGGAGGGAGGTTAATTTTATGATCCTACATTAGTTGGAGAGGGGAAAGAAGGTTGTGTTATAAGGGACCACATACCTTCTCTTTCATGTGCGTTTTAAAACCATGAGTCCAGGTGTGGAAAATCATATAAGATCTGGTAGGGTTGCCTTGGGACGTTGCAAATAGTATCAGAGTAGATAACTACAATTTGGCAAAATTCTTCAAGCCAGATTCCAAGAATCCATTCGATTAAAAAAAATTCTTGGTTCTTGGATCTTTTCTATTCAAGTTTAATCCTATCTGATCAATTCGCTGCTGCTAAACTTTTATCTCTTCTTGATCAATTCTTGACTATTTTCTTTGATTTCTCAAATTTAGTTGTAACGGTTTGCTGATTTTTCAGATCTTACCATGAAAGAATACGTGAGTATTGGTTCTGATACTAAACCTCTAACCGTGTTCTTGGGTGAGCGTCGTTAATAGAGGATACAGATGATCCAAATTTTGGACAACATCGATGAAGATCTGATAAGGTCAATTACCGAAGCACCATATAAAGTATTGATAGGGTTATTTTATTAACCCTATTTTAGGCGTTTAATTCCAATTTTGAGCTAGTTTTTGTTCCCCATTGAGTCATTTACGTACTAGTTTCTAATTATAAGCATAAAATTAAGATTTGGTACCTTAAAATAAAAATGAGAAAAATACAACGAAAAGCTAAAATATTTATATGCACATTTTAGGTTTGTTACAAAGGCCGTTTGGAATCCACTTTTGACGAGATGCAGTTTAAGAAAGATCGGGCTGCAGATTTGGACTTAAAGGATAGAATTCCTATTTTGGGTCGTGTGCATAGTCGGTTTTTATAAACAATAAGTTTTTGGGCTCGATTTTTAACCGATTGGGTCGGCTGTCGATTTGGGCCGGTTCCACTTGTATTGGTTAAGACATTGTGTGGGCTTTTTGTGTTGTCTTCATGGGCCCCAAAACCCTTCATTAAGCACTATATATAGAGTGCTTAGTGCATTAGTTTAGACATCTCTCAACACTTCTTTGATTGATCAAATAGTTTAGTTTTTCTAGGTGAACAGTTTTCGGTTCCACAACCGAAGCTAAGGCTCATGGCTTGAACCTTTTCGGTTTGGTCCTTATTGGTTACTTATCTAATTCCATTTCATTTCCATCTTATCGTTTATTACTTGCTCGTTACTTTTCCGCATCTTATTTTACTTGTTTTATCATTTAAGGTTACCATCGATTGCTTTACAATTTCGTACGGTTTTTCAAGGCAACTACGGTTTCTCCAATAACAAATCCGATTCCAATTTCGTTTCTATTATTCACCGGAAGTCCGACTAATACTTTCGGGTTGCCAATCTTATTTGGTTCACGGTTGAATATAGTTTATGAAATTGTAAGAGGTCTTGCTATAAAGAAACTCGTTACTTGCACGTCAAGCTTTTCCTTATAGTTCACCTAACGTTCTTTGGTTTCTTTACTATTAATTCTAATCCAATTTCGTTACTATTATTCACCGAAAGTCCGACTAATACTTTCGGGTTCCCAATTGTAGAGGTATAATTACAAAGAAATCCGTTTACTTGGACGTCAAAATTCACTCTATAATTCATCAACTTTCGTTTTTATAATATTAACTTCGTGATAATCATTCTCGGGCTTTTTAAGTAACCAAATCCATAGCTTAACGGTTGAGATTTATTTCAACCGTGACCGGTGGTGGTTCACTTAAGAATCCCTTGTGTTTTAAATCTCACATTTGAAACAATATTTTTTATGTAATTTAAAGCCGTCGTTAACTTCTCAGCTGATAATTCCTGTTTTTATTATTCTGTCATTTTAATTTCTGAATTTCAATTACTGCAATTTACATTTTCTGCACTTTACTTTTACTGTTCTTTAATTTACGTACTTTATTTATTGTCATTTATTTACTGCAGTTATATTATTGTCATTTACATTTTTTGCAAATTTAATATCCGCTTTACTTTCGAGAAATGGTTACTTGCATAACAAGTTACGTACTTTCTTTAAGATTTATTGTAATTTGCTTTGTGCATTGTCCATCTCCATTATTAGCTTTTTAGTTCATACATCCTTTATAATTAGAATCCGAACGATGATGGGCTAAACGTCCTAGTTCGGGGTATAAAGTGAAGTTGGGACCGAGACCGATAATAAAATAAAAAGGTGTATCGTACTGCATGATTGTCCAAAGTTATTTAAATAAAGGTTATGATTTATGGTGGATCACAATTGACCAATTGACACCCGTTACGTTGCATCATAAAATAGTGGACTCTTGAGATAACTAAGGAATGTTGTCTCATATTTTTATTGAGTTATTAATCTTATCCCAACAAAACTTTATACCCTGTGCTTCTCTTTATAATTGATTTTTAGTTAATTGTTAACCAAACCTCCAAAATTTCGAATTCGCCATCTGAAAATCGCTTTTACGAACTGGACTTTTAAAAGAGAAACTTTTCCACGCTTCCCTGTGGGATCGATATTCGGTACTTTGTACCATTATTACTTGTTTTAAGACGATAATAGGCCAAGATGTCTACTTGCGTCAAGGTTTTTTTATAAAGGAGTTGTATTTTAATGGATACACCTAAATCAGTCGTAACAAGTTTTTGGTGCCGTTGCCGGAGAAGCACGCTAGAAGTTTTTTCTTTTATTTAAGTAAAGTTTTTAAAAGCAAGTTTTTCTCCCACCTTTTTGAGAAAAAGAAAAAAAAATAGTGTATGCCAAGATTGCCTCACGGTGAGCTTTTCCAATTTGATCCCGACATTGAACGAACGTTTAGACAACGAAGAAGAATCCAAAGAACTAATTTAGTCTTAAATTCTACCGAGATGTCTGAACAAGAGTATATGACGAACAGTGAGGACGAAGTTCCCTCATTGGGTCCTAATGGGCATCCCAATAATAGAGAAAATCCAGAAAACCCGCCGATAATAAATAATATTGATGATGAGGAACAAAACATTTTCCGGTTGGTTAATTCCAAAAATGGTGGCATTATGTCTTACGCAGTTCCTGTTTTAACCCAGTTACATTCAGGAATTCTTAAACCAACACTGCAAGCCCACCATTTTGAATTAAAACCAATAATGTTCCATATGTTACAAACTAACGGCCAGTACGCTGATTTGTCAACTGAAGATCCTCATTCTCATTTAACGTCCTTCATGCAAATTACATATTCTTTTAAGCTTCCTGGTGTAGAAGATGATGCACTGAAATTAAAACTTTTTCCATACTCATTAAGGGACAGTGCAAGATCTTGGTACAACTCACTGAAGCCAGATTCTATAGTTACCTGGCCCCAAATGGCGGAGAAATTTTTAAAACAATATTTTCCACCCACGAGGAATGCTAAGTCCAGAAATGCAATCTGTACTTTTAAACAAATGGACGATGAGGCAGTTCCTTATGCATAGGATAGGTACAAGGAGCTTTTGAGAAAATGCCCTTACCATGGAATTCCATACTGCATTAAGTTAGAGACGTTTTACAGTGGTTTAAATATTACTGCAAAACAAATGCTCGACGCTACTGCAAACGGAGCTTTCACATCTTGTACCTATAATGAAAGACAGCGGGAGTGCAAGATCCTGATGCTTATGCATTGATATCTACACAATTGAATGACATGGCATCTTTGATTAGAAACCTTAATGTTGTGTCAATCAATCATGTGGCACCACCTTCTACTGTCCAATCTATACAATGCACATATTGTGGTGACAGTCATAATTTTGAACATTTTCCTGGAAATCCTGAGTGTGTTAACTATGTCGGTAATAATAATAATAATAACAATAACAAAGGAGGACCCTTTTCTCAGACTTACAACCCTGAGTGGAGGAACCATCCTAATTTTTCTTGGCACAGTCCAACTTTAAATCCAACACCACCTAAATTGCAAGGTCAAAACCAGCAATTTCATCACAGACCTCAAAACAATCCGCACGCAAAGTCTCAAAATAATCAACATGTTTTTCATCAAAAGTCAAACCATCACGCTGAGTCATCTACTTCTTTGGAAGCAATGATGAAGGGATTCATATCCCAAACTCAGGCATCAATCAAAAATCTGGAGACCCAAATGGGTCAATTAGCTTTAGAAATGAGGAAACATACTTCCGGTTCTCTGCCTAGTGATACAAAAATACCACCAAGAATCGGAAAAAAGCATGTAAAAGATGTAACTTTGAGGAGTGGTAAGGATTTACCAAAAAATATACAAAAAGATTTAATAAAAACAAACAAAGCAGAGCCAGAAAAGAAAAACACAGTTTCAATCCCTGCTCAGTCTTGTGGAATTGTTGGGCCAGAAAAAAGTGTTGTGCCCAATAATACCACTGCCATTCCAACCATCCCATTGTTAATCCCAGATTCACAAACCAAAGACAAGCTGGTGACAGTCCCAAAGTTCCTAGTGATAATCAAACAGACAAAGTCGTACCATCAATACCAACACCTACTCATCAAAAGACTATATCTCCTACTACGGTTCCTCTCTATATTCCTTATCCTCAAAGATTGAGGAATGAGATAGAAGAACTGCAATTCAAAAAGTTTTTAGATGTTTTTAAACAACTGCATATCAACATACCTTTGGTTGAAATTATTGAACAAATGTCAACTTATGCAAAATTTTTGAAGGACATTTTGAGCAAAAAGAAAAAAGTTAAATGAGTATGAGACTGTAGCTCTGATTGAAGGTTGTAGTGCTATGTTGTCCAATAAGATCCCTCCAAAGATGAAAGATCCTGGAAGTTTTACAATCCCATGTTCCATAAGAGGAAAAGAAGTAGGATAATCCCTATGTGACTTAGGTGCCAATATAAATCTCATGCCTTTATCTGTTTTAACACTTTAGGTATAGGTGAAGCTAGACCCACAACTGTTTCACTTTTATTTGCAGACAAGTCCATAGCTTGGCCTAAGGGTAAGATTGAAGATTTCCTTG
Source organism: Saussurea involucrata (assembly GCA_033807775.1). Taxonomy (NCBI): domain Eukaryota; kingdom Viridiplantae; phylum Streptophyta; class Magnoliopsida; order Asterales; family Asteraceae; genus Saussurea; species Saussurea involucrata. The sequence continues at coordinate 214,759,332 of CM066314.1, read as the reverse complement.
TCCAAGTTGATAAGTTTATTTTCCCTGCAGATTTTTTTTATTTTAGACTTTGAAGCTGACAAAGACATCCCTATTATCTTAGGAAGACCTTTCCTAGCTACAGGCAGAACTCTGATTGATATTCAAAAGGGTGAACTCACCATGAGATTTCAAGACCAACATGTGAATTTTAATGTGTTGGACTCCGTTAAATATCCTGAAGAAAAAGAGGAATGTTCTACTTTAGGTTTGATTGAATCTTGGTGTCAAGACCAAAGTTTTGGGGAGGCCATGGGAATTGGAGAATCTGATAGTGAAGAAGATAAAACAGAGTTTGAGGACTTAGAAGACATACATGTCACCTCTGCTATTGAAGTTATAGAAAATAAGAACCAGAAAACTCTTGTTCCTTCCTTAGAATGTGCTCCAAACTTAGAGTTAAAACAACTTCCCTCACATTTGAAATATGCTTTTTAGGAGAACCAGAGAAGTTACTAGTCATTATTTCATCATCTTTAGAATCTGATCAAGAGGAAAAGTTGGTTAGTATGTTAAAACAACACATCAAAGCCATAGGATGGACCATTGCTGATTTGAAGGGTATAAGCCCTACCATTTGTCAACATAAAATCATCTTAGAAAACAAAGATTTTACCTCAGTTGGGCCTCAAAGAAGACTTAATCCAATGATGAAAGAGGTTGTGAAAAAAGAGATTTTGAAATGGCTTGATGCTAGCATAATTTATCCTATTGCTAGTAGTACATGTGTCAGTCCAGTGCAATGTGTACCCAAGAAGGGTGAAGTTCTGTTGTAACAAATGAGAAAAATGAACTTATACCTACTAGAGTAGTGTCAGGTTGGAGGATATGTATGGACTACAGGATGCTTAACCAAGCTACCCAAAAAAACCATTTTCCATTACCCTTTATAGACCAAATGTTAGACATGCTAGCTGGAAAAGAGTTTTATTGTTTCTTAGATGGTTACTCAAGTTACAATCAGATTGCCATTGCACCGAAAGACTAAGAGAAAACCACTTTTACTTGCCCTTATCGCACTTTTGCTTTTAGAAGAATGCCTTTTGGACTTTGTAATGCTCCTGCCACTTTCCAAAGATGTATGATGTCTATTTTTTCAGACATGATTGAACAGTCCATGGAAGTCTTCATGGATGACTTTTCTGTTTATGGTACATCATATGATCTATGTTTAGAAAACCTTGAAAAAGGTCTTAAAAGATGTGAAGAAACAAATTTGGTTTTAAAGTAGGAAAAATGTCACTTTATGGTTAAAGAGGAAATTGTGTTAGGGCATCTCATTTACAATATAGGTATTGAGGTTGATAAGGCAAAGTTGGAAGTAATTGCAAATTTGCCTGAACCAACTACTGTGAAAGGGATCAGAAGTTTTTTAGGACATGCAGGTTTTTACCGGAGGTTTATAAAAGGTTTTTCAAAAATATCCAAACCTCTGTGTTCACTACTACAACATGACCATGCTTTCAACTTTGATGAAGATTGTAAAAAAGCTTTTAAAATCTTAAAGGAAGCATTGGTCACTGCTCCTGTAATAGTAGCACCTGATTGGTCCTTACCTTTTGAAATTATGAGTAATGCTAGTGATTGGGCTGTAGGAGCTGTTTTAGGCCAAAGAAAGAATAAAGTGTTTCATTCCATTTACTATGCTAGTAAGACCCTCAATGATGCTCAAATCAACTACACCACCACTGAAAAAGAATTATTAGTTGTGGTTTTTGCTTTTGAAAATTTCAGATCATACTTGATGGGTGCCAAAGTGATTGTGCATACTGATCATGCTTCCATCAAGTATCTTATTTCCAAAAAAAAAGCAAAACCTTGGCTAATCAGGTGGGTCTGTTTGTTGCAAGAGTTTGATTTGGAGAGTGTTGATAGGAAGGGTATAAATAATCAAGTGGCTGACCACTTGTCAAGACTGAAAAACAAGACACAAAGAAACACGTTGGTGATATCTATGAGGTTTTTCCAGATGAAAGAATTTTAGTTGTACAACATACTGCATTACCTTGGTTTGCAGACATTGTTAATTATTTGGCTTGTGGGATCATTCCCAAGGAACTTAACAAACATCAAAGAAAGAAACTCATTTTTGACTCAAAGAAGTTCTTGTGGGATGATCCATATTTGTTTAAAATTTGTGCAGATCAGGTAATAAGAAGGTGCATCCCAAAGGAAGAAGTGACATTTGTCTTACATCATTGGTGGACATTGGACAGCTGCTAAAGTCCTACAATCAGGATTTTACTAGCCTACCTTAAACAATGATGTTTATAACTTTGCAAAAAGTTGCAATGAGTGTGAGAGAAGTGGAAACATCTCTCAAAGGAATGAAATGCCTTTAAATGGAATTTTAGAAGTAGAAATATTTGATGTCTGGGGCATTGACTTTATGAGACCGTTTCCACTGTCCAACAACTGTGCCTACATTATGGTAGCTATAGATTATGTGTCTAAATGCCACTCTAATGATGCTAAGACAGTTGTCAAGTTTCTTCAAAAGCACATTTTCACTAGATTTGGTACACCCCATGCCTTAATTAGTGATGAAGGCACTCATTTCATAAACAACTTATTTGAGGAAGTCGTAAAAAAATACAATATTCAGCACAAGGTGGCTACTGCTTACCACCCACAAACCAATGGTTTGGCTGAATTGTCCAATACGGAAATCAAAGGAATTTTAGCAAAGGTAGTCAAGCCACAAATAAAAGATTGGGCCTCCAAATTGGATGATGCCTTGTAGGCCTACCAGACTGCTTACAAAACCCCTATTGGCATGTCTTCTTATAAGTTAGTTTTTGGAAAAGCGTGTCACCTGCCTGTTGAACTAGAGCACAAAGCCTATTAGGCCATTAAGGAACTTAACATGAGTTTAGATGAGGCCGGAAGAAAGAGAACCCTACAACTCTGTGAATTAGAAGAGCATAGGAATTTTTCTTATGAAAATGCCAAACTTTACAAAGAAAATACCAAAAAATGGCATGACAAGAAAATTCATCCAAAAGAGTTTTTTGAGGGACAGCAAGTCCTCCTCTTTAATTCTAGGTGGATGGGACCATATCAGATTGAAAAAGTTTACCACTATGGTGTTATTGAACTCATTGATCCAGAAAAGGGGATCACTTTCAAGGTAAACGGTCAAAGGGTAAAACCTTTTATCGAACCCTCTGCGCTGATACAACAATCTCTTGAGGTTGTTCATCTCCTAGACTGATTGACATCTTTGAAGTCTTGGATTTTTAATTAAGTTCAAGATAATGTAAATATTCATTTAAAGAAAAGAAAAGAGAATATTTCCTTATTTGTATTTTATAAAAGAAAAGAAAACTAAAATATTCAATCATTTTAGGATAAACATTTTGGGATAGGATATTAGTTGTGAAAAAGGGAAATTATATAAAAGAGTTTTGGTGTTTGAGGCAGTATATGTAGGGATAAAAAATAGGCCCATGGCCAAATTTTTACAAAAAAGAAAAAAAAAGAAAAGGGAACGGAGGGATCTGAAGTAAATTTTTGGGTGTAAGGACATAAGTATCTGATTTTCAAAATAAACCAAACAAAATACTGATTTTAGTCCAAGAGAACTTAATAAGCAATCCAAACAGAAGCCTAAGTTGGCTATTTTTCGGCCCAATTTGTATATTTTGGTCAAATCCAGAATTTCGGCTTAAGGTTTTGCAAACTAACTTGGTTATTTTGGAACTAGTTCAATTACAAAAACTAGATTTAAACCAAACTTAATTTTTTTAATTTGAATTATACAGCTAATTGGTTTAATCTGATATTTTTTTTTGATTTTGGTCGTACTTGTTTCCCTCTTTTGATCCATGTAGAGCAAACCTTAGCCTAACAAACTCTCGATCCCTCTGATTTGTTTTCCTTCCCCATACCGTCTGCTAACCCATCACTATCGCAGGCTTCTTCTTCTTTTTCTTTCTGATAAGAAATCTGAGGCCGCTAACAATTCTCTCCAAAAATCTCTATTGTACTCTCACCCTTTCCTCTTCCACTATAAAACCATCCACCGCTGTGACGACGAGAAGCAAGAAACACAGACCGAAGCAACCTTTTCGTCTTCTGCATCGCTTTACCCGCTTCTGTCTTCGATCAATGCATACGAACAGGAAGCTCAATCTCAGTCCTTCCTCAAATTGCTCACAACCAAACCCTCAAAGATCCTCTCTTCTCACTCTCGCCTCAATAGCAGACTCTCTGTCGAAACACTCCCCCTCATACCCTAATCGCACTCGTTTCGAAACCTCAAAGATCGATACCATGTATCGACGATCAATAACCCCTGATTTGAACTCACCCATCGAAGAGTCATCGGCGGTACGCCACCCAGTCGTCGGTCGTTTATGACCACTGTGAACTTTCTTGAGAGATACGAACGGGTACCTCCAACTTATCGACGACCGGTGTCGCCTCCGTGAGGGTTCCCTTCTCTTCAACAACCACACCGAAATCCCCATTTACCCTCCTACTTTATCAACTGCGACACCACATAAAGTCGTAACAAGTTTTTGGCGCCGTTGTCGGGGAAGCACGCTAGAAGTTTTTTTTCTTTCATCGGCAAAACCCTACCCCGACGGTGTCGCACCCTCAGCCTACAAACACCCGTGCGACACCCTCTGCCCCAATTCAATACACACGCAGATACCGGTCCATGGCAGAAAGGGATTTGGTGTCGATAAAAAGGCAAAGAGTCGATTTTGAAGAAGGTGAAAGCTCATACGCTAGACATGAGGAGGAAGCAGTGACAAATAAAGAGAGGACATTGAGAACCGAAGTAGATGAAGTGAGGGTCGAGAAGGAACAACCACCACATTCGCCTCTACCTACTGCCTCTGACAAAGGAAAATCTAAAGTGGGTAATTCAACTGTATTTCTCTTTCATATTCTGAATTATTTAGTTGCCATGAGGCCTTGTTACAACATGCCAATTTTGATTTTAAAATATTTCACACACCTAAATCATTTCATGTAAGTGCACTGTTAGCTCACCCAAAATTTGGGTACACAATCACTAATTTAGGATGGGAAAAACTGTGTGAAATGAATACAAAGTTTAATTTAGATTGGGTTCGTGAATTCTACACCGAGTTGTCAATAATTGATGGTGTAGAAATCAAAGTCCGACAAACAACTGTTAATTTTTCGGCTACGGTCATAAATCAAATGTTGGGACTTAAACCACCTAGGTATTCAGAATTTCAAAGATTAGTTGATTGTGCATCTGAGGAGGACCTCCAAAATATTTTAAATGTTATCGCTCATAGAGGGTCCGATTGGGGTTTTAAGGGAAATATGCGTATTTTACGCACACATTGTCTCAAACCCGAGGCCAAAGTGTGGTTTTATTTTCTTAGACACAAGTTATTTTCCACTTCACATGATGCATGTTGGTCCCGAAGGCCTATACAAGTTTGTAGAAGGGGGGGTTGAATACAAACACACAGATTTTACTTTTCTAAATTGTTTATTGATAAATCATTAACAATTTACAGCTTGTTGCGGAAACAAGATTAAGGATAAACCTAAATCTAAACAAGTTGGAACACTAAGGTTTCTTGCACAAAGGGAACGGAGGGATCTGAAGTAAATTTTTGGGTGTAAGGACATAAGTATCTGATTTTCAAAATAATCCAAACAAAATACTGATTTTAGTCCAAGAGAACTTAATAAGCAATCCAAACAGAAGCCCAAGTTGGCTATTTTTCGGCCCAATTTGTATATTTTGGTCAAATCCAGAATTTCGGCTTAAGGTTTTGCAAACTAACTTGGTTATTTTGGAACTAGTTCAATTACAAAAACTAGATTTAAACCAAACTTAATTTTTTTAATTTGAATTATACAGCTAATTGGTTTAATCTGATATTTTTTTTTGATTTTGGTCGTACTTGTTTCCCTCTTCTGATCCATGTAGAGCAAACCTTAACCTAACAAACTCTCAATCCCTCTGATTTGTTTTCCTTCCCCATACCGTCTGCTAACCCATCACTATCGCAGGCTTCTTCTTCTTTTTCTTTCTGATAAGAAATCTGAGGCCGCCAACAATTCTCTCCAAAAATCTCTATTGTACTCTCACCCTTTCCTCTTCCACTATAAAACCATCCACCGCTGTGACGACGAGAAGCAAGAAACACAGACCGAAGCAACCTTTTCGTCTTCTGCATCGCTTTACCCGCTTCTGTCTTCGATCAATGCATACGAACAGGAAGCTCAATCTCAGTCCTTCCTCAAATCGCTCACAACCAAACCCTCAAAGATACTCTCTTCTCACTCTCGCCTCAATAGCAGACTCTCTGTCGAAACACTCCCCCTCATACCCTAATCGCACTCGTTTCGAAACCTCAAAGATCGATACCATGTATCGACGATCAATAACCCCTGATTTGAACTCACCCATCGAAGAGTCATCGGCGGTACGCCACCCAGTCGTCGGTCGTTTTGACCGGACGTTTATGACCACTGTGAACTTTCTTGAGAGATACGAACGGGTACCTCCAACTTATCGACGACCGGTGTCGCCTCCGTGAGGGTTCCCTTATCTTCAACAACCACACCGAAATCCCCATTTACCCTCCTACTTTATCAACTGCGACACCACATAAAGTCGTAACAAGTTTTTGGCGCCGTTGCCGGGGAAGCACGCTAGAAGTTTTTTTTCTTTCATCGGCAAAACCCTACCCCGACGGTGTCGCACCCTCAGCCTACAAACACCCATGCGACACCCTCTGCCTCAATTCAATACACACGCAGATACCGGTCCATGGCAGAAAGGGATTTGGTGTCGATAAAAAGGCAAAGAGTCGATTTTGAAGAAGGTGAAAGCTCATACGCTAGACATGAGGAGGAAGCAGTGACAAATAAAGAGAGGAAATTGAGAACCGAAGTAGATGAAGTGAGGGTCGAGAAGGAACAACCACCACATTCGCCTCTACCTACTGCCTCTGACAAAGGAAAATCTAAAGTGGGTAATTCAACTGTATTTCTCTTTCATATTCTGAATTATTTAGTTCCATGAGGCCTTGTTACAACATGCCAATTTTGCTTTTAAAATATGTCACACACCTAAATCATTTCATGTAAGTGCACTGTTAGCTCACCCAAAATTTGGGTACACAATCACTAATTTAGGATGGGAAAAACTGTGTGAAATGAATACAAAGTTTAATTTAGATTGGGTTCGTGAATTCTACACCGAGTTGTCAATAATTGATGGTGTAGAAATCAAAGTCCGACAAACAACTGTTAATTTTTCGGCTACGGTCATAAATCAAATGTTGGGACTTAAACCACCTAGGTATTCAGAATTTCAAAGATTAGTTGATTGTGCATCTGAGGAGGACCTCCAAAATATTTTAAATGTTATCGCTCATAGAGGGTCCGATTGGGGTTTTAAGGGAAATATGCGTATTTTACGCACACATTGTCTCAAACCCGAGGCCAAAGTGTGGTTTTATTTTCTTAGACACAAGTTATTTTCCACTTCACATGATGCATGTTGGTCCCGAAGGCCTATACAAGTTTGTAGAAGGGGGGTTGAATACAAACACATAGATTTTACTTTTCTAAATTGTTTATTGATAAATCATTAACAATTTACAGCTTGTTGCGGAAACAAGATTAAGGATAAACCTAAATCTAAACAAGTTGGAACACTAAGGTTTCTTGCACTAAGAGAGATAAGGAAATTACTAATAATAACCTATTTTGAGATAAGAGATTGAACTTGTCCAGAGCTAGCAAGTTACTTCAAATGAAGTGGGTTCATCTCTTTATACACTGCATGCATTTAATGCAGGTCAGTATACACTTTACACGTGTCATCAGCTGGTTGGTTGCATGTCATTGACCTTGGTTGACAACCTTAGTAGCCGCATGGATGAACAGTGTAGTATTAGAGTGGTTGTACGATTTCAGACAGTCGGAGGTTCTTTTCTGACATTTCGTACGGAGTCGTGCAAGGGAGGTTAAGACAAAAGTACTTTGTACGGAGGACTTCATGATCAGCTTTCGTTGATTCAGCGATCTATCATTTCATATCAGCGAATGATAGAGTTCAGCGATAGCTGAAGTCTTGTACTTGATACTTCACGTTGAGTGGACAAATCTGAGTCTTCGCTGATCTGTATCAGTTCATTAGGAGACTTGTCGCTGGTTCTTGAGCTTGATCTTCGACTTCAGCGTAGAACCTTTGTTGACGTGAATCTTGTCTTCAGGGATCGTAAGTAAACAACTAACTTATCGGCGATCATCATAATGACTGAACAGACTCAGAGCATTTATGGCGAACAGTTTCGCTGAATGTTTAACTTCAAGAGCGAGAGTTCCTATCAGCGGTACTGTAAGATCTTAGTACTTATCAGCGATAGTGAAACTCTGATACATATTGTTTACTTACAATTTTCACTAAGTATATAAGAGAGGGTCATTATCAAATCACTGAGGGTTTGGATCAACAATCTCCCCCTATTTGATTATGACATAGCAACAAAGAAAATTGCTATTAAATGAAAACATAAGGATAAAAAGAACTCATAAAATATTTGTCTCTTTTACTGTTTTCTGGGATCTTTTCAGTACTGATGGAGTAAAGTACATTCGCTGAAATCTTTCTTTAAAACTTTGAATCAGGATACAAAGAGAAATGAAAAGATTACAAGTACAAGCGAAATAAATTACAAGTACAAAAGGATAACTGATAAAATAGATGAAAGAGGCGATCCTATCAGCTTACAAAGGTTCTTCCTTAATGAGAAGTTCATCAAGGGTCATTGATGTGGTGGGAATCATCCAGTCAGGAACGGTTACACCTTGTTTTCTTTTGATCAGCGCTTCTTCAAAAATCAAGGGTTTCAGATGTCGTGCCTGAGGGTCATTTCTGAAGTCACACCAGTAGATGAGATCTCTGAGCTGTTCGATTGGAGTGATTGGAAGCTCAGCGATCCGTTGAAAACGCTTTCCACCATCGTAGTCATGAAAAAATATCCCGTAGGGTTCGCTTATGACTTTGACAGGGATGAAAGTCTCACCAGGAGGAAGAGATGTGTCAAGCATGGAAAGATCAGGATCAGGACCAAGGACTTCAGCACGTGAAAAACCAATACCTGTTTCATTTCGAATGACAGGGCCATCAATTGAAGATATAGATTTCTTCTTCTTCTTTGCTGAGGCCTTTCTTTTCTGACTTTCGAGAGGAGGAGGAGGAGGAATATCCACACAGGAGTAGACTAAGTCGATTTGTTGGTTGATCAGCTTTTCAACATGTTCCTTGTATTTCGACTTGGACTTCTGGATGGCTAACCTGATCTCCAACCATTTAGAGAGACCGTACTTCGTTATGGCTTCAGCATAGAATTTTTCGGACTTCTTATCTTCTCTGAATATCTCAATTTCAGCGATTGAAACAAGGGTTGTTCTTCCAGAGATGAATACCTTGTTGATTTTGGCAGGAGAGTCTCTGTAGTTGACTTTTTCTTTGCACCAGGCTAAAGTTGACTGAGACACAGTTCTCTTTTCTTCAGTTATCTTCTTGGCGTTTGACCAGAGCTGACGTTGAACATCAATGGGAACTCTTTTCAGCTTGGGGTCTTTTATTGAACGTTTAGAAAGCTGGATGGCATATTCTCTGTCTTTTTCTTCAGCTTCTTTTCTTTCAGCTATTAGACGTTCAGCTCTGAGATGTTCCTTGTATTCCTTTTTGGAAATTCTGAACTTTGGAGGAACTGAAGGAAGTTGATCACGCCTCAGAATGATTCGCTGATCCTCGAATCGCTTTATTATCTCCTCTCTTCTTTTCTGATCCTCTTCACTTAGCTTTTGAGGAGCTAAGGAAGGTCTGCCTCTGTGCCAGAGTAGCTGTTCTTCTAGTTCATCAGTCTCAGAGATTAAATCTAAGACTGGGATTATTTCTTCAGCAGCAGCTGGTATTTTTGGTGAAGTCGCAGTTGTGGAGCCTTCAGCGATATCCTCAAACAGAGGAGAGGACTAGCTGAAACACAGCGATCTTACAAGTAAGAACTTGGGTAGAATCAGATAGAGAGAATTGGTTCAAGTGTATAGGCTTAGGTAACTGATAGTGTATGATAGAGGAGGGATGGAGTGAGAGATGATTAGTGTACCTGACAAACCGGCTTTTCAAGCAAGATCATCAGATTGTCATCTTCAGCGACGCTTTTGCCTTTGCCTTTCTCAGCTCCAGAGGCTGAGGGCTTTGTCTTTGTCCGCTCCCCTGAAGGTTCATTTATCGAGATTCCCTTAAGAGCTTTGATCTTTTGAGCAGGTTTGACGATAAAGAAGTCATCGTCATCTTCGTCATCATCATCATCATTCTTTTGAGAAGAAGATGGTTCATCATCAGGGATGTCGACGGCTTCATCGTCTTCTGCTTCGGATTCAGTTTTCTCAGCTTCTTCTTCGAGTTGCTCCCCCCTCAGATACAGAGGCGAGCTTCTCGGTTTCCTCATGGTTTTCATCTCCCTGAGGTACAGCGGTGGTTTCTTCAGTATTCGTCTTCTCTCCCCCGATAGATTCATCATGGGAAAGGTCAGCGCTCTTGGCGAGATCTTCAGCGCTCTTCTCCCCCTCTTTTTCATGATGACTGGGGGGAGGAATGGCTAGATTCAGCAGCGTTGGTAGGTTCTCTGTCTTCTTGGCCAGAGAGACCTACACAAACTTCAATCTTTGCTAATCTGTCTTCAAGGCCAGAAATAGCAGGTTTGATCTTCCCGAACTCAATGCGATCTGCCGCTGTAAAATGTTCAGATTCAGGGACAGGGGCAGGAGCAGGAGTATTCGCCTTGTGCAGCAGCTGTTCGATCATAGTCTTCATCGAACCAACGTCAGTCTTTACAGAGCTTAAGTCAGTCGTCAGAGTGTTGACATTTGTCTTCACAGCAGACATATCTCCCTCTAGTGTTCCAACCGATGACTTCAGCGTTGTAAATTCGCTGGACATGGACGAAACTGAGTTTTTGAGAGAGGTGTAGTCTGTGTAGATATCAGCGAGCACCTTGGCGAAGTCGCTGAGAGTTTTATCAACTTGCTTCATGTCATCTGTGGAAGCCTTCTTCTCTACCACTATTGTCAGCTTGTTCAGATTCTCTCCAGCGTTTGTTACAGCTGTAGAGTTATTGGAGAGAGTAGTGGTGAGACCTGTCAGCTTTGTCTCCACGGACTTCAGAGAGGCGTTGATATCTCCCAAATTAGGACCTGTAACATATAAAAACTTGTGAACAGAGGAAAGCTCAGAAGTTTGGGGTTTAGTCACAGTGTTTATGGGTTGTTGTTTACCTGCAGGAGGATTGGTGAATTCATCAAAATCACGGGTTCCTGAGTAAAGTTCCATGTCATCTTCAAAAGTGCCCATGGATTTTTCTGCAGGTCCTGTCATCATCATTCCTGGAGAATCAGCTTTATTGTCAGGATCGATTCTTAACAAGAATTAAACTTCTTAGAAACAGAATTTAGAGAATCTTGCGGAATAGAACTCTAAAATAATTAAAGAACAATCAATAGAATTCAACACACTGTATATATCAAACTGTATTACTCACAAGCTTTACACCAAACCTCAATCTTGTTGAACAGGCTCAACAAGACGACTTCTACTTCTCTAGAAATAGGGTTCTTACACCTTGAGGTTAATTCACTCTTGAATCAATATAGAATTCTATATCACACGTATATCTTCTGTATATTATGTATCTTCTCTCGTATTTTCTAATAGCTATCTATCAATACTATTTATACAAAAGTAATTACAAGATAACTATCAAAAGTAAATTGATCTTCTGAATCTTCGTTAAACATATCTTGATCAATTCCTTCTTTGTCTCCAAAAGTATCGCATACCAAACTTATCAAGTCAGCAGTATTAACAATGATTTGGCTCAGCAGTATTAACGCCCTTCAGCAGTATTAACCTTCACAGTCTTCTAGCAGTAGTAACTCAGCTCAGCAGTACTAACCATGTCTAGCAGTAGTAATTTGGTCTAGCAGTACTAACCGTGTCTAGCCGTAGTAACTTCGTCTAGCAGTAGTAACCTTGACTAGCAGTAGTAACGAAGACTGGCAGTAGTAAAATTGTCTTGGCAGTACTAACCATACTTAGCATATCTTCAGTTCCCAACAATCTCCCCCTAACTTGACTTTTAGGAAAAGAAGTCAAGTTCTTCAGATGATGCTTCCAAAACTTAGTCATCATATACGCACAGATCAGGACTTAAACCTAGACTCTGATTTGCAATCCTTCTTACCAAGAATCTTCCCATAGCAGAGTCTTTGTTGCAGACCAACTTTACATGTAACATCCCTTTCAGTCTTTTCATGCTGTGATTGTATATTTCATCCACCAGATAATACTCCTGATATGTGTTGTCAATTGATATAACATACACTCCACAATTTTCATAGAGCATCCAGTTGGTTACTGCTTGAAAAGGTCTTGCTGTTATGTGCTGAACTACTTCTGGTCTGAACATTAGGCATAGGTATTCTAACACCATCTTTGTGATAGACATACCTCTTTCTGTCAACATGTTGCCATAGATCTGCATGCCTACTTTGAACATCTCTTCCAGGTCAGATCTTGAGCATCTTCTTATGACTTGTCCCCATGTTCTGTAGACTTCAAACTGCCCATCAGCTCTCTTGAGTCTGATATACTCCTTTCTCTCATCTATCAATGTATCCCAGTGACTGATTTCAGGAGGTTTTGAATCTAATGGAGTCACTTTGATTGGTTCAGTATCAACCATAGTGATGTACAAGTCACATTGTTCATTGCTAAGTGATTGTGCCTTACTGGATTGACCTGTCTTACTATCTCCTTGTCCTTCATCCTTGGCAACTTCTTCCTTTTCTTTCTCTTCTACCACTGGTTTCTCAACAGGTTCTACCCTTTGCTTCTTTACACACTTCTTTTTAGTAGCCATAGACTTTGTTCTCTTTCTGCTGAAAACCATCTTTGCATCCTTAGGTTCTTCCTGTTTCTTGGCAGTTGGAGGTGTATCATGTTTGGCTTTGATTAAAGCCTCTGCAACCTCCACTTCTTCTACTGTAAGCTTCTCTGTTACTGTTTCTGCTTTCTTTGTAGATTGAGCAGCATTAACTGTTTCTGCTGCTTGCTTAGAGTCATCAGCATTAACAGTTTCTGCTGCTACTTCAGTTTCAGGCTCTTTCTCTGTTAGGCCTTCAGCAGTATTAACTGTTTCTGCTGCTTGTTCAAACTCAGCAGCATTAACAGTTTCTGCTGCTGTGGTTTCTGCTGCTGTGGTTTCTGCAGCTGTTGTAGTTTCTGCTGCTTTAACAAGCTCTTCCACCTTTTCTGTCTCCCCCTTATTCTGTGCACTGGACTCCCCCTTAAACTTTGCATTATCCATTTCCATCTCAGTCTCCATGTGAACTGTCTCCCCCTCAACTTGTGGACCCTTCATATTCAGTTCTGCTTCTGATTCTGACTCTGACTCCCCCTTTTTGGGAGCATCATCAGTTGGAATTCTTCTTCTCAGCACAAATCTTGCCCTTTTCTTTCTGTGCAACAACTTGGTGACCATCTTCTTGAGCTTCTCAATTTGAGACTGTTGGTAGGTGACCACAGTCTTCAGTTGCTCAATCTCCTTCTTCTGTGCCATAACATCCAAGTTGACATTTCCAATGGTTTCCATCAATTCAGCATAGTTATATCTATCCTCACCTTGTTTAGAAGTGTTTACCTTCTTTAAAGGATCCTTGGAAGTTTTAGCAGAAGCCTTCTGCCTAGCAGAAGCACTAACTGCCCCCTTGGTTTCTTGGCACCTGGGTCCTCCTAATGATTTCTCATTTAGAGTTGCCATGGGGAAGGTCTTATTTATGTTACCACTGTCCTTCTCTGTGCTAGCAGAAGTAGTGGCAGCCTTAGCACCCATATGCTCATCCTTCTCCTTAGAGAGCACCTTCTTGGGGTTGGGAGACACCCCTGTGGTTTCCCTGTTGATATTCTCAATTGGAGAATGCTCCAACTGAGGGCTTAAAGGCTTAGGGCTCTGAGTAGGTACATCAAGGGAAGGAACCTTGTGCACCTTTCTTCTTTGAAACTTGTTGGATACAGCAGGAGTGGGCTTTTGAAGTATGTGCTGAGGGATATTTATAGTGAGTGAAGGTGGGGTTTGGTCATCAGTGGGATGATCTAATGAGGGCCTTGATCCTGATGCCATACCTTCAGAGGGGTGGGACACAACCATCATTGTAGAGAACAATGGTGTGTCAACTCCTTCCGAGTCCCTAGGAAGTCTTTTCATATTTGAAAAAACCTTCCCTTTAGGGGATTTGGGTACATATACCTCAGTAAACTGAGGTAAGTCCATCAATTCCTTGTTAATAACTTCTTGCACAAACCTTGGATACATGTAAAAGCTCTTTTTGGATTCCAAGTTTGATACAAGATCATTAAAGATCATTGCTGAAAAATTGTACTTTCTGGCAGTGGATAAGCAGACCAAGGCATATGCAATGGGACTGCTGAACTCACTCCATCCAGTAGTTGTCTTGGAAATACAGTGCATCAGGGTATGAACAAGAAATCTCCATTGGTTGAAAATTTTTGACTTGTAGAATTTAAAAACACCAATGGGACCTTCATACCCCATTCTTTGTAAAGTCGAATATAAGTCATCAGAAGATAGAGAGGTTATACCTGAGGCATCATCCAAGTGAAGAGAGATGCGAATAACCTCCTCTGTGACTTTCAAGGGTTTATCACAAACCCTTGTTCGAATGGTTTTCTGCCCTTCTTCGAAACTAACAGTGGCATTCTCCCAAAATTGTGTCTGATGTTCGATATAGATGGTTGGGCTCACCGTTAGGGCATAGGAGATGTGCGAGGATTTGAGAAAATCGACTATATCGTGGAATCCCGCAGCTTGTTTCGGCTTCTGAAGCATGGCTATTTCATTGTGCTCATCCACAAACTCCATGATTCCTGAGGATTCTTGAAAGAAAAACACAAAGATTCTGGGAGACTAGGTTAGAACGAGAGAGAAGAAGTAAATGCGAAGAGTCGATATGAACTTTGGCGGGCAAACAGGGGTATTTATATGCCCTAGATTATCAAAAGCAGTATTAACGACATAAGCAGTATTAACGACTGAGCAGTATTAACTGCAAGGCAGTATTAACTACACAGCAGTATTAACTACCAAGCAGTATTAACTGCCTAGCAGTATTAACTGCCTAGCAGTATTAACTGCCGAGCAGTATTAACTACCAAGCAGTATTAACTACCAAGCAGTATTAACTACCTAGCAGTATTAACTACCTAGCAGTATTAACTGCACTAGCAGTATTAACTGCACTAGCAGTATTAACTGCACTAGCAGTATTAACTACTGGGCAGTATTAACTGTGCACTAGCAGTATTAACTGCACAAGCAGCATTAAATACTAGAACACAGGCAGTAGTAACTTTGCACTGGCATCACTTGTCAAATCCTCAAATGTCATCTTACACATCACTTTTACCACTTCTCTTACCTTCTTCAGGATTATTTTCAAAAGTAACATGTCCTCCATCAATTCATTTGAAATATTGAAGGCAGGCCATGTTACCTGTCATGTGCCTAGAGCAACCACTGTCAACATGCCAAATGCTTCTCCCCTTAAGTTGTTGATTGCCCTGCACATCTGATAAATCAATTAGTTTTTATTGGGAACCCAAGCCGAAGTGGTCTTGGGTCTCCCTTGCTCATCAAAGTACTTGCACTTGGTTTTGATGAGATTTTCAAATTTAGGTACTGCAGTACTGGAGTACTTTGTCAAAATTATTGGTGTAGCAGCACTAGCAGCAGTATTAACCTCAGAAGTACTAACAGTGCTAGCAGTACTAATACTGGGAGTAGCAGTATTGTTACCAGCAGTATTAACCTCGGAAGTACTAACAGAGGTAGCAGTATTAACAGAGTTAACACTGCTAGAAGCAGTATTAACAGAGTTAATACTGCTAGCAGCAGTACTATCTGAAGAAGAAGTACTAAAAGTATTAGCAGAACTAACATTGGACTGATTACTAGCAGTATTAACACTGCTAGCAGCACTAACTTTGGAATGATTACTAGCAGTATTAACACTGCTAGCAGCACTAACTTTTGAAGCAGTACTAACAGTGTTAGCAGTACTAACACTGCTAGCAGCAGTATTGTTTTTAGTGCTTTTTGGAACCCACATAGTACCACATTCCTTTTCAGTCGTTTTCTTTATGTGGCTTTTGGGTTTATCTTGTTTCTTTGCCACATTTTTCTTTGCAGACTTTTTATAGCCACCATTCTTTCTGTAACCACCAGGTTTTTGAAAAGATCTTTGAGCATTAAACCTTTGGTTAACAGGGTTGAAATAACAGTGTTTGGCTAAAAGATTTAGCTTACCACAGATGAAACAAGGTTTTGGCCTGTTAATTCTGTTCAGATCAACTCCTTGTCTCATAGCCCACTGGTTATTCCAGTTCCTTTGATTTCCCCTCTGATTATCATGTTTTTGGGGCTGATTCTCTTTAGATTTCCTGCAAGAACACTGTTTACAAGTATTAGAGTTCACAACTTTGGGCTGTGTGGAATGAACTCCCTTTTCCTTTTCAGTCCTTTTGATCTCAGTGTTCTCAACACATGGACTTTCAGATTCCTCATCAGAGTCTACTTTGTCAGTTTCATCCTCAACAACTACTGTTTCTTCACAAGGATCTATATTAATCTTTAATTCAGGATCCTTCCTATCCTTGGTCTCTAACAAATCAGACTTAGGAGGTATGTAGTTGTTATTGTAGGGTGGAGGTGTGGCATTGTACCCTATCCCTACTTTCATCTTGTCATGGATTTGAGCCTTAATGATGGTATCCATGGTTTTAGAAGCACAGGTAAACTTTTCAACATCAAGTTTAACCTTCTTAAGCTCTTCTTTTAATTTCTCATTCTCCTCCCCAGACACTTTCAATAGTTAGTATCATAGTGGTGTTGAAGTTCATTAGCTTGAAAAGATCTAATCTGTTCTTCAAACCTTTCTACAATCCTAACATAGTCTTTCACATCTTTCTCTAGCCTCTTAAGGTTATCACACATACCCTGATTGTGATCCCTATATCTTTTAACAGCATCAATGCAAGCTTGAGAACAGAGTTTAGATTGTACCTCAGTGGGAATATCAGATACTTCTGCCATAAGAGCTTGATTCTGACAGGCTTCCTCAGCTTGATCACTCCAATCAAATCCCATTCCTTGTTGAGAAACAAGGGCTTGAGAGGAGCTTCTGTTTTGGTTTCCATTTGGAGCCTGTTGATGTGATCCTCCACTTCTGCATTCTCTGGCAAAGGGTCCCATCTTGTGACACTTATAACACTCAACCTTGGACTTGTCAAAGCCTGCACCATCTTCTCTTCTCTGGGAAAAGTTGTTTCTCCCAGTCCTTTTGATGAATTTCTTCACCCTCATTGATAGCATAGCCATCTGCCACTTGATGTCCATCTCTTCCAGATCATCAGCATTAATCTGCTCTAAATCATCATTGATTAGAGAAGAGTGAACATGACTAGAAAAGAATGCTTCTAGTACAGAATCTGTAGTCTTCTCTTGATTGGTTCCACCAGCAGCATTAACAGAACCTGCAGTATTAACAGAATCAGGATTAGCAGCATTATCAGAGGATGAAGATAATAAAGCAGCATTATAAACAAATCCAGATGGCCTTTTCTTGGCTTCAACTTCAGCCTCAAATACTCTCAGATCATTGTAGAGGTCATCTAGCTCTTTGTCCTCCAATTGGTCATTCTGTCTGAATGAGACTGTGTACATGGTCCATTCTTCTCCCAATGATCTAAGGAACTTTCTATTGACATCATCAGCATCCATGTGTACACCCACAGTTGCTAATTCTCCAATCAACTTGTTAAATCTGTCAAAAGTTTGAGTCATAGACTCATTCTTTGCAGACATGAAGTTCTCATATTGTTGCCTGAGAATAGCCTTTTGATTTCTCTTTGTGCTCTTTGTGCCAGTAAATCTTTTCTCCAGAGCATTCCACAACATCTGTGCATCTGTGCAGTGTTGGAATTGATGTTGGTACTCATTAGGAATAGCCAAAAGCAGAGTGCTTAAGGCCTTCATCTCTGTTTCTCTGACTTTCTTGTCAGCATCTGTCTTGGGAGGAGGTCTCTTTCCATCTGCTCCAATCTTTCCTTCATTACATGGGCCATTTTCTATGATGTCCCATATTGCATAATCAGTAAGAAGAATGTACTGCTTGATTCTCAGTTTCCACATGTCAAATTCATTGGGTTTGAGCATGGGAACCTTTGAAACAAGAGTACTGTGAGAATCCATTGAATTGTCCATAGCTTCTAAGATACCAATGCTCTGATACCACTTGTCAGGATCGATTCTTAACAAGAATTAAACTTCTTAGAAACAGAATTTAAAGAATCTTGCGGAATAGAACTCTAAAATAATTAAAGAACAATCAATAGAATTCAACACACTGTATATATCAAACTGTATTACTCACAAGCTTTACACCAAACCTCAATCTTGTTGAACAGGCTCAACAAGACGACTTCTACTTCTCTAGAAATAGGGTTCTTACACCTTGAGGTTAATTCACTCTTGAATCAATATAGAATTCTATATCACACGTATATCTTCTGTATATTATGTATCTTCTCTCGTATTTTCTAATAGCTATCTATCAATACTATTTATACAAAAGTAATTACAAGATAACTATCAAAAGTAAATTGATCTTCTGAATCTTCGTTAAACATATCTTGATCAATTCCTTCTTTGTCTCCAAAAGTATCGCATACCAAACTTATCAAGTCAGCAGTATTAACAATGATTTGGCTCAGCAGTATTAACGCCCTTCAGCAGTATTAACCTTCACAGTCTTCTAGCAGTAGTAACTCAGCTCAGCAGTACTAACCATGTCTAGCAGTAGTAATTTGGTCTAGCAGTACTAACCGTGTCTAGCCGTAGTAACTTCGTCTAGCAGTAGTAACCTTGACTAGCAGTAGTAACGAAGACTGGCAGTAGTAAAATTGTCTTGGCAGTACTAACCATACTTAGCATATCTTCAGTTCCCAACATTTATGTTCCGAAGAAATGATGGCAGCTCCAGTTAGATCTGGAGTAGAGACCAAATGAGTGGAGGGAGGAGCGAAGGATAAGATTGGGGGTTGGGTTATGAGTGTCAGGATCGATTCTTAACAAGAATTAAACTTCTTAGAAACAGAATTTAGAGAATCTTGCGGAATAGAACTCTAAAATAATTAAAGAACAATCAATAGAATTCAACACACTGTATATATCAAACTGTATTACTCACAAGCTTTACACCAAACCTCAATCTTGTTGAACAGGCTCAACAAGACGATTTCTACTTCTCTAGAAATAGGATCTATGATCTTTAGGTTAATTCACTCTTGAATGAATATCAAATTCTATTTCACTCGTATATTTTTCGTCAATCTTAATAGCTATCTATCAATACTATTTATACAAAAGTAATTACAAGATAACTATCAAAAGTAAATTGATCTTCTGAATCTTCGTTAAACATATCTTGATCAATTCCTTATTTGTCTCCAAAAGCATCGAATACCAAACTTATCAAGTCAGCAGTATTAACAATGATTTGGCTCAGCAGCATTAAAAATGATTTGGCTCAGCAGCATTAACGACCTTCAGCAGTATTAACCTTCACAGTCTTCAAGCAGTAGTAACTCAGCTCAGCAGTACTAACCATGTCTAGCAGTAGTAATTTGGATTAGCAGCACTAACTTCGTCTAGCAGTAGTAATCTTGCCCAGCAGTAGTAACGAAGAACTGGCAGTAGTAATGTAGACTTAGCAGTACTAACCATACTTAGCATATCTTCAGTTCCCAACAATCTCCCCCTAACTTGACTTTTAGGAAAAGAAGTCAAGTTCTTCAGATGATGCTTCCAAAACTTAGTCATCATGTACACACAGATTAGGACTTAACCCTAGACTCTGATTGAGAATCCTTTTTACCAAGAATCTACCCATTGCTGAATCCTTGTTGCAGGTCAGCTTAGTATGTAACATTCCTTGCAGCCTCTTCATGCTGTGATTGTATATTTCATCCACCAGATAGTATTCTTGAGTTGCAGAGTCAAGGGAGATGACATATACTCCACAGTTTTCATAGAGCATCCAGTTGGTAATGGCTTGAAACTGTGTGTTTAACCTATGCTGAACTGCTTCAGGTTTGAACATTTGGCACAAGAATTCAAGTACCATTTTAGAGATTGACATCCCTTGCTCAGTCAGCATGTTTTCATATATCCTCATCCCAACTTTGAACATCTCTTCTAAGTCTGATCTTGAGCAAGTTCTGACAATTTTTCCCCAAGTTGAAAAGACTTCAAATTTTCCATCTGCTCTTTTTATCCTAATGAACTCCTTTCTACCATCTTTCAAAGTGTCCCAAAAGATGATTTCAGGAGCCTTAGATGATATTGGTTCAGCCTGAAGTGGAATTGGGTTAGAGTCAACACTAGTAATGTACAAATCACATTGGGCATCCGTTTGTGATTGCACATTGCTTGATTGCCCTGATGGAGTTGCCACTTCTTCTTCAGCAACTTTTGGATCAGATTTTTCTTTCAGTGTTTCCTCCTGGGCCTCTTCTGCAGATGACTCCACCCTTGGCTTCTTTTCATTTTTCTTCTTTGAAGTTATGGGCTGGGTTCTTGGTCTTTTCTTTGACATCATCTTGGTTCTTTTAAGAGTTTTAACAGCTTCAGGAGTTGGTTCAGCTGCTTTAAGTTTTTCAGCAGCAATAACCATTTCTGCTGCTATGGCTGTTACTGCTTCTCTTAGAACATGTAATGATGCTGCTTCAACACTGTTCTTCACAATCCAATATATTTCTTCATCTATTTCAGCTTGAGTTGTAGTTACTGCTTCCTGCTCAGTTTCTGCTGCTTTGTCTGTTTGGCCTTCAGCAGCATTAACTGTTTCTGCTGCTTGTTCACACTCAGCAGCATTAACAGTTTCTGCTGCTGTGGTTTCTGTTGCTGTGGTTTCTGCTGCTGTGGTTTTTGCTGCTTTAACACACTCTTCCCCCTTTTCTGTCTCCCCCTTATTCTGTGCACTGGACTCCCCCTTAAACTGTGCATAATCCATTTCCATCTCATTCTCCATGTGAACTGTCTCCCCCTCAATTTGTGGACCCTTCATTTTCAGTTCTGCTTCTGACTCTGACTCCCCCTTTTTGGGAGCATCATCAGTTGAAGTTCTTCTTCTCAGCACAAATCGTGCCTTTTTCTTTTTGTGCAGCAACTTGGTGACCATCTTTTTGAGCTTCTCAATTTGAGACTGTTGGTAGGTGACCACAGTCTTCAGTTGCTCAATCTCTTTCTTTTGTGCCATAACATCCAAGTTGATATTCCCTATGGTTTCCATCAATTCCTCATAGTTATATCTATCCTCACCTTGTTTAGAAGTGTTTACCTTCTTTAAAGGATCCTTGGAAGTTTTAGCAGAAGCTTTCTGCCTAGCAGAAGCACTAACTGCCCCCTTGGTTTCTTGGCACCTGGGTCCTCCTAATGATTTCTCATTTAGAGTTGCCATGGGGAAGGTCTTATTTATGTTACCACTGTCCTTCTCTGTGCTAGCAGAAGTAGTGGCAGCCTTAGCACCCATATGGTCATCCTTCTCCTTAGAGACCACCTTCTTGGGGTTGGGAGACACCCCTGTGGTTTCCCTGTTGATATTCTCAATTGGAGAATGCTCCAACTGAGGGCTTAAAGGCTTAGGGCTCTGAGTAGGTACATCAAGGGAAGGAACCTTGTGCACCTTTCTTCTTTGAAACCTTTTGGTGATTGTGGGAGTGGGTTGCTCAAGAATGGACTGAGGGATGTCTTTTGAGATGGAAGGTTGGGATTGGTCATCAGTGGATTGATCTAATGAGGGCCTTGATCCTGATGCCATACCTTCAGAGGGGTGGGACACAACCATCATTGTAGAGAACAATGGTGTGTCAACTCCTTCCGAGTCCCTAGGAAGTCTTTTCATATTTGAAAAAACCTTCCCTTTAGGGGATTTGGGTACATATACCTCAGTAAACTGAGGTAAGTCCATCAATTCCTTGTTAAGAACTTCTTGCACAAACCTTGGATACATGAAAAAGCTCTTTTTGGATTCCAAGTTTGATACAAGATCATTAAAGATCATTGCTGAAAAATTGTACTTTCTGGCAGTGGATAAGCAGACCAAGGCATATGCAATGGGACTGCTGAACTCACTCCATCCAGTAGTTTTCTTGGAAATACAGTGCATCAGGGTATGAACAAGAAATCTCCATTGGTTGAAAAATTTTGACTTGTAGAATTTAAAAACACCAATGGGACCTTCATACCCCATTCTTTGTAAAGTAGAAAAGAGTTCTTCATTAGGAATAGAAGATATACCTGAAGCATCATTCAACTGAAGAGAGATGCGAATAACCTCTTCAGTGACTTTCAAGGGTTTATCACAAACCCTTGTTCGAATGGTTTTCTGCCCTTCTTCGAAACTAACAGTGGCATTCTCCCAAAATTGTGTCTGATGTTCGATATAGATTGTTGGGCTCACCGTTAGGGCATAGGAGATGTGCGAGGATTTGAGAAAATCGACTATATCGTGGAATCCCGCAGCTTGTTTCGGCTTCTGAAGCATGGCTATTTCATTGTGCTCATCCACAAACTCCATGATTCCTGAGGATTCTTGAAAGAAAAACACAAAGATTCAGGGGAGACTAGGTTAGAACGAGAGAGAAGAAGTAAATGCGAAGAGTCGTTATGAACATTGGCGGGCAAACAGGGGTATTTATATGCCCTAGATTATCAGAAGCAGTATTAACGACATAAGCAGTATTAACTTCTGAGCAGTATTAACTGCACAAGCAGTATTAACTACTAGAACACAGGCAGTAGTAACTTTGCACGGGCAGTAGTAACTACACTTGCACTTTTCTGCACTTGGTAACCTGAGGGAAACAGAGAATCCTGAGAAAGAAAGTTAGTAGCACCAAATATATGAAGAAATACAGGTATAAAAACAGAAAGGCATAAATTTATTCTAGGTTGATCATGCCCACACTTGTTACCAAAAAGGTGAATCTACCCACATCAAAAGCTTTTGTGAATAGATCAGCAAACTGGTCATTTGTATGAACTTTAGCAACCTGAATTAATTTCTTTTCATTGCAATCTCTTATAAAGTGATACCTTATCTCTATATGCTTTGTTTTTGAGTGTTTGACTGGATTATTAACAATGCTAATAGCACTGTTGTTATCAATGAAGATTGGAGTGTGAAGAAATGTTACCCCATAGTCCAACATCTGATTCTGAATCCATAGAACCTGAGAGCAGCAGCTTGCAGCAGCTATGTACTCAGCCTCTGTGGTAGATAAGGACACTGTGGTTTGTTTCTTACACTGCCAAGATACTAGTCTTGTACCCAAAAACTGACATCCACCTGAAGTAGACTTCCTATCCATGTTGGCTCCACCCAAATCACTATCTGAATATGCAAGCAAGTCAAAAGAGGATTCATGAGGATACTAGAGACCTAATCTAGGTTGCCCTTTTAAGTATCTGAATATTCTCTTGACAGCATGAAGGTGTGATTGCTTAGGAGAAACCTGAAATCTGGCACAAACACAGACTGAAAACATAATGTCAGGTCTAGAGGCTGTGAGATACATGAGAGATCCAATCATTGATCTGTAATGATGGACATCCACATCCTCCCCCTCAAGATCTGCAGTGATCTGTTTATGTGTTTCCATTGGAGTGCTTGCTGGCTTTGAGTCTGATAAACCAAACTTGTCCAGGATGTCTTTCACATACTTGGATTGGCTAATAAAAATCCCATCTTTCCTCTGTTTTACCTGAAGCCCAAGAAAGAATGTAAGTTCTCCCATGGAACTCATCTTGAAGCTTTTGTGCATCAATTCTTCAAACACTTTACACATTTGATCATTGGTGGATCCAAAGATGATGTCATCCACATAGATCTGAACAAGTAAAGTACCTCTCTTTCTCCTCTTGATAAACAGGGTCTTGTCAATTACTCCTCTTTCAAAGTCATTTTTCAAGAGATAGGTAGACAGAGTGTCATACCATGCTCTTGGGGCTTGATGCAAACCATAGAGAGCCTTCTTCAGCTTGTATACTCTGTCAGGGTGCAATGGATTCTCAAATCCAGGGGGTTGACAGACATATACTTCTTCCTCAATACTTCCATACAGAAATGCACTTTTGACATCCATTTGGTACACTTTGAACTTCATGTATGAGGCATAGGCTAGAAATAACCTGATTGCTTCAATCCTTGCCACAGGAGCAAAGACTTCCTCATAATCTATTCCTTCTTCCTGAGTGTACCCTTGTGCAACCAGTCTAGCTTTGTTTCTGATCACAATCCCTCTGTCATCCTTCTTGTTCCTAAAAATCCACTTGGTGCCAATTGCTCTATGACCTTTTGGAAGGTCTACCAAGTCCCAAACATCCTGTAATTTGAACTGTAGCAGCTCCTCTTGCATTGCCTCTATCCAGCTTGGGTCTTTCATGGCATCATAAGCCTTTTTGGGCTCAATCTGGGACAGAAAGCAAGTAAGAACAGTGTTAACTGTATTTTGCTGCTCTTGCAACTCTTGGAGTCTGCTTTGCTTTCTAGTCATCATGGGAGATGCAATATCTCCAATCACCAACTCAGGAGGATGATTTTTCTGAGTTCTTGTTGGATGACCAGCTTCCTCTTGTAAGTCCTCATCCAGATTAGACTCATTTAATTCTGGATTTGTTTCTGCTTCTTCAGTCACCTCAGATTCTCTGGAATTTGAACCTGAAGACTGATTTTCCTCTGCTCTCCTCTCTTCTTCATTCTGAATAGGTTCAGTCTCCTCATGGTGTTCACAGAATTCAACAGGATCAATGGAAGGGATTGGAAATATCACAGATTGAATTCTGCGTTCTGATGTTGGTGTATCCCTTTGTCCTGCATATACATCACCACTGAAACCCAAAGAATTAGTGAGTGAATCAATGTCAAATAGCCAATTAGGACCTGAACCAATAGGATTTGGTGTGTTCTCATTGCATTTGACATTGTCACTTTCTTCAATTATTCTAGAAGAGGTATTAAAAACTCTGTAGGCCTTACTTTGAGATGAATACCCAACAAGAAAACCATCATCTGCTTTGCTATCAAACTTGCCTAAGTGAGATTTGGTATTGAGAATAGTACAAGGACATCCAAATGGTTTGAAAAATCCAATATATGGTTTCCTTTTATGGAAAAGCTCATAAGGTGTCTTGTTTTTAGGCTTTACAACTAAAACTCTGTTTTGAACATAGCAGGCAGTATTAACTGCTTCTGCCCAAAAAGTAATTGGTAACTTTGAGTCAGCTAACAGAGATCTAGCAGCCTCAATCAGTGTCCTATTCCTTCTCTCAGCAACACCATTTTGTTGTGGAGTCCTAGGAGCACTGTATTGTCTCTCAATTCCTTTTTCTTCACAAAAGGTGTTTAGATCAAAATTTTTAAACTCAGTTCCATTATCTGATCTAATGACTTTCACTCTTTGATTTGATTGGTTTTCAATTTTAAGAATAAAAGATTTGATCAGTCCACTTGTCTCATCTTTAGTTCTCAGAAAATATACCCAAGTAAATCTAGAATAATCATCAACAATAACTAAGCAGTATGATTTCTTGCCAATACTCATCACATTGGTAGGACCAAACAGATCCATATGTAACAGTTGAAGAGGATTTGAGATAGTGTTTATCTCTTTGGACTTATGAGAAGTTTTGTGTTGTTTGCCTTTGAGACAAGCAACACAATGATCATCACATGAATAGACTTTGGATGGCAAACCCCTTACAAGGTTATTCTTAACAAGTTTATTTATTGTTTTAAAGTTCATGTGACACATCCTTCTGTGCCAAAGTGATGATTCATCCAAAGAAGCTTTTGAAACTAAACAATTTAGGGATGAATCAGATGATACACTTTCCAAATCTAAACAATAAACATTATCCTTCCTAGGAGTTCTCAGAAGTATCATGTTTTCATCAACCACTTTGTATCCAGGAGCAAGGATAATACATTCAGAATCAGTAAACAATATGCTATGCTTCTTGTCACAAACCTGTGATACACTTAACAGGTTGTATCTCAATTGTTCAACATAGTACACATCTTCAAAGGTCATCTTACCCTTTGAAACATCACCCTTACCACTTATCTTTCCACCAGCAGGATTATCCCCAAATGCAACATGTCCTCCATCAATCTTTTTGAAATTTTTGAGGCAGGCCATGTTACCTGTCATGTGCCTGGAGCAACCACTATCAACATGCCAAATGCTCTTCCCCTTGAGCTGTTGGTTGCCCTGCACATCAAGATAAATCAGTTAGTTTTATTGGGAACCCAAGCCGAAGTGGTCTTGGGTCTCCCTTGCTCATCAAAATACTTGCACTTGGTTTTGATGAGATTTTCAAATTTAGGTACTGCAGTACTGGAGTACTTTGTCAAAATTATTGGTGTAGCAGCACTAGCAGCAGTATTAACCTCAGAAGTACTAACAGAGGTAGCAGTATTAACAGAGTTAACACTGCTAGAAGCAGTATTAACAGAGTTAATACTGCTAGCAGCAGTACTATCTGAAGAAGAAGCACTAAAAGTATTAGCAACACTAACATTGGACTGATTACTAGCAGTATTAACACTGCTAGCAGCACTAACTTTGGAATGATTACTAGCAGTATTAACACTGCTAGCAGCACTAACTTTTGAATGATTACTAGCAGTATTAACACTGCTAGCAGCACTAACTTTTGAAGCAGTACTAACAGTGTTAGCAGTACTAACACTGCTAGCAGCAGTATTGTTTTTAGTGCTTTTTGGAACCCACATAGTATCACATTCCTTTTCAGTCGTTTTCTTTATGTGGCTTTTGGGTTTATCTTGTTTCTTTGCCACATTTTTCTTTGCAGACTTTTTATATCCACCATTCTTTCTGTAACCACCAGGTTTTTGAAAAGATCTTTGAGCATTAAACCTTTGGTTAACAGGATTGAAATAACAGTGTTTGGCTAAGTGATTTAGCTTACCACAGATGAAACAAGGTTTTGGCCTGTTGATTCTGTTCAGGTCAACTCCTTGTCTCATAGCCCACTGGTTATTCCAGTTCCTTTGATTTCCCCTCTGATTATCATGTTTTTGGGGCTTGTTCTCTTTATATTTCCTGCAAGAACACTGTTTACAAGTATTAGAGTTTACAACTTTGGGCTGTGTGGAATGAACTCCCTTTTCCCTTTCAGTCCTTTTGATCTCAGTGTTCTTATCACATGGACTCTCAGATTCCTCATCAGAGTCTACTTTGTCAGTCTCATTCTCAACCACTACTTCTTTTTCACAAGGATCTATATTAATTTTTAATTCAGGATCCTTCCTATCCTTGGTCTCTAACAAATCAGACTTAGGAGGTATGTAGTTGTTATTGTAGGGTGGAGGTGTGGCATTGTACCCTATCCCTACTTTCATCTTGTCATGGATTTGAGCCTTAATGATGGTATCCATGGTTTTAGAGGCACAGGTAAACTTTTCAACATCAAGTTTAACCTTCTTAAGCTCTTCTTTTAATTTCTCATTCTCCTCCCCAGACACTTTCAGCTTAATTTCATACTCATTCTTCTCCCACTTCCAATAGTTAGTATCATAGTGGTGTTGAAGTTCATTAGCTTGAAAAGCTCTAATCTGTTCCTCAAACCTTTCTACAATCCTAACATAATCTTTCACATCTTTCTCTAGCCTCTTAAGGTCATCACACATACCCTGATTGTCATCACACATACCCTGATTGTGATCTCTAGCCTCTTCTCTGGGAAAAGTTGTTTCTCCCAGTCCTTTTGATGAATTTCTTCACCCTCATTGATAGCATAGCCATCTGCCACTTGATGTCCATCTCTTCCAGATCATCAGCATTAATCTGCTCTAAATCATCATTGATTAGAGAAGAGTGGACATGACTAGAAAAGAATGCTTCTAGTACAGAATCTGTAGTCTTCTCTTGATTAGTTCCACCAGCAGCATTAACAGAACCTGCAGTATTAACAGAATCAGGATTAGCAGCATTATCAGAGGATGAAGATAATAAAGCAGCATTATAAACAAATCCAGATGGTTTTTTCTTGGCTTCAACTTCAGCCTCAAATACTCTCAGATCATTGTAGAGGTCATCTAGCTCTTTGTCCTCCAATTGGTCATTCTGTCTGAATGAGACTGGGTACATGGTCCATTCTTCTCCCAATGATCTAAGGAACTTTCTATTGACATCATCAGCATCCATGTGTACACCCACAGTTGCTAATTCTCCAATCAACTTGTTAAATCTGTCAAAAGTTTGAGTCATAGACTCATTCTTTGCAGACATGAAGTTCTCATATTGTTGCCTGAGAATAGCCTTTTGATTTCTCTTTGTGCTCTTTGTGCCAGTAAATCTTTTCTCCAGAGCATTCCACAACATCTGTGCATCTGTGCAGTGTTGGAATTGATGTTGGTACTCATTAGGAATAGCCAAAAGCAGAGTGCTTAAGGCCTTCATCTCTGTTTGTCTTACTTTCTTTTCAGCATCTGTCTTGGGAGGAGGTCTCTTTCCATCTGCTCCAATCTTTCCTTCATTACATGGGCCATTTTCTATGATGTCCCATATTGCATAATCAGTAAGAAGAATGTACTGCTTGATTCTCAGTTTCCACATGTCAAATTCATTGGGTTTGAGCATGGGAACCTTTGAAACAAGAGTACTGTGAGTATCCATTGAATTGTCCATAGCTTCTAAGATACCAATGCTCTGATACCACTTGTCAGGATCGATTCTTAACAAGAATTAAACTTCTTAGAAACAGAATTTAGAGAATCTTGCGGAATAGAACTCTAAAATAATTAAAGAACAATCAATAGAATTCAACACACTGTATATATCAAACTGTATTACTCACAAGCTTTACACCAAACCTCAATCTTGTTGAACAGGCTCAACAAGACGATTTCTACTTCTCTAGAAATAGGATCTATGATCTTGAGGTTAATTCACTCTTGAATGAATATCAAATTCTATTTCACTCGTATATTTTTCGTCAATCTTAATAGCTATCTATCAATACTATTTATACAAAAGTAATTACAAGATAACTATCAAAAGTAAATTGATCTTCTGAATCTTCGTTAAACATATCTTGATCAATTCCTTATTTGTCTCCAAAAGCATCGCATACCAAACTTATCAAGTCAGCAGTATTAACAATGATTTGGCTCAGCAGCATTAAAGATGATTTGGCTCAGCAGCATTAACGACCTTCAGCAGTATTAACCTTCACAGTCTTCAAGCAGTAGTAACTCAGCTCAGCAGTACTAACCATGTCTAGCAGTAGTAATTTGGATTAGCAGCACTAACTTCGTCTAGCAGTAGTAATCTTGCCCAGCAGTAGTAACGAAGAACTGGCAGTAGTAATGTAGACTTAGCAGTACTAACCATACTTAGCATATCTTCAGTTCCCAACAATGAGTTCAGCGTTGGATTCGCTGACAATCACTTCATCAGTCTTTTGAGAGACTGAAGGAGGTTGGGTCGGTTCCAAGTTTGTAACCTCAGCGTTTAGAGACGCTGAAGTTTGGATAAAAGGGATGGCTTGTTCAGGTATGGCAGAGCGTACCACTGAACGTTCCTTCAGCTCTGCAGAAAGAGCTGAGGAGTCTTCATCATGAGATTGATGGGGTTTCTCCTTTGTTTTCTTGATCCTTTTAGAATCAAGTGGGGTAGATGAATGTTTCCTTTTCTTAGAAGGAGAGGATTTTGTGGCCAGGGAATCAGCGATGGGTATTGTCGCTGAAGGAGCCACAGAAGTAGAAGAAGGGTTGAGAAGAGTTAAGAGGGTAGAAAGACGTACCTCATTTTCAACAGGTTTGAAGTCGAGTACCTTAGGGCCAATCTAAGAGAGTTTTAGATCGCCCTCTTGCGGGTAGCTGTCCTTCAGGCCATATTGAAAGATAGCGCTGATGAATCGGGGGTAGGGAACCCAAGCAGGCCTGTCAGCGGCAGAGTCTACTCTTTGCAGCAAGTCATCATAGATGAGAGATGCCCAGTCAATGTGTAGACCTTTCAGCAGAGCGTATCCCATAGCTTGCTGAGGTTGAGCGGCTTGATCAGAAGAGCCGGTCTTGGCAGTCATGCAGCTGATAAGGTGAGCGAAGATGAAGTTCATCTCGCTGGGAATTTTCGATTTCTTCAGCAGTGTTAGCTTCTTCTCAGGCTTCTTGTCTCTGCCCATTTCCCATACATAGCCCATTGCATCAAAAAAATGCAACAAGAGCTTCTTTGTCAGCGATCTTCTTATGGTCAGGGAAAGGAACAAAAGGTTTTTCCTTTGTAGCGATGGGAAAGTTCAGAGCTTTGCGAATGATGGCGGGTGTGATCTTTATCGTGCCATATTCAGTATCGCAGAGGATACAATCAACTGTTTTGGAGGGATCTTTGGCGGATGGTAGCTGAGAGTGTCTGGCAGAGTACCAGAACTGAGATAGTAGCAGCTGACTTGCAGGGGGTGAAATGGTCAGGGCTGTTGAAATACAGCAATTCTTCAGGAAATTCACAGCATCAGTCAGATGTGTGACTTGATTTCGAGGAGGAAACTCGAGAAGCGCAGAAAGGTTGTTTATCTTAGTCCAGTCTAGTTGACCAAGATTGAACTTAACTTGTGGAGCCTTGAGGATTTCCACTTCCTCAGAGTCAGCGGAGATGTTCTCAGCGGTAGCAGGAATGTCAGACGAGGCCATTTCTCTGTATTAACAGTTCAACCAAAGATGTTAACAAATAAGAATAATCTTAATGTGAAAAGAATTTCCAATAAGATGTTTCGAATTTTATCCATTTCATTCAGACACAAATGTCTTAATGAAGATTAGGGTTTTTCATGATTTTTGAAACGAAATGTAAAACCCATTTTCTTGTTTTCCAGTTTTCTATGAAGAAATAGATCCTGGAAACGAATGAAGAACAAGTTTAAGATTTTGCATTTAAACTTGAAGAACAACCATGAAATGGTTGTGTTCATAAAACCACGAAAGAAAATGATTTCATTTTTACGAAGTTCTTTTGTTTGATCTTGTTAGAACAAAGAGAAGATCGGAAACAAGTTATACGCATTCGGTAATAAATAAGAACATATTAACCTTGATGTTTGATGAAGAAGATGATGAACAGTTCTTGAACTTTTTGAAATCACAAATGCAACAGAGAATTCTTTCTTGCGGAGGAAGATTGACCGCGTAAAAGAAAAATATAAACAAAGAACTTGTTTCAATAGAGATTTTAGAAAGAGAAAATCTTGAGCGGGAAAAGATTTTCATCATGACACGGACACGTGTTTGCATTTGATTGGAAGTTTGAACGAGACGTGCAAACGTGTGTCAGGAAGAGAAAACGTGCCGGGGTTTTATCCGTTGTAATGACGTCACAACTGTCCTTTTATATTCTTGGTTGTCTCTGAGGTTTTGAAAAACTCAGAGATACTTTTGAAAAACATGAAGCACTGAATGAAAATATTCAGTGAAGGTTTTATGAAATTTCAAAATATCGCTGTTAAGGAAGAGATATTCAGCGATGTATTTTGTTTTGAAATCTTGCATTTTCATGCGATTGTCAGAGAGAGAGAGAACATACCTTGATATCAGTGAATCAAGTTTATTCAGAGAGAAGATGATAGAATGGGTTATACAAGTTGATTTTATCCTTTCGCTGATCAATGTGAACCGCTGAAGATTTTATCCTTCAAAGTTCAGCATTCCAAGCTCGCTGATGAGAAAGTTGAATCTTGTCTCATCAATAGGTTTGGTGAATAGATCAGCTAACTGATAATCAGTTGGGATAAAATGAAGTTCTATATCACCATTCATCACATGATCTCTGATAAAATGATATCTGATTTCTATATGTTTGGTCTTTGAATGTAGTACTGGATTGTTTGCTATAGCGATGGCACTTGTGCTGTCGCAATAGATTGGAATTTTGGAGAGCTGAAGATCATAGTCTAGTAGCTGATTTCTCATCCACAAGACATGAGAACAACAGCTTCCAGCAGCTACATATTCAGCTTCAGCTGTGGAAGTGGACACTGAATTTTGCTTTTTACTTGTCCAACTTACCAGCTTTCCACCCAGGAGCTGACATCCTCCTGTGGTGCTTTTCCTATCCATTTTGCAACCTGCAAAATCACTATCTGAATAGGCGGTTAGATCAAATCCTGAATCTTTGGGATACCAAAGACCTAGATTCGCTGTACCCTTAAGATATCGAAAGATTCGCTTTACAGCTTTCATATGAGATATCTTAGGTTCAGCTTGATATCGTGCACACAAGCATGTTGCAAACATAATATCGGGTCGGCTAGCTGTAAGATACAATAGTGAGCCGATCATCCCACGGTACAGCATGACATTGACAGGAACACCCTTAGTGTCCTTATCAAGTGTTAGCGGTGGTGCCATAGGGGTTTTCATAGCTGAACTTTCAGTTAAGTCGAATTTTTTCAGCATATCTTTAACATATTTTCCCTGATTTATGAAAGTTCCTTTCTCATTTTGCTTTATTTGAAGACCAAGAAAATATGTTAGTTCACCCATCATGCTCATTTTATACTCATCTTTCATTCTATCAGCGAAACGAGTACAAAGGTCAGGGTTAGTAGAACCAAATATAATGTCATCAACATATATTTGAACTAAAATGATATGACCTTTCACTTTTCTAAAAAATAGAGTTTTGTCAATCTTACCTCGCTCAAATTTTTCAATATGGAGATAAGTAGAAAGAGTGTCATACCATGCACGAGGAGCTTGCTTCAAACCATAAAGTGCCTTATCCAGTTTATAAACATAACATGGACGCTTAGAATCTGAGAATCCTGGAGGTTGTTCCACATACACTTTTTCATTCAGCTTTCCATTCAGAAACGCTGACTTAACATCCATCTGATGTACTTTGAAGTTTTTGTGTACAGCATATGCTAAGAATAGACGAATAGATTCAAGTCTTGCTACAGGAGAAAATGTTTCGTCATAATCTATGCCTTCCTCTTGTCTGTATCCCTGAGCAACAAGACGAGCTTTGTTGCGGGTTACAGTTCCATGTTCGTCCAACTTGTTTCGATAGACCCATTTAGTGCCTATTACTGTTTTATCAGTTGGTCTCCGAACAAGTTTCCAAACTTTGTTTCTTTCGAATTCAGTCAGCTCTTCTTGCATGGCGCTGACCCAGTTTGGATCTTTGAGGGCATCATCTACTTTCTTTGGTTCAGTTAGTGAAATAAAATTTACAAATAAACAAATATTACCTGCACTTCGTCGAGTCTGAATCCCAGCGTTTGGATCACCAAGAATTTGATCAATTGGATGATTTATATTCCATTGCTGAGCCGGAGCGTGAGACGCTGACTCAACTTGAACTGGAGGAGCTGAAGATGAAGCTTCAGCGACGTCAGGAGTATCAGCCAAGAGAGGAATGGATGCAGTTGTCATTATATTCACTGATTGCTGAGAAGTAGATGGAATGTCTGAGACATTTGGTTCAGCGTTAGGTATAGTGTTTATAGGAACAGCTGAGACCCAAGAAGTTTCAGCTTCACTGTTCTGCATATTTGGAATGATAGGACTATCATCTTCTACTGGATGAGCATTAGTGGGAATATCTTCTGAATCACCAAGATGAGAAAACATCCATTGATTCAGTTCTTCAGTATCAGCGGACGGTCTAGAGTTCGCTGAACTGGATTCGTCAAACGTGACGTGAATAGTTTCTTCAACAGTTTGTCTTCTACGATTGAAGACTCTGAAGGCTTTGGAAACTGAGGAGTATCCAAGAAAGATTCCATCATCAGCCTTAGGATCAAACTTTCCAAGAGCATCTCTGTTGTTCAGTATAAAACACTGACATCCAAAGATGTGAAGAAAGCTGATTGAAGGCTTTCTACCATGAAAGAGTTCATAGGCTGTCTTTTTGAATCTTTTAACTATCAGCGACCTGTTTTACGTAAAACAAGCAGTGTTGACAACTTCTGCCCAAAACTGAGTAGGCAGGTGAGA
The DNA here is from genome assembly GCA_033807775.1 of Saussurea involucrata. Lineage (NCBI taxonomy): Eukaryota > Viridiplantae > Streptophyta > Magnoliopsida > Asterales > Asteraceae > Saussurea > Saussurea involucrata. Next base: position 214,725,138 of record CM066314.1, on the reverse strand, counting down.
ATCGCTGAGCATTGAACGTGCAGCTTCAATAATTGTTCTATTTCTTCTTTCAGCGACTCCATTTTGTTGCGGTGTTCTCACTGAAGAAAAGTTGTGAGAAATACCCTTACTCTCAAAGAAGGAATCAAGAGAACTGTTTTTGAATTCAGTCCCATGATCACTCCTTATTGAGCGAACGGTCAGATTGTTCAGGGTTTCCATCTTCCGAACAAAATTGATGAGTTCTTCAGGGGTGTCACTCTTAGAACGGAGAAACATTACCCAAGTGAAGCGAGAGAATTCATCAACTATGACCAGCGTATATTTCTTTCCAGCGATAGATTGTTTGTTAACAGGGCCAAACAAATCCATATGGAGTAGTTGTAGAGGAGATGACACTGAAGAAACTTGCTTTGATTTAAAGCTTGCTTTGGTCTGCTTCCCTTTTTCACACGCTGAACATAACGACTCTTTGGCGTATGAATGTTGAGGTACACCAGTGACTAACTCTTTTGAAGAAAGAGTGTTCAGTGTCTTGAAATTTAGATGAGATAGTCTCTTATGCCATAGCCAGTTGACATCAGATGAGGCCTTTGAAAAGAAACAGGAGTTCTTAGTGGTTGTAGAGTCCATGTTTATTACATAAACATTTTCCAAACGATAACCGCTGAGAGCTATCTTCTCCTTTTTGTCAGAGACAAAGCAGGATTCCTTAGTAAAGATTACTTTGTTATCCATGTCGCAAAGCTGACTGATGCTTAGAAGATTATGATTCAGCCCTTCAACATATGCGACTCTTCTGAAGGAGGTTGTACCATTTGAAAGTACACCATACCCTCGGGTATGTCCTTTTCCATTTCCACCGAAAGTCACAGAGGGACCCTTTTCTTCTTTGTATTCAGCGAGCAGGCTTTTCTTTCCAGTCATGTGTCTAGAGCATCCGCTATCAAGATACCAGATACCCTTCTTAACCTGCAATACAAAGGAAGATTAGTTTTTCTTGGGTACCCACTTAACCATGTATACACGTTTGTCAGTGGAAGTAGTTGGAATGGAAGGTTCAGCAGTCTTCGCAGCATTTGAAGATTCAACTTTGTCTTTCTTCACTTTGGTTAATTTCTTAACCTCAGTGGTAGAATTCACCTTGACCTGATTTGCACCAGGGTTGGTCTTCTTTGCCTTGGGGGCAATCTTCACCTTAGCTATCTTTTCAGCTTTGGTGGTTGTGGGGCACTTACTAGCAATATGATCGGTAAGTCCACAGTGATAACATTTCCTATAACTAAAAGTAGTTCTAGGACCATTTGAATGCTGAGCTTTTAATTTCAAATTAGAAGTGCCAGCACCAAGTAAACTACTGGCTTTAGAAATGGGACGAATATTCAGTTCTTCAGATTTCTTACCAAGGACATCCAATTTGAGTCTAGGAGTAGATCGCTGAATAAATCCAGATATCTGCTTCCTTGATCCAGAGGGATGAGCCACTGAAGCTTTAGAAGCATTCAGTTTTGGTACTAAGGTACCCTTCTGAGGATTCTGGTAAATAACAATTCCTTTACCTTTGTCTTTAAAGACAGATGTAGGTTTTGAATAAACCATTTTCTCCTTGCCTTTTGAGGAGGTAGGAGTTTCCTCAAGGATTGGTGTAACGGACGAGGAGCACTGAGAAGATGAAGTATCAGTGACTGAGGATACGAACGTTCCAAATTTAAGCATTGAACGCTCAGTGGTTGTTTTTGGAGTTTCATAATTGTAACCCAAACCACGTTTATCACTCAGGGGAATCTGAGACTTTATTATCTCAGTGATCTTTGTTGAAGAATTACACCATCCTTCAACAGTAGCTTTTTCAGCCTTCAATGCAGCGATAGCTTCTGCTCGTTCGATTTTGACTAGCTGATTTAAATATACTTGATCTTTAAAATCTTCTTCAATTTTAGAAAGCTTTTCTATTTGAAGGTGGCAGTTTTTAAGCTTTTCAGCGAGATCAAGATTTTGGTTTTCAACCACAGTTTTGCCGTTCATGGCTTCGTATAAACTTCTAGTCAAGAGATCGATCTTACGGAGACTATCAGCTTCATCAATATTTGCAATATTGGTAAAGAAAGAAGGTGATACCTGAATAGCAGATGTTGAAGTGGAGGGAATGTCTGAACTTTCTTCCTCTTCTTCAATCTTGGCCGTAAGACATAGATTTGCTTCATCATCTTGAGAGTCAGATGATGATGCTTCTTCATCAGAAGCAGCCCAATCATAGTCAGCCATCAGGCCTTTATTCTTCTTCTTAAAGCTTTTCAGCTTTGCATATTTTTCTTTCAGCTTTGAATATTTGTCATCTTTATTTCTTGGAGCAAAGGGTTTCTTTGTAAAAGCTGAGGGTCTAGAAACTTTCTTTGACCTGCACTCATTAGCGAAATGTCCTGTCTTTTCGCAGTTAAAACAAGTAGCAGTAGCCTTGTCAACAAAAGCTGGTGATCTAGGCTTGTCAGTTATGGAAAGAGGTTTGTTCTTTTTAAACATTTTCTTTTTGGCAAATCTCCTGAACTTCTTAGTTAGGAGAGCCAAAGATTCATCATTATCTGAATAATCAGAATCTGATGACCTTTCAGAGTTACTCTCTAACTCAGTGATAGTGACCGAGGGTCGCTGAGTAGAGAGTTCCTCTGAGATTAAAGCAACATGGGTGCTTTTGGAATCTTTTACAAGATTCTTCTTAAGATGGCTTGATTGCTCATGATTCAGCAACGTGCCATATAAGGTAGCAAGGGTCATTAATTTTAGATCCTTTGACAGCTTGAGACACATAGAATAATTGTCCCAGCTTTCAGGTAAACATTCTAGAAACTTTGTCAGCACTTCAAAGTTAGAATATTCCTTACCAACAGTTTACAGATCTATAATTAAACAATTAAAACGTTGGTGAACTTCAGAGAGAGTTTCATTCTTACCAGAAATGAAGCTTTCGTATTGTCTTACCAGGTTGATCTTTCTTGAGTCCTGGACTTCAGACGTTCCTTCATACTGAACACATATTGTGTCCCACATGGCTTTTGATGTTTTCAGATTCATGACGGAATGGTAGACTTCGTCAGGAAGAGCCATGGATAGTATGGATCTGGCTTTTGTATCTATAGCCACTTTCTTCTTATCTTCGTCAGTCCATTGAAGGATTTCCTTAGGTACCAGCCTTTCTGGAATAGCAGGTCTATTCTCAGCACCTGGAACTGCAGCATCAATTCGTACAGGGATGAATAGACCATTCTCGAGATAGTAAGGCATAGTAGGGTCTACACCTTCTAAGAAGAGTGTCATCCTATTTTTCCATAAGATGAAGTTATCTTTGGAAAATCTGGGAGGTTTAGCAAAAGAACCATTGTCTATATAATTTGTGTTTGTGTTGGTGGTCATTTTCAGATAATAGCAAGGAAGAGAAATATCTTAGATTAGATCTTGTTTATGAGATTAAACAAATTCGCTCTGATACCACTTGTTGGTCCCGAAGGCCTATACAAGTTTGTAGAAGGGGGGGGGGGGGGGTTGAATACAAACACACATATTTTACTTTTCTAAATTGTTTATTGATAAATCATTAACAATTTACAGCTTGTTGCGGAAACAAGATTAAGGATAAACCTAAATCTAAACAAGTTGGAACACTAAGGTTTCTTGCACTAAGAGAGATAAGGAAATTACTAATAATAACCTATCTTGAGATAAGAGATTGAACTTGTCCAGAGTTAGCAAGTTACTTCAAATGAAGTGGGTTCATCTCTTTATATACTGCATGCATTTAATGCAAGTCAGTATACACTTTACACGTGTCATCAGCTGGTTGGTTGCATGTCATTGACCTTGGTTGACAACCTTAGTAGCCGCATGGATGAACAGTGTAGTATTAGAGTGGTTGTACGATTTCAGACAGTCGGAGGTTCTTTTCTGACATTTCGTACGGAGTCGTGCAAGGGAGGTTAAAACAAAAGTACTTTGTACGGAGGACTTCATGACCAGCTTTCGTTGATTCAGCGATCTATCATTTCATATCAGCGAATGATAGAGTTCAGCGATAGCTGAAGTCTTGTACTTGATACTTCACTTTGAGTGGACAAATCTGAGTCTTCGCTGATCCGCATCAGTTCATTAGGAGACTTGTCGCTGGTTCTTGAGCTTGATCTTCGACTTCCGCGTAGAACCTTTGTTGACGTGAAACTTGTCTTCAGGGATCGTAAGTAAACAACTAACTTATCAGCGATCATCATAATGACTGAACAGACTCAGAGCATTTATGGCGAACAGTTTCGCTGAATGTTTAACTTCAAGAGCGAGAGTTCCTATCAGCGGTACTGTAAGATCTTAGTACTTATCAGCGATAGTGAAACTCTGATACATATTGTTTACTTACAATTTTCACTAAGTATATAAGAGAGGGTCATTATCAAATCACTGAGGGTTTGGATCAACAATGCATCACTTTGCATGACTAGGGTGTTCATTTTATATTGCATTGAATTAAAATTTGATGTTGGTCGTTTTATTTCGGATATAATTGTTGGGGGCATAGATAGATCTAATGCACGTATGTCATACCCCACAATTATTCATGCGTTAATGGAAAAATGCACAAGTCATCACTCTACCCACGGACGAATTTTCAAATGATAAATTGGGTTTAGATAAAGTGAACGTGGATAGATTGATGAAAAATAATACGCATTTTAGACCCGAATGTGACAGTGATGGATTTGCCTCCTTGGAAGAAAGTATCCGATCACTAAAGGGTGAAATCAAGACAACCCTAAAGGAACAAAGGGTTTTGATAACTAAGCAGATAAAACGACAGGCTGAGGTGATGTTGGATTAAAATACGGAGTTAAGAGGGATGTTGAAAGATGTGATTGCAAAGGTTGAGTGTTGGTTCCAATATGAGAAGACAAAGGATGATTTCATGAGAGCTGTCTGGATGAAGAAGCATCCGGAGTTGGTAAAGAATCTACCCCCATTCCCCATAGCCCTGTTGAGGCAGCCAGCGGATAGGCAACCTACTCACCGCGAGTAGGACAAGTTTAACTTTCTGTCACAACCATTATCTTTAGAATAAAAGCTTTAAATTTTCATTACATGCTAGTTTAGTTGAGTCTGGTATTGTTGAGTATTGAGAAATTGTTATTTTCTTCATGCCATCTTACGCACAGTTCACACTTAGTTTCATGTGTTCATTGTTTTGCGTTGATAGCCTGAATAAAATGATAAGTCTCAAATCTTACATTTTTGTATCACTAGAACTAGCCTTGTAATTCTTTTATTCACCAATTTTTTTAGAATCCATGCAACATCCATGTTCTGCACCTTTCTCCATGCAAACACAAAGCCTAAACACATAATGTTTAATGAGGAAATTGAACCCTTCAAAGTTTTGGGAGGGGGATGATATGGTAAATATTCCACATTTTATTTCCATATCATCTCATAAACACATCTCTTTGCACAAAGTGCACAAAAATTCAAAAATGCACCAAATTTGAAAATTTTCATAAAGAAGCAAAGCTTCAGTAAACTTTTGAGTGCACACCATACAAAGTGTCAAAGACACCAAAGAGACCAATGTGTCCATTTCATTCCTCACAAAGAGAAGATGGCAGGAAAATTGTGCCATAAAGTCTTGAAACCTTGGAAAAAGGCATGCATAAAGTTCAATGAAAAAAGCCAAATGCATGATCAATTCATTGTTGCATTAATGGATTCTAATTAATCATGGAATTAGTTGGCTAGCCTATGGTTGATAATTTTTGATGTGAGATGTTGAGAAATTATTTTATGGGTGGCTATCGAATTGCATGAAATGAATAGAGTGAGAAAAGTGTGTTTATTGGTATAATGGTTATGGAAAAATAATATCTTCTTAATAATCTAAATTTGTAGCTCAAAATTATGTTTTTAATAAAGTTGGTTGAGGACAAGCAACGGTTCGAATTTGCGGTTGTGATAGGGTTATTTTATTAACCATATTTTAGGCGTTTAATTCCAATTTTGAGCTTGTTTTTGTTCCCCATTGAGTCATTTACATACTAGTTTCTATAATTATAAGCATAAAATTAAGATTTAGTACCTTAAAATAAAAATGAGAAAAATACAACGAAAAGCTAAAATATTTATATGCACATTTCAGGTTTGTTACAAAGGCCGTTTGGAATCCACTTTTGACGAGATGCGGTTAAAGAAAGATCGGGATGCAGATTTGGACTTAAAGGATGGAATTTCTATTTTGGGTCGTGTGCATAGTCGGTTTTTATAAACAATCAATTTTTGGGCTCGGTTTTTAACCGATTGGGCCGGTTGCCAATTTGGTCCGGTTCCACCTTGTATTGGTTAAGACATTGTGTGGGCTTTTTGTGTTGTCTTCATGGGCCCCCAAGATTAGTTATGCCCAAAACCCTTCATTAAGCACTATATATAGAGTGCTTAGTGCATTAGTTTAGACATCTCTCAACACTTCTTTAATTGATCAAATAGTCTAGTTTTTCTTAGGTGAACCATTAGTTTTCGGTTCCACAACCATTAGTTTGTTGAACAAAGAAATCAGTTTAGTAAAAGTCCAATGGCGATACCATAAAGGGCAGGATGCTACCTGGGAGCCAGAATCTGATATGAGAAATAAGTACCCGTACCTTTTCGCTTAACAGAATTCCGGGACGGAATTCTTCTAAGGGGGGGATATGGTAATGGCCTAGGTAAGTTCGTTAGTTAAATGTGTATTTCATGTTCTATTTTAATTTAAGATTTAGAAGGTTACTTGTTTATTTAGTTTAAGTTATTTAGTTTGGGGTAAGTTTGGGTTGGTTTTGTAATTTTAAGGTATTATCATCATTCGTGTGTAGGCGAGTCCTTATTCGCAATTTTGGTTTATTATATAAGCCACCACCTCTTTAATTCCTCATTTTGAAGTCGGTTTCCTATTCTAGTGTGTGTGTGTGTATGTTGAGAATTAAAAGAGAAAGCAGAGGTGTGTCGATCAACTAGGGCTAGGGAAGGTGTTCGATTGAAGAGTTTGAGGTATGTTTTGCTTTCAAATTATTGTTTAGAATCGATAGTAGTAGAGTTCTATTGGTTTAGAATCTTGAATTTTGATTCGTAAGTTGTTTCGATCGAGTCGGGGTTCGATTGGAATGGTCCGGATTTCTCTCATTTCCGGATGAATATCGACCCAAATTCTTTGTGTTTTCCGGATAGGAGATTTTCTGGTTGGTGTCCGGATTTGGTTATCGTATTTCTCATTTTCCGGACCGAGTGTATCCGGATTCTTGGGATTTTCGGATAAGTTCCGGATGGATTTCCGGATGATTTGTTCGGATAGTGTACCCAGAGTCTTTATGATTTCCGGATGAGTTATTTAACCGGATTGCTAGTGCTTCCGGATGGAAATTATTCGGATAAATTTCCGGTTGAGACTTTCCGGGTAGGACTTTCCGAATGGGTATTCGGATGGATACTTTCCCGGATTCTTTGTGGTTTCCAGATTTGAGTGTACTCAGATTATGAGATCTTTTCGGGTGAGTTGTTATCCGGGTTTTTGATTAATTCCTAGTAGTAGAGTCATTTAGGATTCTTAGATTGTTAGTGAGTTTTATATGTTGATATTTGGTTCTTGTATTTTGTAAAATTCAGATTTCGAAAGTTTGGGGAAAAGTAACGTTCATGCAAGTTTTCAAAAGAAAGTGATAGTTGCGTTATTTCTTCAGGTGAGTTTTACTTTAACCATTTTCAAACTGGAATACTTATATATTGAATAAGCATGTAGTGTGATGATGTGTTTATGATTGGAATATGATGTATCCATATTTATACTGTGTTTATATAAGCATTACATTACACAATTGCACGTTGGCCGAAATTAGGGCCGGTGGAGTTTGGCTGTACTTGAGGGACAGCGAAGTTGGCTATATTTAGTGCAGCGGAGTAAATTGATTAGTTGGTTTAGCGCAACCAATTAATGTTATGGCCCTGTTAAAGATTTGTACATTGTGCATCCGAAGTCACGATGGATATTATATACATGTGGTATATTCATGTTTTACAAAATGAGTATAAAACTGACAGGGATTTTCTCACTTAGACCAATTGGTCTAACCCTCATTTTGTTTTCAAAAATATGTATTCCAGGTCAAGGAACGTTTAAAGGCAAGGGCAAAGATAAAGTGTAAAATGCTTATGAAGTGTTCGTATCTATGATATTTTTCAGAGATCGCTTGTATGAATAGTTTTGTGGGTTGTAATGTAATATATTAGTGAAACGTTTGTACTAATATTTGTAATGTAAAGTTTTGGGACTATCAGACCTGATGTGATATAATATATGTATTTTTGTTATCTTATAATGAGATGTATATTGTGTTATATGATGTATGTTTGGGGTGGGTTGTTACAGTTGATATTAGAGCTTAGTTTAAGGGAAGGGGATATGTAAGAGGACATTGTAACAACCCACAGACTATTGGAACTAGGCTAATAGGCTAACAAATTTTTGGACTTATTAAAAGCAAAATCCTCGAAGAACAGTTAACTTTGATAATTATGGAAGGGGATATGTAAGAGGACATTGTAACAACCCACCCCAAACATACCCCATATAACACAATATACATCTCTTTATAAGATAACAAAAATACATATATTATATCACATCAGGTCTTATACAAATTGTTGGTATCAGAGCCTAGTTTTGTGGGTTGGAACTCACGGACTATTGGAATATCTTCCATCTTACTCTTCTCTATCTTAGTATCTATCGCATAAGCTAAATAACTCAAGCAACCTTTGCTAATACACATATAGGCTTTCAGTGTTGAAATAAGGCAAGATTGATGATTTCTAAGATCACTATAAATTACTACCGGTCATCTCTCAGGTAATACAACATTGATCAGCTTCTTATTGCAAACAATACTAGCCTGATTATCAGCTAACCAATCCATTCCCACTACCACATCGAACTCAATCAAGGCCATGGGAAATAACAGAATAGGCACCCACACCCATCTATATCTATAGCACAACTATCATATACCTCTCTAACCGGTACTTGATTATCATTCGCAGTCTCTACCATTAAAGCATGATCTAACACTTTAGGCTATAAGTTCAAATAAGCAGCAAAAGAAGGAGACACAGATAATCGGTTTGCACCGGAGTCAAATAGCACTTTAGCACGTGTAGAGTTTACTAGACATGTACATGTAACAACATCAAGAATTTCCTCTACCTCTTGTGCTGTCATCTGAAAAGCACGACCCCGGGCTCTCGGTAATTCAGGCCTTTGTACCCCTCTTGGCCTAATGCCATGCGGTCTCACTGGTATACTACCCCGTTGGGCTCTCCACTGTGGACAATCAGACTGAACATGCTCTGGCGAATTACAAAAGAAACAGAATCGAGTCACTCGACAATCTTTAGCAATATGACCCGACTTCCCACACTTATAGCAAATCCTAGGATCAACATAACAATCTCTTTGATGAATGAGATTACAATTAGGACATGGTCTTTCAGTTGGTCTGAAAGGTGGACGACTATCCAACTTCGGGGATCTGGACTTCTTTCGATCGTAATATGGTCCCTCCCATTTTCTTTTTCCAAAACTTTTCTCACTAACATCTCTCCCTTTATCTCTTTCAACAGTTTCTGCAGCGTCCACTGCAGCTGAAAATGTATGTGGCCCCTTTGCAATTACCAAACCTCTGATCTAAGAATTTAATCCAAAGATGAATGTTTCCATCTTCAGTGCTTCTGTGGCTACATAGTATTCAGCAAAATGGGACTTCTCTATAAAGCGAGTAGTATAATCCCGAACTGACAAACTTCTCTGTTTTAGATTCATAAACACTTCTTCAAGTTGTCTAACTGTACCTGGAGGAAAAAATTGCCTTTTGAAATCTTTGATGAAATCTTCCTAGGAAAAAGTTGTATACATATTTGGTCCAGCGGATGCAATAAAAGCTTCCCACCAATAAAAAGCATCATATTTCAACATAGCGGTCCCATAGATCACCCAATCTTCATTAGCATATTTACTAGTTTTGAAAATAACTTCAATCTCCTTTAACCACCTCATGGTCTTTACTGGATCTCTTTCACCTGAGTAAGTTGGAGGTTTGCAGCTCAAAAACATCTTGTAGTCACATTTCTTTGGCACATGAATCACAACAGGTGTAACAATTGTCTCATCTTCCATATTGGGATCCGGTTCTTCAGTTTCAGTGTGTTGGGGATGGACAAACATAGCTTGTAATTTTTCTTGTAGTCTTCCCATTTCAGTTGCTAAATCATCTCTTGTAACGTATTCAGTGTCTTGAGATTGACCCCTACCTCTAGGTCTACCCCTCCCTCGTTCTCCACTTCTTCCTCTGGTTCCGATCGTCATTTCCTGCATATTTCTTGTTCTTGGATTTGTTCTATCGGGATTTCCTTCGTCATCTCTGTCCATATGTCTAGAACCACTTGTCATTCTGTTAAATTTAACAAGGATAATATACACATAAGCACATACCCAATATAATAAGGTATTCCAGTTCAGACATTGTAATTCCATAATTACACTAGCCATATATAATTTGAAATTACCTTACATGATGTTCTTTCAACCTTTTATATTTAATATCCCAAAGGTTCTAAAAGATCAGGGACATCCTACTTCACATACATTTTAAGTCTAGGTATGGATCTGAATACCTAAATCCCATAAACTAGGATCTGATACCAACTGTAACAACCCACCCCAAACATACACCATATAACACAATATACATCTCATTATAAGATAACAAAGATACATATATTATATCACATCAAGTCTGATAGTCCCAAAACTTTACATTAAAAATATTACTGTTCCTAGACATGTTCATCAACTTGCATGGCAACGTACCCTGTCCAACTTCAACGTGTCAAACTCTGAGTGGACTCAATAGGGCTTAGTACAACATAGACGTCTGCGGCATTAAATGCAATAAAGCACGTTCAACTATTCATGCCGTCCAATCAATAGTAGCTCATGCTTTATGGTCCCCTTGTAGTAGTATATAAGGAAGACTCATGTTGAGTTCTTCCTAATCGAGAATCAAGAGACAAAAACATCACAAGAACACATAGCTTATACACTTTGAGAGTCATATCTGTTTTAAAGCTTTGCTTACTCACTGTTCTTAAATCTGTTCTTGATATATATATATTCAGTAAACTTTGAGATGTTATTTCCTGTTCACTGTTTATTTATATTGTGTTCTAAATCTATCAAACATATCTGTTAGTTCTTCAAATACGCTTTCGCATCAAACTTAAACTTGAACTAATAGATCTGATAATCTTGTTTAAACAAAACGGGAACCAACAATTGGTATCAGAGCTTAGCTTGATTTTCAATATCAAGTGATCCTCGTTTGACAACATTATTGATAGATTTCATTCTGTTTTTAACCTACTCTTCATCATAATTAAAAAGGTTTCTGTTTTCCTATCACTCTTCGATTCATTCTGATAGAAACCATTTTTCCAGGTTAGAACACCCGTAAATTAATTCTGGATATTAGTTATTACCCAGAAATCCTTCCAGATCTTCATACTCATAAATCTTTCATCATATTATCCTTTCTGAACCCCTGAAAAACTCTTTGACAAATACCAATAACTTTTTCACTGCTGGCTCATTAACCAAACCTCCTACTCTCCTTCGAGATGAGTATCCTCAATGGAAGATAAGAATGGTTCATTTCTTTGAGGGTACTGAAAAAACTCTCAAACAATATCTTTACAATCCTCCTCCGGTCCCTATGATAACTATGCCACGTGTACCAGCTACTGCTGAATCTCCTGAAATCCCTGAACATCAAAAACCTAAGCCAAAAGGAGAATGGTCAAATGAAGATAAGGCAGAAGATGAAGTTGCACAGAAAACAAAAAGAATACTGATCATGGCTATCCCCAACGAACTTTTTCAATCCTTAGATGCATGCGAAACAACGCACGATCTTTGGAAAGAATTAGAAAGACAGTTGGAAGGGGGTGCTAAAACACAGAAGAACCGAATGGCACAATACCTAAATGAATATCATGCCTTCAGAGCCTCTGCCACAGAATCTCTGCAAACAACATACGACCGGTTCAACTCCCTCATAAACAAATGCAGAAAGTCTGGCATTCACAGAACCTCGGAAGAAAATAACGTCATGTTTCTAAAGAGCCTGAATGATGAGTGGCTTCAATTGTCTATGTCTTTACAAACAAACCAAGATCTAGACTCATGGACACTCTCTGTTCTCTATGGAACACTAGCTGCACAAGAGCCTCAAATAGCACAGGCTAAAAAACTAACCATTGCACCATACGCATTGGTTAGTAAATCAATAGAGGCTACAGAAAGACCGAGAAATGAGAGAGCAACAGAGGAGAAGAAGAAGGAGAAGAAGAAGATAGTGATGGTTGATAGCGAAGAAGACGAGCTGATGGAGGAAGAGATAACTCTTGCGTCATTAGCTAAATCATTGGCTCTATTGACAAGAGAGTTCAGAGGTAACCAAAGGAATTCTGGAAATGACAGATATAGCAGAGACAACCAGAGCGGTAGAAGAGATGATGGAAGAACAGAAGAATCGAGTGACCGACAGAGGTCAGACTACAGAAATGATGACCAACAGAGGTCGAGCGACAGAAACTACAGAGGAAATGACCGACAGAGGTCAGATGACAAGGTAGGCCACACACAAGAATGCTACAAATGTGGTAAGCCTGGTCATTACGCAAACGAATGCCGAACAGAGAAAGGTGGAGATCAACAGAAGTCCGATGATCGAACTGGAAACACCTCTCAAGGTTGTTTCAACTGCGGCAAGCCAGGCCATTTCGCAAAAGAATGCAGAAGTAGACAAAATCGCCCACAGAAGGACTCAGCTTTTTACAAAAAGAAGGCTGAATATTATGCGCAAAAATCCCTAATGGCGAACAAAGGGCATTCTGAAGCAAACAAGGAGGACTTCGAGTCAGACTCTACCTCTGATGATGAATTCACCACCAATGCCCTGTTCTGTGGCATGGCAGAAGTCGACTCCGGCACTGACACTGAGGTATCCATTTCAAATTCTACCTCTTGTACTAAATCTGTAGATAATGATTCAATTAAACTTAACATTGAACTGATTGAACTAAAAGAGATAAATGAAAGCATTCAGAAAAGACTCACCTTTAATGAGAGAGAAGTAAGGATTCTCACTCAAGAAAAAGCCAAAATTTTTGAAGAAAATGAAAGAGTAGAAAAATATTGGAGCAAAAATATAGATCCTTTAAAAAGGCAAATTTCTGAATTAACCTCTGCTTTAAAAATCCAAACAAAAAAGCTTTCAGTTTCTAGGAGTGAAACAACTGACATAAGAGCTCTCAAAGAATACTTTCAAAGAGAGAGAGAGGTACTTTGGCAAGATCTTCTAAGAAGAGAAGTTTTACTTAAAAACTATAAAGATGCACAGAAGGTGTATAAAAAGGTAAACTCCCAAATAGCAAGACGAGGTATAGAGTACAGTGATATTACCTTAGGTGTTGAAAATAAAGGACTAAAACCTCTGTCTTCTCTATTTGTTTTGGGAAAAACAAATAAACCAAATTTTCCAAACTTACTCTCTGTAAGTAAAAGGGTTAAAATCTCTGCAGAACCTCACTTGAGGAAACATACGAAGATGATCAATGTGTGGTTTGAAAACACAGATTCATCATCTTCAACCTCTGTCAATAGAGGAATCAAACCAAAGAAATATCTGAAAACACAAGATCAGATTGGTATCTTTAAGTTTGGTAAACCAGAGACTCAAACACAGGTCGCTTTTGTCTGTATGATAAATGTCGAAAAGAAATTATCTGCAAAAGCTCCTGAGTTTAAACCCATCTTTTCAGAAGAAAAACTTAAAGAATCAATTGAAAAAGAAATTTTGGAAGTTTTTAAATCAAATGTTTTAGAAAATCTCTGTACATCTTCTATAGATCAAATTCTCGCTGAAGAGATCTCATCAGAAACCTCTGCTATCTATGAAAGTTATTCTACAGAGGAAGAAAGCTCGTACGATACATGCTCAGAAAATCCAGCCTCTGTCGAAAGAGATGACTCAACCTCTGTATATGAGGACGATTCATCCTCTGACGACTCAGAGACTGATTCTAAATCAGGGATAGTTCACTGTGACACAGAGGATGTTAAATTCTCCTCTGAGGTTCTTAACAGAACAATTTGTCCAAAAGAGAAAATCACAGAGATACCTATCTGTCCAGATTTTCTCAAAATGTGTATACAAGTCAAGACCTCTACAGAGCTTCATAATCTGAAAAAGGCCTCTGAAAATCCTAAAAGCTCAAAATTTTCAAAACCTTTAAAGCAAATTAAAGAGAATCCCACTTGGCAACAAAAGGGAAAAAGGCCTGAAGCTAACAAATATTTTTCCTCTGTGACAGAGAAGAAAGATGTTCACCACAGAAGGCAGGACCTAAACAAGACTTTTGCAAACAACATTCTAGTATTCATAGATCTTCTTGTAATAGGAAATCAAATGTTAAGAAAGAATGTAATGCCTCTGTGGTTCAGTTCAATAAATTCAATGAAAAGTTCAAACAAATCACGTCTCATATTAAATACTGTCATAGCTTTGATCTTATGTTCAAATTGAATAATCACTTCTCAAGTCCAGATTGCTTACTCTCCACTAAAATTCAAACTCCAAAGTCAGAACCTAGAGAGAAACAATCCGATTTTTCTACAAAAGATAAAATGTATTTCAAGAATGCTAAGGCAAACTTGAAAAATTCTAACAATATTGGACCCATATGGATATAGGTACCTAAGTCTCTGTGATTGTCTTACAGAAGCGGTTTGTGCCAATTTGGTATCTTGACTCCGGATGCTCAAGGCACATGACTGGCGACAGAAGTTTACTATCCACGTACAAAGAAACACACGATGGTGGATCTGTAACTTTTGGAGACGACAAGAAGGGACACATCAAAGGCTATGGAGTCATACAGAAGGAAAACGTCTCTGTATACAAAGTTGCATATGTGAATGGCCTTAAACAAAACCTACTCAGTGTAAGTCAACTCTGTGATACAGGATTCGATGTGTTATTCAAAAGAACTTTCTGCTCTCTGCAAAGTGAAGACACAGGAATGGAACTTCTGCGAGCCGAAAGAAGAGGTGATATGTATCTGATGAATTTTTGTTCCAAGAACAAGGACAAAGTTTGCCTTGTAGCCTGCAAAAGTGAGGAAGCCTGGTTATGGCATAACAGGTTCTGTCACTTGAACTTTCACACCTTGGATAAACTGGTCAAACTTTATCTAGTTAAAGGTTTGCCTAATGTTAAATTTAATAAGGATCATTTGTGTTCTGCCTGTGAAATGGGAAAACTCAGAAGAGCTTCTCACAGAGGCAAAACAGATGTGTCTTGCACTAGGCCTCTGTACATGCTTCATGTCGACCTCTGTGGTCCCATTGCCATACAGAGCCTAGGTGGCAAGAAATACATACTTGTCTTAATTGATGAGTATTCGCGATTCACATGGGTTGAATTTGTCCGAAAGAAATCAGATGTTCCAATCATCTTGATTAATCTAATGAAAAGAATCCAAGTTCTTTATGAATGCAGAATACAGAAGTTAAGAAGTGACAATGGCACAGAATTTAAAAACTCTGTCATTAAAGCCTATCTTTCTACAGAAGGAATTTCACAGAACTTCTCTGCCGCACGCACTCCACAGCAGAACGTCGTAGTCGAAAGAAAGAATCGAACGCTCGTGGAGGCCGCAAGAGCTATGCTATCAGCATGCGGATTACCGATGCACTTTTGGGCAGAAGCGATTTCTACCGCTTGTTATACACAGAATCGTTCAACCATTGTGAAAAGACACCTCAAGACTCCTTACGAATTGATCAACAAAAGGAGGCCAAACATCAAAATTTTCCATGTGTTCGGATGTAAATGCTTTGTTTTAAACGACAGAGATTTCAGAGGAAAGTTTGAGGTAAAAGCTGACGAAGGCAAATTCATTGGATACTCTGCCACTTCCAAAGCCTACAGAGCATTCCTTACAAGGTCTCGCAAAATCGTAGAAAGCATCAATGTTTCTTTTGATGATTCATTCCAGAAGACTTCTGAGCAAATCAGTTCAGAACTCGGACATAAAAGGGAAACCTCTGGCATCTCGCAAACGAAAGAAGACTTAAATCTTCTACTTTTAGAGATGTTCCACGAAGACATTGATCCCTCTGTTGGAACAAACAGAGCTTCTGAAGAACCATCTTCCATCGGTCAACATCCTACAGGTATGACTCTAACTGGTCCAAATAATGCTTCATCTTCTTCTATAAATACTACAAATGCAAATGCCGAGGTAGAGACCGCAGAAGATGAAACAACGAGGAAAACGACCACAGAAGCTGCTGAAAATCAAACTTCACAATCCACAGAGGAACCAATTACAGAGGATATAGAGGACCATGTCTATACGTCCTCAGAGGAACAAACTCCACCACCTCTCATACCAATCATTCCACAAGCTGTAGGATCAACTACAAAGGCATGCACTACAGAGGCTATACAAGAAGAAGAAGAAGAACAACAACAACAACAAGAAGCCTCTGAAGAAAGATTCGATGACATTGGTGACCACCTTCCACGCACAACTAAGTGGACAAAAAGCCATCCTCCAAGCCAAATAATCGGCGAACCTTCTGACACAGTAAAAACCAGATCTGCCACTGCTAATTTTTGTTTCTTTACAAATTTTATCAGTATGATAGAACCAAAGAAGATTTTTGAAGCCCTAGATGACCCAAACTGGGTAGACGCCATGCAAGAAGAACTTCTGCAGTTTGAGCGTAACAGAGTATGGACTTTAGTACCTCTGCCACGAGGGAAACAGGCCATTGGGACTAAGTGGGTCTACAGAAATAAGAAGGATGAAGATGGAGTGGTCATCAGAAACAAAGCACGATTAGTGGCCAATGGATATAGACAAGAAGAAGGCATAGACTACGATGAGACTTTTGCCCCTATCGCACGGCTCTAAGCAATAAGAATATTCTTAGCCTTCGCAGCCCACATAGGATTTAAAGTTTATCAGATGGACGTACAATCAGCTTTTCTCAATGGTGAAATCCAAGAAGAGGTTTACGTAAATCAGCCACCAGGGTTTGAAAGCTCAAAGTTCCCAAGGCATGTATACTACCTTGAAAAGGCTCTGTACGGACTGAAACAGGCTCCAAGAGCATGGTACGAACGACTTTTTACCTTTCTTCTAGTCAATGGCTACGACAGAGGTACAACAGATACAACCTTATTCTATAAACGTAAAAACAGTGAAATAATGCTAGTACAAATCTACATGGACGACATAATTTTTGGGTCTACTAATACAGAAGAGTGCAAAATTTTTGAAAAACTCATGCAGAGTGAGGTTGAAATGAGTATGATGGGAGAATTAACATTCTTCCTAGGACTCCAAATCAAACAATCATCAGAAGGAATTTTTATAAATCAGGCCAAATATGTCTCTGACATTCTTTCCAACTATAGCCTCTTTGATACCTCTGCAATGAAAACTCCAATGGCCACTGGAAATAAGTTATTCTTAGATCCAGATGGCATCTCTGTAGAATGCACTCTTTACAGAGGCATGATAGGATCTCTGTTATACTTAACTGCAAGCAGACCTGACATTATGCATGCCACATGTCTTTGTGCACGTTATCAAGCTAATCCTAAGAAATCACAATATGATGCTGTAAAGAGAATCTTTAGATACCTAAAGGGGACCAAAAATCTTGGTCTCTGGTATCCACAGAACTCTGGTTTTTGTCTTAAAGCCTATACAAATTCAGACTATGGAGGATGCATGCTCGACAGAAAGAGTACCTCTGGGAGTTGTCAATTCCTAGGTGGTAAACTAGTCAGTTGGACCTCCAAGAAGCATAATTGTGTCTCAACATCTACGGCAGAAGATGAATACGTTGCTGCTGCTAGCTGTTGTTCTCAGGTTCTGTGGATGAAGACTCAGCTAAAAGACTGCGGCCACATCCTACTCAAGATACCCATCTTCTGTGATTCCAAGAGTGCCATTGCCATCTCTGCCAATCCAGTGCAACATTCAAAAACCAAGCATATCGATATAAGGTACCACTTCATGAAACATCATGTTGAATATGGTACAATCGAGATGCATTTCGTGCCCACAGAATATCAACTCGCGGACTTATTCACCAAAGCTTTAGATGAGAAAAGATTCAATTTCTTGGTGGGTAAATTAGGAATAATCAATATGACGTGAAAATCCTCTGTAAGTATAGCTTATCTTCTGTAAATATGTGTATAAATATATTGCCTTTTTTTATTACTTTGATTGATTTCTTTCTGTATGTAAATTCTCAATCTTAAAATAGTTCTTGATATCACAGAGCTTCTGTGGGTCTGCTCAGATCCTCTGACGACCCCTACAGAACCTCTGGAAAACATGACCTATGTTCTATGCAAAACTTATCATTCTTTGATCCAATCATAGGTCAAGGGGGAGCAAAAGGAAATTACTTGATCTACAGAGGTGATTAGATCAAGGGGGAGCAAAAAGGGACCCTGAAATGATCTACAGAGGTAAATCTTTCAAGGGGGAGCCAAAGAAGAGTATCGATGAATCTATATCAACAGAAGTCAGACATCACTGCCGAGAAAAGGAGAACCAAAAGGTATGTCTCTCGTACAAAAGATTTTTGAAAATAGTTTTCTAGGACACAAATTGTCAAATATGTCCTAAAAATACTGTGAATAACATGTCAAAAATCAAAAGATCAAAAAGTTTCATAAAATTCGAGTTATGAGAAATTTAAGGTCATAGAGCTTCTGCTAAGCTCAACAGAGGTTCTGCAAGAAATATGCCCTGTGATCGCAAATTTAGCCTCTATCGATCTTTTGGAATGTTATCTGGGAAACCGAATACACACACCATGACCTTCTCGAACAAAACTTTTTTCATAACAGTTTTCTCGGACACCAACTTTCAAATATGTCCGAAAAACATCTCTTAAAACAGATCAAAAATTGGATGATCAAAAAGTTTAATAGAATTTTAGTTATGAGATTTTTCCCTCACAGAGCTTCTGCTAGCCCTGACAGAGCTTCTGCAAGTTCCAACAGAGCCACAAAACCTCAGTGTAAAAATTCTTCACTAAAATCCTATTGATCCTCCCCAATGCCTTTACAAATGTTTTGGTTAAAGAAGAACCTACAGAGTCATGATAACAATGAGATATGAGGCATGAACTTCAAGTTTTTCAAAATCATAGAGCTTCTGTAAACCACAGAGGTTCTGTCAATCTGCAACTTGGGCATTTCTGTAATAATAACGATTACTTTTACTGAGAGTGAAATTCATATGGCTAAGAACAACCCCACGCGCCTAACATTAATGGGCCGCGCACGACGTCATGTCATCCTCTGACATGGCCTACGTGTCTCTTTTTCATTGGGCGTACTTGGAACGTTTTCTATGGAAAGTTGAACCCGCCGTTCTAACTCTAGTACGGATTCCAAATATTTATCCATTGCCATATATTTTTACTCTTTCGAATTCTACCATTTTACACTCATATAAACCCCAAGCTTACCTTCTCATAAAACCTTTACAAACTCTCATTTTTCTCTGGCGAAACCCTTCAAAAGCTTGCAAGAATGCTTCTTCTTCTTACCAAATGGCTTCATCTTCTCAAGTTATCTCCCCTGCATACTCTCCGGCGAACTCACCAGAACATTCACCTGCTCATTCGGAACATTCAGAAAACCCCCATCTCGCCAAAAATATTGAACAAGAAGATTCCGGCGACACAGCTGACTTTGCTCCGACCACACATCTTCAAAACTTTATAGCAAGAACCCCAAACAAAATACCTGTTAGGTATTTGAACCAGTTTTGGCAAAGTTGTCGATATGATAAAGATGATTCTCTTATCAAAGGGTACATCTCCAATCCTGACAAATCTGAGCATTTGGAAATCAAGTTTAATAGAACGATGTTCTCACTTGAGTTCAACCTACCAACAAGGGGTCTTCTTGGACTGAAGAGATATGCAGAACAACCAGCAGACGACGAGCTCTATCGTTTTGTAGAAATGCTTGGGTACAACACCCAACTTAGGAAGAGAAATGACTTCCGCAGAGGCAGACTACCACCTCTGTGGAACACCTTGTTTTCAATCCTCAACAGATGCCTTACAGGGAAAATAGGCAGCATTGACCAGAGCTCGCATCATGTATGGGGTCTACTACGATCTCCCACTCGAATACTCGACCATCATGATGCAGGAGATAATCAATACGATCGACAGAAAGAACAACACCAGAAGGGTAAAAGAGAACAATCCTAAGTTTCTACCACCTCTGCAATTCCAAAGGATATTGGGAGTCCTGTTCGAACCTCTGTTGATGATACAGAACTGGCCAATGGAAGGGCCGACTCCCAAACAGTTCCCAATGAACAAAAACATCCCCACCGATCATATAGATGGCTACACCTACTGCAGACCTCTGTCAAAGAAGCTTCTGAGATATGCCACGAACAAAACCCTTAAGTTAGAGTATATACGCGATCATAGGACTCCAAAATCGAGCCCTGTGACACCCCCGCGTTTAGGTGTCTCCCTAGGAACAATGGTTGTAGAACCCCTCTCTACAGAAGCGAAGAAGCAGAAACTAGCAAAACACTTGGCAATCCAACTTAGTTTTATGGCCAAACGTGACGAGCTCATGTCAAAGAAGTCTTCTTCGAAAACCTCTGCCTCTACTCCAAAATCAAAAAGGAGGAAAACTACAGAAGGCACCTCCACAAGCGTTGCAGAAGATCAACCTTCACCTTCTCATGCCATAGAAATTGGCTCCACTGCTCCTCCCTCTTCTCCAAAACAGAAGAAGAAAAGAAAATCGAAAACCACAGAGGAAGGGGCACCAACACCAAAGAGGAGGAAGACCATAAAGAAGCTTGATAAATTGGTTACCATCGCAGAAGAGGAAACTGCAGAAGAAGGAACTGCAGAAGAAGAGGTCGCAGAGACCCGGGTCGAAGAAACTTCAGAAGTAGAAACGGCAGAAGAGGGATATCAATCACCTTATCAATCCCCAGATCGATTCGCTTATCAAGGAAGCTTAAATGATTTTCTTCAAAACCCTGAAATTGCCAACAACCTAAATACAGCTGGGTGGACGGCACAACCACTTGACCACCACACCACAGAAGAACAAGACTTCTCTATCTCTGGCATTGACACCAATCTGCAAGAAGATGATCAAACCCCCAGAGATCAACCATCTGAAACCCCTAACATTCTACAGAACCCCTTCATCCAACAGGGACTGGACGTCCACAGAAGGAGTCCAAACCAGGCCTCAGAAGTTGAGTGGAATAGAGATGAGGTTACAGAGGTTTTAGAAAGAATGGGAGGAAAAGAAAAAGAAAAGGAAAAAGATGTCGAAGTTGTAGAGGTCTCAGAGGTAGATTCAGATGAAGAAGAAGCTGACCAAATACGAAAAGGTCTCTATCATCCACATATCATGCAATTATATGGCTCTCATCCAATCTACGACTTTTTAGTCACAGAGCCAGGAACTACAACAGGAGTTAGGGAAGAAGCACCAAGCCATAGGATAGCGACAGAGACTGAAATGATAGATAATGAAGTAGTGCTTGGATGCCTAACAGAGGAAGAAACAAGAAAAGATGCCGTAGAAGCAGAAGGCACACATCCCTCACCCCCTCCCAGTGCAACCCACACATCTAACTCCGCAGGTCTAGCTGCAGAAGGATTTATTGAAAAAGAGTCGCACAACTCGATCCCTACCTAAACCAAACAGCCAGAGGTTATTCTTTCAACCTCTGCGCCCACAGATACCGGGGAATCCATTCCTAGGGAGTCTACTCAGAGAGACTCACCTATAGTTCGTGATCAATCGCCCCAGATCACACTAGAACACCCTACAGAGGAATTCGTTTCCTCTTCCACACACAATTTAGGGCCAAAACTTCTTTCAGAGAGAAGTAGTGAGCACAAAGACGAAGAGACTCTAGACAAGTCTCCAAGTCAACAGAAGAACATTCCGATACCCACCTCTGGAGTGGATTTGGACACTGTTCTTCACAGAACTTCTGTAGAGATCGAAACTTAGATTTCTTCTCGAAGATCAGATGGAAATCCTTCCACCCCAACGTACAAACAAGGGTGAACGAAGGTGTCCCAGGAACAGGGACTCACTCTGGAGAAGGGGTTGTTCCTCTAGAGGTTGCACCAGGGACACAAGTATCAAGGGATGAGTTCCAAACCCTTGTCACCTCTGTGAACCAAACCATGAAAGAGTTGCAAAGCTCTTTCACATCTTTTACAGAGACAACATCAACGGTCTTGCTAAATCTGAACACCAAAATGGACAATCTGACCACAGAGGTGAAATCCGCCATCACAGGGATGAAGTCTTCTGCTCAAACATCTGCCACAACTACAACCACTTCTGCTGCTAAAGATTTCGGAATAGCCGCAACATCTGCATTCAAGGAATCAGTCAAGCATTTCCTTGAACAAATGAACAAGCAATCCAACAAATCAAAGGGCATTACACCTACAGATCTACAGAACGCCCTCAAACACGTACGAGAAGAGGCAATGCACAACACTACAATGATGCAACCAAAAGACTACATGACCAGAGCACAGCTAACAGAGCTCGGGCAGAATGTTATAAACCAGGTCACAGAAGTCATCGTCTCTTTCACTACAGCAAATGCGAACTACGTCAAAGAATTCAGAAAAAGTGTCGGCAGAATGCGCTTTAACACAGAGGCAGAGCTTGCAACTCTACTCGGCCTCTGTGATGATGTATGTGCGAAGTTGATGGCCGCAGGAGCAGAACTACCAAAGAAACCCAAAGCTTCCTGCAGAGCAGAGGGTACTTCTGATAAGAGTCAGGATGACTCTGATGATGACCATCCTGGTCCATCAGATCATCCTGAGGGGGAGAATATAAGGGAGAAAGCTACGACCAGAGGACTACAAGCTCCACCAATCGCAGCAGAACCAATCAGCCAAGCCCCTCCACAACAAACCAAAGATCAACAAACTCAACAGACCACAGAGACAACACCCATCTCTGTGGAATCAACCGCTGAAGAAACCCATGTACCAGAAGCTCAAAAGACCACAGAGGCAACACCCACCTCTGTGGAATTCCCTACAATGTTTGGAGTAGATGTTCAACATCTGTCATCCTCCATAGAAGAAGATCTTCCCTCCCAAACTACAAAACCAACAGAAAAACCCCAATCCATCCCAAGAAGAAAGTCCATTGCCCACAAACCAAAAAGAGCAACGACCTCTACTTCTTCTGTTCTAAGGAATATGCACAAAACAATGATTGAACGAATGGCACGGAGAGAAGAAGAAAGGCACAGGTTCACATTAGCTTTTAAAATGGCAAGAAGATTTGATATCCAACCTTCACCAACAGAAACCGAGCTCACAGAAGAAGTCACCAAAGAACCTCCAATAGAGGTTACCGAGCAAATCAACCCAACAGAACCAACGCCACAAAAGTCCTCTCAAACACAAGTGTCAAAACCTACAGAGGCAACCCCCATCATTCCAACAGAAGCACCAACAACCAAACCTACAGAAGCAACAGGTTCTGCACCTCCAAAAGCCAAAGACAAGGGCAAAGCAATACTGACAGAAGAGCCCAAGAAAAAGAAATCATTGCCTAAGCCTACAGAGAAATTGATGAAAAGCGCTTTTGATGCCTTTCAAACTCCAAAGCCTGAAGAAGAGGACTGGGCATATGGATTGAAGCCTCTGTCAGACATTCCTCTATCAGGAAGAGCTTCAGAAGTTGTTAAAAAGATGGAAAGTCTCAGAAGACAAGTACCACAACCTGGTCCAACACAAGAAGAAATGGAAGAAGTGGTATACAAATAACTCTATAAACAATCTTTTCAGACCAATCATCCAACAGATCATGTGACAGATCCAAAGATCAGAGAAGAATTTGACAACGTCTTCACCAGGACAAAGCCAAGAACCAAAGCAGGCGTCTTCTCAATCCACAAGATAAAAAAGGTAATCTTCTGTAGATACTCCTTCACCAGAACCTATCCAAGGGTCAGGTACAATATTTACAGAGTCAGAAGGGTAAACAATTCAGAAACCACCTTCGCTGATGCTGACCTAAGGAATCTGAATCCCTATGATCTACCTGACCTTCTGCAATGGACGAAGGACAACTACAACACAGAACCAAATACCAGAGCATATCAAGTGTTGAGAAAAGCAATGAGGGAAAGGCTTCTGATCTACAGTCTGACAGACTTTCAGCTAGGAAAGGATCTTGGTCTCAAACATCTGAACCTACGACCACCAGAGGATCGTTGCCCACCTGACGCCGTGCCTAACTCAATCATTACAGAACCAAGGTTCGGGTTAGTATTTCAAAACCCACAAGGCGAAGTCAAACTTTTTGTGAGCATGGACTGTCAGAAGTACGCAACTAGTACTCTGAACAAGCTCAGAGCAAACCTTGTAAAATACAGAGATACCGAGCAAATGGATAGAGACGCTGCAGATACCTTCATCAGAGAGATTGATGCTACAATACGCTTAGGAGAACTCTGCATCAGTTTCTACAAAGAGATCAGAGAAGTCGGAAGAGACAACAGAAGCTACAATGATTTCAAAGACGCCAAAATCTGATTCTCAAACAACCAATCTCTGCAAACCATGTTAAAGTTTATCTTTCATTGTACTCAAATGTAAAATGCCTCTGGCATATCTCTGAATGAAAGAACTTTCGAGGTATTGTTTAACCTCTGTCTTATCTAACTTAGCCTAAAAATACTTAAATGTCAAATTTTTATTTTTCACTACTTAGGGGGAGATTGTTAGCTTCAATCTTCCTAATCGTAGAAGTATTTAGAAGTAGTGAAAAATAGGCCAAGTGAAGAAAGCCTCTTACAGAGGCTCTGCCGAACTTACCGAGAGATCATGGTCAAGAAGCTACAGAAGCTACAGAGACGTCCTACAGAAGCTCTGTCATACGCGCAAAGAAGACCAAAGACACGGAATCCGATAAAGAGTGATCTACAAAGGACCATACCGCAGAACCTCTGTAACACTTTACAGAGCCTCTGCGGTCCTCACTAAAGACTTGGAAGATATTTATAATATCTTGCTACTATTCCTGGACCTGTTCATCAACTTGCATGGCAACGTACCCTGTCCAACTTCAACGTGTCAAACTCTGAGTGGACTCAATAGAGCTTAGTACAACATAGTCGTCCGCGGCATTAAATGCAATAAAGCACGTTCAACTATTCATGTCGTCCGATCAATAGTAGCTCATGTTTTATGGTCCCCTTGTAGTAGTATATAAGGAAGACTCATGTTGAGTTCTTCTTAATCGAGAATCAAGAGAAAAAAACATCACAAGAACACATAGCTTATACACTTTGAGAGTCATATCTGTTTTAAAGCTTTGCTTACTCACTGTTCTTAAATCTGTTCTTGATATATATATTCAGTAAACTTTGAGATATTATTTCCTGTTCACTGTTTATTTATATTGTGTTCTAAATCTATCAAACATATCTGTTAGTTCTTCAAATACGCTTCCGCATCAAACTTAAACTTGAACTAATAGATCTGATAATCTTGTTTAAACAAAACGAGAACCAACAAATTTAGAAAAGTAAAATCTGTGTATTTGTATTCAACCCCCCCCCCCCCTTCTACAAACTTGTATAGCCCTTCGGGACCAACAAGTGGTATCAGAGCAGATTTGTTTAATCTCATAACAAGATCTAATCTATACTAAGATTTCTCTTCCTTGCTATTTCTGAAAATGGCTACCAACACAAACACAAACTATATTGACAATGGTTCTCTTGCAAAACCCCCTATATTCTCCAGAGATAATTTTAATCTATGGAAAAATAGGATGATTCTCTTCTTAGAAGGTGTAGACCCTACTATGCCTTATTATCTTGAAAATGGCCCATATATTCCTAAAAAAATTGATGCTACAGTTCCAGCCGCTGAGAATAGACCTGCTATTCCAGAAAGGCTGATTCCTAAGGAAATTCATATGTGTACTGATGAAGATATAAAGAAAGTGGCTATCGACACCAAAGCCAGATCCATACTCTCCATGGCTCTTCCTGACGAAGTCTACCATTCCGTCATGAACCTGAAAACCTCAAAAGCCACGTGGGACACAATTTGTGTTCAGTATGAAGGTACTTCTGAAGTCCAGGACTCTCGAAAGATCAATCTGGTAAGACAGTATGAAAGCTTCATTTGTGGTAAGAATGAAACTCTCTCTGAAGTACACCAACGTTTTAACTGTTTAATAATAGATCTAAAAACTGTTGGTAAGGAATATTCTAACTTTGAAGTGCTGACAAAGTTCTTAGAATGTTTACCTGAAAGCTGGGACAGTTATTCTATGTGTCTCAAGCTGTCAAAGGATCTAAAATCAATGACCCTTTCTACCTTATATGGAATGATGCTGAATCATGAGCAATCGAGTCATCTTAAGAAGAATCTTGTAAAAGATTCCAAAAGCACCCCTGTTGCTTTAATCTCAGAGGAACCTTCCACTCAGCGACCCTCGGTCACTATCACTGAGTTGGAGAGTAACTCTGAAAGGTCATCAGATTCTGACTCTTCAGATCTTGATGAATCTTTGGCTCTCCTCACTAAAAGGTTCAGGAGATTCGCCAAAAAGAAAATGATCAGAAAGAATAAACCTCTTTCCATTACAGACAAGCCAAGATCATCAGCTCCTGTTGATAAGGCTACTGCTACTTGTTTTAACTGCGAAAAGATAGGTCATTTCGCTAACGAGTACAGGTCAAAGAAAGTTTGGAGAAACTCAGTGTTTCCCAAGAAATCCTCTAACTTCAGGTCTAGAGATGACAAATATGCCAAGCTGAAAGAAAGGTATGCGAAGCTGAAAAGCTTTAAGAAGAAAGGCAAACGCCTGATGGTTGACTATGATTGGGCTGACTTTGATGAGGAAGAAACATCTGACTCTGAAGATGATGAAGCCAATCTCTGTCTTATGGCTAAACTTGAAGATGAGGAAGACAACTCTGACTTTCCCTCTACTTAAACCTCTACAACTCAGGTATCACCTTGCTTCTTTACCAATATTGCAAATATTGATGAAGCTGATAGTCTTCGTAAAATCGATCTCTTGACTAGAAGTTTATATGAAGCCATGAATGGCAAAACTGTAGTTGAAAATCAAAACCTTGATCTCGCTGAACAACTTAAAAACTGTCACCTTCAAATAGAAAATCTTTCAAAAATTGAAGAAGATTTTAAAGATCAAGTTCACCTAAATCAGCTAGTCAAAATCTAGCGCGAAGAAGCTATCGCTGCATTAAAAGCTGAAAAAGATACTGTTGATGGATGGTATAATTCCTCAACAAAGATCACTGAGATAATTAAGTCTC
Source organism: Saussurea involucrata (assembly GCA_033807775.1). NCBI lineage: Eukaryota > Viridiplantae > Streptophyta > Magnoliopsida > Asterales > Asteraceae > Saussurea > Saussurea involucrata. The sequence continues at coordinate 214,697,604 of CM066314.1, read as the reverse complement.
AGATTCCCCAGAGTGATAAACGTGGTCTTGGTTACAAACTGATACTCTAGAACCAACCACTGATCGTTCCATGCTCTTATTTGGAACTTTCGTATCCTCAGTCGCTGATACTTCATCCTCTCAGTGTTCCTCTTCTCAACTTCCTAACCCTGAGGAAATTTCTACCTCTTCAAAAGGTAAAGAGAAAATGGTTTATCCAAAACCTACCTCTGTCTCTAAAGATAAAGGTAAAGGAATTGCTTTTAACCAAAATCCTCAGAAGGGTATCTGTATACCTAAGCTGAATGCTTCTAAAGCTTCAGTGACCTATCCCTCTGGATCAAGGAATCAGATCTCTGGATCTACTCAGCGTGGATCTATTCAGCGATCTACTCCTAGAATCAGAGTGAATGTCCTTGGTAAGAAATCTGAAGAACTAAATGTTCCTCCCATTTCAAAAGCCAATAGCTTATTTGGTGCTTATCCTTCTAATTCAAAATCAAAAGCTCAGCATTCAAATGGTCCTAGAACTATTTTTAGTTATAGGAAATGTTATCACTGTGGACTTACTGATCATATTGCTAGTAAGTGCCCCACAACCACCAAAGCTGAAAAGATAACTAAGGTGAAGATCATTGCCCCCAAGGCAAAGAAGACCACTGAGGTTAAGAAATTAACCAAAGTGAAGACTGACAAAGCTGAATCTTCAAATGCTGCGAACACTGCTGAACCTTCCATTCCAACTACTTCCACTAACAAGTGTGTACACATGGTTAAGTGGGTACCCAAGAAAAACTAATCTTCCTTTGTAATGCAGGTTAAGAAGGGTATCTGGTATCTCGATAGCGGATGCTCTAGACACATGACTGGAAAGAAAAGCCTGCTCGCTGAATACAAGGAAGAGAAGGGTCCCTCTGTGACTTTCGGTGGAAATGGAAAAGGACATACCCGAGGGTTTGATGTACTCTCAAATGGTACAACAACCTTCAGAAGAGTCGCATATGTTGAAGGGCTGAAGCATAATCTTCTAAGCATCAGTCAGTTTTGCGACAAGGATAACAAAGTAATCTTTACCAAGGAATCCTGCTTTGTCGCTGACATAAAGGAGAAGATAGCTCTCAGCGGTTATCGTTTGGAAAATGTTTATGTAATAAACATGGACTCAACAACCACTGAGAACTCCTGTTTCTTCTCAAAAGCCTCATCTGATGTCAACTGGTTATGGCATAAGAGGCTCTCTCATCTAAACTTCAAGACACTGAACACTCTTTCTTCAAAAGAGTTAGTCACTGGTCTACCTCAACACTCATACGCCAAAGAGTCCTTATGTTCAGCGTGTGAGAAAGGCAAGCAGACCAAAGCAAGCTTTAAATCAAAGCAAGTCTCCTCAGTGTCATCTCCTCTACAACTTCTCCATATGGATGTGTTTGGCCCTGTTAACAAACAATCCATCGCTGGAAAGAAATATACGCTGGTCATAGTTGATGAATTCTCTTGCTATACATGGGTTATGTTACTCCATTCTAAGAGTGACACCCCTGAAGAACTCATCACCTTTGTTCGGAAGATGGAAACCCTGAACAACTTGACCGTTCGCTCAATAAGGAGTGATCATGGGACTGAATTCACAACTTTTCATCAGTGAGAACACCGCAACAAAACGGAGTCGCTGAAAGAAGAAATAGAACAATTATTGAAGCTGCACGTTCAATGCTCAGCGATTCTCACATGCCTACTCAGTTTTGGGCTGAAGCTATCAACACTGCTTGTTTTACGCAAAATAGGTCGCTGATAGTCAAAAGATTCAATAAGATAGCCTATGAACTTTTTAATGGGAGAAAGCCTTCAATTAGCTTTCTTCACATCTTTGGATGTCAGTGTTTCATACTGAAAAACAGAGATGCCCTTGGAAAGTTTGATCCTAAGGCTGATGATGGAATCTTTCTTGGATATTCTTCAATTTCCAAAGCCTTCAGAGTCTTCAATCGCAGAAGACAAACTGTAGAAGAAACTATTCACGTCACGTTTGACGAATCCCGTTCAGTGAACTCTAAACGGTCCGCTGATACTGAAGAACTGAATCAATGGATGTTTTCTCATCTTGGTGATTCAGAAGATATTCCCACTCCTCATACTCATACAGTTGAAGATGATAGTCCTACTATCATCCCAAACATGTAGAATAGTGAAGCTGAAACATCATGGGTCTCAGCTGTTCCTTTAAACACTATACCTTCTTCTGAACCAAATGTCTCAGACATTCCATCTACTTCTCAGCAATCAGTGAATGAAATGACATCTGCACCTACTCCTCTCTTAGCTGATATCCTCCAGTTCAGGTTGATTCACCGTCTTATGCTCCTGCTCAGCGATGGACTGTAAATCACCCAATTGATCAAATTCTTGGTGATCCAAACGCTGGTGTTCAGACTCGACGAAGTGCAGGTAATATTTGTTTATTTGTTAACTTTATTTCTCTGATTGAACCAAAGAAAATAGATGATGCCCTCAAAGATCCAAATTGGGTCAGCGCCATGCAAGAAGAGCTAACTGAATTCGAAAGAAACAAAGTTTGGAAACTTGTTCGAAGACCAACTGACAAAACAGTGATAGGCACTAAATGAGTCTATCGAAACAAGTTGGACGAACATGGAACTGTAACCCACAACAAGGCTCGACTTGTTGCTCAGGGATACAAACAAGAGGAAGGCATAGATTACAACGAAACATTTGCTCCAGTAGCAAGACTAGAATCTATTCGTCTATTCTTAGCATAAGATGTACACAAAGACTTCAATGTATATCAAATGGATGTTAAGTCAGCGTTTCTAAATGGAAAGCAGAATGAAGAAGTCTATGTGGAACAACCTCTAGGATTCTCAGATCCTAAGCGTCCAGGTTATGTTTATAAACTGGATAAGGCACTTTATGGCTTAAAGCAAGCTCCACGTGCATGGTATGACACTCTCTCTACTTATCTCCATATTGAAAATTTTGAGCGAGGTAAAATCGACAAAACTCTATTTTTCAGAATAGTGAAAGGTCATATCATTCTTGTTCAGATATATGTTGATGACATTATATTTGGTTCTACTAACCCTGACCTTTGTACTCGTTTCGCTGATAGAACGAAAGAAGTGTATAAAATGAGCATGATGGGTGAGCTAACATATTTCCTTGGTCTTCAGATAAAGAAAAATGAAAAAGAAACTTTCATTAATCAGGGAAAGTATGTTAAAGATATGCTGAAGAAATTCGATTTAACTCAGAGTTCAGCTATGAAAACTCCTATGGCACCACCGCTGACACTAAACAAGGATTCAAGTGGAATACCTGTTAATGTCACGCTGTACCGTGGGATGATCGGCTCTCTCTTGTATCTTACATCTAGCCGACCCGATATTATGTATGCAACCTGTTTGTGTGCACGATATCAAGCTGAACCTAAGGAATCTCATATGATCGTTGTCAAGCGAATTTTTCGATACCTTAAGGGTACTATGAACCTAGGTCTTTGGTATCCCAAAGACTCAGGGTTTGATCTAATCGCCTATACAGATAGTGATTTTGCAGGTTGCAAATTGGATAGGAAAAGCACCACAGGAGGCTGTCAGCTCCTGGGTGGAAAGCTGGTGAGTTGGACAAGTAAAAAGCAAAACTCAGTGTCCACCTCCACAGCTGAAGCTGAATATGTAGCCGCTGGAAGCTGTTGTTCTCAGGTCTTGTGGATGAGAAATCAACTACTAGACTATGATCTTCAGCTCTCGAAAATTCCAATCTATTGCGACAGCACAAGTACCATCGCTATAGCCAACAATCCAGTGCTACACTCAAAGACGAAACACATCGAAATCAGGTAACATTTTATCAGAGATCATGTGATGAATGGTGATATAGAACTTCACTTTATCCCAACTGATTATTAGTTGGCTGGTCTGTTCACCAAACCTCTTGATGAGACAAGATTCAACTTTATCATCAGCGAGCTTGGAATGCTGAACTTTGAAGAGTAAAATCTTCAGCGGTTCACATTTGGTCAGCGATAGGATAAAATCAACTTGTATAACCCATTCTATCATTCTCTCTCTGAACAAAATTGATTCGCTGATATCAAGGTATGTTTTCTATCGCTGACAATCGCATGTAAATGCAAGATTTCAAGACAAATTGCATCGCTGAATATCTCTTCCTTAATCAGCGATACTTTGAAATTTCTAAAACCAACACTGATATTTCTATTCAGTGCTTCATGTTTTCAAAAGTGTCCCTGAGCTTTCAAAACCTCAGAGACATCCTAAAATATGAAAGGACATCCGTGACGTCATAGCAACGGATAAGCCCTGGCACGTTCTTTTTCTGACACACGTTTGCACGTTTCGTTTACCTTCCAATCAAATACAAACACGTGTCCGTGTCATGATGAAAATCTTTTCCCACTCAAGATTTTCTCTCTCTAATCTCACTATATAAACACATTTTGGGTTTATATTTTTCCTTTACGCGAACAACTTCTTCCTCAAGAAAACTACTGTTGCATTTTTTGCTCTCAAATTTTCAAGAACTGTTCATCATCTTATTCTCCAACAAACCAGGTTAATATTTCTTTTATTTACCTGTTTCTTAAACTTGTTAATGATCTTTTCATTGTTTTTACAAGATCAAACAAAAGAACTTTTTCAAAAATGAAATCATTTCTTTCATGGTTTTATGAACACAACCTTTCATGGTTGTTCTTCAAGTTTAATCGCAAATATCTTAAACTTGTTCTTCATACGTTTTCTAGAATCCTAATCCTCAAAGGAAACTGGAAAACAATTTTTTTTTTGTGGGTTTGCATTTCTTTTTCAAAAATAAGAAAACCCTAATCTTCATTAAGACATTTTTGTCTGAATGAAATGGACAAAATTCGAACCATCTTATTGGAAAATATTTCCACGTTAAGATTATTCTTATTTGTTATATCTTTTTGGTTGAATTGATAATACAGAAATGGCATCTTCTGATATTCCTACTGCTGAGAACACTGCTGCTCCTGCTGAGGAACTGGAAATCATCAAGGTTCCTCAGGTCAACTTCATACTTGAGGAACTCGACTGGACAAAAACAAACAATCTCTATGCGCTTTTCGAGTTTCCTCCTCGAAAGCAAGTCACACATCTGAATGATGCTGTGAAATTCCTCAAAACCTGTTGCCTCTCTATAGCCCTGACCATAACACCTCCTGCACATCAGCTACTACTATCTCAATTCTGGTATTCTGCCAGACACACTCAGCTCTCATCGACCAAAAACCCCCCACGAAGAAAATCGATTGCATCCTCTGTGACACTGATTTTGGCACCATAAAAATCACCCCTGCCATTATCCGAAAAGCACCGAGCCTTCCCATCGCCACAAAAGAAAAACCCTTTGTTCCTCTCCCTGACCACAAGAAACATGCTGATAGGGAAGCCATCACTGCATTCTTTGATGCAATGGGTTATGTATGGGAAATTGGGAGGGACAAGAACCCTGAGAAGAAGCTGACCCTCATCAAGAAATCAAAAATCCCAGCGAGATGAACTTCATCTTCGCACACTTGATAAGCTGCATAACTGCAAAGACCGGCTCCTCTGATCAAGCCGCTCAACCTCAGCAAGCAATGGGCTATGCATTGCTGAAGGGTCTTCATGTTGACTGGGCCTCGATAATCTACGATGATCTTGTGTTCAGAGTAGACTCTGCCGCTGACCGACCATCTTGGGTTCCATATCCTAGATTCATCAGTGTCGTCTTCCTCAAAGGACTTGGTGACAACTACCCAAAAGAGGGTGTCATGAAACTCTCTCAGGTTGGCCCTAAGGTACTCGACTTCAAGCCAATGCCAAACGAGGTACGTCTCTCTACTCTCTTAACTTTTCTCAATCCTCCTTCTTCTACTTCTGCAGTTCATTCAGTGGAAAAACCCACCGCTGACACCCCAGCTGCAACCTCCACTCCTTCTAGAAAAAGGAAACACTCATCTACCCAACTTGGTTCCAAAAGGAATAAGAAAACCAAGGAGAAACCCCAGCAATCTCATGCTGAAGACTCCTCAGCTCATCTTGAAGAGCTAAAGGAAAGTTCAGTGGTACGCTCTGCCACAGCTGAACAAGCCACCCCTTCCATCCCAGCTTCAGCGTCTCTAAACGCTAAAGTTATAGACTTGGAATCGACCAAACCTCCTTCAGTCTCTCATAAGACTAAAGAAATGATTCTCAGTGGATCCAACACTGAATCAGCTCCCTAACCAACTTTCTCAACCTTCGCTTCTCTCTCTACTCCATTGGACTCTAATCCAGTTTTCACCACGATCACTGGAGCACCCGTCATTTTTCCAGAAGCTAAAGCTGATACTTTTCAAGGAATGATGGATGCAGGACCTGCAGGAATGTCTATGTGTTCACGCACTCTAGCTGACAACATGGAACTTTTCTCAGGACACAGAGGTTTTGACGAATTCACCAACCCTCCTACAGGTATACACCAACCCATATATACTGTAACTAAACCCCAAACTTCTGAGCTTTCCTTTGTTCACAAATACTTATCTGTTACAGGTCCTAATTTGGGAGACATCAACGCCTCTCTGAAGAACCTGGATACGAAGCTGACAGGTCTCACCACTACTCTCTTAGACAACTCTTCAGCTATAACAAACGCTGGAGAGAATCTCAACAAGCTGACAAAAGTGGTTGAACAGAAAGCCTCCAAAGATGATTTGGAGAAGGTTGATGGTACTCTTGGTGATTTTACCAAAGTTCTTGCTGACATCTACACAGACCACCTCTCTCAAAACAACAGTTCAAACCATGTCCAGCGAGGTCATAACGCTGAAGACATCGGTTGGAAGTCTTCCGGGAGATATGTCTGCTGTAAAGACTGACGTAAGTTCAGTGAAGACGATGGTACAACAGATCCTGAATAACATGACCGCCCCTGCCCCTGCACCTTCGCATTTTACTCTGGCGGATCATGTTGAACTTTTCAAGATCACTCCTGCTATTACTGGCCTAGAAGACAGAGTAGCAGCGATTGAAACCTATATTGGGGTCCCTGGCCAAGAAGACAGGGAACCAACACCATCTGCTGAGTCATCACATTCCTCCCCCACTCATCATGAGGAAGGGGGGGAGAAGAACTCTGAAGACCTTCCCCATGATAAATCTATCGAGGGGGAGAAGACTAAAGACCTTTCCCTTACTGAAGAGGGGAAGAAGACAAATAAAGAAACAACTGCTAGACCTTAGGGAGATGAAAACCCTGAGGGAACCGAAAATCTTACCACTATATCTGAGGGGGAGAAACTCGAAGAAGCTACTGAAGAATCTGAATCTGAAGCTGAAGATGAAGAAGCCGTCGACCTCTCTAATGATGAACCATCATCCAGTGATAAGGGTGATGATGATGATGATGATGATGATGATGATGATGATGACTCCTTTATCGTCAAGCCTGTTCAGAAGAGTACAGCTCTTAAAGGGATCTTGATAAACGAACCTTCAGGGGAGCGGACCAACAACAAAGGCCTCGCTGAAGAATACAATCTGACGATCTTGCTTCCAAAGCCAGTTTGTCAGGTACACTACATCTTACGTCCTTACACTGCATCCTTCCTCTATCTATACACATTAGCAGCTCTACTCTCCACAAAAAGCCTATACACTTAAACCTATTTCTTTTCTCTGTTCTACCCAAGTTCTTATTCGAAAGATCGATGTGTTTCAGCTAGTCCTCTCCCCTGTTTGAGGATATCGCTGAAGTTTCTACAGCTGCGACTTCACCAACAATAATCCCAGCTCCCAACGTTGAAGAAATAATCCCAGTCTTGGATTTAATCACCGAGACTGATGAACCTGAAGAACAGACGCTCTCTCACAAAAACAGACCTTCATTGGCTCCTCAAAAGCTGAGTGAAGAGGATCAAGAAAAGAGAGATGCAATGATCAAGAGATTCGAAGATCAGCGAATCATCCTGAAGCGTGATCAACTTCCTTCTATTCCTCCAAAGTTCAGACTTTCACAAAAGGAATACAAGTTACTAATAATAACCTATCTCAAGATAAGAAGGATGAACTTGTCCAGAGTTAGCAAGTTACTTCAAAATGAAGTGAGTTCATCTTCTTATACACTGCACGCATTTAATGCATGGCAGTATACACTTTACGCGTGGCAGCAGCTGATTGGTTGCATGTCATTGACCTTTGTTGACAACCTAAGTAGCCACATGTTTGAACAGTGTAGTATCAGAGAGGTTGTACGATTTCAGACAATAAGGAGGTTCTTTTCTGACATATCGTACGGAGTCGTTCAAGGGTGGTTAAGACAAAAGTACTTTGTATGGAGGACTTCATGATCAGCTTTTCGTTGATTCAGCGATCTATCATTCTTCATCAGCGAATGATAGAGTTCAGCGATAGCTGAAGTCTTGTACTTGATACTTCACGTTGATTGGACAAATCTGAGTCTTCACTGATCCGCATCAGTTCATTAGGAGACTTGTCGCTGGTTCTTGAGCTTGATCTTCGACTTCAGCGTAGAACCTATATTGACGTGAAACTTGTCTTCAGGGTTCATAAGTAAACAACTAACTTATCAGCGATCACCATAAGTACTGAACAGACTCAGAGTATTATGGTGAATAGTTTCGCTGAATGTTTTAATCTAAACAACAAGAGTTCCTATCAGCGGTACTGGAAGATCTTAGTACTTATCAGCGATAGTGAAACTCTGATACATATTGTTTGCTTACAATTTTCACTAAGTATATAAGAGAGGGTCATTATCAAATCACTGAGGGTTTGGATCAACAATCTCCCCCTATTTGATTATGACATAGCAACAGAGAAAATTGCTATAAAATGAAAACACAAGGATAAAAAGAACTCATAAAATATTTGTCCCTTTTACTGTTTTCTGGGATCTTTTCTGTACTGATGGAGTAAAGTACATTCGCTGAAATTTTTCTTTAAACTGTGTAAAGATTACAGAGAGAGGTGGAAAAATTACAAGTACAGCGAATAAAATTACAAGTACAAAAGATGTAGACAGATAAAGAAAGAAAGAATTACAAGGCGATCCTATCCGTCAAAAGGTTCTTGCTTAACGAGTTGTTCATCAAGGGTCATTGATGTGGCAATCATCCAATCAGGGAAATCTGCTCCTTGATTCTTTTTCTTCAGAGCTTCTTCAAAAATCAAGGGCTTCAGGTGTCTAGCTTTGATGTCGCGTCTGACTTCACACCAGTATAAGAGATCTCTGAGTTGTTCGATGGGAGCGATGTGGAGCTCAGAGATACGTTGAAAGTGATGGTTTCCATCGTAGTCTAGAAAGAATATACCATATGGATCACTTACAACTGTGCCAGGAATGAAAGTTTCTCCAGGTGGTAGGGAGGTGTCAAGCGTTGAGAGATCAGCATCAGGGCCAAGAACTTCAACACGAGAGAAACCAATACCTGTTTCATTTCGTATAGGAGGACCTGAATCAGAGACTTTCTTTTTCTTAGCAGAGACTTTTCTTTGTTGAGGAGGAAGAGGAGGAATATCCACAGCAGAAGAAAGCAGGTCGATCTGTTTGTTTAAGATCTTCTCGACATGGCTTTTGAACTTTGAGCGCGATCCCTGAATGGCTAATTTCGTTTCTAACCATTCAGAGAGACCAAACTTTTCTAAGGTAGCAGCAAAGAAAGTTTGCTTGGTTTTGTCTTCTCTGTAGACATCCACTTCAACAACAGAAACGTCGGCGTACAGTCTTCCTCTGATGTTTACTTTGATGATTTTGGATGGTCTAGATCGATAGGTCAGCATTTGTTTAGCCCATTCCAAAGTCGTGTCAGAGACCTTAGTCTTTTCTCTAACGCTCTCTTGAGCATCATCCCATAGCTGACGTTGAACATCAATGGGAACTCTTTTCAGCTTGGGGTCTTTTATTGATCGTTGAGTAAGCTTGATGGCGTATTCTCTGTCTTTTTCTTCAGCTTCCTTTCTTTCAGCGATTAGGCGTTCTGCTCTGAGATGTTCCTTGTATTCCTTTTGGGAAATTCTGAACTTTGGAGGAACGGTAGGAAGTTGATCACGCTTCAGAATGATTCACTGATCTTCGAGTCTCTTGATCATTGCATCTCTCTTTTCTTGATCCTCTTCACTTAGCTTTTGAGGAGCCAAGGAAGGTCTGTTTTTGTGAGAGAGAGTCTGTTCTTCAGGTTCATCAGTCTCAGAGATCAAATCCAAGACTGGGATTATGTCTTCAGCGTTGAGAGGTGGGATTATTGTTGAAGTCGCAGCTGTAGGAACTTCAGCGATATCCTCAAACAGGGGAGAGGACTAGCTAAAACACAGCGATCTTACAAGTAAGAATTTGGGTAGAACAGAGAGAGAGAAAGAATGGGATAGTGTATGTAGGTTTGCGGAGGTAGAGAACTCATAAAGTGTATAGAGGAGGGATGTGGAGTAAGGAGTTAGTGTACCTGACAAACCGGCTTTTTAAGCAAGATCGTCAGATTTTCATCTTCAGCGACACCTTTTCCTTTGCCTTTGTCAGCTTCAGATGCTGATGGCTTTGTTTTTGTCCGCTCCCCGGAAGGTTCATTTATCAGAATCCCTTTAAGAGCTGTAGTTCTCTAAGCAGGCTTGACGATAAAGGAATCATCATCATCGTCATCTTCGCCATCATCATTCTTTGGAGAAGAGGATGGTTCAGCATCAGACAAGTCGATGGCTTCTTCATCTTCAGCTTCAAACTCAGTTTCTTCAGCTTCTTCTTCGAGTCGCTCCCCCTCAGATACAGAGGCGCGCTTCTCGGTTCCCTCAGGGTGTTCATCTCCCTGAGGTCCAGCGGCTGCTTCAGCTTAAATTGTCTTCTCACCCTCTTCAGTGAAGGTGAGGTCTTCATTCTTCTCTCCCCTGATAGATTCATTATGGGAAAGGTCTTCAGCGCTCTTGGAAGGGTCTTCAGCGCTCTTCTCCCCCTCTTTATCATGATGAGTTGGGGAGGAATGTGATGATTCAGCAGCTGTGGTTTTCTCCCTGTCTTCTTGGCCAGGGACCCCGACATAAGTCTCAATCGTTGATAATCTGTTTTGAAGAGCAGAAATACCAGGATTGACTTTGACGAGTTCAACACGATCTGTCGGAGTAAAATGCTCAGGTGCAGGAGCTGGGGCAGGTGCAGGGGCGGTTGTATTGGTCAAGATCTGCATCAACAAGTTCTGAATTGAAGAGATGTCATTCTTCATCGTGTTGATATCAATCTTCACAGAACTCATATCAGTTTTTACTGAACTGAAATCAGCCTTTACAGCAGACATATCACCTTCGAGTGTGCCAACCGATGTCTTCAGCATTGTGACTTCGCTGGACATGGTGTCAACTGATTTCTTGATGTCGAGGTAGTATGTGTAGATGTCAGCGAGAACTTTGGCAAAATCACCGAGTGTTTTATCAACCTTCTCCACATCAGCTTTGGAGGCATTCTTTCCGACTTCGGTTGTAAGCTTTAAAAGATTCTCTCCAGCGGTTGTTACAGCTGAAGAGTTGCCGGAAAGAGTACACGTGAGACCTGTCAGCTTTGTCTCTACAGTCTTCAGAGACGTGTTGATGTCTCCCAAATTAGGACTTGTAACATATAAAAACTTGTGAACAGAGGAAAGCTCAGAAGTTTAGGGTTTAGTAACAATGTTTAGGGGTTGTTGTATACCTGCAAGAGGATTGATGAATTCATCAAAATCGCGGGTTCTTGAGTAAAGTTCCATATCGTCAGCGAGAGAACCTGAACGTATGGTCAGCTCTGCAGGTCCTATGCCCATCGTTCCTTTAGCTTCTGGAGGAATGACAGGTGCATCAGTGATAACTGGAGTTGTGTCCAAATGAGTGGAGGGAGAAGCGAAGGGTAAGAATGGAGGTTGGTTACTGAGTTCAGCGTTGGAATCGCTGAGAATCACTTCATCAATCTTTTGAGAGACTGAGGGAGGTTGGGTAGTTTCCAAGTTTGTAACCTCAGCGTTTGGGGACACTGAAGTCGGGATAGAGTGGGTGGCTTGTTCAGGTGTGGCAGAGCGTACCACTGAACTTTCCTTCAGCTCAACACAAGGAGTTGAGGAGACTTTAGCAGGAGATTGCTTGGGTTGCTCCTTGGGTTTCTTAGTTCTTTTGGAACCAAGTTGGGTGTCAGAATGTTTCCTTTTAAGAGGAATGGAGGTTGCAGCTGGGATATCAGCGGTGGGTTTGTCCGCTGAAGGAGCTGCAGAAGTAGAAGAAGTAGAAGGATTTAGAAGAGTTAAAAGTGTAGAAAGACGTACTTCATTCGCCACTGGTTTGAAGTCGAGTATCTTAGGACCAACCTGAGAGAGTTTCAGGTCACCCTCTTGAGGATAGCTGTCCTTCAGGCCTTTTTGGAATATGGCGCTGATGAATCGAGGATACGGAACCCATGGAGGTCTGTCAGCGACGGAGTCCACTCTTAGTACCAGGTCATCATAGATGATCGATGCCCAGTCTATATGTAGACCTTTCAGCAATGCATATCCCATTGCTTGCTGAGGTTTAGCGGCTTGGTCAGAGGAGCCGCTCTTGGCAGTCATGCAGCTGATCACATGGGCGAAGATGAAATTCATCTCGCTGGGCATTTTCGATTTCTTTATAATGGTCAGCTTCTTCTCGGGCTTCATATCCCTTCCAGTTTCCCATACATAGCCCATTGCATCAAAGAATGCAATGATGGCTTCCCTGTCTGAGTTTTTCTTGGGGTCAGGGAGGGGAACGAAGGGTTTTTCTTTGGTTGCTATGGGAAGGCTGAGGGCTTTGCGAATGATGGCAGGGGTGATCTTCATGGTGCCATATTCGATATCGTAAAGGATGCAGTCAATTGTTTTGGAGGGGTCTTTGGCTGATGGTCACTGAGAGTGTCTGGCAGAGTACCAGAATTGTGATAGCAAAAGCTGATGTGCGGGAGGGGTTATGGTCAGGGCTGTGGAGATGCAGCAATTCTTGAGGAATTTCACAGCATCATCTAGATGTGTGACTTGCTTTCGAGGAGGAAACTCGAGAAGCACATAAAGGTTGTTTACCTTAGTCCAATCCAGCTTGTCAAGAGAGAACTTGACCTGAGGATCCTTGAGGATGTCCACTTCCTCAGCAATATCATCAGCAGCAGTGTTTTCAGCGATGGTGTTCTTGGGAATGTCAGAAGATGCCATTTTCTGTATTATCAGTTCAACCAAATATTAACAAATAAGAATAATCTTAATGTGGAAAGATTTTCCAATAAGATGGTTCGAATGTTGTCCATTTCATTCAGACAGAATGTCTTAATGAAGATTAGGGTTTTTCTTGTTTTTGAAAATCGAAATTTCAAACCCAATAAAAATCTTGTTTTCCAGTTTCCTTTGAAGATTGGGATTCTGGAAAACGAATGAAGAACAAGTTTAAGATTTTTGCATTTAAACTTGAAGAACAACCATGAAATGGTTGTGTTCATAAAACCATGAAAGAGAATGATTTCATTTTTGAGAAGTTCTTTTGTTTGATCTTGTTAAAACAATGAGAAGATCAGAAACAAGTTATTTGCATTTGGTAAATAATAAGAACATATTAACCTTTGATGTTTGAAGAAGATGAACAGTTGTTCTTGAAAAATTGAGAGCAAAATGCAACAGTGAATTCTTTCTTTGCTTGGAGGAGAAGTTCGCGTAAAAAGAAAATATAAACGAAGAATTTGTTTATATAGAAAGATTTTAGAAAGAGAAAATCTTGAGCGGGAAAAAATTTTCATCATGACACGGACACGTGTTTGCATTTGATTGGCGAGTAAACGAAACGTGCAAACGTGTGTCAGAAAGAAGAATGTGCCAGGGCTTATCCGTTGTAATGACGTCACAACTGTCCTTTCATATTCATGGTTGTCTCTGAGGTTTTGAAAAACTCAAGGATACTTTTGAAAATATAAAGCACTGAATTTAGAAATATCAGTGAAGGTTTTTAGAAATTTCAAAGTATCGCTGATAATGAAGAGATATTCAGCGATGTAATTTATTTTGAAATCTTGCATTTACATGCGATTTTCAGAGAGAGAAAAACATACCTTGATATCAGCGAATAAAGTTTATTCAGAGAGAAGATGATAGAATAGGTTATACAAGTTGATTTTATCCCGAGGGCTATACAAGTTTGTATAATCGTATCGCTGATCAAAATGTGAACCGCTGAAGATTTTACTCTTCAAAGTTCAGCATTCCAAGCTCGCTGATGAGGAAGTTGAATCTTGTATCATCAAGAGGTTTGGTGAACAGATCAGCTAACTGATAATCAGTTGGGATAAAGTGAAGTTCTATATCACCATTCATCACATGATCTCTGATAAAATGATACCTGATTTCGATGTGTTTTGTCTTTGAGTGTAGCACTGGATTATTTGCTATAGCGATGGCACTTGTGATGTCGCAATAGATTGGAATATTTGAGAGCTGAAGGTCATAGTCCAGTAGTTGATTTCTCATCCACAAGACCTGAGAACAGCAACTTCCAGCGACTACATACTCAGCTTCAGCTGTAGAGTTGGACACTTAGTTTTGCTTTTTATTTGTCCAACTTACCAGCTTTCCACCCAGGAGCTGACATCCTCCTGTGGTGCTTTTCCTATCCATTCTGCAACCTGCAAAATCACTATCTGAATAGGCGATTAGATCGAATCCTGAGTCTTTGGGATACCAAAGACCTAGATTCGTTGTACCCTTAAGATATCGAAAAATTCGCTTTACAGCTTTCATATGAGATATCTTAGGTTCAGCTTGATATCGTGCACACAAGCATGTTGCAAATATAATATCGGGTCGGCTAGCTGTAAGATACAAAAGTGAGCCGATCATCCCACGGTACAAAGTGACATTAACAGGAATACCCTTAGTATCCTTATCATGTGTCAGCGGTGGTGCCATAGGGGTTTTCATAGCTGAACTTTCAGTTAACTCGAATTTCTTCAGCATATCTTTAACATACTTTCCCTGATTAATGAAAGTTCCTTTTTCATTTTGTTTTATCTGAAGACCAAGGAAATATGTTAGTTCACCCATCATGCTCATCTTATACTCATCTTTCATTCTATCAGCGAAACGAGTACAAAGATCAGGGTTAGTAGAGCCAAATATAATATCATCAACATATATTTGAACAATATTGATATGACCTTTTACTTTCCTGAAAAATAGAGTTTTGTCGATTTTACCTCGCTCAAATTTTTCAATATGGAGATAAGTAGAAAGAGTGTCATACCATGCACGTGGAGCTTGCTTTAAGCCATAAAGTGCCTTATCCAGTTTATAAACATAACCTGGACCCTTAGGATCTGAGAATCCTGGAGGTTGTTCCACATAGACTTCTTCATTAAACTTTCCATTTATAAACGCTGACTTAACATCCATCTGATATACTTTGAAGTCTTTGTGTACAACGTATGCTAAGAATAGACGAATAGATTCTAATCTTGCTACTAGAGCAAATGTTTCGTCATAATCTATGCCTTCCTCTTGTCTGTATCCCTGAGCAACAAGACGAGCCTTGTTGCAGGTTACAGTTCCATGTTCGTCCAACTTGTTTCGATAGACCCATTTAGTGGCTATCACTGTTTTATCAGTTGGTCTTCGAACAAGTTTCCAAACTTTGTTTCTTTCGAATTCGGTCAGCTCTTCTTGCATGGCGCTGACCCAGTTTGGATCTTTGAGGTCATCATCTACTTTCTTTAGTTCAGTTAGTGAAATAAAGTTAACAAATAAACAAATATTACCTGCACTTCGTCGAGTCTGAATACCAGCGTTTGGATCACCAAGAATTTGATCAATTGGGTGATTTATAGTCCATCGCTGAGCCGGAGCGTGAGACGCTGACTCAACCTGAACTGGAGGAGCTGAAGATGAGGCTTCAGCGACGTCTGGAGTATCAGCCAAGAGAAGAATGGATGCAGTTGACATTATATTCACTGATTGCTGAGAAGTAGATGGAATGTCTGAGATATTTGTTTCAGAAGCAGGTATAGTGTTTATAGGAACAGCTGAGACCCATGATGTTTCAGCTTCACTATTATGCATATTTGGAATGATAGTAGGACCATCATCTTCAACTGTGTGAGCACGAGGAGTGGGAATATCTTCTGAATCACTAAGATGAGAAAACATCCATTGATTCAGTTCTTCAGTATCAGCGGACGGTTTAGAGTTCGCTGAGCGGGATTCGTCAAACGTGACGTGAATTGTTTCTTCAACAGTTTGTCTTCTTCGATTGAAGACTCTGAAGGCTTTGGAAACTGAGGAGTATCCAAGAAAGATTCCATCATCAGCCTTAGGATCAAACTTTCCAAGGGCATCTCTGTTGTTCAGTATGAAACACTGACATCTAAAGATGTGAAGAAAGCTGATTGAAGGCTTTCTCCCATGAAAAAGTTCATAGGCTGTTTTATTGAATCTTTTGACTATCAGCGACATGTTTTGCGTAAAACAAGCGGTGTTGACAGCTTCTTCCCAAAACTGAGTATGCAGGTGAGAATCGCTGAGCATTGAACGTGCAGCTTCAATAATTGTTCTATTTCTTCTTTCAGCGACTCCATTTTGTTGCGGTGTTCTTACTGAAGAAAAGTTGTGAGAAATACCCTTACTCTCAAAGAAGGAATCAAGAGAACTGTTTTTGAATTCAGTCCCATGATCACTCCTTATTGAGCGAATGGTCAAATTGTTCAGGGTTTCCATCTTCCGAACAAAGGTGATGAGTTCTTCAGGGGTGTCACTCTTGGAACGGAGAAACATAACCCATGTATAACGAGAAAATTCATCAACTATGACCAGTGTATATTTCTTTCCAGCGATGGATTGTTTGTTAACAGGGCCAAACAAATCCATATGGAGTAGTGGTAGAGGAGATGACACTGAGGAAACTTGCTTTGATTTAAAGCTTGCTTTGGTCTGCTTCCCTTTTTCACACGCTGAACATAAAGACTCTTTGGCGTATGAGTGTTGAGGTAGACCAGTAACAAACTCTTTTGAAGAAAGAGTGTTCAGTGTCTTAAAATTCAGATGAGAGAGCCTCTTATGCCATAGCCAGTTGACATTAGATGAGGCTTTTGAGAAGAAACAGGAGTTCTCAGTGGTTGTTGAGTCCATGTTTATTACATACACATTTTCCAAACGATAACCGCTGAGAGCTATCTTCTCCTTTTTGTCAGTAACAAAGCAGGATTCCTTAGTAAAGATTACTTTGTTATCCTTGTCGCAAAGCTGACTGATGCTTAGAAGATTATGCTTCAGCCCTTCAACATATGAGAGTACACCAAACCCTCGGGTATGTCCTTTTCCATTTCCACCGAAAGTCACAGAGGGACCCTTCTCTTCCTTGTATTCAGCGAGCAGGCTTTTCTTTCCAGTCATGTGTCTAGAGCATCCGCTATCGAGATACCAGATACCCTTCTGAACCTGCATCACAAAGGAAGATTAGTTTTTATTGGGTATCCACTTAACCATATGTACACGTTTGTCAGTGGAAGCAGTTGGAATGGAAGGTTCAGCAGTCTTCGCAGCATTTGAAGATTCAGCTTTGTCAGTCTTCGCTTTAGTTAATTTCTTAACCTTAGTGGTCTTCTTTGCCTAGGGGGCAATCTTCACCTTAGCTATCTTATCAGCTTTGGTGGCTGTGGGGCACTTACTAGCAATATGATCAGTGAGTCCACAGTGATAACATTTCCTATAACTAAAAGTAGTTCTAGGACCATTTGAGTGTTGATCTTTTGATTTTGAATTTGAAGGACCATCGCCAAATAAGCTTTTGGCTTTAGAAATGGGAGGAACATTTAGTTCTTCAGATTTCTTACCAAGGACATCCACTCTGAGTCTAGGAGTAGATCGCTGAATAGACCCACGCTGAGTAGATCCAGAGATCTGATTCCTTGATCCAGAGGAATAAATCACTAAAGCTTTAGAAGCATTCAGCTTTGGTACTAAAGTACCCTTCTGAGGATTTTGGTTCAACGCAATTCCTTTACCTTTATCTTTAAAGACAGAGGTAGGTTTTGGATAAACCATTTTCTCTTTACCTTTTGAGGTAGAGATTTCCTCAGGGATAGTCGGTCTGGACGAGGAACACTGAGTGGATGAAGCATCAGCGACTGAGGATACGAAAGTTCCAAATAAGAGCATGGAACGATCAGTGGTTGGTTCTTGAGTTTCATATTTGTAACCAAGACCACGTTTATCACTCAGGGTATCTGAGACTTAATTATCTCAGTGATCTTTGTTGAAGAGTTACACCATCCTTCAACAGTAGCTTTTTCAGCTTTCAAAGCAGCGATAGCTTCTGCTCGTTCGATTTTGACTAGCTGATTTAAATGCACTTGATCTTTAAAATCTTCTTCAATTTTAGAAAGCTTTTCTATTTGAAGGTGACAGTTTTAAGCTGTTTAGGGAGATCAAGGTTTAGGTTTTCAACTATTGTTTTGCCATTCATGGCTTCATATAAACTTCTAGTCAAGAGATCGATTTTGCGGAGACTATCAACTTCATCAATATTTGCAATATTTGTAAAGAAGGAAGGTGATACCTGAATTGCAGATGTTGAAGTAGAGGGAATGTCTGAACTTTCTTCCTCATCTTCAATCTTTGCCATAAGACAAAGATTTGCTTCATCATCCTCAGAATCAGATGATGATTCTTCTTCTTCAGAAGCAGCCCAATCGTAAACCATCAGGCCTTTGCCTTTCTTCTTGAAACTTTTCAGCTTTGCATATTTTTCTTTCAGCTTAGAATATTTGTCATCTTTATTCCTGGGAATAAAGGATTTCTTGGGAAACAAGTAGCAGTAGCCTTATCAACAGTAGCTGATGATCTTGGCTTATCAGTTATTGAAAGAGGTTTGTTCTTTCTGAACATTTTCTTTTTGGCGAATCTCCTAAACTTTTTAGTTAGGAGAGCCAAAGATTCATCATCATCTGAAGAGTCAGAATCTGATGACCTTTCAGAGTTACTCTCTAACTCAGTGATAGTGACCGAGGGTCGCTGAGTAGAAGGTTCCTCTGAGATTAAAGCAACATGGGTGCTTTTGGAATCTTTTATAAGATTCTTCTTAAGATGGCTTGATTGCTCATGATTCAGCATCGTGCCATATAAGGTAGCAAGGGTCATTGATCTTAGATCTTTTGACAGCTTGAGACACATAGAATAACTGTCCCAGCTTTCAGGTAAACATTCTAGAAACTTTGTCAGCACTTCAAAGTTAGAATATTCCTTACCAACAGTTTTCAGATCTATTATTAAGTAATTAAAACATTGGTGAACTTCAGAGAGAGTCTCATTCTTACTACAAATGAAACTTTCATACTGTCTTACCAGGTTGATCTTTCAAGAGTCCTGGACTTCAGCAGTACCTTCATACTGAACACATATTGTGTCCCACATGGCTTTTGAGGATTTCAGGTTCATGACGGAATGGTAGACTTCGTCAGGAAGAGCCATGGATAGTATGGATCTGGCTTTTGTGTCGATAGCCACTTTCTTCTTATCTTCGTCAGTCCATGTATGAACTTCTTTGGGTACCAGCCTTTCTGGAATAGCAGGTCTATTCTTAGCGGCAGGTACAGCGGCATCAATTCTTACAGGAATAAATGGGCCGTTTTCAAGATAATAAGGCATAGTAGGGTCTACACCTTCTAAGAAGAGAGTCATCCTATTTTTGTTATCTCTAGAGAATCTAGGGGGTTTTGCAAGAGAACCATTGTCGATATAATTTGTGTTTGTGTTAGTAGTCATTTTTCAGAAGTAGCAAGGAAGAGAAAAACTTAGTATAGATTAGATCTTGTTTATGAGATTAAACAAATCCGCTCTGATACCACTTGTTGGTCCCGAAGGGCTATACAAGTTTGTAGAAGGGGGGGGGGGGTTGAATATAAACACACAGATTTTACTTTTCTAAATTGTTTATTGATAAATCATTAACAATTTACAGCTTGTTGCGGAAACAAGATTAAGGATAAATCCTAAATCTAAACAAGTTGGAACACTAAGTTTCTTGCACTAAGAAGGAGAAGGAAATTACTAATAATAACCTATCTCAAGATAAGAAGGATGAACTTGTCTAGAGTTAGCAAGTTACTTCAAAATGAAGTGAGTTCATCTTCTTATATACTGCATGAATTTAATGCATGGCAGTATACACTTTACACGTGGCAGCAGCTGATTGGTTGCATGTCATTGACCTTTGTTGACAACCTAAGTAGCCGCATGTTTGAACAGTGTAGTATCAGAGAGGTTGTACGATTTCAGACAATAAGGAGGTTCTTTTCTGACATATTGTACGGAGTCGTGCAAGGGTGGTTAAGACAAAAGTACTTTGTACGGAGGACTTCATGATCAGCTTTTCGTTGATTCAGCGATCTATCATTCTTCATCAGCGAATGATAGAGTTCAGCGATAGCTGAAGTCTTGTACTTGATACTTCACGTTGATTGGACAAATCTGAGTCTTCGCTGATCCGCATCAGTTCATTAGGAGACTTGTCGCTGGTTCTTGAGCTTGATCTTCGACTTCAGCGTAGAACCTATGTTGACGTGAAACTTGTCTTCAGGGATCATAAGTAAACAACTAACTTATCAGCGATCACCATAAGTACTGAACAGACTCAGAGTATTATGGTGAATAGTTTCGCTGAATGTTTTAATCTAAACAACAAGAGTTCCTATCAGCGGTACTGGAAGATCTTAGTACTTATCAGCGATAGTGAAACTCTGATACATATTGTTTACTTACAATTTTCACTAAGTATATAAGAGAGGGTCATTATCAAATCACTGAGGGTATGGATCAACAACTTTAACCTGGTGCAAAGAAAAGGTACACTTCAGATATTGACCTGCCAGAATCAACAAGGTACATATCACTGGAAAATCAACCCTCAAAGTTTCAATCGCTGAAATCGAGATATTCAGAGAAAACGGACAGTACGAAAAATTCTATGCTGAAGCCATCACAAAGTACGGTCTCTCTGAATGGTTGGAGATCAGATTAGCCATCCAGAAGTCTCAATCTAAGTACAAGGATCATTTCGAAAAGCTGATAAACCAACAGATCGACTTAGTATCTTCTTGTGTGGATATTCCTCCTCCCCGTCCTCTCGCAAATCAGAAAAGAAGGGCCTCTGCAAAGAAAAAGTCTAAACCTTCAGACTCACATCCTCTTATACGGAACGAAACAGGTATTGGTTTTTCTCGTGCTGAAGTTCTTCGTCCAGAACCTGACCTTTCCGTACTTGACACATCTCTTCCTCCAGGTGAGACTTTCATCCCTGGGAAAGTCATAAGCAAACCCTATGGGATATTCTTTATTGACTATGGTGGACGAAAATGTTTTCAACGTATCTCTGAGCTTCCCATCACTCCCATCGAACAGCTGAAAGATCTCATCTACTGGTGTAAATTAAAACAGGCACGACATCTTAAACCCTTGATTTTTGAAGAAGCTCTGAACAAAAAGAATCAAGGAGTAACGGTTCCTGACTGGATGATTCCCACATCAAAGACCCTTGATGAACTTCTCATTAAGGAAGAATCTCTATAAGCTGATAGGATCGCCTTATTCTTCTATTTTATCAGTTATTCTTTTGTACTTGTAATTTATTTCGCTTGTACTTGTAATCTTTCCACTTCCCTTTGTAATCTTATATGAAGTTTAAAGAAAGATTTCAGTGAAAGTACTTTACTCCATCAGTACAGAAAAGATCCCAGAAAACAGTAAAAGGGACAAATATTTTATGAGTTCTTTTTATCCTTATGTTTTCATTAAATAGCAATTTCTCTGTTGCTATGTCATAATCAAATAGGGGGAGATTGTTGATCCAAACCCTCAGTGATTTGATAATGACCCTCTCCTAAATACTTAGTGGAAATTGTAAGTAAACAATATATTAGAGTTTCACTATCGCTGATAAGTACTAAGACCTTACAGTACCACTGATAGGAACTCTCGTTCTTTAGATTAAACATTCAGCGAACACTGCTCATCATAATGCTCTGAGCCGGTTCAATCCTTATGGTGATCGCTGATAAGTTAGTTGTTTACTTATGATCCCTGAAGACAAGTTTCACGTCAACATAGGTTCTACGCTGAAGTCGAAGATCAAGCTCAAGAACCAGCGACAAGTCTCCTAATGAACTGATGCGGATCAGCGAAGACTCAGATTTGTCCACTCAATGTGAAGTATCAAGTACAAGACTTCAGCTATCGCTGAACTTTATCATTCGCTGGTAAACAATGTTAAAGCTCTGATTCAACGAAAACTGATCATGAAGTCCTCCGTACAAAGTATTTTTGTCTTAACCACCCTTGCACGACTCCGTACGATATGTCAGAAGAGAACCCCCTTATTGTCTGAAATCGTACAACCACTCTGATACTACACTGTTCAAACATGCGGCTACTAAGGTTGTCTACAAAGGTCAATGACATACAACCAATGAGCTGCTGCCACGTGTAAAGTATAAACTGCCATGCATTAAATGCTGCAGTATATAAGAAGGACTCCAGCTTCATTTTTGAAGCACTCGAAAACTCTGGACGAGTCACTTGCTAACTCTGGTCAAGTCATCCTTCTTATCTTAAGATAGGTTATTATTAGTAATTTCTTTCTCTTTCTTAGTGCAAGAAAACTTAGTGTTCCAACTTGTTTAGATTTAGGTTTATCCTTAATCTTGTTCCGCAACAAGCTGTAAATTGTTAATGATTTATCAATAAACAATTTATAAAAGTAAAATCTGTGTGTTTGTATTCAACCCCCCCCCCCCCCCCTTCTACAAACTTGTATAGCCCTTCGGGACCAACACTTCTTCATCCACCAGCTCCTCTTCCTCACTATCCACCACCAGAACCTTCTTCTTTTTCTCCTTCTCTTCAAGAGCCTTCTTCTTCTTGGGGTTTTCCTTCGCCTCTGTAGCCTTGCCTACCAGTGCCAGAGGTCCACCCGTTTGGGCTTCGGTCTGAGCTATCTGAGTTCTTGTGCGGACAAGGTTCCGTAAAGGTCCGCCAGAGTCCAGGTGTCCAAATTATGATTTATTTGCAGGGACATGGACAGCGGGAGCCATTCGTCGTATAGGCTCTTGAGGAACATGACATTGTTCTCCTCAGAGGTTCTGTGGATTCCAAACTTCCTGCATTTGTTGATCAGCGAGTTGAATCTGTCGTATGTGGTTTGCAGAGTCACTGACGACAGAGCTTTGAAAGCGTAGTATTCATTGATACATTGAGCCCTTCTGTTCTTCTGAGTCTTAGCTCCACCTTCTAACTGTTTTTCCAGTTCCTTCCACAGATCATGGGCAGATTCACATGCGTCCAAGGATTGAAAGAGGTCATTTGGAATGGCCATTATCAGAAGTCGCTTGGCCTTCTATGCAAGTTTGTATTTCTCCCAGTCCTGTGCAGGCCATTTATCAATTGCCTTTGGTTTGTCATACTCAGGGACCTCTGGAGTGTTTTCTGTGGCGGGTAGTCTTGGTACTGTGACCATGGGAACATAAGGAGGATTGTGGATGTATGTGATGAGCTCTTTGTCAGTACCTTCAAAGAAGTGGATCATGCGGATTTTCCACTGTGGATACTCATCTCTGAGCAGAGTTGGGGGCTTGGTTAATGAACCCGCAGTGAAGAAATTTGTTGTGTTTGCCATTTTTGAGAAACTTTCAAAAGTAACAGAAAAACAGAGTATGAAGAGAAAATCTTCGGATGATGGGACAGACTTGTGGAATGAGTTTATATCTTCAAATATTGGAACAATGCACTGAATGGAAAGATTTAACAGAAGAAACAGTGCCTATTAGTTTGCTAGAGTCGAATAGGTCGAAAATAGCAGAAAAAACAGGGCCTGTTTTGAATCAGATTAAAAACAGGTCAAAATTAGTCCATATATCTACCAAAGTGAGTCAAGATCATTGTAGAGTGGATCCTTTGATATTGAAAATCAAAGTTGGCTCTGATACCAATTGTTGATCCCACTTTAAGACTTAACAATGATATTAACTACAATAGTTCAAAAAGTGTTGTGTGCGGAAGCGTTTGATAGAACCAAAGAGTTAGATAAATCTGGTAGATGACACACACAGAATCAAACCAATGAAACAGTAATAAAACAAGAGTTGAGCTCAATGATTCATCTTCAATTGATTCTTCAAGTTACACCAAGAACACCTTTAAGTGTGTGACACAGTAAACTATTCTCTAATCTGGTGTGTGTGTGTGTGTAGTGCTAAAGTTTTTAGAAAAGGTCTGGTAAGGGCCTTCTATTTATACTACTTTACAAGGGACAAATAGTAGACAAGAAGTACAAAGGTACAAGAGACAAGGTCGTGGGACTGAATCTGGTACACATTGATGTAGTGCGCCGCCATCTGCAAAAGCTGTGACCCTTCAGAAGATGACACGTGGAAAGTGGCAGGGAACGTCTTGTACTATTGATCTTCAGAATCTTCGTACAACAGAGGCACGTGAAAGGCACGTTTGTCTTTGTCTCTGTTCTTCAATCTCTCTTCTAAGTCTTCATACTACAGAGGCTCTGCCATGGGTGACAGAGGCTCTGTGGCCTTGTCCTCTGATGGTCTTCAGGTGAACGCTCCAAGTGAAGGTTGCTCGTAGCTCTGTGCTCTTGGTTTTCGACGGAGGCTCTGTCAGTGATCTTCCCTTAGCCTATTTTTCAATACTTCTTAGAACAGAAGTTGGAGCTAACACTCACTTCTAACCAAACTCTCTTTTTCATTTTACCTCAGCACAATGAGATTACTCAACCGTATGAGTTATCTCCCCCACTCTTTGATTTCGACCCCTCACCCCTCAATCACTCAAGGATAACTTCTTGGGTAGGAAACACTGGTTAACGTGGATCTATAGAAGTACAATGTAGCTCACACACTGATCCTATGAAATTTTGTCCTAAAGGTGTGTTGTTCAACAGTTTAGCTTAAACAATTATAAATCTCATCATGTGAATAACATTGTCATCAGAATGTATGCTCCTCCATAATATCATGAAATATTTGAGCAGTTGAACGTTGAAGATTTCTCAAAAGAATATTGAAAGAATGAAATAAATACAAAATACATGTTTGAGAATCTGACAATGTATCAATTTGATCAGATATGAAGGATAATCATGAACGCTTAGGGTATCAAAGTATTGAATTTTGTTTATATGAACAAATATAAACAATATTTTAATAAAACAGTTAAGCTCTTACGCTGAAATGAAAGTATGATGCTCAACAAAATTTCAATTACAAACGGGAGTATTACCATCGAAAAAATGTTTCATTTTGAGACATGGTAATAACAAAGGCAATAAGAAGTCGAACCGGTGTGTATGAATACTTGAAAGTATATAGACAAAATAATACACAAGTATTAATTTTTAGAAACACACGGTCAGAAATAATGGTGTAATAATTCGAGATTGACATGAAAAACATTTAAAATCACACTTCTAAAATTATAAAATCTGTTTGAATTGGAGAAGTGGTTTGAACATTTAGGAACACGTTTTTCATGCTTGAAAGTCGTTCTTCTTTCAAACAATCTCAGATTAAGTTCAGAAGATACTTACAATCGAATGTATCAGCTCCCCCTTAGAACATGATAGACTGATTTAAAAATCGGATAAGCTCCCCCTCAAAATCTGCAAAAGATCTTAACGAAATAAAATTAGTAGATATAACAATCGAAGTCTAAAACAAATAAAGTACGAGTTCTAAACTGATGTGTTTAGAAGTCAAACACATTGAAGTATGAGTCCTGGGCTGAGTTACTCAGAAGTTAATTATTCTTTAAAGTACAGGTTCGAAACTGATCTGTTTAGAAACCATAATTAACATCACTACGGTTGGGCTATCGAACACGGGGTCAAAAGTGAATTACGAGTCGGACCAATCTGTGAATCGAGCGAGCTACCCTTGCATGCAATGATGTGGTGGTGAACCTCTCATTCTAATTCAGTGCTCTTCGAACCGTGCGGGAAGGTTTCCCATCACACGACTCATCAACTTGATCTTCCGGGAGAACCGTATGCTCGAACAGGCCTGGAAAAAGAGGTAAGGTTTCGCTTTCCTTTTCCGTGAATTCTGAGTGGGAGTAGACACTTTTGTAAAAAGCTTTGAGATTTGATCTCTCTCTTCTATCAAACCAAAAATAGTCTTTTTTCTATTGTAAAATGGAGGAGGGCCCGCGAAAGGGAACATCTCTCAGTACAAGAAGGCGGGTATTGATCACGAAAATGGGCTGGCCCCCATACTTCCTGGTCGCGCGTCTGTTCTACCGGTAACCGATCTTAGGGGACCCAAATCAAGTGGAAGGGTACCTAATAATAGTATTTAAGATATCTAAAATAGTTTCATGCCAAAATTGTGAAACTTAGCTTTCCAATGTTGTAAACTACCATAATACTACATGCAACAAAAGAAAAATGAAAGGGTATCTTGAAAACTCATCAACCATAACCATTATATACTTCTTACCATTGAAACTTTGCAATCTCATAGGTCCATATAAATCCATATGAATAAGTTCTAACGGACATTTGCAGGAGGATTCCGTTTTTGATTTATGAGTACTTTTCTTCATTTTTCCTATTTCACATGCTAAGCACAGGAATCCTTGTCAAACCACATGATAGTTAAGCCATTAACAAGATTCTCACTAATAGTTTGTTGATATCCTTGAAGTTTAGATGTAATAAACATCTAACCCAAATACACTACCTTATTTAGACGCCTTAGACAATAGGAAAAATATCTTTTGGAGCATTCAAAGTTGTAAAATTCACAGAATACAGGTTAACAACTTTTTTTGCATAGATAACTTCTACCCCATTATTAACAAAAATTGAACACCCATGCATGAATAACTTGACATGGAAACCTTTGGCACATAATTGGCCTGTATCGAATAAATTATGCTCTAACCCTCAACATAGTAGATGTTTAAAATAGTGACTTTCCCATTTGTAGCCACACCATGTTTGTAATGGCCAGGGTAAGTTCGTTAGTTAAATGTGCATTTACTGTTCTATTTTAATTTACGATTTAGAAGGTTACTTGTTTATTTAGTTTAAGTTATTTAGTTTGGGGTAAGTTTGGGTTGGTTTTGTAATTTTAAGGTATTATCGTCATTCTTGTGTAGTCGAGTCCTTATTCGCAATTTTGGTTTATTATATAAGCCATAACCTCCTTCTTAATTACTCATTTTTGAAGTCAGTTTCCTATTCTAATCTGTGTGTGTACGTCGAGAGTTAAAAGATAAAGCAGAGGTGTGTCGATCGGTTAGGGCTAGGGAAGGTGTTCGATTGAAGCTTTTTAATGTATGTTTTCCTTTCAAATTATTGTTTAGAATCAATAGTAGTAGAGTTCTATCGTTTAGAATCTTAAATTTTGATTCTTAAGTTGTTTCGATCGAGTCGGGGTTCGATTGGAATCGTCCGGATTTCTCTTATTTCCGGATGAATATCGACCCGGATTCTTTGTGTTTTCCTGATAGGATATTTACCAAATGGTGTCCGGATTTGGTTACCGGATTTCATGTTTTCCGAACAGAGTGTATCCGGATTCTTGGGATTTCCGGATAAGTTCTGGATTTCCGGATGGTTTGTTCGGATAGTGTACTCGGATTCGTTATGATTTCCGGATGAGTTATTTAACCGGATTGCTAGTGTTTCCGGAAGGAAATAATTCGGATAAATTTCCGGTTGAGACTTTTCGGGTAGGACTTTCCGAACAGGTATCCGGATGGATACTTTCCCGGATTCTTTGTGGTTTCCAGATTTGAGTGTACTCAGATTATAAGATCTTTTCGGGTGAGTTGTTATCCGGGTTTTTGATCAATTCCTAGTAGTAGAGTCATTTAGGATTCTTAGATTGTTAGTGAGTTTTATATGTTTAAATGATATTTGGTTCTTGTATCTTGTAAAATTCAGATTTGGGAAGTTTGGGGAAAAGTAAGGTTATTGCAAGTTTTCAAAGAAAGTGATAGTTGCGTTATTTCTTCAGGTGAGTTTTACTTTAACCATTTTCAAACTGGAATACTTATATATTGAATAATCATGTAGTGTGATGATGTATTTATGATTGGAATATGATGTATCTATATTTATACTGTGTTTATATAAGCATTACATTACACGATTGCACGTTGGGCGGACTTAGGGCCGGTGGAGTTTGGCTATACTTAAGGGACATCGGAGTTGGCTGTATTTAGTGCAGCAGAGTGAATTGATTAGTTGGTTTGGCACAATCAACTAATGTTATGGCCATTTTAAAGATTTGTGTTGGTGCAAGTGTACCCAGCTTTAATATTGTGATATATTTTTGGTACACATAAAATCACATCTCCATATTTATTTTGATGATTACAAAACACACCGCATTATTTGTTATCTAATATTTTATCTGAGTGTGCAGCTATTTAATTATCTCGATAAATTTTATCTGAAGAATCCAAGTCTGAAGATTTGCGTCATTTTATTTTAAAATGATAAACACCCTAAAATAATATACCACTTGGATTTTTCTAATACTGTCTTTTTAAATAAACCAAGTAACATCTTATCATCTTGCTGGATTGTGAAAGTTTTGTTTCTAGAAGACCTGCGCATGCGTACTGCTTCCTGCACCTTTTATCTGGGCGGTATACCGCGGTGTAAAGCCGGTATACCGCGGCGGCTTGATGTTACATCTCTGACTGATTGGAAGTGCTTATGTCTGGGCGGTATACCGCGGTGTTTAGCCGGTATACCGCGGGTACCATTTCCGTTGGTTTTTGCAGGGTTGACTTTCTCACTGCAGCGTACCTTTTCCTCTGCACGGTATACCGCGAGACTTAGCCGGTATACCGCGAAATGCCATGGACTGTTGCTCATCCAGTATAAATACATGCAACCACCAGCCTTCAATGCTACCAATTCACAATAACTCTCCCTGCATTTGATAAAGACTCTGCAGCATCTTCTCTTGATATTTAAACTGTTAAAATTATAAAACTCGTTTTTTTGAGTAAGAAATCTTGAGTTGATAGCAGATTAAAATCTCTTGATTAGTTGAATCAGCAACACAGCTCAAGTGATCAAACTCTCTCTAAAAATCCAAGTGATTAATATTTTACAAGAGTGATTATCATATTAAAATTATACCCTCTTGTAAGTGTTTGAATAGAGTGAGTGATCCATATAAATCTCTCATCTGAGTAGAGATATTCGTGACAATATTATTGTATTAAGGTTTGTGTTTCTACCGTAAAGAACACGTTCGTATTGGATCTCCGAGAAGTGTTATTTTCTCGAGGTGGACTAGCCAACTTTGTGTTTGGTGAACCACTTTAAAAATATCGTTGTCAAGTATTCTCTTTCCCTTATCTATTTACATTTCCGCTGTGCATTTAAATTATATCTGTTTATATAATTGTTGTTTATTTATTATTTCTATACTCTGATTTATTTATACTGTTTCTGTACTGTATTTATTTATAAAAGAATTTTTGAAAGTAAAAGATTTAAAATACAACCTTACCCCCCCCCCCCCCCTTAGGTTGTCTAACATTTGGTATCAGAGCAGGTCTTTCAAAAATTTCTGCATAAATTTCTTCTATTCCTTTAAATGGCTCAACAAACTAATATTGTGTTTTCAAAACCTCCCTTGATAGATACTGAAAAGTTTGGCATTTGGGCCGAGCTATTTGAATGTCACGTGCGTGGCAAAAATCAAAAGATTTGGAATATTATAGAAAAAGGGAATTTTAAACCCACCATTGTGAAAGATGATGTTTATATTGATAAACCTATAGATGAATGGACTACTTCTGATGAAACTCATTTTTGTTTAAACTTTGAAGCTAAGAATATATTATATGCTGCTTTAACAACTGATGAAATTGAAAGAGTATATACATATAAAACTGCAAATCAAATATGGGAAAGTTTAAATAATACTCATCGTGGAAACACGGAAGTTAAATCTAGTAAAGTGAATATCTTAGTTCACGATTATGAACTGTTCGAAATGAAACAAGATGAGTCAATTGACTCAATGTTTAAAAGATTTAACCTTATTGTGACTACTTTGAAAGGTTTGGATCGCACTTATCCTAACGAGGACTATATAAGGAAAATCCTACGAGCCCTTCCTTCGGAGTGGATGCAAAAGATAACATCTTTAGAAGACTCCCGTGACCTTTCCATAATGAAGATAGATGACTTGATCGGTAATCTTAAAGTGCATGAAATTGCACTCAAAAGAAACAAAGATCGGGAGCAAGTCAAAAAGAAGTCGATCGCTCTTAATGCCTCAACTCCGAATGTCAAGAAGAAGAAGGAGGAAGCTAGCACCTCAAAAGATCAATCCGATAAACTCGACGAAGTCGCTATGTTGGTAAGAAACTTCTCTAAATTTTTTACTAACAAAAATTTCTCTAAAAATAATAGATTTCAAAGAAACGGTAACTACCGTCGTGGCGGTGAAAACCGGAGTCGCAACTTCCACAAAAGAGAAGATAAAGTAAAGAAAAATGGTGACTCGAGCGAAGACGAAAAAGCAAAACCAAAGAGAGGTTATTGTTACTCTTGTGGTGATAAAGACCACTACGCCAATGAATGTCCGAAAAAGAACAAGTTCCAAAAGAAGAAGGAGAAAGCCTTCATTGGAGGCGCGTGGAGCGAGAGTGAAGAAGAAGATGACTATCAAGCCATTTGTCTTATGGCCGAAAGCGACGACGAGGTAAAATCTTCTTATTCAAATTACGATAGTGATTATGATAGCGACAGTGAAAACAATCTTGAAGAATTATATGAATCATTTCACAAAATGGCTAATCTTGCTAATAATTATAAAGACGAAATTGCTATGTTAAAAGAAACTGTAAATGCATGTAAAAAGGAAATTAATGATGGCAAACAAAAATCTGAAAATGATATGAATATAATTGCTAAATTAGAAACTAAATTAGGAGAAAAAGATTTTTGTAAATCCTGTGATGCTTTAAATAAAGAAATTGCATGCTTAAATAAAAAATCACATGAAAATATTATTTGTACAAAATGTGATATACTTGAGAATGAGATTACATGTTTAAAGGCTAAATGTGCTTCATATGAAAAGGATAACATGTTAGCTAAAGCCTTTGAAAGTAGTAATAAAAAGGTTCTTAACATGCTTAATATGCCTAACCGTATAAAATGTAGAAAAGGTATTGGTTCCGATACGTGCAAAGATAAATGTTCTTGTAAACCCATCAAAAGATTTTATGAATCACCTAAAGTTAATACAAGAAATCAATATGTACAAAAACATCCGTATGTGCGTAAAATAAATAATGTAAATTATAATACGAGAAAACCGTATGCTCGCATGTACCATGATAAATATTCTAAACCTAATAATAATGCGAATATAAATACTTATTTTTATGTGTATGATAAATATAATCGCAAAATTAAAATGGTAAATAAATGGATTCCAAAAGGAATGTTTAGTAATGATAATCCCGGTGGTATGCGTTTATGGTTTTAAATGTGTTATATATAAATAATATTTTATTGTATGTACTTTTGTTTATATATATATATACATACGTACTACACATATATATATATATACTTTCTGTTTGATTCTTTATTATATATATATTGGTGTACTGTTTAATATATTATATATATATTTTGTTTGACTTGATATGTGTTATATATATATATTAATATTATTTGATGTATTATATATATATATATTAATATTGTGTAATGTATTATATATATGCATGTTGGTTGACATTGAAACTAATTGTCAAGGACCCACGAGAAATGGGGACCATAAAAGTTACATCTTCATTATTGTAGATTGACCTTGATATGGACTGGATACTCGATAGTGGTTGCACACGTCACATGACCGGAAACAATAATCTCTTTTCATCATATAAGTCATGTGATGGTGGACAGGTAATTTTTGGAGGAAACTCCAAAGGAAATATAATTGGTAGAGGTACAGTCTCTTGCAATAATGTTCAATTTCTTAATGTGAATCATGTTGATAATTTACATTTTAATTTGTTAAGTGTTCGCCAATTGTGTAAAAATGGTATAACTGTCGTCTTCGAAGAAGACTCGTGCAAAATCTTGAAAAATGGCAAAGTTCTTTTAACTGGTTCTGTGAAAGGAAATTTATATATTTGCAAAACTGCTGTATCTGAAAATGTATGCTTATCTTCTCTTCATGATGTTTCTACTTTATGGCATAGGCGTTTAGGTCACGCTAATCTAAGATTAATGCAAAACTTAAAAAATAAAGAGCTTGTGAGTGACCTGCCAAAATTAAAGTTTGATAATCATTTTTGTGATGCTTGTCGTGTCGGCAAACAACATCACGTTTCTCATAAATCAAAAAATGTTATTTCTACTCAAAGAGTTTTAGAACTTTTACATATGGATCTTTTTGGCCCGATGGCTATTCAAAGTTTTGGAGGAAATTTTTATACTTTGGTTATTGTGGATGATTATTCCCGTTATACTTGGACTTTATTTTTGAGACATAAAAATGAGGCTTTCGAAAAGTTTAAAATTTTAGGAAAAAGAATTCAAAACCAACAAGGTTGTACGATTGTTTCCATACGTACGGACCATGGACGAGAATTCGATAATGAAGTACAATTTGGTGCCTTTTGTGATAAACATGGTATAACTCATAACTTTTCTGCTCCTCGAACACCTCAATCTAACGGGGTTGTTGAAAGGAAAAATCGAACGTTGCAAGAAATGAGTAGAACTATGCTAAACGAACAATCTCCCCCTATGTGCTTAACGAACATCAAGTTCCCCAAAAGTTTTGGTGTGATGCCGTTGCTACCGCGACCTATGTGCTTAACCGTGTCCTAATTAGAGGTATCCTAAATAAGACACCCTATGAACTTTACCGAGGTAGAAAACCTTCCCTAGCTCACCTAAAAGTTTTTGGTTGTAAATGTTTCATTTTAAACACCAAATCCTACCTAACAAAATTTGACCCCAAAGCCTATGAGGGAGTTTTCCTAGGTTATTCTTGGAATAGCAAAGCCTATAGAATCCTAAATAAGGAGACCATGGTAGTAGAAGAATCCTTAAATGTTAGCTTTGACGAGAGTCCTCCCAAACCGAGTGCACCCTTAGCAAATGACAATGTTTGTGAAGGAGATGTCTTAGCCCAACAACTTAGTACCTTGGATTTAGGTACCCAACCTTCCACAAATAATATTGAAACTAGTGATGCCCCTCCTTGTTTTATTCCACAAGGTGTAGATGATCCTAATCTTAGAACCGCTCGAGGCCATCCCGTAGATCAAATTATAGGTGACCTAAACCAAAGGACAACTAGATCACAAATCCATACCATTGTGCTTTCCATGCCTTTATCTCAACCATAGAACCTAAAACCATAGATGAAGCTTTAGGTGATGAGGATTGGTTAATGGCCATGCAAGAAGAGTTGAACCAATTTACTAGGAATGATGTGTGGGACTTAGTGCCTAGCCCTAGTAGTCAAACCATTATTGGCACAAGATGGGTCTTCCGAAATAAGGTAGACGAGAACGGTGGAGTCACACGAAACAAGGCACGTTTAGTTGCCAAGGGGTACAGTCAACAAGAAGGTATAGATTATGACGAAACCTTTGCACCGGTTGCAAGGTTGGAGTCTATTCGAATGCTTCTCGCTTTTGCAAATGCTAAAGATTTTAAATTATTTCAAATGGATGTTAAAAGTGCTTTCTTAAATGGTATTATAAATGAGGAGGTATACGTTTCTCAACCTCCCGGTTTTGAAAGTTTTGAAAACCCGACACATGTTTATAAATTGAAAAAGGCGCTTTACGGTTTAAAGCAAGCTCCGCGTGCGTGGTATGATAGATTAAAAACCTTTCTAATTGTTAGTGGTTATATTATGGGTAAAATAGATAATACTTTATTTGTGAAATATGTTCAAAATGATATTGTAGTTGTGCAAGTATATGTTGATGATATTATTTTTGGTTCCACTAATGAAAAACTGTGTAATGAATTTTCTGCGAAAATGACAAGCGAGTTTGAAATGAGCATGATGGGAGAGTTAAAATACTTCTTAGGATTGCAAATCAAACAATGTGAAACTGGTATTTTTATTAGTCAATCTAAATATTGTAAAGATATGTTGAAAAAGTTTAACTTTGAAAATGTCAAACCCGTTGAAACTCCAATGACCACAAACTTACAATTATCTCGTGACGAGGAGGGAAACGATTTTAATGAAAAGATTTATCGTGGTATGATTGGTAGTTTATTATATTTAACTGCTAGTAGACCTGATATTATGTTTAGTGTATGTCTATGTGCTCGTTTTCAATCTTCACCTAAACAAACTCACTATGAAGCTGTCAAGCATATTTTTCGATATTTACGAGGTACTACTAATCTTGGCTTATGGTACGCAAAGAAACCCGAGTTAGAAGTAACGTGTTTCGCCGATTCCGATCTTGGTGGATCTATTGTTGACCGAAAAAGTACAAGTGGGGTATGTGCCTTTATAGGACTCTCACTTGTGTCTTGGTTCTCTAAGAAACAACAATCCGTAGCTTTGTCTACAACCGAAGCGGAATATGTAGCCGCCGCAAGAGCGTGTGCTCAAGTCCTTTGGATGAAACACACACTTACCGATTTTGAGGTACACCTAACCAAAATTCCAATTATGTGTGATAACTCAAGTGCCATAAACTTAAGTAAAAATCCCGTTTTACACTCTCGTACAAAACATATTGAATTGAGACATCACTTTTTACGAGATAATGTTCAAAAAGGCAAAATCGTGCTTGAAAAGGTTGATTCGGAAGATAATTTGGCCGATATTTTCACAAAAGCCCTTAACAAAAAAGCGTTCTTTAAATTAAGGCTTGGTTTAGGCATGCTTGAGTATAACCCTTGAGAAAATGCTAACTCTCAAATACTTCATATTTTAAGGGGGAGCATTTTTCAAGGGGGAGCATAGCGTCTTTCCTAACCCTTTTTGCTTCGACAAAAGGGGGAGAGAAACCGAGTATGCTCTCGTGTTTAGCGTTGTGTTTGTCATCATCAAAAAGGGGGAGATTGTTGGTGCAAGTGTACCCAGCTTTAATATTGTGATATATTTTTGGTACACATAAAATCACATCTCCATATTTATTTTGATGATTACAAAACACACCGCATTATTTGTTATCTAATATTTTATCTGAGTGTGCAGCTATTTAATTATCTCGATAAATTTTATCTGAAGAATCCAAGTCTGAAGATTTGCGTCATTTTATTTTGAAATGATAAACACCCTAAAATAATATACCACTTGGATTTTTCTAATACTGTCTTTTTAAATAAACCAAGTAACATCTTATCATCTTGCTGGATTGTGAAAGTTTTGTTTCTAGAAGACCTGCGCATGCGTACTGCTTCACCTGCTGAGCAGTATTAACTACACAAGCAGTATTAACTGCACAAGCAGTATTAACTGCTTAGCAGTATTAACTACACAAGCAGTATTAACTGCTGAGCAGTATTAACTGCACAAGCAGTATTAACTGCACAAGCAGTATTAACTGCTTAGCAGTATTAACTACACAAGCAGTATTAACTGCACAAGCAGTATTAACTGCTTAGCAGTATTAACTGCTTAGCAGTATTAACTGCAAGGGCAGTATTAACTCTGCACTTTGCATTACTAGTCAAACCCTCAAATGTCATCTTACCTTCTGACACATCACCTTTACCACTTCTCTTACCTCCTGCAGGATTATTTCCAAAAGTAACATGTCCTCCATCAATTCATTTGAAATTCTTGAGACAGGCCATGTTACCTGTCATGTGCCTGGAGCAACCACTATCAACATGTCAGATGCTCTTCCCCTTGAGCTGTTGGTTGCCCTGCACATCTGATAAATCAATTAGTTTTTATTAGGGACCCAAGCCATAGTGGTCTTGGGTCTCCCTTGATCATCAAAATACTTACATTCTGTTTTGATGAGCTTGTCAAAGTGAGGAACATCAGTGCTTGAGTACTTTGTTTTGATGATAGGTCTAGAAGCAGTACTAACTGATGCAGAAGTACTAACTTTGTTAGCAGCACTAACATTGTTAGCAGTATTATCTTTTAAGGAGGCATTAACAGTGTTAGCAGCACTAACACTGTTTCCAGAAGTACTAGCCTTCTCAGCAGTATTAACTAACTTAGCAGTACTAACACTAGAAGCAGTATTAATTGTTGAAGAGGTACTAACTGTGTTAGCAGTACTAACACTGCTAGCAACATTATTGCTTCCTGCAGTACTCACATTGTTAGCAGTACTAACTGAGTTGGCAGTATTATCATTAGTACCTTTAGGCATCCATACTCTAACACTTTCTGTTTCTGCCTTTTTCATGTGGCTTTTGGTTTTAACTTGTTTCTTTGCCACAACTTTCCTCATAGACTTTTTATATCCACCATTCTTTCTGTAACCACCAGGTTTTTGAAAATATCTTTGAGCATTAAACCTTTGGTTAACAGGATTGAAATAACAGTGTTTGGCTAAATGATTTAGCTTACCACAGATGAAACAAGGTTTTGGCCTGTTAATTCTGTTCAAATCAACTCCTTGTCTCATAGCCCACTGGTTATTCCAGTTCCTTTGATTACCCCTCTGATTATCATGTTTTTGGGGCTTGTTCTCTTTAGATTTCCTGCAAGAACACTGTTTACAAGTATTAGAGTTCACAACTTTGGGCTGTGTGGAATGAACTCCCTTTTCCTTTTCAGTCCTTTTGATCTCAGTGTTCTTAACATATGGACTTTCAGATTCCTCATCAGAGTCTACTTTGTCAGTCTCATCCTCAACAACTACTGTTTCTTCACAAGGATCTATATTAATCTTTAATTCAGGATCCTTCCTATCCTTGGTCTCTAACAAATCAGACTTAGGAGGTATGTAGTTGTTATTGTAGGGTGGAGGTGTGGCATTGTACCCTATCCCTACTTTCATCTTGTCATGGATTTGAGCCTTAATGATGGTATCCATGGTTTTAGAAGCACAGGTAAACTTTTCAACATCAAGTTTAACCTTCTTAAGCTCTTCTTTTAATTTCTCATTCTCCTCCCCAGACACTTTCAGCTTATTCTCATACTCATTCTTCTCCCACTTCCAATAGTTAGTATCATAGTGGTGTTGAAGTTCATTAGCTTGAAAAACTCTAATCTGTTCCTCAAACCTTTCTACAATTCTAACATAATCTTTCACATCTTTCTCTAGCCTCTTAAGGTTATCACACATACCCTGATTGTGATCCCTATATCTTTTAACAGCATCAATGCAAGCTTGAGAACAGAGTTTAGATTGTACCTCAGTGGGAATATCAGATACTTCTGCCATAAGAGCTTGATTCTGACAGGCTTCCTCAGCTTGATCACTCCAATCAAAAGTACTGTTTGATTCAATAGAATTTTCCATATTGACTGTAGAATTCTAAGAAAACCTTGCTCTGATACCACTTGTCAGGATCGATTCTTAACAAGAATTAAACTTCTTAGAAACAGAATTTAGAGAATCTTGCGGAATAGAACTCTAAATCAATTAAAGAACAATCAATAGAATTCAACACGCTATATATATCAAACTGTATTACTCACAAGCTTTACACCAAACCTCAATCTTGATGAACAAATCTCACCAAGACGACTTCTACTTTTCTAGAAATAGGATCTATGATCTTGAGGTTAATTTTCTCTGAATGGCTAAACAACTTTTTGAATAATTGTTCTCTATATCGTGTATCTTGTGTTCTGTTTTTTTTCTCATATTCTATTCTAATAGCTATCAATACTATTTATACAAAAGTAATTACAAGATAACTATCAAAAGTAAATTGATCTTCTGAATCTTCGTTAAACATATCTTGATCAATTCCTTCTTTGTCTCCAAAAGTATCGCATACCAAACTTATCAAGTCAGCAGTATTAACAATGATTTGGCTCAGCAGCATTAACGACCTTCAGCAGTATTAACCTTCACAGTCTTCTAGCAGTAGTATCTCAGCTCAGCAGTACTAACCATGTCTAGCAGTAGTAACTTGGTCTAGCAGTACTAACCGTGTCTAGCAGTAGTAATTTGGTCTAGCAGTACTAACCATGTATACGCAGTAGTAATTTGGTCTAGCAGTACTAACCTTGTCTAGCAGTAGTAACCTTGACTAGCAGTAGTAACGAAGAACTGGCAGTAGTAAAATTGTCTTGGCAGTACTAACCATACTTAGCATATCTTCAGTTCCCAACAAACTCTGGCTTTGATCTCATGGCTTATACAGATTCAGACTACGGAGGATGCAAGCTTGACAGAAAGAGTACCTCTGGGAGTTGTCAATTCCTAGGTGGTAAGTTACTCAGCTAGACTTCAAAGAAGCAGAACTGTGTGTCAAAATCCACAGCAGAAGCCGAATACGTTGCTGCTGCAAGCTGTTGCTCCCAGGTTATGTGGATTAGAACTCAGCTAAAAGACTATGGTCTAGACATCCAGAAAATACCCATCCTCTGTGATTCCAAAAGTGCCATTGCGATCTCTGCCAATCCTGTGCAGCACTCTAAGACAAAGCACATAGATATCTGGTACCACTTCTTGAAACATCATGATGACTTCTTCAGAGATAAAGCCAAACCTGTCCATCAAGTCTTCCCCGATTCCAAGATCACTCAAGTTCTAAGATGCAAGCTCTCACATATCAAATGCGGAAACTTCTACTACAACCTCTACCACGTCAAAAGGGCAGATAGATCAGAGACAAAGTTATCCGATGTAGACCTAAGGAACCTTAGCCCCTATGACCTACCTGACCTCCTCAATTGGGCAAGAAAGAACTACAACAAAAGTCTTGAGCACAGAAGCGCCTACGAAGAGATCAAGAGGGCAATGAGGGAAAAGCTTCTGCTCTACAGCATGACAGACTTCCAAGTTGCACTTGATCTTGGAGTAAAGAAAATCAGCCTCCTACCTCAAGATGACCACTGCCCCTCCTCTGCTGACATTAAACCGAATACCATTATCAGCAACCCAAAGGTTGGGTATGTCTTCCTCGACCCTCAAGGAAAAATGAAGTTATTCCTAGAGGTTGATTGCCAGAAGTATGCTACAAAAACACTGCTCGAGTTCAGGTCCAATCTCTTGGAACATAGAGGATCTGAGTTCATGGACCTAAACTTTGCCAACAGGTTGATTCAGGTCATTGATTCGGTCATCAGCTTCAGAGACCTCTGCATCTCCATGTACCGAGAACTCAAGGATGGAGGACTCACCAGGTGAATCAACTATTTCCCAAATGCAAAAATATGACCTTTGCAACTATCTCACTTTTGTCTACTTTTCAAACTCTGCACTTTATTTCAAATCATGTAAATGCCTCTGGCATAATAGTGAATGAAAAGTCAATTTCTTACAGAGGTCAAATGTTTCACCTCTTGTTCTTCTTAGCCTTAGAAATCATGCAATTTTCAATTTTTTTATTTTTCAATACTTAGGGGGAGATTGTTAGCTCCAACTTTTGTTCTAAGAAGTATTGAAAAATATGCTAAGGGAAGATCACTGACAGAGCCTCTGTCGAACAGCAAGAGCAAAGAGCTACGAGCAACCTTCACTTGGAGCGTTCACCTGAAGTCCAACAGAGGACAAGGCCACAGAGCCTCTGTCACCCTTGGCAGAGCCTCTGTGGTATGAAGACTTAGAAGATAGATTGAAGAACAGAGACAAAGACAAACGTGTCTTTCACGTGCCTCTGATGTACGACGATTCTCAAGATCAATAGTACAAGGTAGGGGTGTACGCGGGTTGGGTTGGGCGGTTTTTGACAATTTTACAATCCAACCCAATTATGGCGGTTTGGAAATCTTCAACCCAACCCAACCCATTCAAAAGTACAACCCAACCCAACCCAACCCTTGCGGGTTGTGGCGGGTTGGGCGGGTTGAGCGGTTTGGTAATATATATATAATTCACGATTAAAATACGACAAATAAAACAAAAAATATTCCCAACGAAGTTATTAGTTATTACAATCATCGAAATATATTAAATCCTTAAATCTTAAACATCATAAGAGTAAATTGTAGCATCGAATTCCATTCGTCAATCAAGTACAACCGTCTCCGAATCCATTGTTGCATTCTCCTTGAGTTTGTCTACAATTCAAAAATAAAAATTAAACAATTTATTAAGAATATATATAAGAATGAAAAGAAGCATTGTTAAATTTACCTTCTTCAAGAAAGTCATAA
This sequence comes from Saussurea involucrata, assembly GCA_033807775.1. Lineage (NCBI taxonomy): Eukaryota > Viridiplantae > Streptophyta > Magnoliopsida > Asterales > Asteraceae > Saussurea > Saussurea involucrata. Next base: position 214,657,308 of record CM066314.1, on the reverse strand, counting down.
GATACAACCGATAAACATCTCTTGCAACGGTCACTCTACTAGGGACACCAAATCTAGGTTCCAACTCTTTCACAAGCTCCCTAAATCCTTCACCCTCTACAACACTAAAGGGTTGTTCATCCTTAACCACAAACCTAGCTATTGCTTTTCGGCATCTCTCTTTATTAAACGACGCCTCATTGTCATTTTTAGTAGGAAAGTTAAGCACCTTTTGTTTCTTATCGGAAACCCTATCCAAATATTTCTTACATTGGTTTCTTAAGTGATTCCACAAAGAGCTTGTACCAATTCGTTTACTATGATAAGCATAGTCTTTTCCACAATGATTACACACACATCTAGAGTCCTTTTTTGTAAAATGATCCCAAACATTTGAAGTTTTACCACTCCTTTTTTTAGACGTGTTTGGACCATTTGGTTCATCATTGTCTTCAATTTTTGGAGATTTAGGAGTATCTTCCATTGCTCCTATACATTGTTAAAAATTAATAAACGGAACAGAAGCATGAGAAATAAAGCGGTAAAACTATTTTGCACATCAAGAACAAATCATCATACTCCAATGGAATGCAGTAACCAAATCAAATCAACATATAATCCAAATCAAACAAATCGGAAATAAGTAGTAAATAACTCGATCAAGGTAAAAAGTGGATAAACAACCCGACTGTAAAAAGTGGATAAACCAATCGATCAAATGAAATTTGTGCTTGAAATCAGTTTGTTAATGGTGATTTGAAACAAATGACAAACAATGAAGATGAAATCAACACAAGAGCTAAAGATGAGAGAAACCTCTAAGCCTTTAAAACATAAAAAGCAAACACCAACAAGTTAAGAGGTAGGAGAAAAGTAAAACCTGCAGACGGATCAGAGAGACACTCGTAATACAAATTAGGGTGTACACGGTGCGACAGCCAGCAAGCGGTGGTGGGGACGGCGACAGCCAGCAAGCGGTGGCCGGCAGCAGCGTGGTCGGCGTGGTTCAAGTTCTCCAACCCTAGTTCTATTGAGAGAGAAGGGTTTCACACTTTCAATATTCACGTTTTCAGCCTTCAGGAGTTGAGAACATACTCAATAGAGTAGCTTGTCTTGTGAAATATTGGGCCTTAGTTACTTTGGGTTAAATTAGCCTTCACTACACATATAATTTGTATTTTTAATTTTGGGCTGCACTACATACATAATTACTTCACATTTCACATATCATATTATATATATAATTTGTATTTTTAATTTTAAGCTACACTACACATATAATTATATATATATATATATATATATATATATATATATATATATATAATTTTATAAAAAAAATATTAACGACGGGTTAGTGGGTTGGGTTGGGTTGCGTTTTCCTAACCCAATTTCAACCCTTATAATTAGCGGTTTGGCGGTTCGGCGGTCCGGCGGGTTGGGTTTAATTGGGTTGAAAGCGGGTTGGGTTGGTCGGGTTTCGCGGGTTGGCGGATTTCTGTACACCCCTAGTACAAGGCGTGCCCTGCCACTTTCCACATGTCATCTTCTGAAGTGTCACAGCTTTTGCAGATGGCGGCGCACAACATCAACGTGTACCAGATTCAGTCCCACGACCTTGTCTCTTATACTTTTGTACTTCTTGTCTACTATTTGTCCCCTGTAAAGTAGTATAAATAGAAGGCCTCTACCAGACCTTTTCTAAAATCTTTAGCACTACACACACACACACCAGATTAGAGAACAGTTTACTGTATCACACACTTAAAGGTGTTTTTGGTGTAACTTGAAGAATAAATTGAAGATGAATCATTGAGCTCAACTCTTGTTTTATTACTGTTTCATTTGTTTGATTCTGTGTGTGTCATCTACCAGATTTATCTAACTCTTTAGTTCTATCAAACGCTTCCGCACACAACACTTTTTGAACTATTGTAGTTAATATCATTGTTGAGTCTTAAAGTGGGATCAACAGTGAGCGAATTAAAAACAGAAAGAGGGTGTGAGAACAGAGTTAAAAGAATGAGAGAACTCTGCACCAACCACTTTCTGAGTCGGGCAGCCACATTACTGATTGGTTCACATTCTTTGGTGACCATCATTGAAACAGGCAATTAGCCCATGCCAACTCTTGCATTAACCCCACCAGCTACTCATTTCTTTCTCTACAAAGAAATGTTTCAATTTTTCTTGGGGACGCAACATATTATCTATCTAATCTTCACTCGGAAGGTTTGGATATTGAAAAAGAAGGAAGTTTGCCCTACCTTCGCACTTCAATCATGCACATTGAGTCTGTGGAAAACTTGTTGCTGTCTCAACAGTTTACACAATTTGAGCCTACTAATCAAGCATAAGTTGCTTCAATCATTTCTACACTCGCACGTATACACAAGGAATATGTTTTCTTGTCATAACGTTCATAGAAATTCCATTGTGTTTTCAATGATTGAATGGAAGCCATAGGGGGAGATTGTTAGTACATAATGTATTCAAGATTTAGGATAATTACTATTAGTCAACAATAGTCAAGGTATTTGTTAGTGAAGGTCAAAGGTATAAATACCTAATTTTGAGGGGTTTGTGAGAGTAGCACATTGAGAGTAGCACATAGTAGAGAGGTTGCATACGTGAGGGTGTGTGTGTGAAATAGAGAGATGACCCAATGAGAGAGAATTAGATCCTCATTCCAATCTTGTATCAATTCACTTCTCAATCTAGTTGTTATTGTGTTAATCATTGTTACTTGAAAACTCTCACATAAATAGCTTGGCCGGTCCATCTTTATTCCATTTTATATATGCCTGAGGATCCGCATTGCCCTCGATTTATGTGTTATTTATCCATTCCTACTTTTTTTTATGCCAATGTTGATCACTGAAGATAACTCTCTTCAATTATTCCTCCTAGGATTATTACTTTTGGTCAGATAGTTGATATATTACTAGAAGCAAAGCAAATTGACACCCTCTGTCTCTCTTTATTTGTTGTTTTTGTTGTAGCCGCCACTGTGCTCGGTGTTTAAAGGTAAGCTACCCATGGTTAGTAAATTTTCCTCTTTCTCTTTCCATGTTCGTTGTTGCAAGCATATTAATTTGTTGAGATCAATTTATTTGGTTTTTCAAGTTATATCTTAAAATACTATGTTGGCATTATTTTCACATTACTGTTCTTCCAATTTTTTAAACAGATTTTACAAAATCAAATATCGGTCCTTTCAAAAAAAAAAATTTGGCGCATGGAATCTTCTTAAAAAAGTTGATGACACATTCAACTCCCTCCGGAAGATGTAAAATTTTGAACAATTTTCTTCAGAAAAATAGCTTTATTTAGCATGTTTGTAATATTTACATGTTTGTTTGTTTCTTTTTTTTGTTTGATGGGCTATTTGTTATTTATTGGTTGGTTTTTTGTGCCATTATACAGGTTTTGGAAATGTTTAACTTCGTTATGTTTCCGAAATTTTCAAAATTACTTGGTACTTTGTCATGCTTTGTTTGATACTAGAAAATAAAAAATAAATGTTGCATTTTTTACCGTTAAATACCATAGTCATGTCAAAAGACTTTGTAACAATCAACTTAAAAGCTCTAAGTATGTAGAGTATGTGGAGTTGAAACACTAATAAACAAAGAGGCTCCATTAACGGAAAAGTTCGTCGTTAATCGGCTGAAAAAAGCCATCTCCGGCTGATCTCATTGTCGGAAAAAGTGTAGCACATGATTGTGATTATTGGCGGATTTTCAATCACCATCGGAAAAATCCATCGACATGGTTCTGCCACATTCTAGCAGAAATTACCAGTGGAAAAATTCGTCGGTGAAGCCTCTTTGTTTTATAGTGAAACTATAGTATATTCATGAAACATAATATAGTAAAAATTAATATTTATGATAAATATGTTATCCTAATATAAATACTGTAGAGTTGTTGTCTACACGTGAACATACATAAATTAATAAATTCTTTTGAAATTGAAAAAATAGATTTGATTCAATTAATACTATGAACCATATAAAAATTGATATATTATGAGGTAAAATGAACCACTTCATGTGATAATTGAAGTTCTCATACTGATTCCATACTCACACGAATCAACTTAGAAGTCATTTTTTACATTTTTAATGCTTTGATTTAATAAAAAAGGGGTTCAATTACACCTGACTTTCAACATTATCAACGGATCACCGACATACCCATTACCAACAACAAGGGTTTGTACAATGTTTTACAAGTATCTTTCTTAATCGTTAGTGATTTGCCGATGAAAAATATACCCAAAGATGGATCATCGACAACAAAGAAGCACAACGTGTTAAAAAAGGAACAAACTTTTTTAAACATTTGTTGCTAATTTTTCAGTAATCCCCAAAGAATTACCTACGTATTTGGTAGTCTATTAAATTTAAATAAGAAAACTATCATTTTAAGCATTTATAGCTAATAGTTAAAAATAAATATCTTTATGTGGCGGATCTTGTATGATAGAATACCAACCCATGATAACCTTCGAAAGAGAGAGATAGACATTGACTCGGTGTTATGTCCGATGTGCGGTGTGGATATTGAAACTACTAGTCACGTAATGTTCGAATGTGACGTGGCCTCGGAGGTATGGCGGTTTCTTGAACAATGGTGGTCCTTCCCTTTTACAGCATACAAGACGATGGAGGAAATGGTCGAAGGGATTAAATCAACAAATCAGCACGGTACAATCAAGAAAGCTATAGAAGCGGTGTTTTTGTCAGGATCGATTCTTAACAAGAATTAAACTTCTTAGAAACAGAATTTAGAGAATCTTGCGGAATAGAACTCTAAATCAATTAAAGAACAATCAATAGAAATTCAATAAACTGTATATATATCAAACAGTTATTACTCACAAGTTTTACACCAAACCTCAATCTTGTTGAACAGGCTCAACAAGACGATTTCTACTTCTCTAGAAATAGGATCTATGATCTTGAGGTTAATTCACTCTTGAATGAATATCGAATTCTGTATACTATCTATCTTCTGTTTTCGTCACTTTCATATATTCTAATAGCTATCTATCAATACTATTTATACAAAAGTAATTACAAGATAACTATCAAAAGTAAATTGATCTTCTGAATCTTCGTTAAACATATCTTGATCAATTCCTTATTTGTCTCCAAAAGCATCGCATCCCAAACTTATCAACTCAGCAGTATTAATGATGATTTGGCTCAGCAGCATTAACAACCTTCAGCAGTATTAACCTTCACAGTCTTCAAGCAGTAGTAACTCAGCTCAGCAGTACTAACCATGTCTAGCAGTAGTAATTTGGTCTAGCAGCACTAACTTCGTCTAGCAGTACTAACTTCGTCTAGCAGCAGTAACCTTGCCCAGCAGTAGTAACGAAGAACTGGCAGTAGTAATGTAGACTTAGCAGTACTAACCATACTTAGCATATCTTCAGTTCCCAACAATCTCCCCCTAACTTGACTTTTAGGAAAAGAAGTCAAGTTCTTCAGATGATGCTTCCAAAACTTAGTCATCATGTACACACAGATTAGGACTTAAGCCTAGACTCTGATTTGCAATCCTCCTTACCAAGAATCTTCCCATAGCAGATTCTTTGTTGCAGACCAACTTTACATGTAGCATCCCTTTCAGTCTTTTCATGCTGTGATTGTATATTTCATCCACCAGATAATACTCCTGATATGTGTTGTCAATTGATATAACATACACTCCACAATTTTCATAGAGCATCCAGTGGGTTACTGCTTGAAAAGGTCTTGCTGTTATGTGCTGAACTACTTCTGGTCTGAACATTAGGCATAGGTATTCTAACACTATCTTTGTGATAGACATACCTCTTTCTGTCAACATGTTGCCATAGATCTGCATGCCTACTTTGAACATCTCTTCCAGGTCAGATCTTGAGCATTTTCTTATGACTTGTCCCCATGTTCTGTAGACTTCAAACTGCCCATCAGCTCTCTTGAGTCTGATATACTCCTTTCTTTCATCTATCAATGTATCCCAGTGACTGATTTCAGGAGGCTTTGAGTCTAATGGAGTCACTTTTATTGGTTCAGTATCAACCATAGTGATGTACAAGTCACACTGTTCATTGCTAAGTGATTGTGCCTTACTGGATTGACCTGTCTTGCTATCTCCTTGTCCTTCATCCTTGGCAACTTCTTCCTTTTCTTTCTCTTCTACCACTGGTTTCTCAACAGGTTCTGCCTTTTGTTTCTTTACACACTTCTTTTTAGTGGCCACAGACTTTGTTCTCTTTCTGCTGAAAACCATCTTTGCATCCTTAGGTTCTTCCTGTTTCTTGGCATTTGGAGGTGTATCATGTTTAGCTTTGATTAAAGCCTCTGCAACCTCCACCTCTTCTATTGTAAGCTTCTCTGTTACTGTTTCTGCTTTCTCTGTAGATTGAGCAGCATTAACTGTTTCTGCTGCTTGCTTAGAGTCAGCAGCATTAACAGTTTCTGCTGCTACTTCAGTTTCAGGTTCTTTCTCTGTTAGGTCTTCAGCAGCATTAACTGTTTCTGCTGCTTGTTCAAACTCAGCAGCATTAACAGTTTCTGCTGCTGTGGTTTCTGCTGCTTTTGAAGTTTCTGCTTCTTTAATCATCTCCTCCACCTTTTCTGTCTCCCCCTTGTTCTGTGCACTGGACTCCCCCTTCACCTGTGCATAATCCATTTCCATCTCAGTTTTCATGTGAACAGTCTCCCCCTCAATTTGTGGACCCTTCATTTTCAGATCTGCTTCTGACTCTGACTCCCCCTTTTTGGGAGCATCATCAGTTGAAGTTCTTCTTCTCAGCACAAATTGGGCCTTTTTCTTTTTGTGCAGCAGCTTGGTGACCATCTTTTTGAGCTTCTCAATTTGAGACTGTTGGTAGGTGACCACAGTCTTCAGTTGCTCAATCTCTTTCTTTTGTGCCATTACATCCAAGTTGATATTCCCTATGGTTTCCATCAATTCCTCATAGTTATATCTATCCTCACCTTGTTTAGAAGTATTTACCTTCTTTAAAGGATCCTTGGAAGTTTCAGCAGAAGCCTTCTGCCTAGCAGAAGCACTACCTGCCCCCTTGGTTTCTTGGCACCTGGGTCCTCCTAATGATTTCTCATTTAGAGTTGCCATGGGGAAGGTCTTATTTATGTTACCACTGTCCTTCTCTGTGCTAGCAGAAGTAGTGGCAGCCTTAGCACCCATATGGTCATCCTTCTCCTTAGAGACCACCTTCTTGGGGTTGGGAGACACCCCTGTGGTTTCCCTGTTGATATTCTCAATTGGAGAATGCTCCAACTGAGGGCTTAAAGGCTTAGGGCTCTGATTAGGTACATCAAGGGAAGGAACCTTGTGCACCTTTCTTCTTTGAAACCTTTTGGTGATTGTGGGAGTGGGTTGTTCAAGAATGGACTGAGGGATTTCTTTTGAGATGGAAGGTTGGGATTGGTCATCAGTGGGTTGATCTAATGAGGGCCTTGATCCTGATGCCATACCTTCAGAGGGGTGGGACACAACCATCATTGTAGAGAACAATGGTGTGTCAACTCCTTCCGAGTCCCTAGGAAGTCTTTTCATATTTGAAAAAACCTTCCCTTTAGGGGATTTGGGTACATATACCTCAGTAAACTGAGGTAAGTCCATCAATTCCTTGTTAAGAACTTCTTGCACAAACCTTGGATACATGAAAAAGGTCTTTTTAGATTCCAAGTTTGATACAAGATCATTAAAGATCATTGCTGAAAAATTGTACTTTCTGGCAGTGGATAAGCAGACCAAGGCATATGCAATGGGACTGCTGAACTCACTCCATCCAGTAGTTTTCTTGGAAATACAGTGCATCAGGGTATGAACAAGAAATCTCCATTGGTTGAAAAATTTTGATTTGTAGAATTTAAAAACACCAATGGGACCTTCATACCCCATTCTTTGTAAAGTAGAAAAGAGTTCTTCATTAGGAATAGAAGATATACCTGAAGCATCATTCAACTGAAGAGAGATGCGAATAACCTCTTCAGTGACTTTCAAGGGTTTATCACAAACCCTTGTTCGAATGGTTTTCTGCCCTTCTTCGAAACCAACAGTGGCATTCTCCCAAAATTGTGTCTGATGTTCGATATAGATTGTTGGGCTCACCGTTAGGGCATAGGAGATGTGCGAGGATTTGAGAAAATCGACTATATCGTGGAATCCCGCAGCTTGTTTCGGCTTCTGTAACATGGCTATTTCATTGTGCTCATCCACAAACTCCATGATTCCTGAGGATTCTTAAAAGAAAAACACAGAGATTATGGGAGACTAGGTTAGAACGAGAGAGAAGAAGTAAATGCAAAGAGTCGTTATGAACTTGGGCGGGCACACAGGGGTATTTATATGCCCTAGATTATCAAAAGCAGTATTAACGACATAAGCAGTATTAACTACCTAGCAGTATTAACTACCTAGCAGTATTAACTACCAAGCAGTATTAACTACCTAGCAGTATTACCTACCTAGCAGTATTAACTACCAAGCAGTATTAACTACCAAGCAGTATTAACTACCTAGCAGTATTAACTACCAAGCAGTATTAACTACCAAGCAGTATTAACTACCAAGCAGTATTAACTACACTAGCAGTATTAACTGCACTAGCAGTATTAACTACTGAGCAGTATTAACTACCAAGCAGTATTAACTACCAAGCAGTATTAACTACCTAGCAGTATTAACTACCTAGCAGTATTAACTGCACTAGCAGTATTAACTGCACTAGCAGTATTAATCTGCACTAGCAGTATTAACTACTGAGCAGTATTAACTGCACAAGCAGTATTAACTACTAGAACACAGGCAGTAGTAACTTCTGTACTGGCAGTAGTAACGCTGCACAAGCAGTAGTAACCACACTTACACTTTTCTGCACTTGATAATCTGAGGGAAACAGAGGATCCTGAGAAAGAAAGTTAGTAGCACCAAATATATGAAGAAATACAGGTATAAAAACAGAAAGTCATAAATTTATTCTAGGTTGATCATGCCCACACTTGTTACCAAAAAGGTGAATCTACCCACATCAAAAGCTTTTGTGAATAGATCAGCAAACTGGTCATTTGTATGAACTTTAGCAACCTGAATTAATTTCTTTTCATTGCAATCTCTTATAAAGTGATACCTTATCTCTATATGCTTTGTTTTTGAGTGTTTGACTGGATTATTAACAATGCTAATAGCACTGTTGTTATCAATGAAGATTGGTGTGTGAAGAAATGTTACCCCATAGTCCAACATCTGATTCTGAATCCATAGAACCTGAGAGCAGCAGCTTGCAGCAGCTATGTACTCAGCCTCTGTGGTAGATAAGGACACTGTGGTTTGTTTCTTACACTGCCAAGATACTAGTCTTGTACCCAAAAACTGACATCCACCTGAAGTAGACTTCCTATCCATGTTGGCTCCTCCCAAATCACTATCTGAATATGCAAGCAAGTCAAAAGAGGATTCATGAGGATACCAGAGACCTAATCTAGGTTGCCCTTTTAAGTATCTGAATATTCTCTTGACAGCATGAAGGTGTGATTGCTTAGGAGAAACCTGAAATCTGGCACAAACACAGACTGAAAACATAATGTCAGGTCTAGAGGCTGTGAGATACATGAGAGATCCAATCATTGATCTGTAATGATGGACATCCACATCCTCCCCCTCAAGATCTGCAGTGATCTGTTTATGTGTTTCCATTGGAGTGCTTGCTGACTTTGAGTCTGATAAACCAAACTTGTCCAGGATGTCTTTCACATACTTGGATTGGCTAATAAAAATTCCATCTTTCCTCTGTTTTACCTGAAGCCCAAGAAAGAATGTAAGTTCTCCCATGGAGCTCATCTTGAAGCTTTTGTGCATCAATTCTTCAAACTCTTTACACATTTGATCATTGGTGGATCCAAAGATGATGTCATCCACATAGATCTGAACAAGTAAAGTACCTCTCTTTCTCCTCTTGATAAACAGGGTCTTGTCAATTACTCCTCTTTCAAAGTCATTTTTCAAGAGATAGGTAGACAAAGTGTCATACCATGCTCTTGGGGCCTGATGCAAACCATAGAGAGCCTTCTTCAGCTTGTATACTCTGTCAGGGTGCAATGGATTCTCAAATCCAGGGGGTTGACAGACATATACTTCTTCCTCAATGCTTCCATACAGAAATGCACTTTTGACATCCATTTGGTACACTTTGAACTTCATGTATGAGGCATAGGCTAGAAATAACCTGATTGCTTCAATCCTTGCCACAGGAGCAAAGACTTCCTCATAATCTATTCCTTCTTCCTGAGTGTACCCTTGTGCAACCAGTCTAGCTTTGTTTCTGATCACAATCCCTATGTCATCCTTCTTGTTCCTGAAAATCCACTTGGTGCCAATTGCTCTATGACCTTTTGGAAGGTCTACCAAGTCCCAAACATCCTGTAATTTGAACTGTAGCAGCTCCTCTTGCATTGCCTCTATCCAGCTTGGGTCTTTCATAGCATCATAAGCCTTTTTGGGCTCAATCTGGGACAGAAAGCAAGTAAGAACAGTGTTAACTGTATTTTGCTGCTCTTGCAACTCTTGGAGTCTGCTTTGCTTTCTAGTCATCATGGGAGATGCAATATCTCCAATCACCAACTCAGGAGGATGATTTTTCTGAGTTCTTGTTGGATGACCAGCTTCCTCTTGTAAGTCCTCATCCAGATTAGACTCATTTAATTCTGGATTTGTTTCTGCTTCTTCAGTCACCTCAGATTCTCTGGAATTTGAACCTGAAGACTGATTTTCCTCTGCTCTCCTCTCTTCTTCATTCTGAATAGGTTCAGTCTCCTCATGGTGTTCACAGAATTCAACAGGATCAATGGAAGGGATTGGAAATATCACAGATTGAATTCTGTGTTCTGATGTTGGTGTATCCCTTTGTCCTGCATATACATCACCACTGAAACCCAAAGACTTAGTGAGTGAATCAATGTCAAATAGCCAATTAGGACCTGAACCAATAGGATTTGGTGTGTTCTCATTGCATTTGACATTGTCACTTTCTTCAATTATTCTAGAAGAGGTATTAAAAACTCTGTAGGCCTTACTTTGAGATGAATACCCAACAAGAAAACCATCATCTGCTTTGCTATCAAACTTGCCTAAGTGAGATTTGGTATTGAGAATAGTACAAGGACATCCAAATGGCTTGAAAAATCCAATATATGGTTTCCTTTTATGGAAAAGCTCATAAGGTGTCTTGTTTTTAGGCTTTACAACTAAAACTCTGTTTTGAACATAGCAGGCAGTATTAACTGCTTCTGCCCAAAAAGTAATTGGTAACTTTGAGTCAGCTAACAGAGATCTAGCAGCCTCAATCAGTGTCCTATTCCTTCTCTCAGCAACACCATTTTGTTGTGGAGTCCTAGGAGCACTGTATTGTCTCTCAATTCCTTTTTCTTCACAAAAGGTGTTTAGATCAAAATTTTTAAACTCAGTTCCATTATCTGATCTAATGACTTTCACTCTTTGATTTGATTGGTTTTCAATTTTGAGAATAAAAGATTTGATCAGTCCACTTGTCTCATCTTTAGTTCTCAGAAAATATACCCAAGTAAATCTAGAATAATCATCAACAATAACTAAGCAGTATGATTTCTTGCCAATACTCATCACATTGGTAGGACCAAACAGATCCATATGTAACAGTTGAAGAGGATTTGATATAGTGTTTATCTCTTTGGACTTATGAGAAGTTTTGTGTTGTTTGCCTTTGAGACATGCAACACAATGATCATCACATGAATAGACTTTGGATGGCAAACCCCTTACAAGGTTATTCTTAACAAGTTTATTTATTGTTTTAAAGTTCATGTGACACATCCTTCTGTGCCAAAGTGATGATTCATCCAAAGAAGCTTTTGAAACTAAACAATTTAGGGATGAATCAGATGATACACTTTCCAAATCTAAACAATAAACATTATCCTTCCTAAGAGTTCTCAGAAGTATCATGTTTTCATCAACCACTTTGTATCCAGGAGCAAGGATAATACATTCAGAGTCAGTAAACAATATGCTATGCTTCTTGTCACAAACCTGTGATACACTTAACAGGTTGTATCTCAATTGTTCAACATAGTACACATCTTCAAAGGTCATCTTACCCTTTGAAACATCACCCTTACCACTTATCTTTCCACCAGCAGGATTATCCCCAAATGCAACATGTCCTCCATCAATCTTTTTGAAATTTTTGAGGCAGGCCATGTTACCTGTCATGTGCCTGGAGCAACCACTATCAACATGCCAAATGCTCTTCCCCTTGAGCTGTTGGTTGCCCTGCACATCAAGATAAATCAGTTAGTTTTATTTGGAACCCAAGCCGAAGTGGTCTTGGGTCTCCTTTGCTCATCAAAGTACTTACACTTGGTTTTGATGAGATTTTTAAATTTGGGTACTGCTGTGCTGGAGTACTTTGTCAAAATTATTGGTGTAGCAGCACTTGCAGCAGTACTAACAGTGCTAGCAGTGCTAATACTGAGAGCAGCAGTATTAACCTCAGAAGTACTAACAGAGGTAGCAGTATTAACAGAGTTAACACTGCTAGAAGCAGTATTAACAGAGTTAATACTGCTAGCAGCAGTACTATCTGAAGAAGAAGCACTAAAAGTATTAGCAGCACTAACATTGGACTGATTACTAGCAGTATTAACACTGCTAGCAGCACTAACTTTTGAAGCAGTACTAACAGTGTTAGCAGTACTAACACTGTTAGCAGCAGTATTGTTTTTAGTGCTTTTTGGAACCCACATAGTATCACATTCCTTTTCAGTCGTTTTCTTTATGTGGCTTTTGGGTTTATCTTGTTTCTTTGCCACATTTTTCTTTGCAGACTTTTTATATCCACCATTCTTTCTGTAACCACCAGGTTTTTGAAAAGATCTTTGAGCATTAAACCTTTGGTTAACAGGATTGAAATAACAGTGTTTGGCTAAGTGATTTAGCTTACCACAGATGAAACAAGGTTTTGGCCTGTTGATTCTGTTCAGGTCAACTCCTTGTCTCATAGCCCACTGGTTATTCCAGTTCCTTTGATTTCCCCTCTGATTATCATGTTTTTGGGGCTTGTTCTCTTTAGACTTCCTGCAGGAACATTGTTTACAGATATTGGAGTTCACAACTTTGGGCTGTGTGTAATGAACTTCCTTTTTCTCTTCAGTCCTTTTGATCTCAGTGTTCTTGACACATGGACTCTCACATTCCTCATCAGAGTCTACTTTGTCAGTCTCATCCTCAACAACTATTTCTTTTTCATAAGGATCTATATTAATCTTTAATTCAGGTTCCTTTCTATCCTTGGTCTCTAACAAATCAGACTTAGGAGGTATGTAGTTGTTATTGTAGGGTGGAGGTGTGGTATTGTATCCTATCCCTACTTTCATCTTGTCATGGATTTGTGCTTTAATGATGGTGTCCATGGTTTTAGAAGCACAGGTAAACTTTTCAACATCAAGTTTAACCTTTTTAAGCTCTTCTTTTAACTTCTCATTCTCCTCCCCAGACACTTTCAGCTTAATCTCATACTCATTCTTCTCCCACTTCCAATAGTTAGTATCATAGTGGTGTTGAAGTTCATTAGCTTGAAAAGCTCTAATCTGTTCCTCAAACCTTTCTACAATCCTAACATAATCTTTCACATCTTTCTCTAGCCTCTTAAGGTCATCACACATACTCTGATTGTGATCCCTATATCTTTTAACAGCATCAATGCAAGCTTGAGAACAGAGTTTAGATTGTACCTCAGTGGGGATATCAGATACTTCTGCCATAAGAGCTTGATTTTGACAGGCTTCTTCAGCTTGATCACTCCAATCAAATCCCATTCCTTGTTGAGAAACAAGGGCTTGAGAGGAGCTTCTGTTTTGGTTTCCATTTGGAGTCTGTGATCCTCCACTTCTGCATTCTCTGGCAAAATGTCCCATCTTGTGACACTTGTAACACTCAACCTTGGACTTGTCAAAGCCTGCACCATCTTCTCTTCTCTGGGAAAAGTTGTTTCTCCCAGTCCTTTTGATGAATTTCTTCACCCTCATTGATAGCATAGCCATCTGCCACTTGATGTCCATCTCTTCCAGATCATCAGCATTGATCTGCTCTAAATCATCATTGATTAGAGAAGAGTGAACATGACTAGAAAAGAATGCTTCTAGTACAGAATCTGTAGTCTTCTCTTGATTGGTTCCACCAGCAGCATTAATAGAACCTGCAGTATTAACAGAATCAGGATTAGCAGCATTATCAGAGGATGAAGATAATAAAGCAGCATTATAAACAAATCCAGATGGCCTTTTCTTGGCTTCAACTTCAGCCTCAAATACTCTCAGATCATTGTAGAGGTCATCTAGCTCTTTGTCCTCCAATTGGTCATTCTGTCTGAATGAGACTGTGTACATGGTCCATTCTTCTCCCAATGATCTAAGGAACTTTCTATTGACATCATCAGCATCCATGTGTACACCCACAGTTGCTAATTCTCCAATTAACTTGTTAAATCTGTCAAAAGTTTGAGTCATAGACTCATTCTTTGCAGACATAAAGTTTTCATATTGTTGCCTGAGAATAGCCTTTTGATTTCTCTTTGTGCTCTTTGTGCCAGTAAATCTTTTCTCCAGAGCATTCCACAACATCTGTGCATCTGTGCAGTGTTGGAATTGATGTTGGTACTCATTAGGAATAGCCAAAAGTAGAGTGCTTAAGGCCTTCATCTCTGTTTGTCTTACTTTCTTTTCAGCATCTGTCTTGGGAGGAGGTCTCTTTCCATCTGCTCCAATCTTTCCTTCATTACATGGGCCATTTTCTATGATGTCCCATATTGCATAATCAGTAAGAAGAATGTACTGCTTGATTCTTAGTTTCCACATGTCAAATTCATTGGGTTTGAGCATGGGAACCTTTGAAACAAGAGTACTGTGAGAATCCATTGAATTGTCCATAGCTTCTAAGATACCAATGCTCTGATACCACTTGTCAGGATCGATTCTTAACAAGAATTAAACTTCTTAGAAACAGAATTTAGAGAATCTTGCGGAATAGAACTCTAAATCAATTAAAGAACAATCAATAGAAATTCAATAAACTGTATATATATCAAACAGTTATTACTCACAAGTTTTACACCAAACCTCAATCTTGTTGAACAGGCTCAATAAGACGATTTCTACTTCTCTAGAAATAGGATCTATGATCTTGAGGTTAATTCACTCTTGAATGAATATCGAATTCTGTATACTATCTATCTTCTGTTTTCGTCACTTTCATATATTCTAATAGCTATCTATCAATACTATTTATACAAAAGTAATTACAAGATAACTATCAAAAGTAAATTGATCTTCTGAATCTTCGTTAAACATATCTTGATCAATTCCTTATTTGTCTCCAAAAGCATCGCATCCCAAACTTATCAACTCAGCAGTATTAATGATGATTTGGCTCAGCAGCATTAACAACCTTCAGCAGTATTAACCTTCACAGTCTTCAAGCAGTAGTAACTCAGCTCAGCAGTACTAACCATGTCTAGCAGTAGTAATTTGGTCTAGCAGCACTAACTTCGTCTAGCAGTACTAACTTCGTCTAGCAGCAGTAACCTTGCCCAGCAGTAGTAACGAAGAACTGGCAGTAGTAATGTAGACTTAGCAGTACTAACCATACTTAGCATATCTTCAGTTCCCAACAGTTTTTCATCGGGTGCTATTGTCTTTGGTGTTTCAGAAATAATTACATTTTTAATTGTCATCCACCTCGTAAGGATACCTTAAAGGAACAATAGTTGGGTCTTGGCTAGGAGTAAGGGGAGTGTTAAAGATCATTTGTTGTGGAGATTTCTTCCTATCGACTGCCTGAGAGGCTGATGTAATCTTTTGTTTTGGTAGCTTCTTGCTAGCGTTCTAATATATTCCGTCCGCTGTTTCAAAAAAAAACTAATAGTTAAAAATATTACCTACATATTTTAGCATACCATTTAGCTAAAAAACAAATTAACATGCAAATTGTTGGTGATTATAGTGTCGTCGTCCATTTAAGTGTAATTGACATTAACACGAGTACCAATGAGGTTTCAAACTGTGATATAATACAAGTTGGGCGATAAATAATGCACACTTGTATATTAGGTGAGTTTGATCTCGAATACGACGAAATGGCGGTGTTCAAGGGGGTCGTGCCCCCTTTACAGGTCCAAGGGACAGAGCCCCTGGCGGCGGGACATGGAATGCAGTTAAAAATGTCATCAGAATGAAAGAAAGCTTCAGTTCTATTCAGCTTTGAGTTTAGATCAAGTTGTAGTGTTTTCAGGGTTCTGGAAAACACAGACCAGAGGATGTGGTGGTCATACCAGAGGCTCTCTGGTTGGCTAGGCATCTCATCAAGACTATCTTTGGTCGCGCGTATGAAGTACCTAAGTCAATCCTCTGGTCATGAGTGACCAGAGGCTCTGGTTGGTTAGACTAAAGGCTCTGTTTTGCTATCTCTGGTCGGTTGGTTGTACTTGAGATGTCTAAGTTACATTTCTGATCATGTATGACCAGAGCCCTCTGGTCTCGTGTAACCAGAGCTCTAGACCTGCATGTGCAGAACTCTTGTGTAGTTATAATCAACCTGATCTTATCTAAAGACGGTTGTAGATCTTCTCTAAAGACGGTTGTAATCGTCTGAACTATTAGTAACTTCCCATGATCACCATTTCAGTTATTTTTTCTTCTTTTTCGAATGGAAGTGATGTATATTCAATATACATATGTTACTTGGAACTTACAAAGTTTATGAACCTTCAAAATACTCCCTTTTAATTTTGCTCTCGATTTTGTGCCTAAAATCGAAGTGTTATCGAGTCTTGTCCCATATTGAATTTTGTGATACACATACATCACTACAAAACAAATGAATTTTACCCACAAAATTCAGCAAGGTGAATTTCCGTCGTAGATTACCCAAGGATTACCCAAAAAATATTAGTGGTTCCGTAGAATCTGATACTTTTCGATAAAATACTCATGGATCGCCTAGAGAATCCCTGGATAATCTGTCACTGATTTGCATTGCCCACAAAAAATTTACCCACCAACTTTTGTGACGGTTTTGTGACAAATCATCCTTCAACGACAGATTTCTAGAGAAAAGTTTGTAAGTAAAGGTTTTTCGTTGTGTAGTGCATAGAGTTGAAATATCAATTCGGAAAGTGAACCCAAGCCATACGATTCTCAAGATATCTAGATTATTGATCGCCATCTTTTACCTTATTTTTCTACTCCTTTTTCTAACATAAATATCCCTCAGTGATCAGATCGCCAAAATATTACCTATGGGTCAATGTTGTTCCGGTAATAGGTTTAATTTATGAATCAAAACA